>CM070547.1:16204711-17616415 GCA_036346405.1 Phyllostachys edulis
GTCTCAACCAAATATCTAGCACTGTATTTCCTGAATACGTTCTCAACGGATGATGAATTGATAAGTAGAGAGTTCAGCACATAGAAACACAATAGCAGTGAAAAGAAATGATCTAACTACTTCCATGCATCATTTGAAATCTAATTACCATAGCTTACACTAGGACTAACAATACTAAAAGAAAAAGAGCAATAAAAAATTGCAGCAAGTGTGGATACTAACATTTTCAATGATCATCTGCGATGCATCTAAAATGTCTGAGATGCTTCCAATGCCTCCACCGATTGAGACTCCCTGATACAGATCTAATCAGATCCAGTAATTCAGAAATACAAAGAAAAAGATATTCCAGCAAAGGCAATTGGTACCGTTCTTTCCTTCTTCTCATCTTCTGAAGGCAACCAATTTGCATCTCTTAAAGCCTCATCAGCTGCACATAGAGCATAGGCTATAAATCCAGATATAGATTTATTGTCCTGGAAAGAAGAACATTCAATCAACAGTTCAAAATGTGAAACGAAGTTTGACCATATGAGACAGTCAGCAGAATCACCATTACATATTTACAATCATTCAATAACATTCCATCAGAACATATTGAGTTCCCAATTGGAGAAGAGAGAAACAGTGGTGGAAGACAGCGAACAGACAATTCACAACTTTTCTCTACCCTTGTCTTCTTTGAGCTGGGAGGGGATTTTTCTCTACTTCGTAAAGCATGCAATGCAAATATCTGATAGAAGGGAGGTAAAAAAAAGGTCCAAGAAAGTAATCACTGAGGCAGTGAAGACGGTGGCACTCTGGATGGCACTGAAGATAAGGATCATTACATCAGTAACACTGTAACAATATCAGTTTTTGCACTATACTGATTTGCGACACTGACTACTGGAAAAATTGTCTAGTATCGTAAGATGTAAACATCCACATTTCCCTTGTGCCAACTATATATGAAATCCAAGCTCGAAACAATTATCTCCATCATGCAATTTACCAATGCGCATATGGGCCATCACATGTGGTTTAATTGTTCATTGCTACAAATGCGACAGTTTGAAATTGTGATGTAAAACTAGAGTAAAAATTGAAGTCCTAGCAAAACATATTGCCTAAACATGCTCCAATTCAGCTTCCCTGAAAGCCCGAACACAATACTCCAATCCAGGAGGAAGTGAGCTTGCTCACTTGGCTAGTTGTGGTGTTGTCTAAGCAGCCCATCCAGGTTCAAGTCCTAGACTTAGCAGGTGTCTCACGTAAAGATAGAGAAGCCTCTACCTTTCTACGTAAAAAAAAATACTCCAATTCAGCACAAAGAGCAATCTATTACACTAATCCATTCTCATAGTAACAAACTAACAATGAGAAACCAATGAAACTAAGCATCAGATAGTTAGGGCGTAGTTAAGCATCGGTTAGTAACCTTAGTCCACGCCTCCTCGTCGAACTCGGCCTCGCCCTTCCTGCGCGGCACGGCGGCGGCGACCCTGGAGGAGATGCTCCAGCGTCCTCCCGGACGCATCCCCGGGGAGGCGGAGGTCCTCGGCCGCGAGCGCGCGCACCGCGCAGCCACCGGCGACGAGGCGGTCCCAGTTGGGCCCGACGCCACGGCCGAGCGGCGTTACGGCGCCGAGCCCCGTGACGACCACTCGGCGACCGGCGGCCGGGCGCGGAGGAGGTAGCTCCGCCGCCGAGGAGAAGCACCGGCGGAGGCGGAGGAGGAGAGCGCGACGGAGGCAACTCATCACGCGGCGCCGTGGTTTGTGGCTTTGTGCTCACACGGGGGACGAGTCGAGTCTTTTGTGTTTCAGGCTTGGTTACAGCCGTTGGATGTATCCATCGGGCGGTGATCGTGCTTCTTCTAGGAATTTTTTTTTTTTGAAAAATCGGGCCGTGCCACCGGTAGTTCTGCATTTTGGATTGCCACTGTTTTTTCGGCTAATTAGTTTCACGCCACCAAAATCACAAACTTCTTTAACAAAACATTAATAAAGTCAAATGTCCATTGACTGAACAGAAAATATTCTTTTGCCCTTCCAAATTTATTGATTTTTCTATCAGATGTCATCGCTAATATGACGAGAGAATTTTGGGAAGAAGAAGAAGAGAGAGATGGTATGGGCAGTTCTGAAATTTTGAGAAAGGGAGCTAATAATGGAAGATTCAAAACATGTTTGTGATTCTAGCAGCACCGGGACAAATTAGGCAAAATGCGATTGTAAAATCTGAAACTGCAAAATAACCAGACCGTATTTTCCTAATTTCTTTTTAGGAATATTCTGCATTTTGGCTCGATGGATCTGCATCCTCTACCGATCTCTGTTCTACGTGTAGTTGGCAATGGATTGTCCAAACCACTTTGGCTGCGTTTGCTTTGGAGTTAAGATAACCGAGTTAGCTAATCTTAACCTAGCTAAATTAGCTTAACCCAAATGTTTTGCTTGCAACCAATCTTGTTAATCTAAATTACCGTTTGGCTAGATTATGTGGGTAAGCTAGGTTAACAATAGAAAAACATAATTTAGGAAGGTTAGTTGTGTTGGGTTAACTTATTCCACCAATTTAGTGGGTTAACTTAATCCAAGGTTATGATAGTTAAAATGCTTTGACCGAATTAAGTTAACCATAACCCACCTCTTAACCCCGAACCAAACTCCTCATAAGATAACATCCTACGTCTTGCATGGCCATGATGTGTTTATGGGTGGTCGAGATTATTAGAATTGATAACGAAGTTCTTGCATCCACAGAAGGTACATAAGAATTCGCAAAATATCCTTGTAACACAAAGGGTATCAGGTAGAGTTATCAATGGTCGAAAAAAGCGAATATCTGGCACACTGTAAATCAGGTCTCTACAACTGCAGTTGGTAGAGTCCCTTCGAGATTATTATTGCAAAATTCATGTGGGATCCTATAGTCCTACAAACGTTGTGGTTCCACCGTACATACAGTATCATTAGAAAGCATTGATTTCTGATAGTATGCATTCATGAATATGTTACTCGTGCAACTACCAACCCACCTCAACGAACCCACATCCACCCAACATACCTGGGCATAATGCATCGAAATCTTAGCTTGGTGTTCATGCGTTGCAATGGGTCATAGAAGAAGATAATACATAGCATCAAATACTGAACTCAATGCGTTGCAACGGGGTCACATAAGAAGGTAATACATAGCATCAAATACGAACTCAAGCCGTACAATGAACAACAGCATTATGTTACACACATACCAAGGAAACATGTGTACAAGCATGTGTGTTACTACAGATTAAAAAAAAAATCAAACTACATGTTTTGAACACTCCCGGCATTTTGTATTTCAGCCCTATCATTTTCGCGTTCCCGTGCTTGCATTTTTTTTTTCATATATTACACTTAGTCCAAATTTTGTTTTGGGAACCATGGAGAGAAAAAATTACAACCATACTCCAGAGCTGCTGACAGTCTCCATCATTTCCCACCCACAGCATATCGAGTTGCCATTGCCTAGATTGGCCATCACGCCTTCATCTTTGTGCTCGGCTGAGCGCCGCACCGAGCTGAGCCCCCCCATGGCCGTGTCACATCTCCACCGTGCTCAACTTGCGCCGCACCGCCCCTGCCTATGCCACCATGATCGGCCAATCACAGTCACGACCACCACCAACTCATGAGAACAAAGCATAGTAAATCAACAAAACTCAATGAATATACGACCACACCACCGCCACCAGACGTGATAGCTACTCGATAGGAGCATATAGACCGATGTGGTAGTATCAATTTTAAACTGACAAATCGATCACAAACTTAATCAACGTACCTCTAGTAGTACTTTGGAAATTCTAAAACGCTTGTCGTAGGGGCGGCCGATTGGCCCCCACGACCAGACGAACACCACAAGCACCCCCCACCGATCCAAAGGCCGCCGAAAGGGCCTAAAGGTAGCCGAAGGGGCCCGGATGGTCCGAAAGTCCCGAAGGGGCCCGAAGCACTACAACTTCTAGGGCGATCAAGGCCCTTCGGACTGGGTGCATCTCGTCGTACCCTTCGAAGAGCTGCAGGATCACTAGACCGGGCGCACCAGTTAGATGGACCAGGACCAGGAGGGCCCACCATGAGCCGAAGGCTACGCATTGACGGAGCTACGCAGATTCTGAAGATATGGCTACAACCTACAAGACTTCAGAAGAAGGATGTGCATATAGTGTCAGTCCCTGTTTTTTTCTTTTGGAATTGTCGATGCGTGGCGTGATGCTGTGCTAACCTAGCGTTCATGTGTTTTGAATTATTTGTGTTAGTTTCATGTTGTGTGATGATTTCATGTTATGCTGATAATCCTATTGTTATTACCTTTCAATTAAAAGCTAGGTGATCATGTTATCTAAAAAAATAGTTACATCAACACAGGCAACTTGTGCAGTGGCATGCACTTCACTAGCTATAGGATAGAAGGAAAAATCGGTCTCTGTCACTGATTGGTTTATAGTTTTGGATTATGTCATTACTTTTCAACTAATAGGTGCTATGCCACTGGATTCAAAAAAATTATTTGGAAAATGTGTTTCACTAGCTAGAGCATGTGTCCAATGTAATGTTTCTTCCTTGATGCAATAACACTAGAGCATGTGTCCAATGTAATGTTTCTTCACGACCCATGTAGCTATTTGCTTCCGTATGCATTCAGGTATTATTTGCATCAATGTTAGCCTTGGTTATGTGTCTTCAGATCTTTCAGGGTGCTTTTTTTGTCTTCGGATCTTCCAACGTGTTTTCTTTTGTCGTTCACGGCTGGCTGTGTGACTAGCTACAATAGAGCTGTTTGCTTCTATCTGCCAAGCTTTTACTAAATTCCTCAAAAAAATCTTAGTTCTGAGGTGAATTGCTTACTTTCCTCACATTTACATTTCAGGATTCTCTCTCTGGCAGCTAAAAAGCTGCAAGAAAAAAATGAGTCTGCTTTCCCAGATAACTGTAAGGAAGCCAATACATACGCAAGGTTGATATTAGAGTGTTGCTACCGCAAAGCTCTTCATAAGGTAACTACACGTCCAGACTATTTGGCTGATAAGAATCTTCGCCATTTAATGTTTGATATGATGCTTACATAGGAAAACCCAGATTCAAGATTAGTTACTAGAAACTGTTAGAAATCTCCAATGGTGCAATTTTTTGTGGTATGCCATTTTTATTCCTTTCTTTTTATAAAAATTGTTGGCTTTTAACCCTCAAACCCTTGAGGTTTAGATGTCTTGCCTTCATCGTTGTCTTTATTGAATTGATGCGTAAGGATCGTTTACTTACCATGATTGAATTAAACAAATCAATGGGGAGAAGGGGAGAAAAGGAAGCTCACGAGCACAACATAGCACATCCTACCCCATTTCGATCGATTGCTTGAGGCTTTATTCTTTCTTTAATACTACGTGATTGTGCATATTATCGTACTCCACTCAAAGACCGGTCGTTAGTTAGGACATGTTGTACTTTGTTGCCTCTCGGATACTTTAAGCATCACTATGAAGTGATTAACTGTCTTTTGTATTCTCAGGGTGCCGATGATCTTCTCATGACTATTTACAAGAAGACGTACACATCAATTTGGTGGTTACCTCATTGATGGGGGTGAGATCAAGTTTCTTAATTCTCCGATTCTTGTATTGTTCTAATCCTTACCATTGCATCTTTTCTATGGTAACAAATGCATATAGAATGCAAAAGAGTAGTCTTTGAATTGTTAGTGAACTTCTAAGCATAGAGCAAACCCTTTGTCACATCATTTACAAAATGATGGTTTCTCGCAGAATGCATGGATTACCATTTTACTTCAGTCCAATTGCCTGAGATCATGACATTTAGTGTCCTTTTCAACTTATGGTTTTATGGACCGAGTGGAACATTTTATTCAGTTCGTTGCTATCCATGACGAACAAATTTTACAGAAACGTACTAGTATTCAGCAGGTACTTTCTAATTGCTCTCCTATTAATGCCCTTCTTCAGTTTCGTAGTCCTATACATCTATTATGCATAAAAACCTATCTATGTCTGTGTGTGACTAAAACTTTTCCAAACAACTATTACATGTCGCGAATGTTTGATTGGTAGTAAGCCACTCATAGGTTGATGTAGTTATATGTTTCAGCTGCAATGTTATTGAGTGAGGTCGGGGCGTTAGGTGGTATTGAAATAATGGAAGTGGAATGCGATGAGGGCTACCGCTTTTGAGAAACAATCCTTACTAACGCCTTTAGTGCGCTTCTCCGGATGGAGTGCAGTTCGACTTCCACATGAGCACGCATTTCCAGCCAATTTGTTAGCTATTGTGATTCATGGTAACCTTATGTACTGCTACTTAGGTGTAGAAAACCTTGCTTCCTAAATCTGTCCTTTGAAAACGCCACGAAACCATCGTAACCTGTCCTTACTTAGCACAAAAGGACATATGTTATTAAGACGGTTTGTAGCAGCTGTCCTTCTTACCCTGTCTATACTTGACGAAACCACGTACAGCCCCAGTCGCGTCTCAGGTAAAATACCATATGGTATAAGATAGTTACATACACCGTCCATGTTTTACCTCTACACTGTCGCAAACTGATTACTTTTTTACCATACAACTGCATTTCACTTCCGTTTTTAGATACCGGGTTCACCTGCATAATCCTGAGAACCATACTCCTTAATTACGTTCTTTTCTCTGTTCGTTTCTTCGTACGTGTTAAAAAAAAGATACTTATTCCAAGATACATATTTCATTTCCATTATGTGCTCTCCCAACTAACACATCTCTTTTTCATCGTCTTTTCACAGACAGCGACGAGACGTGCGAAGCTCAACTCTACCTTCGCTTTTTTTTTGGCTCAACTTGCCAGAACAATGTGTCATCAACTGCAATCATGCAATCTATAGTAATTTTGTTGGCTCGTGCGTGCCCACCTAATAGCAATGTGATTCCCACTGTCCTAAACACCATCTAGCAACCAACCTGCCTACCGATAATAATATATCGTGTCTAATATATCCTATCTAAAAGCATTCGTACAAAACCATGTGTATATGCTATAACTAGACTCGTGCTACTCATAATCTACATGATCTTGTTTCCCTACTGTCATTCATGATGTTTACTCATGAATACGCCTGTTGCTTCAATCCTGAGTTAGATTCTGATCATTCATCCACAAAATCCATACCATGTTTCATGTCCTACGTTACGACAGTTGCTAACGGAATGAACTGCTACACCTGCACCCGTGTGTGCTTACAGATTACTGATTCTCACATGCCACAGCATCATGCCACCATCGGAAATAGTTAATCTGCTTCATCATACTAGAAGCACCTACTCTACGAACGCAGTGAAACGTATTTTCCTACCTCATCATCAAAACACATCAGAACAGGCAGACGCGACATAGCGCGTAATCCAGCCTAGTATATATATTTGTTCATATGGTTGTCACTTGTGAGAAAATGGCCAATTAACAGTTGAAGATGGCCACATATGCAATGAAGGCATAATGGGAGAGTATGGCGCCATCGATACTTGAGTTGGTAAGAGCATGGATAGTCGTCCTGGCATGCCCGCTAATATTTCACCTGATCTGTAATGTATTAGCAACGTATAACTTGATGTTAATTAGCCCATCAAGAAGGTTTATCATAAGCCATAATTGAAGTTCCGCCAGAACTTAAAAATTCCATTATATAGGTGTTTGTTGTTTTCTCTAAATGTGCATCTAAGCATGTGCAAGGCAACAACATCAATTATGGCTACGGCGTGTGCGAGGGCGTGGCTGCACCACCTCGGGTCAACGGAGGCTCCAGGTCTATATCCATGCTTACCTTGAATGCTCCCAGTTGAGCCTATAATTTCTTATTGCACTCTTGAGTCTTGATTGATGAATCACCAGAAAAAAGATGATGATAAGATGTATTCCATCTTCGCATCTTTGCCAAGTCCCTCCGTCTTGCCCTCCTCCCTCTCCCCCCCATCCTCGTCCATCCATTCCTCTTCGTCCTCGCAGTGCCGACCCTCGAAACCCTAGCGGCAATAGTGGCGTCCTCGCACCTTCAGCCTTAGCTCCGCTCGCTCTGACCCATCCCCATCTCCCCGCCGGATCTGGGCGGCCCGCTTCCTCCTCCTCCATCATCGCCTATTACACCGCCGATCTTGTAAAGGGCATCCAGATCTGGCTAGACATGGTCGCCGCCGCCATTCACCACCGCCCTAGCTCCGCCGCCTCCACCATCGCACTACCCCCACGCCGGACACAACTTCATGGTGGTGGCGCTCCCTACTCCTCCTCTCCATCGCAAGGATGCGACCGACCGAGGAGGTGGACGTGCGCGACAGCTGCGCAGGGAGGCGACCGAAGGAGGAGGGTTATCAGGCTCAGCACGGGAGTAGCTACTTGCCAACCGTTCTAATTGCATAGACGAGATATTGATCACTAGATTGTATTTTTTATGGAACCTAATGTGAGATGGAAGATAGTAGCCGAGTATAATGTGTTAATATGAATAAGCCTCTCCAATCTACCAGTGCGAAATATACTTTATTTTCTATGATGTTTTCTATGAATACGAGGATTCTTTTTTGATGAAATGACTTGAAATTTGATGATTGCACATTCAAGAGAATAGTATGCTTCAGACACAGTTAGTATGCATTGCATACTAAAATTTCGGTATAAGTACGAGTTTCCGTTGCAACGCACGGACACATGACTAGTATTTAAACAAATATCAATTGTAGTATTTTTTGGTAGCCAACGATGTTAGTTGTTGATGTAAGTAAACTATATGCAGACAGGAATGGAATAGGGGCCGGTGGCGGCTTGGTAGTGGGCGGTTCCTCAACTTGGTTGACGGATTCGGTGGAGGGAGGTGATGGGGGTGGCAGTGAGCATCTGGAGGTGGGGAAAAAGGTAGAGGTGGCAGCACCGCAGCTGCGTTGTGTGGCGGGAGGGGAACGCTGGCGGGCCTCGCCATCGCCAGGGGTGGCACCGATGAGGTGGTGGGAGGTAGCACGGGGTTGGGGTTAGGGCGGCGGTGGTGGTTGGTGTGGGGTGGGGGCTTGATGTGAGTTAGGGTTTGAGAGATTATATATGAGGTGAGGTGGAAGATGAGGACTATTGGATCTTGGTTTAAAGGCTGAAAAAATGATCGATTTTAAAAAAAAATTCAGGCTACTGCCCCTTAAAAAATGAGCTTATGAGGCTCGCCTGCATGTAGATCAAATGGGATTATTCCGGATTCTCTCTCGTTTCATTTCGTTTCTCTCTGTACCATCCGTTCATTCGTTTCGTTTCGTCCCCTCCTCTTCTTCCCTGTTATTTGTTTGGTTTGGACTCAACACTGGGAGTAATTGATTGATGTACGCACGAGACAATATATAAAGTTTTTTTTCAAACCTGGCAAAATATAAATTAGTTTGCTTTTGCTTCTAATTAATTACAGTATATACATATCTGTTTTGATTTAATTTGCCCATGTATGCATGTTAATAACATCATGATGGCCTGAGTTTTTGCATGCTTATCAGATAGATCCACAATCATTTTGCAATCTACATAGCATGAGATGTTTTTGGTGAGGTGATCAACATAAGCCTCACCTCAGATAGATCGTGGGGCCGTCTGATCCATAATCGATGGTACCAAGGATAGAAAACTGTTACTGGGCAAAATCCCGTTCGGAGACTGGTAATGGTTACCGGAAATCCCGAGAAAAACTCGATCGAATTTCGCCTGAATAGATTTGAATTTGGGATGTAACCGCCGGAATTTTAAATTTGAATTTGGATTTGGAGTTTTCGGCGGTATTTGAAATCCGGTTCCTACCGTAAGTCGCGGTTACCTCCACGGACGTTTTCCCTGGATGGTACATACCAAGAGACTGACAAATAAACGAAAAACCAGCGCGATTGAAAAGAAGAAAAGGGAAGCGAAAACACCTTTCCACTAGCTCCCACATTAGAAGATCTGAATTCTCGGACCTCGTCCATAGATGCTTGGATCAGCAAGTGGTATTCATGCAAAAATTCTGTACCACGATTTGCACACAGCAGAATCCTCGTTGCACAGAAATTTTGGAGAAACAGACTAGATTATGCTCCATTGATCGCGGGTTATCAAAACAATAGGACTCCAAATATTTTTGTTGTCACGGAGAACAATATTTCCATCTTCTCAAGTTCAGGAAGACACATGCCTTATTATATACCATCACTAAGCCCTTAAACATACACTGCATGCTTTCTTTTGAGATTATTGATACATGTAGATCGTCCTCCGTCTTGGCTCATGGAAGTGCTGGCAGAATCTTCCCAGTGCAGGTTCCGAATCCAACGTTGTAGTCTTCACCCTGAAAACCAGTAGATGGCATCAAGATACAGCATAGCATCTTCAACGAGAGCTCGATTTGATGAAAAGATGAGTTTAATGTACCTTGCAACAAGCTGTCAAGATGACTTCATCCCCATCCTCAAGGAACTTGCGGGTCGAATTTCCAACTGATATCTCCTTCAGCCCGTTCCATGTTAGCTCCAACAAACATCCCAAAGAGTCTGGTTCCTGAAACAAGGCCATATATTAAAAATATAAATATGGACTAGAATTTCTAAATTGGCATGTTTACAGTTATATTTGCAATTGTTACTCCATACAGGTCCACTGAGTGTGCCAGTTGCAAACATATCCCCAGGCCTCAGATTACATCCATTAACAGTGTGGTGTGCTAGTTGCTGCGTCAAAGACCAATACCTGTAAAAATTGTTTACATGAATGTGCACAGGTTACACATCGAGCTAAAAAAGGAAAATCATAACTAAAAAAAACAGGTGGTAGTGCATTACATCAAAACACTACCGAATGCAATGAGAATCAGTATCAAAACCAAGGGAAACCACATGAATATATTTCCATGACTACTCAAGAACAACAGAGTGAATATATGCAAGCCATAAATGAAACGATGCATTCAATTAAAAGGTACAGATACGACTGCTACTGAAAAGGTGTATAATCAGGGTTCTTACAAATGCTTGAAATTACTCTTTGCAACAATTGATCGATCACTTTGCTCTCTGGGCTTAATCCAAGCCTTGCACAGAAAAGAAAATGCAATAATCAAATTGATTTTAATACAAAAAATACTAAGAGAAAAAAAAGCCAAAGCAACAACGGTGACAAAATCCTACTTCAAGAGGAATGTCGTAGTTTATGTGATTCTTTTCAGCTAAGTAAGGCAAAGGCTCAGGTTCCTGTAACATAAAGCAAATTAGTTCTCCATGAGAACAATAAAATGCTGATTAGCAAAAGAAACAATACAGACAACTATATAAAGAAAACTAATTGCTTACCTGCTTTGGAGCCTCACAAGCAAAAGGCTTTAGGGCATCCAGAGTCACAATCCAAGGTGATACTGTTGTACCTAGCGAGTATAGTTCTTCACAATGCATTGCAGACATTATAGAATATTTCACTTAGCACTTCTACAGGTCACAATAGAAATACGAAACTCAAAATTGAAAATCATGGAAGCATCCTTGAATTGATTATGAACATTTCTAAAAATAAGCAAGATATATGCAGGACTTCTACTTTTGTACAAAGCATGGTTTAAAGCTTATGTTAAAAAACACTCTATTAATGGTATCGGTGTCCTCTGAAGCTTTTCCTAAGGAAAGGTCCAAGAGGTATAGTCTCCAGGCTTGGATATCTCTGGTCGTAATATTATACAAAAGTCAAGACTGACCCACAGTATGCAACTAATCTAAAACAAATAAAATTAAAAAGATACCTACCACTCCAATCATTCATAACCACTAGGCCAAATATATGTTCTTCACATCATTAATATCAATAGGTTTGCCCAATTCATTCCCTAGTCCAACAATGGCTGCCTAAAAGCAACAAGTATTATGACATAATGAATCAAGGAAAATCATCACTTAAAAAGCACAATTTATCTCAGAATATAGTCATATATATGATAATTCTATATCGATGACGACCACTTAACTGCTCAATTAGCAAAGATGTGTCAAGTTAGTATGTCAATAATAGCTATAAGGCTACAAGAAAATCAAGCACTACTGAGTTGAGAGGTTTGTAGGAAGCTAACCATCTCAAGCTCAAAATCAAGCTTCCGAGAAGGACCGAAATAAGGTTGAGGGTTTCCTGTAGGATGGCCTTGCCC
This sequence comes from Phyllostachys edulis, assembly GCA_036346405.1. Classification (NCBI taxonomy): domain Eukaryota; kingdom Viridiplantae; phylum Streptophyta; class Magnoliopsida; order Poales; family Poaceae; genus Phyllostachys; species Phyllostachys edulis. The sequence goes on from CM070547.1 coordinate 16,216,905, forward strand.
TCTAAAAAACAGAAGAAAAAAAAGATAATATTATAAACATATCAAGTGACAGTAACAAGTCATAAATGTACTACACACATATACAATCAAATTACATTATTTCATAGCATGTGATAAAAAAAAGTTTGAATGCAGCAAAAAGTGTACAATATGATCTAAAAAAAAGTGCACAATATGGAGAATTATGACAAAAGGAGGAAGCTGCGAGCAATAAATTAGCAAAATAGACGCTTCAGATTTTCAGAAGGGAGGAAGCTGGGAGCAATAAATTAGCAAAATAGACGCTTTAGATTTTCAGAAGGTAAATGAAATCGAAGTAGTGATGCACACTACTTAATTTAAGCATTATATTTAGATAATGAAAAAAATTTATCGGGACATTCAAATAAACATTTGATCAACTATTGAAAATTTTGGGATGTGTACAGGTCTAATAATGTCCGTTCGAGATATGATTATTGATGATGCCCGTCCATGATAACCTATTGGAAGGTGAAACACGAGTGAAGCGAACAAACAGGTTAGTGATATAACCGATACCACATCTATGTAGTATTGAAACAAAAGTGAAGTAAGCAACAAAAGAAGAACATGCAACGAAATTTCAAGAAAAATTATCTATTTGTAATCCATGAAAATTGAGCGCCGTAATGACTAATGCTATAGACAGTCTTATAAGCCAAAGAGCAAAAAGTAACAGTATGATCATAACAAGAATCTTCGCAATAGCCGGGACCCATAATGAATTCATTACTCATGCGTTACAAAAGCACAGTTCACATGCAATCTATACCTAAGTTTGAACCGATTGACATACTTAACCATAACGTTGATTTTTCAAACAATACATGGTCATAGAAATACATTACCAATTTGGATTGATCGAGTCTGCGGTCCACGGAAGATGAACCCACAATTCCTTGCATGGTGCATGAGAACAAAAGAAGTCATGTAGTCTCCTACCGTGATTGGTAGAAGCATCTCTACATCACTCTATATGATCAAAACAGGACATTAAAAATTTCCTCAATAATCCTTTTGTTTCTCCCGAAAATAAGAAAGATAGATGTATCAAGCTCACCATCGGCACAAGGCATTTCTTCCTCAAAGCCTCATTGTCGGACAATCTTGGCTCATCACCGCAAAGCATTAAGGAAAGAAAAATTAAGTAGAAATTTCCTTCAAGATCTTTACAATTTCCTTTTCTCTGATTAAGCTGTTCCATCGAAATCGATGATTATAATCCACAAACAGACCAAAAAATTTTGACATAATGCTACCGATTATTGGAACTTAATTGGTACTTGTTTGCATCGTGACACATTAGAGCAGCATAATATTAACAATAGCATTACGAGTAGCATTACTAGACAGCGTCAGAATGGCGATAGGTTGCTGTCGCCAGTTGAAATGGCGACAGGTTCCTCTGCAACCCTAATTTGCAAGTTCACTTTACATACTTCTAATTTTTATAAATTTTTAACGGTACAAAATCTATTAATCTCGCAATAACAATTTATAATGATCGTATGTTGTTCTAGTGCGATGAATTTACAGAGAATTTTACGAGGGCGTTTGAGATATTAATTATTCGTAAGTCTGAAGCTAAGTGATATTACGATGATGCGAATAACACGGAAGAATGGAATGCGAAACATGCTACTAAAAAGAGATTTCGAAACATGAGACTAGCATAATAAGAGTTGTTCATATATTAATATTTACATGGTATGACTGATATTTGAAGGACCAAATATCTATTGGCGGCCCCTCTTGGGGCACACTCCCCGTGTCGCCCCTGGCCTCTGCCTGCGACGGTCCGAGTATGTGAGAGGTTCAGGCGGGATGACTGGCCGACCGAGACGAGTAGTCCGAGGTGGTGTCGCGAGGGGGGCCTCCTCCTCCTGTGTGTTGTGTCGGTGGCGGAGCACTTTGCGGTGAAAGCCTCCAAGTTGAGCGAGGCGTCCACGCAGTCATCGAAGAAGAAATCGAGGGGTACCGATAGGTTTGCCTCGTCGTCCGGAAATGAATCGTCCGCCCAAGGTGTTCCTGTGAAGTATTATGTTACAAACGTAATCATGCCGAAAACACGAAAAAAACGTAATCATCCCAAGGCGGTCATACCTGCGTCCCTAGAGACATCGCCGACGCGACTCACGTACCCCCCCACGTGATGGTGGAGCTCGGGACTGATAGAAAGATTGCCGTTAGTAACTATCGGGGTTCAAAAGAAACAAGCATTACGTTCCGCAAGCAAGCAAGGTGGTCATACCGGTAGCGCGAATCGTGCCCGATGAGCCCCGCATCGATCTTTCGCTCCACCATGGTGCCACGATGACACGCCGGCCACGTCCGGGGCAGGAGCCCGTGGACGTGAACCACCTCGTCCCGACGTGACCCCTCGTCCCCGCACTGGTCGGTCCACCGCGTCCCTCGGCGTGCGACAAGTCGCAATCTGGATGCCTCGTCTCGCCGCGTCGATGATCCGCTGCACAAGCCCTCTCGTGTCCCCCTGCGTCCTCTGCACGGTGGTCACTAGCTCGAGAATCTCCCAGTGTAGATCCATCTGCACAAGTTGGAAACATAAATCTGGCAAGATAAATATGAATTAAGGACAGTTCAATACGTACCGAGAGGTGGAAAGCGGAGTCCGGCTAGGTAGGATACGTGTCGGACGTCGCAGCCTCATGTCGTGGTGGGTCGACCACGACCCGGACGCAGCGAAGCCTTGTCCGACTAGAGTACCAATCCATGTAATCCGCGTACGTTTCGATGTCATAGGGATCCTGCTCACACTGGATGATATCGTTGAGCGCGTGAGTCCAAACCTCGACCCAAGGCCGCATCCTATCCAACCAGGACATCGAGCCGCGTACTCCCTTCCTAGTGTACCTGTGGACACCAATACAATTATTTATTCAGCACATAATTACATTGTGTGAAAGAAGTAAACATGTGAACTTACGCATGGACGTGCGCCAAGACCGTATCCCCCAAGGGCCGGGATCTCTGTCGTGAGACCGAATCGGCGCATGACCAGCGCACTGTACTCCTCCACGAAGACATCATGTACCAAGGAGCTCCTCCGCGTGTACCAGTACTGGTAGTCTTGCGTGCACAGAGCGACAGTCCGTCGGGGGCTCGCTGGATAAGCCTCTCCGTAGTGTCTGAGTGTCCGGATGACGCGGTCATCGGTCGGTGATCGAACATCGCGATGTACTCCGGGTAAGACCCCTGCGAAGTGATCGGCGTGAAGGTGACCTGTGCAATAGAACACCGCAAACTTAGCATACCAAATTGTGATTACAATACATAAAAAATGATTATAAAACTAACCCGTCGGCGGCACCAAACCGTGCCCATGGTGGGGCGGTCCACCTCGTCGGCCGCAGCGCATAAGGAGATCGTATATCTTTGTCAAGTCCAATTTGTGGTCGTCCGATCTGAAACGCTTCGAAGGACCATAGGCTGCAGGTAGTGGACATCCGGAGAGGATGGAGTTGTCTGAATACGGTGGCACGCGTCGCCGCGGTCTTGTGATGCGTCCGCCACGCAAAATGCGGTCGGACCCGAGCGTGGGAGGATATCATCAATCTCCATGTTGGCCACCTCGTAGCGTCTCGGACGTAGTGCTTGTCGACGCTGTCGCCGTGGGACCCGAAACATGACCCACCGAACAACCATAGCGGTAGGCCTCAAAGTGCCTCCTAACAACCACGTCCCTGCGCCAGCGCCATACGCTCGGTGCAAGAAGAAATGTAGAATTCAATGACAAGTTTCACATACGAATTTAAGCGAGATGACAATAATTACAAATACTTACGAGAACCGGCAGATCCACTTCAACGCCGCCCGTCTTGCGGGCTTTGAACTCGGTGTAGTTCTTGCCCATCGGCAAGACATCGTGGAACCTCGCTAGGAGGTCGGTCGCCACGTGTCCGAGATGTCGACGCCGCCGCCGGCGGCTCGCGATAACAACCCGGCAGAAGCTCACATCTGCGGCGTCGGCGTCATCTCCCGCACGGAAGGTGGAACGTGTGCGTCTCGCCTCCGGCGGTCAACCAACGCCGTCGGCGCCCGGTCGTCGGAACGCCTGACGTCGACCACCACCACGGTCTGATCATCCTCAAAAGTCGCCTCCACCATCCTCGCTAGTGGAAGGAGGCTCGCCGCTCTCAACTGCGTCAAAACGATTAAGAATAAACGTGAATGCACGCAAAGTAGTCATACCGCGATTGAGTGTATTAAAACTATCGTACCTCGAATCCGATCTGCGTCGACCTCCATGCCCTTATAGGCGTGCGCAACCGAAACGCGCCAAGCTCAATCGACGCCTCACCCTGCTGGGGGAGCACGGTACTGAGACGGCTACGGTGATGTGCATCAATCACCGGGTCAAGCAACTCATACTGACCTCCGTCCGCCATATCTACAAATTAAGTGCATACTTTGTAAAAAGTGCGAAACATGTACGATAAACTACACTATACACATCTCATTCTAGTCGTTATTCTACTTGATTCTATGTCGCTAGTCTACTTCATTCTAGTCGTTATTCTACTTGATTCTATGTTGCTATTCTACATAATTTGACATCATGTACAAATTTCAAAAAATATAATGTAATACATAATTTCAATTCTACTTGATTCTATGTCGCAATTCTACTTCATTCTAGTCGCTATTCTACTTGATTCTATGTCGATATTCCACTTCATTCTAGTCGCTATTCTACTTGATTCTAGTCGCTCTTTCACTACAATTCTATACATAATTTCGCTACAATTATCTATTCTACTTAATTCTATGTCGCTATTCTACTTGATTCTATGTCCATATTCTACTTCATTCTACTCGCTAATCTACTTAATTCTAATCGAAAAATGTACCTGCGAGATAACCGGTCTACTAGATCCACTGCTCTCTGAATCTATCTCCTCCGCGACGAACAAGCAGCGCTTCGCTACCTTTCTTTCTCTTCCTCTCCTTCTCGATTCTGTTTTTTGGAATTAAAATGAGGTTTGGAAGGAATTTTACTGACATTTTATACATGGCATCTTGTCGCCATTTCAATCGACGATAGGAACCTATCGCCGATTGAAATGGCAACAAACATATTCACATTCCTATCGCCATTTCAACTGGCGATAGGTAGTTGGACTGGCGACAGGAGGGGTCAGGGTTCCTATCGCCAGTTGAAATGGCGACATCGCCATTTCAACTGGCGACAGGAACTCATTTCTGTAATTTTTTAGGGCGATTATATATTTTTGTAATTTTGTTTTAAAAAATATATTATTTAAAAAAAATCGTATCGGCACGGGCTACATGCCTGCGTGTATGTTCCTAGTATTGGGTTATCTACCCATACTTAAGGTGGTCCGAAACTCTGATGGAAATTTAATTGGATAATGTGAGTTATAATTGTACTGAGGGGTACTGATCGAAAACTGTTTTTGCAATACTGTACGGGGTTAGCTAACCTTAGTCAGCAACGGGATTCGAATCATCTGCGTTACTAGGCCCGCTGTGTAAACAGTATTTTGGTTGATTTTATTATAGCAAAAGCATTATATCTATTGTCACTGACCTTTCATTTTTCATCGAACGGTGGAGATTGCTTCTAATTGCATCAAGCATATGGTGCTCGAAGATCCTAACGCTGCCCTTGACGAAGAAATAAAATCTATCTTCCCCTGTGGAAAATAAAAAAGAAAAACTCCACTGTTGAAGCAGCGGTGTTTGGTTTTGGTAGCGGTTAACACGTGAGAGCGACGACCAAACCTCCACTCGTCTCTCGCGCTCGCCGCGCGGCGTACAACGTGGGGGGCAACCTCCGATCCGAGTGAATGCTCCAATGATCACGCTGAAAATTGGGGGCTCTCAAGCATGTTTAGGACGAACAAATTCCAGGAGATCTATGAATAAACCAATCCAGACAACCTAGATGCCAAACCGATTGGACTAGCCACCGGTTGTACAATAGTGTGACATTAGCAGTCTATAAATCTTTTATCACGTAGAATACAAAATGATGTGAATGAAAGAGGAGGCATAAAGAATTGTATCGTCTCTTATACAATAGTTGACTGTAACACAAGAAACAAGACACATTATGTATAGATGATCTGTCTATAGAGACTTGTAAAAAATAACCTATTGTATGAGTTGTCTTTAGCGCTATCTATAGATGATATAGAAAGACACTATAACCAACAGTTATCTATATCGTTATACATACCCTTGAAGCACTACAATTCGACTACACCAAGCGAAATACCCGTGTGTCGTTTGAACTTTGAGGCAGATGTACAAACCCGTCCTGCTATTATTCGGACCCATCATGTGGCACAAAGGGGGGGGGGGAATCCCCTACAAAACCAAGTACATGGCCATGCAAAATCCAGTGAAATAAAATTAAATTGGAGCCAACAAAAATCTAAGATATGTTTCTTTCGAGAAAAATCTAGGATAAATTGCGGACTCACATCCAGAATTTTTTTTTATTAATTAACCTTTTTTTTAATTTTATTTTAAAGTTAACTCCCGGCACACTTTATTTCCAATTCTGACTCTTTTGGTCACGCCACCATCCGTGACGTGACAAAACAACACCGTCACACCAACCCGTTTCTGGTCAAACTCTTGTCACGCTACTGGAAGTGGCGTGACAGTGTTTTTTGGTCACGCCACAACCAGTGGCGTGACAAAAAATGCTATTTTGGGGATTTATCCTAGCGCGTGACAGTGTTATTACCACCCATGGTAATATCAGTGTGATTTATCGTAGTTTTGATAGTAATGGCAAGTTCACATTTGTTTCTTTACGTAATATGCAGTGCATGTACATGAGCAAGTGTATGGATTTCTAGGCGCATCGTAATATCACTTACCTTTCTACTTACGAATCATTTATATCTCAATCTTTCTCATAAAATTCTTCAGAAATTCATCGCACTAGAACAACATCTGACGATCAAAAATGTTATTATGAGTCTAACAGATTTTGCACCGTTCAAAACGTATGAAAATCGGAATGCAAACACAGCTAGAAAGCGGCAAACTTAGCTGGGGTTCCTATCACCAGTTGAACTGACGATAGAAACCTACCGCTAGTTCAACTGGCGATAGGTGGCTGTACCGACGATAGGAGGGGAGAGGGTCCTTGTCGCCAGTTGAACCAACGATAGGAACACATTTATGTAATTTTTTGGGGAGACGATATATTTTTGTAATTATCTTTTTAAAAAATATTATTTTAAAAAAAATCAGATTTTACGGGCCTCAACGGTCAACGCCAAGAAGTGGCGCAATGCTCCGGAGCTCAAGCAAGGGCAAGAGCAAGTGAAGAGACTACAGGGGTCAAAGCCTGACACACCTCAACTTCTGCTCAATGCGGATGGTGCCTGCCATCCAAGTTCCAACGTTCACGCAGAAAATTCTCTGAATATTCTGGTATAGCTCTTCTTAAGAAAAAAAAAACAGAATAACATCATCTGCTGTTGCATTGGCGATGGGAGAAGAGCATAGTACCATAACTTTAGAATAATCTGAGCCATCTGATCCAGAAAAAACTGCTTAGATACTCCGCTACAGTGCATGATAAATCTCACACCTTTTTTTCCCTGATCCAACTATCTATGATGATAATAACATCATGTCATTGTTGCTTAATGTTTGAGGATTTGTTTTAAAAAAAAACAGGGTGCTGCTACGCTACGGCGGGCACGAGAACAGCAGCGATGTGTTGGTTCCACCAAACCCGAAGGAATTCGAGATGGCCGCTCGTATAGGCATCCTCTTTGAGGCAGCTAAAGGCATGAATGCGCCTTCGAACAGCGGGTCTGGCTGCTCCAGGTTGAGCGTAGGTGGCGCGACTCCCTGTAAACGGTAGATGACGTTATGCACAGGAGAGTTTTCCAAAATGAAACTACTGATTAGATAACATACATGGTGGATAGCTAACACGGTGAAGATTGCTTCCACTGATCCAGCTGCCCCTAGCAGATGACCAGTAGCTCCCTGAAGATACTTGTGTCACTGTTGTTATGAATACTGTGTACGTATGACAATAGTCCAATATGCAATAGATAGAGTACAAAAGAACACAAGACTAAACCCTATAACAATAAAAAATACCACTAATACCCTTAACACCCCCCTCTCAAATGAAAGGCGTATGCAATAGCATTGCATTTAGAAAGAGTTGATACTACAATATGGAAAATCCAAAATCCGAATCTTGATAATGTCGTAGCGTGTAGCTCTTGGAAAAATATGCCGAGTATCAAAAGATCTCTCATCCGAGGTTGTGCGACACTCATAAAGCACAAAGTGCGAGGCTGAAAAGTAGAGATAGGCAGGAGCAAAGTCGATTGCGACGACACAACGAAGGAGATGGTGAAATCGACATGAATAGAGAGAGCTGTCAAATCAAGCCGAAGAGGAATAGATGAAAGATGGCGACTGCTGGGCGAGGCTACTGCTACTAGCTGGTAACTAGGAGGAGGCCGCCCCCGGGAGTGGAGATTGCTCCTCCCGGAGGCAGGGGGCAGCGGAAGAGGATGAAGGTTAGGCTATCACGGGGGAAACTCTAACCCAACTTTGATACCATGTTATGAATATTGTGTATGTATTGCAATAACCCAATAGGCAATATATAGAGTACAAAGGGACACAATACTAAACCCTAAAACAGTAGGAAATACCACTAATACCCTTAACAACTGCCATAAAATAGGATACCAAGGGAATTGCGATAATTTAGTTGTGCGGAGTGGGACGCTACCTTTGTTGAGGATAATGCAAGACCCCCAGATGTTGCATGGTCACCGAAGACAGATTTGATTGCATTCGCCTCTACAGCATCGCCTAATTGTGGTTCAAATCCAAAGCATCAATTATTTTCATCATAATTCCAGATGGTACAGAATCAACAATAAGAACAAACGGAAATCATGTCGATCCAGAATTCCAGATGTGTTTTGCCAAGCTGGCTATGAGCACTCACCGATAGGAGTTGATGTTGCATGGGCATTCAAATAATCAATTTGATTTGCCTGAAGCCCTGACTAGAAAAAGAGGAAGAATTCTACCAGAATGTCAAGTAAATAACTGTGATGCAGTTTATAATTCCTTAACAGCTAAAAATAGAAATGTCAAGTGCGTAAAACGTGCAACACAAAAATTTACAAAGTACCATGATGTTGTACCTGCTCCAAAGCCCGTTTCATGGCTAAGATAGCGCCTCTACCATCGTTTTTTGGCTGAGTTATGTGGTGCGCATCACCTGACAGAAACTGAGGTTCATAATGCAGGACATACTAATGACAGAATAAACAAACTTCTTTGTGGAATAGGAGGATACCAGACATTCCATAGCCTCGAACTTCTGCATAAATTTTTGCACCCCGGTCCATTGCATGATCAAGTGCCTACAGAAGAGTAAATGGTTAACGTGTTAAGTGCAAATAAGATGCACTAGGATAATTTTTCCACTTTCCAGGCTAAAGATTGCATAAACCATAGAAAAGAAAGAAAATATTAGAGCATGAAGGGATAAACAAATGGAGATATGAGTCGAGCCTAGCCAACAGACAGGCCAAAGTCTTTAATCAAGTGCTGTCAATTTTACCAAGAAGTAAATGACTGTTTAAAACAACACTAAACCAGCAACTTCAAAACAGCAAGGTAAAAGACAGGTTTTTCTCTCTCCAAACTCACCTCCAACACCATGACCCCACAGCCTTCACCAATCCTATCGATTATTTTGAAACAAAGATAAAAATGGGCACCAGGGGAAAAATAAAAAACAAAAAGGGAAGGAATATAATGTAATAGAAGTATGACATACACAAATCCATCTCTACCACAATCAAACGGCCTTGAAGCTGATTGCGGAAGAGAGTTGTATTTTGTAGTCAATGCCCTTAACCTTCAAAACAAATAACATTATAATGAAATAAGATAAGGTTGGCAACACTAATGAGAGGGGGAAAACAAATAAACAAATGCATTAACGAACAAAAATGAAAAGTTGTGATTAAGTTTGCTATGGCAATTATGAAGTGAACCATGGGTGTTTTGTGGACATAAAATGTGGGTTCTATTGCTTCCTACAACCCTCACTCAGCAGGTGCACCATATAACCTCAGTAGAGTATTCAAGGCAACTTATAATTTTCCCAAAGAGAGTTAACAAACACAGTATTTTGGAAGATAAGCAACACAAAACAAGCGCAAACATACTTGCCTAGAAAATCCAGCTATAGACAAAGCATCAATACTAGACTCTGTTCCACCAGCCACCATCACATCTGCATCTCCAAATTGAATCATCCGTGTAGCATCACCAATAGAGTGAGCGCCTGTCGCACAAGCTGTCACAACAGCATGGTTTGGACCCTAAGTTCAAAGCATTAACTATCCATATTAGCATCCATGCCATAATTGCCATAATTGAATTATGGAATGAAAAGCCTTATCTATGGCATGTGACAATAACAAAGTTCACCTGGAAACCATATCTCATGCTGACATGACCTGCTGCCATGTTGATCAAAATCTTGGGGATGAAGTATGGGCTGAGGCGACGTAGGCGCTGTGTTCGAATAAAAATAAATTCACATGTCAGTGCTGGTATGACTGGAATATTATCGGTTATATGGCAAGCCATGTATGGAAGATAAAATGTAGAAAGTAAGGGCTTACTTTTGGTCTCAACCAAATATCTAGCACTGTATTTCCTGAATACGTTCTCAACGGATGATGAATTGATAAGTAGAGAGTTCAGCACATAGAAACACAATAGCAGTGAAAAGAAATGATCTAACTACTTCCATGCATCATTTGAAATCTAATTACCATAGCTTACACTAGGACTAACAATACTAAAAGAAAAAGAGCAATAAAAAATTGCAGCAAGTGTGGATACTAACATTTTCAATGATCATCTGCGATGCATCTAAAATGTCTGAGATGCTTCCAATGCCTCCACCGATTGAGACTCCCTGATACAGATCTAATCAGATCCAGTAATTCAGAAATACAAAGAAAAAGATATTCCAGCAAAGGCAATTGGTACCGTTCTTTCCTTCTTCTCATCTTCTGAAGGCAACCAATTTGCATCTCTTAAAGCCTCATCAGCTGCACATAGAGCATAGGCTATAAATCCAGATATAGATTTATTGTCCTGGAAAGAAGAACATTCAATCAACAGTTCAAAATGTGAAACGAAGTTTGACCATATGAGACAGTCAGCAGAATCACCATTACATATTTACAATCATTCAATAACATTCCATCAGAACATATTGAGTTCCCAATTGGAGAAGAGAGAAACAGTGGTGGAAGACAGCGAACAGACAATTCACAACTTTTCTCTACCCTTGTCTTCTTTGAGCTGGGAGGATTTTCTCTACTTAAGTAAAGCATGCAATGCAAATATCTGATAGAAGGAGGTAAAAAAAAGGTCCAAGAAAGTAATCACTGAGGCAGTGAAGACGGTGGCACTCTGGATGGCACTGAAGATAAGGATCATTACATCAGTAACACTGTAACAATATCAGTTTTTGCACTATACTGATTTGCGACACTGACTACTGGAAAAATTGTCTAGTATCGTAAGATGTAAACATCCACATTTCCCTTGTGCCAACTATATATGAAATCCAAGCTCGAAACAATTATCTCCATCATGCAATTTACCAATGCGCATATGGGCCATCACATGTGGTTTAATTGTTCATTGCTACAAATGCGACAGTTTGAAATTGTGATGCAAAACTAGAGTAAAAATTGAAGTCCTAGCAAAACATATTGCCTAAACATGCTCCAATTCAGCTTCCTGAAAGCCCGAACACAATACTCCAATCCAGGAGGAAGTGAGCTTGCTCACTTGGCTAGTTAATGGTGTTGTCTAAGCAGCCCATCCAGGTTCAAGTCCTAGACTTAGCAGGTGTCTCACGTAAAGATAGAGAAGCCTCTACCTTTCTACGTAAAAAAAAATACTCCAATTCAGCACAAAGAGCAATCTATTACACTAATCCATTCTCATAGTAACAAACTAACAATGAGAAACCAATGAAACTAAGCATCAGATAGTTAGGGCGTAGTGAAGCATCGGTTAGTAACCTTAGTCCACGCCTCCTCGTCGAACTCGGCCTCGCCCTTCCCGCGCGGCACGGCGGCGGCGACCCTGGAGGGGAGATGCTCCAGCGTCCTCCCGGACGCATCCCCGGGGAGGCGGAGGTCCTCGGCCGCGAGCGCGCGCACCGCGCAGCCACCGGCGACGAGGCGGTCCCAGTTGGGCCCGACGCCACGGCCGAGCGGCGTTACGGCGCCGAGCCCCGTGACGACCACTCGGCGACCGGCGGCCGGGCGCGGAGGAGGTAGCTCCGCCGCCGAGGAGAAGCACCGGCGGAGGCGGAGGAGGAGAGCGCGACGGAGGCAACTCATCACGCGGCGCCGTGGTTTGTGGCTTTGTGCTCACACGGGGGACGAGTCGAGTCTTTTGTGTTCCAGGCTTGGTTACAGCCGTTGGATGTATCCATCGGGCGGTGATCGTGCTTCTTCTAGGAATTTTTTTTTTTGAAAAATCGGGCCGTGCCACCGGTAGTTCTGCATTTTGGATTGCCACTGTTTTTTCGGCTAATTAGTTTCACGCCACCAAAATCACAAACTTCTTTAACAAAATATTAATAAAGTCAAATGTCCATTGACTGAACAGAAAATATTCTTTTGCCCTTCCAAATTTATTGATTTTTCTATCAGATGTCATCGCTAATATGACGAGAGAATTTTGGGAAGAAGAAGAAGAGAGATGGTATGGGCAGTTCTGAAATTTTGAGAAAGGAGCTAATAATGGAAGATTCAAAACATGTTTGTGATTCTAGCGGCACCGGGACAAATTAGGCAAAATGCGATTGTAAAATCTGAAACTGCAAAATAACCAGACCGTATTTTCCTAATTTCTTTTTAGAGAATATTCTGCATTTTGGCTCGATGGATCTGCATCCTCTACCGATCTCTGTTCTACGTGTAGTTGGCAATGGATTGTCCAAACCACTTTGGCTGCGTTTGCTTTGGAGTTAAGATAACAAGGTTAGCTAATCTTAACCTAGCTAAATTAGCTTAACCCAAATGTTTTGCTTGCAACCAATCTTGTTAATCTAAATTACCGTTTGGCTAGATTATGTGGGTAAGCTAGGTTAACAATAGAAAAACATAATTTAGGAAGGTTAGTTGTGTTGGGTTAACTTATTCCACCAATTTAGTGGGTTAACTTAATCCCAGGTTATGATAGTTAAAATGCTTTGACCGAATTAAGTTAACCATAACCCACCTCTTAACCCCGAACCAAACTCCTCATAAGATAACATCCTACGTCTTGCATGGCCATGATGTGTTTATGGGTGGTCGAGATTATTAGAATTGATAACGAAGTTCTTGCATCCACGGAAGGTACATAAGAATTCGCAAAATATCCTTGCAACACAAAGGGTATCAAGTAGAGTTATCAATGGTCGAAAAAAGCGAATATCTGGCACACTGTAAATCAGGTCTCTACAACTGCAGTTGGTAGAGTCCCTTCGAGATTATTATTGCAAAATTCATGTGGGATCCTATAGTCCTACAAACGTTGTGGTTCCACCGTACATACAGTATCATTAGAAAGCATTGATTTCTGATAGTATGCATTCATGAATATGTTACTCGTGCAACTACCAACCCACCTCAACGAACCCACATCCACCCAACATACCTGGGCATAATGCATCGAAATCTTAGCTTGGTGTTCATGCGTTGCAATGGGTCACAGAAGAAGATAATACATAGCATCAAATACGAACTCGTACGTTGCAACGGGGTCACATAAGAAGGTAATACATAGCATCAAATACGAACTCAAGCCGTACAATGAACAACAGCATTATGTTACACACATACCAAGGAAACATGTGTACAAGCATGTGTGTTACTACAGATTAAAAAAAAAATCAAACTACATGTTTTGAACACTCCCGGCATTTTGTATTTCAGCCCTATCATTTTCGCGTTCCCGTGCTTGCATTTTTTTTTTTCATATATTACACTTAGTCCAAATTTTGTTTTGGGAACCATGGAGAGAAAAAATTACAACCATACTCCAGAGCTGCTGACAGTCTCCATCATTTCCCACCCACAGCATATCGAGTTGCCATTGCCTAGATTGGCCATCACGCCTTCATCTTTGTGCTCGGCTGAGCGCCGCACCGAGCTGAGCCCCCCCATGGCCGTGTCACATCTCCACCGTGCTCAACTTGCGCCGCACCGCCCCTGCCTATGCCACCATGATCGGCCAATCACAGTCACGACCACCACCAACTCATGAGAACAAAGCATAGTAAATCAACAAAACTCAATGAATATACGACCACACCACCGCCACCAGACGTGATAGCTGCTCGATAGGAGCATATAGACCGATGTGGTAGTATCAATTTTAAACTGACAAATCGATCACAAACTTAATCAACGTACCTCTAGTAGTACTTTGGAAATTCTAAAACGCTTGTCGTGAGGCGGCGATTGGCCCCGACGACTGCATTTAACACCACAAGCACCCCCACCGATCCAAAGGCGCGAAAGGGCCTAAAGGTAGCGAAGGGCCGGATGGTCGAAAGTCGAAGGGCCGGCACTACAACTTCTAGGGCGATCAAGGCCCTTGATTGGGTGCATCTCGTCGTACCTTCAAGAGCTGCAGGATCACTAGGCCGGCGCACAGTTAGATGGACCAGACCGGGAGGGCCCACCATGAGCCGAAGGCTACGCATTGACGAACTCGCAGATTACAAGATATGGCTACAACCTACAAGACTTGAAGAAGGATGTGCATATAGTGTCGATCCTGTTTTTTCTTTTGGAATTGTCGATGCGTGGCGTGATCTTTGTGCTAACCTAAGCGTTCATGTGTTTTGAATTATTTGTGTTAGTTTCATGTTGTGTGATGATTTCATGTTATGCTGATAATCCTATTGTTATTACCTTTCAATTAAAAGCTAGGTGATCATGTTATCTAAAAAAATAGTTACATCAACACAGTCAACTTGTGCAGTGGCATGCACTTCACTAGCTATAGGATAGAAGGAAAAATCGGTCTCAGTCACTGATTGGTTTATAGTTTTGGATTATGTCATTACTTTTCAACTAATAGGTGCTATGCCAATTTGGATTCAAAAAATTATTTGGAAAATGTGTTTCACTAGCTAGAGCATGTGTCCAATGTAATGTTTCTTCCTTGATGCAATAACACTAGAGCATGTGTCCAATGTAATGTTTCTTCACGACCCATGTAGCTATTTGCTTCCGTATGCATTCAGGTATTATTTGCATCAATGTTAGCCTTGGTTATGTGTCTTCAGATCTTTCAGGGTGCTTTTTTTGTCTTCGGATCTTCCAAAGTGTTTTCTTTTGTCGTTCACGGCTGGCTGTGTGACTAGCTACAATAGAGCTGTTTGCTTCTATCTGCCAAGCTTTTACTAAATTCCTCAAAAAAATCTTAGTTCTGAGGTGAATTGCTTACTTTCCTCACATTTACATTTCAGGATTCTCTCTCTGGCAGCTAAAAAGCTGCAAGAAAAAAATGAGTCTGCTTTCCCAGATAACTGTAAGGAAGCCAATACATACGCAAGGTTGATATTAGAGTGTTGCTACCGCAAAGCTCTTCATAAGGTAACTACACGTCCAGACTATTTGGCTGATAAGAATCTTCGCCATTTAATGTTTGATATGATGCTTACATAGGAAAACCCAGATTCTGAAGATTAGTTACTAGAAACTGTTAGAAATCTCCAATGGTGCAATTTTTTGTGGTATGCCATTTTTATTCCTTTCTTTTTATAAAAATTGTTGGCTTTTAACCCTCAAACCCTTGAGGTTTAGATGTCTTGCTTATACATCGGTGTCTTTATTGAATTGATGCGTAAGGATCGTTTACTTACCATGATTGAATTAAACAAATCAATGGGGAGAAGGGGAGAAAAGGGAAGCTCACGAGCACAACATAGCACATCCTACCCATTTCGATCGATTGCTTGAGGCTTTATTCTTTCTTTAATACTACGTGATTGTGCATATTATCGTACTCCACTCAAAGACCGGTCGTTAGTTAGGACATGTTGTACTTTGTTGCCCTCTTGGATACTTTAAGCATCACTATGAAGTGATTAAGCTGTCTTTTTGTATTCATGGGGTGCGATGATCTTCTCATGACTATTTACTGAAGACGCACACATCAATTTGGTGGTTACCTCATTGATGGGGGTGAGATCAAGTTTCTTAATTCTCCGATTCTTGTATTGTTCTAATCCTTACCATTGCATCTTTTCTATAGTAACAATTTGCATATAGAATGCAAAAGAGTAGTCTTTGAATTGTTAGTGAACTTCTAAGCATAGAGCAAACCCTTTGTCACATCATTTACAAAATGATGGTTTCTTTGCAGAATGCATGGATTACCATTTTACTTGATCCAATTGCACGAGATCATGACATTTAGTGTCCTTTTCAACTTATGGTTTTATGGACCGAGTGGAACATTTTATTCAGTTCGTTGCTATCCATGACGAACAAATTTTACAGAAACGTACTAGTATTCAGCAGGTACTTTCTAATTGCTCTCCTATTAATGCCCTTCTTCAGTTTCGTAGTCCTATACATCTATTATGCATAAAAACCTATCTATGTCTGTGTGTGACTAAAACTTTTCCAAACAACTATTACATGTCGCGAATGTTTGATTGGTAGTAAGCCAGTCATAGGTTGATGTAGTTATATGTTTCAGCTGCAATGTTATTGAGTGAGGTCAGGACGTTAGGTGGTATTGAAATAATGGAAGTGGAATGCAGTAGGGCTACTGCTTTTGAGAAACAATCCTTACTAACGCCTTTAGTGCGCTTCTCCGGATGGAGTGCAGTTCGACTTCCACATGAGCACGCATTTCCAGCCAATTTGTTAGCTATTGTGATTCATGGTAACCTTATGTACTGCTACTTAGGTGTAGAAAACCTTGCTTCCTAAATCTGTCCTTTGAAAACGCCACGAAACCATCGTAACCTGTCCTTACTTAGCACAAAAGGACATATGTTATTAAGACGGTTTGTAGCAGCTGTCCTTCTTACCCTGTCTATACTTGATTTAAACCACGTCTGACCCATCGCGTCTCGGGTAAAATACCATATGGTATAAGATAGTTACATACACCGTCCATGTTTTACCTCTACACTTTATATGCATAAGCTGATTACTTTTTTACCATACAACTGCATTTCACTTCCGTTTTTAGATACCGGGTTCACTGCATAATCCTGAGAACCATACTCCTTAATTACGTTCTTTTCTCTGTTCGTTTCTTCGTACGTGTTAAAAAAAAGATACTTATTCCAAGATACATATTTCATTTCCATTATGTGCACTCCCAACTAACACATCTCTTTTTCGTCGTCTTTTCACAGACAACGACGAGACGTGCGAAGCTCAACTCTACCTTAGCTTTTTTTTGGCTCAACTTGCCAGAACAATGTGTCATCAACTGCAATCATGCAATCTATAGTAATTTTGTTGGCTCGTGCGTGCCCACCTAATAGCAATGTGATTCCCACTGTCCTAAACACCATCTAGCAACCAACCCGCCTCACCGATAATAATATATCGTGTCTAATATATCCTATCTAAAAGCATTAGTACAAAACCATGTGTATATGCTATAACTAGACTCGTGCTACTCATAATCTACATGATCTTGTTTCCCTCTCATCATTCATGATGTTTACTCATGAATACGCTGTTGCTTCAATCTGAGTTAGATTCGATCATTCATCCACAAAATCCATACCATGTTTCATGTCCTCGTTCTGACGATTTGCTAACGGAATGAATCGCTACACTGCACCGTGTGTGCTTACAGACATCTTGATTCTCACATGCCACACATCATGCCACCATCGGAAATAGTTAATCTGCTTCATCATACTAAAGCACCTACTCTCTGACGCAGTGAAACGTATTTTCCTACCTCATCATCAAAACACATCGAGCAGCAGACGCGACATAGCGCGTAATCCACCTAGTATATATATTTGTTCATATGGTTGTCACTTGTGAGAAAATGGCCAATTAACAGTTGAAGATGGCCACATATGCAATGAAGGCATAATGGGAGAGTATGGCGCCATCGATACTTGAGTTGGTAAGAGCATGGATAGTCGTCTGGCATGCCCGCTAATATTTCACGATGCGTAATGTATTAGCAGCGTATAACTTGATGTTAATTAGCCCATCAAGAAGGTTTATCATAAGCCATAATTGAAGTTCCGCGAACTTAAAAATTCCATTATATAGGTGTTTGTTGTTTTCTCTAAATGTGCACTAAGCATGTGCAAGGCAACAACATCAATTATAGCTACTGGCGTGTGCGGGCGTGGTGCACCACCTCGGGTCAACGGAGGCTCGTGTCTATATCCATGCTTACCTTGAATGCTCCCGTTGAGCCTATAATTTCTTATTGCACTCTTGAGTCTTGATTGATGAATCGGCCAGTAAAAGCAGTATGATGATAAGATGTATTCCATCTTCGCATCTTTGCCAAGTCCCTCCGTCTTGCCCTCCTCCCTCTCCCCCCATCCTCGTCCATCCATTCCTCTTCGTCCTCGCAGGTCGACCCTCGAAACCCTAGCGGCAATAGTGGCGTCCTCGCACCTTCAGCCTTAGCTCCGCTCGCTCTGACCCATCCCCATCTCCCCTGCCGGATCTGGACGGCCCGCGCTTCCTCCTCCTCCATCATCGCCTATTACACCGGCCAGATCTTGTAAAGGGCATCCAGATCTGGCTAGACATGGTCGCCGCTGCCATTCACCACCGCCCTAGCTCCTTGCGCCTCCACCATCGCACTTACCACGCCGGACACAACTCGCGGCTGGTGGCGCTCCCTACTCCTCCTCTCCATCGCAAGGATGCGACCGACCGAGGAGGTGGATGTCTTGACAATTGCTGAGGAGGCGAATCAAGGAGGAGGGTTATCAGGCTCAGCACGGGAGTAGCTACTTGCCAACCGTTCTAATTGCATAGACGAGATATTGATCACTAGATTGTATTTTTTATGGAACCTAATGTGAGATGGAAGATAGTAGCCGAGTATAATGTGTTAATATGAATAAGCCTCTCCAATCTACCAAAGGTCTGAAATATACTTTATTTTCTATGATGTTTTCTATGAATACGAGGATTCTTTTTGATGAAATGACTTGAAATTTGATGATTGCACATTCAAGAGAATAGTATGCTTGATTACGTTAGTATGCATTGCATACTAAAATTTGATATAAATCTGAGTTTAGTTTACAGCATACGGACACATGACTAGTATTTAAACAAATATCAATTGTAGTATTTTTTGGTAGCCAACGATGTTAGTTGTTGATGTAAGTAAACTATATCTGACAGGAATGGAATAGGGGCGGTGGCGGCTTGGTAGTGGGCGGTTCCTCAACTTGGTTGTGGATTCGGTGGAGGGAGGTGATGGGGTGGCGGTGAGCATCTGGAGGTGGGGAAAAAAAGGTAGAGGTGGCAGCACACATGCAGCTGCGTTGTGTGGCGGGAGGGGAACGCTGGCGGGCCTCGCCATCGCCAGGGGTGGCACCGATGAGGTGGTGGGAGGTAGCACGGGGGTTGGGGTTGGGGGCGGCAGTGGCTGGATGGTGTGGGGTGGGGGCTTGATGTGAGTTAGGGTTTGAGAGATTATATATGAGGTGAGGTGGAAGATGAGGACTATTGGATCTTGGTTTAAAGGCTGAAAAAATGATCGATTTTAAAAAAAAATTCAGGCTACTGCCCCTTAAAAAATGAGCTTATGAGGCTCGCCTGCATGTAGATCAAATGGGATTATTCGGATTCTCTCTCGTTTCATTTCGTTTCTCTCTGTACCATCCGTTCATTCGTTTCGTTTCGTCCCCTCCTCTTCTTCCCTGTTATTTGTTTGGTTTGGACTCAACACTGGGAGTAATTGATTGATGTACGCACGAGACAATATATAAAGTTTTTTTTTTCAAACCTGGCAAAATATAAATTAGTTTGCTTTTGCTTCTAATTAATTACAGTATATACATATCTGTTTTGATTTAATTTGCCCATGTATGCATGTTAATAACATCATGATGGCCTGAGTTTTTGCATGCTTATCAGATAGATCCACAATCATTTTGCAATCTACATAGCATGAGATGTTTTTGGTGAGGTGATCAACATAAGCCTCACCTCAGATAGATCGTGGGGCCGTCTGATCCATAATCGATGGTACCAAGGATAGAAAACTGTTACTGGGCAAAATCCCGTTCGGAGACTGGTAATGGTTACCGGAAATCCCGAGAAAAACTCGATCAATTTCGCTTTGAATAGATTTGAATTTGGGATGTAACCGCGAATTTTAAATTTGAATTTGGATTTGGAGTTTTCGCCGGTATTTGAAATCCCGGTTCCTACCGGTAAGTGCGGTTACCTCCACCGGACGTTTTTCCCTGGATGGTACATACCAAGAGACTGACAAATAAACGAAAAACCAGCGCGATTGAAAAGAAGAAAAGGGGAAGCGAAAACACCTTTCCACTAGCTCCCACATTAGAAGATCTGAATTCTCGGACCTCGTCCATAGATGCTTGGATCAGCAAGTGGTATTCATGCAAAAAATTCTGTACCACGATTTGCACACAGCAGAATCCTCGTTGCACAGAAATTTTGGAGAAACAGACTAGATTATGCTCCATTGATCGCGGGGTTATCAAAACAATAGGACTCCAAATATTTTTGTTGTCACGGAGAACAATATTTCCATCTTCTCAAGTTCAGGAAGACACATGCCTTATTATATACCATCACTAAGCCCTTAAACATACACTGCATGCTTTCTTTTGAGATTATTGATACATGTAGATCGTCCTCCGTCTTGGCTCATGGAAGTGCTGGCAGAATCTTCCCAGTGCAGGTTCCGAATCCAACGTTGTAGTCTTCACCCTGAAAACCAGTAGATGGCATCAAGATACAGCATAGCATCTTCAACGAGAGCTCGATTTGATGAAAAGATGAGTTTAATGTACCTTGCAACAAGCTGTCAAGATGACTTCATCCCCATCCTCAAGGAACTTGCGGGTCGAATTTCCAACTGATATCTCCTTCAGCCCGTTCCATGTTAGCTCCAACAAACATCCCAAAGGTTGATATTAGAGTGTTGCTACCGCAAAGCTCTTCATAAGGTAACTACACGTCCAGACTATTTGGCTGATAAGAATCTTCGCCATTTAATGTTTGATATGATGCTTACATAGGAAAACCCAGATTCTGAAGATTAGTTACTAGAAACTGTTAGAAATCTCCAATGGTGCAATTTTTTGTGGTATGCCATTTTTATTCCTTTCTTTTTATAAAAATTGTTGGCTTTTAACCCTCAAACCCTTGAGGTTTAGATGTACTGCCTTCTGTCAGTGTCTTTATTGAATTGATGCGTAAGGATCGTTTACTTACCATGATTGAATTAAACAAATCAATGGGGGAGAAGGGGGGAGAAAAAGGGAAGCTCACAGAGCACAACATAGCACATCCTACCCGGCTCGATCGATTGCTTGAGGCTTTATTCTTTCTTTAATACTACGTGATTGTGCATATTATCGTACTCTACTCAAAGACCGGTCGTTAGTTAGGACATGTTGTACTTTGTTGCCTCTTGGATACTTTAAGCATCACTATGAAGTGATTAAGCTGTCTTTTTGTATACATGGGGTGCGATGATCTTCTCATGACTATTTGACAGAAGACGCACACATCAATTTGGTGGTTACCTCATTGATGGGGGTGAGATCAAGTTTCTTAATTCTCCGATTCTTGTATTGTTCTAATCCTTACCATTGCATCTTTTCTATGGTAACAAATGCATATAGAATGCAAAAGAGTAGTCTTTGAATTGTTAGTGAACTTCTAAGCATAGAGCAAACCCTTTGTCACATCATTTACAAAATGATGGTTTCTTTATGAATGCATGGATTACCATTTTACTTCAGTCCAATTGCCTGAGATCATGACATTTAGTGTCCTTTTCAACTTATGGTTTTATGGACCGAGTGGAACATTTTATTCAGTTCGTTGCTATCCATGACGAACAAATTTTTCAGAAATGTACTAGTATTCAGCAGGTACTTTCTAATTGCTCTCCTATTAATGCCCTTCTTCAGTTTCGTAGTCCTATACATCTATTATGCATAAAAACCTATCTATGTCTGTGTGTGACTAAAACTTTTCCAAACAACTATTACATGTCGCGAATGTTTGATTGGTAGTAAGCCAGTCATAGGTTGATGAAGTTATATGTTTCAGCTGCAATGTTATTGAGTGAGGTCAGGACGTTAGGTGGTATTGAAATAATGGAAGTGGAATGCAGTAGGGCTACTGCTTTTGAGAAACAATCCTTACTAACGCCTTTAGTGCGTTTCTCCGGATGGAGTGCAGTTCGACTTCCACATGAGCACGCATTTCCAGCCAATTTGTTAGCTATTGTGATTCATGGTAACCTTATGTACTGCTACTTAGGTGTAGAAAACCTTGCTTCCTAAATCTGTCCTTTGAAAACGCCACGAAACCATCGTAACCTGTCCTTACTTAGCACAAAAGGACATATGTTATTAAGACGGTTTGTAGCAGCTGTCCTTCTTACCCTGTCTATACTTGATTTAAACCACGTCTGACCCGATCGCGTCTCAGGTAAAATACCATATGGTATAAGATAGTTACATACACCGTCCATGTTTTACCTCTACACTGTCGCAAACTGATTACTTTTTTACCATACAACTGCATTTCACTTCCGTTTTTAGATCCGGGTTCACCTGCATAATCCTGAGAACCATACTCCTTAATTACGTTCTTTTCTCTGTTCGTTTCTTAAATGCGTGTTAAAAAAGATACTTATTCAAGATACATATTTCATTTCCATTATGTGCTCTCCCAACTAACACATCTCTTTTTCATCGTCTTTTCATAGACAGCGACGAGACGTGGAAGCTCAACTCTACCTAATAGCAATGTGATCCCCACTGTCCTAAACACCATCTAGCAACCAACCTGCCTACCAATAATAATATATCGTGTCTAATATATCCTATCTAAAAGCATTCGCAGAAAACCATGTGTATATGCTATAACTAGACTCGTGCTACTCATAATCTACATGATCTTGTTTCCCTACTGTCATTCATGATGTTTACTCATGAATACGCCTGTTGCTTCAATCCTGAGTTAGATTCTGATCATTCATCCACAAAATCCATACCATGTTTCATGTCCTACGTTACGACAGTTGCTAACGGAATGAACTGCTACACCTGCACCCGTGTGTGCTTACAGATTACTGATTCTCACATGCCACAGCATCATGCCACCATCGGAAATAGTTAATCTGCTTCATCATACTAGAAGCACCTACTCTACGAACGCAGTGAAACGTATTTTCCTACCTCATCATCAAAACACATCAGAACAGGCAGACGCGACATAGCGCGTAATCCAGCCTAGTATATATATTTGTTCATATGGTTGTCACTTGTGAGAAAATGGCCAATTAACGCTTGAAGATGGCCACATATGCAATGAAGGCATAATGGGAGAGTATGGCGCCATCGATACTTGAGTTGGTAAGAGCATGGATAGTCGTCTGGCATGCCCGCTAATATTTCACGATGCGTAATGTATTAGCAGCGTATAACTTGATGTTAATTAGCCCATCAAGAAGGTTTATCATAAGCCATAATTGAAGTTCCGCCGAACTTAAAAATTCCATTATATAGGTGTTTGTTGTTTTCTCTAAATGTGCATAAGCATGTGCAAGGCAACAACATCAATTATAGCTACTGGCGTGTCGCGGGCGTGGTTGCACCACCTCGGGTCAGCGGAGGCTCGAGTCTATATCCATGCTTACCTTGAATGCTCCCGATTGAGCCTATAATTTCTTATTGCACTCTTGAGTCTTGATTGATGAATCGGCCAGTAAAAGCAGATGATGATAAGATGTATTCCATCTTCGCATCTTGCCAAGTCCCTCCGTCTTGCCCTCCTCCTCTCTCCCCCATCCTCGTCCATCCATTCCTCTTCGTCCTCGCAGTGCCGACCCTCGAAACCCTAGCGGCAATAGTGGCGTCCTCGCACCTTCAGCCTTAGCTCCGCTCGCTCTGACCCATCCCCATCTCCCCTGCCGGATCTGGACGGCCCGCGCTTCCTCCTCCTCCATCATCGCCTATTACACCGGCCAGATCTTGTAAAGGGCATCCAGATCTGGCTAGACATGGTCGCCGCTGCCATTCACCACCGCCCTAGCTCCGCACGCCTCCACCATCGCACCCGCCCACGCCGGACACAACTCGCGGCTGGTGGCGCTCCCTACTCCTCCTCTCCATCGCAAGGATGCGACCGACCGAGGAGGTGGGCGTCTTGACATTGCAGGAGGAGGCGACAAAGGAGGAGGGTTATCAGGCTCAGCACGGGAGTAGCTACTTGCCAACCGTTCTAATTGCATAGACGAGATATTGATCACTAGATTGTATTTTTTATGGAACCTAATGTGAGATGGAAGATAGTAGCCGAGTATAATGTGTTAATATGAATAAGCCTCTCCAATCTACCAGTGCGAAATATACTTTATTTTCTATGATGTTTTCTATGAATACGAGGATTCTTTTTTGATGAAATGACTTGAAATTTGATGATTGCACATTCAAGAGAATAGTATGCTTCAGACACAGTTAGTATGCATTGCATACTAAAATTTGATATAATCTGAGTTTAAGTTTACAGCATACGGACACATGACTAGTATTTAAACAAATATCAATTGTAGTATTTTTGGTAGCCAACGATGTTAGTTGTTGATGTAAGTAAACTATATCTGACGAGGAATGGAATAGGGGCGGTGGCGGCTTGGTAGTGGGCGGTTCCTCAACTTGGTTGTGGATTCGGTGGAGGGAGGTGATGGGGTGGCGATGAGCATCTGGAGGTGGGGAAAAAGGTAGAGGTGGCAGCACCGCAGCTGCGTTGTGTGGCGGGAGGGGAACGCTGGCGGGCCTCGCCATCGCCAGGGGTGGCACCGATGAGGTGGTGGGAGGTAGCACGGGGGTTGGGGTTGGGGCGGCGATGGTGGATGGTGTGGGGTGGGGGCTTGATGTGAGTTAGGGTTTGAGAGATTATATATGAGGTGAGGTGGAAGATGAGGACTATTGGATCTTGGTTTAAAGGCTGAAAAAATGATCGATTTTAAAAAAAAATTCAGGCTACTGCCCCTTAAAAAATGAGCTTATGAGGCTCGCCTGCATGTAGATCAAATGGGATTATTCCGGATTCTCTCTCGTTTCATTTCGTTTCTCTCTGTACCATCCGTTCATTCGTTTCGTTTCGTCCCCCTCCCTCTTCTTCCCTGTTATTTGTTTGGTTTGGACTCAACACTGGGAGTAATTGATTGATGTACGCACGAGACAATATATAAAGTTTTTTTTTTCAAACCTGGCAAAATATAAATTAGTTTGCTTTTGCTTCTAATTAATTACAGTATATACATATCTGTTTTGATTTAATTTGCCCATGTATGCATGTTAATAACATCATGATGGCCTGAGTTTTTGCATGCTTATCAGATAGATCCACAATCATTTTGCAATCTACATAGCATGAGATGTTTTTGGTGAGGTGATCAACATAAGCCTCACCTCGAGATAGATCGTGGGGCCGTCGATCCATAATCGATGGTACCAAGGATAGAAAAGCATTCTTGGGCAAAATCCGTTCGGAGATCGGTAATGGTTACGGAAATCCCGAGAAAAACTTCGATCAATTTACTTTGAATAGATTTGAATTTGGGATGTAACCGCGAATTTTAAATTTGAATTTGGATTTGGAGTTTTCGACCGGTATTTGAAATCCGGTTCCTACCGTAAGTCGGTTACCTCCACGGACGTTTTCCCTGGATGGTACATACCAAGAGACTGACAAATAAACGAAAAACCAGCGCGATTGAAAAGAAGAAAAGGGGAAGCGAAAACACCTTTCCACTAGCTCCCACATTAGAAGATCTGAATTCTCGGACCTCGTCCATAGATGCTTGGATCAGCAAGTGGTATTCATGCAAAAAATTCTGTACCACGATTTGCACACAGCAGAATCCTCGTTGCACAGAAATTTTGGAGAAACAGACTAGATTATGCTCCATTGATCGCGGGGTTATCAAAACAATAGGACTCCAAATATTTTTTGTTGTCACGGGAGAACAATATTTCCATCTTCTCAAGTTCAGGAAGACACATGCCTTATTATATACCATCACTAAGCCCTTAAACATACACTGCATGCTTTCTTTTGAGATTATTGATACATGTAGATCGTCCTCCGTCTTGGCTCATGGAAGTGCTGGCAGAATCTTCCCAGTGCAGGTTCCGAATCCAACGTTGTAGTCTTCACCCTGAAAACCAGTAGATGGCATCAAGATACAGCATAGCATCTTCAACGAGAGCTCGATTTGATGAAAAGATGAGTTTAATGTACCTTGCAACAAGCTGTCAAGATGACTTCATCCCCATCCTCAAGGAACTTGCGGGTCG
This sequence comes from Phyllostachys edulis, assembly GCA_036346405.1. NCBI lineage: Eukaryota > Viridiplantae > Streptophyta > Magnoliopsida > Poales > Poaceae > Phyllostachys > Phyllostachys edulis. The sequence goes on from CM070547.1 coordinate 16,243,561, forward strand.
AATTTCCAACTGATATCTCCTTCAGCCCGTTCCATGTTAGCTCCAACAAACATCCCAAAGGTTGATATTAGAGTGTTGCTACCGCAAAGCTCTTCATAAGGTAACTACACGTCCAGACTATTTGGCTGATAAGAATCTTCGCCATTTAATGTTTGATATGATGCTTACATAGGAAAACCCAGATTCTGAAGATTAGTTACTAGAAACTGTTAGAAATCTCCAATGGTGCAATTTTTTGTGGTATGCCATTTTTATTCCTTTCTTTTTATAAAAATTGTTGGCTTTTAACCCTCAAACCCTTGAGGTTTAGATGTACTGCCTTCTGTCAGTGTCTTTATTGAATTGATGCGTAAGGATCGTTTACTTACCATGATTGAATTAAACAAATCAATGGGGGAGAAGGGGGGAGAAAAAGGGAAGCTCACAGAGCACAACATAGCACATCCTACCCGGCTCGATCGATTGCTTGAGGCTTTATTCTTTCTTTAATACTACGTGATTGTGCATATTATCGTACTCTACTCAGCACTGGTCGTTAGTTAGGACATGTTGTACTTTGTTGCCTACTGGATACTTTAAGCATCACTATGAAGTGATTAACTGTCTTTTTGTATTCTGTAGGGTGCCAGTGATCTTCTCATGACTATTTACAGCAGCACGTACACATCAATTTGGTGGTTACCTCATTGATGGGGGTGAGATCAAGTTTCTTAATTCTCCGATTCTTGTATTGTTCTAATCCTTACCATTGCATCTTTTCTATGGTAACAGCTGCATATAGAATGCAAAAGAGTAGTGCTGAATTGTTAGTGAACTTCTAAGCATAGAGCAAACCCTTTGTCACATCATTTACAAAATGATGGTTTACTGCAGAATGCATGGATTACCATTTTACTTCAGTCCAATTGCCTGAGATCATGACATTTAGTGTCCTTTTCAACTTATGGTTTTATGGACCGAGTGGAACATTTTATTCAGTTCGTTGCTATCCATGACGAACAAATTTTTCAGAAATGTACTAGTATTCAGCAGGTACTTTCTAATTGCTCTCCTATTAATGCCCTTCTTCAGTTTCGTAGTCCTATACATCTATTATGCATAAAAACCTATCTATGTCTGTGTGTGACTAAAACTTTTCCAAACAACTATTACATGTCGCGAATGTTTGATTGGTAGTAAGCCAGTCATAGGTTGATGAAGTTATATGTTTAATTTGCAATGTTATTGAGTGAGGTCGGGGCGTTAGGTGGTATTGAAATAATGGAAGTGGAATGCAAGAGGGCTCTTGCTTTTGAAAACAATCCTTACTAACGCCTTTAGTGCGTTTCTCGGATGGAGTGCGATTCGACTTCCACATGAGCACGCATTTCCGACCAATTTGTTAGCTATTGTGATTCATGGTAACCTTATGTATCTGCTACTTAGGTGTAGAAAACCTTGCTTCCTAAATCTCCTTTGAAAACGCATACGAAACCATCGTAACTTTGTCCTTACTTAGCACAAAAGGACATATGTTATTAAGACGGTTTGTAGCAATTGTCCTTCTTACCTGTCTATACTTGATTTAAACCACGTCTGACCCAATCGCGTCTCGGGTAAAATACCATATGGTATAAGATAGTTACATACACCGTCCATGTTTTACCTCTACACCATGCAAAGCTGATTACTTTTTACCATACAAGCGCATTTCACTTCCGTTTTTAGATCTGGGTTCACTGCATAATCACGAGAACCATACTCCTTAATTACGTTCTTTTCTCTGTTCGTTTCTTAAATGCGTGTTAAAAAAGATACTTATTCCAAGATACATATTTCATTTCCATTATGTGCTCTCCCAACTAACACATCTCTTTTTCATCGTCTTTTCATAGACAGCGACGAGACGTGGAAGCTCAACTCTACCTAATAGCAATGTGATCCCCATCGTCCTAAACACCATCTAGCAACCAACCCGCCTACCAATAATAATATATATCGTGTCTAATATATCCTATCTAAAAGCATTAGCAAAACCATGTGTATATGCTATAACTAGACTCGTGCTACTCATAATCTACATGATCTTGTTTCCCTACTGTCATTCATGATGTTTACTCATGAATACGCCTGTTGCTTCAATCCTGAGTTAGATTCTGATCATTCATCCACAAAATCCATACCATGTTTCATGTCCTACGTTACGACAGTTGCTAACGGAATGAACTGCTACACCTGCACCCGTGTGTGCTTACAGATTACTGATTCTCACATGCCACAGCATCATGCCACCATCGGAAATAGTTAATCTGCTTCATCATACTAGAAGCACCTACTCTACGAACGCAGTGAAACGTATTTTCCTACCTCATCATCAAAACACATCAGAACAGGCAGACGCGACATAGCGCGTAATCCAGCCTAGTATATATATTTGTTCATATGGTTGTCACTTGTGAGAAAATGGCCAATTAACAGTTGAAGATGGCCACATATGCAATGAAGGCATAATGGGAGAGTATGGCGCCATCGATACTTGAGTTGGTAAGAGCATGGATAGTCGTCCTGGCATGCCCGCTAATATTTCACCTGATCTGTAATGTATTAGCAACGTATAACTTGATGTTAATTAGCCCATCAAGAAGGTTTATCATAAGCCATAATTGAAGTTCCGCCAGAACTTAAAAATTCCATTATATAGGTGTTTGTTGTTTTCTCTAAATGTGCAGCTAAGCATGTGCAAGGCAACAACATCAATTATGGCTACGGCGTGTGCGAGGGCGTGGCTGCACCACCTCGGGTCAACGGAGGCTCCAGGTCTATATCCATGCTTACCTTGAATGCTCCCAGTTGAGCCTATAATTTCTTATTGCACTCTTGAGTCTTGATTGATGAATCAGCCTGTAAAACAGTATGATGATAAGATGTATTCCATCTTCGCATGCTGCCAAGTCCCCTCCCGTGCTGCCCTCCTCCCCTCTCCCCCCCATCCTCGTCCATCCATTCCTCTTCGTCCTCGCAGTGCCGACCCTCGAAACCCTAGCGGCAATAGTGGCGTCCTCGCACCTTCAGCCTTAGCTCCGCTCGCTCTGACCCATCCCCATCTCCCCTGCCGGATCTGGACGGCCCGCGCTTCCTCCTCCTCCATCATCGCCTATTACACCGGCCAGATCTTGTAAAGGGCATCCAGATCTGGCTAGACATGGTCGCCGCTGCCATTCACCACCGCCCTAGCTCCGCACGCCTCCACCATCGCACCCGCCACGCCGGACACAACTTCATGGTGGTGGCGCTCCCTCTCTCCTCTCCATCGCAGGATGCGACCGATCGAGGAGGTGGGCGTCTTGACAATTGCAAGAGGGAGGCGACAAGAAGGAGGAGGGTTATCGAGCTCAAGACGGAGTAGCTACTTGCCAACCGTTCTAATTGCATAGACGAGATATTGATCACTAGATTGTATTTTTTATGGAACCTAATGTGAGATGGAAGATAGTAGCCGAGTATAATGTGTTAATATGAATAAGCCTCTCCAATCTACCAGTGCGAAATATACTTTATTTTCTATGATGTTTTCTATGAATCGAGGATTCTTTTTGATGAAATGACTTGAAATTTGATGATTGCACATTCAAGAGAATAGTATGCTTCGGACACGCTTAGTATGCATTGCATACTAAAATTTGATATAAATCTGAGTTTCCGTTGCAACGCACGGACACATGACTAGTATTTAAACAAATATCAATTGTAGTATTTTTTGGTAGCCAACGATGTTAGTTGTTGATGTAAGTAAACTATATGCAGACAGGATTGGAATAGGGGCCGGTGGCGGCTTGGTAGTGGGCGGTTCCTCAACTTGGTTGACGGATTCGGTGGAGGGAGGTGATGGGGGTGGCAGTGAGCATCTGGAGGTGGGGAAAAAGGTAGAGGTGGCAGCATCGCAGCTGCGTTGTGTGGCGGGAGGGGAACGCTGGCGGGCCTCGCCATCGCCAGGGGTGGCACCGATGAGGTGGTGGGAGGTAGCACGGGGGTTGGGGTTGGGGGCGGCAGTGGCTGGATGGTGTGGGGTGGGGGCTTGATGTGAGTTAGGGTTTGAGAGATTATATATGAGGTGAGGTGGAAGATGGGGACTATTGGATCTTAGTTTAAAGGCTGAAAAAATGATCGATTTTAAAAAAAAATTCAGGCTACTGCCCCTTAATTGAAACTGTATTTTTTATCCTATTATTACTATATACAGGTCCCTCGCTCGCTCACAAAATGAACTTGTGTCAAGAATCTGTCAGAATGCAACGAAAGCCCGTAGAACTAAAAGTAGAAAAGAAGCATCAGCGGACAGCAACACTCGTCGGCCGCGCCATGCATGCGTTTCCCGCCTTAACATAGCAACCCACCCTCCACCCGCGCACGCCTCCCCACCTCGTCAGAACAGCCAAGGAACGAAACGAAATGGCTGCAGGAAACAACAGCAATGCCATGATCGTGGCGTGCGTCGCGGCGGCGATGCTGCTCGGCGCGGCGAGCGCGACGGCGCCGCCGTCGACCCCGGCGGGCCCCCTGGACATCACGAAGCTGGGGGCGCGCGGCGACGGGAAGAGCGACAGCACCAAGGCCATCATGCAGGCGTGGAAGCACGCGTGCGCGGCGACGGGGACGCAGAAGATCGTGATCCCCGCGGGCGACTACCTCACCGGCGCGCTGCAGCTGGAGGGCCCCTGCACCAGCTCCATCATCATCCGCCTCGACGGCAACCTCCTCGGTACCGGCGACCTCGGCGCCTACAAGAAGAACTGGATCGAGATCCTGCGCGTGGACAACTTCGCCATCAACGGACGCGGCAAGATCGACGGCCAGGGCCCCCTCGTCTGGAAGAACAACCAGTGCCACAAGTCCTACAACTGCAAGATCCTACCCAACGTACGTCCGTACAGTAACATGCTCCTGGCCTCCTCCATTGATTTGCATTGTCGATCTTGATGGTCGATGAGCGACGCATGAATCGATCGACCTCCATTAACGGATGGATTCGCAGAGCCTGGTGCTGGACTACGTGACGAACGCGACGATCCGGGGGGTGACGCTGCTCAACAGCAAGTTCTTCCACATGAACATCTTCCAGTGCAAGAACGTGCTGGTGCAGGGGGTGAACATCACGGCGCCGGAGAACAGCCCCAACACGGACGGCATCCACATCGGCGACTCCACCAACATCACCATCAAGGCCACCACCATCGGCACCGGCGATGACTGCATCTCCATCGGCCCCGGCAGCAAGACCATCAAGGTGCAAGGCGTGCACTGCGGCCCCGGCCACGGCATCAGCGTCGGCAGCCTCGGCCGGTACAAGGACGAGAAGGACGTCGAGGACGTCACCGTCACCGACTGCACCCTCAAGGGCACCACCAACGGCCTCCGCATCAAGTCCTACGAGGACTCCACGTCGGCGCTCAAGGCCTGCAAGTTCGTCTACGACGGCGTCACCATGGACAACGTCTCCTACCCCATCATCATCGACCAGAAGTACTGCCCCAACAACATCTGCACCAAGTCCGGCAAATCCAAGGTCACCGTCTCCGACGTCGTCTTCAAGAACATCAGGGGCACGTCCGCCACGCCCGAGGTCGTCACGCTCAACTGCGCCAACAACCTGCCCTGCCAGGGCGTGCAGCTGCTCAACGTCGATGTCAAGTACGCCGGCGCCGGCAACACCACCATGGCCGTCTGCCACAACGTCCACGGCAAGACCAGCGGCGTCGCCAAGGCGCTCGCCTGCATGTAGATCAAATGGGATTATTCCGGATTCTCTCTCGTTTCATTTCGTTTCTCTCTGTACCATCCGTTCATTCGTTTCGTTTCGTCCCCCTCCCTCTTCTTCCCTGTTATTTGTTTGGTTTGGACTCAACACTGGGAGTAATTGATTGATGTACGCACGAGACAATATATAAAGTTTTTTTTCTCAAACCTGGCAAAATATAAATTAGTTTGCTTTTGCTTCTAATTAATTACAGTATATACATATCTGTTTTGATTTAATTTGCCCATGTATGCATGTTAATAACATCATGATGGCCTGAGTTTTTGCATGCTTATCAGATAGATCCACAATCATTTTGCAATCTACATAGCATGAGATGTTTTTGGTGAGGTGATCAACTTAAGCCTCACCTCAGATAGATCGTGGGGCTGTCTGATCCATGATCGATGGTTCCAAGGATAGAAAACTGTTACCGGACAAAATCCCGCTCGGAGACCGGTAACGGTTACCAGAAATCCCGAGAAAAACTCGGTCGAATTTCACCTGAATAAATTTAAATTTGGGATGTAACCGTCGGAATTTTAAATTTGAATTTAAATTTGGAGTTTTCCAGCCGGTATTTGGAATCCCGGTTCCTACCGGTAAATCCGGTTACCTCCACCGGACGTTTTTTTTCCCTGGATGGTACATACCAAGAGACTGACTTATAAACGAAAAAACAGCGCGATTGATCAAGCGAATGAAAAGAAGAGGGGAAGCGAAAACACCTTTCCACTAGCTCCCACATTAGAAGATCTGAATTCTCGGACCTCGTCCATAGATGCTTGGATCAGCAAGTGGTATTCATGCAAAAAATTCTGTACCACGATTTGCACACAGCAGAATCCTCGTTGCAGAGGGTACGTACTAGAACAGAAATTTTGGAGAAACAGACTAGATTATGCTCCATTGATCGCGGGATTATCAAACCAATAGGACTCCAAATATTTTTTGTTGTCACGGGAGAACAATATTTCCATCTTCTCAAGTTCAGGAAGACACATGCCTTATTATATACCATCACTAAGCCCATACACTGCATGCTTTCTTTTGAGATTATTGATACATGTAGATCGTCCTCCGTCTTGGCTCATGGAAGTGCTGGCAGAATCTTCCCAGTGCAGGTTCCGAATCCAACGTTGTAGTCTTCACCCTGAAAACCAGTAGATGGCATCAAGATACAGCATAGCATCTTCAACGAGAGCTCGATTTGATGAAAAGATGAGTTTACTGTACCTTGCAACAAGCTGTCAAGATGACTTCATCCCCATCCTCAAGGAACTTGCGGGTCGAATTTCCAACTGATATCTCCTTCAGCCCGTTCCATGTTAGCTCCAGCAAACATCCCAAAGAGTCTGGTTCCTGAAACAAGGCCATATATTAAAAATATAAATATGGACTAGAATTTCTAAATTGGCATGTTTACAGTTATATTTGCAATTGTTACTCCATACAGGTCCACTGAGTGTGCCAGTTGCAAACATATCCCCAGGCCTCAGATTACATCCATTAACAGTGTGGTGTGCTAGTTGCTGCGTCAAAGACCAATACCTGTAAAAATTGTTTACATGAATGTGCACAGGTTACACATCGAGCTAAAAAAGGAAAATCATAACTAAAAAAAACAGGTGGTAGTGCATTACATCAAAACACTACCGAATGCAATGAGAATCAGTATCAAAACCAAGGGAAACCATATGAATATATTTCCATGACTACTCAAGAACAACAGAGTGAATATATGCAAGCCATAAATGAAGTGATGCATTCAATTAAAAGGTATAGATACGACTGCTACTGAAAAGGTGTATAATCAGGGTTCTTACAAATGCTTGAAATTACTCTTTGCAACAATTGATGGATCACTTTGCTCTTTGGGCTTAATCCAAACCTTGCACAGAAAAGAAAATGCAATAATCAGATTGATTTTAATACAAAAAATACTAAGAGAAAAAAAGTCAAAGCAACAACGGTGACAAAATCCTACTTCAAGAGGAATGTCGTAGTTTATATGATTCTTTTCAGCTAAGTAAGGCAAAGGCTCAGGTTCCTGTAACATAAAGCAAATTAGTTCTTCGCAGAACAATAAAATGCTGATTAGCAAAAGAAACAATACAGACAACTATATAAAGAAAACTAATTGCTTACCTGCTTTGGAGCCTCACATGCAAAAGGCTTTAGGGCATCCAGAGTCACAATCCAAGGTGATACTGTTGTACCTAGAGAAATTAAAATTGACAAAATGGAAAGGAAACCTGTTATATAGAGGGGGGGAGTAAAGTTCTTCACAATGCATTGCAGACATTATAGAATATTTCACTTAGCACTTCTACAGGTCACAATAGAAATACGAAACTCAAAATTGAAAATTATGGAAGCATCCCTGAATTGATTATGAACATTTCTAAAAAATAAGCAAAATATATGCAGGACTTCTACTTTTGTACAAAGCATGGTTTAAATCTTATGTTAAAAAAACACTATTAATGGTATCGGTGTCCTCTGAAGCTTTTCCCAAGGAAAGGTCCAAGAGGTATAGTCTCCTAGGCTTGGATATCTCTGGTCAGTAATATTATACAAAAGTCGATCTGACCCACAAGATGCAACTAATCTAAAACAAATAAAATTAAAAAGATACCTACCACTCCAATCATTCATAACCACTAGGCCAAATATATGTTCTTGACATCATATGGCCAAATTAAGCAATGTGGCGATTAAACTTAAAAAAGATTAAAAAATAGAAACCTATATATAAACAAAGTTTTTCTAGTGGCGGAGGTAGGTGCTATCTCCGTCTTCAATACTTCATAGGCGATGGCGTCGGCATCGGACGGTTCTGATCATCGTGCGAATGAAGCTGAAATGTGTCCACTGGCCGACGCTCGTTCGAGTGTCTCTCGAAGACCCTCGGTTGTTGAACCAAGAAGAATTGGGCCCATAGGCTCTCTTCCCTTGCTTGAGGGTCTCGGCTTTGATCGACTCGATCGCCTACCGCCTCGATTCTGCAGTCAAGTGACGGCAAGCCTCACAGAGGCGATGCAACGTCGTTTTGGAGGACCACGTCGATGACGCGTAAACTTCGCCGAAAGTGGGAGATCACCGGAAGACACGTCGGAGGAGGATGTCAAGGCGGCGGAAGGTGGCGTCACTGCTCCGCAAATTCTCGGTTGGCGAGAGGTGAAGACACCGTTGATCAAGCGGTGTTCTTCCGCACCGCAGTTCAACGTACACGGCAAACAGTGCTCGTAAAGTCGCGACAGAAGGCCATCAATGCGGTGACAAGGAAGAGGCGACCATTTACATTTTTTATAAGTATGTGGGGATGATCATCTTCGATGGCGGATGATCCTTTTATAAAATAAGGAATAAATTCGGGCGTGAGGCGAAGAGCGCATCGGGGGCCAAGCGGATGGCGGCGAAGAGCGCGCCGGCGATGAAGAAACTCACCGTGGAGTCATGGCGACATTATCACTGAGCGGTTATTGTTAAGAACCGTGCGTGATGTTCCTGACGATTCTTTGTTGAAAACCGTGCGTGATATGTAGTATTACCACGAGCGGTTATTAACAAGAACCGCGTGATACTTCACGAATGGTTTTCAACATGAACCGTCGTGATATTACCTCTTCACGAGCGGTTTTAGCGCGGCCCGATAACCTGAGCGGTCTCTAAACCAAAACCGTGCAGCGATTGCATATATCTGAGCGGTTTTGGTCAACCGTGCGTGATGAGCGTCGATATTAACCTTTTTGTAGTAGTGCTTCGTCGGACTCTACTTCACGGGTTGTTCTATCTCGAAACACCTCCTCCTCAAGCTTGTTACTTATTACAGCGCCATTGAAATCAGTCACGGGGTCACTAACATATTGCGGGGAAGGAACATGTACATGTGATAGATTTACCAACAGGGGGGCATCGTTGTTAACATTGACGCCAACGAACTCTTCGGAAGGTGGCTCCTCCATTGGGGGGCCTTGAGAAAGATGGAAAGCAGATTTTAGTTCTGTCGTGTTGCCATTCACCACATCCAAATTGTTTGGCAAATCCTCTACAACGATTGTCCTCTCCATCGCTAGTTCCAACGACTGGACTTGAGATGCGATGTGGAGATCATGTGGATATGATCCTAATCTTAGTATATTGAACAATTGGCAATAGCGTCGAGGTGTTTGGAGAAACCCTCGTTTTCGGTAAAGTCCTGCTGCTGTCAGGTCTCAAGCGGTCATACCGACCTGTGTGGCGGTCAGACCGGCCAGGCCTCAAGTCAGGCTTAGGCCAAATGGATGGTGGTCAGACCGGCCAATAGGTGGCGGTCTGATCAGCCAAACTAGATTTTGGATTTTGAAGCTGGGCCAAAAATAGAGGGTGTAGGCAGGAGAGGAGATTATTCTACACTTGATCTCATATTTTTTGGAGCTTCGAGTTAAAAGTTCTATTCGTTTGAAATTCCCAGAAGGTTTCGGATTTCCAAGTTGGAATTTTGGCTAAGTCCCGGTGGCGGTCGGGCCGGCCAGCAGTGGCGGTCGAGGCCGGCCGAGGCGATCAAACCGCCATTCAATGGCGGTCGACCGATTCTTCTTCGATCATCGACCAATCGGTGGCGATGAGTGTTGGGTTAGGTCAAGTTTATGGGTTTCAGTGCATATGTGTTGCATGATGCATGTTTTGACTAACGTGGGTCAAGTTGTGAAGAACTTGTTCCCGGAATCGATTTCTTTGTCTATTGTTGTGCAGGTTGCTTGGAGGTCAATGACAGTCAATGGCGAGGATGATCGGGACTAAGCTTGGAGAGCTGAGGTTCAGAACGATCGGGGATGCCGGGTGAGGTCAATGGAGTCAAGCATGGCGCATAAGGGACAAAGGTGACCGAACGGGCAGTTCGGTGCGACGTGTTGGATCAAGCGGCGTGGGGGTCTGTGCAAGTGCCATGGTGGTTTCGGTGGGAGCCGGATGAGAGAGACTTGCCGACATAATGAGAGCCGTTGATCAACCTATACGTGGTGAAGCATGGAGATGCTTCACGAAGATGGGACTCGGTCTTTGCAAAAAGATCGAGAAGGGGTATTTTGGTAATTTTACCTAAATACTGCCTTGGTGACCTTTTGTTAACCCGCGGCGCAAGACGGTGTGTGGAGAAGCGGATTAGGTCAAGAGGAGATGAAGACAGTGCTTTAAAATACGTGCGTATGTGACCCGTTTGTGTGTGGGCTTAACAGGGGCCCATTAGGGTTCAATCTTCTAGAAAGTCTAGGCCTCCACTATAAATAAAGGAGGGAGATGGTTGCACCCCCTAAAACCCTTCAATTTGGAAACCCTAGTTTTGGTTCTTAGGGTTTGGTGAGATTAGTGGGAGGTTAGGGTTCTAGAGACATGGATTGATTTGAGTGGTCAAGTGTTGAGCTTTGTCCTCCATGGTGAAGTGGCTGTAAACACACAATCTATCTAATCAATCCATGTAAGATTTGCCCCAATTGAGTTCGTTCTTATTCTTGCTCTCTCTTTGATGCCTTTGGGATTTTTGGTGTTCCTTAGGTTTTTATTTAGGATCTTTCTTGCTGGGTTGTGTGGGGTATGATCTAAGGTCATCTTGATCATCATTCACCCACGAGCAAGCTTTTGGATCTAAGTTTTGATTTTGCTCGGTTTTTGTGAAAGAAATGGTGATTTTAGGGGGTTTTGCTCTTGAGGGCTTTTGGCTTGATTCTTCCTGTGATTGAGGATGCTAGGACGTATGGGAGACTATCCTTAGCCATCTTAGATTGATTCCTCCCACGAAATTATCTCAATCACCGTTTTCGTATTTGGCTCGGTTTTGAAGCAACCTTCACTAAAACGGATAAAGGTAGGAACTTTGGCATGGATCTATGTGATCCTTGATTGGAATAGGTTCCCAATATCTTAGAGAAGGTGTGTCTCAAGTTTCGCGGAGTTTGCCCTTGTAGATCAAAAGTTAGACCGATTGAGTTTTGGTTTTCGGGCTGTTTGGGCTGTTCATCGTCAGGTGCGGTCAGACCGCCCTTTCAACGCCGATCAAACTGGGATGCGGTCAAACCGCGATTTACACGCCGGTCAGACCGCCCGCCGGTCCGACCGCGCAATCAACGTCGGTCAAACCGCCCCTCTGGGGTTTGAGCTCTGTGCTGGTCTTTTGCTTTGGTGTTTTGGTTTGGATTCAATACAAGTCTTTCGCTGTACTTGTAGATTGATCTTCGTAGCTTCCATAGCTACTGGAGTGAAATTGGTGTTGAATCCGATCAAAGTGAAAAAGTGAGCGTGCTCCTATTCACCCCCCCTCTAGTCGCCTTTTCGGTCCAACAAGTGGTATCAGAGCAAAGTTTGCTCTTTTATGATCTTCACCGATCTTTGAGCATGGCGACTAGTATGTTGACTTGTGAGCGCTTCTTTGCATCTTGTCGTGGTTCTTTTGTCGTTGATGTCCATCGTGACAACACGTTTGAACGTACGATATTTATGTTGGCGGTGGAGGAGGAATTCTCCTACGATATTTGTGGCGATCGCTTTGGTTTTGATTGTCCTAGTTTCAGGGATGAAATATGCATGGAGCCCGTGGGAAGGAGCCCATTAGCATATGTTGTGTAGCGATAGAGGATGAGCATGATGGAGAGCTTTTCGAGGATGATCATGATGACTCTTTCGAGGATGATCCCCTACTCGAGCTAAGCAAGGTAAGCAATGAAAAACTCATTGATTGCTTGTGGTCATATGATCTTAAACTGATTGCTCTTAGGAAGAAAATGAAATTGCTAGAAAGAGAGAAGGGTAATTTGTCTCATGAGCTTGCCAAATTGAAAACATCCATGTATGCTTTTGATTCCTTGCTTGTAGATATGGATAACTTGAATAATTCTCTTGCATGCCTAAAATATGAAAATGAATTATTGAAATCAAATGCTTCAATGCCATGTGATTCTTGTGTTGCCTTACATCATGAGCTTGACAATGCTAAGTTAGAAATAGGCAATTTTAGATCTATGGCTAGAAATGATTGTGATTCTTGCGTAGGCATGCTTGCTGAATTTGAAAAGTTAAAATTGACTAATTTCATTCACCTTGAGCAATTAGAGAATGTTAGGGCTGAAATTCTTGAAATTAAAGCTAGCCCTTGTGGTATGTGCTTAGAGTATAAAAAATTGCTTAAGGATGGTTTAGTCTCTTGCAAGAATTGTGCTAGTTTAGACAATAAAATTGATGCTTTGAATTGCATGCTTAATACAAAAGCATCATTAAATTCTTGCACATCTTGCATTTCCTTGAAAAGCGAGGTTGAGTCTTTGAAAAAATTGCGCGATGATATGAGCGCCAAGTCTTGTGACTCTTGTATTTGCCTCCACTCCGAGATTGACGTTTTCAAGATTTCTCTTGCTTCTTTGAATTCAGAGATGGAGTCTTCTTGTGCTAAACGTGAGTCATTTGATGTTGGCATTTGTGTCATTGCTTTAAGTAGCTCTTTCTTAGCAAGTGCGACTCTTTGTGACTCTTCTTGTGTTGTCCAAGGAATTTCTAAAGACAAGAGTGCTTCTTCCTCAAATGGTACTATATCTCCCAAAGATAAGTATCATTGCACTTTTTGTAAGAAATATGGACACATTGTTGAGTTTTGCTTCCGCCGTGTCAAACACCGGCGTCGAATGTGCCGTCGAGCTTTTAGGCGCACACATTTCTCATCTCATGGCATGTGTGAGCCTAGTGCCGACACAAGGGCAAGTTATGATGTTGGTTCTTCCAGCTTGTTCCAAGGGACTTCACTTTTGAGTGATAATGGTACTTCATCCTCTCAGACCGTGTCTCCTAGTAGACTTTTACACCACTGCTCATTTTGTGAGAAGGATGGACATCATGTGGATTTCTGTTTTCAGCGTGCAAAACAGATGCGTCGAGCTCATGCTTCTAAGTCTCCTAGTGGGCATAGTCTTTCTCATGACATGCACACTAAAGAGCTTAGCACGAGGACTCGCTCTGTTGATAACTTCTTTGACACCTTTTCTAGTGGTGTTGGACAGCATCGTAGACTCAGTTTTCGTGATTTTGGTTTTGGTCCACGAGCTGCCCCGAGACAGGTTTTTCGCCATTTCCCGAGAGGTGGACCTCGTTTTGTTCATCGAGGTACACACCCACAGTGAGGATGTGTGAGTTCCTTTGGTGCTTCTGTTGGTTCTCATCATGATGCTTTCAAGCAAGGTCATCGCCGCTTTTCTAGAGATGGTCCTTGTTTTCCTCATCGAGGTGTCCACTCGTGACGTGCCTCCAAGGATGGTGTTGGATCTTCTTGCATGAACCATCATTTGCATCATGCTAACTCACATAATGGTTCAATTGTTTCTAGTGGCCGTGTGTCTAAGTTTGGGTTCTCAAATATTTGCTTTCTAAAGCTTCGGGATCCAAGACTTGGACATCTTGCCTTTCTCATGTGTAGGTACTAGGGACGCGGGTTGGAAAACATGAACTTAAAAGGTTCTGGTCTTTTGGTTCATCACGTGATCGGGACACTTGATGGTTCTCCATCCCCTTGATGGCCTTCAAGAGGCATGTGCTTTCATGATCAACGTCTTCACCTATTTTTGTGAGCTATCTTACATCTTCATGCCTTTATCTTCATGATTATTCATTCTTGGCATGTTGTGATTTTCTTTGTGCTCACTTGTATCATATCGGCACGTGTTAATCTTATAATATCTTTTATCATGCCTTTGCTAGTACCTTGCTTATGTATCCATGAGCTGGACTGTTATTCATTATTTCCATGGTTATATGAGCTTGGTTTTGTCATCATGAGCTTGTGCTGTTTTGTACATTTATTATCTTGCTCTTGTTGATTTTTGCTTTATGTATCCACATGTTTACTTGATATCCATGTTAGCATACATTATCCATGATTTGTTCTATAACATGTTTTATGCTTGCATGGTATTGTGCCTTATTGTTATTTGTGGATACATGAGCTTTGCCATAGCTTCATTAGCATGCTTTACCCTTGACTGGTTGTATGTTGTGTGATATGCTATGTGCTTGCTTGCTCCTATGCTTTATTATGAACTAAGGATATTTTGAGCTTTATCATATCTTGGATAGCATGTGTTGCGTTTGATATATCTATCTTCATGCTCATGCCTTGAATTGTTGATTATATGTTGTTATGAGCTTGGGATCATCTACTGCTATTCTTGCTAGTCATGTGCCTCGGTATTGTTTCCCTAGATAATGTCTCACTAACCCAGTACCAAGGCATAGACTTCTTCTGTCTCTTTGGTGTAGTCTTTTCAGCTGAGAAGGAGAACATGTGGCTCATGACTCCAGTTGTTGGTTCTCCTTCCTCATATATGCATTCGATGCTGGCTATCACTTCTTGGAGACACAATATGATCCAGCTTCTATTCATTCGACTACATCTCACTGCCAAGCGGTGCGACTCAGGTTCGAGCCCCTATACCTTACATTTGTGTATGGTACCCCTATTCTACTTTGCATAGCATCTGGTTCTTGTCAGGGGTTGGGCTTGTTGAGTTCAGGGTAGATAGAAGGTTCTGTTCTAGCACGTGTCCTTTCTAGACACTCTTCTTATCCCATGGTTTGCTAGGATGCACTCTTCTCACAGCTTAGGTCGAGCTTGTCTCCCAGTCACTAGTCCTTATTAGGTTTTGAGCAGCTTGTAAGCTTTTTAGTGTCGGTGTTTCGCTCCTTAGCTAGTCGAGTCTTTTCCCCTAGAGATCTTGTGGAGTAGGAAGTCTTTGTGCTAGTGTGAAGTCCAAGGCCCAATTGGCAGGCATCCTCACCAAACCTTTAGACCCAACAAGGTTTGCCACCTTGAGAAGTGTGTTAGGGGTAAATTATCCCTTTGGGTTGGTTTGAGGGGGAGTTGATTCTTTTCTGAACTTTCCTTGTTCATCTGATCTTTTCTTGATCTGTTTTGAACTTTTTGATCTTTTCTTCTGATCTTCTTGATTTTTTGACCCTTGTTGATCTTCTCGTCAAGTGTATTCTCTAACTTTCACCTAGTGGTATCAACAAGTGTCTTCTTTGACTTTTGATGCTTTTTCTTGCATCTCATTGTATCTTATTGCATTCTTATGAAAATCACAAAAAGATGCATTGTAATTTAAGCTTTACTGCTTGTCTTTTAATTTGATGAAGCTTTGTTTATTACCCTCTTGAGCTTTAATATTTCAATTCTTGCTTAATGTCATGTCTAGTTATTTGACTTGCTAGAATTATCATGCTTTCACATGTGTAGTTAAGTCTTTGCTAAATGAGCTAGAACCTTAAGACAACTTGAACTAAAACTTGCAATTTGTGGATTGTTTAGCCAATTGCGCAATTATTGCTCCTTTTGTGACATTGGCCCTGTTAAAATTGCTTTGTTAGCTCTTGAATCTAGAATTGATCATTACTTGAGCTTCTTGTTCTTTTGAGAATCTAAAACTGCTCTTGTGCAAAATGAAAAATCAAATTTAAAGATTGTCTTGTGTTTAAAATGTGCCAAACTACTCTCACGAGACTGCATGTCACAAAGATGAACTTGGAGATAGTTTGATGATCCAGACGATCCCGTGGGGACTGCTTGTCAAAATTGACATGAACCTCAAGATTTGTCGTCCTGGTTAAAGCTTAGGAAGAGTTTGTGGATGGCTCCTAGTCCAGGATCTTCTTCACTAAGGTAGACCTTTGATCAACTTTTGGCTGAAGCTTATGAAAAGTTTGTGGATGGCTCCTAGTCCAGAATCTTCTTCACTAAGATAGGCTTTTTATCAACTTCAATATTCATTGCAAATGAAAAACTGTTGAAAAATGGGCATTTGAGAAAAATTGAGCGAAATGATTCAATTCAGGACATGTTTGTCTCTTAAGTGGTCATTGTTAGCTTTTTAATCTCATATTGATATTTTGACATGGCCATTATCATTTTAGGATCCCTGTTGATGAACTTGCTAGATTTGAAGCTTTGCTTAAAATGTTAAAATTCATTGTTGTATTTTGAGCTTTCTAGCTTTGCTTTGATATATATGTCTTAACATGATCTTGCTAGCACTTTGAGGCTTGATAGGTAGTGAGTAATATTAGAAATGCTAGCTTGCTCTTTTGGGTAATCTCCAAAGCTTCTTGTAATCATAAAAACTAAAAATTAAAAAAAAATGAAACCACTCTATTGCATTTCATGCATGCTCCTTCTTATGCTTTTTCCTCATTTCTGCATTTGTTATCTCTGGACGAGAGGAAGGCGTGATTCATTGATGATTCCATTGTCAAAGGGGGAGAAGAAGTATCAAAATGTTAAAAGGGGAGCCTTTTTGGAGAAAAATGGAGAAAAATGAAATTTGTTGAAAAATGGTGATCATATTGAGGGGGAGTTTCTTATTTGCTTTCTTATGATCTTATTGCCTTTTCTGAACTTGAATTGCAATTCTTGGTTCCTCACAATGATCAAAGGTCAAATTGAACAATTGTTCTTTCATATTGACCTTAAGTGAGATTTTTGTGGCGACCCGACCAGGGGCTTCACCCGAGAGGTCCACCAGGACCTCCCTGGGAGTCCACCAGGACCTCCCAGGAGGTCCCAAGGATCTCTCGGGCAGTTCTCCCAGGCCTCCCAGTAGGTCCAACTGGACCTCCTGGAGGTCCAGGGAACTAACCCGAGAGGGTCTTGAGACTCAGGACCTCCCCAAGAGCCACGACCAAACCTGAGGGAGGTCCAGAGACCAACCCGAGGAGGTCATGGGACTTGGAGAAGTCCTAACCCTCCTGTGATCCGAACCAGTCTCCAAGGATCAATGGCTAGTTCTCACAGCAAACACAAGTGATAACATACACCCACAAAAGACTTTATTAACAGCAAGAGAGTTGATTACAAGGTTGCTTACAAGCCACAACAACAAAACAAAATACACAGCGGAAGCAAAACCAAGTCCACCCAATACACCATAGATAATTGGCTAGAGGGCGCGGCCTAATTGATCTGGTCCTCATCATCATCGAAGAAGTCTTCTCCTGCTCAATTCATCAATCAAGCAAGAATGAGCACAACAACCGTGCTCGCAAGTTACACCCGTCAATTAACAGAATGACATGCATAAATGGATATCTCAAAGGAAGGCATAATACGGTTGATTTGTATAAAGCCAAATTTGTTTCAAATACAAGTACTAAGTTCCCAGGCATATAACAGTAATTAAAATTCATTTGCAAAGATCACTTTTACATTTGGATAACATTCATCAACAAAGTGTGAAGAATACCCTCCTGTCACAAGGCTACCCGCCCAAAACCCATTTGGATAGCAATCTAAAATCAATTTCACAAACCTTTCAAAAACAAAACCAAGAGCTAACTTTGAGTGGCTTTGCTAGCATGTCCATGACCGTGGACACGGCTATTCGAATAGTTTTACGCTCTGCAGAGGTGTACAGCTTTACCCACTTGACAGGCATTCGTCAACGCCACCTCACACTTCCTTTGGTGAGAGGTCTAGAGTACATGACAAGGCCTTTACAATACATCACTCCACCGCAGTCCACCCTCGCTAAGGTTTCACCCCCTTTGGATTACCCATCCGCAGGGTTCAGGCCCCCTCTTGCGCCAGGTGGGACTACGAAGGTCGTAACATGACTACCCACCGCACCAACAGGATCAACCGTGATGGAGCTTTGCAAATTAGTCGGCCAGGTCCCGCCCACACAGGACAAGTGGTTGCACGATGGTGGCTAGCAAGATGCGGCTCGTAGACCGGTCCTTAACTGGTTTGGGCGACCACCACATACCCCTGGACCTCAACCTTACCCCGGATTGAGTCTGTGCATAAACATTGCACCAGCCAAGCCAACCAATTCGCCCAAGACCAAATCCATTTTCCATTTCTGTTTTTCCAAAACCATTTGCCAAAACCTCCACGACAACCCAATGTCATGGCTTTAAAACACATCATACTTTGGTCTTTTGGTAGAAACACTTCCCAAATCAAGATTTTGGTCTAGCAAGACTAATCATATATTTTTCAAATGCCTCTGGTTCTCACTATTGTAAAAACCAGATTTTATCTAGGGTGACAATGGATTTGGTTCAATGTCGACAGTGGCCATACAATGAAAATTAGGCATAGCTATGAATTTAAAGACAGGAATTGAAATATCTAAGTAAAGTAAGCATGCATTATTATTTAAAATGGAACATAAATATGTTGAAATACTAGGTACAGCATGGTCAAGGGTGTAACTTGCCTTGCTCAAAGGCTTGAGTGTCTTCTTCTTCCTCAAGGAACTCTTGTTCATTACTGCCTTCGCAATCTACACGGTGGGAAACAAAACAACTCAAATAGAGCTCAAGTAAGATCCAAAGAAACTCCAATGAAACTCTAAAATAAAACCAATAGAGAGGCTAGGTGATCAGGAGGAGGTCCAAAGAGCATGCTGGAGGAGGTCCGAAGCTTTAGAGATGAGGTCCTGAGAGCTTGGAGGGAGGTCCAAGAACTGGTCGGTTGAGCTGGGGAGTAGAAATGGGGAAAAAGGTGAAAAGGGAAGGGCTACCCAAGCTTATATAGCTGGAGCCATCGAGATTTCCAAGGGTATACGTGCTCAAGAGTTGGTGAAAAGGACAATGGGAGAAGGCAAAAGATGGGACAAAAGAATAGCACAGGTGCTGCAAAAAGTGATAGCATTTAATGCGACACAACATGCATTAAATCTGGGGAGACTCCCATGTGCAAAGGACATGATCAAAGGATAAAGAAAATAGGTGTGACTGACAAATAGGGCCAGTCAAAGCTCAAGGGGAGGTCCTGCGGACAGGAGGTCCAAAAGACACAACAACGGGGAGGTCCTGACGGTCAGATCAAACCAAGGGGAGGCCCTGACGGTGAGATCTCTCAAGGGGGAGGTCCTGACGGTTAGATCAAATCGAGGGGAGGTCCTGACGGTCAGATCTCCCAAGGGGGAGGTCTGGACGGTTAAGATCTCCAAAGGGGAGGTCCTAACGGTCAGATCTTACAAAGGGGAGGTCTGGATGGTTAAAATCTCCAAAGGGGAGGTCCTAACGGTTAGATCTAACAAAGGGGAGGTCTGAACGGTTAAGATCTCCAAAGGGGAGGTCCTAACAGTCATATCTAACAAAGGGGAGGTCTGAACGGTTAAGATCTCCAAAGGGGAGGTCCTAACGGTCAAATCTAACAAAGGGGAGGTCTGGACGGTTAAGATCTCCAAAGGGGAGGTCCTAACAGTCAGATCTAACAAATGGGAGGTCTGAGATAGCAAGATAAGAGCGGGAGAAGCGGGAGCTATTGGATTTCAATCGAACAGACCAAAGTGATTGGGCCGTTCGGACCATCCAGAGCTAACGCTAGATCTCAGCCATTGAACTGGATCGGGTGGTCCAAAATGGTTGGGATGTTCGGACCGGCCGAATGCCTCTGCAGATTGGATCGTCCAGCAAAGATCTGAGTGCTCAGAGAGGGTGGGACGTTCGGACCATCCGAACGGACCATCCGAACGTCTCACCAAGATCAAACCGTCCAAGGCAAATCGAACGGTACACAAGCGATAGGGGTCTGGATCAAGCGAAAGGCTCAAACGGACACGAGGGAGGTCCAGGTGAACCTAGGGGTGGTCCAAATGAACGAAAAGGAGGTCTTAGAGGACATGGGGAGGTCCTGAAGGACACGGGGAGATCCAAATAGACAAGGAGGGGTTCCAACAGAACAGAGAGTGAGTTCAAATGAACATGAGTGACGTTTAGACCTGGGAAGGAAGGTCTAGACCAGAGAAAATCCATCCACTTGGGGGGGGGGCGGTCTAGACCTAAGGATGTTCGGACCAGAGAAGAACAGAGCCAGCGCAGAAAAGAGGAGATCACAAAAACTCCACCAACCCAATCAACCAAATGCAAGTTTTAGTTGAAGTTTGATTTAGTCAATTGAATTCCATTTTGAAATTCTCAAGTTAAGCTTTGAATTCTCATTAAAACAAAATGGTTCTTTTTATTTTGAAAATTCAAAAAGGCTCCAGAAACCAGGGTGTTACAATTTTTGACTCTTTTCTAGAAATTGGAGCTTTCTTGCTTTCGTTGACTCGATCTCACTTGTCTATGCTAATCTGAAGCTATCTTGGTCATTTTTATAGCTTTTTCTTGCTTGTGGACCAAGATGTGCCTTTGCGCGAAAACGAGAGTATTTTCATTTTCAAACCTCCAATTTGCATTTTTGAGAAGATTGTCAATGTGTTCATCAAGGGGGAGATTGTGGAGATCATATGGATATGATCCTAATCTTAGTGTGTTGAACAATTGGCAATAACGTCGAGGTGTTTGGAGAAACCCTCGTTTTCGGTAAAGTCCTACTGCTGTCAGGTCTCAGGCGGTTAGACCGGCCATCGTGTGGCGGTCAGACCGGCCACATTGGCGATCAGACCAGCTAGGCCTCAAGTCGAGCTCGAGCCAAATGGTGGCGGTCGACCGGCCAATGGGTGGCGATCTGTGGCCAAAAGTAATTTTGGATTTTGAAGTGGGCCAAAAATAGAGAGTGTAGACAAGAGAGAGATTCTTCTACACTTGGTCTCATATTTTTTGGAGCTTCGAGTCAAAAGTTCTATTCGTTTGAAATTCCCAGAAGGTTTCGGATTTCCAAGTTGGAATTTTGGCTAAGTCCCAGCTGGACGGTCAGACCGACCAACAGGTGGTGGTCAGACCGGCCAGGGGGCGGTCAGACCGGCCATTCAATGGCGGTCTGACCGATTTCTTGCTGATCATCGGTGTCGACGATCAAATCGCCAATCTTATGAAAATAAAAGGAGGAAAATGACGTAGAGTATCTTGAAGAGAAGGGGCTCTCTTTATTTATATGAGCTGGGTTTACAAGACTTGACTAGGGACTATCTCCAATTACAATCGAATGTCTTGAATACTCTTGCTTGGCTTTTGTGTTGCCTTACATTGTTTCTTTGTTTTTTCCTCTCCTCGTCTTCTGCGCTTCACCATTAAATAACTCCCGAAGGACGGCGTTACCCACGGAGAAGATGTCTCGATGAAATGTTACAAGCGGTTGGAGGTTCAAGGTAGTTAACAATGTGCTAAGTGCCTTGCGGTTAAGTATTTGTGAGACATTTAACATAAGGTGATTTATCGTCGAGTCTTGTATGTCATCGTAAGTTATGGGATGTTTAGCACGTGTTCCATTCATCATACGGTTATTGGTACTGTTCATAGCATTTCGAGCGACCACTGGTGGAACCTAGTCGACCAGGATACCCATCGTGTAACCTCTGAAATACTTACGACCCGATTAGGGTCGCTAGTTTTATGGGTTATGACCATGGAGGCGTATGGTCTTTCTATGTATTTAAATTAATACATAGAGGTTTTAATCCTCATCACCTAGCCCCGAACTTTAAATGAGCAGTCGTGTGAGCGCCTTCCCCGATGAATTCATATCGGGCGGACCACCAATTAATGTTGTGACTTAGAGGTGATTTTGTGTTCATTTTAAAGTTGAGAACTTGCCTTGGGAACCAAGAATTTCTCTATCTGTTGGGCAAAAAAGTTTTTGTCGTTCGGACTTTATGGATAAACTCCGATCGTAATTGAAAGACCCGAGGCTATAAAATCCCCATCGCTAGACTTTTTGGATTCCTTATGCTTCCAGATCCTTTTACGATCTCTTTCATCGGACAAAAATCTTCGTCCTTCCTTTTCTTGTTCTTGACCACAAAAATCTCCTGCGAGTTCTGCTCATCCTCAAGGATTTTCATCATGTCGGAGCAAATCACAAAGTGGTTGCCGTCGGAGTTGAGCAAGAAAAAGCTTGAAGCTTTGGAGAAGATCGGAATGCTTCTGGACAAGAATTTGATCAGATGGAGATCAGCTTTTGGAGAGCATTTCCCAAGTCGCGAAGATGAGGAAATTCCCGTTTTCCTCGCCTACATCGAATGTGGGCTGAGATTGCCGGTACACAAATCCCTTCTCCGTGTTCTTGAATTCTATGGAGTGGAATTAGTGAATTTGGCCCCAAACTCCATCGCCAACATCAGTATCTTCACATATTTGTGTGAAGCATATCAGGATTGCCTCAAGTTTGAGGCTCTTGAGTATTTTTACCGAATGGTGATGGGGAGATCTACGGAGACTCCCGGGGAATGTACATTGCGTCTTCACGACGGAAAGGCCGATGAGTACATTCATATGTACTCAAAATCCTCGTGGTCGTCATGGAAGAAAAACTGGTTCTATATGACGGTTACGAGGGACGACGGTCTCTATTTCGCCGGAATGAGAGCAACGGAAAATCCCAAATGGAGAAAGACCGTGGAGAAGACAGGAGTGGTCGGGCGATGGGTGGATGCTATCTACGACCTACAAGTCAAGGGCTTGACCTCTTGGCATGTGGTGAGGGATTTCACCAAACGTCAAATAAGCCCATTAAAGCTTGGACTCACTCCTGATCTGGTCCATTGGTGCGTGATGAAGCTATCTCGGGGAGGTGGTAAGTCTTTGAGATAACTCCTACTAGTATTTTCATTGGATTAATGTATTACCTTAAAACATGTTCTTGTCTTATTTTCTCTCTTCTTTTGAAGTTCTTTCCTCAGGAAGTTAGAGAAAGGATCGGTGATCTGCTGAGAGAGCACGGAGAAAAGGCCGATTTCTGAGATCTTGGCCATAGTCTCTGTTGAAGAGAGAATAACAAGGCTTAAGGTAACAAATCTTTTATCATGCACACACACATATATATATATATATATATTCTCCGATCGGGTTTTTTGATCATGCTCTATTTTTGTAGCTGGTCGGGTTGCGAATTGCACACCTTGGTGAGGATAAACATCCCACCGTTGTTCCAACCGACTCGTGCCGGATGCCTTTGGAAGAGGATGGATCTCCGAGGTAATGAGAACATTTCAAAAGAGATATACATATAGTTTAGATAAAAGATTTCATCACTTAACCAAATTCATTTGTTGGTTTAGGTGGAGAAAGTGAAGGCCACCGACCTGCGACCACGGAGGTTGCCGACCCAGTGATGCGTTAACGACGAGCGATTGTTGTTGGAACAAGCGATATGGAGGCGAGTCAAACTACTCCGTCAGACCAGGTCATCAAGGGCGTTGCTTTTGACGAGATGATCGAAAACATCGTGATCGATATTACGTTGGATAATACAACAGACTTGGCCAATCTGCGGTTTAGAACCGGCGGTCGAAAAAAAGAAAAGGAAGGAGGCAGTGCAGATTTTACTCTGCGTGTTTCAAAGTTAAATCCGGAAATTAACTAGGTGCGCCCAAATGAAAGTGGTCGTATAAGAACATACCTTTAATAATTTCTTTGATTTGATGCATCTCTCCTTCTCTTTTACTTCCTTATTTGCTTGGTATAGGTCCTCTGGAGTTAGGTTGTTTCCCACCGGGTTCCTTCGAGGACCCAATACTGAAGAGGTCCATGAGCGCACCACTTCCTAGGAAAAAGTTCTGAGAAAAGGTGGTGGAAAAGCCCCGGCGGCGTCAAGGCCAGCAGTTGAGTTGGATCCATTGGTGGTCCTAACTCCTTCTGCGGAGGTAGATGCCCTAAAGGCCCTCAACAGTTCCGACCATTGTTGGTAACTCTCCTCAACGACAAGTTCCTTTTAGCCCCGATTCATTGAGGATAAGGAGCTTGGCGAGGCGTGAGGAAAGATATCGGACCATCAAATCAAAATGCATCGACTCCATTTTTGGTGGATACAATGATTTGGCAATCCGGGTAAGTCTCTCGACCGGTTCATAATCTCTCTAAAAAGTCTTTTAGGCGAGATTTTTTAAAGAGGAAAATGCTATTTGAACAGCATATGGTCGAGAACTTTGCTGTGGTCGGAGGACTGACCCAGCGGATTAAAGATTTGGAGCAGAAACACTCCGAATTAGAAAGTAAGAATTTTCCCCTTAGCCTTTTTCTTTCTCCAATGCTTCGTCCTTTGTTAATTATTCTCCCTTATCGTATTTGATAGATTTGGAGAAAATAAAAGAAGAGATCTTGGCTGAGAGAGCCAAGACTGCCCTGCTTGAAGAAGAAATCAAAGCTAAGGACCGGTCGATCGCCGAGGCTACGATCAGCAAGGAAAATCTTAACAAAAGAATTGAAGGTAATAGGTCGTAGACTTGACTTATTATTTTCCGCCAATTATTTTTTGCTTATCACCCATTTTACTCTTGCGAGCAAAAACAAATTTTAGTCGAGTAGAAAACTCGAAATTTGAGCAAGACAAGGAGGCACTCTCATTCAAAGTCTAGATGAAAAGACTATATTTTTGAACAAGATGATTTTTGATATGAGATCGGGATCAAGCTGCCTACCTTAAGAGATCGATAGAAAATGAACTATTTTGGTCAACTTCTAGAGGATCTTAACAACTGCTCAAGACTACTCGGAAGAACTATGCCGAGCCATGAAAGCAGGCGTTGCTAGTGGAGTTAGTTTTGCTTTGGCAAAACTGAAAGCTCAAACCCTCTATTGATTTCCAAGTTGTCGAAGATGACTTCAAGCGCCCTCTGAGGAGGCAACCAAGTTCATGGAAGAACTCAAGCCACTTGGAGATAAAGTAGTAGAGAAATGGAAATCGGATCTCCATCAAGCGATAATTAGTGCAGGAATATTTCTAGAGTAGATTCTGCAAAAAGGGTGTAAAAATATTGAATATGTGTAAGACTTACCTTTTATGTGGAGTTAACAATGCCTTTGTTTTATCTGTTTGACTATTTTATAAATTCTCACATACCTCCTAGCCCCATTGCTTCATAGTAGAAGAACATTACTATGCAAGCGGTAGCCAAAAAGAGAATAAAAGTTGAAACCATAATTTTGAAGGTATGTACCGATATGAAGTCAAAACTGATCGTACCAACATTAGGAAATCATTGTGGTCGGAACCAGCTTATGACTTCGCTTAGTTAGAGATCCTTGTTTGCCATGATCGAAATACCAAGCAAAAAGTTATATATGGTTGGATAAAAGACCTTGTATTGCGACATAAAGAGAAATGCAAAAATGAATGCAGCAAATATTAT
Source organism: Phyllostachys edulis (assembly GCA_036346405.1). Classification (NCBI taxonomy): domain Eukaryota; kingdom Viridiplantae; phylum Streptophyta; class Magnoliopsida; order Poales; family Poaceae; genus Phyllostachys; species Phyllostachys edulis. The sequence goes on from CM070547.1 coordinate 16,269,364, forward strand.
AAGTGAACTTTGTTCATATCTATTATCCTAAAGTGCAGTGGAAGGAATGCTTTAGATCTGAATTCATATATCATATTTAGCGAAACGTGTTCGGACTCTCTATCCGATTGTAGCGAGGATCGTAAGAAAAGGACCGTCGCTAGGAAGCTCCTTCGATTAGGCGGGACCACGTCTGCGAAAAGGAGAGACTTCGACTAGGAGGCTTTCAGTGTCCCACCGATGGCAGATATGAGCGAGCGAAATCTTGAAATAGTGAAATATAACCTCCAAAATCTTTAAGCATATCGTTCGAGATGGAAAGTTATTTGTACAATGCTCCGATTACTCATATATTTCTTGAGGAAAAGAATGTTGTCGTGCGTGGTAAAATGCTCACGTCTAGGACAAATCGACGTCATTTACTTAGAAATCATTGCGAGAGTAATAGAGATCCTTTAGAAAGGATATTAGAGAAAAAAATTGTCTTCTCTAACGGTTTAAATTGACAACCATATCGACCGACCTATAGGTATATATATATATATAAGCAATGTTACTTATTATTATTTGTAGAAAGTAAATGAATTTATTGAAATTGAAATAAATGAAAGCAATAATTAAACATAGAACTTCGCAATTGATCAACGTTCCAAGAATTTGACAAAATTTGCCCATCGAGACATAGCCAACGTGCGGAACACAGGTCGGGTAACCGACCACGGTGTAAGGACCTTCCCATTTGGGGAAAAGTTTATTGCGATTTGCACGCTCTGAATTTTTCGAGAACGGATCACCTCTGACAAAGTCTGCGAGGTTGCACCTTACGACTATGGTACCTTCGCATGGCTTGTTGGTAGGCTAGCCGATCGTACAAGGGCTTGGTTTAAATCGTTCTTCAAGGAAATTGGCGTCGTCGAGTCTTCGTTCATTACGATCGTTTTCGTTAAGCGATCAATTCGAGCGAAGCCAATTTTGAGTTACGGAGGAGCATGGCTTCACCCGTAAACCAAAAAGAATGGTGTTTCACGGTCGCGACGCTGGTCGTGGTTGAACGGCCCATAATACAAGCGGAGTTCTTGAACCCAAGCTCTGACCGTTTGATTAATCGGTCGAATACTCGGCGTTTGATCCCTTGCATAATGATACCATTAGCCGCTCAAGCGCCCGTTGCTCGTGGATGAGCAATGAAGCAAAATGAACTTTACACCAAGTTCATCACGAATTCTTGAAATTATTTGCTAGTGAATCTGGCGCCATTATACGTGATTATCGACTAGGTACACCAAATCGTGTGATCACATTTTCATTAGGAATCTCTTAGCGGCCTCGGTTGTTATTTTAACAACGGCTCGGCCTCGATCCATTTGTAAACATGTCAATCATGACGAAAAGGAATTGAAGCCCGGGTGCTCTGGGAAAGGTCCCGAATGTCTAGTCCCAGGTTGCAAAAGGCCAAGAAAGAGGAATTGTTTGTAAGGCTTGTCTTACCGATGTACTAATCTGCTATAAATGACATTGTATGCGCCGTCACAAGTTCTTTTGCATCATGAAGGGCGGTTGGCGATAGTATCCTTGTTTGAAGGCTTTCTGAGCGAGTTACAGAGGAATGATGTGCTCCTGAGACTCCTTCATGGATTTGGTTAGCAACTTAATGCCATCCGTTTGAGATATGCATCTCATCAACACTCCATGAGATCCTCGTTTGTACAAAATACGTTCAATTAGAGTGTATGATTTGGCTTTTAGTGCTATCTGATCGGCCTCTACATCATCTTAGGAATTATGTCATCTTTGAAGATAATTGTAGATCGATGTCATCCAATCTCTACCTTGATCGTGATACAGCGCCAACCGTCAATGACACATGGAGCATCCATGTCCTTTTGATCGGTTTGTTCGATCTGTAAGAATCATGTATGTTCTCGGAAGGCTCGACTACTAGGGTGAATCGAGTTGCTCGAGAAAAACTCCAAGGCGGGGACGGTTGACCTTGTGGAGGCCATCCGTGCCAAGCTGATGCTGCTAGAAAGTTTTCCTTTCTAGGAATATGTTGGATCTGAAAACCGAAGAAGTGCTTTTGAGTTTTCGTACTTCCGCCAGATAAGATGACATCTTGGTACTTGAGCATTGATACTCTTTCCCTATTTGATTAGCTACTAGTTGAGAATCGCCTTTCACTAACAATCTGCGAATCCGAGCGAGCGCTTTCGAAGTCTGCCATAAACCTTCATATTACGCCATATTATTTGTGGCGGGAAAATTTAAGCGATGGCGTGCTTGATGTGTTCGCCAATGAGGGATATCGAGATCCTCCGACCCCAACCCTTTTAACATCAAAGAACCGTCAAAGTACATTGTCCACTCCTCGTGGTGCTCATAGGCGGGCCCTTGGGTGGGTTCGAGGTTTGTCCATTCGCAATGAATTACGCTCTTTGCTTGGGATTTTATCGCTGTTCATGAAATGAAATGGAGGTCGAACGCCCTAGCTCAATCGCCCATTTTGCTATTAGTCACGATGATTCCTGTTTCCAAGGACTTGACCAAGGGATATCTGTTGATGCGACCACTTTGTGGGCACGAAAGTAATGTCTTAGCTTCCTTGAAGACATAAGGAGACCATAGAGCAACTTTTGTACTGTGGGTACCTTTCCTTTGGTCCATGTAAGACCTACGCTTACGTAATAAAGCTGGTCGTTGAATATTATCTCTTTCCACAACCATTACACACCTCCTTTGTTTGTGGAGTTCTTTGCCACATACATTAGCGAGTGTTTCTCCCGATCTCGGAGAGACTAAAAGCGGGGCACTTGTAAGGTACTTTTTCAGTTCTTCAAAGGCATCGTTTGCCTCTCTAGTCCATTCAAAACTCCCATGTTTAGGAGAAGCTTAAAGAAAGGTAACCCTTTTCTCCTAACCTTGCTATGAAACGACTTAGCGCGCCATCTGACGGTTAGTTTTGGACTTCCCTCTTGGTGGTGGAGGTGCATCGGTCGATGGTGCTATCTTTCTTTGGATTTGCTTCGATACCTCTAGCCGAGACTAGAAAACCAAGCAATTTTCCAAACAGAAACTCGAACACACACTTTTAGGATTTAGCTTGAGGTTATGCCTTCTCGAGGTTCTTTGAAAGTTTCTTGTAAGTCGAGATGTGATTGCTAGCGTTGGTGGTCTTTACGACGGATCATCAACGTAAGCTTCTAAATTCCGACCTATTTGCGGACTAAAGGTTTTTGCATTAACCTTTGAAAAGTTGCACCAGGCGTTTTGGAGACCGAGCGACATCTTAACATAACAATAAGTGCCATATGGAGTGATGAAGGAAGTTTTCTCTTCATCCTTTTACACATACTAATCTGGTGGTACCACGAATACGCATCTAAAAACTTAGTAATTCGCACCCGAGGTAGAATCTACTAGGCGATCAATGCGTGGAAGGGAAAATAAATCCTTCGGACAAGCTTTATTAAGATCTGTAAAGTCAATACACATTCGCCATTTCCTATTATTCTTTTTAACCATTACAGGATTAGCAAGCCACTGAGGGTGGTTGACTTCACGAATGAATCCAGCTTTGAGGAGCTTGTCAATCTCATTTGGATTGCCTCCTTCCGATCATGTGCAAAACGCGACTTACCTTGATCGGTTTTTATCGGTGGAGAGCTAGCATGCTCGATCACCTCGGGGACTCGGGCATATCGGACGCTGCCGGCGAATCGTCTGATTTGCTCGGAGGAAGGAGACAGTGACTCTTCCTATTTAGGATCGAGCCTTGCTCCGACCAGAATCTTGCGAGCAGGTGGGCCAAGATCTTCTGGTCTAGGTAACTACTTGGCGCTGTCCGGAGAAGTGCCTTTGTCAAGGTATACCTCCTTTGTCTGGTCGGAGGGTTTTGGTGTCATCTTCGGTCTTGTGTGCTTGGCCTGCATGGCAGATAAATTAGCCTCTCTGGTCGGGAGTTCATCGACCGATTCTAAGATTTTCGATCACATGCATAAGCCATTTCGATCACCCGAGCAGTGATGACTCCTTTAGGCCCGGCATTTTCAAACTTTGATAACCGTAATGCGTGGCTATCAAGAATTTTGCTAACGCCGGTCGACCAAGAATTCCGTTGTATCTTGGATTCAAAGTTTACTACATCAAGCGAAATTTTTCCGTTCGGAAGTTATCCGGCCTTCGAGCGTAACGTAAGAAACTTGTCCTATCGGCTTAGCGGTGGAGCAGGAACTATGCCATGAAAAGCATATTTCCTTTGGTTTCACCTTTGACATGAGGACTGCATTTCTTCTAAAGCTCCCAAAATAATATATTCAAAGAACTACCTCCATCTACCAAGACTCGATTAACCCTACAATTATTAATGGTTGGTTCAACAACAATAGGGAACCTACGGTCGAGTCGAAGGAATGGGGCAATCATCTTCTTTGAAGGAAATTGCAATGTCAGACCACTTGATGGCTTGATAGTGTTAGGGATTCGACGAGGTTGATCTCCGCTCCGGCCTTGAGATGATGCTTGGATTCGTATGAAGAAGATCCTCCAAAATCATGTTGTTGTGTGTTGGGGATCACGGTACTCCATCTCTTAAATCGCCATCCTTGTCCTTTTGGAGCTCGTTTCCTCGGGTTACGGTATTGCGGAAATGGTCCATCACCGCATAATAATCTTCCAATTTCTTTTGCCAAACTCGGCAAAGTCGTAGATCATGCCACCTTTCTTTGGTGAAGTGGACACCACTTCTTCTTTTTCAGGATCCTTTGGTCGGACTTCGTTTTGCCCCGACCGGTGTAGTCCTTTTGCCCTTCATGAATTTATCCGGAGCAGCTAGGACCTCCTTGTCGTCGATCTGCGGTTCTTCTTTTTCTTGAGAGATTTCTTGTTCTTTTCTCTGATTTGTCGGTAGGTGAGGAATCTTGTCTTTCCGATCAATGGCCGCACCACTCGATTGCTTATTGGCGGTGGCATACTTGTCGGCCATATCAAAAAGTTCAGCGGTTGTCCTTGGGGGTTCATTGCTATGTCCTCCGTGGCAACCGCCGATTCCTCGAACTGTTTTGAAGGCTGAATAACGAAGATTCTGCGACCTCGGGAATAGAGTTGCGAACTTGGCTAAACCTCTTGATGTATTGGCGTAGAGTCTCATCGAGCCTTGCGAATCGGTGGAGATCATCCTCCTTTCGAGGCGATTATGCGTACCACGAAATTACATATCGAAGGTCCGAGAGTTGCTCCCAAGTATAGATTGTTCCAACCGGTTGGTTCAACAACCACGGCCAAGGCGGATCCTTGAGCACGGTGGGTAAATAGTTGGCCATCACATTCTAAATCGCCTCCGGCTGACTCGATGGCGGTGGTATAGATTTGGAGAAATTCCAGCGGATTTTGAGTTCCGTTAAACTTGTCCAAATTGGCGGTCGGAACCGGTTAGGCCAACGCACGACTTGGAACCTGCGGAGAAAGCCCTACAACTGTGATTGATTCATGACGCCTTCTGCAGGAAGGTGCGGATTATGTCGGTCGGAGACCGGTTCCTAAGGTTGGAAACTGGAACTCCGGTGTGCCGATCCGATCGTGGACATTGGTATGATGTCTCGACCGCTTATGATTGAGGCGATGCGAAGATCGTCCGGTCCGGCGATGGTTCTTCTCGGCGTGATGGGGAGTGGCCGTGAAATAACCTTCTCCCTCATGACTCCTTGGTGGAATCGTCGAAAAGCCTTGGCATCGATTGCTCCAGTATGACCATCTTGTCCCGGTGAGGAGGAGCGTTGAGATGAAGTCATAGTTTGACTCCTGAAACCCTTTGTTCCCGATATGCCTCGATTATTTGCATAGTCTGTTGGAGAATTTGGATACCGCCTACAAGTTGTACAAAACACAGGTTTACGCTAATGCGGGATCGAATTATTTAATATATCTTGAGCGTGTTGCAAGTTTTGTCGATTCTGAAGGTCTCGGGAGGTTCAGGTGGTAGTAGGTGTCGCAAACTTGAACCCTCACCCGACCCTCGGTTTGATCGCCCTATCAACTATTCTAGGTGGGGCGATGCGGCGAATTAGTTGATGGACGTCGATCGGTTCCTTGGCCTCCGGCGATTGGTGCTTGCGGCGGATCATCTCTAATAACACGTGATGGCGTGGTAGAGAGTGTAGGGCCGTGCAAGGCATCTTGATTCTCATCTCCGATCGCGTTGACCTCGTGCCTCCGGCATTGATCTTCCGATGAGCTTCCGCCGTAACTAATAGAGAGCTTATCGGGGCTTACGCGAAAGTTTCCACGATGGAGGCGGTCGGAGATGAGCACCCGAGGTTTCCTCGGCTGATTTAGCGTCTTGCCGTCGTATCTTGGCGTGATTATCCCCGTGGTTTATGACCAGTGGAGGCTTCATCGACACCGTTACGAGATGTCGGTTGACTCCTGGAATCGCCAGAAGTTGTAGGAGAGTATCTTTCAGCCATAATTTCATCGAGGGTATAGAGATTCTCGGTGAAGGTGCTGAAATTTCTTCACTGTTTTGCGGTCGGGAAGGCGGGCTTGAAAGATCTGACATTCGAACGATCGGAATGGCGGGTTCTCTGATTGCGCCCTTTAGTAGCGGTGGCGCATCCTCATCCATCCGTGATCTCGCTATAAATCGGCGATATCTGGCCGGCGGAGGAGGAAGATGAGGATGATCGCCATTTTCCTCCATGGCACGAATGCATCCTTCCATGTCGAGGTCGGCGTAGTCCGCCAAGTCGAAACAATTCTCCTCGTCCCAAACTCGGGCATACTCACATTGGCGATTCTTTGGAATTTGGGTGAGGATTTGTCTGAAACAAAAAGTTTCTTGAAAAACTTCGTGTTCTTCCCCACGGTCGGCGCCCGGTGTCGGCGATCAAATCGCCGATCTTATGAAAATAAAAGGAGGAAAATGGCGTAGAGTATCTTGAAGAGAATGAAATTGCTCTTTATTTATATGAGCTGGGTTTACAAGACTTGACTAGGGACTATCTCCAATTACACTAAATGTCTTGAATACTCTTGCTTGACTTCGTGTTTGCCTTACATGGTTTCTTTGTTTTTCCCTCTCCCTCGTCTTCTGCGCTTCACCATTAAATAACTCCCGAAGGGAAGGCAGTTACCCACGGAAGATGTCTCGATGAAAGCGTTACAAGCGGTTGGAGGTTCAAGGTAGTTAACAATGTGCTAAGTGCCTTGCGGTTAAGTATTTGTGAGACATTTAAGCGCAAGGTGATTTATCGTCGAGTCTTGTATGTCATCGTAAGTTATGGGATGTTTACCACGTGTTCCATTCATCATACGGTTATTGGTACCTGTTCATAGCATTTCCGAGCAGCCACCTGGTCGGAACCTAGTCCGACCAGGATACCCATCGTGTAACCTCTGAAATACTTACGACCCGATTAGGGTCGCTAGTTTTATGGAGTTACGACCATGGAGGCGTATGGTCTTTCTATGTATTTAAATTAATACATAGAGGTTTTAATCCTCGTCAATCGGCCAATCGGTGGCAATGAGTGTTGGGTTAGGCCAGGTTCATGGGTTTCAGTGCATATGTGTTGCATGATGCATGTTTTGACTAACATGGGTCAAGTTGTGAAGAATTTGTTCCCGGAATCGATTTCTTTGTCTATTGTTGTGCAGGTTGTTTGGAGGTCAACAACGGTCAACGGCGAGGATGATCGGGACTAAGCTTGGAGGCCGAGGTCGAAACGATCGGGGATCTTGGGGTGAGGTTAATGGAGTCAAGCATGGCGCATAAGGGACAAAGGTGACCGAACGAGCAGTTCGGTGCGACGTGTTGGATCAAGTAGCGCGGGGGTCGGTGCAAGTGCCATGGTGGTTTCGGTGGGATCCGGATGGGAGAGACTTGCCGACATGATGAGAGCCGTTGATCAACCTACACGTGGCGAAGCATGGAGATGCTTCACGAAGATGGGACTCGGTCTTTGAAAAAAGATCGAGAAGGGGTATTTTGGTAATTTTACCTAAATACCGCCTTGGTGATCTTTTGCTAACCCGCGGCGTAAGACGGTGCGTGGAGAAGCGGATTAGGTCAAGAGGAGATGAAGACGGTGCTTTAAAATACGTGCGTGTGTGACCCGTTTGTGTGTGGGCTTAACGGGGGCCCATTAGTGTTCAATCTTCTAGAAGGTCTAGGCCTCCACTATAAATAAAAGAGGGAGGTGGCAGCACCCCCTAAAACCCTACAATTTGGAAACCTTAGTTTTGGTTCTTAGGGTTTGGAGAGATTAGTGGGAGGTTAGGGTTCTAGAGAGATAGATTGATTTGAGTGGTCAAGTGTTGAGCTTTGTCCTCCATGGTGGAGGGGCTGTAAATACACAATCTATCTAATCAATCCATGCAAGATTTGCCCCAAGTTGAGTTCGTTCTTATTCTTACTCTCTCTTTGATGCCTTTGTGATTTTTGGTGTTCCTTAGGTTTTTATTTGGGATCTTGCGTACTGGGTTGTGTGGAGTATGATCTAAGGTCATCTTGATCATCATCCACCCACGAGCAAGCTTTTGGATCTAAATTTTGATTTTGCCTGGTTTTTGTGAAAGAAAGGGTGATTTTAGGGGTTTTTGCTCTTGAGGGTTTTTGTGAAAGAAAGGGTGATCACATCCTACTTGGCGATGGAGATCAAGAAGCGGGAGTTTCTTCTTGCTCAAGCAAGGCGTGCTTCGATCATGGAGTATGTCTCTGAGTTCAACCATCTAGCTCGTTATGCTCACGAGGATGTGGCCCTTGATATGGCTAAGCGAGGCCAAGTTGAGCGTGGCTTATGCGAGGAGCCGGGGACAAGCTATCCATTGTCGACTTTCACGATTTCCGGACCTTGGTCGACAAGGCCATCGTCGGCGAGCATGCGGCTCGAGCTTATGGACTCCATAGCGCAAGTGGGAGGCCCATAAGTCATCGAGGCGATTCCTCTGTCGCTTGAGGCGATCTCGAAGTACGGTCGGTCTTGGCACCCCGAGGTTACACCTTGTTCCTCGTTCATCGCGGCCGTGTCTCGATCCGTGCACTGCGAGTCGGCAGCGGCCCCATAACCCAGTGCGGGGTCACATGCTTCTCTTGCAACGAAGGGCCATTATGCAAATAATTGCCCTAAGAAACGAGGCGACCCTCGTCCTAATGGAGGGCGGGCGAGAAGGTGGTGCATCTCGGGACGGAAGATCGTTCAAAGCTACCCAAGGTGTGGGTAGTGGTCGCGTCAACGCCGTCCGTGAGAGGAGGCTCGGGAGGCACCGGCGTCGTGCTAGGTACACTTTACATTAACTCTCACCTGCTCTTGTCTTGTTTGATTCAGGAGCATCTCATTCCTTTGTTTACGAGTCTTTTCTTTGTTGTTGGTGAGCTTCTTTTCTCTCCATTGTCGGTCCCGCTTCTCATTAGCTCTCTGGTTCGGAGTTGAGAGCTGAATCAGTGTAGGGATGTTCCTATCGAGATCGAAGGGTAGGGTTCTTAGCAAACCTTATCCTTCTCCATTCATGAGTCTTGATGTGATTCTTGGTATGGATTGGTTGTCGGCACATGGGGCACCGTCGATTCGCCGAAGCTCATCTCTCTCTCTAGTCCTCGTGGCGAGGTTAAGCTTTTATATGCGCTAGGCCCTCATCTCTTCGCACTTGAAGCGAAGCCGCTCTAGATATTAGCGAAGTCCCAGCAGTTTGTGACCGTTGATGTCTTTCATGAATCTTCGGGAAGCCACCCGTTCGAGACCTCGAGTTTGTCATTGAGTTGGCTCCGTACCGCCCTATCTCAAAGAGGCCTTATCGGATGCCACCGAGCGAGTTGGTGGAGTTGAAGAAGCGATTAAGTGAGCTGCAAGAAGGGTTTCATCGCCTAGCTCATCTCCTTGGGGTTGTCCGGCAATCTTCGTAAAGAAGAAGGGCGGTACTTTCGCATGTCGTTGATTACCGCCCACTTAATGAAGTGACGATAAGAACAAGTATCCATTGCCCGTGTCGGCGATCTCTTGATCAATTAACTGGAGCTCGAGTTTTCTCTAAGATTGATTTGAGAGTGGGATATCATCGAGTTCGGATCGACACGAGGATATTCAAAACGGCGTTCTCTACTCGCTCACGGCTTGCGAGTACACCGTCATGTCCTTGGCAACCAATGCTCTGCCTTGTTCATGAACCTCATGAATTCGGTATTCATGGAGTATTTGGATAAGTTTGTCGTGGTCTTCATCGATTATATCCTAATCTATTCCAAGACCGATGAGGAACCTTAGAGAGCATCACGAAGCTTGTGTTGGGCAAGCTATGTGAGCACCGGTATGCTGCGAAGTTGACAAGTGTGCATTCTGGTTGAAGAAGTGTCTTTCTTAGGCCCGCGTTCTTTCGGCGGAGGCGTGGCCGTTGATCCTAACAAGGTCGTGATGTTCTTTCATGGAGTCGGCTGCTTGGTCCCGATGTCTGGAGTTTTCTCGGTTTAGCGGGATATTATCGTCGCTTTATCGAGAACTTCTCCAAGATCATGGCCGATGTGGAGTTGCTCAGAAAGGACAAAAGTTAGTGTGGTCCGCGTGAGTGTGAGAAAGTTTCCAAATACTCAAAAGCGTTTGACCACCGCTCCGTTCTTGTTCTTCCGATATCCATCGAAGCTTCGATATCTTTTGCGATGCTTCTCGTTGAGGCCTCGGTTGTGTCCTTATGCAAGAAGGCAAGGTAGTGGCCTATGCATCAAGGCAATTGAGACCTCATGAACTCAACTACCCTACTCATGACTTGGAGTTAGCTGCTGTGATTCATGCACTTAAGATCTGGCGACATTACCTAATCGGTAATTGTTGTGAAGTGTATTCGGATCACAAAAGCTTAAAATCTTGGTTCACCTGACTGACTGAACCTCGGGCAAAGGAGATGGTTGGAGTTGATCAAGGACTATGATATGGGTATTCACTACCATCGGGGCAAGGCTAATGTCGTTGCCGATCGCTTAATCATAAAGCGCATTGCAATGCCTTGTTGTCGAGGAGCTTGACCGCTCTTGGAAGAATTTCAGCGTCTCAACTTGAGTTTTGTTGAGCATGGTTCTCTCATTGCCTTGGTTGTGCAACCAATCTTGGTGGATCGGATCAAGTCCGCTCGGCGATCGGATGTTGGAGTGAGCCACATCAAGGCAAATGTCAAAACGGAACAACCAAGTGCTTTTACGAGGATGAGTATGGTGTTGTGAGGTTAGGACAACGCCTTGTGGTTCCAAGGACATGGAATTGAGAATTTAATCCTCCGTGAAGCCCATGATTAGCCTTTATCCATTCATCCGGGGCCACAAAGATGTATCAAGATCTCACTTGAAGATTTTGGTGGACCCGAATAAAGAGAGATTGCGAGTTCGTTCTTAGAGTGCGGCGTGTGTCGTCGTGTCAAGGCCAAGCATCGGCGTCTGCGGGGCTCGCTTGACCTTTGCCCGATTCTGAGTGGAAGTGGGATTCGATCGGAATGGATTTCATCACCGGTCTACCCAGTCGCTTGAAGGAAAGGATGCCATTTGGGTCGTCATTGATCGGTTGACTAAAGTGGCTCATTTTCTTCGATCAAGACCAAGATTCGTCTGCGATCGCCTAAGTGAGCTCTATGTCTCTAGGATTGTGAGCTTACATGGCGTACCTAAGGCGATCGTTTACGATCGTGGCTCCATCTTCACTTCCCATTTACGGCATAGCACGCAAAGGCTATGGGAACCCGTCTTACCTTTAGCACGACATTTCACCCCCAAACTAATGGTGGGGCAGAGGGTCAACCGAGTTTTGGAAGACATGCTTCGTGCTTGTGTCCTTTCTATGGGAAGCATTGGGAGAAATGCTTGCCATTCGCGAGATTTTCTTATAACAACGACTTCGGGCCGGTCTCGGCATGGCACCATTTGAGGCCTTATCACGGGAGAAAGTGTAGAACCCGTTGAGCTGGTGAGAGACGGTGAGAGACCTCTCTTTGGCGGACTCAATCAATGAGGCGGCGCCAAGTCCGGCTTATTCGTGGCGTTGCGCCTGCAGCTCAATCGAGCAAAAGGGCTATGCGGATCGCCGTCGGCGTGAGTTGCGTTTTGAGCCTAATGACTTTGTTTATCTCAAAGTCTCTCCTTTGAAAGGGCCATCAACGTTTGGCGTCAAGGGCAAGTTGGCTCCTCGATATGTCGGTCCCTACGCGTTATCGAGAAGAAGGGAATTTATTGCCTATAAGTTGGAGTTGCCGGCTGCACTTGAGGGGTACATGATGTTTTCCATGTGTCCCGGCTTAAGAAGTGCCTCCGTGTTCCAAGCGAGGAAGCTCCGTTGGAAACTCTCGATGTCGAGGAAGATTTGACCTATCGCGAGCACCTGTTCGCGTGCTCGATGAGTCTGAGCGAAGGACAAGGAATAAGACCATCAAGTTCCTTAAAGTTCGATGGTCGAACCATTACGAGGATGAGGCTACTTGGGAAAGAGAAGATGCGTCTGCGTGCGGACTATCCATCCTTCTTTCTGCAAGTGAGCCAAATCTCGGGGCAGATTTTTTGTAAGGGGGAGATTTTGTAACATCCCAAGCTGTATAAGCGGGGTTTGTTCAAGTATAATTATATGTGTAGAAATTAAAACTTTTCTCACATCTTGAAAACCCTAATCTCTCTGTGATTACGGTCCAAGAGTTGTGTAATCCAAAACACAAAGCTCTTGTTGACCAAAAGTCAAACTCATTTTCCAATTATCTTAAATCTTGTGCCAAACATTTGGAAATATTTTTCCTTGGTCCTAAAGTTGATGTGGGACCCCTCTGAAAAATATCATGAGTTATAACACTTGTTGATAAATTTTGGAGGTAAACCAAATCCTTGAACAACCTTCATGAATTTCCTGAGAAAAATGCATTGCATAATAACCTCTGGAAATTTTATGCAAGGTTAATCTCGTGTCAGCAAGCTCGAGTTAAAATTTCATAAATTTTGGAGCTCAATTGCTATTCAAACAACCTGCAAAATCTCAATTTGTTGAAATTGAATTTAAAAGCTTGATCTTGTTCCTTGGGCTAGCCACTTTGCAAAGGCTGGTCGGCCCAACCATGTCTGCACTTGAGACCTCCTTCTCCACCTTGAGCAGGTCGCGGCCGTTGGATTTACATCCAACCGCCACGACCTCCTCCTCGACTAACGACCAAGTCCTCCCTACTCACATGAGGTCATCGCCTTGGATCAGCGATCCATGGCCATGACCTCCCTCGCAACTCAAACTACTCGAGACCTCCTTTTTCACTCACTTGAGGTCGTGGCCGTTGGATCAATCCAAAAGCCACGACCTCCTCTGCAAACCATCGCTGCGTGGATCTTCCACCTTCTTGAGGTCCAGACCCTTGGATCAAAGATCCATGGCCATGACCTCCCTCCTTCGTTAAACTAAGCAAACCTCCCACCTAGCAGAGGTGCGTAGCCGTTGGATCGAGATCCAACGACCCACGACCTCCTCTGCTACAATTCATCATGACCCAGGACCTCCCATCTCATGTTGTGCACCGTTGGATTTAAAATCACGGTCACGACCTCCTCCTACCTCGTGCGCATCCAGACCTCCCGCGCCGCGTGAGGTCGTCAACCCTTGGATTTAAATCCAAAGGCCATGACCTCCCCTCGATTCTGAAGTTCATGTGCGGTTAAGACCTCACGGAGAGTCCGCACTGTTGGATTGAGACCAACGCTTTGGACCTCTGTCCCATTTTCCACGTCTTGCATACACATTAAGGAAATCGTGAGGCCATGACCTCCCCATCCTTGATCGTGTGGCTGGGACCTCCTCCCGATCATTTAGGCGTAGCGGTTCAAAAATTACATCAGGGCAGGACCTCCCCATCCACTCGATCAGCGGTGGATGTGAGGTCTGTTCTTCTTCTACCTTGAGCGCGCGTGCGGGCCGTGGCGATGGGCAAAGTCGAGCCTGTCATTTCCAGCAGCTCGCCTGCAAGCATTAAATGCATGTCGGCCCTTTACGCACCTAGGCCGCATACTGTCTCAACCTACCTGTCCCATCAATCGTGTCCAAGCTCGGGACCTCCCATGGACCTCCCCATGGGCTAAGCTCACCATGAGCTTAACCCATGGTCTTGAGACCTCTGTGCCATTGGTATAAGTTCCTCGAGCTCCCCTTTGGCTTCTTTTACACACTTGGAGCTTGCCATGCAGGTGCTTGGTGAGCTCCTACCTCCATTGACCTCCCTCTTGGCATGGTTGTCGAGAAGCTTGGAGCCCTTGGTGAAGGCTTGCTCCGGTGGCTCCCTCTCAACCTCTTGCTCAATTAAGCTCCCCAAAATCTCTGAGTTGAACCTAACTCATTGTTAGGTTGACCTTTTCGAGGAGGGGCTAGTGGAGCTTGAAGCTTGGAGTTGGAGCTTGGACTTGAAGCGGCGGGCTTCCCATCTTCTCCAACTCGGGCCATCGCCATCCTCGACCTCCCGGCATCGTTAGGACCTCCGGTACTTCCCGATAGTCCTAGGCGCTGGGCACCCGCATGTATGATGTCGCGGAGCTTTGTTTGGACACCGGCTTGAATGTCGCTGCGAGCTTTCTTTTCAAATCGTCTTTTTGGCGTGCTTGTCGTCGTGGTCATCTCGGCTCGCCCGGCGTTTAAAACGCCGCCCGCCGTCGAGAGTGGTCCCAGTGTGTGCGCTATTGCGCTTTACATTAGTGCCATTATTCTTCTTGGCGAGTCGCATCGCCGGCATTAGCCGTCTTTTGCGGGAAGGTTTTGTCGGAGCAGGGCGTCCGGTAGCGTGCGTTAAGGCGAAGATCCTCCCTTCAATGTGCTAATCATTGGCCAATCTCATTAATCATTGGTTTACGCCATTCTTGCTCTTAACCTGTCCCTTTGCGCATTTAAGATCCCTTGCGCGGACCTCCTTGTTATCCCGGCGCATTAACTATGTCGTGCGTGCGGCATAGCGTGTGGTCATGAGCTCTGGGGCGTCCATGACCTCCTCTGAGGAGATGCGGGCGTCAAGACCTCCCCTGCGATCGTGGCCGTCCGGACCTCCACTGGAGTGCGTGATGTTAGACCTCGCGTGGACCTCCCTCGAGGTCATCTCTGCGCTTATGTCCTCCTGTGTTGATCGCGGCCGTTGAGGACCTCCTCCATGTTGTGGCCCGTTGGATGTGCCATCAGCGGCCACGACCTGGCCGCTAGGAGGTCCATGACCTCTGGACCTCTTGAGCACGTGTGTCTTTGTTCACTGGGAGGTCTGAGCCGTTAGATCTAAGATCTGTGGCTCACGTCCTCCCTTGTATTTCTGGTTTTAGAACTTCAAGTGAACTGTTATTTTAGCCAATGAAAAAATGTAATAACTTCAAAATTTCATATCTAATTCATTCTAAATCCAAATGAGGTCATTCAAATTGTGTTAGCTCTGTCTTGAACTTGACTTTAATCCTAAAATGATTGTAAGTTGAGTTCAGCTTCAGAGCACAGTTTTGCCATTAGATTTTAAAACTAACTTTAAGTGTACACTCAAATTGATGCTTAACTTGTAAAATACATAACTCATGCTCTGTAGATTATTTTTGGGTGAGACCAACTTTGCTGGTTTCCTCTATTAATGAACTCACTGTGAAAATTAGTTTTGAGCATGTTGCTGTTATAAAAATGAGGACTTGTGCAATATAATTTTGTTCAAGTTCTTGTTTTTGAAAAATTGTAGAAAGTGCATAATAGCTCCAAATGAGGTGAACTCAATTGTGTTATTCATCTCATGAGGTGCTGGTTTTACAGTAAAAATCTCAGTATCACCACCATTCTAGAAAATGTTGCCCCATAATTAAATTAGTGAATAGTGCAGTTTGGTGTTTTTAGGGGCTGAGCAGAATTGTTTTGCTCATAACTTTTGCATTGAGAATCCAAATCAATTGGTTCTTCTTGCAAAATTCCCTAAAAATCATCCTCCTACTGCTGTAGAAAATTCAGAGTAATTGGAGTTCGTTTGCTGTGCTGTCCTTGATTACTTTAAATGCGTTCTTATCGGTTCTTTATAAGCTTTTCCGTTAGGTTTCGACATTTGTGGTAATCCGAGAGTGACCCTCTGCCACAACTTGAGCAAGATCAGCAAGGCAAGCAGTTTGATCATATCCCCTCTAACGTCCCATTACTTTAAAGGTTAATATATTGTTTTACTTCTATGTATGCATGCTACTTTGTGTTAAATGTAAGCTAGTAATCCTATAGTTGCATAATCTGTAGGAATTGTTTATCCTCTACTACCATGAGCCTAGGTTATTTGCTGTGGTGGGAGCTCGTTGGATGAGCTCTTATCACTTAGTTGTTTCGATTTAAATTGCTTAGCCATGCTTAGTTATCGGTAGTAATGGGCGATCATCGACTTAGTCGATGGTCTTGATCACTCAAAACTGATTATTACTCCTATATGTCCAGCACTTGTGCTTTGATTAATTGTAAAATCAAAAACTGAAAATAAAAGATGGATTTAGACTTGGGCATATTGGATGGATGGTGTGGTTTTTGGATGTGGTGGTATGCTGAGTCAACAAGGACCGAATTCTTGCGCCATTGATCCAAGCAATTATGCGTGCTAACCACACGAGGGGATATGGGACCTCTCTTGACTAAGTACTTTAGGCGGTGCTAATTGGGGTCGCTCGGTTGGTGTGTTTTAAAGATAAAATGTGTGTGTGTGTGGTGTGGGAATGGAGCGTTGGCGGTAGGTTAGGTTGTCCATTGGGTCCTTATCCCGTGGGTTGTCTTGGTCAAAATTAGCATTGTCCATTGGAAATATCTCGTAGGACTTAGCCGTGCGGCATACCAAAGGTAGTGTGCTTAAAGGAAAGGCGATCGGCGTGTGGGTACATTGGTACACCCTGCGAGGATAAAACTATTGAATAGCCTCGTCCTAGGTTATGGACACGCTTGGTTATTTCCGTAAGAATTAGACTACAACCTTTAATTAAAACTTGACATGGTTGGTATGAGCAGGGAGTTCATGCTATTGTTGTGGTGACTTGGGTTAGTCACTTCGAGTTGATCTTGTTGTTGTTACTATGTTATTATCTCGTTGTTATTTCAACAATTAAAATGCTTTGCCAAATTGCCTTCAATCTATTATGTTATTGCAAATGAAACGGCTTTATGCTAAAATGAGTCCAAAGCCTCATCCACTTAAATAAAGCTTGCATGTAGCTATTTATAGTTCTGTTATCTCACACGTAAGTCTTGCGGAGTACTTTATGTACTCATCTCGCGTGGTTGTGGCATTTTGTGGCTTTTGTTGCGAGAGGAAGAAGGTGAGCTCAAGAGCCTCTCTTTTGTGCTACGTGTTGCGACTTCTTGACGACTAGCTTGGCGGTCGGTCGAGATGCCTAGGGGTTAAGGCACACCGATTGGCTTTGTGTTATAGCCATCTTTATGGCACTTTTGCTTCATTGTTATTCTTAGTAGTTCTTGTTGTTATTTGGCGAAGGCCCTCTTTTTAATAACCTATCCTTATTATTAACTTCGGTTTGTTGCTTATGTACTATGTGTTGTATGGAATTGATACATTCTTTTGTTGTGAGGTATGTATCTTGCATTCAGGAGTATACATCTCTCGAGGCTGGTTTATTTGGTTGATAATACTAGGGTCAATTGGATGACTAAGTATTATGAGCTTAATAAATCCGGGTGCTCACAGTAAAGTCAGTACCACATGCCATCTGTACGAAATATCACAAACAACATTGTACATAACAAAAGCTGTGTTTCAGTTGACACATTCTAGCTGTTTGAAAATACAAACGTATGGTTAATTACAACTTTATTGTAGTTTTGTACTGTGACAGTACTATGTTGCAGTTACATTAACGAGCATGATGGTTTATAGTCAACATGAAACAGTTCGTCTAGTTAAATGAAGTTTTCGGGTTGTTTAACAATGATTGAGAAAGAGATACTCTATTGTCAATTTTGAATGGGGGCCGATTGTATTCTTTAACTCTCATATTTCTCTGACAAAGACTAACCGTTTATTGAGGTGTGTTAGGCCATACACAGTGGACGAATAACACCAAGAAACGATGAGAGGCAAAAAGATCCAAATCCTACACTACCTGAGTCTCTCGTGCTCAGTCATGCTCGAGATCCCGTTCTCGAGACTGCCCAAACCACGTGTTTGGGACCGCTCAGAGCTTGCCTCTGAGTGCGACCTACACTACCCTAGATCCACGTGCCCAGGTACGCTCGAGATCCTATTCTCGAGACCGCCCAAACCACGTATTTGGGACCGCTCAGGGCTCATTCCTGAGTACGCCTAGGACTTCGCTCCTAGGTACGCCAGAGCTACACGCTCGGAGTGCCACGAACCACTCGTTTGGGAAATCTGGTATTCAGAAATGAGGTAAGTCATATTTTTTCGCCTTCAGCCTATATTGGATTTCAATCGAGGTCTTTTCATAATTTATTTTATGTAAACTATTTCTGTAGGACATGAGATGAGAGCTTGAGCACATTGCGGATTAGTTTTTTTCCGTGGCATTGTCTAGTGGTCATGAAGCATCAATGCCACATGTTCTATGCTAGAGCTTATTAACATGTTGGTGGGACATTAACATGTCAAGTTCCGAATTGAACTTCGAGCAATAGAGTTAAAATAATCTACATGTTGGTGGCACACATCACAAATAATGTGCATAGGCCAGTACTCTGTACGATGTAAAATATCACAAGTACATATTAACATTCACCAAATAACTAAAAGAAAACATTACTTAAAACCTAGCAAACTGATGCCATGCTAGGTAGTCAGCTCTTGGATTATATAGGTAGCTCCGTGTCTCCTTATTTCTAAATTGGATTATGAAAAACAAACTTCTATGTTATAACTCACGCTTTCCTAACTTAAAGCACCCAACTGGAAAATGACACTCTTGGTAACAATGAGCTCTTCTCAAAGCAATATGATTGTTGACACAATTTGAAACAACATTGTTTTATTCGCATATTACTATAGCCATGTCTCTCTATAAGTTATAATTCCTAGCAACTTCTCAAAGTATAATCTTCAGTGGAATCTACACCTCTTATGTTCTGGCAATAACATAGAACATACATTTCAATTTTCAAGATAACTAATTTCCCAACAGTGTATCTCAAAAAAAATCCCAACATTTCTCATTCGATCTGAGGCAACAACATGCATTCAACAACAATCATACATTGATCAACAATCATACAACAAAAATAATACATCAACAATCATACATCAATCAACAATCATACATCATAAGAAATTAACTTCGGTTTTTACCTCGGCAGACCGAGGGGCGTCCGTGAAGAAGCGGCTACCGTCCGGAGGACTTTCGACGGGAGGCGACAGCGACCGAATACTTTTAGGGGGAAGAGGCGGCTACAGGCGAGGAGGAGGAGGTGGCGCAATCAGCTTCATCGGAGGAGGAGGAGATGGTGCGGCGCAGACGAGGAAGCCGAGCATGGAGGTGGAGGCCGGGCGTGGAGGTGGAGGTGGAGGTCGGGGGAGGACTGCGATGGCGAAAGGACAGGCGGCTGGGAGAAGGACTGCTGGCGGCTGGGTGAAGATCGGCGGGGAGAGGATGGTCGTTGAGGGGAGGACGACCGCGGGGGAGGACACCTGGCGGCGGGAGGACGAGAACAGGGGCAAGGAGAGAGGCGCACGGGAGTGGATGGGGAAGATGGGAAAAATGAATAACTGGTTGTAGCGAAGCTCATAAGTCACCATTGCCACGCCATGACCCGTGGCATGACAACCTAACTCGTTACACCATGGTATATGGCGTGACAGATGTCACACAAGCCCTTCACGCTGGCACGACGCGCGGACGAGGGTTTGTGTGGCATTTTTGGCCACACCGTCATAGGTGGCGTGACAGAACAGTTTGGCCACGCCACGGGTGGTGTATTGGCCAAAGGGGTTAGAATTGGAAATAAAGTTCACGAGAGATTAACTTTAAAATATTAATAAAAAAGGATTAAATAAAAAAATCTGTAAGATACCTCAAGGTGACACTGAGATGGATCCAATTGGCCATAAATCTGCTCATTATATACCTGCAAGAAGGTGAAAAGGCTAAGAATATTTTTTTTGTTCTATCTTAGTTCTGGAAACAATATCTATTTTGAGTTGATGCATTTTCGGTTCCCATACAAACGTCAAGATTACGCTCAGATTGTGCGCCTATGACACAAACAAGAAGAATACTCGAAATATAACACAAACAAGCATAAGAGCATGTACAATGGTACATACAACTATTGTCTATAGCAATTCTCCATGTCACCTGTAGACAACACTAAAAACAACTCATACAATGGGTTGTGGTGATACAGTCGGCTACATAATTGTAGACAACAGTAGTGAAGCCAGGATTCTACGAAGCCTCTAGCCAAAAATTAAGTGACTATAACAAATGCCAAATATTATACACACCGAGGCTTAACAAAAGTACAACATAAATGCACAATTGAACTGAAATTTGAATTCCATGTTTAATGATACGGCAAAATAGATAAAACATGGCCGACACCATCTTTGGTACATCGCTAACAAGTAACAACTAATGGTAACCTTGATAAGAAGAGGTTGATTAACAACTAACATATTTGCAATTGATCAGGGTGTTAGAATGAAAATGATACGAGCATATGCATCATGATACTTTTGTCAAGTAGAATTGCTTTATCAAAGAAAAGTGGAGATGGCTCGCCTAGTCTTGAATTGAATTCAGGATGGAATTGTGCGCCAATGAAAAACTTATGATTGGGTAGTTCAATAATCTGCATCCAGTAGAGCATCATCTGGTAGGTAATGGAGATTCATCACAATTATATTCCACACATAAATGGTAATACACATCAAATGCATAATTATGCATAAGATTATAAGATTTAGGGGAAGATGAGGAGAGACTAGTTGTTGGAGTGCTGTGATACTGGTCGAGAGGGCATTGGGGTGGGGGCGCAAACGCTGTCGAGTCGAGCAGAGGAGGCACCAAGCGACCGAGGCGGATTCTCAGTGCCGGGTGGCGTAGTCTCGCAGAGGAGGCAGTGGGGGCGGCGTAGCTGCAGAGCAGGGCGTTGGGCGGTGTCGCGACAGAGAGGAGGCGAGGCCGATGCCTGGCACCGGATGAGGAGAGGAGCTGAGGAGGCGTTGGCCGCTGGCGTTGGGGGTGGCGGAGCAGGGGCTGCGTTGGGTAGTGGAGACGCTAGAGAGGAGGCGGGGGTGGGCGGCGGGGGTGGGCGGCGGCGAGAGGAGCGCTAGGCGAAGGACCGAAGGCGGCTAGGGCTTGCTGCCTTGCCAATGTCGTGCGCGTGCTTAGTGCTGTTGCGTGCTTGGCTACTTGCGATTGCAAATAGGGTGCTGGAGGCTGGATTGGGCGACAGAGGAGGCGCTAGGGTGCTGGACTGGGCCGGCTGGCCGGCTGGGGAGCTGGGCGCTTGCCGGCTGGCCTGGGGGTTGTACGCCTTGGGCCGGGCTGCTGTCAACTGAAAAATAGCATTAATGTACAGTACATGATCCTACTACTATTCCCTCCAGGCCTCGGGCTGTTGCCCAACATGCCCGAGGCCTGTCTCTGCCCTTGGTAGACAACACACAATATTTTAATGCTTTTATTGGTTCTGGTGCTACAGACTACAGAATTGTAGACAACATATTTCTCTCTCTTTATTCTCTTTCATCCACATCAGCTTAAATCCTAAATGGCAGAGACTATAGATAGCTAATATAAGCCCATTGTACATGACCTAATCCTCGAAATACAACACAAACAAGCAGAAAACTCAATCGAGAAATCTAGTGTGATGGCTCAGCGCTTCCACTACATTCGTGCCAATCATCATGCATGGCCAACCAATCCAAACGCTTGGAGCCAAAGAACACGAACCTTTGGTCCTAATACCTTGGTGACCTTGACAGCCTCCGTGAGGTCGTTGACACCTTGCAGTCCTACAGCATGGACCGCATGGTGGTGCGTCGCCAACACCAAAGGCCACCTCCTTCGCTGCATGCCCCCGTGCCACAGCCATTGCTCGCCGCCGCCGCCGCCACAGGCGAGCTGCATCCCCACGGGGGAAATCATTTGTGCATCACGGAAGAGAGAGAGAGAGAGAGAGTCATCAAACAGAATGATGGGAGTAGGTGGGTTACCTGCTTCCACATATCGAAACCGTAGCTGCTTCCCTCTTCTCCCATTCGCAACGGGGGAAATGACCCCGCCGCCGACCAGTACATGGTCGCCGACGCGTCCTATCACCTGTCGGACCCAGTCGTCGCCTCCGGTTCCAATCGGATTGGACGTTGACGACTTCGCTTCTATCATCAAGCCGCTGCTTCTCCAATGTAGGCCAGATCCAAGACGCAGCCTGGGTAGAAAAGGAGGTCGTCGCATCATCGCTCGCAGCTCACAGGAAGGGTGTCCGCGACGACGACGAGGCGGTTGCTGGCAAGCGACCACTACACAACGGAGGCCGTGTTGCCCACGGGCTCCTCGTCGAGCGAGCGTCCACGGCGTCACCATCGTTGGTTGCATCCACTGTGCGCGGGTGGGCCTGCCCCCGCCTCACTCGTCGGATGCACCAATGCCGTCGTAGTCTTAGGATCGAGAGATTGCCGTTGGAGAGATCGAGAAAGAGGAGGCAGATTTCCCCATTCCCCTTTCCCTTCCGCTAGCCTGTGGCTCCTCCTTGATCCTGGCGGCGTCTATTGCGATGCGAATGGGAGAAGAGGGAAGCAGCTACGGTTTCGATATGTGGAAGAAGAAGTGGGGACGACGACGACGGTTTGGGTGTTCGGTGGAAAAGGTTGAGACGGGGAATTTGCACAGGGGTTAGGGGATGGAGAGGGTGCGTCGTTGCAGCCTCCTAAGTCCTTTAAAAATAAAAATAATTATTTATTTTTCATTTAAGTTAAAGCTTAAACAGAATTTTAGAAATTAAAATTATTTAATGTGAATAATCTAAACTTCAATAAAATTTAAAACTATTTTATTTGGGTTCTTTGAGCTCGGTTTTATTTAATTTCTTTCATGAAAAATGGAAATCTTTCTAAATTCCAATTTTCTCTTGGGCCGTTTTTCTTTTTCTCCCAGCCCAATCCTTTTCTCCCGGCCTAGTCGCTTGGCCCGTTTTCCTTTCTCGTGCACAGTCTAGCTCTAGCTGAGCCACAACCGCTGCCAGCCGGTCCCACGCGTCAGCGCCTCCAGCGCCTTTGTCTTCCTCCCGGACTCGGAGTCCGTTTCCCACACGCCAACGTCGCCGTCCTCGCCACAAACTTTCCCGTCCTCGCCTTTATAAGCGTCGTCACCCGTGTCAAAATCTTCGTCTCGCCCTCCTCTTCCAAAGCCCTCACTTGCCCCTGTGAATCCACCGCCGAGTGGAACTCGAGAAGCCGCCGGTTGCCGCAAGTCCTCGTCGCCGGAGTTCGTCGCCCTCGTTGAGTCTTGTAACATCCCGATTTTCAGGTCTTTTTGAAAATTTTCAAAATAAAAATGAATCATTTGGTTTTGTTGAGAGTTCTGAAGCTTAACTTGAGATTTTGGAATTAAAGTGTTTAAAATGACTAAATCAAACTTCAACTAATCCAAAGTTGGTTTCTTTTGGAGTTCGTTGGCATTCTCTGGTATTGTTTTTCCTCTTCCTCTGTTCGCCCCGTGCTCCCCTCGGCCCTGCTCTTTCTCCTCCAGACCTCCCTTCGTATGGATCTAAGGGTCCAAACCTCCTATCGTTTGGATCCGAGGGTCCAGACCTCCCTTCGTTTGGATCCAAGGGTCCAGACCTCCTGTCGTTTGGATCCGAGGGTCCAGATCTCCTTTTCGTTTGGATCTGAGGGTCCAGACCTTCCTTCGTTTGGATCTAAGGGTCTAGACCTCCTGTCGTTTGGATCCGAGGGTCCAGACCTCCCTTTTGGTTTAGACCTCCCTCTCGGTTTAGACCTCCCTTGTGGTTTAGACCTCCCTTTTGGTCTAGACCTCCCTCTCCGTTTAGACCTTCCTTGTGGTTTAGACCTCCCTGTGGTTTAGACCTCCCTTGTGTTTGGACCTCTCCCTCTATCCAGACCTCCCTTGTGTTTGGACCTCTCATTTTATCCAGACCTCCCTTGTGTTTGGACCTCTCCTTTTGTCCAGACCTCCCTTGTGTTTGGACATCTCCCTCTATCCAGACCTCCCTTGTGTTTGGACCTCTCCTTTTGTCCAGACCTCCCTTGTGTTTGGACCTCTCCTTTTGTCCAGACCTCCCTTGTGTTTGGACCTCCCTCTTTGACCAAGACCTCCGGGTGGTCCTGGAGACTTGCCACTATCACCCACCTGGCCTTTTTGCAAAGATCACCCTCCTGGCCTTTTTGCAAAAATCACCTCTTTAGTCGCGATCTCCCCTTTTGTCGTTTCACCGCGACCTCCCCTTGGTCACATGACACCCTTGTGGTCACGACTTCCCCTTGGGCACGTGCACCTTTGGGTCACGACCTCCTCTTTGATCGCGACCTCCCCTTTGTTTTGACCATCTCTTTTGAGTGTTGACCGACCCCATCTGTCAATCTTGCTCACCTTCTCCTTCCTCTCGTCGTGTCATTGTTGACACATTTGTCCTTGCGCATTTAATGCTATTATGTCGCATTAAATGCTGTCTTCTGCAGCACCTGCTTTTATCATCTCCTTCACCTGCTCGGCATGCTTTGTCCTGTCACACGTGCCATTGATCGTGTGCACCTCTGAGTCCTCCAGTGACTCTCGCCTGGCTATATAAGCCTGAGCAGCCCTCTATCATCACCTTTTTTCGCACCCAATTCTCTTGCTCTCGCCTAGTCCCTCCGTGCTTCAAGTTCGCCAAGGAGTCTGTGAAGCCTGCGCCGTCGCCAAGGAGTCCGCTGAAGCCGCGCCGTCGTCTCCCTGTCGCCAAGGTGTCCACTGGAGCTTGCGTTGTCTTCAACCACCTCGCCGTCGAAGGAATTCGCAGGAGCGCTCGCGCTGTCTTCATCACTGCCGTCCTTCGTCTCTTCCTCCTCCTCCAGTCTCTTTCTCGGTCTTGGTGAGTTTCTCCGTGCCCTGTTCTTCCCTCCCTTGTTCCTACGACTACGTTGCGTAGTCGTATTCCTTCTTACGACTACGCTACATAGTTGTATCCTTTTGTATTTCCTCGTACGACCACATTGAGTAGTCGTATCCTCCTCAGGACCTCCTGTATCCTTTTGTCGTTCCTCAGGACCTCTTGTATCCTTTTGTCGTTCCTCAGGACCTCCTACTCAGGACCTCTTGTATCTTTTTGTCGTTCCTCGGGGCCTCCTTTGGACCTCTTCCTTAGAACCTCCCTCGACCTCCCTCTCCATTAGACCTCCTCCCTAGGGCCCGTTTTTATTTCAGTTTCTTGCTGTTGGTTCAAGATTGGTTTGTTTTGGAGTTCATCTAGTTTTATTTGGTCTTTATTTGATTTGCTTCGTTCTCTTGTGTAGATTTCGACAACTC
The DNA here is from genome assembly GCA_036346405.1 of Phyllostachys edulis. Lineage (NCBI taxonomy): Eukaryota > Viridiplantae > Streptophyta > Magnoliopsida > Poales > Poaceae > Phyllostachys > Phyllostachys edulis. Next base: position 16,294,796 of record CM070547.1, read on the forward strand.
AGGAGAGCCCGAGTATTTTGAAGAAGAAGACCCTCAAGCTTTCGAGTAAGGCAAATTACACTCTTGATCATATTGAACCCAGTATCTCAAATTATTTAATTTCTGTTTCAAATTACTATTGCATGCTTATTTAAATTCAAGTAATTTAAATCCCTGTTTTAACTTCATAGTTATTTCTAGTTCCTTTGTACAACCGAACTTGGTTATTGATTCGACCGCCCCCTTGTCACCTTAGTAAAGTGCTAGTTGGTACAATAGTATGAACTGCCATGTTTCAAAACTCTATGCTTAGTCAAGCTTAGACCAAAATCGTGATTTAGGAATTTACTGCCAAAAGACCAATGTTGTCTAAATATTTTAATCCATGACATTGGGTTGTCGTGGTAGTTTGCAAATATTTTTTAAAAGCAAATCAAAAAGGAAAATTGGTTTGTACTTGGGCGAACTGGCTGTTTGGATGGGTGCATGTTCATGCACGGGATTAATCCATTTCTATGGTCGATGCCTAGGGTTTTGTGGAAGTCGCCCAGGTCAGTTAAGGACTGGTCTTCGAGCCATATCTTGCTAGCCCTATCGTGCAACCACATGTCCAGGGTGGGGTGGACCTGGCCAACTAATTTGTAATGTTCCACCGTGGCCGTTCCATCCGGTTGTGTGGGTGTCTTGACGACCTACTTTTATTCATTCCCATCTGGCGCAAGAGGGGGCTTAAATCCTGCGGGTTGCAGCCCAAAGGAAGCGAAACCTTAGCGAGGGGGGCTGCGGTGGAATAGTGCATTGTAAAGGCCTTGTGATAATCACTTAGTCGCACACCTTCGGAAGTGTGTGAGCGGACAGTATAAGTTGATTATCTCTTGTGGGTAAAGCTGTACACCTCTGCAGAGTGTAAAACTATTCGAATAGTCGTGTCTACGGTCATGGATATGCTAGCAAAGCCACTCCAAGTCAGATTTTGGTTTTATTTTTAAAATGCTTTATGAACTAGTTTTGGATGTCTATCCAATTGGGTTTTGGGCTGGGAGCCTTGTGATAGGAGGGTATTCTTCACCACTTGTTGATGAATGTTATCCAACTATAAAATTGATTTAGAAAATGAGTTTTAGTTATTGCATAACTGCTTTGGAACTTAGTACATGTATTTGGAAAGAAACATGGATTTATGCAAAGACAACCCTAAAATACCTCCTTGTGACATCCTCGTATGCATGCATCCAATCTGTTACTTGACGGGTGTGACTTGCGAGCACGGTTGTTGTGCTCACTCTTACTTGACATGTTTGAGCAGGAGAGGACGTCTTTGAGGACCCTGAAGACCAGGACGTCTAGGCTGCGCCCTCTAGACGATTGCCTGTGGCGGATCGTGTGGACTACTCCGCTTTTGTTCCGCTGTGTTTTGTTTATCGGCTGTTAAGCCACCCTTGTAATTAACTCTGTTGTTATTTTAATAAAATTGCGTTGATGGATGTTACCACTCTTGTTAACTGTGTGAGCTAGCTGTTGGTTCTTGGGACTAGTTCGGTTGTGCACAGAGGGTTCGGGACCTCTCGGGTCCAACCGTGTGGTCATGCCTTTGGGTGATCCCAGGTCCAGTCGTGACTTTGGGACCTCCCTGAGGTCTGGGCCGTCCCAGGACCTCCCATCGGGGTGCTCCTGGGACTGCCCACGACCTCCCTGAGGTCCGGGTCGTGACAAGTCTCCACCCATGTTGCCTCCGTTGAGTTCACCTCGTCGCGTTCTACGCATTGCTTGCCTTGTCATCCCTGGGAACTCGTTGGACCGCCGCTGCCTCTGTATTCTCCAACCCCGACAAGTCTCTTGCCATCCTGAGCGTGTCATGTCGCATTCCCAAACTTCCTCCCTCGATCCCCCCACGTCATTGTCGCCTCTTTGTCACCATACTGTGCCGCTGCCGCTGCGCCTTCTTTCCGCCTCCGGCTGTCGTCGCCCCGCCGCCTTGACCATACTCCGGTCTCCCCGTGTGATCCCCTCACCGCTGCCGTGACGGTGCTCGCTTCCTCTCTCTCCCTGAGTGCCGTCAAGCCACCGTCGCCGTCGCAAGCTCGCACACCTGTGCCACCACTGCCTCGGTGCCTCCCTAGTCGCACCGCCACCACCCGAAGGATCCTTGTGCCATCAGGGTTCCATTTTGCTAGTCGCCGACTGTTCCCCCACACCACACACCAGAGACGCTAGCCAGCCCCCTGCTCCCTCTTTGTTTCTCTCTTGCTCTCTCTATTACAGTTAGGTCCCACCTTTCATCCTCTCTTTGTTTATCTCTCTCTCAGGCATTTGGGTCCCACTTGTTGTCAGACCCGGATTTCACAAATCCAAATCATCTGTGAAAATACTGTGCTATTCCCTGGATCAGTAGATAGCACTCACAGAATACATCATTGAATCAATTTATACACGATGAAAACTAAACCATTCAATATATTACAAACATCAGAGTCACATAGACCGCGTCGGGTCGAGTTTTACAATAAGGGCCGAATAGGCCAAACTGATTACATTACATAAAAGCAGCAGAAACTACAACGAAAGCAAAAGGGGTAGAGCACATCTCTACACAGGCAAGCGACTGGGGTAACCCGTGTGCGTCCGATATTAACCAAAGACTTGGATAATAGTGGATGCACTTTGCATACTTACGGTTGCACATGTTTTACAATGGGAGGTCATAACAAGATTAAGTCCTTAATCCATTTGGCCGGTTCATACCACATACCAACCACTCTCGTACTCCGACGGCACCCACCACTATACCATCCATCCAGATGTGGTGACATCAATTTAATAGGGTTTTGGGGGAAGCAAAAATACATTATCTCAACACTCCAGTCATTTACCCACAATGACTGCCCAAAACCACTTTTATGTTTAAAAGATGGTGATTAGGATATTTTAATGCCCCGGTACTTAATCAAGACTAGTATGTCACTTAAGTACAACCTATAGCTAGTATAGTTACCACATAGTTACTAGGGTGACAAGAATTAAGGGATTCAAATTGTCAAGGATGGTATAATGATCATTTAATTACCAAGTAGGCATGTAACTAACTCTTAAGGATTTGACATACATTTGCATAGAGAAATAAAGCATGCACTTTGGTATTTTAAAGGAATATAATTAGCATAATATGATCAAAGTATTGACTCGCCTAGGTTAAAAGTAAGAGAGTCTTAGAAGTCTTGTGCTTAATTGAAATGGAGGTCTCCTACTTCTTCGAACTCTACTCGGACGAACGCACCGGAAAAGATCAAGCAAGCAAAGAGAACAAATAAATACTAAATAAATAATAAATGAACTCTAAATTAAACAAGACCAGTGCCATTAGCATGGTCTTGAATTTAGACAAATTTAGAAATAAAAAACACTAGAATCGGAGTTATCACGGAGGAGAATGGTGCTTTCGAAGTTTTGGGTTTTGAGCACTGCAGGTTCGAGTACTGTTTGCTTTGAGTACTGCTCACTGCGAGTATTGTTAGCTTCGAGTGTTGGTCAACAAAGGGGTATCGACTACGTGGTCGAAAAGGGTTTCGATTACGCCACTACCTGGTCGTGGACCTAGCCGTAGACGTGGTCGAAAGGAGGTTTCGACCACCTGGTCAGAAGGAACAAGAGGGGAAATAGGTCACGGGGAAGGGAGCTTACCAACACCGAGAGAGAGATCAGAGGAGGTTGGTGGATGGTGAACGGCGGTGGGGAAACTCGTGGTTAGAGACGTCAGAGGATGGTGGCGAAGGAGTTGGCCGGGATTGAAGGAGAAGAGGGACAATAGCGGCTCCTGCGATGGTGATGGTGGTCACAGTGAAGCAATGACACCTAGGGGAAAAGGACGGGTGCAGGAGCACCGGGATGGTCCAAGGAACTCACCGAAAGCGACGGCGAAGCTTGGGGATGCTTGAGGCGAGCTAGCGTCGGTGATTGCGGTGGCGGTGAGGTGGGTGACGCGGAGGGCTCATCGGGGAGGGAGAAGATGCTCGGGGCAGCTTGGGGTGACTTAGGGGTGTCGAGCAGGTCCTCTTGGTGGCGACGATTGGGCTGAGGCTGCGAGGAACTCGGTCGGCGATGGAAGGGGTGATTCGGTTGGAGGGGGAGGAGAAACCAATCCAGGCAATTCTGGGGATACTTACCAGTCGGCAAAGGGGTGAAGAGGGGGAGGCAAGGGGAGACTCAGTGATCCTTTTATAGCCGGGGAAGGGAGAAAGAGTCGTTGAGGAGCTCGGGGTGGCGCACGTTTCCGAGGAGCTGGCAGCAGGGGAGCTCTGCGTGGCGATGACTTATGCGCCCCGGGCAGGTGGGAGCGGCCAGGCGACGGGACAAGGCAACACGGGCGTCACGACGCGGCAGAGCGGGCGTGGCCAGAGTAGGTGGGTGGTCCGGTTGACGAGACGGAACGAGGCAGGGGAGGTCGCCGGAGTCAAGGTGGCAGAGGGAGCAGGTGGCGGCAGAGAGCGTCGGGTGGTCATTGGTCGGGTGGAACCCAAAATGTTTTCGCTCAGGCGAGTGATCGTGCAGTAAAGGGGGTGCAGGAAGCACATTGGGATGAGGAGGTCTCGCCTGAGCATCCACTAAAAACTTAACCTTGTAAGCCATTGATTCGAGCCATACCGTGCAACCAAAAGACCATTATGGGGTGGTCCTGACCAACTAATTGGCAATGCTTTGATTCGGTTCCGTGTTTGGTGGAAGTGTGTAAGACATGGGATGGGCACACACACTAGGCGCAAGAGGGGGCCGGGAGGGCGAAACCTTAGCGAGCGGAACTGAGTCAAAGCAGAACCTTGTAAAGGCTTTGTGACATGCTCTAGCCTGCTTACCTAAGGTAGTGAGCAGGGGCATCGACGGGTGCCAAACAAACTAGAGAACTCGTGTCTTGTGGATAAAGTTGTGCAACCTCTGCAGAGTGTAAATCTATTCGAATAGTTGTGTCCTCGGTTATGGACCTGCCAGGTGATTTCACGCAAGGGGTAAACTTTTCTCAAAACATGAGTGGTCTGGCTTATGACCAGGGTGGTCATGAGTGGTCTGGCTCATGACCAGGGTGGTCGTGAGTGGTCTGGGCCGTGACCAGGGTGGTCACGGGAGGTCTGGGAAGTGACCAGGGTGGTCACGAGCTGTTTGCAAAGAACTTATTTACTTATGTACTACTCTTTCCAACTTGTACTTTGCAATCTACGTATTGTATTCCATGTCAATTTGGCTTTCTACAAAGTAACCATAAAACTACTCCTTGTTGAGTCTTGCATGAATAATATTTGCATACAATTCCCTACGGCTTGCTAAGTATATTTAAAGTACTCATGGCTTGTGCCATCTGGTTGATCAGCAACTGAAGAAGACCTCCCAGGGTGCTCCGAGCTCTTTGAAGAGGAGGTCTTTGAAGACCTGTCATGCTAGGACGTCCTCCACTCGATTGCCTGTGAGCATGTCGAATGGCCTCCACGTGTAAATTTTGCTTTCCGCTGTGAGCTCTTTTGTTGTTAGCCCTGTGCGGTAGATCTTTGTAATAACTTTGACCATAAGGTCTTTTGCTGTATAAGTGTTAATTTGTCTGCTTCTTCTTTGGTTTGTTGTATGGTTGTGATGACATCGTTGTTGAGGCTGTGCGGGCCAGCTACTGATCATGGGATTGGTTCAATGTGCACAGAGGGTCCCGGGTTGCTACTCGGGGTCCCGACAAAAACTCAATACATGAGCACACAATCAACCTAACTCTCCTAGAACCCTAACCTCTCCACTATTCTCTCCTAACCCTAGAACACAACCTAGGGTTTGTAGATATGAGGGTTGGGAGGTGTACAACCAGCACCCTCCTCTATTTATAGTGGAGGCTAGCTTCTAGAAGGATATCCCTAATAGTCACCCGTTAAGCCCACACACACAAATGGGATTCACTTACACATGCATTTCAAAGCGCCGTTTTCATCTCTTCTTGACCTAAACCACTTGTCCTTGCACCGTCTTGCGCCGCGGTTTAGCCAAAAGCCATCAAGGCGATATTTAGGTGAAGTTACCAAAATACCCTTCTTGATCTTTCTTCAAAGACCGAGTCCAATCTTCATGAAGCAATCCCATACTTTGCGACGTGTAGGTTGATCAACGGCTCTCTTCATGTCGACAAGTCTCTCCCATCCGGCTCCAACCGAAACCACCATGGCACTTGCATCGTTGTCCATTCTACGCCATACTTGAGTCTTCTGACTTCACCCGGCATCCTCAATCGTTCTGAACCTCAGCTCTCAAGCCTAGTCCCGATCATCCTCGCCGTTGACCGTCGTTAACCTCCAAGCAGCCTGCACAACAATAAATCAAGAAATCGTTTCCGGAACAAGTTCTTCGCAACTTGACCCACGTTAGTCAAAATATGCATCATGCAACACATATGCACTGAAAACCCATAAACTTGACCTACCTAAAAACCATTTCACCAAGTCGGTCGACATTCAGAACACAATCGGTACTATAGCCATGTAATCACTGGTACTACAGCATTGTGGTAGTACCGCTCCAATAACTGCGGTCATACCAATTCTCACAGAAGACCAAAAATCCAAGAAAACACGTTCTCTGGAAAATTCATACCGCGATCTAAGATCTGGTATTACCGCCCTGCGGTAGTACCACCATCTTATTTGTGGTCATACCGCTCTGCGGTAATACCTCTTCCTCACTTGCGGTACTACCGAAATTCCTAAACTTTGCGGAAAATGAGTATTTCAACAAACCTTCAATGCTATTGCCAATTGTATCATGATCCTAAGATCGTGAGCATATCCCCATAATATCCACAATGGTCACATCATTGAGTGCTCTGTAATCTACACACAATCTGGTGGTGCCACCCTTCTTCTTTACAAAAAGTACTGGTGAACCCTAGGGAGGGGAACTAGGTCTAATAAATCTGAGTCTTAAGCTCTTCGAGGTCGTCGACGGCCATTCTATATGGTCTCTTGGCAATTGGGGTTGTCCCTGGTTTTAGGTTGATCACAAACTCAACCTCTCTGACTGGTGGATTCTTCTGGGAACACTTCTGGGTAAACTTGGACTACAGGCATTGTCTCTAGGGACAACTCTTCAAGGTGGTGGATTGCTCGATCCAAGGGAGATGAACGATCCACACTAACCCTTATTGTGATTTCTGGGTTCTTGGTGAGCACCACTTTTCTATTGTCACAATCTATTAATCCTTGGTATTCTGCCAACCAATCCATCCCTAGGATGATATCCAAAGTTTGGGATTCTAGCACGAGGAGGGTTGCTAGGAATCCAAAAAATTTCAAAGCAATCTCTACTCTGGGACTAACTGAGGTAGCATATAAGGGCCCCCTAGGTGAACTAAGTACCATGTGTTTCTTTAACCTATAGGTCGGCAACTTAAGCCTTTCAACAAACTTTCTCAAGACAAAAGAGTGTGAAGCTCCAGAATCAAACAAAACTTGTGTGGGTACTGAATTAACATAGAACGTACCCATTAGCACTCCTGTGGCATCTTGAGCCTCCTTGGCGGTGACATGATTCACACGTCCATGGTTTGGTGTCAGGGTGGACCTTGATGCTTGCGAAGTCTGAAGACTTTTGCTTTGATTTGATGCCTGGCCTTGAGTTGGTGTGGTTCCCGAGTTGCACTTTGCAACAGTGTTCTGGTGTTGAGGGCACCGGTTGGCGAAGTGTCCTTTTTATCCACAGTTGAAGCAGTGGAGGTGGGCTGCTGGGTTGACTACTGCAGGCTGCCCGGCGAGGCGAAGAGTGCAGAAACCATTCCCATTGGGACGCAGAACTAGAGCTGGAGTTCTTTGTGGCAAGGCTGCAGATGATCTAAATGATGAGCTGCCATGGAATGTCAACTTATGCGGAAAGTTTCCTTGGGGCTTCTGAAATGCCATCTTTCTTTTGCGACTGGTTTCCCCTGTTCGCTTTTCATTTTCCAGGATAAGGGCTTTGTTGACTAGTTGGTGAAAGCTGGAGAAATCGTGAAGAATAAGCTGGACTCTCATATCTTGTAACGCCCCAGCCGGAGGCCTCCCGAGAGGTCCTCCAGGATCTCCTCGGAAGTCCATCAGGACCTCCCAGGAGATCCGATAGGACCGCCCAGGGGCATCTCCACGACCGCCCAGGAGGTCCAGCAGAATCTCCTGGAGGTCTAGAGACCTGACCGAGAGGGAGGGTGAGGCACAGGGAGATCACCACAGCCACGAGCCAACTCAGGAGAGGTCGAAGGACCAGTCCCGAGGAGGTCGTGGGACAGGAGATGACCCAAGTTCTCCCACGACCAGACCCGAGGGAGGTCGTGGAGGACTAGGATCTCCCCTGTGACCTCCCACGACCAGACCCAAGGAGGTCGTGGAGGTCAGAGGTCATCTCGAGACCTCCCACGACCATCCAGAGGAGGTCGTGGAGGACTGAGATCACCCCAGGACCACTCACGACCAAACCTGAGGGTGGTCGTAGAGGGCTGGGATCACTCCAAGGTCCCCTATGTGTGAACCGAGCTAGTCCCAAGGATCAACAGCTAGCTCTTCACAGCATACAACAGTGGTAACATACACTTCAACGAGAGCTTTATTAATATCAACAAAGTTATTTACAAAGGGGAGGCTTACAAGCCAACAACTAAAACACAACGGAAGATAAACAATAGGCCACCCGATACACCACAAGCAATCGGCTGGAGGACGCATCCTAGTCATCCAGGACCTCTAGGTCCACAGCAAGATCACCTCAAAGCTTCCATTCCTGCTCAAAAGATTATTTCAAGCAAGAGTGAGCACAACAACCATGCTCACAAGTTACACCCATCAATTAACAGAATGACATGCATAATGGATATATCAAAGGACGGCTTAATATGGTTGATTTGCATAAAGCCAAGTTTATTTCAAATACAAGTACTAAGTTCAAGGCGATTACAATAAGTAAAGTTCATTTTGCAAATCTCAGTTTTCAGTTGGATAACATTCATCACAAGTAGTGAAAGATACCCTCTTGTCACAAGGCTCCTCGCCCATTCCCAATTTGGATAGAAATTCAAAACCATTTCACCAATCATTTTGAACCCAAAATTGAGATCTAACTTTGAGTGGCTTTGCTAGCATGTCCATGACCGCGGACACAGCTATCCGAATAGTTTTACACTCTGCAGAGGTTGTACACTTTACCCACATGACATGATTTCTATAGTTTGTTTGGCGACTGGCAATGCCACCACTCACTTCCGAAGGTAAGTAGTCTAGAGCTCATGACAAGGCCTTTGCAATGCATTGTTCCACCACAGTCCATCCTCGTTAAGGTTTTGCATCCCTCTTTGGATAGAAATCCACATAGTTTGTAGGGGGGCCCTCTTACACCAGTGGGAATAACAAGGTCATAACACGACCAACCATCCGAGATGGACCCACACAGCCAAAGGATCAACCGCGATGGAACTTTGCAAATTACTCGGCCAGGTCCCGCCCACACATGACATATGGTTGCACGGTGAGGCATAGCCCATTATAGGCATAGCAAGAGGCGGCTCAAAGACTGGTTCTTAACTGACTTGGGCGACATCCTCAACCCTGGGGCATCGGATCACACGGTCCCCGTGCATAGACAAGCACCAACCAAACAACCAGTTTCGCCCAAGTCCAAATCATTTTCCTTTCTTTTGCTTACCCAGCAACATTTTCGTACGTCCATGACAACCCAATGCCATGGTCAAAACATTTTGAATAACAGTTGGCCAAAGATGGAAAAAATTTCCCAAAATAAATATTTTTGGTCTAAGCATGATTAAGCATCAAGTTTTTCCAAAGATCCCGGTTCACGCTAATGTAACAACCAGGTTTTCCTATAGTGACAATATATAGGGTGAAATAATGGGTGCAATATGATCAAGAATGTAACAACAGAGGATTTAGGTATAGCTATGAATTTAAAGACAAGCATTGAAATAACTTAGTAAAGTAAGCATGCATTAACATTTAAAATGGAACATATATAGGGTGAAATAATAGGTGCAATATGATCAAGAGTGTAACTTGCCTCCCGCCAAAAGCTTTACGTGTCTTCTCCTCACAAAGCTCAAAGCTCACCAAATGACGCCGAGGTCTACACGTTAAAACAGCGCAAATCAAACTAAAGCCAAGTAAAAAAACCGAAAGAACTCCAAAGAAACATAAAACTAAAGCCAACAGAGAGGTTTGATGGTCAGGAGGAGATCCAAAGAGCTGCCTAGAGGAGGTCCAAAGCTTTAGGAGGAGGTCCAAAGAGCTTTGGAGGAGGTCCAAGAGCTTGCTGGAGGAGGTCCGACGGCTTGGGAGAGGAACCAGAGGGCTAGACAAATGAGGCTCAATGTTTAGAGGGAGGTGAGGGAGGTCCAGAGAGCAAACTGAGTGAGCCAGAGAGTTAAAATGAAGAAAAGACAAAGGAAGAGAGCTGGCCCAAGCTTATATTGCCAGAGCTGCGGGGAGGTCCAAGATCACGCAAGGTCAAGAGCAGGTGCGGGAAGAGATGGGCGCAGGTAAAAGATGAGACAAAGGATGGCTTGGTGTTGCAAAAAGGTGGTAGCGGACACAACAGGCATTAAATGCTTGAAGACTTCCATGGTAGCAAGGACGCACGAAAGGAAGATAAAGAAAGTGAACGTGACTAGTAAATGGGGCCAGTCAAAGTTCAGGGAGAGGTCCTGCGAAGACTTGGGGGGAGGTCTCGCAGAAGTCAAGGAAGTTCCAAACCCGCAGGGGTGGTCTTTGCAAAAAGATCAGAGGAGGTCCGAAGGAGCTCAAGCCCAAAAAGGTTGTCTTTGCAAAAGACTAGGAGGTCCTGACCACAAGGGCGGTCTGACCCGCAAGGGTGGTCTTTGCAAAAAGGACAGCGAAGGACTCAAATGGTGGTCCTTGCAAAAGAAGTGGTCGTGACACACAGAAGAGGTCTTGGCCCAAAGGAGGAGGTCGTGACCAACGGGAGGTCATGACCCGTAGAAGTTGGTCTTGGAAAAATGACCACAGGGGGGGTGGTTATCAAAAAAGACCAGAGAACGAGGAGATCTAGAGGTCAAGGGTCCAGAGGGCAAAAGGGGTCCAAGGACAAAGAGGTCCAAGGGGCACGGAAAACTCAAGGGAAGATCTGGACGGTCAGGATCAACAAGGGGTGGTCCTGACGGTCAAGATCCAAAGGAAGGAGGTCTGGATAGAGGAGACCCACGAGATGAAGTCCAAATAAGGAGATCTGAGTGGTTTAGACCAACACAAGGGAGGTCTGAATGGTTCAGATGAGATCAAAGGTAATCTGAACGGTCAAGATGACTCAGAGGAGGTCTTGGCGGTTGAGATGAATTCAAAGGAGGTCCTAACGGTCAAGATCTAAACAAGGGAGGTCCTGACGGCTAAGATCTCCAAAGGGGGGGGGGTCTTAACGGTCAAGATCTAAACAAGGGAGGTCCTGACGGCTAAGATCTCCAAAGGGGAGGTCTTAACGGTTAAGATCTAAACAAGAGAGGTCCTGACGGCTAAGATCTCCGAAGGGGAGGTCTTAACGGTCAAGATCTAAACAAGGGAGGTCCTGACGGCTAAGATCTCCGAAGGGATGTCCTAACGGTCAGATCTAACAAGGGGGAGGTCTGGACGGTTAGGATCTCTAAAGGGGAGGTCCTAGAGGACACGGGGAGGTCCAAACACTTGGGAGGTCTAGACCTAAGAAGGTCCGGACCAACAAAGACAACACAAAGGAGGTCTGGACCCCTTGGATTCCCAACGAAGGAAGGTCTGGACCATCAGATCCAGACGAAGGGTGGTCTGGACGGAGGGGTTCCAAAGGGAGAGGGATCCACATAAAGTGGTCCAAAGGAGGTCTTAATGATCAGGATAAACTCAAGGGTGATCCCGATGGTCAAGAGAAGATCGAGGAGATCTCGACGGTCAAGACCAACACAGGGGAGGTCTCAACGGTCAAGATAAATCCAAATGAGATCTCGACAGTCAAGATAAATCCAAAGGGAGGTCTTGGCGGTCAGGATGAAGCCAAAGGGAGGTCTTGGCGGTCAGGATGAACCCGGGGAGGTCCTGACTGCCAAGATGAAGGACCAAGGAGGTCCTTAGGGACCCGGGGAGGTCCAAAAGAACACAGGAAGGGGCAAGGGATACAGGGAGATTCAAATGGACACAAGGGAGCTTCAAATGGATACATAAGGGATTTCAATGAACACAGGGAGGTTCAAAGGAACACACGAAAAGTTTAGGTGGACACAGGAGATCTACATGAACAAGAGGGAAGTTCAAGTGGACACAGGGGGGTTCAAATGAACACGAGAGAGGTCTGGGCACAAAGGAGTGTCCAAGCACGGGGGGGTCTGGACATAAAAGAAATGCCCAGGCAGTAAGAAGATCTAAACCTTGAAGAGATTCAAACCAACAAAGAGGTGGTCCAAATACAAGGGTAGTCTAGACACACAGGAGAGTTCTAGACACAGGGAGATCTGAGCTCCAAGAGATGGCCAAGCAAGAGGGAGATCTGGGCATAAAGGAATGCCCAAACAAGAGAGAGGTCCAGAAGGGGGAATTCAACCCAAAGTTTAGATTTTATAGATCATGGATATTTGAAACACAAACCTGAGCTTAGGACATCTCAGGGGTAATTGTGACCCGAAGGAGAGGTCAAAACCGAAGAGAAACTTGAGAGGAGGTCTAGACCTAAAGAGGTCTAAACCAAGGAGATTCAAGACAACAAAGATGTGGTCTGAAATAAAGGAATCCAAACACAATGTGAGGGGAGGTCCGGCGAGGTCAAACAAGAGAGGTCTGGAAAGAAAGGGCTGAGCTAAGAGGAGGGCAGAACTAACAGAGAAAGGAAGAGATAGCTCCAGAGAGCTCAAGTAACACCAAAAGAACCAAACTTTAGGGTTAGTTGAAGTTCAGTTTAGTCATTTTAAACACCCAAATTCTGAAAATCTCAAGTTAAGCTTTGAATTCTCATCAAAACAAAATGGTTCTTTTTATTTTGAAAATTTTCAAAAAGGCTCAGAAAACCAGGGTGTTACATATCTTCGCTCATTCCTTCCACGAAGCGGTCAATCTTCTCTTCTTCGTCGGCGACACCACTTGGGGCGTAGCGGGCGAGTTGGTTGAATTTCGTTAGGTACTCGTTGACTGACGTGTGACCCTGCTTTAGAGCTCTGAACTGATTCTTTTTCATTCTCATTGTACCAGCGGGCACAAAGTTGGTTCTGAAAGCGGCCTTAAATTCAGTCCAGGGAATTGACTGCCATGCGGGTTCAATCTCATCTAGTTGTACTTCAGCTATCGCTTCTGTGGCGACGGGGTCTTGCTGATCCTCAGTCTCGGGTGCCACGGCTTCTTCTTCTTCTATTGCTAATTCTTCATCGGCCACTGGACTTTCACCACCTTGGGCAGCGAGGTAGTTCTCCCACCAAGCAGCAGCGATTCCTTTCAGGTGATGGGTGGCAAAGTCCACCTTGTCTTCATCTGAGCATCAAGCGAGATGAAGCTTCTTCTTAGTATCTCTGAGCCAATCCTCAGCTTCCAGGGGTTCATTTGCTGCAGCGAAAGTGAGGGGTCTTGTCCTGAGGAAGTCTGCCAATTTGGAGTTGCGACCGGCTGCTCCAGTTTGCTGACTGGTTAGCAAAGCTTGGAGAATCTGCGTCTGCTGAAACATGACTTGCGTCATTGATGGATTTGCTAGTGGCAGGGGAAGTAGATCCTGTCCACGACCACGACCACGCCCTCTTCCTCGGCCTGTTGCAAAAGCACCTCGACTTGGGGCGATGGCTCTCTTGGGTGCCATCTGATGAAATACTTAGGCTTAGAACTAGAGGAAAGTATATGAGGGTTTACTAGCCCTCTAGAGCACAACAGAAGAACTTCAAGCCAGCGACGAGAAGAATCAAGTACAATACAAAGCCTAGAGTGGCTGCATTATATTAAGGGGGTTAGGTGTTACATGACTCTTGAAACATAGCATATAGGTCATGCTAAGCCACGACACAAGATACAAACGCATCGACTACTAAAGAAGGAAAAAGAAAGTGCTTGCAACCAAAAGACTGCCTAGTAAGTACTGTTAGCTACCTTAGACTAGCCTGACTACTACATCGGGGGATACGGGTAGAAGCAGAAGGGTGATCTTAGCAGGAGATCCTCGTGCATCCAGCACAAGCGGGTGGAGGCAAAGCGGGTTGCATCTGAACTGCATCAGAACAGCTGCGCCGGGGTGCCTCGGCCTTGAAGGTGTAGGAAACAAACTCGTCGACCCTAGCATAGAGGTAAACCTCCATGGTCCAAGATTCTCGGTCCAAGATCTTCATCATCCAGCCTCTGATGTCCGCGGGAGTAACCCAAGTACTGCATCAACTAGCGGAGGATGTCCGCGAACCCTCCTTTACTCTCTCTGTGAGAGCAAAGGTCCCACGGGCCATCGGGCGACGGGGTAGCCATCTATAATTTTGAAACAAGAGGAAGAGTCAGAAAACTCAACAAAGGTAGAGATAAGTTTAGAACTAAGAGTGATGAGAATGAGCAATAATTACGCTATATTTTGTCAAAGCTTTTCTTAAGTTTTTTTAAATAGGACTCGAGTCCTTAGGCACGCCCAGTCTAACTAAGACTCCTACAGTCGTATGCTTTGATACCAAGCTCTGTCGGACCTAGATTTCACAAATCCAAATCCTCTGTGAAAACATTATGCTATTCCCTAGATCAGTAGATAGCACTCACATAATACATCATTGAATCAATTCATACACGATGTAAACTAAACCATTCAATATATTACAAACATCAGAGTCACATAGACCGCGTCGGGTCGAGTTTTACAATAAGGGCCGAATAGGCCAAACTATTACATTACATAAAAGCAGCGGAAACTACAGTGGAAACAAAAAGGGTAGAGCACATTTCTCCATAGGCAAGCGACTGGGGAAACCCGTGTGCGTCCGATATTAACCAAAGACTTTGATAATATTGGACGCACGCAAGCACTGACGGAGTCAGCTGGACTGAGACGGCACCTAGAATAAAAGAAATAAACTACTCCTCATCAGCTCCTTAACCTTCAACGTCTGGATCCTCGTAGTATGCATAATCTCCATGATTTGTAGAGTCTGAAGGTTCGAGGAAAGAGCGAGAATGAGCACAACTTCCGTGCTTGCGAGCCAACACACACAAGATGCAATAATATACATGCAAGGCTTAACAAGGAGGGCTCGGCTTTTTTTATTTGCTAAAGCAATGTTTTCAATTATCATAATTACAAATTTCCTATCACTTAGCATTTTAACCAAAACACATTTTAGTAAAGAGATTTTGTGCAATATTAATATTAGCAGAGGTTACCTCCACCTTATGCTTATTTTGATTGGAGTCACCTCCACTTATTAATGCTACTAAGTTCGACGACCCAGGAAAAATCTAATCTCAGGGTTAGGTGAGCCCGTCACATTTTACATCCCACCCATAAAGGTTTTATAAATACAACTAACTCTAGTAAAGTTCCCATGTCCGCATTCGACCATAGAAACGACTATTTAAATAGTTTATACTCTGCAGAGGTTGTACATTGTACCCACAAGAGACAATCATACTCGTTGCCCCACATGATTCCTTAGTCATGTAGTTGAGAGATCATCACAGTAACCTTTCAAATTACCTCGCCCCTTCCACCATCTCACTCATATGGGCATCTCCCACTTGCGGTGGGTCCCATAAGTTGTGCGGGATGTTCACCACCACGACTAGCGTAGCTGGAAACTTCATCCTCCCTTGGTGTCCTATTCAAGCTCAACCATAACCAACGCTTGCACGACCTCACTCTGCCACCAGTGAGATGATTTCCAAGGTCCAATAAATTTACTAAGCCAAGTTGCACTTTGCAGACTTGCGGTTGCCCATGTTTTATAATGGGAGGTCATGACAAGATTAAGTCCTTAATCTATCCAGACGGTTCATACCACACACCAACCACTCTCGTGCTCCGACGACACCCATCACCATACCATCCGCCCAGATGTGGTAATAGCAATTTAATAGGGTTTTGGGGGAAGCAAAAATACATTATGTCAACACTCCAATCATTTACCCACAATGACTGCCTAAAACCACTTTCATGTTTAAAAGATGATGATTAGGATATTTTAATGCCCCGGTACTTAAGTAAGACTAGCATGTCGCTTAAGTACAACATATAGCTAGTATATTTACCATATAGTTACTAGGGTGACAAGGATTAAGGGATTCAAATTGTCAAGGATGGTATAATGATCATTTAATTACCAAGTAGGCATGTAACTAACTCTTAAGGATTTGACATACATTTGCATAGAGAAATAAAGCATGCACTTTGGTATTTTAAAGGAATATAATTTGCATAAGATATAGGTTCAATATGATCAAAGTATTGACTCGCATAGGTTAAAGGTAAGAGAGTCTTGGAAGTCTTGTGCTTGATTGAAATGGAGGTCTCCTACTTCTTCGAACTCTACTCGGACGAACGCACCGGAAAATATCAAGCAAGCAAAGAGAACACATAAATACTAAAAATAATAATAAATGAACTCCAAATTAAACAAGACTAGTGCCATTAGCAAGGTCTTGAATTTAGACAAATTTAGAAATGAAAAACGCTAGAATCGGAGTTATCACTGAGGAGAACAGAGCTTTCGAAGTTTTGGGTTTTGAGCACTACTGGTTCGAGTACTGTTTGCTTTGAGTACTGCTCACTGTGAGTACTGATAGCTTTGAGTGGTGGTCGACAAAGGGGTATCGACTACGTGGTTGAAAAGGGTTTCGACTACGCTACTACCTGGTCATGGACCTGGTCGTAGACATGGTCGAAAGGAGATTTCGACCACGTGGTCGAAAGGAACAAGAGGGGAAACATGGCATGGGGAAGGGAGCTTACCAAGACTGAGAGGGAGGTCGGAGAAGGTTGGAGGACAGCGAACGACGGTGGGGAAGCTCGTGGTCGGCGACGTCAGAGGATGGCGACGAAGGAGTGGGCTGGGACTGAAGGAGAAGAGGAACAGTGGCGGCTCCTACGATGGTGATGGTGGTCACAGTGAAGCAACGACGCCCAGGGGAGAAGGACGGGCGCAGGAGCACCAGGATGGTCTAAGGAACTCACCAAAAGTGATGGCGAAGCTTGGGGATGCTCGAGGCGAGCTGGCGTCGGTGATCGCGGTGGCAGTGAGGTGGGTGACGCAGAGGGCTCGCCGGGGAGGGAAAAGATGCTCGGGGTGGCTTGGGGTGACTTTGGGGTGTCGAGGAGATCCTCCTGGTGGCGGTGATTGGGCTGAGGCAATGAGGAACTCGGTTGGCAATGGAAGGGGATGATTCAGCCGGAGGGGGAGGAGAAACCAATCCTGGTGATTCTGGGGATACTTACTAGTCGGCGAAGGGGCAAAGAGGGGAGGTAAGGGGAGGCTCGAAGCTCCTTTTATAGCTGGGGAAGGGAGAAAGAGCCGTTGAGGAGCTCAAGGTGGCGCACAGTTCCGAGGAGCTGGCGGTAGGGGAGCTCTGTGCCGTGACGACTTGTGCGCCCGGGGCAGGTGGGAGCGGCCAGGCTACGGGACAAGGTGACGCGGGAGTGTGTGCACAAGCACAGTGCGCGGGTGCTAACGTGGGCACGAGCTGGCGACACGACAGGGCGGGGAGCAGGTCCGACGGCCATGGCACGTTGGCATCACAGCGTGGCAGAGAGGGCGTAGTCGAAGTAGGTGGGTGGTCCGGTCGACGAGACGGGACGAGGCATGGGAAGTCGTTGGAGTCAACGTGACAGAGGGAGCAGGTGGCGGCAGAGAGCGTCGGGCGGGGACAAGGCGCACGAGGGCGCGGCCAGAGCGCATGGGGCACTAATACGGTGAAGAAAAAAGGGTAGGAGGGAGCTGGGCCGGCAGGGGAGATTGGGCCGGGCCAAGAGAGCGGAGGAGAGGTGGGTTGAGCCCAAAAGGAATAGGGCCAAACCCAAAGGGGGAGGGAGAAAGTGGGCTGAGCCCCAAGAGAGGGGTTTTGAATTTGAGGTAGAAGTTAGAGATTTTGAAAATACAACTTAGGTTGAAATAAGTTTTTGAAACTAGCTGACAAAAGCAAATACTCTTCACCAACCGAAAAATGAGATGTTACACTTGTCATCCACCTTTGTCTCCCTGTCTCACTTTCAAGTGGACCTCACTTGTCAGCTTCCCTTTTTCTTTTATTTTAATTCATCCGAAGGAATATTCAAGAGAATATTCCTTTCTCTATCTTTTTTCCAACAATTTCCTTTTCTAGCAAATCTTTCGAGAGTCTGTTCTCCTTCGTCCGAACTCCGATTCAGCCCGTTCAAGTTTCTAAATTTGTCTAAAATCAGCTCTTTCTATTAGAATTGGTTTTGTTATTTTTGGATTTTATTTGATTTTATTTTGAATTTATTTGTGTTTCGCCTGTTTTCTCTTTCTCATTTAGATGACATTTTTCAAGGAGTAGGAGTAGGAGCAAGTTTTGAAGACCAAAGTGTGGTAACTGAGCAAGGTCAAGGAAAGTCATAATTTATTGATCATATTGAACCTAAGTTTGCAAAAGTATCATGTTTTATATCAAAGTGCATGCTATCTTTATATCAATTGCTTTTGGGAGTAATTAATCACCTAGTTGTCATTATGTGTCCATTGATTATTTGAATACCATGTACCCTTTGTCACCATTGGATGGTCATTACTAGTTGGACATATATATGTCACCAACATGGGTTATCGTAGAGATGCTTAGTCATGCTTAGTTACGATGGGCTCATCTCACTTGTTCAATAATGTTACTTTTACTTAATGAGATATGAAATTATGGTGCGATGCCACTGTTGTGCAACTGTGGTACGATGCTACTGTTGTATAAGTTGTGGTGCGATGCCGCTGTTATAAAATTATGGGTCATGGCAGGGATTGTCATTGATTTGGTTAAACAAAATGAATTTACGCTCAGGCAAGTGATCATGCAGTAAAGGGGGGGGTGGGTGCAATTAGCACTTTTGGGATGAGGTAAACTCGCCTGAGTAAATTGTCAAGGACTTAATTTTGTGCGCCATTGAATTGGACCATATCGTACAACCACATGTTCAGTATGAGATGGACACGGCTAATTAATTAGTAATGTCTCAACTCTAGTTCTGTTTTTGGAAGCATGAGTTCCGAGATGGATATTCACAATAGCGCAAAAGGGGGCCCTGTCTGGTTGTGATGACATTCAATGTTGAAACCTTAGTAGGCAGAACTGTGTTAATAAGGAGCTTTGTAAAGACCGTGTGATAATCACTTAGTCGCGCACCCGCGGAAGTGTGTGACGTACATTATAAGTTGATTTATCACTTATGGGTAAAGTTGTACAACCTCTATAGAGTCAAAACTGTTTAAACAGTTGTCTCCGGTTATAAACAATGCCTGGGGATTTCACACGAGAGTTATAGTTTTTATTTATTTATAAAAATGGTTGGAAGATGAATGAGATATTCACTTGGTGGTTTGGTTGGGAAGTGAATGGGATATTCATTGGTTGTTTCAAATAAATTGTTTACTCTATTTATTAATTATCTTTTTAATCATGCTTTACAATCTACTTACTTTATTTATTATCAATATTTGATTTCTGTAAAAGAACCATATGACTATTCCTTTGTTTAAGCCTTGCATGAATAATAATTGCATATTGTTTCCTATGACTTGCTGAACACTTTATGTACTCATGGCTTTAAATTTTGCTGCTCAGTTGAAGAAGGTCAAGCTACTCAAGAGTTCTATGAAGAGTTCTTTAAAGACTTTGCAAATTAGGATGCATTCTCTACTCGATTGCCTTTGGGCATATCGAATGGCCACCCCAAGTCTCCTTTCCGCTGCAAGATTTTCATTTGTTTCTTAAGCCCTGCGTGGCAAGTTAAGTAAATGTTGATCATAAGGTCCAATATTGTTACTATTTGCTATTTTATTACATTTTTAGTTAAATCGTTGAATGGATGATATCTCATCGATGTTTCACTGTGTGAGCTAATTACTGATCATGGCACTAGTTCAGAATACACAGAAGGTTTCGGATGTGTAAATCCGGATCCCAATAATTGTCATGGGAACGATTGGGGAAGCGAGCGATCAGTGTGGGGAGAGACGTCGATAATGCAAACCCACCTATCAGCACATAGAAGGGAAGAAGAGGTTGTGCAACAAAGAACGAAACCTTAGGGACGATCGTTCCGCTGCACGGGTATAAATTCCATCTTTTATTATTAGCTAGAAGGAACCCCATGCGTTGCTACGGGCGTCAAGAAGCAACCATAAACATGCAAAATCAGCATGAACAATTGAGAATGAAGTGAAATAGGCGAACATAACTATAATCAACTTTGTCAAAATGAAACAAGGAAACTAGGTGAACACATTGTTTAACGGAGAAAACGACAAAAAGATTACGAAATTGAGTGCATCTTGATTGGGTTCCACTTCTAAACACAAATATCAAGTTTTCCAAACTACTGCATCAAGCTCTTTGCGTCATTGACCACCATCACAAAAATTCCTGTTAAAGGTTGTTTGATCACCCTTGAAGCCATTTTTTACTATCAACTAGTGAGCAAATTAACTGAGCTCATTAAGCCACACATATGTTAAGGGCAATGAATCAAAGTTGGCTTGCAGAATACATGCCTTCTAAAAGTTTACCATGGCCGCAGGCATCCCAAATATGCATGTATATAATATAAATGTGACAATAGCAGTTATGACACATTAACAATTAGCAACTTTGTTATGTCAGTTTTAGAATTAAATGTGTTCAACAATTGTAGTTACAAAACTCATGCTTAATTTCTCATATGCACATGGAAAATAATGACATAGCTTCATCGGACATTTTCCAATAGAAACTGACCTCAATTTATGGCATATATTGTCGCTTAACTGAAGGTCACCACAGTAGTGGTTTCTTCAGCTTCTTTAATTCCTACTGGTACTGGTAAGCACATCTAAAATAAGCAGTCTCAATCGACTCATTCTGAAACAACATTAACAATTTCAATGTTCCTTCTATAAGATGAATTATTCCAATGTTTTTTATTTTGCACTAAAACATTACATGATGAAGTTGCAGATAAGTATAAATCGATTAAATCTAGTGAATAAAAAAGACAGCAATTATAAATTACAATAAGTTGAGTACATACATATTCATCAAGAAGAGATCATCAAAGCAATTGAGTTTGCTTACGTTGCAACTCTCGAAATTTCTTGCCTAGTTATGCCAGGCATTATAATTAACCACAAAATTCGAAAAAAAAGCTAATACATAATCTGAGTTACTGGGTTTGAAAATCTATTGGTGGAGGTTGAAACCAAACGGGCTTGCATTCTTTCATTTGGGCTGTCACATGCAACTGCGCTTCCCTGTATGTCAATTACTGAATCAAACCTTGAAATAAAGACGAGCTATAGGGCAATGTGCACAATTTAATAAAAGGAAAAAAATGCAAAAAGCCAAATCTACCTTAACCTTTTTTTTAAAGCCACCTTGTTTTCAGCCTTCTAGCATTGTATGCACCCATGTTTAATCCTTAGTTCAACTCTGCTTGACTCTGGAAGCAAAACATGCAAAATAAGTTTATTAGATTAATCTCCATAAATTGACCAGTAAAAACAACGACAAAACTGATAATATAATGTTAGAACATTGCATGGATGAGTTCACGTGAGCTCGTAATATTGAAAAAAAGGTTTCTTGTATAGATGAGCACTTGTTTACACTGTCACCACTCATCCCTAAAAAGAAAATGTCCACTGGGGTAAAAAATCGAAGAGATGAGAACATGTAACCTAAGCAACAGAAGCATTATGTTATATGCCTATAATTATAAATCACCAATTGTGCGGTATTTTTACGATAAATATGCATCCAAACATTGACTATACATATCTAAATGCTCTAAGACAGGAAATCAAACCGCATGTAACAAAATTTTGCCCAAAGAACCAACTGACGTTCAATCATCATGGGCCAAATTCGAGGACAGAAAGTAATATATGACTCAACTTACTGAACATATATGAAACATTGTGGTCAACTTTTAATCATAACTTGGCAAACAAATTGAAGACTTTTATACACTACATCAATTATGGCGAATAAGATCTATCTTGTAAGCCGGAAAATTTTAGTTTTAAAATCAGCTCTCCAGAGAGCGCTTAAATTTAATTGTACAATCTAATCTTCAAAGAATACTTCCAACAAAAGAGGCACTAAAAGTGTTTAGGGCACGATTAAAATGACAGTAAATGCCAATCAAGATTCATAGAGGACATTAGTAACAAAGTTAACATAAATTTCACATGCGTGATACTAAACATAACTTGTAGCTTTGTAAGTTGTAACTAAAAGGGCCACATACAAAAGAAACATGTGAGATAAATATGGATAGATTCGATGTATTAATTGTGAGAAAATGTACTAACCAATAGGTAATAGTGCTACCAGAACCAAACTTCTGCTCAAAGCTACAACATAAATACACAATCCGTTCGATGACTTGCTGAAATATCTTCCTTCTCAACAACCTATCACTCTGATAAGCAAAGGAAAAACATGAGATCTCATAAGCTAGGAAAATACTCCATAAGAAAAAACTTACATGCAGCTTTATATCTCATCCAATTACTTCAATGTCACAAAAGAGGCACCTGCTAGGGCCATTGAGCTCATGTATATAGCAGCTGTGCTAAGTAATTCCATATTCGTTACAAGAATATTGATTGTAAATATCTGATTTAGCAACAAGGACGTGTCACTGTCCAGTTTTACTAAACACAGGGTCTTTGCAATCTGATTATGTCAATCAGTAAAGCAGATGTAAAATAGAAGACATATGTTTGAGATGGGAGACGGATGCAGCATGCTCATGGAGTAGAGCACAAATCTCTCCGTATACGGACTCAAAATAAACCAATAGATCCACATACCATTGTCCATCGCAGCTTCTATATCAGCAGGCTCCAAGCTGGTGTTGCCATTCACCGCACATCGTCCTGCACAGATTGGTGGTGTATATCACACACACACACACACACATTGGTGGTGACAGAGAGGTCTACGTTGTTGGCGGCTGCGAGATCGGAGATCGACCCCATCAGAACCTGAGCCACGACGGCTACGTGGAGTGTGGGGTTGGGGCACTCAAATTAGCATATGACGAGGAAACAACTGGCAGCGAGCTACCCAGCGCCACTCGACGTGGGTCTTGCCGACAAATATGGCAAAGTCTCCCGTGCAGGAGATGGAGGGGAAGGATAAGGGGAGGAGGGAGTGACACAGACCAGAGCCTCAGAGAGGGAGGGAGGAGTTGGCGATGCAACCGCAACCGCGCATGAGAAGGAGAGCGTCATGAGGAGCGGTTGGGGAAGCGAATGTGCGGTTCAGGAAGAGAGGCCGATGATGTGGACCCACCTATCAACGCGCAGAGGAGAACAGGAGCAGGCAGCGTGGTCGAAGGTAGCTCTTGGCGTGAAGATTGTCCCGTTGGGCGGGGTAACTTTTTTTTATGGAATAATCAATTATTTGCCATCACAAAGAGGTGGATTTTAGGATTTATCACTTCATGTATGAATGACATCTGAGTTTTAGAACCACATGTTATAAATACATAAGTGGTAAATCCTAATTTGTACTACCTCCGTTTTTTATTAAATGACGCTGTGCTGTACTAAACTAGCTATTACGACGTCAACTAGGCTACGCGACCGGACCAAAATCGAAAGCGAGATTTGGCACCTCCCGTTTCGCCTCCGCCCAGCGCGCGCCAGGACAAAGCGCTCGCTGTCGTGGCGGGCCTGGGGCGCCGCACCGCCGCAGAACCCGCTCGTGGTGGTGGCCGCCGCACCGGTCGCCCCCCACTTCTCCGTCCCTCCCCCCGCCGCCCGCCTCACCCTTTTAACACAGCCACATGGTGCGGAGCGTGGTAGTAGGCGGAGATGGGGCAGGAGGAGGAGGCCCAGTCGCTGGCGCTCACGCCGACGTGGGTGGTGGCCGCCGTGTGCCTCGTCATCGTCGCCAGCTCCCTCGCCGTCGAGCGCCTCCTCCACCGCCTCGGCAAGGCACGGCTTCGAAACTCCTCCCTTAGCTTAGTTGATTTTCCTTCCTTTTGCTAATTTCTACTGCCAATATGTTTCCAATCTGATTTCTGGTTTGCCCCTATTTTTACGGTCCATTTGCCGAGTTACTTCCTCCGTTACTTGTAAATGTTCATGCAAAAATCGACATAGTCTTCGACATAAACTTTTGGATATTGTTTTTTTTCTTCTTCTAGTGACGTGCTAGTATTGTTTTTTTAAAAAAGATGTTAAGGAAGCGCCTTTGATACCGGATATATTAATATTTTCATGTAAACAACCTAAATACTTTTGGCTGGGTATGTTAGTGGGCAAAGTTTAAAATATTTGACTGAAAAACGACGTCTATTTAGTAATAGAGTAGCGTTCAAGGAATATATTTTTTGGTTGAATTAGCGGTGTTTCGTACTAAGGCATGGGTTTCTAGAATCCAGACTTTCATAAATGTGACTTCAGTCCATCTAATCATGTCATTTAGGTTCCCACCGCACCATTTTTTATCGCTTTACTGATGGATGGACTTGAGTGACACACTTGGAGACTTGTAAAGCTAATTTCGAACATTAGTGATGTAAGCACCACAATTGAGCTGTACACCTGTTGGTGAGGTGGTGGAGTTGTGGGTGTACGACTCCACTCATCAGGGTTCAAATCCTGGTGCCCATCTTTATACACATGCGAGTGTGCTTTCGAATTCTGTGAGGTCTCCGTTTTTCTAGGTGTGTGCTAAGGGGACGCACTCTCGTGTGTGCATCTGTGGTATTCGTGCGTGGTGGTGTGTATGCGTGTGCGTCTTCCTTGTAATCGCAAAAAAACTTTCTTTTACAGTACTAGCTGTTTGGGTTTGCCTTTTACTCAAGGTTTGCTTGTATCCTTGTGCAGCTGCTGAAATACAATGGACAAGAAGCACTGTTTTCAGCCCTGCAAAGAGTCAAAGAAGGTAGCATTATCTAAGTTCTTAGTTACATTGCTGCAGAACATTTTATCTGTTGGATATCACGACCGATTTTCACCTCATTTCTTATGCACATTATCACTAGGACAACCTGAACACACGTATATTATCACCACCTGCATATGTGCTAGTTTTTCCCTCATGGAAAATCGCAGTACTTCAATGTAATTAATCTGAAAAGAAGAATCAGATACCAACTGATAAAATGTTTATGACGTAGGGAGCAGAATACTTCATGCTAGTTTACTCTTGTTGCATAGTACTGTTTCTTCACTGCCTGATCTTATTTGTTGGTTTCATGTGCAGAGCTGATGCTGCTGGGTTTCATTTCCTTCCTACTGAGTGTCTTTCAAAATTTGATCAATCACATTTGCATTCCGGAGAGTGCTGCCGATCTGATGCTTCCATGCATCAGAGAAATTTCCAAAGCCACAGAAGATGCTACCAAACTTTGCAAGAGAAAGGTAGACTGTATGAAGATAGTGCTTCAATTTTGGGGAAATTTTGTTAAATGCCACTGCAAAGTGTCCATTTCGGATTGTTTGGTGTTGTTCGTTTTCCCCTAAGAATTTGTTTGTAGTGAATATCTGATTGTTTCGTGTTGTTATTTGGTAGTAAGCATTGCTTGTATTCTGAGTAGCAAAACCTTATCAATTTTATTTAATGGTAATTGATAAGCATTGCCAGTTCCAAGCATAAGCCAGAAATGCTGGTATGCACATGCTGCTCGTCATTTTTGTGAGCTGGGCAATGTTGGTGATAGGAGTGCTCCAAAGAAAGGAGCTTGCGATATTTCAGGGCTTATACATGACCTCAAAAAGTAGAAACAGCAAATGCTTGATCATTCTGAAATAACATTCTTACGCTCTTGCAGGGTGAAGTTCCCATGCTATCTGAAGAAGCTTTGCACCAGCTGCACATTTTTATCTTTGTACTTGGTGTGGTTCATGTTGTGTTCTGTGTTACAACACTGTTACTTGGTGTAGCCAAGGTATAACTATTTGTACTGCAAATAAATGTGTTGCACATGACATGGTAGTCAACGTAACTCATTTAGGGTATGCTCTTGTAGATGAGAAAATGGGAGAAATGGGAGAAAGATTTTCACCAAGGAAGAGTCAAGGAGCGCACAAAGAGGTCGACCGACTGGGTGAAATTGCCTGCTGTAAGATGGATTGTAAGTAATCCGGCCCACTTATTATGCTTCTCAATTATTGTAGTGACAGTGGAAGATGACATGAGAATAAAATGGATTTCAGTTTGTTCCGTTCCACCATCCCTGTTCCCAACCAATGTCTTGTTAAGATTCACCCAAAGAAAACCAAACTACTTTTAGAGTGGCATTTATTTATTTTTTTGGAAGAGAAACGTGCTATTGAAATTTACCTAGTAAATCCCATGGTTACATGTAAAATCAAATTTTGGAGGTATTATTAGTAAGTTGTCAAATATTCCATGTGTGGTCAGAAATCAAATGTTATACATGAGAAATGAATAGAATACTTGCAGATGGTCCATTGTCAGCTAAGGTTAACTAAGGTCTGGCAAAGCTATTCTGACATCAAGATATGAATGGCATGAGTACAAACTGCAGTACTGCACTGCTTTTTGTTATTTGAGGTGTCTCTTTGCAACAAGGCAATATCATGACCAAACACTCATGTAGCCTCTAATGCAATGAACTGTGTCCACTGTTCAGTAAAACATTGTTTTCACTGAATATCGTAACCAGAGTTCCGAATTTCGGCTAAAAATCGGTAATTTCGGTTCTATCACCCACCCACCCCCCCTCCCCCCGCGAATTCAAACCGGGTTCAAAAAAATCGGTTTGTTTACCCTGATTGTAGCATCTGTTATTGCAGTATTATGCCATTCGAAGCATCCTTGATGTTCGGATTTTGTCCCAAATTCAAATTATGAACTTAGTACATATCTGTATGCTGATTCCAAAGGTTTAATTCATATGTGATTTCAGATTGCATTCTTCAAGCAGTTATATGATTCTGTCGGTAAACCAGATTATCAGGTACTTAGAGCAGCTTTTGTTCAGGTAAGATGTACTGTTCAGTAACTTCTGCTCAATCATAAGTGTCCCTGTACTATTGGTGAAGCTAATAGGAGTATAGGACATTTACCTGTTTCCCCTTCCAGCAACACTACCCAAATTGTCCAGACTTCAATTTCCACAAGTACATGGTTCGTGCTCTTGAGCATGATTTTAAAGAAGTTGTTGGAGTCAGGTCGGTATTTGGGTTAAAGTTCTAACTTTGTTTGCTTCAAAGATTATATCTTTGGTTTATCTAACGTTACTCACTTACATACAGCTGGTACTTATGGCTTTTCGTCATCTTCTTCCTGCTGCTGAATATAAATGGTAACCCTCATAAACCTATGAAACAAGTGCCCTCATATATTTGTTTGGAACTTTGGATCATCGAATTCACATCACACTGATATCTCCTTAAGTTGACATACTACGGATTCTAGAAGAACACCACAATTTCGACTCCTAACCATAGTAATCACCATCCTTTCCAGAACCATGAGTCATTTTACTCATTTAGAACAATTCATTAATCTGAGGAACCACAATAACAAGGTATTTGTGTTAGAATGTTGTATGAACTAGCATACTTTTTTTGTCATTGAATGATGTCCATCCAGTTCCACTAGCTTCTGTGGTGGCACTGGCCAGCCCCTAATCTTTTGATTTACTGGCAATGCAGGATGGCACACATACTTCTGGTTGTCTTTCTTGCCCTTAATTGTAAGCATGAACAACGCTATGCTACAGCAGTAAATACACTTCCGTTTTCATGATGAAAGAATTCTTACTGCTGGGGTAAATTGCAGCTCCTGCTTATTGTTGGCACAAAGCTGGTGTACATAAGCACTCGGTTGGCTCAAGAAGCAGCAGACTGTCCAGATGGAACAACTGGAAACCCCTGGACGAAGCCTTGCAAGGAGCACTTCTGGTTTAGCAAGCCTAGAATTGTCCTCCATTTGATACATTTCATCGCGTTTCAAAACTCCTTTGAGATGGCCTTTTTCTTCTGGGTCTTGGTATGTTTTATAGCATTCTTTCCCCTCTTTCTCTGCACTTTTTTGTTAAAAAAATGTATAAAAGTAAAAAGCCATGGGGCTAACCAACTGATAACTTTGCAGGCGACATATGGGTTCGATTCGTGCATCATGGAGAACAAATCATATGCCCTCCCGAGACTTGCTATTGGGTTAGTAAACTCTTCACCTTTATTTCTTCCCGGAAGATCCTTGAAAATATCAATGTTCACCGCATCCTAGTCCTATGGTCCTGCTTGGGAGAGTTTAGCTTCCGCTGTAAACTGGCTTCTCTGTGAAGTCGGGAGAGTTCACAAATAGGGCTTAATTAAGTTTCTATATATGATAAGCCCGTTTGGGGGAGCTTAAAGCCACTAGAAGTTGTAGCTCCTCCAAACAGGGGCCTGAATCAAGATTACTAACCATGCATGGTGAGTTCTATCGGACACATGCAAGTGTCTTGAACACATGCACGTACGGCAAGTGATTGCTTCTAAACGACAATATGAACACTACTATACATTTGATTTCTGCTACTATTTCTTATATATATATACGATATATAATTATATGTAGTACCAGCTGACAACTCTTCTGTCTCAAACTCGCAGTATCGTCGTCCAGGTGCTCTGCAGCTACATCACCCTGCCGTTGTACGCCATTGTTACCCATGTAAGATATCTCACTAGCTCTTATCAACAACACAGTCAAGTCATCAACACTTGCTTAGAACCTGACAAGCTTAATTAGCTGGGACTGTCTAAGTATTTAACTTGATGCGTTCCCTTAATTTGTTTGGCTTCGATGGGTCATCAGATGGGCGGCGACATCAAGCTGCAGGCGTTCGGCGAGAACGTGCACGTGTCGGTGCACAGCTGGGCGACGGACGTGAAGAAGAAGCCGCAGCGGCACCTCCGGATCCCCTTCCTCATGAAGAAGAGGCACAGCGCCCGCGGCGCCGGCGCCGAGGCGGCCGCGGCCGAGGCGAGGGCGGAGGTACAGCACGTCGGGAGCTCCGACGCTGGCGCGGCCGCCGCGCCACCGCGGCCGGACGACCTAGAGGAGATCGTCACGACCACGCCCGAGGAGCACCACCACCGTAACGGTCTCCCAGGGAATTTCTCCTAGCTAGCTAGCTTGCATGTCGTCCGGAGGCCGACGGGACGCGTCGAAGCAAGCTGGCTGTCGCCGTTGTCGTCGTCGTCGTGGCATGTCATGGCTCATGCACACATGTATGCACGTGAGATGTTGCAGCCAAGCTAACCCATCTAACTAGTGCATGTTGTTTCTAGCTAGTACGTACTAGGCTACTAGCTAAGCTAGTACATGTTGCTTCTAGCTAGTACTAGGCTACTAGCTAAGCTAGCTATGGATTTCGTGTGGCACTGGCAGTTTGGTACGGTACTACGTCGATCGGACATGGAGATGATGGGATATTCGAGTGGATTTCAGCTGTGAAAGGAGGGAATCTATGTACCCCATTCATATGCTACTGAAGTACCGATGGAATTGGACTGGGACACTCCTGTCCATGCCCATATGGTATCTGCAAACTGCATACATGATCGATATGATGTAATATTATTCTGGCATTTCAACCCAATTTTCCCTTCAAAAAATAATAAAAGAAAAGAAAGGTTCCTTCCAACAAACAAAAAGGACATTTCATTGCCATGCAGGCATGCACGCATTCCATGATATGAACTAGCTGAATAAAAGAATGAGGGATTAATTACTACGATCTAGCTAGGTTGGCAACAAATTACCAACTCTGTCGATCAGTGACTTGCCCGGCGGATGGATATACAGTAGCTTGTGGCATGTATGGCGGTGCGCATATGCATAAACTAAAAAAAAAAGAACAAATCGTTAAGGCAAATTTGCTGTTGACACAATGCAAATTGGGTGACTCAAATCGTGGCCCCCATTTTGTGCATGCCATTCACATCAATGGGGGAGAGAGACATATATAGTAGATGCCGGGGGCTAGGAAGTAAAATAAATAGTTTTCGGCTTGTTTGGCCTCCTTTTGAAATAGAATCTTTTAAAGTAGAATAGCAAAAATACAAAAAAAAAATGATATGAAAAAAATAGCATAAAAACATCACGGTAGGCCACCTGCCGCTTAACCCAGTTCGTAGTAGGTGTCATGCACAAACAATCTACCACGGATTGGGTTAGCAGCAGGTAGCCTGCTGTGGTCTGAGTGTGCGACAACCACCTGCCGCCGGTTGAGAGGTCACTATGTGTCCTGCCGCGCTTAGGTGCACAGTAGACTACCTGGCTCAGAGTTTTCACGCGATAGTGGTGCTATTTTGTCATTTTATTCGTGGGGCCTATTTTTGCTATTTCACTTCGAAAACACGCTAAATGTGCCAAAAACTTGGAACGAATAAGCTACCTAGCTGAAAGCTCTTTGCTGAAACTTCGGTGATCTCCTTGTACTTGCAGTATATATGTGGCGTGCACGATCTCCTCTTGGTTTTGGGTTTGCAAACTTCGCATGCATGCATGAACTGCATGTGAAGTTGTGAACGATGTGATGTATTCCTCTCCTCTTCTCTTCACTCCCACGGTTCCACTAATGCCAGACTAATAGGCATTATTAGTCTATTAGTCTCTGCTATCCCTGCAAAATTTGTGGCATTATTGCATCCTTCAGATCTCTGCTATCAAGCTTAACAACTGTAATTTGCATGTGAAGTAAGTACATATGCAGCTTCAGTAGATAATGAATAAACCAGCAAGGGCCGTATGGAATGCATGGATTTCATACGAAACAGTACCCTATGAGTTTCCGATAATATTTGTGTGTTTCAAAAGTGCCCAAAATCTCGTTTGGAATGCAGGAAATTTTGAGAAAATAAAGCACCACTCTAGCTTGATGGATGTGGGTTTTCCTACGAAATTGCTGTGAGTCTTGCATTCCAAATGGGTGGAAGATAAAAGATCAATTTGGTAAAAGTAGTGCAAGCCAAAGTCATACAAAATCAGGGACATCCATGTAGTGGGCAGGCAGAGCACAAGATGGTGGCGATAGAAGTTAACAAGGGTTCAAGTCTCAACTCTCCTTTAAATCACCGGTAATCCTCTGACGGTACCGTTAGGAATATATTTCCTGACGGGTTATTGCTCTTTCCTGATGGTTTTCATAAAACTCGATTTGAGGTATCTTATAATTATTATTGGAGTATACTTGAATAAATAAAAATTATCATCATACGATTTAAATGATATACAAGAAGTATGAGTGTCATATTATATATATATATATATATATATATATATATATATATATATATATATATATATATATATATATATATGCGCGTGTGTGTGAAGAATACGTATGATGTACGCATTGCATGTGTTTGCTCAATCTGGAAGCAATCTGCCTATGTACTTAGGCTAGCTGGAGTCGATGTGATGTTACATATCACCTTAGGCCAAAACTATGCATGATATCCTATAGAAGTAGGGATCTGACGAACTGTACGTGTCAAGAATGGTAAAGAAAATACGGATGCATTGCCACCAAATATGGGTCGTCATACTCCCCCATCGTTGTCTCGTGCCATATTTAATTTGTTTGAAGGCTAATATTATAATTGATCAAGCAGGTAGTTTGAAAGCAAATGTAAGAACAAATCAGAACTCAGAAGATCTGGAAAAATACTTTTTTTAACGAAAGGTATAAGTCAAATTAAGGTCTGTCAGATCCAAAGAATGAAGAACAAAAAATGAGATAGAATAATATATATGTGCAAATTAAAACAAATGTGATCATGTTTGCTAACGCATGCATGCAATGCCGGATAAATGGGGCCGACGGATATGCTGTCAATGATCGGGCATTAGACTAGTGACGCATTTCATAAAATTGACAAGAAAATAAAGAAACAAATAGGATATGAGAAAAAAAAATTCACAACATTTGGATATAGATTCAACATGGCCATCTTTTCATATATTATCTGCGAATACCTTGTGATTAATCAGATGTGGTTAGGTTAAAATAGCTAGGCTAGCTGCTGATGTGCTAAAAGCAACTAAAAGTGATCCTGACGAAAGAATGCAATCAACTGTGATTCTTTCTCCCCTTTTTTATCTGAACATCGATAAAATATGACTCCTATCCAAAGGTATGTATGACCTTAAAAGAGCTGCTGATTTATCATTGTGTCATGTTACGTAGGCATTACGCGTGAATAAATAAATCCAATCCCTGGATTTTGGAAAAATAGAACATTGTTCCTAAACTTTAAATAAGTTGTTGGTAAGGACTAATTCAGATGAGGACAGTTTCTGCAAAATTAGTACTGTTATCCTAACCACATAAATAAAGTACTAGTTGCCATGAACATGACTCTACTAAAGAAGTGGAGGAGGAATTTGAGGACAATTTTAGTAAGTTGAATTTGATCTAGGACAACTTCAATACTTTTTGGGAATGCTTTGATTAATTAACCTTATGTTTTGTTACCTCTAATTAATTAACAGAAAACGGGAAAAAAATCTCCCTTTTCCCTCGCAAAACAAAAGGCCAGGAAAAAATTATAACTAGTCAAACTGAAGAAGTTGGGGATAAAAGAGACAATGACTCAATGAGTATTCCCTTTTCGCTGTTCCTTTTCGTCCAACCAAATGAAGTGGCCATGCATGATGCAAGAAAAATGAAGGAACACTTAATTAGCAACATCTTCTTATTTAAACAAGAAAGACAATCGACCAAGGAATCAAGTGCTGCATGGCATGGCTCTCGAGCTTTGGGAGGAACCAATTAAGAAGCTAGGCATGCATGCAAAGATCCCAATACAAGGCAAGGCAGTGAGAGAAAGCTAGAGAGAGATGCATGGGTCCATACATCCAAAAGGAAAATGATCTCTGTTGAGAGAGGAGGCAATTCAGAGAGAGAGAGAGAGAGAGATTTGAGGATTGCAGGGTTTGCCACCAAAAAGGGTGCTTGGTTTTGAGAAATCCCATGATTTTGCTTGAGGGGACAGGGAGCAGGAATTAGGGTTGGCATTGATGCATGGGATCATGCCATCTCCATATATGCCCTCCCAATAAGGGGGTGCATATCTAGTGCACATAGTGCATTTGGTGCACATATGTACAAACTTTTTGTTTAGGTATCAAACAAGCATAAAAAATTCTGAAAAAAAATTCTAGATGTAGTTGATGGTGTTTTGTTCCACCCTTTAAAATTTCAAGTTCAAACTCAATGTATGTTAGAAGAAACAAAAAAGAAATTCACTGTGAATAGTAACATTTCTGTTTTCTTTTCCTCTTTCCATACTATTCACAGTGAATTTCTTTTTGTTTCTTCTAACATACATTGAGTTTGAACTTGAAATTTTAAAGGGTGGAACAAAACACCATCAACTACATCTAGAATTTTTTTCAGAATTTTTTATGCTTGTTTGATACCTAAACAAAAAGTTTGTGCATATGTGCACCAAATGCACTATGTGCACTAGATATGCACCCCCCAATAAGGACACTTTTACCAGCATATCTGGGGGCATGAGGCACAAAACAAGAACAAAAAACCCCGTCTCCTTAGGCAGCAGAGGAGACATGAGACTATTTTTTTCTCTCCATTTGCAAGAACACACATTAGAGAAACACTAGCTAGAAGCTTTTTTTACTCCTGAGATTACATACTCACACCTTTCAATATACCACTTAAACGAATATGGTATACCTCTTTATAACTTTCAGTATACTTAAATACTAATTATATGATACTCCAATACGACATGGTTGAAAATTTTCATCGGAGCCCTTAATTTTTAGTATATACTCTTTTCCATATATAAAATGAGTATATACACAAATTATGCTATAAAGAGTGGACTTTGACGAAATTTTTCAAAAAACCCACTTTGGAGTATCTTATAATCAGTATTAGTGTATGCTGAAAAGGATAAAGAGGTATAACAACATCATTTAAGCAGTATATTGGAAGTGGAAGAGTATGGAACCATTTCTCACACATGCATATATAATTATTGTTACCCATATGTGTATGCACAATGCACTGGCCTTTCGCAGCACACGAGTGATCATTACCCCTAAGTAGAAAAAGGAACCAACCAAATGGCCTTAGTTTATGGCTAATGGTGGCCAAAGCATGATTAGTTATAATACAAACAACTGCATCAAACACCAAGGAGAGCAAGTGAAATGTAGGGATAGATTTAAAAATGGACCAAATCCATTGAGCTATGGGAGCTAAAAATCATCCTCATTATTTGAGATTGAACAAATTAGTTTTGTATGTGACTAGACCTAATTTTGCAAGAAGGCATGCATGCATGCGCACCCATTTAACATATAATAATACTGAGAAATCTAGAGACTAGAGAGGAAAGTTAAACAATGAAAGTAGGAGTAAATAAAGAGAGATAAGATGTAAAGCAAAGCAAAAAGATTTGGTAGCAGCTAGTGGTGGTATAGAAGGTTTACCAAGTTGAATGCCAAAGATCCTCTCTTTCATCTCCCAATGGCGCCTTCCCGGGCAACGTGTCCATCACACACACCACCTCCCTCTCCTCTTCTTCCTCCTCCTATTCCTCTTCTCTTCTCCTTCCAAAAGTAGTAATCATCGAAGATCGAGTAGCCATGCACGAGCATGGCAAGTAGCTAGTTAGGGTCATTGCTTCCCTAAATCCTTCCATGGCATGCATCCACAGCCATGTTCTTCCCTCCAAGACCTCACCAGAGGCAGAACCATCTCAACAACCACAAGAGCTGAGCCTCCAACCTGCTCCATCAAGTGCCTGTATTTGCAGCACTGAGACCGATGGAGTAGCTAGCTAGCTAGCTTAGCTTGAGAGCAAGAAGCCATTAATGGAGCACCCAAGATCGAACACCACGAATCGCCTGCGTCATTGCAGCTGCTTGCTACTGCCAGGACGAGACCGACATGAGCGGCCGCGCCTGCCAGCCGAGGAAGCAGGCGCCGCGGGCCTCCTCCGCCGCGTACCCCTCCGACGGGTAGTGCAGCCGCAGAAGCAGCCGCGCCTGCAACACCGCGAACGCGCTCAGCGGCCGCGGCGCGAGCCCTGCGGAGCGCGGCGGCTGCCCAAGCCTCGAAGCCGCGGGGCCGCCCGCCGCCGCCGCCCGGCCCCGCCACCACCGACTCGATCTCCCGACCGAGGATCTCCTGCTCCACCGCCAGCCGGTCCGCACTGCCCGGCGGCATCGTGGCCTCCAGTGCATCGAACACCGCCGAGTAGAAGTCCATCGCCGCCGCCATCCGCCGCGGCAGGTCGTCCGGGCGGTCGTCGCCTCCTCCAGTGCTTCCTTCCCTCTCCGCGATGGTCACCACGGCGGGGTTCATCGACTTGATCCACCTCAAGAACGCGGCGAGCTCGCCCTCGCCGCCGAGCCTGTGGAGGAACAGCACGCAGTTGACGGCCAGCATCTCGTCCCGGTGCAGCTCCAGGCCAGTGGCCGGGTCGGCGGCGAGCTGGGCAGTGCAGGGGAGGAGCAGCGGGTGGAAGCGGAATGGGAGGTTGATGGAGCTGGCGAAGGCGCGGAGGCGGTCGCCGGTGCGGAGGAGCACGTCGCGGTCTGGGCCGGCGCCGGTGAGCCTGACCTCGGGTGGGCCGAGGGCGGGGTCGGCGCGGTCGGCGATGGCCTGCAGGAGCGGCGGCCACTGCACGCCGTGCGCGGCGTCGAGGTCGACGATGTGCACGCGCCGCGTGCTGACGTCGACGGCGGCCTCCAGGATCGCTTGGTTGGCCGTCAGGTGCGCGAACCGCAGGAACGGCACGATCTTGTTGTACGCCAGGTACGCCGCGGACGACGGCGCCGCGGCCACGGCCACGGCCACCGGCGCGTCGACGCGTAGAGCGAGCGCCCGGGCGAAGTGGTGCGCAAGGCGGTCGGCGGCGTCGCCCTGGGGTCGACGCCAGAGAGCACGACGCCCGCCACGCGCCGGGCTCCGTCGAGGTCGCCGCGGCAGAGGAGGTCGGCGCACGCGAGCACGAGCCCCTCGGCGAGGCGGCGACCGGGCGCGCGATGGCGGCTCCGCGTCCTTCGGCGCGCCGTCGTCGCGCTCGGGCGGGCGGTCGCCGCGGGGTGAGCCGAGCATGGCGTTAGGACCGCGCGGCGGGCGTAGGCGGGGAGCATAGAGTCATGGAGCCCGGGCGCGGTGGAGTGCATGGCTCGGGCGGCTTAATAGCGCGGAGGAGGTGGCATGGCAGCAGCCTCTTCTGAGCTTGCAGCTGCAGCAGCTTCCGTGACAGGACATGATCGATCATCTGCCACAAAGAAACATACATGCATCACCACACACACACACACACAGGTGCTCTCTTCTGAGACTACTACTGTCTACTAGCAGTAGATGCAATAGCCAATAGGTAGTAGTACTAGAGAGAGAAGAGAGGAGGAGAAAAGCGGCAAGGTGTGCAACTTGGCATTCGCTGTCTTTTATCCCGTGGACTTTGGTGGGGGAAAGGTCAAGAGATGTTTCTCTTTTTTTGTGCGTGTTGGAGAGGGATTAGGGTAAAGGGGAATCTAAATTACAAGTATGAGCCTGTTTGCCAGATGCAAAGATAACCTTTTCAGCTAACCTGGATGGGAGAGAAGCTCAAGCTGACCGTTCGAGCGAGTGAGCCTAGGCTGCCAGATGCAAAGACAACTTTTTTTTTTTTGAGCTAACCTGGCTGCGAGGGAAGCTCAAGGTGAGCGTACGAGTGAGCTAGGCGTAGCTAATAAGTGATTGCATGCAGCCTCTCTGTTTACAAATCTATGCGATTATGGTATGCGTGCAGTCAACTTTCTTAAACCTTAACCGCTAATATACATGAAACTATCTATATTAGCCATATGAATTGTACTGACAGAATTATTGTGAAAAATACTTTCACAAGATTTTAGTTTTATAAGTTTAGATCATGCAATTTCTAAAACATGGTACATTTATAAACAAAGAGGTATATATTAAGGCTCTTTAAATATGGTTATGGTAGAATACACATTTCTATTTAAAGTGTTATTAACTTGGGGAGCACTACGGCTCGGACGTACGGGTGGGAGCCTCTCCCACTGTATGGTCCAAAATGCAACATCTCGGACGACGGAGCGAACATCGGCCTCGGCCGCGCCGCGTAGGGTGGCGACGACGCCGGTTTGGATGACGGGCCAGGCGTAGGCGATGAAGGGAAAGCCTATGCGCGTGGAGAATCATCTCAAATCACAAGCTAAAGAAAGATAAAAATCATAAACTAGAAATAATAGGAAGAGGAAGAGTAGCAGTAGAAGGGGGCCTAGTACCTAACGGCCAGCCACGGATCCGAAGGGGCCAAGGCCTGATCTGGCTGGGGCCTGGCTGGAGGAGGCCGTGGCCGAGCTGGGGAGGCCAGGCGGGGCACCAGGGGCACAGGAGGTAGTGGCACCAGAGTGCAAGAGAGCCGAGTGGCGCACAACTAGGCACATGGGAGAGAGACCGGGCACCAGAGAGGAGGCGCAGGGGGCGACGTCAACTGGAGGGAGCAGGAAGCCAAGAGCCAGAAGAGGGAGGAAGAAATGAGAAAAAGGCGAAGGAATGGGGAGATGAGGAATGCACTCACGGGAGGAATGGGGGATGAATGTGTGGCGGTGGAAAAAGTGAGGAAAGACCGAAAGAGAGTGGATATATATTGTCTAGGATGAATACACGTGGATGGTGGATAGGACCGTCCGGAGAGCCGGATATCCTCATCATATCGATTCCCTATTAACTTTGATAACACTTTTACCTAAGGCATTTTCTACTTGCATGACTTGTACGGTCAACCTCAGCCTACCTTACTCATGCTGTCGTGCAGGTAACAAAAAAAACCACTAAATTTCATGAGCTCAGCTTGTATTCAGTATTTGACCAAACCATCTAGCCCATTCAACCAAGCTGAACCAATGTGAGCAACCGACCACCTAATTAATCACCCCCCTTAGTTTAGTGTTGGAGTGGGCCTAAAATGAAATGCATCGACCGATAGATCATGCATGCATGGTTGATGGACCAGGAGTCTACCAGTGCATATCTACTGTCTACGTCCGTACATATATATATACATAGGTTGCTAGGAATTTGTTGGTAGTTACTAGCATATGCATCGCGCGCTCACGTACTTAGAATATTATTGGATGCAATCGTCTTGTTTGATCACGCATACCACTCTCATGTGCTTCGACTAATGAATGGAAAATAAAACAAAGGAATTCTTGTCCCTTTTAGAAGCGCAGGAATTTAGCAGGAAACAGCTCGGTTCACGCGGAAATCTTTTTTTTAAAAAAAAAAAAAAACGTGTTCCAAACGATCCCCCTGGCTAGTGGTTCAAACAAGTACTACTTGTATAGCAACGCATTTGAACCAGGTTAGTTGGCCAGACGTTGATCTTTTCGACGGAAACTTGACTGACCGAAAAAATAACACCCTCGTGTATGTTCATCCCCTTTTCTGAATATTTTAGACTAGCTATCTTCACGAATATTCGGCCAAAGCGGCACCGGTGCACCCGTTGTACTGACAAAAAATGATTGCACAGACGTATCTCTTCCCACACCACGTGTTTTCTACCGCTCGTCCCTAGCCCGGACAAGCTTTGTCTGGACGGCGTGTCGGACGCATCAAAATCCGTACGCCCTTAGCCCGGTTTCTTCTGCGTCCGACACGTCGCTTGTCTGCACTCCTCTCGCATGGACAAGCTTTCCTCCGCCGCCTTTACGCCCGGACGCCGCCGCTTTCACGCCCCACGCCAGACAAAGAAGCCCGCCAGACGCCGCTACCGACGCTATGTGGCGCTTCGTCCGCCTTTCTGCCCGTGTGCGCCTCCACGCTGAATTTCCGCGCCCGGATGTGCTTTATTCCCTGCCGCCCGTCCATCACTGTCTTGGCTGTGCATGCATGCAAACCGCGCGTGGGAGAGAATCCAATTCCTCACGTCGCTTTGCAGTCAGCCGCAATTTGTGTTGGGCGGCTATAAATTCGGAGGCGAAGCCAAGACGCTTTACAACATCTCATCCTCGCTCGCTCGCTCGCTCTCTCATTCTAGCTCTTGCTAGCTCTCTCATTCTCACTCGCTCTGTCGATTTTGTTTTCGCAGACGATTAAGGATTGTTTAGAGCTGTCATTAGCGGCCATATTAGTAGGTAATTTTTTTCGTACATATTTTGTTTATTAACTGTGTAGTTAGTTAATTAGTCGTAGTTAATTAGTTGTACTTATTTAGACGTAATGAATTTAGTTGTTTTCATTTTTTTCGTAATTAAAGTTGTATTAGTTAATCGGTTGTAATTAATTAGGTCCCAATTGATTAGTCTTAGTTAAATTAATCTTACGTAATTATTTGTGACATAGTTAATTAGTTACAAATTAATTTGTCATAATTAGTTAGTGTTAGTTAATTAATTAGTCTTACTTAATTAAGTTGTAATTAATTAGTCATCATTAATTTAGTCGTAGTTAATCACCGTAATTAATTTAGTAGCCTTATTACATCATAATTATTTATTTCTAATTAATCTGTGGTAATTAATTAGTCGTAATTAATTTAGTAGAATTTAATTCATCATAATGAATTTAGTCCCTAATAATGTAGTTGTCATTATTAAGTCGTAATTATTTATTTGTAATTCATTTGTGGTTAATAATTAGTCCTAATTAATTTAGTGGTATTGAATTACTCGTATAAATTTAGTCACAACTAATTTAGTCATACTTAATTAGTCGTAATTATTTTGTCGCAATTAATTAAGTATTAATTAATTGCTCGTACTTAATTAGACGCAATTAATTTGGTTGTAGTTAATTAGTGTATATTAATTTGTAGCTTGTATTTAGTCGTAATTTTTAATTTCTAGTAATTCATCGTCGTTATTAATTTATTCACTAATAATCTGTGTCTTTCATCTCTTGCAAGCCATGCCTCTACCGAAGCTACTGGAACCCTTCTACGATGAGAAACACCGGTGCAAGCTTTGGAACACCGAGGATGCGGATGGCCCTCCACCCCGTGTGCTTCAGTCCGAGAGGCATTACTGGCAGCTCGACGCTCGCTACGTCCCAATTCTTCGGGACACGGGCTTGTTGCCCTTTTGCGAGGCTACTCTTGGTAGGATGCTACTTCACCTTGCATGGCAATCTGATGTTGGCACTTGTTGACAGGTGGAGACCCAAGATGCACACCTTCCACTTTTGCTGGGACACTACTACAAAAAGGCTAATACTGGACGCCTCATCACAGACGGTTGACCAAAACCGTCTATATTACATGCAATCACAGACGGTTTTGGTTTTGCACCGCTCAGGTTATCGGGTCGCGCTTAAAAACCGCTTTGTGAAGAGGTAATATCACAGACGGTTCATTATGAAAACCGCTCGTGAAGTATCACGCATTTTTCAACAAACAATCGTCTGTGATACTTCACAGACGGTTTTCATAATGAACCGTCTATGATACGACACCATATCATGGATGGTTTCATTGTAGAATCGTCTGTGATATGAGACCATATCACGGATGGTTCTATTGTGGAAACGTCTGTGATAAGTATAACTGATGGTTCCATAATAGAACCGGTTGTGATTACTCTCTTTATTAGTAGGAGCCCGCTAGGGTTTGCGCTCTAACTCGTCACTCCCTAGCGCCCTTACTCTCGCCCTGCTCTCCCCACCCGAAAGTGACCTCACCACCGACACCACCATTCTTCCTGTCGCCGACGGTTGCCAGACACCATGGTTTATCGCAAGAACACACTCAGACGATAAGAGTGTCTTGTGCAAGGTCACCGCAGCCACAACCACGGTGACATCTGCTGCCTTCCTCTCTTCCTCCTCCCTCCGGCACACGACCTGCTACCTCACCGATCTCCCCGCTACCTCTAGCTCCACCGACCAAATTTCTACTACCTCACCACCGACACCGTGATGTCGACGAGGTAAGACAGATCTATTGGTTTGTGCTATTGGTATTCATGTGAACCAAGTTGCAATGTGGGCTACCTAGCTAGCTTATCGGTTGATGGTCGGTTTGGACACCCTTGGCCTTGCTGTCTTGTTGTCTTGCCCTCTGTGACTGCTGGTCGGCTGGATGGATGGATCTAGAGGTGGGGAATGGGGTTGTGTTTGGGTGTGACTACTGGTATGTTTCTAAAGACATTTTTTGTTTTCGATACGTATGATGTAGGGTGTGCTGCTAAAAAAACATATTGATGCAACCTTAAGAAGTGGCAGTTCGAGGGAGGCAATTTGGTTGCCTCCTGGAGAGGATCTTAACAAATGGCTGTCTGTTAATAGTAAATGTGATCACCATCTATTTTTAGGATAAATAACACCATGCATGTAAGTGTTTCATGCATATAGGTGAGTTTCTACAGGTTGCTGCTCTTATCTACTTGACATGAAAACCGCAAATGTTACTAGTTATGTTCACTGATGAGATGTGAAATGAATCTCCAGGGACAATAGGATGAACTGTATATGAATAATTTTGGAATGAAAGCTTATGAATATATGGAATCAAAATCCTTGCACATAGTTTGCACATATGAATGTAAACAAACTTCTACATGGATAGAGGTGAGTTTATACAAGTTGTTGCTCTTATCTGCTTTATAGATAGAGACACTACTACACAAAGGGTCATCACAGCATTTTCTCAACCGCCTCAGATTTATGTGTTTGTGATAATATGCGTATCACGCATTTGTTTTCAAACCGTCTGTGAAAATAGACTATCATAAACGGTTCTGAACAAGAACCATCTGTGATAGAACTATCACAGACGGTTCTTGTTTAGAATCATCTGTGATAGTTTTTTCTATTGCTAAAAAAAATTCGGATTTTGAGCCAAACCAATCAATTGCTAGACAGTAAAGGGAATACAAATCTGCATCTCATGTTTCAAAGGTTCACACTAATAAAATTTCATCAACTATTCCCAAATGCAACATTTACATAGCAAATTTACAGAATTCATAGAAATTACACATTGAATGCCATTTCAAATCACCAAAGCAATGTCAGAAACACAATCATGGCACACAAAACCATCTGACCTCCATGATCCATCTATCTCTTCGAACCAGCAAATGCATCAAAAAGCACACAGCAATTCCACCATGTTGCCCGATGCCCCACGGCAGCCATCGCCACTGCAGGTCCCCGCACCACCTACAGCACAAACAACCCACCCAATGAGATCTCATAACTTCAAAACGTTGGGGATGCGCCTCCGCCTTCACATCCACCTTACCCTCTTGTTCCTGCTCACCAGCTTCGGGTGGCAACGCATCCTCCTCGACCACGTCGATGATGCGCTCCATGGGCACCTCCGACGCGGACGCGGTGGCTCTCGGCGTCACCATCTCCTCGGAGCTCTCCATTGAGTCCTCGCTCACATCCATTGCGCCCACCACCATTCACGACACAATATATAACGACAGTGCTAAAACATTTTGCCTCCCGCGCACGCGTTCAAAATTTTTCGAACTCCCAAGATCGCTAATCACGACGGTTTTAGAAAAAAATCGCTCAGAACGATATTATAGATTTGTTCAGATTACGAACCGCTCAGGATACTTCACAGACGGTTTTTGATACGAACCTTCTGATTTTACCATGGCTAGGAATTTTACTTACTCTCATAACAAGAACCGTCTGTGATGTATCGCAGATGGTTCTATTTAAAAACCATCTGTGATAGTTTCCAAAGGAACCGTCTGTGATGAGGCGTCTTCCATAGCTTATTTTGTAGTAGTGGTTAACCATTAAGGAAAACTCTTTTTTACATCCTAATTAACATGATATCGTCAACTTACCATATATTGTTATATTATTACCATTCATGTTCTCCTCGTTCCACTCTCTTGCCACGAGAGCATGAGAATTGGAAAGACGAAAGAAAGCTGATGACTCGAAGATCCCCATGATCGGCGCCAACTATCGGTGTTTTAGGACCGAACTTACGTAAAGATTGTTTGATTCGGGGGTTCATCTAGGCTCAAAATCACACAGAGATGGAGACACGGGGATTTTTATACGTGTTCGGCCTTCTCATCGAGAATAACAACTCTACTCCTGTGTGTATGTATTGAGTATGCTGGATTACAAGATGGAGCCAAAGACTAGAGTATTGTGCTTCTGATGATCTCTGGATCCCCCAATTTTCCTGATGATTCTGCCTTTTATACAGTCCTCAAGGTGTACCGTCGCACCTCTAGTGTAAAGACTGCCTTAATGTCCCAAATTATTGAGCCGTTTCTGGATGTTATTACGGGAGTAGTAACATTCCTATGCTACTAGGCAGTTATCACCATAACAAAGGAGTTAAAATCGTGCCATAATTCCAGAGAATAACCGCATAATTTACTGCCCATATTTTGAATATGGTGCGGAAGATTCCCTGATCGACTAGGCCCACATGTCTGTAAGCCCTGTCGATTAGGGACTGGTCGTAGAAGAGCTTACAACCAGGTGGTGGTCGAGAAGATCTTACGACCACGCATCGATCAGAGAAGAACTTACGATCATGTGATAGTCGAGAAGGACTTACGACTATAGGGTAGTCATAAGAGGACTTATGACTACTAGGAGGTCAGAGAAGAACTTACGACCTCCAAATTTTCTCCCTTATGGCTATTAAGGGTATACTCAAGAGTTACATGACGCCATTATTATCCTAATATGAATTATAGATATATAATAAAATGAGGATTGTTATATCCTCGTCATCTAGCCCCCCAGCTTAAGCGAAAATAACTTACTTGGAGAAGGAGCAGTAGATGGTCTTACGATCAATAGATGGTCGTAGAAAGATGGTCGAAGGAAAGACTCTTCGACTAGTGTTTCATTTGACCAGAATTTTACTTTATCAAGAAAGTTGTGGAGTAATCTTGCGACTTATAAAGTGATCATAAGGAAATCTTTCGAGCATCGAGTGGTCACAGTATCATGGTTGGAAGTAAAAACTTTCCAGTTGTTGTTGTATTTGACCAGAAAAAAAGACTTGGTCAAGAAGGTAATTTCGCTTGAGGTGTAAAGACTGACTGATTTTCTCGAAA
Source organism: Phyllostachys edulis (assembly GCA_036346405.1). Classification (NCBI taxonomy): domain Eukaryota; kingdom Viridiplantae; phylum Streptophyta; class Magnoliopsida; order Poales; family Poaceae; genus Phyllostachys; species Phyllostachys edulis. Next base: position 16,338,976 of record CM070547.1, read on the forward strand.
GACACAAATTTAAGAATCCCAATCGACTCCCTTATTTCGCTCTATTGGAGTGGTTCTGCGGCTGCAACCGCTGGGTAGCCATGTCTTTTAACTTCAAAGCGCGATTATAAATATTCACCGCGGTGAGGATAAGGTCTTTTACCTCCCCCCCCCCAAATTGCTCTCGTTGTTCAAGCTTTCGAGTTCTCCGCCGTCGATCAAATCGAGCCTTCTTCCCCAATCTTTTCAAATCCAAACCTTCAGCTTTTGGGAGAAATGGCCGGAGCCGCTTCCCAGTGGGTCGAATCGGAGATGGATGCGGCCAAAATTAGAGCTTTGATCGACTCCGAGAAGATCCCAAATGAGAAATTTGTGAAGTGGATTGAGGCCGTTGGGCAGTATTGGCCGTCGGGGGAGATTGGGCAAATCCCCGTTTTCTAGGCATTTTGTGAGTGTGGTCTTCGATTGCCCGTTCATCCTTTCCTCACATTGGTACTTGAATACTTCCAGGTGGAGTTGGTGAATCTTGTTCCCAATTTTATCACAATGTTGAGGGTGTTCGTATACTTGTGTGAGGCATACTTGGGGATTCCGGTTGATTTGGAGTTGTTCCGGTACTACTACGGAATGACTCGACTAGTTGGAATTGCCGGTAGCTGAGGACTCACAAGCAGTCCGGCATGAATGGATTACGACTTGGACGGAGACGGCGCACATCGAGATCATGCAGGAGTAGTGACCGTACGACGTACAAACATACCATCAGTACATCGAGTGGTACGCACAACAGTCGCACGCCAGATTCACCCGTCCTCCACTAGAGCGCCTGGAGAAAGTGACGCACTAGGAGAAGCTCTGTCACTCGTTCGATTGACACAACACTTCGTGATGTGATGACACTGTAAAACACATACAACCTTTGCCTGTTTTATTGATGATATTTGTACTATTTGTAACTAAACTAGTGTTGTCTGTCACTTCAGTTCAAGCGGCTGCAGCGGATCGTGAGCGCATCAGAGACCACCATCCACAGCCCAGAGCACACTGTATCGGGGCTTCTAAGCACTATGAAGTACATCTTCGTGGAGTTGAATAATATACTAAAGAATATGAGCTGCGGTCGTTCGAGAGATGACGTCCTACACGCCGTGTACCGAGTGGACCGACTGTGCTTACCTGCTAGGTTGGCATGGCCTAGTCATACCAATCGCCGTCGTAGAGCTCCTCGTCAGTCATCCGCGCTACAGATCGACGGGGAGGTAAGTTATGTACAACTTTATGTCCTATCTATTTATTACGCCTTAGGTTTTGCTAACATCATATCATCCTCCAGCCGCACGTTCATCGGGATGCATCACTTCTGACGTTCGCACCCCGTACTCAGACTAGTGCTCCCCTCGGTCATCCTCACTACACATCTGGGAGGTATGACATGTTTAGTTTATGCCCTGAATATTTATTTGGCCTAACATCATTCCATCTTGCATAGTTGAGCGTGGGGGTGACAGTCATCCGTCAACCGATGAGGAGACGGCTATCCTAGCTACTGTCAGGGAGCAGTACATGGCGCCAGGGTTTGGACTGTGGCACCCAGGGTACCCACCCTTGTCGTACGTTGACCAGTATGGAGTACCGTACCAAGGGCAGAGCTCCTCCGAGGTCGCTGACACATCACACAGTCAAGGCCAGAGCTCCTCTGTACTAAGGGACTTGCAGACAGCGTACCTAGGGGCGGATTATCCAGGCGTGAAATTCTTGATTCCTTTATTAATGACATGATTACAGGTGGTAACCAGTTTGGCATGACATTGATGTTGGACAAACTCAGCTAGACCAGAGTCAGCTTGCTGATGCACCTCCGCCCACTCAACGGTCTTCATATCCCCTCCGAACCGATATGTGCTCTTCGGACCGGTTAACGTATCCCACAGGATATGCTCAATGCAAAACCAGGACGCGCACGCAGACGCACACACATCGAGTAGAGAGTGGCTCGGATGAGTTATATCTATGTAGGCCCACATGTCAATAACACAGTGAGTGGCATATAAGGGATGAGGCCAACTTTCGGTGGCATATAATGAATTAGCCCATTATTTTATCTAAGTCCAAAATATCTTAGGGAATATTTGGGTCACGTTTCTTTTTACTGGCATAGGTAATGACTACAGAAAACCCTAGACACAAGGACCCTAGGAATGACAACCCTAAAAGCATAAATTCTAAAACAGAAACCCTAATTATAGAAACTCTAATTACATAAACCCTAGATACATAAACTGTAAAAGCAAAAGAATCGGGTACAAGTAAAACATCGTGACAAAGTATTACCTTTGAAATATTACATGTAGTGTAAACCCAAAAATCGAAAGTGTAGAATTCTAAAACCTAATTCTCCGGATAATCAAAAAGTCCAATTAGAAGTGTCTAACAAATATCGATCTATAGTTATCATCACATGAAAACTCCTAAGCAAAATACCATAATTTCGGAAATCATCTTAGCCCTAATTCCCTACTCTTTTCTCTTTGATTTTCCCCCTTTCTTTTACTGTTCATTGGGCTCAACCATTTGGCCGGTTCAACCAACCAACCTCCCTATGGTCCAGCCTGGCCACCGACCGAGCCAGCCCTGCCTTTCTTCTTCCCCTACCTTGAGCAGACCAGAGCGCACGTAGCACCACTGCTGCTCTCTCTCAGCGTCAGCGCCCTCAGGAACTCTTCGCCACGTTGTAGCCATGCATGGAGGCGCTGTCATCGCCGACACTCAAGCCGTCTCTGTTGGAAATATGCCCTAGAGGCAATCATAGAGATGATTATATTTCATTATGTTCATGACATTGGATAATGTGTTATCTTGTTCCTAGAATAATATTGTTAATATTTATTATCAAGTATGTGACTTGGTTGTGAAACTCTATATTTCTGCGATAATTATTCTTACACGATCCCTGGTCGTAAACATATGAGGACACATATGAATAGACTAGCATATGTATTGGTTGATGACTATGTTTCACGAGTCATAGATATGGAGATATCAAACCGATAATATGGACACATGTTAGAGAACATGATGTTGATAAGACCCACCTTGAGACACTATTGAGATTGTTATGAATCTATGTGTCGTTAGTTGGTCTCAAGCAATGATGATGTATAATCCTTAGACCTAAGATCAAGATGGTTTCCTCGCATGTGTAAGAGCACTTTAGGGTTGCCAAACGCTACACCGTGAATCGGGTAGTTATAAAGGTAGCTTTGGTATGCTCAAACATGGAGAGGAATATGACCGGTGGGATATGGATTTGCCCTCCTAACATAACAGAGAGATGTCTCGGCCCTCACAGATTGGATAAAGAAAGTGCATGGCCATGCCACTAGTAGTCGGGTGTTCGACCACGAAAGTTATCTCGACACTCGACGAGAAAGTATTGAATACCCATGGATGACACAACATCTCACCGGAGTTCACCGCACATCGTGAGGCAAAGGGAGTATACACGAGTAGGTGCTTAGTTCAATAGCTACGAATCGGTCGATATAGATACGAGCTGGTCGTAGATCGGTCGAACGTAGTCACAGAGTGGTCGTAATCGTCGTAAGTAATTACGAATCGTCGTGACCAAATACGAATCGGTCGTATAAAGATAGGACCTAGTCGTAAGTGATGAGGACCTAGTCGAAATCATATTGCATTAAGGTTCGTCCGATATAATTTGTGTGTATTCGGAATCGATATGTTCGCTAGGAGTCGCATTTACTCGTGATCGGAAATGGTTTCCGAGTCACAACCGAACTACACATGAACCTGCTGGTCGCACACTTAACGGGTTGAACAAACCAAGACGTAATACGATTCAGAACGTGTTCGGATAGGATCCGCCACGAGCACTATATAAGGAGGTGCATGAGGTCATTGGGGAGGCGCGTGAAACACCACCAAAAACCCTAGCCGCCATCTTCTTGAGAGCTCCACCGCGGCGACTTGGTGCCGCACACCGGCGTTCGGTTGTTCCTTCCCGGACGTGGATACCGAGAGGCGCTTATTACGATTGTTGCGCTTTGAGGACGATCCGTGATCTTCGCAAGGAACCACAGACGCTCTTTGGAGGAGACGATCGATCGCGACCATCGTGATCAACTTGTCGGACGTTGACGATCGACCACGACCACTACATCGACGCTTCTTCGCTGGACCAGCCGCCCAACCCTTTTTCCGTTGTTCGCAAGGTCTCGTGGTAACGATCTATGATCATCTACTTGCATGGCTTCCTAGTTTGCGTGGTAGAAATTTTTGTTTGTAGCTATCGTAGCCTACCCGTGACCCTACAGTCTCCACGCAGCCCCTCGCCCATGCTGAAGCCCACATCGCTGCTCGCCCATGTTGGCCGCCACCTCGTGCCCTCCACTATCCAGTCTACAAATAGCCGCTCCAAGCCTATTCATCGCCCTCTTGCTGCCACTCTCCTCCTCCCCTTCATTTCTCACCATAAGGTACCGCAAGCAAGCCAGCTGCACAGAGCTCCCATGCCACCGCCACCTCAGCCCATTGCCCGGCCGTCCAAAGGATCGACCTCCTCCTCGACCGGACAAGGCCACTCGGCATTTTAGAGCCCAAGGATCAAAAGCCCCAACTAATTCCTCCATGCATTCACAAGAAACCGCCGGAGTCTTCGCCTTCTCCCCCGCCGGCCGAAACCACCGCCCAAGCCACCATGCCTCAATCATGAAGCCCCGGCTTAATTCCCCACACATGGAGCAGTCATGCACCTTCCTCTTCCATCCCCAGCCCTCAATTTGGGCCGCCGCTCAACCCAGCTCCCTGCCACCGTGGTCTTCCCTACGCCGCCGCCGATCCATATCGCCGGACCGCCACGGCCTCCCTCCGCCCACTCGGTCTACACCGGTAGGTTCCCCATGCGTCCCTCTAGCTCATGCGCTGCTCCATTTTCTCCTTCCACTCACCGCCGCCGCTTCTTCATTGTCGGCGCACGTGATGCACCGCCTATCGCTCCCAACCACTCCGGGCCCGTCTCCACCGCCACCAGACGCCGACATCTACGCTCGATTTTGGTGCGTGCATAGCCGCCGCCATAGCCTCCTCACGGCCCGCCTCACCGCCGACCGGTTCTGCTCTCCCCTGTTTTGGAACCCAGCTAAAGCCACAACCTTCTCCCTCTCTGCAGGCTTCTGTGTGTGGGTGTTTACATGTAAGTGACTTACAGTAGGGCCCACCTAGATAGTTAGTTAGCAAAACATAATTGGTATAGTTGTTGTTAACAGACAATTTAAGTTGTGTTTATGTTTTTAGTGGATAATTTTAGGTGGCTAAGCTAGATAACTAGATGTTAGATAATTGTCATTGGCAGTAGTAAGGCCCAGTTAGATTAGATGACTAATTAGGTCTGTTAGAGGAATAATTAGCTAGTGGATATTACATTTAGCAGATGTGTGGTTAATTGAGTTTATTAACAATTAGTCTAAGATGTTAAGACAGGTAATCAAATGACAGGTTGTGTTTTCATATAGTAGCATTCAGTGGGCCTATTAGTTAGGGTTAGCAAGGAGTTCTTCAATATAGTGATTCAGTATATGTACATTTTAATTAGGATGATTAGGGTTAATTTAAGTAATTAGCCTAAGGATGTTAATAGAGTAATCAGTTGTAGATTTTCAACTAGCAGACTGCACTTTCAGATAATGTTAGTAGGATAATTAGTTAGTTAACCTCGGTGTATGAATGTGTCGCTAGCAAATTACAACAACTAACCCTAAGCCATTATCGATTGTCTAGTTGGGAGATTAGTATATTTAACAAACCTTAATCAGAGTGAAACATGATATAGAAATTATATTTCACACATAACTAGGTTTTAATGGTAATCGAGAGTTAAGGAAACTAAAGATAATTACTAAGATAATAACTAATTAGGAGGCAATTAGTAGCTAAAGTTTAAGAGCAAGTTTAATAAGAAGCCCTGTTAAAAACAGATATAGTTACCTTAATTAGCATGATGGTCCCTAGATTGCTGTTATGACTAATAACTGAAAATGATAATAGATGTGCACACAATCACCATCAAAATCTACCGAACAAGGAGAACATATAAGAGAATCGATTTTGACTGTATGATCATCGTGGATATATACAAAGAATATCTGGAGAGAGTGCTTGTGGGTACTAGGTGGCCTGTTAAGAAAAACAACATCACCTAGATTCTAGGTATCATCCATCGTCATCCGTTCTCAGTAACAGACCCCTTCATGATCCGAAATTAGATCTGAGAGTATTACCTAACCAGGTAATCTCTCCTATCAAGGTAATCAGTGAGGAATGTTCCTGTGAACATTCTCTCTCCCTCCCTGATAGATTTATCTACTTTTGTCTGTAGTATTTCCTTCATCAACTCCTTGGATATACTTCGTCTTAAGTATTTCCTTCGTCAACTTGTTTTGATTATACTTTCGTCTGTAGTGTTTCTTTCATCAACTCCCTTAGGATATACTTCGTTGGAAGAATTTCCTTTATCAACTCCACTAGGTACAATTAGTTTTATTTGAAATACTTTCATCCTTCGAGATGTTATTAGATATGTTTACTTTCGTTCGAAGTGTTTCTTTTATTTGATTATATTTGAATTTGGTTTGTTTTTGCGTATAGATTTCGATGACTCTGGGGAAACCTGAATTATTTGAAGAATCAGATTCCAACGCCGTTTAAGAACAACAACTAAATAAGCAAGACAAGTTACATCCTTTGATCATATTTGATCCCAGTATTTCAAATTATTTAAATTCTGTTTTAAATTATTATTGCATGTGTATTTCTATTCAACGTAATTTAAATACCTATTTTTAAATTATAGTTATGCCTAAATCCTTTGTACTGCCAATCTTGACATTGAAATAAACCTACCTTGACACCTTAGATGAAAATCTAGTTGATACAATAGTATGTGTTAAAACATGTTGAAAAACTTTATGCTTAGTCGTGCTTAGACCAAAAACATTGAATTTGAGGGAATTTAGCCAAGTGTTTAAATATGATTTAATTGAGCATATGGTATTGTTTTACCATAGGACTTTTTGCAAATAATTTTTGAAAAGCAAAACAAAATGAAAATTGGTTTGGACTTGGTGAAATGGATGTTTGGTGGGTGCAGGTTTATGCATGTGCTCAATCGGGTATGGTTGAGGCCCATGGGTTTTGTTGGAAAGTCGGCCAAGTCAGTTAAGGATCGGTCGGTGAGCCGCATCTTGCTAAGCCCTATCGTACTACCACAAGTCTGAAGTGAGTAGGACTAGGCTAACTAATTTGCAACATTTTACCGTGGTTGTGCCATCCAGTTGCGTGGGTGTCATTATGACCTACTTTTATATATTCCCACATGGCGCAAGAGGGGGCTTAATCCAGTGGATGGTTCAATCCAAAGGAAACGAAACCTTAGCGAGGTGGGACTACGGTGGAATGACGCATTGTAAAGGTCTTGTCACGTGCTATAAACTGCTTACCTAAGGAAGTGAGTGGTGGTGTCGACGGATGCCAAACAAACTAGGGAAGTCGTGCCTTATGGGTAAAGCTGTACAACCTCTGCAGAGTGTAAAACTATTCGAATAGCCGTATCCAGGTCAAGGACATGCTAGCAAAGCCACTCAAAGTTAGACTTTAATTTTATTTTCAAAAGACTTTATCAAATGATTTCTCCAAATGGGAAATTGGGCGAGTAGCCACGTGATAGGAGGGTATCCTTCACCATTCTTGTGTGAATATTATCTGACTATAAACCTGAGAATTTAGAAAATGAATTTTAGTTATAGAATATCAGCCTTAGAACTTAGTACAAGTATTTAAAGAAAACATCGCTTTATGCAAAATAAACCCTATAAGCCATCATTTGTTATACCCTCATGCATTATAATATGTTATTGGGTGTAACTTGCCGAGTTCATTCATTTGTACTCAACTTGCTTAATAAATTGTTGATCAGAGGAGAAGAACTTCGCAACAGCTGAAGATTTCGATGACTAGGCCGCTACCCCAGTCGATTGCTTGTGGCAGATTAGCTGGGCTCTACTACCTTTTCTTCGTCTTCCGTTGTGTTCATCATTGTTGGCTCGTAAGCCTTTCTGGTAACAAAACTCTGATTATTATTCAAGAAATGTGTGATATGGATTGTTTTTATTTTGTTTAACTGTGTACATTAGCTACGGATCATGGGACTAGTGGAGAATACACAGAGGATTTAGGAGTGTTAATCCCAGGTCCTTACACTGCACTTCATCGTGCGGCTCCAGCCCCCACGCTGGCTGTTATCCATATCTTTCTAGAAGCATCGCATCTGCCATTGTCCATTCCCAGTTGATTTTAAGGCCTTGTTCGGGCCCCATTTCACCTTGTCCGGCCAAAGACCCCTATAGTTCATGTCCACGCCACACGAGTGAAACTCTTCACTCCATGTACCAAAAAGATGATGCATGTCATAGTACTTGGAGATATACGATGTAGACATCTGCCTTACTTGCGCACACACCTTGTACACATGCGAGTATGGCTTGGGCAGGAGCTTCGACTTATTACAGGTGCATGTAGCCACATCACCCAGGGTGCATGTATGTTTCTTTTCACCCTAGCATGACTGTTGACATATTTTTGCCTCGGCCTGATCTCGTACTTCCTCCTGAGGCTGTCAATCACCCAGATGTTGTGCATTCGGGCTTTCTGCATCTTCTGTTCCATATACCTCTGTATGTTCCCGGACCACTGCTTCCCTTCTTCCAGCTATCGCATCGCTGCAGCGGCTCTATTGATGAAGTAACCGATCGTGCGAGTCCATGTCTCCTCAACGATCGCGGTGATAGGGAGGCACAGTACACCTTTCAAAATACTGTTGTACACTTCGGACGTGTTGGTCGTCATAATTCTGTACCTCTCACCGTTTGTGTCATAGAGTAAGGATCATTTCTCCAACTCAGGAGTATGGAGATTAATTCACTGCGTAAAACTTATGGTGCTCCTCGATTGCCCTCTCGTAGCCTGCTGTCCCTCCTGTGCCATAGGAGGGGACTCTCTTGTACGTCTCGTAGTCCGATGTTCGAGGTCTGTTCAGATGGGCTCAAACTTTCGCCTCTGGCTCTGCATGCACAATGCCTTGAACATCATTATTAGTTCTTGACTGCGGAACCGTGTGAAGAAGTTCAATGTAAGATGCCTCATGCACCATCGGGTTTCCATGTGGTTCCACTAATGAGAGGGTTCCATCCCATTCTTCATGGTGTTTAGAGCCAACAATAACCCAACATTGGGGTGTGTGATAAGGCATATGTTGGGCCGGTCTCCCACAATCACCCGCTTCACATTCGCTATGAACCACAACCAACTGGACGTGTTTTCATTCTCTACGATGGCAAAAGCAATCGAAAGAAGTTAGTCATTCGCGTCGGCCGCCAGCACTGTAAGAATAATGCCCTTGTACCTCCCCGTGAGGAAAGTGTCATCCATCGCGAGAACAGGACGACAAAACTTGAAGCCCTCTTTGGCTGGGCGAAAGCCCAGAACACCCCGCCCAGTATGAAGCAGTTGGGGCCCTCATCAGCATCTTCGCTTTCAATCTTGTTTATGTACGTGTTAGGGTTTGCTTTGGCAAATCTGGTGAAGCATTCTCGACACAAGGTTGTATGCCTCTTCATATGTCCCGTACATGGACTCGATAACCTTCTGTTTGGCTCATCTGACCTTGCTATAGCTGACTGGATAACCAACCAAATTGGTTACTTCTAACAGCAGCATCTTGGGGGGAGACAGACATGTCCTTCGCAACTAGGTGGCTGATAAGGCATGCCATATATTCGGAAGTCACATTCTGATGTTGCCGCAGCGGCTTGCTAAGCTCGTAAGTGTGTTCGGTCACCGCCTTGACTGTGAAGACTGAGTCAAAGAACTTTGCTCGGTGAGCGCCGACCTTGCCAGGGCAGCCTTCCACTATACACTTCATTGCGTAATGTCTTGGGTTAGACCAGTGCTCCCGGTACACATGGCTAATGGACAAGGCGTACCATACCGTACTATAACATGTTGCACGACTGCCCTGCTAGGAAAGTGCTATCAAACAAAGAGGGTGTCAGCAGCAAACCCCCACTGGTACCCTTCTTCTTGCGGCAATACGAGCGACCGCGCTGCAATATCATCAGGTCTCGATGCCACGTAAGGCACCTCCAATGACACAATTCCGCTGGTTGGATCACTACCCTGGGGTGCATCCTCCTCGCTACCATCCGAGCGTGGGTCGACGTCCCCGCCGGACTCTAGCCCAAGAGGCTGGTGTAGTAGATACTTGTGACAGTCAATGCGGGCCGACAACCACAGTCCCGTCCCCTTATTTTGCACAAAATTATGCGCAAGTCTTCTCTTGTGGACTTCCTCCATAACAGCACATTCCGTGCTACCGTTTTCAAGCTCCACTTGCGGTTGCCCGCTTCCCGAGGCACCAGCATCATCAAGGTATCCTGCCGCCTTTCGTATGAAATTCACGTACACCATCGGTTTCTCGTATATCACCGCCTTAGTCTGGGAAGCAATCTGGATGTACTGGCCCCATGCTACGCTTCCATTCACCTTGACTAGCTCCCATACGCCCTGCTCTCCCCTACTCGTGTAGGCGATCCCCTTGATGATAAGTTTCTTCGTCATTGGTTCCATGTGGAACTCCCTCCGGATGCAGCTCCTAAGCTCGTGAATATTCCTTGCATCGAGCCCCTCCGCCCGGACCACCTTGTGCTAGCATCTCGACAGGTCCAACCCATCGAGTCCGGCCCGTACAAGACCGTCGCCATAAAATACTACCAAGTCTTACATGTTCGAAATTACCTAAATCCACAACAACCTGATTCACAATACGCAATATAACAAACATGCTATGTAATTAGCACTAATAAATTAACTGTACACAACTATTTACATGGGATTGTTTTTTCAATTACCACTAATTAAATAATACTAAACTAATTAAATAGGAGTAATTTATTTGGCAATAATTACCCATGACACAAATAATTACTACATATTACATACAAGTCAACAATTAAATACGAGTAATTAAATACGAAAAATTAATTAATTAGCAACAAATTAATTATGGGCACGTAAATTGACCACTTCATTTGCAATCGATGTAATTACCACTAATAAACAATGACTCAAATAATTACGATTTATTAATTACCATTAAATTAATTAAGACCGATTAATAATAACTAGTTAATTACCACTTAATTAATTATATCTAAGTAATTACCACTAAATTAATTACGACTAATTTTTTAGCACTAACTAATTCAGACTTAAATAATAAAGACCAGTTAATTACCACTAATTACTACACACTACTTAATTATCCATACTTTAATTACGACTAATTCATTACCTCTTAATAATAAGCAGTAATAAACTACGACTAAATTATTTTTGGCTATTTAATTACGAGTACAAACTACATTAATTATGACTAGTTGATTAAAACTAATTAACTACGATTGCAGTCAAAATGACAAATACATTGGACAAAAACTTACCTTCCCTTCAGGGGGACCGTTCTATACTGATACAGTCCTAAGAACTGCTATAAACACTCTTTAATCTCCAAAATAAATAAATTGTATTATCTGCGTTCTTAACGATAACCGTAAGAAGGAGAACGAAATTGAGAATGACTGAGAGCGAGAGCGACTCCGGTATTTATAGCCGCGCAAAGGCAATTCCCGCGGACAGCGCAGCGTGATGGTGGCGGGAAATCCGGAGGCCTTGCCGGGCGCGAGGCATGAGGGAATTGCCATGTGGCGCGGCTGGGCGAGGGGGCCCGACAGAGCCGCATGTCCGCGCTCGACGCATGGGAGAAAGGGGGCGTCTAGGGCAGGGAGGAGCGGACGAGCGCCGCGCCCTCGTCCAGGCACAGGGGGGCAGCATAGCGCATTGTCTAGGCGACACGTGGACAGCCAGGCCGCGTCCGGGCGCATGGCGTGCGGCAATGGCTACTGTCCAGGCACAGGGCGTGCAAAGGAAAGCTTGTCCGAGCGAGAGGAGTGCAGACGAGCCACGAGTCGGGTGTAGAAGAAACTGAGCTAGAGATGCACGGATTTTGGCGCGTCCGGGCATGCGCCACACGGACAAAGCTTGTTCGAGCTAGGGGCGAATGGTGGAGATCATATGGCAGGAGGAGGCACGTCTGTACTGTCATTTTTAACAATATGCCACGAGAAAAGCTAAGTTTATAAAAAAAAAACCGAGCACAAGAGTAACATTTAAGCTAAAAACTCCTATCTTCGCTAGTAGTCCATTGCATTTTCATACTCGTCTACTCGCAAAAGGCCCATCTCTCTACGTGTGTGCGCGCACACGCAAAGCTTCCCTTCGGACGACAGAGACTGGTCAGGCCCAAGTCGGTGGATCAGGATCCCCTGCAACATTGATTAGGATCACTTTGGGAACAGTAATTTCAGTGGTGTGAAAAGCGATTCTAAGTAGCACTGTAGCTGTTCACGACAGTAAAATACTGTACAAAATACTGTTTGAATTATGCTGTAACGATTGACCGAGAAATATTAATGCAAAAAATATTGTGTACCTCGGCAGATGATCCCGATCGAAGGTCGATGGATCGGCAATCATCTCTCTCGCTCGCCCTGTCCCGTTGTGCAGGGGATTGGGATCTCTCTCTCTCTCTCTCTAATTCCAATCCCATTGAAGCTTACCTCACTGATGCACCTACGCCACACCACCACCGTTCATCTCACCATCCAACGGTCTGGGCACGCTCTCCTTACGCCCCCAAGGAAAGGAAGCTTCCTGTAAAAAAGCTGCAAGCTTCCCCTGCAAACTCAGAGAGAGAGGGGGGGGGGCAGTGAGCACTCACATCAGAGGCATTTATTGGCACCACACAGTGTGGGAGATGGAGTAGCAAGCAAATGGAATATTGCAGTGAAGGAGCTAGCCAAGAGAGTAGGAGCATGCACTCTGGCCTGGAAGCTAAGCTAGTTTGGATGGAATGTTTCAGCTGCAGGCCAGTCCCAGATGGCGAAGCCTGTCTATGATCACCTCTACCTGTCCCTGAACATCATCATATCATTGCACACAAAGTAAGAGAAATGTGGTACTGCATCAAAGTAGCCTTGCTTCCAGCCCTGCACCGAAATTTTGCAGACAGCTGTTACTTCTGTTCATGTGCATATATGTCTACTGCCTTCTGTGTAGTCTGGGAGAACAAGACAGTCCAAGGACACGTACTTGCTTGTGCATCCATGTGTATGTTATGTCTAGACACACAGGTAGGTAGTGTATACAATATATAGTGTAGAGTACTAGTGCTGTACTAGGAGTACTAGTACTAGCTGTGACTACTTCTAGATATATACTGTAACTCATGGGCAGCAGAAGATGCAACTAGAGCTGGCTAAGCGGATTGTCCGGCCCAGCAGGGTCTATTTTTGTCCCATTACTATTTATATCGTGTCGAATCGGTCTATATGTCAGGATAGCGGCTCATGCATAACCCGTCGGCTGTTTGTGCCGTGCTAGACCAGCAAGAGTCCGTTTAGCCCGATAGAATGAAAAAAATCCAAAAAATTCTAAAAAAAATCCAAAAAAAATCTAGAAAAAAATTAGAAAAATGTGTAAAATTCAGAAGTAGACATAAAAAATTGAAAAAAAACGAGACAATCATAATGAAAATGTAATAAAGAGCTTTATTAATGTCTAACCAGCTGCCTCGTTAAAACATCCGCCAAGTAAAAACTCAAAAATGAGAAAATCATGACAACGGAAAAAGAGTACAACATATAGCTCTACATACATAATACATCATTGTTCTACGTGTCAGTGCTACCGTCGTTGTTTAAGTACATATTTTCGAACACCTCCGTCAACTCTGGATTTTCTACAAAGTGTTGTGTTCGTGAATCAGCTTGTTCCCAGTCTTTTACAGTTAGAAGGATCTCCACCATCTCACTTATGAGACTTGTTCTTCTCTTCTCCAATATTCTTTCCAGAAAGACTGAAAGTAGACTCGGAGAAAACTATAGAGACGGGAATAGTTAACATATCACGTGCAAGTATGGATAGCACAAGATATGTTAAATTATGGGCTTACCACCATTGCAAGATGTCGAAGCCTTCTAAGTTGAAATCCACCGTATCGCTATCTAGATAGGTGGATAGTTCCTCGCTCCTTGTGGGTCTTGGCTGAGCAGGCGATGGTGTAGAAGAAGAAGAAGATCTGGACATGGACCTGGAGGAAGAGGCATCGAAGATCGTGCCCCATATATGTCTTCCCACTCGAGGTGGGGGCTACTAGAGGTCGTTACGAGCGGACTCCCCGAAACTTATTTTCATACCTTTGGTAAATCTCGTATAACCGATAACGAACTTCTGCAAAATAGTTAGTATAGTCTAGACCCGTAGCATCATTAAGAAGATCAAGTACAATACCAAATACATCAATTTTAGCCCTAGGATCTAAAAGAAATGAAAATGCATATAGGTAGGGGATTTCTCTCCAATATTTAAGGTATTTAGATTTCATAGAAATAATAGCATAGCATAAAACTTAGTCATTTTCATACATTTTCAATTGAGTAGCAATCCGTAAAATAGTATGCACAATGATAGGAGATGTTGGATAGTAGACAGTGGATAATTACGAATATTTTGTCTGTAAGACCAAAGTCTTCCACGACTTTGATAATATAATTCGCAATATTCTCACCCGTGTGTGCTACATCAATTAATTTCAAAGCTATAGTCCTTTTCTCCATTACTCAGTCGTTATTAACATAATGTGCAACTACACTAAGATAACCCTCCCTAGCCCGACCACTTCATATGTCCGGTTGGCTTGAGGCAGCCGCAACCGCCTTCATAGACGCAATTTCCTCCAGTGAAAGTCCATAATCACCAAGAGCAAAGCTATCGTGAGGACTGTCCATAATGAAAACTGCAAAATCGAAACTAACACTATTACTACTTTCATCTTAGCATAAAAAGAACTAACAATAAAAGTATTACAAAAATAGTATTGTACCTCTTTCGCTGACTTGTGGCCGAAACTTGAATTTTTCAAATTTTGGCACAAATTTTTTGAATTTTGCCAAATTAGCTCAATACGTATTTGAATTTACACAACACAATTTCAAAGAGAGAATGGAGAATGAAAGGGTGCTGAATGAGGAGGGGTATAGAGGTTATTTATAGGAAAAATTTTGGATTTTTTTTTGCTATTTTTTACTCAAACGGTCAAAAATGGTCACAAAAAAAGGCAAAAAAGCCCCAACAGTTGATTTTCGTTAGGCTATGCCGTGCCAGGCATGGCCCACGAGCCCGCCCAGCCTGCCCCGCTGCCCACCCCCTTCTTCTCCCCCGCCTCTACTCACAGGCCGACAAGTGCAACACTAGCAAAGGCTCTTGCCGCCTTCGCCTCCTGCCTTCCTCACAGAGGGCCGCACCCTCCTCGCCTCCGCCAGACTGCCCTCGCCGAGCTGCCTCCTCGCCGAGCGGCTTCTGCGCCTCCTCGACAAGCTGCCTCTGTGCCTCCTAGCCAAGCCACACTGCCGCCTCGCCTCCTCGCCGTGTCGCCTCCTCCATACCTCCCTCACCCTCAACGCCGGCCCACGCTGCGCTGCCTCCCATCCCCCTATTCCTCTTCCTCACCGCCTTCTCCCTCAGTGCTGCCTACCTCCCCTCCCCCTCTTGCTCTCTATGTCTCTGGCTCTCCCTCTCCCTTCGCGCCGTGCGGCGGCGCAGCACCGCCTCCTCTCCCTTAGTGTCGGCGGCGCAGCACTGCCTCCTCTCCCTTAGCGTCGCCTCCTCTTCTCTGCCTCCAGCGCGTGCACGCCAGATGGGCCGTACCGGGTTGGTCGAGCTCGTGCCATACCTGACACGGTCCGATACTGTTCGTGCCGTGTCAGACCGGCCCACCGTGCCTGGTAGCGGCTCAAGTACGGCATGGGCTTTTATGCCGGACCGGCATAGCTCATAAACAGTACAGACTGAACTAAGCCTATAATACCGTGCTGTGAGCCGGCCCATCTCGCCAGCACTACATGCAACAAAGGATATTTGATCTCTCCGGCTTGTGCCTCGAGAAGCATCAAGGGGAAACGAGCTAGGCACGTATGGGGTACATGGAAGTTAGAGAAAGAGGAAATTCCAAAAGAGTGGAAAGAAACAAGCAGAAGCAGCAGCAGACTCTCGTGCAAATGTTTGTGTGGCAACTGGCAACTGTATATCAGTATATGCATATGTTTGTTCTTTTCCTCTTGATGGATCAAATCGTGGGGTGATTTGATGTGTTCCAGAGTTCACCCATTCCATGAGGTATCTCTCCTGCCCTCTCTCTCCACTTCTCGTAAGCCTATCACAATCTTTGCTAAACACTCCCTATTTGCCTTTGAAGGCTTGAACACTACCTTGTAACAACAGTATGTCCAGAGAGAGAGGTGGGGGGCAAGAAGTAGTATTACTCTTGAGTGGAGTTCAAGGAAGGAAAGCTAAGCTAGGAGGGGAGCACACTCAAAAGACACAAGGGACCGGCAGTGTGTGATACCATAATGTCAATTGCCAAAGGAAACAAATTAAGGATCAGACAGAAGAAGGCACGAGAACAATTGAGGCAGACAAATCCACAAAGGCATATAGCTCCACTCTTATTGTTTTTTGTTCTAACTGACTTTTTTGGCATGGCTTTAAAAAAGAAAATCTCCTCTCTTTTCTCCCCCAAGCCAAAGGATGAACTGATAGTCTGATACATTGGATCAACAGATCCATGCGGTTTTGTCAGATTTGGCATCTGATGTAGAGTTTTTGGCCGTATTAGTGTGATTCCGTTTTGTATTTTAAAAAATAGCTGTAATGATTTTTTTGTTGCAAAATTAGCACCACGACCGCATGGCCACCGTGCAGCGGCCGCCCTAGGCCGCCACGTGTTTAGGGTTAGGAGGGTTAGGGTTTAATCCAGTTTCAGTGATTTTCGTTTGAATTTTAAAATATAGCAAATGACTTCAAAAAATTATAAAATTTTACGTGGAGCCTCCCGACATAAAATTCTGGATGAATGAAATTATGACAAATTTACACAAGCAAGTAAACTGTGTCGGGAGGCTCCACGTAAAATTTTATATTTTTTTGAAGTCATTTGCTATATTTAAAATTCAAACAGAAATTGTCGAAACCGAATTAAACCCTAACCCTCCTAACCCTAAACACGTGGCGTCCCGGCGGCCGTGCGGAAGCGGCACGTGGTGGGCTAGGGCGGCCGCCGCACGGCTGCCATGCGGTCGGGGTGCTAAGTTTGCAAAAAAAAAAAAACCGCTGTGGCTATTTTTGTAAATACGAAACGAAATCACACTAATATGGCCAAAAACTCTCTGATGTAATGCATCAGAAGAACATATACTTACTAAGGTTTGCAAGAAGCCTTTGGCATATGCCATAACTTTCCATTAATATCCTTTCTGGTTAGTCTTCACTCTTGAGAGAGGTATCATGTTATAACTCGGTTTCTCTCCTCTCTACAAGGCAAATGCAAATGCATGCAAAAACCTAGCAAGCTCCCTTCAGTTCAATCCCATCAGATTGATCTCCCAACAACATATCTTGCAAAAGTCAAACATACATCTTTCTGATCATATTCTCCAATGCCCTAAGTCAAGGTCCAAAAATGCCAATGAGGTCATCGAGACAGAGGAGAGAAGGCAGTTTTTGGACTAAATGGCATTATTCCGGCTGATATTTGTAAATGTGACTCTCCTCGTACGGTATTACCAAATATGGCAGTCCGGACGTGCCTCACGTGTACAATTTCGGTCGCCCATAGCCTGAAATCAATGTCGTCCGTACGTCCATCGCCCAGCCAGGCAGTATGCCGATACATGTGTTGTCCGCACGCCCACCGTCCAGACAAGCCGTGTCCACACGCCCCTCGACACGGGCGTGCGGACGACATTGATTTCGGGATAGGGGCGATCGTAATTGCACATGTGGTGGTGTGAGGCACGTCCGTGCTGCTATTTTTGGTAATACGGTGCGAGAGATGCTACTTCCATCAAAAACACCCGCAACAGTATTATTTAGGCCAAAAACTCGAGAGAAGGAACTGATCCATGGTCTTTGTTATTTAAAGGAACAAATCTATGACATGGAAGGAGAAATTGAGAGTGAAAGGAGCTTGGTTTGAAGTTTATTCCACTCCAGATTTTAGAAAAGTTCCTCTGGAGATAGAAGGGCAACATCCTCAAGTGCTCCAAAAAGTAAGCTTTTGCCTTGTTCCTTTTATTATCTTGGATGGACCTCTTGGTAGTATGGATGTTGGAATTTTTTAAAATTAATTAACCCTTTTTTAAAAAATTTATTTTAAAGTTAACCCCCACGAACTTTAATTCCAATTCTGATATTTTTGGTCACGCCATCACCTGTAGCGTAACAAAACAACACTGTCACGTCAGCCCGTATCTGAGCAAGCTCTTGTCACGCCAACACCGTGACGTGATAGTGTTGTTTGATCATACCACCATCAGTTGCGTGATAAAAAGTGCTATTTTAGCGGACTTATCCTATGACGTGATAATGTTATTTTATCACGTCACAGGTGGTGACGTGACTAAAGAGATCAGAATTGGAAATAAAGTTCGCAGATGATTAACTTTAAAATAAAATTAAGAAAAGGATTAATTAATAAAAAAAGTTCTGGATGTTCTCGACTCTCTAGTGTGGGACCTGTGGTCCTGTAATGGGTTAGTTACGTTAATGTCAGGTTTAGTACAAATCCCCCCCCCTCCCCCCCACCCCACCCCACCCTGGGGGGGTGTATAACTTGTCAGAATCTATCAACTAAGGTGATGGTTAGCTTGAACAATCACTAAGAAATTAATATGGACCTGAAATTCCATGGCAAGCTACTCTGTAAAGTGGTTGCTCTTGATTCAATATATTATCTAGCTTGGGGGCCTATTAGAAGAAGATAGCAATGTATTTGCCTAAAGTTAATTATGTAGAAACTTTTCACATGTTAGCTTATTATGACGAGTAGGTACATTTTTTCTTTCGAGGACACAGCTCGATCAAGCGAAGTATCATGCGATATTAGCAGGGTGTTCGTGCGTTACAACATAATCCTAAAAGAGAGTAATATATAACAGTAGATGAGATCTTAAGCTGCATAATAAATATTTTTTTTCACATATATATATATATATATATAAACAGAAACATTAACTCCACTTATTGTATCACCTACTGCTACTACCTAGAAATTAAAATTTTGAGCTCATAGATTATTTACATTTGGAAATTGAAGTTGATGCCAACTTCCCTCTGTGACGTGTTGCTCATTTCCGGTTATTGTTGGCTAACAAGGAAGAGGGCTACGCGTCGATAACTACATTCTTCCACCCTGAACCTAAACCACGACTCTTGTGGCCATAGGTCTCTTCAGCTCTCGCCAGGCACATTGCGGGAAGGAGGTGGGAGGTCGAGGGAGAAGACGGTGACAATGTCGCGGTGGTAAGCAAGGAGGAGGCAGCAATGCTTGCTCGGCCAGTGCAGAGTAGGAGGTGACGACGGCGTATGAGAGGATTAGGATGAAGAGGACACGGTGCGGTGAACTCGAGACGGTGGCGTAGCAAGAGAATGACGTTTTTGTCTCCGTCTCTTCCTTATATGCCTTCGCTGCCTCCCATCTCTTCCCCGTCGCCATCACTTCTCCTCCCGATACTTTCTCCCATCTTAACTCCTCAACGCCGCCTCCCCTCTCTGGGCATATGTGGCAAGCTTGAGGTCCACGTTAAGCATTGTGGGAAAAATCGTGAGACGACCTTAAGCATAATCCCCTGGTTTAGTAAATTCTCCCATCATAGAGGGCACAGGAAGAGAACAAGTAGTATCAATGTATAGTAGTATCAGTGTATCATGCACATAAGGTACGATTCCAAAATTCGGTGGATCTGACCAATCAGCTAGAACGTTCAGCCAAAAGCTGTCTAATTGGAGGGGAAAGAAGGTCTTCACACAACAACTTTCCATTCCATACTCCATAGGGGCTAGATATAAATTTCTCTGAGTGCAAGTCGTGTCAAATCTGTAAAATCATATCACAGCCAGCCCATGCACTTTGGTACAGTGTGGCCAGTAGAGGTGACAACCGATTGATTGTTGTCTCTCTGTGTTGCAATTATTACCTCTTTTTTCCAAGCCTATCTACGCCCGTCGCTTTTCTCGAATCTTTTTTATTTCGGCGTCTGATGCTACTTATTTCTTACTATCATGGAATGAAAACAAACGCAATGTACAATGGCTCATTAAATTTATAAAGGCAAAGCCATAGGTATATTCAGGCCGCGTTTGGACCTCATTAAAAGGAACATATCTAGTGCAAATCAATAATCAGATGCAATCATCTATAGTTCTATACCACTTGGATGCACTAAATCAACACAACAAATTCCGAAGAAATTTAAATATGTAGTTAACACAGTATTGAATCACCCTTTAAAATTTTGAGTTTAAATTCAAAATGCTAGAAGAAGAAAATACAAAATATATTTGCTTAAAATACAAAGTTCTGTCCTTTTATTTACCCCCTTTTCCCTTTAATTTATCATTCGTCAGATCTTTCTCATTTCTTACATCTCCCAGTACAGATCAAATATGAACATGATATTTTAATTGTAGGTATACTACGTTGAGAATTACATTCACATTTTTTTCTCATAATTTTTCATATTAATTTGATACACAAACCCAAATTGGCTTGTATGAAATTTATACCTAGGTTAATTTCTACAGTAAACATACCTCCTAAAAAAGCATAGATTTGAAATATATTCAGCACTATATTTCCAGATCCTACTATGACATACGAACATGCATATCCATAGCTTTCACCCGAAACGTGTACAGAATATAAATGCTTTTCTAAAGACACAAAGTCAACCAGCTTTTTCATTTTTTGAAGACTAGACTTAAGCAAGGAGCGAAGTAACCCAAGATCGTGTTATCTAAACTAGACATAAATAAATACCCCATGAATAAGTTTCTCCTGAACTTGTCGGCCTATTTTCTGCAAGTAAAGACAGTCGGGATTGGTTTAAGACTAAAACATTCTAGCTGCTCAAACATTTTAATTCTTCTCCAAAATAAAGCAAGCGTGCGAACATATGGCCCCAAGTCCCCAACTCAGTGGGGCAGCATAGCATTATTCTATGTTCTCTCTTTGAGCACAAGTCTGCTCCATTCAAATAACAATGCGCAGCAAGCCTTCGGAGACTAGCAAAAGAAGATGTAATTAAGATGAAATATAGAACATTGCAAACAGGCACCTACAGAAATCAACAATACGTATATTGAAAAAAGATTTAAGATACTGCCAGAAGGAAAGACGAATACAAATAACAGTAAACGCGAGAGAGATAAGCATTTCTTTTCATAAAAATAGGCCAATAATACATTGTTCAAATTTTAAAAAAGGCGAAGAAAATATTTTATACATCCGACACAATTTAATTGGGATTTGGATCAACAGTTGGTTATGCAGAGTTGGCAGATATGGTATATTAAGGCTTAGGTGGAGCACCAAAGAACAATACAGTTGTGTAAGATTAGATTGCGATATTGGCCACTAACTAGGGGCACCTACAGTAATTAACACAGTATGCTACACAGCTAAGGCCGGCCATCCATCATTCCCAACTAAAGGCACAAGAAGTTGCAATTTATGCAGGAAATGGACGAACTGGTATATTGTTAAAGTATCTCCCTACCTGTAGGCTTCGTCCATCTAAATGAATATAGAAAATACTAAGCACATAAATAATACTATTACTTAAAATGGTCCCAGGAGAATAGGAGACCTATGACTATGAAAACATTCAAACTACAGAATCTATCCTCTCCTCCAGCCCACAGGCAAAGGGCTGCATACATTGAACTCCCTGAATAAGCACTAAGCTTTATACCTTCAACTTGTTCTTTTCCATCCACTAATCACATAATTTATCACCCCCTACGTGCTGTTAGTGACCAAAGCAAAACCCTAAGATGGTCAACTAAGCAACCAATTAGAATTTTGACAACCTCCTTAGATTCCCTTATACGGCTAACCTTTTTCTCAATAAGTTAATCTTTTCAGTCCTCATCGTAAACGTACCAATCATTCTTGTACTTTTTATTTTTCTTGCCTGATCTAGATGTGTTCACCTTAGGGATAATTTACAGAAAAAGTTAACAGTTTTAATGGGGATTATTTGGTGACCCAAGGCAAGGAAGATCATGCTCAAGATGCTCTGCATCAAGCTGATTGTGACATTAAAGTTTGTGGGGTTCAGTAGTGAGGAGGGAAAAAAGGGTAAGGCTGGAAAAGAACAGCACTCACAGCATCCGGAAGGATGGAGTGCTCAGAACCACCATCATCATGGATTTTATTAGAAGGCTGAAGGCATATTGTGATTATGTGACTAATGAAACTACACTAAAAGTGGAATCAACTAAGGTGAATTTGGGTCCAGTAACAGATGCTGAACTTCTTCCTCTAAATCTAAAGCACGTTTACTTTTGTAAATCAATGGAATTGTGTCAGATACAAGACTAAGATCATGACAAAGATAAAAAAAAGGCATAAAAACTATATGATCAAACTAATAATTTGGATCACACATATACATATACATGCCAGGTTACTGATAGTCAATGAAACTCAGGACATTGACGCAGGGTAGAATACACCAGCATCTTGTGATTAAAAAAAAACTTTTCAAGATTATGGATGGCAGGAGAAGGATGATGGGCTCTTGCATCACAATCCTGCAACCCCAATTAATTAGTGGGCTATGCGCATGGAAGATTCCTCATATTTTCGAGCTTTCATACCTAGTAGAAGTGGGCACCTAGTTGATCATTAGGTCTACAATATAGCATATATTTAAGTCTAACACTTGCTGTTAAGAAAATGCCAAACACGGAGGCATCAAAGAAAGGGCCCATAAAGCAAAAGGCAATAAGAGTTCCAAGTCTTAGCACAGTGGTTAACAAAGCAAAAGTGCTACCTGAAATTCCTATGCATTTTGCAGCTAGATCATAGGGTCAGAGTACAGTTTGAACCGAACAACTAGGGGGCAATTAAAGGAAGCACGTAATATTAGTAACAGAAGTTGATTTATAATCATGCCACGTTTGTAATTATCAAAGCTCATTGCTTTCTTCTGTATTACTTAGTCTTGACTCTTGATATAGTAAAAGCAGATTCAATGAGAAAACTACAAATCTAACTTTAGCAGATTACATAAATCATACTTTGCCTAGTCCCCAGCCATCTATCTGCCTTCTCTTTGGTCAATGGTGTACAGCCATTAAAATCCCTCAAGATGCTGTTCGATTTCAACACAATCCAAATTCAATCACTTAGATACAAGATGTGTCGAATCTTCCCAAAAAGTTCACAGGAATAAGCTAAAGTGTCAAAATAACGTACCTTCCAGGAGTGAGGTGCTATTATATGTTCTCAATAGATCCACTAACCCACTAACAAATCGTAATTTGAGTATACCAAACACATCTGCTTTTGAGTCCTACTGATGGCACACACTACACAGTACTGCAACTAGCTGTTACGGGCTTTCGTTTGAAAATCTGGTGTCTGAGTAAAAATAAAGGTATATATATAGGAATGGTTAAACTAATATATGTTAGAGGGATATTCGTTCTTGCTCATGTTTAATATGTCTCTGAGTAGAAAAAAAATGCTCAGAATGAATCATCTATGTATGGTAATGTCGGCATGCAGTCGCCTTAGCTTTATCATCTGAGTGAGTCCCATAACTATATGTCAGAAACAAATAACACCCACCTATTCAAATGTATCACCTCATGATTGTTTTACTCCTACCTTTTTGCTAGATGGATCAATGGATGAGAGCATGTTGACTAATTACAGGCAAGGTCAACCAGTGGTTTTAGCCTTATGAAATCCTTGAGTATTTCACTATGCACAAGTACAAGAAGCATAAGCAATCATATGCTAAAATGAGTCCCATCTTCCGGATTATGCCCAAATCTACTATTTTGTCAAAAGAATACAAAGCAGAAATTTTGGTTTTTGTACAAAAGAGAAGGGCAGAGCAATTGAAGTGATTAAAAACCCATTTCTAACCAGTGATGTGGTGAAAGCTATAGATGCCATTATTCTGTAAACTTGTGGAGAAGTCAACAAATTAGAGAAATACCACCCCATGCACATCAAATAAATCAATAAATACCACAGCGCACTAACCAAATTAATGTCTGCGAGGAACTTATTCTTAAAGTAGACGGACTCTTTTGACTGCAAAGGACTGGAACCAATATGTGCTTAACTAAAGCTTTACTATGCTTATCTTCAACATTCGTCGTTCTCATGGTTTTCCTCAACAAAGCATATGGCATTCAGAGTTGTTGTATGAATTGTCAGAAAATTATTGTATACAGAAGTAGTCGAAAGTATTTTGCAAACGTGTGACATCTCGTTCATGCGAAGCATTCCTACTGGATTTAAAAGTATAGATACAGGAGATCTCAAAGTAAACTAGCTCAATTCAGGTCAAATACCAGATGGAACTCCTAAAATCGTTTAGGGGTGAAACATCACCAAATGTAAAATTGGGACTTGGTCCAAAACAAAGTTAGTTATCTGCTATTCTGCTTTGGACAAATAAAAGGTGAGACTCTATAACAGTTGGCACAAGATTATTGCATTCTCACCTTGTTTGAACTCTAAAATGCATACAGGAAAAGATGCATGCATGCAAGCCTTATTTGCTATTAGCTTACACATATTGTCAGTCTCTTATGCCCCAAAAGTCAACCTAATTGTTTAAATCATAGTTACTAGAAACGCGGTTCGTCCGAGTCACGGTACGGGATTCGGGTTCGTAATTCGTCACTTTTTCTTCCAATTTCCACTGCAAACACTAACCCCGTACCCTAAACCGGTTCGGGTTCGACGATTTGTTGGGGGCGCCGCAATCTACGTATGATGGACAGGGAGGAATTTTCCATGTTGAATCGATCTCACCACTCTCCCACGCTCTGACTGAGAGGCCATTAAGTTCAAAATTAGAATACACAACAGTGAAAAAACTTCGAGTTTTATAGAGAACAAGATACATGAGTGAAATGCAGCAAGTATTAGGCATTGAGGCAGGAAAGGACCAAGTAGACAGTGAGATGATTATGTTCTTTTTAAGTAGTTTGTCTAATTTACCTATCCAATTCACGTCTACTTTACCGAGGAAAACAATTTGCCTAACGGCCAGTAAGCTAGGGGCCCAAATTACTACACAAAACATCATCTCAATTTTCCCAACTCACATTTCAAGGAAAAAACATCAATGTCTTGCTCCCAAGATTGCAACTAAACATTCAGATATCGCAGAGACAGGGGTGCAATTAGTAGTACATTATTGTAAAAATTATGTGAACAAGAAGCAGATAAGCAAATATAACTCGGTTCAAGCTTCGACCAAAGAGGTCCACTCTACGCATCCGTTCACCTCGGTGCGGAAGATCACACGTCCTCTCCGGCGGCGCCGCCCGCGCCGTCGAGGGTCTTGAGGCCCTCGGCCACCGCCCTCGCGCGGTTCTGCGCCTGCCTCTCCACCGCCACGAAGTACAGGCCTGGACAACGACACCATCAAATCACATCGCACCACGAAGCAAATCAGGCGGAGACGAAGATGGAACGGAGCAGAACACTAGGGCCTAGGGTTCTTGGTCGGGTGCTTACTCACGACGCTGCCGATGGCGCAGATCCAGAGGACGCGCTGCGACCACCTCTCGCCCACCACACCTCGGCCTCCCAGCCCCATGCCTCCGCCGCCCGCCGCCTCCGCGCCTGCTCGCTTCGACTCGGGCTCCTCCGCCGTGCCCGCCCGTTGCCGTGTGACCGACGAGTGGGCCCCACCTGGCGGGAACTTAAGTGGACGGTTTGTTGGGCCGGGCTGCGGAGTGGGCCTAGAAAGAGGGCTATCTAATGGGCTTAAATTGGGGTGGTTCAGAAACTGCAACGCAAGCAGAATACGCAGCAATTATAAATGGGACCAGTAAAAAGTGGTTTTTTTTTTTTGTCAACTGGGAGTACCGCGGGTTGCAACGGAATGAGAAAAGAGTACAAGGTTGATACATAATTTTAGACGATAAATATTAAAAAAAATTTCACACAAATGAAGCAAAACATAACTCTCTATAAGAAGAATCTTCCAAATACCATACAAGGAATGCTAGTTCTGAGAAATATTCTTATATGTATTTCATAGTTTTACTACACATATCGAGACTCCAAAATTTATTTTCTATGGAATAAAAATCATGACATAAAATAATTGTGCGATGGATACTTTTGAAATTATGGAGGATACACCCTTCGACCTCTGCCTCCGTAGGAAAAAAAAAAACCAAAGTACCACAATAACATTAGATGTGTCGGTGTTTTAGGACCGATCTTACGTAATGATTGTTTGATTTAGAGGGCATCCAAGACTCAACTCACGTAGAGAGAATGACACAGGGATTTTTATACATGTTCAGGCCTTCTCCTGAGAGAATAACAACTCTACTCCTGCGTGGATATATTGAGTATACTGGTTACAGATCAAGAGAAAGACTCAAATGTAATGTCTTGTGCTCCTGATTGCCCCCTTCTCCCTTTTCTCCTGATGATCTTGTCTTTTATATAGTACTTGAAGTGGGCGTCCATTTCTCCAGTCCAAAGGTCGTCTCAACGCTTCAGATGTTGGAGTAGTTACTAGAGATTATTACTAGAGTTGTAACGTTCCCATGTCGCCAGTTAGTTATCATCAGGACAGAGGGTTAAACGTGCAGTCATTCCAGAGAGTAACAGCGTAATTAACTACCCATATATTCAAATATGGTGCAGAAGATTTCTTGATCTACCAGGCCTACATGTCTGTAAGCCCCATCGACTAGGGACTAGTCGTAGAAGAGCTTACGACCAGGTGGTAGTCGTAGTAAAGCTTACGACCACACACTGATCGTAGGAGGACTTATAATCAGGAGATAGTCGTAGAAGAGCTTACGACTAGGGAATGGTCGTAGAAGAACTTACGATCATGAGGTAGTCGTAGAAGGACTTACGACTATGGGGTGGCTGTAGAAGAATTTACAACCTCCAGCTCCTCCCTTACGAATGTTAAGGGGTATACTCAAGAACCATATGATGGTATGATTATTCATAATAAGAATCATAGATAAATAATTAAATGATGATTATTAGATCCTCGTCATCTAGCCCCCCAGCTTCAAGTAAAAATAACTTACTTGGAAAAGGAGCCACAGATGATCTTGCGACCAGAAGACGGTCATAGAACAGTGGTCGAAGGAAAGACTTTTCAACCGGTATTTCATTTGACCAGAAATTGAATTGGTCAAGAAGGTTGTAGGAAATCTTACGACTACAAGATAGTCGTAGAAAATCTTACGACTACAAAGTGGTCATAGTATGGTGATCGAAAGTAAAACCTTTCCGACCGGTATTTCATTTGACAAGAAATAGACTTGGTCAAGAAGGTAATTTCGCTTGAGGTGTAAAGACAGACTCAGTTTTCTCGAACAGATAAATTTAAGAATCTCAATCGACTCTCATAGACCTGTCTATTGGAGTGGTTCCAGAAAAGGTGGCAACTATTGAGTTGCCACGTCTTTAACCTAAGTGCGCGGTTATAAAAACTTATCGTGGGTGTGATTTTAGGGTTCTTACTTTTCCCCAATCACTCCAACTGTTCATCGAGCTATTGTATTCTCTCGTACGCCCTCTCGAGACCTTTCTAAGTCCAAATCTCCCTTTCTTGAGAAAGATGGCTGGAGCCGCTTTTTAGTGGGCCGAATCGGAGATGGATGCGAGCAAGATGAAGACTCTGGTCGCCGCCGAGAAGATCCCGAAGAAGGAGTTTGTCAAGTGGATTAAGGCTGCTGGGCAACATTGGTCGTCAGGGGAGATTGGGTAGATTCCCGTCTTCCAGGCATACTGTGAGTGTGGCCTTTGATTGCCTGCTCACCCTTTTCTCACACTTGTACTTGGGCACTTCGAGGTGGAGTTGGTGAACCTCGTTCCCAATTTCATCACGATGTTGGGAATGTTCGTTTACTTGTGCGAGGCCCACCATGGGATTCCGACCGACTTGGAATTATTCCAGTACTTCTACAAGATGACCAAGTCAGCGAGAATCATCGGTAGCTGTAGTCTAAAGTTCCACGATGAGAAATCGAAGGAGTATATTCAGATGTTCACCCAGTCATCATGATCAGGATAGAAGAAAAGGTGGTTCTACTGGGAGACGACCAGTGAAGACAGTCTCTCTTTTGCCGAGATTGCCGCCGAGAAGAGTTCTTCTTGGGATTCGACTCCCGGAGATCTTAGCCAGATCGCCTCTTATATTCAAGCCATCAAAGACTTGAATGAAGACGGGCTTACCGGATGGCATGTGGTGAAGGATTTCATCACGCGCCGCATTAGCCCTTTGAAGAGGAGGGCTCATCCCATGTGGAGGTATTTGGGGCCAAAAGATCCGACCAGAAATTACGAGAAGGGTAAATAAATTTCCAATCTTAGCCTTCTTTCTGTTGATTTCGAACTTGGCTATTGAAAGTTTACTTACTCCTGCAGATTTCTCACAAACAAAAATTGACGCTCGAGTCAAGCTCATTTGTGAGAAATCCCCACCACCCAATGTTGTGGCTCCTCAAATCCTAGCAGCCCTGTCCGCAGAGGACAAGATGGAATGCCTAAAGGTAATTAAGAATTGATTTCATCTTCAGGATCTTGTAGTCGTAAAAAAACTTACGACTAGGTACTAGTCATAGGAAGACTTATGACCAGAGGATTGTCGTAGAAAAGCTTACGACTAAGTGCTGGTCGTAGAAAAACTTACGACCACTTAGTAATATTTCTTTTTCTGATTTATGCAGAAAGTGGGCATGGAAGACCGTCAGGACGGCAAAGAGTTCGAAATGATGGTCGTCGGCGCGGTGGCGGGGCAAGTCAAGGCTCCTCCATCCAAAAAGCGTCGACTCGTGAAAGTCACCGACAAGGGAGACGCAGGTTCAAGCTATGCTGCTTCAACCAAGCCTTTTCCAAAATTTGCTACGGACATGGCTGCTGCAGAGGAGGCAAAGGCGGTCGAGGCGATTGAAATTCTCAAACACAAAGCCCCCAAGACCAAGGTATCCTTCTACTATGACAATAATACTTTCACAGTTTTTGCCTCTCATGGCTTTATCAAGCAACAAGAAAAGGAGAACTAGAAGAGTTTTATGTCTTTTATGAAGGAATTCGCTGCACCAGCAGTGCCTATAGTCGAGGGCTGTGCTGCCCTTGGGGTGGTAGAGACTGGTCTCGGCCATTCGGAGAGCTAGGAGGCTCAAGGAGCGGTAGTTCTCGCTCAAGACCCACGACCAGATGTGGTCATGGCTGACCTCATTCCCCAGCTCAATTTTTGACCAGACATGGTCGAAGAGAAGAAGTCGAAGAAATCTTCTCTAGGGAAGGTTGCTTCCAGATTCAAGATCAAATCCGGTAAATGAATGTATGCAAAAAGACAAAAGTGTAAGAACATCATTTACCTTTTTGCTTTTTACCATCTGACGTGTTTTCCTTTTCGTGATCTTAGCTCGACTCCTCCAGCCCTCAAGGACATTCCTGTCGAGGAATCCACTCTATTTCTCTAGCAGTTGGAGAAATGACAGTGGCGGTGGTCGAAGGGTCGTCCACTGTCCAAGTGGTGGAAGAAGTCGTTGTTGCTGAAGCAACTGTGACCACGTGAGCGGTCGTGGAGGCCAAGGTGAAAACGGCGCATTATGCAGCAGAGGCATCAGGCCAAGACGACGGATCGTTGGGCCACCGTACCGGGAAGGAAGTCGCCATAGACGTTCCTCCCGGTCCCCAAGGAGGAGCTGTCGTCACCGAATGAGAAGAACAAGAATACAACAACTTCTTTTCTGAGTTCTTTGGTCCTGCTTCTGTTGTGGGATCCTCTGCTTTTAGATCTTGTAACCGAGTTCGCCACCGCAAGGATATTCCAAACAGAGGGAATATTTTCAACGATGAGCGTCTCGAAAAGGTGTGGTGGAATCAGGTTGAAGAGATCGACGAACTGAAGAACCCCACCAGAGTATTCTCCACGTTTGCTCGAACGAGCATTAACGTAAGTACTTGTCGCCCAACATTTATATAGGTGGCTTTTCTCGCTTTTTACTATCTTTCTTTATACATAATACATAGAGCTCTAGAGCAAGTTGTCACTATTGCAGGGTACAATCGATAACTTGTGCAGCAGTGACAGGAGAAAGCGGAACTCTACGAGCAGGCAGAGAGATGGTAAGTTACTACTACACGTAGTCGTTTATGTTTCGACCATTTGCACAGTGTTTATGGGGGTTTTCGTAGAAGAACTTACGACTAGGTACTGGTCGTAGAAGGACTTACGACCAGAGAATTGTCATAGAAAAATTTACGACTAGGTACTGGTCGTAGGAGAACTTACGATCAGAGGACTGTCGTAGAAAAACTTACGACTAGGTACCGGTCGTAGGGGAACTTACGACCAGAGGACTGTCGTAGAAAAACTTACAACTAGAGGACTGTCGTAGAAAAACTTACGACTAGGTACTGGTCATATGAGAACTTACAACCAGTTATTCTATGCTTATGTCTACTCTTTACCTCTGTAGGTTCAAGAGTAACGAAAAGACCTTGGCTGGTTCGCTTGACTACGAGAAAGTCAAGACGAAAAAGCTAAACGAGGAGGAATAAGATCTTCTGAATAAGCTTTAGGAGGCAGACTCTCCAATTCGAAAGTTGCAGGAACGAATAAACGGCAAGTGTTGAACTTAATACCGCTTATAACCTTTTTTTTTCTTTTTCTAACTCTTATTCCTTTTCAGAAAAAGAGGTCAAAATGGGGAATCTCGAAACTGAGGTTAAAGAAAAGACCATGGTTGTTTACGAGATTGCCCATATCGCCAAGGAAAAAGATCAGGAGATCAAGTCGTAAAAGGAGCACTATGCAAAGAGCACTGCTTTCATGATGATGAAGTCAAGAAGTTAGATTCTCTACTAGCAGGTAAACCAGTCTTTACCTGTGACTAGTTTTGTTTTCCTTTTGGGGTCATTTTATCTGACTTGTCTTACTCTTTGCAGAGCAAGCAGTCAAAATAAAACAACTCTGTGAGGCTTCGACTCGTAACCAGGAGGAGATGAAGTCGATGAAGGTTACCCTTCAGGACAACATTCCTCTCTTGAACAATGTACTCGGCGGGCTACGTGTTGAGGAAATCACTCCTCGTGAAGACACAATGATTGCTCACATGAGTACCATTGGAGACAAGAGTTGGTGACTATTATGAAGACCAACCAAGCTGATTCGATAAAAGAGGCGGTCAAAGGCGCAATAAGTTTTGTTCTAGCAAAACTTAAAGCTCATGACCCCAATCTTAATCTGTAACCAATCAAAACCGACTTTGACTACTCTAAAGCATAAGCGGAGCAATTGATGGAAGATATGGAGTTGATCAGCAAGGAAGTCACGGAGGAGATGCAAATAAGGTCTCCCTCATCAGAGTAGTTTGTACTAGAAAACTGTAAAGACAAGTTTTGGTTGTTGATATATATAATCCTTTCTTTTTCTTGCAAATCATCTTGTCAAGTAGTTAGTAACTCATCAGATAATGAATGGAAAAAGAAATTAAGACTAAGAATTGAAGTCATATTAATAACTTTATCCTAGCCCCCAACTATTTGCTTAGTTTATTTATATAAACTAAGGGAATAGTGTGAAATGGGCTTTCTTAAAAAAGAGAGAGGTTTAGCTAACTTATAGTTTTCAGTCACGATTATCATGCACTGGTCGAAAGAGTAGGAATGAGTCGACACTAGAAAGGTCCTTCTAGTGGGCAGGACCACGTACAAAAAGGAAAGGCTTCGACTAGGTGATGTTACCTTCTTCAACTAGGTTAATCAAATCAAGAACGATAACTTGAGTTAGACAAACATTTGGAGTACCTTAAAAATTCATTCGACTTATTCTAGTGCACTCGGTAGTTTCGCTTCTGGTAGCAAGAGTAAGAAACAGGACGACGCTAGGAAGTTCCTTCTAGTGGGCAGGACCACGTGCAGGGAGGAAAGACTTCGGCTAGGTGTTGTGTCTTTCTCCGACCAGTTTGAACGAAGCAAGTTTATCGAAAGTAGTCGAATAAATATCAAAAGTGTACTCTGCTTAGAGTATTTTTCAAAATGAATAAAGAAATAAACTAAGGTACTACGAGTTGGCTTTGAAAATATTTCGACCATGTGTATTGAACACGAGCTCTTTGTGTTGGCAGTAAAAAGGGAAGAACGAGTCGACACTAGGAAGTTTCTTCTAGTGGGTAGGACCACGTGCAGAAAGAAAATGCTTCGACAGGTGATGTCACCACCCTTTTGACCAGTGTAAAGAAAGTTTGGGTACTGGTCGTAGAAGAACTTACGACCAGGTAATGGTCGAAAAATTATCAAAGCGCTACTCAAAGTAAGACAATAAAGATAGAAGGAATCTGATACTTTATTGTAGGGTTGGCCAATTACACATAAAATTTGCATAACTTGTCGATGTTCTAAGAATTGGAGAGAATTCGGCCATCCTCCATTGTTAGTCGATCAACCTCGGTCACAGAATCTCGCCATCGGTAAGGACCTTTCCACTTGGGGAAAGATTGTTCCGATTAGATTGGGATTGAATTTTCTTCAATACCAAGTCACCTACAGCAAGGCTACGAGGTTGGACCTTACGATCATAGTATTTGCGCAGGGCTTGCTGGTAGATTGCTGAATGGATTAAGGTTTGATTTCTCTTTTCTTCGAGCAGGTTCATGTCATCCGCTCGAAGTTGTTCCTCAATAGAGTCGTTGAAAGTTTCGACCCTTGTTGATCTGATCTTTAGTTTTGGTGGAAACATGACTTCGGCATTGAAAACTAGGAGAAAAAAACATGTTTCACCTGTGGCCCGACTAGCAGTCGTACAAATTGCCTGTAATATTGAGGGTAATTCTTGTACCCAAGCCCCCAAATACAACAAGTCGGGTCAAGACTTGAGTTTTGATTCCTCAGATATTTGACATTCGCTTTTGATCGCCCCATTGCTTTGAGGATGGGCAACAGAGGCGTAACACAGTTTGGTTCCCAACTCGTCGCAAAATTCTTGGAATTTTGCGCTTGAAAATTGCTTAGCATTATCTGTAATTATTCGACTTGGGACGCCAAATCAAGTAATCACGCTTCTCATCATGAACCATTTTGCTACTTCCGTTGTTATCCCAGTCACAGGTTCGGCTTCGACCCATTTTATGAACGTATCAATAGCCACAAAGAGGAACTCGAAGCCACCTAGGGCTTTTGGGAACGGTCCTAGGATGTCGAGACCTCAAGTCGCAAAAGGCCAAAATAGAGAAATTGTTTGTAATACCTGAGCCGGTTGGTGTATTTGCCTACTATAAAACCGGTATTGTACACACTTCTTAACCAACTTTTTGGCATCATAGAGGGTTGTTGGCTAGTAGAAACCTTGTCGAAAGGCCTTTCTGACCAGCGTTCTGTAGGAAGCATGAGTTCCACAGATGCCCCCATGTATGTCGTGAAGGAGGTTTAATCCTTCTCTCTGTGATATGCATCGCATAAGTATCCCTTGAGTACCTCATTTATAAAGGACACCTTCGACAAAAGTATACATTTTGGCCTTTCAGGATAAGTGATCTGCCTCGAGATCATCATCGGGTATTATACCCGTCTGAAGATACTCGTAGATGGGATTCATCCAGGTAACCTCATATTCTAGAGAGGCTGTCTCAATAGGAGTTGTCTTTGGTGTTTTTACCAGAGACGACTTCTAGAGCTACTCCAAGAAGACTCCTTTTGGTACTTGTGATCGGGAAGAAGCCATTCGAGCAAGCTGATCTGCGAGAAAATTATCCTTTCGAGGGATAAATTGTACCTCGAAATCAAAAAAATGCTTTTCAAACTTTCGAACTTCCGATAAGTACCGAGACATGGTCGGATTAGAGCACTGGTACTCATTTCCGACCAGATTCATGACTAGTTGAGAGTCTCCTCTCACGAGTAGTTGTCGAATCTTGAGCGCTTTCATAGCTCGTATGCCAATCAGCAAACCTTCGTATTCTACCATGCTGTTAGTGCCTTGAAAGTTTAATTGAATGGCATACTTTAGGGTCTTTCCGGTAGAAGATTCCAAGACCACCCCAACCCCGGAGCCACTTAAAGTAAGCGACCCGTCAAAGTACATCGTTCACTAGTCATGGGTATCGTACTGGAGATCCTAAACAGGTTCAGGATTTGTCCATTCGGCGACAAAAGTCTGCCAAGATCTGGAATTTAATGGCTATTCGGGACATGAAATAGAGGTTGAACTCCCCAAGTTCTACTGACTATTTTGCCATGCGTCCTGCTGCTTCCCTGTTCTAAAGGCTCACTCCTGAGGGAAACTCAGACGGCACAATTATGTTTTGCGCTTGAAAATAATGCCGTAGTTTCCTCGAAGACATAAGGAGGACATATAGAAGTTTTTGGATTTGAGGGTAACGCTCCTTAGGCCTATGCAAAACTTTACTTATGTATTAAACTGGTCGTTGGATGTTTTCACGTTCTATAACCAGTACTGTGATCACTGCCTGTGGCGTGGCAGCTAGATAAATTAAGAACGTCCCTTCTGGTTTTGGAGAAACAAAAATAGGAGCACTCATAAGATACCTCTTGACATCCTCAAAGGCAGCGTTGGCGTCTTCTGACCACTCGAAACCCTCGTGCTTCCTTAGAAGTTTGAAGAAAGGTGGTCATTTTTCTCCCAGTCGTGCAATGAAACGACTTAAAGCCACCAACCATGCACCCTGTGAGTTTCTGGACTTCTTTCTTCGTGGTCGGAGAGCACATTTGCACGATGGTCTTTATCTTTTCAGGATTTGCATCGATTCCTCATGCAGAGACAAGGAATCCAAGTAATTTTTCTTAAGAGACTCCAAACACACACTTCTCAGGATTGAGTTTCACACGATGTTTTCTGAGGTTGTCGAATGTTTCTTGCAAGTCAGAAACACGATTAAGTCGCTTGATGCTTTTTACAACTAGGTCATCAACATAGGCTTCCAAATTTTAGCCTAGCTGAGGTGAAAAGGTCGATTGCATCAAGCGTTGAAAAGAAGTGCCATCATTTTTTAGTCCAAATGGCATTTTGATATAACAAAATATTCCAAATGGAGTAATAAATACAGTCTTTTCTTTATCTTGTAGACACATATTAATCTGATGGTAGCCAGAATATGCATCTAGAAACCTTAATGTTTCACAACCGGCAGTAGAATTAACCAACTGATCGATACGAGGTAAGGGGAAATCATCTTTTGAACAAGCTTTATTGAGATCAGTGAAATGTACACACATTCGCAGGCTTGGCCAACCACTCTGGGTGGTCGACTTCTCTTATAAAGTCTGTTTTAAGTAGCTTGTCCAATTCTGATCTTATAGCATTTCATCGATCAGGGACAAATCTCCGTAATTTTTGTTTTACGGGTACTTTGTCAAGCCGTAAAGCTATCATGTGCTCGATCACCTCCCTAGGGAGTCCTAGCATGTCGGATGCTTGCCACGTGAAGACATCTGCATTAGCTCAGAGGAAATTGACGATAGTGTCTTCCTATTTGGGGTCGGAATTATCCCCGATGCGAACAGTCTTCGAGGGCTCCTCTTGATCCAGATGAACCTCTTTGACCTGGTCGTTCGGCTTTGGTGCGGCTTTAGGCGTCGATTGCTTAGTCGAAGGTTGTGCCTTGTTTTCTTCTTGAGTTGGTATTTAGCCAACCATCTCGAAGGATCGACGGTCACACGTATGCGCCATCTTTTTATCACAGTGAATTGTGATTACTCGTTTGGGACCTAGCATCTTAAGACATTGATACCCAATGAGTAGCCATTAAGAATTTTGCCAAAGTTGGTCGTCCGAGTGTGGTGTTACATGCCGTATCGAAATCGACCACATCGGAGGAGATCTTCTCTGTCTTGAAATTACTTGGTGAACCAAATGTTAAAGGAAGAGAAACTTGGCCAATAGGTTTGGCCAAAGACCCTGGTACAATACCATGGAAAGAGTATCGTATCAGTCTTACTTTGGTCCTAGGTACTTGTATCTCATCCAGGATATTAGTAAACAAGATGTTTAACGAGTTGTCACTATCAACCAACACTCGATTTACTCGACAGTTGTTGATGGTGGGTTCGACCACGATCGGAAACCGACCTGGTCGAGTAGAAGGGATCGGGCAGTCACTCTTCTCGAAAGAGATGGTAACTTCCGACCACTTCAGCAGCTTATTGACAAGGAGAGGGTTAATGGAATTTACCTCATGTTCAACAGCCTTAAGCTGTCGCTTTGACTCGTATGCCGATGATCCCCCATAGATATGCTCGATGGTATGCTTAGGATTTTGGAATGACATCTCCTCGTTGTTGTCCGATTTCGTTGACCACTCGCTTGCACTACCTTCTTGAGAGTAGGAAGTGGTCCTTTGCTGTTGTAGTAGTCCTCGAGTTTTCGTTGGAAAACTCGGTAGTTGCGAAGATTATGTCCTTCCTTTTTATGGAAAGGGCACCACCTAGGCTTGTTGTTCTTCCTTTTGGGGAGCTTGTCCTTGCTTCAATCGGAGTATGGCTTGGAGCCTTGAGGCTTGTTATCGCTTACAGCCAAGACTTCCTTAGAACTGCTGGCTTGAGGCTTTTGATCATTCGTCTTATTCTTGGATTTCTTGGTCTTCTTATCCTTCTTCTTACCATTTTTGCCTGCCTCTTGAGGGATTTTATTATCTCGATCAATAGTATTATTCCATTCGACTACTTCAGCAGCAGTCACATATCAACCGACCATCTCAAATAGCTCGATGACGGTGGCAGGAGGATTTAAAGCAATATCCTCTGTGGTCCTTCTACTACAGACTCACTGCTTAAAAGCTCTGATGACAGACAAATCAGAAACTTCAGAAATGGAATTCTGAACCTGACTGAAACGTTGAATGAACTGACGTAGTGTCTCGTGGTCATTTTGTCTCATCCCGTGCAGGTTGTCCTCCTTCCCAGGGCGATGGTAGGTGCCCTAGAAATTGGCCAGTGACAGGTCGCAAAGGTGCTGCCATGAATAGATCGACTCGAATGGTTGATTTAACAACCACGATCAAGCAGATCACTCGCGCACAGTAGAAAAGTAATTCACTATTACATGCTCTCCTCCTGCTGCTGCTCGAACAACGGTTGTTTAGATCTGGAGGAATTCAATGGGGTTTTGAGATTCTTCAAACTTCTCCATGTCTACTGGTCGAAACCGAGGCGGCCAGCGAACTGCTCGGAGGTTGGGTGAGAAAGCCCAACACCTAGTAATAACTTCTTGATGCCTTCTTTGTGGCAAAGAAGGGTTGACGTCACCAGGTGATCGTACACGATGATACCTGGTCGTAGGTGGAACCGACCTGTGGTAGGTCTCAACCTTACGAGGGAAATACTCCTCGTATTCCATCTATTGTTGCAGATTTCTTGGTTGGAGTGGTGAACGATCACCTCTCCTGGGAGCTTGTTGATCATCAAGCATTCGAGGAACTCTTCTTCGACTAGAGTGGGGATTAGGAGAGCGTTGTGACCTATTGTCGCACCGATCTCTATGTGGTGAGTTGTTTGAACGACTGGTAGCTGATGGAGTCATACCGCTACGACTTCCGGAATGATGTCGGTGGGGGCACTCGAGTCTGGTCATCGTTCTTCAAAGCCTTTGTGCGATATCTTCGATGAAGAGGCCGTAGCCGGACGCTTGGGCAAGTTCCCGAGATGGTTTCTTGAGCAGATTGTTGATGTGTTGAAGTTCCCGAGCTTCTTCCGACCGATATTGAACGCGCCCAGGCAGATTTCTCTGAGCTGCAATTCTTTTCTGTCGGGTTGTCCCAGGATCGTCCATATCTGATCCTTGAACTTGACTCAATGAAGTCTGATTATTTCGAGGATTTCCCGAACGCTCATCAGAGTATGGACCCTGTTCATCACCGGAGGTGTCCTCGTCATTGCCACGAGGGGTCGCAGTGTGTGATCGTCGGGGAGCGTCCTCAGTCCTGTCTCTAGGAGAGTGATCATTATCTAAGGGAAGGATGAAGACCCCTCGTTGATGATCTCCACTTGCGCTTGAGGCCTCCTCGCTTGAGGAATAGTCGAAAGACACCATCTGGCGACTTATAGCAAGCCTCTCCAGGAAGGGGAATTCTGGGTTATAAACGTCTCCGTCCGTAGTTGTGCCCTGCGATGGGATGGTCGAACTCGCAGTAAAAGCGTGCTCGATCCCATCCTCGGTGGGGCTAACCGGAGAGAGATGACCACTAGATGCTGATGAAGCTCTGGAATGATGACTTCCAGGACTTGCCGTGCTGTGCCTGGACCGTCTTAGACGGACTTGAACATTTGGAGGGGAACTCGCCATGCTCGAGCCCCGCCTTTGGGACAATTTCGATTGTGGTCGGATAGACCCTTGCCCTCTGAGAAAGCTGGTTTCTTATTTGGACATAATGTTGTGGGGGATAAGGATCCCTCCTCAACTCCATCGGTGGTATGGTCTCCTGGAGAATAATCTCCGGAGGCGACATCACTGTCGGATGATGCAATACTCGGCTCATAGTTGAAGCCGACATCCATGTCGATATCTGCGTACTCGACCAAGTCGAACTTGTTCTTCTCGTTCCACTCTCCTACCATGGAAGCATTAGAGTTGGGAGAAAATGAAGGAAACCTGATGACTAAAAGATCCCCACAGTTGGCGCCAACTGTCGGTGTTTTAGGACCGATGTTACATAATGATTGTTTGATTCGGAGGGTCTCCAAGACTCAAATCACGTAGAGAGAATGACACATAGATTTTTATATCGATTCAGGTCTTCTCCCGAGAGAATAACAACCCTATTCCTGTGTGGATATATTGAGCATGCTGGTTACAGATCAAGAGAAAGACTCAAATATAATGTCTTGTGCTTCTGATTGCTCCTCTTCTCCCTTTTCTCCTGATGATCTTGTATTTTATATAGTACTTGAAGTGGGCGTCCGTTTCTCCGGTCCAAAGGTCACCTCAACGCTTCAGATGTTGGAGCAGTTACTTGATATTATTATTGGAGTTGTAATGTTCCCACATCGCAAGGCAGTTATCATCAGGACAAAGGGTTAAACGTGCAGTTATTCTAGAGAATAACAGTGTAATTAACTGTCCATATCTTTAAATATGGTGCAGAAGATTTCCTGATCGATCAGGCCTACATGTCTGTAAGCCCCATCGACTAGGGACTGGTCATAGAAGAGCTTACGACCAGGTGGTGGTCGCAGTAAAGCTTACGACCGCAGACTGATCGTAGGAGGACTTACGATTAGGGGATACTCGTAGAAGAGCTTATGACTAGGGAATGATCGTAGAAGAACTTACGACCATGAGGTAGTCGTAGAAGGACTTACGACTATGAGGTGGTCGTAGAAGAACTTACGACCTCCAGCTCCTCCCTTACGAACGTTAAGGGGTATACTCAATCCATAATAAGAATTATAGATAAATAATTAAATGAGGATTATTGGATCCACGTCAAGATGCAACAACAGAAAGAAAAAGAATTGCGCAAGAAGTTACATGGACACAACCAATAAAATGCAAAGCACTGAATCCCAAATTCTTAAATCATATAGTTCCATAAACCAAGCACCACTTGCAAAGCTTCTACAACAGAGAAGATCCCATCTGCCCCATCCATAGACTCGATTAAAGACCTCAATGGCTATTGTGGCCAGTCTCCTTGCCCCTTTGTCCAAGGTTCCACGTCTTCTTGTTTCTGCAAAATAGACTAATAATGAATCCAATGGCAAATATAAAACATGGTTTGATTGGAGTGAGAGGGCAGCGTATGATCAAATCAAGCTATATTTTGATTTCTCCTAATGCCCAACATGTCGTGGCTACCCCCCATACAAATCAAAGCTCTCAGTTGTTTTCCACAACCAGATAACCAAGAACCCAACTATGTGGGATTCAATCACAAAAGCGGCGACCAAGAGGCTTGAATCGAGGGAGGAGGGGATGGACTTAAGGATTCACTTGAAGGTATAGGAAGGATTGGGAGGTAGTTGTTACCTTGCTATGTATTGGATCGTGAGAAAGTGTTTACCCCTTCTTCGTGGGTGAGGTGGATTGTTGTACGCCCTTGCTACTTGTGCAGGCTAAACAATAGGCCTGAAGAACAAGAAAATTCAGATCAAGTAGCAAACTGAACCTATCATTAGGACATCTTTTCCTTCAATTTTCTAGGTCAGGAAGCAGCATACGCATCAATAGAAGGCACAAGGTGCTTCCATGTAAGTGTAGTAGCGAAGTGTACCTATCAAGAAAACATTTTCCTTTTGTTTCTAGGTCAGGAAGTAGCATATGTCTCAATAGAAGGCACAAGTTACTTCGATGAAAGTGACAGGTTTGACACTTAGTGTTGCAATTAATGAAGAGACAATTGACAGCGCAACTGTAGAGAATTAGCTTCAAGAACCTGAGGTCTATTGCATGGGGCAAATGCTCATAAATGTTTTGGAAGAAATTGTATCCTCCAAACATTATTGACTCCACTTAACATATAAAACGATTTCCGATGAAACAACATTTTTTTCTCTAGAACAAAAAAAAACACACCACCAACCCACAATTCTTCACCGCAAACATGCGTTATATTTACTGCAAAACATGTAATGCACTACCAGAATATACAGTTATACATAATCAGACATGGATATAGATCAAAATAGTAAGAAAATCATTTGTGCAGAATCGCAATGAACTAATTTTCATTAGCTGCAAGTGCAGACCATTCACCACACTAAATCACAATGAACTAATTTTTATTAGCTAAAAGTGCAGACCATCCACCACACTTGGTAATTGCAAAAACCTTATGGCGATGTGAATATGTGGTATCACATTGATGGCTTGACACCTAATCATGTATTACCAAATCAGAAACAACTCTAGCAAGCCCAATATGCTAATCACAACTAATGAAAGAGGAAAGTGAAAAACTATAAACATACATCGGAATTCGGAAGACGTGCTGTGAAAATGCCTTATGCACCATGAGCTTGGCAACAAGCAACCGCTGGCCACTCTTGTTATAGCAACCAATCAGTTGGCCAGCCAGCCGCTATGTTGTTGTCCAACAGTCCTCACCACCTACACACGGAAAGAAATGCGAAAACAAAGCCATTCAATTAAATGTCATAAACTCTAGGCAGGTACGACGAATGATCATAGGGAGCATGCAATAGAGACCAATAACTGGCATAAGCTAGGTCAATCAGACCACCAACTCGCATCTGCATTGGAGACCACCAACTCGCATATGCATTGGAGAAAAGTACGGAAATGCTAAGAATCCAAATGATATGAGGAATATTGAACTAAATTCGGCAAGCATGACATAAAATCCTTACCTCTATCAGCCAGTGAATAAGAAAGTCACACATCATCTCATTTATATTAGTCTAACTTGACATGTAACTGGGAGAGCCACAGCTCAAATCCTATTCATACAGAACTTTGTAATTATTACTATATATTAATTCTTGAAGGAAAGCGCCACCAATGGTTCTCTCGCCAAAGTCGCCTACTTAAACCGCAGATCGTCTGACGCTTACTATTAGGCTCGTAATGGCTTCAAGCCCACCCCAATCCATACAAAAAAGCCTACTTCCCAAACCAACCCAATCTACAAATCAAATTCTAGAAACCAAACAAATCCAGCCTACATGCACTTTACACCCAAACCAAACAAACCCATTTCACATTTTCGGGTTGAATCCATTTCCAACCAAACAGCCACAGCCCATTGAACCCATTTCCAACCAAACAGCCACAGCCCATTGAACCCATTTCCAACCAAACAACCACAATTTCACCACCAGACACACCGCCTTCCCATCGCCCTCCTACAGCTCATCACGTTGATCCCTAGAGGCGATGCTGAACTCTCTGATGGAAAGATCGGCGAGGGACAGACGCCCAGAGACAGCACCCTCGACTCATTGCCGTCATTGTTGTTCGCATGGTCGACCTCACGAGGCCTACCGCCATTGTTGCCGAGGGTCGCTTGCGTCCCGTGGCGTGGAATCCACCGTCATCGCCATCACCTCATACCATATGTACCATCT
This sequence comes from Phyllostachys edulis, assembly GCA_036346405.1. NCBI lineage: Eukaryota > Viridiplantae > Streptophyta > Magnoliopsida > Poales > Poaceae > Phyllostachys > Phyllostachys edulis. The sequence continues at coordinate 16,381,265 of CM070547.1, forward strand.
CTTGGTTCATTTGAGCTGATCATAATTCATAAGAGGTGAAATGCAATGGCTTGTCAATGGCAGGAAGATGCGGGGGTGGAAGATTTAGTCTTGGTGGAACTCGAAAGGAAGGCGATGAAGGCGGACGCACAGCTGAGACAGAAAGATGGCTCAAGATGCTACAGGTCAGGATTTGTCACAGTGCAAAACATTCTGCAAATGTCTAACCAAGAACCTAATCGCGCACGTCTGCTTCTTGCAGATGGCTCAAGATGCTGCTGGAAGGGCTGATGAATTGTTGCCATACGATCGCCATGAACCCTCTGAATCTCACATGAAGATGTTCGAAGAGACGTCGACGAGGCTACGGCACGGCTGCCATGGTATGGGCATCAGGCGAAGCGCGGTGAGCCGCCTCGGCGTGGAGTTCCAGCGACAGAGCCAAGCGCTCGAGGATGGAGTTCGGAACGCGGCAACATGCCCAACCCATTCCAACCCACAGGCCCAAACCGTGGTTCCAAACCATACGAACCCAAAAATTATTAGTCCAAACCAAACCAAACCAAACCAAACCAATTTTGGTGTAAACCCAATACAAACTAAACCATTAGCTGCCTCAAACCATTTCTATCCATCCAAAGCCAATCTGTTTCACCCGTTTCAATCCAACCCATTACCAGGCTTACCTACGGCCTCGTGCGTGCCCACTCGATACTCGCGCCTATGCTTCGTGCATGTTGCGCCTTCGCTCGCCTTGGCGTTGAGCGCCGTTCCACTCCAGTAGGCCCAGCCTTCGGCGACGATCGCGTCGCCAACAGAGCCTCGACGACGCTCCTGGGTCCCACTTTCCGCACTGCTACCGCCTTCCTCATCCATTCACCGGTCGCCACGCCGCCCCTCCAAGGGCCCCGCTTTGACCAAAGTCACAGAGGCGTTCCCGCGTGATGCGCGCGGGTAAACTTCTAGTGAGAATAAACACCAGAGACAAATCAGGGCTGTTGCACCCACTGAGGCTGACTGAGCCTGCGACCACCACACCTACGCTTTTGCCCACATGGCACTGCTACATCACTGCGCTTGCCAAGGGACATAGGGCCCTCTGCCGAGCCGCCACTACTTCCACCCTACACGTCGACATCATCCTTTTAGCCACACAGTGCTCCCGCAGCCAACACATCATATTTAGGAATTATAATCCAAGTTTAGAAAATGGAAACAACATCCAAGTTTAAGAATAAGGATCATTACCTATTTACCTCCATCAACTCCCATATATCAAATTTTGGTGCCTTCGGGATGTTGACCTTGCAGATGGACACATTCTGAAGAGGGAATTGAAGATGCTTGATGTTGCCTTTTCAATATCCTTTGCAATGACCTCAAGAATAAATTGTAAAACCAGATGTCTTATTAGATGCTTGATGTCTCGATTTATTTTAGTCATCCACTCTGCCTATTCAAAGCACATGTTGGAATTTCTCCTTGTCTTTTGTTCTGTCTTCGCTTCTTCACGTGTCGCCTAGCACAGCTTCGGTATAGCAGCGTCCCTGCCTTCTTGCACTGTCTTCATAGGAAAGCAAACGCCTACGCCTGATAGAAACACACACATACACACACACACACACACACACACACACTATGGAGGATCATGAAAGCAAGCACGCACACAAGAAGAAATAGCGAAACAACTTTGGTGCTACGTACAACAAATTTTTCTTTTTTGTCTTTCTATTGCTTGACTCAATCCTACATAGCTTGCTCCTATGCCCCTTATAAAGGCTCAATATACTACTCAGACTTGGTTTCTACTTTGACACAGAAACAGACACGGACTCGGCCAAAACCGGCTCGGATACAGACTCAAAAACTAAACGGAGAAACTAAAACAAGATTATTTCCAACATTCACCCCCTTCATCTAGTTTTTTTATCTTGATCTCGCCAATTTTCTCTAGTTTCTTGCTTTTCTTTTTATCGCCATTAATCTTCTGAGCATCACTCCTTTTCTCTTGCTCATTGTTCCCTGCAATGCCAATCTAAATCCCTCCAACTTTTATTCCCTGCTGATGAAATAACTTGGAGCTAGCGTCATTGCTTCTTGCGCCTGGTGCATGCGCTTGGTGCTCTTGCCGAAGGGACACGCCACTGGCCTCGATGCTAGCATTGTCGCCACCGCTATGCCGCCATGTGGACAACAACATTACTTTGGTCCTCCCAAATCACGCCTCCCGCTGTCACCGATGCGCGCCTCCTGCATGTGCATAGGAGTCTTTGGTGCCAGTAGCGCCTACTACATGTACGTCGTGCCCTTCATGCGCCGCATGGGACTCGCCAGCCCCTAGAGCACCTTGTGTGCCGTCTAGACCTCCCGAGACTTCGCCTGCTGTGCCTTCTATGCCAACTCTGTGCCACCCCTGGGTCCTGCCATGTTCTGGTTCGATACATAAGTTCCACTCTGTCCTTCATACAAACCAGTTTACAAGTTTTCAGAAAAAATTTGTACAACCGGTTCGGAGATCTTTTCACCTTCATCAATAGATCTTTGTTCTTGTCATAGACACGCAAGAACTCACCTGTAGCTCCACTTTGCACCCCCGTTTCGCCAACTGCCCGAGACTGAGTATGTTATTGCACAACCTCGGTATATAATATATTTCAAGCAGCATCATCTGATCACCGTTCTTACATCGTAACAACATTGATCCTTTGCCTCTTATCTGCACCGTCGAGTCGTCTCCAAACTTGACTTTGCCCGTAATCTTCTCATCGAGCTGATGGAACATGGAGCGATCTCTTGTCATGCGATTGCTTGCTCCATTGTCCAAGTACCGCAGATCAGAGTGATCGTAGTTGCCTCCCTCTGTGCGTAGTTTAGGAACTACGTTCTCCTCGTTCAACATCACCATGACCGGCACCTCGTTTACACATAAGGAGAGAAGTAGGATAGGCTCATCGTCTTCATTGGTTCGGGTGAGGTTTACTTCCTTGTTCTTCTTCTTGTTTCGGCAATCCGAAGTGTAATGCCCGTACTTGTCGCAGTTGTAGCACTTTATATGGCTTTGACACTCCGACGAGTAGTGACCGTATTTGTCACATTCAAAACACTTGATATGTGACTTGTCACGGGATCTGTCACCACCGTCTTGCCTAACCCAGTCTCCACATTCTCCTCTACGGCCTCGACCATGCCCGCGTCCACGCTATGCTATCGAAACTGCTTACATCGCTTGTATCTCCCTTTAACAAAGAATGTTCCGCCGTTACGGATCGATACCTTCAAGAACTCCTCATGCACCTTAAGGGAACCGGCGATCTCCTCGATCTTCTTTATTTCCAGATCCGAGGAGTGCATGACGGTGGTGACGACAGGTATGAACTTTTCTGGTAGCACGTACAGGTATTTCTTCATTGCCACAGATTCCTCCATCTTGTCGCCGAGAGAGACGGTTTGATTGTATAGTAAAGTCAGCTTGCTGGCGAACTCGTCCACCGACTAGGTTTCTCTCATCTGGAGATTGTCGAACTCGGTATGCAAATTCTGGAGCCGCACCTCCTTCACGTGGTCAACTCCCTCGTGCATCTTCTGAAGCGTCACCCACGCCTCACGTGCCGTCTCCTTGCCGATGAGCTACCACATGATGGAGTTTGGCACCACCTGGTAGATGATGGCCAAAGCCGTCTGGTCCACCTTGTCGTCCACCTCCTTGTCTTTCGTCTTTGGATCGACTGCACTCCAGACTCTTTGGGCATGCATGTTCGCCTTCATCTTCATTGCCCACACCAGGTAATTGTCGGTCGTCAGGATAGGATATAGGAGGGAGAACGGCCCATCCCGGGTCTTCTCCTTGTCGCCCATGATCTTCAGATAGCACCAAGATCAACAGGCTCTGATACCAACTGTTGGAATTTCTCCTTGTCTTTTGTTCTGTCTTCGCTTCTTCACGTGCCGCCTAGCCCAGCTTTGGTACAGCAGCGTCCCTGCCTTCTTGCACTGTCTTCATGGGAAAGCAAATGCCTACGCCTGGTAGCAACACACACACTATGGAGGATCACGAAAGCAAGCACACACACAAGAAGAAACAACGAAACAACTTTAGTGCTGCGCACAACAGCTTTATATGTTTTTTGTCTTTCTATTGCTTGACTCAATCCTACATAGCTTGCTCCTATGCCCCTTGTAAAGGATCAATATCCTACTCAGACTCGGTTTCTACTTTGACACAGAAACAGACACGGACTCGGCCAAAACCGGCTCGGATACAGACTCAAAAACTAAATAGAGAAACTAAAACAAGATTATTTCCAACAGCACATACACACAAAATTCTTGTATCAAGATCATACATTGAGAGGCACAGGCGGATCTGGAGCCAATAGCCGGCTTGGGAAAACACTTGTAGTGGCCCCAAGAGTGAAGGTCGGCAGCAGCTCGGTCCAGGACAATGGCTGCTTAAGCATGGAGGCCGGCGACGCCAGATTCGCGCCACCACTCCCTGTCCACAGTGAAATGTGGCGGCTGCTATGGCCAGGACTGTGGGGATGCTGCAATACCCACATCTTGAGGAGTCCATGGCCTCCGCCTTGGATTTCGCTTCGCGCTCCATCGCCTCATCTCCTCGATGTCCATCTCCGCCACCTGCCTCCACTTTCGCACTCGTCATTGCTGCTGCTGCCTGTGATTGAGGGCGCGGGAGTAGGGGATGAAGGAGAGGTAGTTTGCCGAGGTGTGGTAGCCAACGACTGGAGATCGGCACCGATGAGTGGTGGCGCAATGCGGTAGAGAGGGTTAGTGTCGACGCGATTTGGTAGTCAGGAGAGTGGTGAGCGGTTGGGACCTTGGGGGCACGGCCGCGTGGGGAAGGGGAGAGGAATGTAAGGTTAAATGCACCTATGCATGGGGAAGGGGAGAGGAGTGGGAGGTTAAATGCACCAATGTGTGGGCCTCTGCCCTCTCAAGATGAAATAGTTGGGCTAGGAAAGCATGAGCGAGAAAACCGGATCAGACCAAGGGCAGGTGGGAGCGAGGGAATGGGGTTGCGCTCGCGCTACAGAAGGAGTGCGCTATGCGCGTGGGATGGGTTGGGAAGAAAATTGTGAAACAGAGCGAGTAGTTGATTAGCTACCCTTTAAAACCATAAGACCAAATCGTAGAACAAGGAAGCAATTGACAGGCTCCAAGGTCCAAAAGAGGATTTGAAAGACCAAAACCTACGCTAAGTCCACCCAATCCTATTAGTCAGAACCAGCGAGACAACTTCTGTCAGCAACCACTGACCACAGTTGGTCAAAAACAGGTGTGACACTAACACATAACATCTATGAAGCAAAATGAACAAGGGTCTGCTGTTTCAGTCCTTACGTCGCACAAAGCCATACTTTGCACTACATTGCATCTTTTCATAAAATACAAATAGCATGTGTGCTAGTGTACCAATAGGCCATTAAACTCACAACAATATTGCACACCCACTTTTTGTGAAAAGTGGTGTCTATAGTGCATCAATATTTGATAAAAACAAAATGGAAGCAAGTTCGAGTGGCAGAAGTGTTACCAAAATTGTTTTACAAGAAGATGATGAGGATCCAGCATGACTTTTTTAATACTCAAAAGAGATTAAAAAATGTGCAGACAAACTTTATGCTTGATGCTAAAGAAATTAACACCACATAACTCTATAGTTTGTACAGTTGGTTATTAGTCATTCTTATAAGTACTACTAAAAAAATATATTCTAAATCTGAACACAATAATAATTCTTTCAGTAGGAAAGACAACATGCCAATTGAGAAATAGCAAAAACTTTCCCATTGCACTTTGCACAAAGAACATTACGTGATAAAGATAGTTAATGAAAAAAATTTGACAATCCATAACAATTGCGAAAGTAGGAGAATACCGAACAGTTTGTCGCCACACCTTCTCAGGGACTCCACCCTTATCGGGGTGGTTTTTCATGGTACCAAAAAGAATAACAGCAACACTCTCCGAACTTGCTCAATTTGGCAGCAGCAAACAACTTGTATAAGGTGTATGTGCAATAGCGATTCAGCCCCTCTCTCCTCGATTAATCAAATAGCAGAAAATATTTCTATTCTTCAATCACGGTGAGTAGCACCCAACACCAATTAGTCAAAGCATTAACTAAGTAGTCAGCAGTAGAAGAATATAGAGCAATTCGGCTAGACTCAAAGGAAAAAACAACACCAAGTAATTAATGCACTCAGTCCAGATGTAATAAACAATTTGGAAGTTGATGTTGAAATTCCCAGCGCTACTTTCGACCGGCAAACAGTGATAGAACTTGACGCTTGATGTCAATTCCAACAGCAATCAAGAGACAACAATTGGCTTTCTTGACTTCCCACACATGAACAGAGGAAGCATCGACTGCTCTTCCCACGCAACAACAACAACACACCGATAGATTGGTTCGGCTAACACCAAACCCTGGATGACAATTCCACCCGTAAGCACTGCAGCTTACGAACAGAAAAGAGAGATCAATGAAGATTGGCACTTGAACTCAATCCACCAGATTAAGACCAAGAAGTAATGCAAAACCCTAATCGGGATCCACAAGAACCGAGGACACCTCCTGGCCGCCAAACTCTGGCGATTTTCTGGTTTATTGATAGCTCAATGCAAAACGTCCGCCCTTTACACGAACACAGCCCTTGGCCTTTATAGGCCGGCTACACACGCACTCGGACTCAAAGTCGACAACCCGAAAAAATATCTATTGGACTCATCTAAGTAAAGATAGCACACGCAGGTGCTTGACCCCGACTCCACAAGCAAAGCATACATGCACTTGGACTCTACATAATTAAAAGAAACCGACACCTAATATGCATGCTACTTGGATTAAAAATTCTGTAAATAAACTAGAAATCGATCTACCTCAATTAAATAAAGTTTTCAACCCTCCAGTTTGAACCAAAACTCGGATGGAACCCACGTAGAAATAATTCTTTTTTTCCATCCAATGCACAAGTCAAGATGCAACCTCAGATTGTGCGTTGGAAACACAACCTAAAGTTGGAGTAGCACTTGGGGCTGTATCAACGAGCAGTGGCAATCTAAAGTTCCAAGCAATATATATATATATATGACTAAATGCTTACTGTTTACTATCAAGAAATCTAGAAATGTAGGGGTGGCCATGACCCATGTTGGCCTCCACTATACTCCACCCTTGCCTATGAAAGGAAAACTTGAATCAGATCATCAAGTAATAAGGTATCAGTACTCCAATATTTTTGCCGAAAACAATCTATGGAGCAAAACTTGCAACACTAAACATCGGTTTCCTAAGACAAGAAAATGTAACACTTTTCAGAACTCGAATGATAAAAGAAACATATTCTATTCCACAAACTAAAAAGTGCCCAATCGACTTTTAACAAAAATGCGAAAAATATACAGACTTACTTTCTTACCAGACTAATTCTTCGAAAAAGAAAAGTAGAGCGTCGTAAATTTCGAAGGCATCCTTTGTAATTCAAAGAAAAAGAAAAAAAGAAACATGGTTTTCCCAGCCATAAAGATTCTAAGATATGCTAAATCAAGTTAAACCACTAAAGCTATCTTTTTTGCTAGACAACCATGAATCTAACACCCTCGCCAAAGGAATCTGCCGCAACTCCTCGAATCCACTAGAATAAGTGGATCGATCATCCAACCGACCAACAGATCAACCAAAAAGAAGCCATATTTTTTCTTCGGAGAAAACACATCCACAATCTAACCGAACACTGAGATGGGAACATATTAACCATGAAAAAAATCTTGGAGGTTGAATGGTGGATCCGAACCTCATCGGCGGCGCCTAGGATTGGAGGACTCAACGGGGAAGAAGGTAGAGGAGAGGAAATCGTATATGGCTCGGGACGGAGCCACTGGGACGGGGAGAGGGGGGAGTTTACGACTCGTGAGAGGCGGGCGGCAACGATTGTGGAAGTGGTGAGGGGAACGGGGGAGGAAGGGGGTAGGGAGGAGGCACGGTTGGGCCCAGTTGTCGGCCCGAAACTTTGTGAGGGGAGGGGAAGGAACGGACGCACCATCACGTATGTAGGGGTGAGACGATCCTTCAGCTGTGTGGGAGTACACTTGTTCTTTTATTAGTTAAGAAATTGGAGGTGGATGAGGTAGATCCAGGGCATGGTGGGGGAGGAGAGAGCGGAGATTTGATTTTAGGAGTGAGACAATTTCAAAACAAGGCTGTCACAGTTGAAATTTCTGTATGTAGCAATATATTTGTGGAGGCTTGATGCTATACCATTTTCCTACTGATTCCCGCTCTGTATATTGTATAATTATTAATTCCCCTTTTTATCGGTTTTGCTCTTTGTAAGTTGCCTAATTATTTGTTAAGTACAAGCTAAGTTGACTTTTCACATCTCTCGGTTAGCAATAAGATGTCTGTGTTTGATTACTCGACTTGTTGAACACGTATGATGTATCTCTCCGTTTTTGTTGAACGTCCTGTTGGATGATCCAAACACCTGTTGCGCCGTAAGGGCCTCGTTTAGGAAAGCTCACCTGTTCCGTCCCTTCCATATGTTCCAACAAGAATAGATGAAAATCACATTAATCTCACATTCTTGGGACTTTGCGTATTAGACGGTGAATGTTTCTTTTGTCATTTCTGCACAGTACATATATGATCATATTTTTGCATGTGCACGTATTCTAACATGTTCTACGTCTCTATCAGATTTTTGAGATTTTTTTGAACTACACCAGCGCGCAAATACCAAATTGATTTGATTGCATTTGTAGGGCGGCACACAACTCATTTGTAGGATAGGACCCAGACCATCATAACACACACACACGACACAACTCATGACTTACGATAATACAAGACAATGCTGCCTCCAAGATGCTCAACAAGCTACCTCTCTCTCCCTCTAGATCTCTCTCTCTCTCTCTGTGGCTGTCGCTAGCATGGTTCACAGAGATGAAACAGTACTGCCGGCTGACGGCATGCATCAGCCATCAAGCATATATCTCCTTGCTGCAGACAATTATCCCATCGCTGTCGGCGTACAGCCACTCCCCGTCGCGGATCACGGCGCCTCCGACGTTGACGGGGACGTGTCCCGGGCTTGCGCGGGCAGCTGGCGAGCGCGCGGACGCCGATGGCGCACGCGTTCACGTCGTCCACGTCGCGGACGCAGCCGTTCACGACGACGCCGGCCCAGCCGCTGGCGCGCGCCACCCCCGCCAGCGTGCCGCCGATGAGCGCGCACCGCGTGCCGCCGCCGCCGTCGATGACCAGGACCCGGCCCTCGTGCCCCGGACTTTCCAGGAGCTCCCGCAGCCCCGCGTTGTGCTCGGACACGCGCATGGTGACCACCCGGCCGGAGAAGGACCCGTGCCGGCCATAATGCTGGAAGATGGGCTGCAGGACGCGCAGCTCACCGGTCAAGATGAGGGAGGCGTTCGCGTCGCAGAGGTCGGCGACGGGAGGAGGGCCCATTGTCTGCGAACCCATGGATCTGCCACTCTGCGAACGTGTAGCGACACGTTAGCGTTAACTGCTATATACGCACGCACGCGTGTGACAATTTCTGAAGAAAAAAAACATGGTCATTTTTTCGAATGCAAACTTAATGTTCCAAACTGCAAGATTAAGTCGACCGAGTGCACAGAGTTTTCAGAACTGTTGTGCACTCTTAAGTCTTAATCTAGGGTCAGTTTGTGGTTACGGACGGTGTGTTGTCGACTTGTCGAGTAAGATTTCGTTGTTACGATGCTTCTAACTGTTATATGTAAAACCAGAAATTTTTTTTTGTGTTTTTCACAAGTCACTACAATGCCAAACATAGCATCAGAAGTTAGAACTCCCCGTACATATTATATATGCATATATGGTATCATAATTAGCAAAATTAAACTACACGAACAATAACAAAACACTTAAAAATGGACATATAATGTAGTACATCTAAATTAAGATGCATGCACCAATGAAAGCACCATACATATACAGCGGCTTATATATGTCCAGTGAGGCTGTGAGAGTAGCAGCCACTCGTACCCTGGACTGGAATATGTACAGGAGCTGAGAGCTAACCCCTTTTTTTAAGTACCTGAGAGCCAACCTAGCTGATATGGCCGTGCAAAGATCTATCTTGCTCTCTCTCTCTCTCTATCCTTTTTTCTCACTCTATCTGATCTGTGCTGCAACAGATAGCTCTTATATAGGCGCACGCGTTTGCCCAGTGCCTTGGTAGGTCGGGAGAATTAATGTGATGAATTGAGAGCCAAGCCGCAAGGCAGGGAGTAATTTGATGAATTGAGAGCCATGCCTCCGCGCATTGGTGGGTGACGACGGAATTTGCTAGAGGCACGCAGGCTTGTTCCTTTCGTTTTCATGCACGTGAACACGAGTACTGGGTGCATGGTAATTACGAGAGTTTCGAGCGCTTATAACACTTTTGGAGAGGGATTAACAAACAAAAAAAAAAGCCTCCTGCTGGTTCTACTGCAAAAAAAATAGTACAACAGACAAATCGACGCACGACAAGTACGGAGAGGGGTGGACTCCCCTTCGCCACATGTTCAAGATCGCACCTAGGGACTGGATTTCTCCTCGTCACAAGACTGGGACCGGAAATGTCTGCATTGTGCCCTAGGAGCACAGTTTTGACGAGGAACCAGTTTTTTATCATTTCATGTGCGCTTTTGCTAAATAATTTTCGATTGTTTTTTTTTGTCAAAATAGTCGAATCTTCATCCGTTCGATATGCTTTAAGATTCGCTAACTTATAATTTTTTTCTTCAGAACATAACAGGTTCACCACATTGCCGTATTTTGTTGGTATACAATTCAATTTTTGTCTTTGTTTTTGTTTTTGCTCAAAGTACATGTTACATTTTGAATCATGTGGTGAAAATATGAGTTATTAAGACTTTCAAGAATAATCACAGTGATCAAGAATGGTTTTATGATTTTTTTTGTGAACCTTGGGTGTTTTAGGGTTTCATGTGAATCTCCAGCGTTGCAGTCGTCTCTGGAACCGATGTACTCCGACAATACACACATAATGTATACAAATATGTTATGCAAAAAAATTATACAAATATAGTACAACATAAGCACAGGACATCTATACAATGTACACATGGGATACAATATGGCTCACTTGTCTGAGTGATCTCTGCTCGCGGCTCCTGCATCTGCGTGTATGTCCTGGTTTGCGTTGAGCATGTCCCGTCGGATACGTGAACCAGTCCGGGGAGCGTGTATCGGTTCGGAGAGCGAACGGAGCGAACGGAGACCGTTGAGTGGGCGGAGGTGCTTCAGCAAGCTGACTCTGGCCCAGCTGAGTCTATCCAACATCAATGTTGTCCAGTTGAGTCATGTTAAACTGGCTACCACCTGTCATCATATCTGTAATAAACAAATCAAGAAATCCTTGGGAGCGACAGCCCCCCCAGGTACAATGTCTGAACGGTCCTCGGTGTAGAGGAGCTCTGGCCTTGGTACGGTACTCCGTAATGGTCAAGGTTCTGTTCAGCGTAGACTAGGGTGGGCGCCTTGGGTGGTACGCTCTAAATCCTGGCATCGTGTACTCCTCCTTGGCAGTAGCTGGGATAGCCGCCTCCTCATCGGTTGATTCATCTTCACCCCCATGCTCAATTGAAGGCTGCAAGATAGAATGACGTTAGGCAAAATCAATATTTCTAGACCTAAGCGGAACATCACATACCTCCTCGATGTGCAGTGTGGATGATCGACGGGGAGCGCTTGGACGGGCGCCAGTCTGAGTAGGCCGTGCGGATGTCTATCGCAGAAGTGATGCATCCCGACGGACGTGCGGCTGGAAGACGACATGATATTAGCACAACCTAAGGCATAATAAATAATCAAGACTTAAATTGAACCTAACTTACCTCCTCGATCTGAATTGTGGATGACTGACGAGGAGTGCTAAGACGACGGCCAGTCTCACTAGGCTGTGACAACCTAGCAGGTGAGCACGCTCGGCCCACTCGTGCGCAGCCTGATGTATGTCGTTTCTCGACCGACAAAAGCTCATGTTCTTGATTATTTGTTTGGACTCCGCCAAGATGGACTTGAGAGTACTGAGAAGCCACGAGATGGTGTGATCAAGGCCGCGGATGGCGGAATCCGATGTGTTTGAGATCCGCTGGATCTGACTGAACCGAAGTGATAGACAACAGCTTTTAGTTCCAAACAATAAAAATATCAAGAATGAAGAGAGCATAGGTTTGAGTGTTTGATAGTGTCGTCACACTGCGAAGCACTGTGTTGATGGAACGAGTGACAAAGCCTCTCCTCATGCATGACCTGCTCCGGACGCTCTGGTGGAGGATGGGTGAGTCTGGTGTCCGACCATAGTACGTACCACTCGATGTACTCACGGTATGTCCGAACGTCGTACAATCACTGCTCCTGTAGAACCTCATTGTGCGCCGTCTCTGGCCAAGCCGTAATCCACTCATGCCGGACTGTCTGCCAGTCCTCAGAATGTCGGCCCGCCCTTGATTGCCTGCATTCGAGAAGGATTTATGTGAGAAGAGCAGATATAAGTATGAACTATAAACATTACTCGGATGGAGTTGGACTCACAAGTGGATAGCTCGCTGCAGCATCCACCCATCGGGAGGGGGCACAATCTGGTAGAAATCGAACTATCGCATTGCGCGTTGCGGCGCGTAAGGCTCTACCATATGGGAAAACACAAGGTGGTAGGTCATCACCTATAGTCTGACGTCCTACAAGCATTGCACGGACAGTCCATGCGGTGCTACCGTGTTCACGAAATGTGGGCTCCATGGAGACCATATGATGTTGTCATCGTGCAACAACTCGAACTCATTGTGGAACATGGGGTAGCATGTCGGGACCCCGGATCTCCAGATCTAGGACCCTCTGTGTATAACTGCAATATTCCTTGGATCAGTAGCTAGTGCACATAGTCGCAACATTGGTATAACCAAAACCGTACACCAAACTATAGATGAAGCAGACAAATTAATATTTAATAGCAAAAAGGACCTTATGGTCAAGTCTTACAAAGTTTGCCATGCAGGGCTTAACAACAAAAGGTAGCTTGCAGCGGAAACCAAACATCTGGTGGAGATCACCTAATATGCCCACAGACAATCGAGTGGAGGACGTGACCTAATTCGCATAGTCTTAAAAGTAGTCTTCTTCGTAGAACTCGGTGCTTCCTGGTCCTTCTACAGCGACTGATCAATCAGAGGGCACAAAGCCGTGAGTACTTTGAATGTACTCAGCAAGTCACAGAGAAATATATGCAAATAATATTCATGCAAGGCTTGACAAAGATAGCTTTATGGCTATTTTGCAGAAAGCGATACTTGATGGTAAATACAATAATTAGATTGAAAAACATAATTTAAAAGATTAATCCATAAGTAATCAAGTTTCTTTGAAGCAAATAGTGAACACCCTATTCACTTCCCAACCATCAACCACAACCATCTACTAGATTCAACCAACCCATTCCAACATTTTGACAAAAGTCTACCCCTTGCGTAAAATCACCAAGCATGTCCATAACCGGGGACACGGCTATTTGAATAGTTTTAAGCTCTGCAGAGGTTGTACAGCTTGACCCACAAGACACGAATTCTCTAGTTTGTTCGGCATATATCTATGCCACCGCTCACTTTCTTAGGTAAGCAGTCTAGAGCACGTAACAAGGCTTTTACAAAGTTCTGTTTTGACTCGGTTCTGCCCGCTAAGGGGTTACCGTTACGGGCCCCCTCTTGCGCCGTTCCTAACCAAAACAGAGCCGAACCAAAACATTGCTAATTAGTCGGCCAGGTCTATCCCAGTCTAGACATGTGGTTGTACGGTTAAGGCCCAGATCAATGGTTCAAGGTTAAGTCCTTAGTGGTTGCTCAGGCGAGACTTTCCGCATTCTATGTGCCTCGCGCACCTAAGTACCTCCCGTATCCTATAATGTGCCTCCTGCATTGCCTCACGCATTCCTCCTTTACCATCGAACCACTCGCCTGAGTTTAAATCATTTTCGTTCAACCCGGCCAAACGACAACCCTTGCCATGGCACAACAAATTTTAATAATAACGGCATCACACCATAATTGACACAACTGTGATCTCGCACCATAGTTGCACAACAGTGGTATCGCACCATAGTTCCATATATCATTAAGTTAAGTTTAATCATTCTTTGAGTAAGTGATCGTGAATCTATCGCATAACTAAAGCATTGGCTAAGCATAATACGGTACCCATGTTGGTATTTCAATAATATCCAACTAATAATTAACCATCCTAAGGTGTCCAAGGATTTATGTCATTCAAGGATACATGTCATTCCCAAATTATCAAGGAGGCATAATGGCAATTAGGTAATTAACTAAATCCTGAAACCATTTATTATAAAATTAGCAATGCATGTTTATATCAAACAACATACTTTTTATAAAATTGGTTCAATACGATCAAAGGTCTACGACTTGCCTTCGTTGAAGAGTAGAGATGCTTGATTAAATCGGGTCCAATTAATTCGTCCAAACACCGGATTCTATACATACGAACAAAGCTAAATAAATAAAACAACTCCAAATAAAATCCAAATAAATACTAAATAAGTACTAATAGGAAGATAAGGAATTTAGATGAATTTAGAAATTTGAATCACTCGAATCCGAGTTCGAATGAGGAAGTTATGGCCTTCGGAAGTTTGAATTTACATAAAATGATGAAATATGGATTTTCATGATTTTCTGATTTATTTTTCTAAAGGAAAATCGAGAAAAGCCATGGGGCTTGCTGACGGGGCAACCACATCGCCAGAGGGTCGACGTGGCGTGATGGGGCGCCACGGTGGCGATCTACGCGTCGATCTGTGGCGGAGATGCTCGGGGCGACGTGGGTTTGCGCGGCACACCGGCGCTCCGCGTCGTGGCAAGCCCGGTGAGTGGTACCAACGCGAAGAGGAGGGCGCGTGGATCCCAGGGCGCACTGAATCGACGGTGGTTGGCGAAGAAATGGCCGGCGGCGACGACGAGAAGTGGCGGAGGCGGCGGCTCGGTGGTGGCGGCGGGGCTCGGGTGGGCTCCGGGAGGAGTGAGAGTGCGCACCAGGTGCACCGCGACGAGGCAGTGGCGGCAGCGAGGTCGACAGCGTTGGAGGAGGCTTGACGGCGGCAGCGGGTGCGGCGGAGCGAAGCTTGATTTCGCAGCGTTGGAGCTCAAAATACTGGCGAGCTTCGGAGAGAGGGAAGTGGCGCGAGGAGACGAGAGAGAGAGGAGAGGCACACGAGGCGCGCTTTATAGGCGGCGGGATGATGGCGGGGCGGCTCAACAAGGGAGTGCACGAGGAGGTCTGCGGAGCTTGCGTGCTCCGCGGATGCCGCGCGGAGGGGGCGGGGTAAGGGAGGGGGAGGCGCGATGGCAGCGGGTGCGGCGGAGCACGTCGCCTTCAATGCGCATGACAGCAGCGACGCGACGGGATGGGCAGGCGGCGTCGGCGTGAAATGCGTGCACGCCATGTGCGCCCAACGGGCGAAAGTGGGAGGAGCGAGATGACGCGGTCACTGCGGCTGACAAGGTGGACCCACCGGGCAGCGAGAGAGAGAGGGCGCGGCGGAGAAGGGCGCAATTAAGCTGGTCCATCCGATTCAGATCGGACGGCGTCCGATTGAGGAGGGCGCGGCTGCGCGCGTGCGAGAATGGGCCAGCGTGCGCCGCACGAGGAAACAGGAGAAATGGGCCGAAGGGATTCGGCCCAAACAGTGAAAGAGGATTTTCTAAGGATTTTCGAATTAGAAAATACCAAAAAAGCAAAAACCTTTTTAGAAAATTGCTAAAGCCATCCAAAAATTCAAGAAAAATTCACATAAATCTCTTGAATTATTTAGAACTTATTAAAAATATTTTCAGTTTAACTTTTGCTTTTAATTTTTACAAATAATTATTTTTAACTTAGGCCAAAAGGAAAAACCAATTTTAAAATCCAACAAAATCCAAGAAAAGACTTAAAACAACACTTTTGGTTTTTAAATCCAATTAAGACCTAGAAAACTCTATTAAACCAACTTGAATTAATTGAAGTTTGATTAGTTCAAATTAAATTGCTTTTAAATTCTAAATTTCAATTTAAGCTTTAGTAAATTAATAAAACAAAATGGTTAATTTTTTAAAAGTTTTCAAAATTTTCAAAAAGCTAGAAAATATGGATGTTACATAGCACCTCGTCGATCTATCTCTGGCCCAGCGTAACTTGGCAGCAGTCCACCGGGTGCCCATAGTGAACCCGTCTATGGGGTCGTTCACTCGGGGTACGGTGCACTACATTCCGGATGGTGGGCCGCCCAACTGGGAAGTGCTCCCAACTCCACAGCTGTACGAGCACGTAGCAGACGACAAGACACGGTTTCAAACCGGTGTCGCGTCGCGAAACGTCACACAACCCGCTGTATGTGGCGCAAAGGACGTCCGATCCGACGCTGTAATGGGGCATCACCCCAGGCTCCACGTCAGCTAAAGACTCGACGATGAAGACGAAGATGGGGTGCACCCAATCTCCCTATGTGGTGAAAAACTAGGCCCAACCGAAAAGATGAAGAAGGTAAGCGACGAGGCACGTCCTAACAACCTCGTCAAGTGCATTCGTCAAGAATTGACTAAAATTCCTCAGTCATATCCGAGGGACACTACGGGCCGTGTCTGGGATAGCTATGCTGAATCGATGTGCCAACCGGGCCTTCCAATCCACCGGCGGACGGGCTGGAACAAGTAGCTCTCCCGTGATCGAGAGACCGGTCAAGAAGGGGATATCCTAGAGGGTGACTGTTATCTCTCGACAAGTGCCGACATGAGACTACCGTCCAAGTTGAAGTAGCGTTCAACCTAGAGCATCCTCGCAAAGGGCAACAAACCCGTGTACCGAAGGATTGAGACCTGGAGAGCATCAAGGTCCCAGTAATGCTTCTTCGACCGAAGCATAAGGGGTGGAGGACCATCCTCGTCCCCGATGGTCCACAACTTGCTCCAGTGATGTTCGTCGTAGAACAGTTCGAGTGGCTCTAGTAGAGGCATGGGTTGCAAGAGATAAAAGACAAATTATTAGTAAATAAATTAATAATGACTAAATTATTTACGACCAAATTATTTACGACTATTTAATTACCATAAATTAATTACGACTAAATAGTGATAACTAAATTAATTACGAGTAATTAACTACGACTCAATTAATTATGACTAATTAACTACGACTAATTAGTTGTGACTAATTAACTAACACTAATTAATTATAGCTAATTTATTGATAATTAATTAACAAAGGCACGAATAACTACGTAAGATTTATTTAATTATGAATAATTGAATTAATCAGATAATCTACGACTAATTAATTATGCCCTAATTAATTACAAATAATTAATTACGATTAATTAATTAGGACATAATTAATTGTGGCTAATTAATGGTGACTAATTAACTAAGACAAAATTAATTACGACTAAATGACAATGACTAAACTAATTACGCCTAATTAACTACGGCTAAATTAATTATGCCTAATTAACTACACTATTAATAAAGAAAATGTATACGACAAAAAAAGTGCTTCTAACGTAATAATATACCGAAAATTCATTATATGCTATCGATAACTACTTTTACGATATGTTATTGAATAACTCATTCACAATATGTCATCGGATTCCAAATTTTTCTTCCCAAGGTGTCATTGTCGTTACTTCTCCGTCCAAGCTCATCCGTTAAGCCCTAAGAAAAGACCATTTCTCCGTGGTTGCCATATTTTATTGTTCCTAATGTGGTTTAATGGCCACTGAATGATAGTAGCATCCAATTCACTTGTAGACTTTGGATTGGAATAATTTCCAGTAAACAACGGTTCTTTTTTTCTTGGCATGGAGTGAAACATGACAAAATGTGACACCTGAGGGCGAAATAGTCTTTTCTCAGGGCTTAACAGAGAGGCTTGGACGGAGAAGTGATGAAATAGCATGTTGTGAAGAAAATTTGTAACTCGATGTCATATTGTGAAGGAGTTATACGATAACACATCGTGAAGAAAAAAATTAATCAGTGATATACAATGAATTTTCTCAATAACATGACAGAAGGTCTGAGAATGCAAACTCGCACCGGCAATTGACCAAGGAACTGCCTAATTTTCTGCTATCTTTTTTTTTTCTTAACTAGTAAGTGTCTGCGCAATTGCGCGGCTAGCATTATTATTAGGCTCTTATATGCCTCTAAATCTTTTTCTGCTTCGCTTATATGCACTAAACCACACTGGCATAGGTTCGGACCTAACGTGTCGGCCTAACAATGAGTTATTTTATGCTTATTCAATGCCATGTGATGATTTTTCTCTTATTTTAACCGCCACTTTTCAAATGACATTCTTTAGGTAGGTGACGACGGAATTTGCTAGAGGCGCGTAGGCTTGTGCCTTTTCGTTTTTATGCACGTGAAACAACTGCTGGGTGCAAGGTAATTACGAGGTACGGCCTTGGGTGACAGCTGGCTCATGGAGTAGGTAGGTAGCTTAAATGGAACGTCGTAATTAACGTGCAGGTCAGTGTCAGGTCAGTGTCGCACTGTCACATCTCGACTCGGCGACTAGTTGAAAACTAGGGTATGTACAACGATATGTATAACTGTTGTTTATTTTATCTTCCTGTATTATCTATAGACAATACTAAATATAAATTTTATAATGAGTTATGTTTTTACACGCTCAGATACATAAATTTCTATGATAATATATCTTATTTCTCATTCATAGGTTGACATCAAGTTTAGAGATTGGCCTAATTCTATATGCCCCTTCTCTTCTTCTCATCATCCTATAACCTACGTGTCAATGTTGTACATGCTCTTATGGTCCATTCCCGCAGCAACTCGCAAGACTTCAGCTCCTTCCAGGGTATCGACGAGACACGGCTCTGCCTCCTCCATTGAGCTTCCCAGACCTAGCACACCATTCCGGCCAGATCCCCACGGCCAAACTTCTCCTTTTGACGTCAGAGCAATGGAATGGACTCGCCCAGCACTGCTGGGACGTCTTCTTGGCCAGGTCGGCCAAGCTGGGAGCTGCAGTTCCATCCCCATGAGAGGACACCGGCTTCCACGCCATCAGTGCCTTGAGTTGAGATATGGCATGTTGCAAGAGAGTGCCCAACACCTGCCGACACAGAGAATGGACTGTAACTTATGTCAACAGGAAGTAATTTCGATTTTCGACCACGGTGACTTGACTTCCAACCGAGTTGTCTCCACGGGTCAGTACATCGCCATTAATTAGCTGGGTAATACAGAAACCACGTGAAAGGAATAAATGGAGTGGGAATTCAAAATGTGAACATCCCAAGAGGCTACGGGTTTTAGGTGATGGATGATCGTTATTGTTGAAAGTCCATAGTGCATTGGCTAATATAACATAAATTGTAATTTTGGTGCTCATGCATAAATAACCTTAAGCAATATCCTAGCGCAAGCACAGGACTACACAACGGTATGAATTTTGGACTTAATTGGCTCCCTATGTCTAGCGCAAGCCAAGCTCGGGGCGGCTTTTGCACGCAGAGGGCCAAGCAGCACTGCTCATGAGGAAGGTGCCAATCCTCGCTTATGCGGGCCAGCTCATGGCGGCTTTTTTGCACGAGCGGAGCCTGGCTAGATCTATGGTGCAGCGAACCAAACGCGGGTGATCTTGCATGAGGCGGTGCGGGCCAATCCGATGCAGCGAACCAAACGCGTCCTATCTTACCACAATTCCTAAACTAGCCCCACTACCATCAGAATTCTATTTTTAGCCCCCTCCTAGCGCCTGCTGCCATCGGGGACGGCAGCAACTCACCTACTACGGCGTGTGGCGGCAGCAAAGATTCGCTGCTGTGTCGGCATTGGCAACGTTTAAGGTGTCATCGTCAGGACAAAGAAGAAGAAGGTCTTTGCCATGCCGCATCGACAAAGACTTTAGGCCTCACGCGCGCCGGAAAAATGAAAAAAAAAACGGAATTAGGGCTGCAATTCCAACCGCGATTAGGGTTTCCAGCGAGATTGGCAGCGATTAGGGTTTCCAGCGGTCTACGGTTAGCGCTTTTACGAATACGAAATTTTTTCATTCATTTCAATTAGGGTTTCAACGGGCACCGATATTTGTAAAAAAACATTTATTAAGAAATATGAGCACCGAGGTTTGTAAATTAGGGTTTCCTTTTTCTCCAAAATCAGGGTTTCGTCGCGGTTTCAGCGCTGTTTGTAGTAATTTCAAAATATAGCAAATGAGTTTAGAAAATTATGAAACTTTTTGTGGAGCCTCCCGTCACAGTGTTGTTGCTTCTGTAATTTTTCTATTATTTTATTCGTTCAGAGAAAGGATGATTAATAAGCATATCAGACGATGTATAACCTTGAGGATGTCGTCCAAGCAAACTTTGTCTGCTGAAATACTTGCTGTCTTTTAGAAGTGAGATAAAAAAGGCACCAGTACTATTGGAGTCTCTCCTCGATGAAGTTGTCGGAATGTATATGCGTATATAGCCAGGCAGTCGATGAAGTACTTTATGAAGCTTATACAAAATATGATTGAAGGGGCAGAGAACAGTCGTTGTGATTATGAAGATGCCCTAAAATATGGAGTCTCTCCTCGATGAAGTCGTCTGAACGTATACGCGTATATAGGCAGGTAGTCGATGAAGTACTTTATGAAGCTTATACAGAATGTGATTGAAGAGGCTGAGAACGCTCGTTGTGATTATGAAGATGCCCTAAAACACGGAGGATTCGATGTTGGTGCGAATGGTTCTTTCTGGGATTCCACTAGAAGAGGCATACTTGCAATATAGGCTTGCTTTGATGGCTTAGTGGAGACACGGAACCAGAACTACATTAGAATCCGCAGACAGAAGCATGTTACATGTAGTCACATGGCATGATGGTTCGGCTAATTGCTTTAGTCATCCTCGCTACTACTACGGTACACTACGACACAAGCATCCGCACCATGTAAGTATACATGCCTTTAGGGGGTAGTAAAAAATATGGCGGGTAGGACGGGGGACTACTACGGAATGACCTGACCTACTGCGTGGACCGGGGCTATTTTCCCTTCCTTGCTAGCTCGACGTTGAACTCCTCGTCAGCCTCTTTGGCATTGGCTGTAATTTTCCTCTTTCTCTCGCGCTCCCTCTCGTGAGCCTCGCGCTCCTTGCGCCTGCACGCCTCCAGATGAGATTGCGTCTCCCGACGTATGCGCTCGTTGTGCTCATCGTTGCGGCGTCGCTCCTCTAGGATCTCACGGTCTCTTTGTTCATGCCACTGGTCCATGTCGAGAGACCATTGGTCATGTGGGTGGATCTCGTGGTCAAATCCACTCGTGGTAGCCACATAGCGGATCCGGGGACTACAGGTAGACGAGAGAGGTTGTTAGTGCATACTTTGAAAGAGAAATAGTATGGGAACACACTATAACTGGTCCTTACTGGCTACCGATAGCTGTCGTGTCCCGACGTCGGTCGGGATAGTCACTGGAGTAGTTTGCGCAACTCCAGTAACACATGCCCAGGCTGAGCAGGTGCTTGGACTTGAAGAACTTGCATCTATCCCTGCACCAACAGAGGGGCGGCGTCTCCCCCTCGTGCGGGTGTTGTGGCGAACGCTCGGTTGGAACGTTCGGTATGGGGTTGCTGCTACGGGGGGCTTCATTACGAAAAGATGCCATGTAGGCACGCGTCTCTTGTTCGACCCAGGCCCTAGCAGTTTCTTGCTCGGTCAGTCCGCTCCCAGCGAGCCCTTGCTAGTTCGCGGATCCGGTCCCATTGCCTCTGCCTGTTGTCCATCTCGGCGTGGTGAAGGAAGCTCTGGTGTAGTGTTGGGTTTGGTTGTGTAGTGCTGGGTTTGGTTGTGTAGTGTTGTGTAGTGTTGGGTTTGGTTGTGTAGTGCTGGGTTTGGTTGTGTAGTGTTGGGTTTGGTTCAACCCCCTTTTATAAGCCCCAGGGTTAGTATGGTGTGATTAATTTCATGTAGAGTCCTGTCTTTTAGTTCTGAAAAGCTGAGGAGGTAGAGTGTTGTCATGTCGATCTAAAAAGCTGGCGATGCATAGTATTGTCACGTCTTACTTTGCAGAGAGAAGTCATGTCTTGCTTTGCAGAGTGCTGTCTTATTGGTTTGAAAAGCTGGCGAGGCAGAGTGTTGTTACGTCTTTCTTTGTAGAGTCTTGTCTTTTCGGCCTGAAAAGTTAGTGAGGCGGCCAGGGTTGTCAAGTCGATCTGAAAAGCCTAACCCTAACCCTAAACCCTAAACTGTACAAAGCTGTCTTCTTTGGTCTTATCACTGCGCAAAGCTAGCCTGTGTGGTCTTGTCACTGCGCAAAGCTGCCTCCTATACCCTTGTCACTGCACAAGGCTATCTCCTTTGGTCTTATCATTGCGCAAAGCTGCCCCATGTGGTCTTGTCACTGCGCAAAGTTGTCTCCTTGGGTCCTATCACTGCGCAAAGCTGGCCCGTGTGGTCTTGTCACTGCACAAAGCTGCCCCGTGTAGTCTTGTCACTGCACAAAGTTGTCTCCTTTGGTCTTATCACTGCGCAAAGCTGCCTCGTGTGGTCTTGTCGGTGCGCAAAGCTGCCTCGTCTGGTCTTGTCACTGCGCAAGGCTGTCTGCTTTGGTCTTGTCACTGCACAAAGCTACCCTGTTTGGTCTTGTCTCTGCGCAAAGCAGCCAGCCCCGTCTGGTCTTGTCATCTGCAAGCTAATACATTACCCGCTTTGTTAGCCTCCCCCACGGGTTATAAAATGCACGCCCCACGCTCCGAAAATAGGACCACTCGACCCTTGAAACCGTAGAAAGAAGAACATTCTCCGTCGTACAGTAACATACGATGGCAGACGCCCAGAGACCAGTCCAACTGGGGTTGCCGAAGCAAGACCTTCTTTTGGAAAGGAGGGAGGACTTCGGCCCTAACTACCGTTTGATGCCGAACAAGCGTGCTCAACCGGTATGGCCGACATGCGGACACAGAAAGGACGCGGTCGTGTAGGTCTTGGACGGCCCTTTCGATGGCGGGCAGCGTTTCTTCCGATGCCCACACTCTGGGGTACAATTAGAAAATAGTTTGTTTCTTGTTACTGCTAATACAGCCTCTATGCTAACCGTCCCTTGCAGCAGATGGAGAAATGCGGCTTTGTCCGCTGGATCGATCCTCCCCATGAACGACATGTTATGATGTACATGGATAGATTATGGGACCGAATTTTTGAGTTGGAGGCGCGGATTGATAATCTCAATGAGGAAAATGATGACCTCTGGCAATAGATGCAGCGCAAGAGGGGCAACGAGGAGGTCGTGAACATAGGAAGTTCCTATGATCCCACATGCTGCTGCGCAAATCCTAGCTGCATATGTGCATGCCACTACAACGACGACCAGCCATGTCTGAGGCGCCCCCTGTAGAACACTCTATATGGGTAGTGAGAGGCACCTTCTACCATTAGGCAAGGGCGGAGAAGCTTGTACCTCGGTAGTTTTCCCTTCTGTACGCAGTTATGTTCAATCTCCTAAAGCATGTAACTAAATGGTGGACATGTCATTGCGATTGCCTTTTATCGAGTTGACATGTTGCATCGATGTGTCGCGTGCTTTTAGTTATAGGCGTCGATATGCATTGAACAAACTCATTCATGGGTAGATAATGTTACTGGTTTATTCTCATTCATGACGGACTGCGATGCATAGATGAAGAGTGGACATTAAATCTCATTACAACTGAACTTCTACTTGGCAACAACAAGAAATAATAGAAGAACGACCGCAATGCTAACTAGCTTAACTAATTTCTGAAGCATGTTCTCAACTCTTTCCATCCTTTCATCCAGTCTTTTAAGTCTATTCTCTTCATTCTGTGTTGGTGGGTCAGAGGGTCGAACCACTGGACGAAATGCAGCAACACCACAAGAGTCATCTTGCAAGGCAGCAATTTGCATTGCAACATCTTGAACCACTGGGACAGCTTCGTAAGCCCACTGCCAAAACTGACATGTTGTGCTCTGAAAAAGAATTGCAGCATCAAGTGAAAAAAAAACAACATGCTGTTTCGAATGGAATTCATTCGGGATGATTAGGCGCAAGTTGCCGTAAGATTTGAACACTTCATGAATACTCGGGATGGATTCGTTGGCGTATGCGAGGTGAACACATTCACCGGATCACTACAACGAGGACAAACCAACTGTTGCCGCAGTGATTGTAATTGTCTGCTCACTCGAAAGTTAGATGAGGCCGAAGACATCCCGTCTAAGACTGGAAGAAAGGAGAAGAGGAAATGAAGAGTGAGGTGAATGACAGCCAAAGCATCCATATATAGTATGCGGCTAAATTGCAATTGGGTTGAAGGAAATTCACGTCTGCGAGGTAGTGGGCCCAAGGAGGAATCGTGTGGCAGCGTTGAAGAAAATTCACGTTCGTGAGATAGCGGGCTAGAGGAGGAATCGTGTGGCAGCGTTGAAGGAAATTCACATCCGCGAGGTAGCGGGCCCGAGGAGGAATCGTGTGGAAGCGTTGCATTAGGTTTTTTAAGTTTAGTGCATAAAAATCGGGAGGTAGAGTTGTCATTTGTACTGAATATTTCAGAGAACATTTTGTGTCGATAAATCACAATGTCATATTGCACACTGACACTACATAAATCACAATGGCACAATACACAATGATATTACATAATATGCATTATACGACTATGACATTACTTATGGTACATCGTCCCGTCGCTTGCCTGGATGGCATAGCTGATCCTCAGGGAAGGTGAACCTGTCAGGGGAGTGGCGTACGTCTCATAAGCCGTAGTAGGGCGTTGCGTGGGAGGCGTCGCAATGTAGGTGTCTGGTTCAAAGCTGAATGCCATGCGCCAATGATCCCAACCTGTCGTCTCGGTGCTGCGACGAGTAAGGGTCGCTGTCTACAGTGGAATAGCATCACGTCGGCGAGGAAGTTGTATGTTGCGCCTCCCTCCGTGATGACGATGGTTGAAGCGGAGTGTTGTCCCCTCGCAAGTGCCGCGCCTCCCTCCGTGACGACGACGGCTGAAGCAAAGTGTTATCCCCTCGCAAGTGTTGTGCCTCCCTCCGTGACAACGATGGCTGAAGCAGAGTGTTGTCCCCTTGCAAGTGCTGCAAGAACAAACAGTAATGTCAGATACGTTTGAAAGGAGTGCATGGACAAGTATTGATGACAACAACTGGCAGACAGATGACATACCTGTGGCCTGAGGCGCGTCGAGGCTGAGCGACCGTAGCTCCGACGACTCCTAGAGTGCGACGGATGTGCGGAGGGCGGTGCCGAGGGCGGAGGGGGTTGAGGGTGCCCTCGGTGTCCTCGATGCTGTACGTGAACGTCGCTATGGCGACCACCAGTTATGGTCCTAATTGTAGCCCTCGCGTCCTCGGTCATGGCGCGCACCGCGTGTAGGAGACGATCAAATGTGCTATTGTGACCACGGCATAGAGCTTCAGCACCCTCATGCTCGATACGATCAAGGTGGTAGTACTGCAAGGAAACCCATAGTAAGTTAGAAACGTGTTGACGGATGAAATTTGTACGAAGAATATTTTACCGTCTCGTCATGGCGTGCCACTCGGTGACGGTCGGGACCTGCTAGTACAATGGCATCTTGCATGACCTCCACTGGACGCTGTGGCGCTGGCCCAGTAAGCCTACACCTAGTGCGTGGAACATACCACTGCAAGTACGCAACATACGTCTGGATGGCGTAGCCTCGTAACTCGTGCACCACGTCTGTCGTTGCCCTCTCACCCCACAACGCTGTCCACGGCTGCTATGTCTGCCTCTAGTCGTCGGTCCTCTGGCCTTTCCTTGTTTGCCTGCAATTGAATTCGGATGTCAGAAAATCTAAGTCAGTCAGGCGGCTAATATGATACCGAAAAATGACATACCGATGGGCCTTCTCGGTGAGAGGTCGTCCCGACGGCGGTGGCACCTCCTGGTAAAGGCCAAACTGTCTCATGACCCGCTGTGGATTGTACGGCTCGACCATGTAGGAGAAGACCAGGTGGCATGTCGTCAACGAGAGCGTCTCATCCTGAGTGCACTGCGAGGATAATCCGTAGAAGGCCGTCTAAGCAAAACACTGTGCAGTCCATGGCCACCAGATGACCTCGTCCTCGTGCAGAGTCTCGAATATATAGGTTATGGAATTCAGGGTACACACGCCTCGGTCTCTCTCTAGCCCAACCTAGGGTGGCACGTGTCCAACGTGTTCCCAATGTAGGCCCATCGACGGGGTCATCGCCTCTAGTATTACTGTAAAGCTCGACGCTCAACTCGAAAGGGTGCACGGTGCTCCGAAAATATGGCCGACCAACAGGAAAGTGCTCCCACGACCATAGCTGCAGTAGTGTGTAGCATACCGCGAGGACTGGCTCCCCGCCCATACTGCGCTGAGTGGCATCGCACAACCCTCAGTAAGTGGCACAAAGCACTGCGGAGTCCCAACTGTATTGTGGCACCTCGTCGGGCCGAGCATCCACCAAGGACTCAGCGAGATGGATGTAGCTTGGGTACACGCAGTCTCCCTGAGTCGTAGGAAACAAGATCCATCCGAACAGGAACAAAAGGTATGCGAGGAAGTGTGTCCTAACTGCCTCCATAGGCGCATGTAAGGGGCAGGTCATGTACTCCCGCAGCTAGGAATGTGGCACACCTGATATGTTGTTAGGAATTGGGTGACCGAATCTGTCAGTCATACGCACCTTCCAGTCTACTCGCCTTGGAGGTGGCACTACTGGAAGACTGCGCAGCGGTAGACCTGTAAGCATTGCTACATCCTCCAGAGTTATGGTCATCTCCCCCCACCGGAAGTGGAAGGTGTGAGTCTCTGGTCTCCAACGATTCACGAAGCGCAGAGATAAGTCTTGTGTCAAATCAAAGCGCGTCGGATCGTCCAACATGCGAGCAATGGGCAGGAGGCTAGCGTCCCGCAGTCTTGGGACATACTGCTCGTCAAGAGGCTACCTCTCTCTAGGGGCGCTCAGGACCAAGCTCGGAGGGCCGACGCCAGACAACCAGGTTCGGCATCGGCGTCGCCCATCCCAGCGTGCGTCGAGTAGCTCATACGGGCCGTCAACTGGAGGCTGTGACATCTCCTGCCGAGAGACAAACAACACGTTAGTCCGCATATAAAACAGAATGTATGGCACAGAAAAAGAAAGCGAAACATATGACAACATAATGTAAGACAAATTGAATAACACCATATACACACCCATACAACATAACAGTAGATATGACCATAATGAGTTAACATATGACCCAGATAACATAACATTACGTTCATACAGAAAGGCATGGATAGACAACGATACAACTCACACAAGCCATTAAACTAAGCATGCAACATCACGACTTAGTAATTATATCTTGGTTGCTACGGTGCACTGCTTGTGCTAGATCTGTTCGGGCAGCGGCTGATGGAGTGGCCAACCATCTTGCACAGTCTGCATCTGGGGCGGTGAACCCGTTGCTCACACTGGCTGTCGTCCATGTCGTTCCGAATGCGTCATGACTAGCGTCTTCCACAGCGGGGGTGCTTTAGTGCGTCGTTCGGCACCCACTTCACTTTCCCCGGCCAGAGGTCCCTATAGTGCATGTCCAGGCCATACGAATAGAACTCGGCACTCCAAGTGCCATACAGGTGGTGGATGTCGTAGTACTCGGAGATGTAACGCTCTGAGGCCTGGCGCCACGCCGCGCACGCCGCGTACACATGGGAGCATGGTTTGTGGAGAAGTCGTGGCTTGTTGCAGGTGGACGATGCTTTGTCACCAATCGGGTAGACCTGCTTCCGATCCCCTCTAGCGTGGCCCATCCATACTTCTCCCTGAGCCGGATCTCGAACTTCTGCCTGACGCCATCCATGGTACGTGCAACGTGCGAACGAGCCTTGTTGATCTTCTCTATGTACGCGTGCATTACTTCAAAGAATTGCTTCCCATTCTCCAAATGCTTCTTGGCCATCATGACTCTGTTAATGAAGTACCCGACGGTACGGTTCCAGCTCTCCTCCACGATCGCAGTGATCGGCAGGGATCGGACACCCTTAAGAACACTGTTGTACACCTCGGACATGTTGGTCGTCATGATCCTGTACCTTGCACCACTGGTGTGATGCAGCAGGGACCATTTCTTCAAGTTGGGTGCGTGTGAGTTAACCCACTGTGTGAACTCCCTAACTCTCGTGGACCCTCCTGCCGCTGCCCCTTCCTCGGCGTCCGCCGAGTTCCTTAGATCCTTCCTGGTCTCCTCATCGAGTAGTCTCCACACCGCATCGAACTTTCGCCTTTGGTTCTGCATGCAGAGCTTCTTAAATATCTTCATCAAGTCCTTGCTCCGAAACCTTGTGTCGAAGTTCGCCGCAAGATGCCTCATGCACCAATGGCTCTTGACATCATTCCACTGGAACAGCGGCTGCGTCCCGTTTTGCATCATGCTCAACGCGGACAGCAACCTAGCATTGCGGTTCGAGATGACACACACATCTGGACGGTCTTGCACCACCGCCTGCTTCACATTGGATAGGAACCACAGCCAGCTATCAGTATTCTCGCTCTCAATAATTGCGAAGGCCACAGGGAGTAACTGGTCGTTTGCATCGGCTGCAACGGTGGTGAGGATGGTACCCTTGTACTTTCCACATAGGAAGGTGCCGTCCATCGTCAGCACGGGATGACACTGCTTGAACCCTTCGATCACCCGACTGAAGGCCCAGAAGACCCTTTCAAGAATAAAACAATTAGGCCCCTCCGTCGGATGCAACCGATCAAGTTTGTTTATGTATGTCCCAGGATTTGATTCTGTGATTTAATGCAGCATCCTTGAGACTAAGTTGTAAGCCTCTTCGAATGGGCCGAACATTTGCTCCACGACCTTCTGTTTTGCCCACCATGCTGTCTTGTAGCTGACCGCAAACCCCACCATATTGGCAACATCCGGCAGTAGGAGCTTTGGCGAAATTGACACATCTCTAGCGACGAGGTGGCTTATCAGGCTAGCAACATACGAGGACGTCAAGGTATGAGAGGTAATAACTTTCAGCAACATAATGCACGTGTTAATGATGATCCATATGCTAAAGTCAAGTTCACTATACCATCTTTTGCGGGTGCTTATGATGCTGAAATATATCTAGATTGGGAGATGACAGTAGAACAGAAATTTAATGCTCAGTTAGTTCCTGAATTGCATAAAGTTAGGCAAGCCACAAGTGAATTTAAAAACTTTGCCATCATTTGGTGGAATAGGGTATGCAACGATGGATTAGCGCCTACTACGTGGGATGCTTTAAAGGTTGCTATGCTAACAAATTTGTTCCACCTTCTTTTAAACGTGACTTACGTAATAAATTGTAGCACTTAAACCAAGGTAGCGGATCCGTAGAAGAATATTATCAGGAGCTACAAATTAGTATGTTGCGTTGTGATATTATTGAGGACGAAGA
The DNA here is from genome assembly GCA_036346405.1 of Phyllostachys edulis. Classification (NCBI taxonomy): domain Eukaryota; kingdom Viridiplantae; phylum Streptophyta; class Magnoliopsida; order Poales; family Poaceae; genus Phyllostachys; species Phyllostachys edulis. The sequence continues at coordinate 16,410,766 of CM070547.1, forward strand.
GGCTGATATGGCACATTTTTATGGGGGATTAAGACGTGAAATTTAGGACATAGTTGATTACAAAGAATATGATAGTGTCCCTAGATTATTCCAACTTGCATGTTTGGCAGAAAAGGAATCGCAGGGACGACAGCAGAGGCCAAGGAACAATTTTGGAAGCACGTCTACACCAAGATCAATGCCGGGGCAAGTTAAGACAACCCCACCTTCAACTACACGGTCTACTGCCCCCTCCTCGAGTAGGGCGCGTTTAGCAGCACCTCCGACAACATCACATGCACCCGAGGTAAGCAAATCTACTAGTATGCAGGCCCCAGCCAAGAGTTCTTCTTCGGTTGCTTCCACGGGCCGTACCACTGGGATTGTTTGCCACCGTTACAAGGGAATGGGACACGTCATGAAGGACTGTCCAAGTCAGCGAGCATACCTTGCCACCGAAGACGGTGGTTATGTAAGCGCTAGTGATATTGAGGATGAATATGTACTTGCAGCTAACCTTGCAGGTGGAGGAGACGAGATAGACAGTGATGTTGATGATGTAGAGGAACAGGTAGCTGCTGTTGACACAGGGAGTCATGCGAGCCTTGTTGCGCAGTGAGTGTTGAGCGCACAAGTGGAGAAAGCGGAGCAAAATCAACGGCACAACTTATTTCAATCCAGATTTCTCGTGAAAGACAGAGCCTGCAAAGTCATCATTGATGGAGGGAGCTGCAATAACCTTGCAAGCTCTGAGATGGTCGAGAAGCTTGGCTTGGCCACACAACCACACCCACGTCCCTACTACATCCAATGGTTCAATTCGTGTGGTAAGTTAAAGGTAAACAAAGTTGTGATAGCGCAATTTTCAGCTGGTAATTACAAAGATAGTATTGACTTTGATGTAGTGCCTATACAAGCATGCTTTTTTGTTGCTCGGTAGGCCTTGGATATATGATAATGATGTTTTGCACTATGGTAGAGCTAATACCTACTCGTTCTCACATAAGGGTAAGAAGATTAAGCTGTTGCCTTTGATACCCGCTGAAATTTTGAAAGATGAAGAAGAGCACGCTGAAAATGAAAGAAACACCAATAAGCATGATTCTGAAAATCAGCAAGTAGCAAAACGTGTTTTCCCACCTAAAGGGGAGAAAGTGGCGTCTAGTTCTAAGTCCGAGGGAATTAAATTGAAGGGGTGTGTTATGCTTGCCACTAAATCTGAACTTACTGAAATTTGTGATAATGAGCTGCCATGCTATGCTTTGATATGCAAAAATGCTTTATTTTCACTTGAAGATATATCTAGCTCTTTGCCTCCTGTTGTTGCTAACCTTTTGCAGGAGTATGTGGATGTATTTCCAGCTGAGATACCCCTGGGATTACCACTTATTTGTAGGGTTTCCAAATGAATTCTTCTACAAATTTAGTCATGCCCGCCCACTTTACACCAGCCTTTTATACTCCATGTTTTTAATTCTATTTCTGTTGCGTCTCATGCACATTTCAATTACATGTTAAACCACCTCGGAATATTTTGAAATTTTAGGTTCAAGTTCCTGACACTTTTGTAATTTTATTTCATAATCTAATGTACTACTCGACATAAAAATGACATGGTTGCAGGTTCAATTCTATTTCTATTTAAACATCTCACGAAAAATTACAGAATACTAGTGGAGATAAAAATTATATGGTTATCTACGGAATAAAATTTCATGACCAACAAAAATTGATTCATCTCAATTGCAGTTTATATGAATTTTCAATGAAATATTGAAGTTAATTTAATTTCTAGTGTAGAAAATAATTCTTTACCGAATTTAATTCTAATTATGAAATTTTCTGTGGTAGTAACAAGTTTCAAACCTATTCTAAGCTAAAGTACAATAAAAAAAGGAAACAAACAAAATTGGTTTCACTAAAATTGGAGTTAATTTCAAATAGTTGTGAATTTCATGGTTAGCTAGAGAATCAAAATTCATGACCAACAAAAATTGATTCATCTCAATTGGAGTTCATACGGATTTTCTATGAAATGTTGAACTTATTTCAATTTCTACTGTAAAAATAATTCTTAACCGAATTTAATTCTAATTAGCATATTTTCAAAGTAAGAATAAGTTTCAAACCTATTCTAAGTTAAAGTACAATAAAATGGAAACAAACAAAATTGTTTCACTAAATTTGTTACTTTCAAATAGTTATGAATTTTTTAAGTTGTTTGAATTTACAGTGCAAAAATAAATCACTTTAGAAATTCCTAATGCATTTATAACTTTTTATACCTGAGCTAAACCTAGCCTCTACCACTAACATGCGGGGTCGACTGTACAGTGTTCCTTTTCATTTAATTTCCAAATTAAAAGCCTACTGACAGGTGGGGCACGTTTGTCATTCACTCGGTCCATGGCATAGTGCATGGACCGAAGGCCAACATGCCCGGTCAAGGGTCCATGGACCACGCACGTGGTGCACGCACTCAGTGGGACCTGAACGTAAGCGACACTAAGTCTTCTAATTACGTGCTAATCACACTAAGTCTTCTAATTATGTGTTAATCACACTACGCCTTCTAATTACGTGCTAATCACACCAAGTCTTCTAATTTTACGTCCGAACGCTAAGTTCAAATACATCTACTACACAATCCTAACTACTTAGTTGCTACAATAAGAATCTATCATTCATCTAATTACATGCTAATCACATTGCTAAAACTATAGTCATATGCGAATGACAATTACCTTTTCTAGGTGCTCACAAGACGATGCACAACTTCTGCAACGATGTGAGCTTGAACTGCTGCTTGGCTTCTCCCTTCTCTTCCTCTATGGCTCTCTTCCCACTCTTCATCTCTGGCTCACTTCCCCCTCTTCCTCTATGGCTCTCTTGCTCTCAGCTTCAATGTGAAAAACAATGCTGGCCTTTGCTTCGCGTTCGACTCGTTTTATTTAGCGTGAGGGAATCTAGGTAGGAGAGCATCGCACATCCAAAATTCATCCGCACACAGGGGCCAGCTAGGGGTGCACGGGACCGGAGTGGCGCTGTGGTAGCAGCACGCTTGCGCGCGGGAGGGCTCCTGGCGGGCGCTGGGCGCGAAAGGGCGCTGCAAGGTGGCAAGGTGAGCGAGAGTGCTATCAGGTTCGAGGGCAAGACCTTGTCAGCTGTTGTCCCCATGCGCAAAGATCTTGGTCGCTTGCCATACGCGGTGGTAGTAGCTAGGTGCTTCTGCTGTTTAACGCAATAGTGAGTTCTTCCGCCCCCGATGGCAACAGGCGCTAGGAGGGGGCTAAAAATGGAACTCTGATGCTAGGGGGGCTAGTTTAGGAATTGTGGTGATGTAGGGGGGCAATTAAGTCCAAAATTCCAATGGTACCACTCCTAGCTTTCTATGTTGATACTTTTAGATATGACTTATATAGAGTGTTCTTTGCATATTTTTATAGGCATGTAACTTGTATATGTTGGCCTTTAGGTCCATTAAAATAGACAAAGTTCATTCCAACATGGTATCTGAGCCATGGAAACCATAACCTTAGTTCTTCCTCCCACATGATCGTCGTCGCCGCCATCCCTGTGCTGAAGCTCCTCTGCTCCGCACGCCGCCCGAGCTGCTCCTCGTGCATCTGTTTTGCCGCTCTACTTTGCACCTCCAAACCGAGTCGAGCTCCTCCCGCCGTCCTGACGCGTGCCACCGCCGGATCTCGCCGCCCAAGTTCTTCCCGCTCGCCACCCGAGTCCTTTGCTTCGTGCCTCCACGACGAGCCGAGCTTCACCCGCCGTCCCGATGCACGGCGGCCGCCCCAGCCGTTGGATCCTACCGCCCGAGTTGCTCCAAGCCTGAGCTCGATGCCCCGTCTCCCCGATGCCCAGATCCGCGCCACCGTGCCTCCTCCGCGTTGGATCCAAGCTGCCCCGTCTCCTTCCCGCCCGATCCAAGCCGGATACGCGCCGTCGTGCCCTCTTCCGTGCGTGCTCTGCCCTGAGCCTCCCAGATCTAAGGAGGCTCCAACTGCCTCCTCCGCGGGCAGCCGCCGCCAGCCCGATTCGGTTCCCGACCAGCTCGGCCGCCCCGCCATTGCCGACGCCGCTTAGGATGGAGGTCGAAGGCTTCTTTTAGCCGCGCCTTGACACGACCGCCAGCGACGAGGATGTCTCTCTCCGTACACATTTCACTGAGGCAAAGGCGAAGGTGGAGGCCACTGCGTTGTGGGCCCGCGTCGAGCGGATCGAGCGCAACAAGCTCCTCTCTGCGCCCAGGCGACGCCGACCTTCGTCACCCCTACCTCGGGATGCCGTCGACGCCCCTGCCTTGGGCCGCCACCACCGCCGCCGATCTTGCCTTGGGTCACCGCCACCACTGCCTCGGGCAATTACCGCCACCCCTGCCTCACGCCACCGCCGCCGTCACCCTGCCTCCCGGTCCACCGTCGTCGCCCTGCCTCGGGCACTGTTCTTCTCGCTCTTGCTTCTCAACAGTCCTCCTCGCCTCCCCCACCTCTCTCGTCCGACATCTTGTCTTCGTGGAACTTGGATTCTTGTGCTTCTTTTTTTTTTGATGCAAAACAGTAGGGCATGCCCTTCTGTATATATTAAATGAAGTAAAGTATATACAATAAAGAGAAAAAGGAAAAAACAAACAGAAAATAAAGGTTCAGTACAGAATAGAACCAAAAGAGGGTTATGGTGCCGATGCAGAAATGGCACGCACAAGAGTAACCAGAAGATCAGTTGGGGAAGTTAGATAACCATGCAGCAAGAATGGGCTTAAAGGATGGTTTGGTCCGGTGGATCAGTAGAGAGACTTCCCGAGTAAATGTGGCTCGCCACCCTGGGATGCTAGGTGATTGGTGATTGAAGATCCCGTTGTTCCTAGTGATCCAAATAGCCCATGTAGTTAATACAATCAGTTCCATAAAGAAGCTGTGACCAATCTTGTCTTTGAGGTGGAAAAGTGCTTGATGGGTTGTGGTGAGCGACATTCTTTGTGGGCAGATGAAGTCCCAACACTGCTGAGCGAAAGAGCAGTTCCAAAAGAGGTGTTGTGCCGTTTCTTCAGTAGCTTGATCACATAGGTAACAAGAGTAATCATCCATGGGGCAATTCTTGCGTCGTAAAATGTTTCTAGTGTTAAGCCTATCTTTGAGCATGAGCCAGAAGAAGATTTTATGGCGTTGTTGGCAGGTGCATTTCCATAGCTAGTAATAGTAAGTTGGGATCGGTAGCTGACCCATGAGGGAAAGGTAGGTTTTGGTAGAAGAGTACCAAGGTGAGTTCCAGATGTATTGCCAAGAGTCGTTATGTGTTGAGAGGTCAAGTTGATGAATAAGCTGTTGCACTTGGCTGAATTGTTGGTGTGCTTGTGCTTCTTTTTACATGACATCATATTCTACTCACTTCACTTCTGTGAGTCCCATAGCTCTTCCTTCCACTGTTCAGACTGCATATAGTACCTCTCTTCTTGTTGCAGGCCGATGCATCCTTTCCACTTCTTCCTTTCATGTTCCTACCGTCTCTCACGTTCCCAAGCTTACTATGCAGTTTATGTCGGCCGGTTAGATCAGTGATCACAATTGTCGTGTTATTGTTGAGTTCGGCACTTATTGTGTCCAGGACCACTGCACCGGGACTCTTCTTGATGCTGGCCCTTGGCGTCGTGGTTCACAGCGTCATTGGGAGCACGATTGCCGCACCTTCTTTCCACTGTCTCCACCAGCCAATCAGTCACTACATCTGCCTCTGTTTTTGTTGCGTCTTCTACTGCTTCCTTTGCTCAGTGGCACCATCGTTTGGATCATCTCTGTAGAACGCGACTGCCGTATGATCTTCTTGGGTCTGTCTCTGATAACACCTCTTTATTTTGTATGGATTACAAGCTTAGCAAACAGCTGCATCTCCTCCATCCCTCCCATAATTCCATCTCGGCGTGTCCTTTTGATCTGGTTTGCGCAATTGCGCGGCTAGCATCATTATTAGGCTCTCGTATGCACTAAATCTTTTCCTGCTTCGCTCGTATGCACTAAATCTCCCTGGCATGTTCAATGCCATATGATGATTTTTCTGTTATTTTAACCGCCACAATTTGCGCTTTTCAAATGACATTCTTTAGGTCGGTGACGACGGAATTTGCTAGAGGCACGTAAGCTTGAGCCTTTCGTTTTCATGCCCCGTGAAACAAGTACTGGGTGCATGGTAACTACGAGGTACGGCCTTGGGCGACAGCTGCCGCAGGGAGGAGTAGGCAGGTGGCTTCAATGGAACGTGCTCCGTAGTAATTAACGTGCAGGTCAGTGTCGCACTGCCAGATCTCTGACTCTAGCTGAGCTACACGCTACTATGAAAAGTCCAATACTGAACGTTTAATCGTAAATGGTTGATCAAAGTCATTTATATTAAACATAATTACAGACAGTTTTAGTTTAGCGATCGTCTGTATTACTTTTTACGTAAAAAATTGTCTGTGAAGATATAAACCGTCTGTGACTTCCCGTCCTCTTCATAAACGGTTTGTATTAAAAACTGTTTATGATAATCTCATTTATTATAGACCCGACCCTCACAGATCGATCTGTCTTAAATTCCTACTATGTTCTCACTGCTGCTATTGGAGGTGGGTCTTTGAGGCGATTTGGTGAAATGAGACCACAGATTTGGTAATTTGTTATTGATTATCGATGATTAGTACGTAATTAATTTGTTCATTGCATTATAATATAGATCTAGCATGGTAAAGAGAGAATTAAAGATGGTTTATATCGGTAAAGAGAGAATTGAAGATGGTTTAGATCTAGCTTTTTGTGTTGTTTTACATGTGTTGGTTTCTTGCCATCTAAAGTTGGGCGTGAACTATCTATAATGTGTTTGTGATGAACAACCTGACCCTAGGGTGTATTGGTATTTTTTTCAAATCATTAGAAATACATATTTCAAATGACATATCAAAAATAGCATCTATAGTATACTAATTAATTAATTTAGTATTTAACACCAAATTGTTATATGCGTCGCGTAGACAGACCGAAGCTAGATGTACGCAAGATAGTTAAAATCGCGATCCTACTCGTAAAGTCGTACGATTCTACGATCCCACGACGGCCTGTCGATCCAGATCGCACTGTGGATCGGAATCAGGTAGAATCGTGGTAGAGTCGCGATCCAAAGGGTAGAATCGTGTAGAATCGCAAAGTAGAATCGTGGTAGAGTCGCAAATTTTTTTTTTTTTTGCATTTTTTTTGCAATTTTTTTAGAGGCCCAGCTTTGCTGATATAGATTGAACTTATAAATAAATAAGGAGCATGCAAAATATTATATCAGTGTGGCAATGTTAGTACAAATATCTATATTATGAGTTATGACATGAGCAATCTTGAGCTTGATAATGATAAGCTATTTTTATTCTTGTAGTATGTCTAGTTGCTTTTAAGGAACATGCAAACGTTGCAATTAGATATTGATTTCCAAAACTTGTGAACATTTCTCATTAATTGCAGGAAACTAGTCAAGGCCATTGGTCGTTTCTCCTCAGAGTTCACAACTATATCACCCATCATGTCGCATTACCATTATGCTTTTCTCACAGTGATAAGAAGTGTTTTGCCCATTTTTGGTAATAAGTAAGTGGTAAACCTTATAAGAATCATACAAACTTATAGTATAGATTTTAAATATGTGTATTTTACAAATCAGAGAATCGCCGATTCTACGATTCGATCCTACCGGAGGCAAATCGATCCGACTCGGGATCTTGACTCTGACTACCTTGGATGTACATTGGCAACCGTGTGAGTGAAGAGTACATTAATGGCGTGTCTGCTTTTACAAGAGCTGCCGAGGAGGATATGTTGAATAAGAGGGTGGAATATATGTACTGTCCATGCATTGACTGTGAGAATCTGAAGATGTTTAAGAACCGAGCGTAGATCAAAGCACACTTGATTCGAAGTGGTTTAAAAAAGGCTATACACGTTGGACCAGTTACGGTGAATAGCAGGTTATACAGGAAGGTAGTAATAACGACATCGCCGACAAAGTCAACGATATACCGCTGGATGATGTCAATTGTGGTTCTGATTCGGATAGGCTGCACGATGACAATCTAGATCAGATACTTCGCGATGCAGAAGTGTACTGTGATGAGAGGGAGTATGTTAAATTACGGGGCTTGATGGAGAACTCGGAGAAACCTTTGTTCCCGGGCTGCAAGACAGAATACACAAGGTTGTCATCCGTGCTTGAACTGCTAAAATTGAAGGCAAGCAATGGTTGGTCCGATATGAGTTTCACGGCGCTGTTAGGTCTCTTAGCGGATATGCTTTCGGAGGGAAAAGAGTTGCCCAAAACCACCTACAATGCCAAGAAGGTTCTTTGTCTATTGGGAATAGAAGTAGAAAGAATACATGCATGTCCGAACGACTGTATCCTTTACCGTAACGAGTATGCAAACATGCATGTATATCCGGTGTGCAACGTATCCCGATACAAGCGAAGGAATCAATCAGATGGCGACGAGGGAGTCGAGGTGAAGAAAGGACCTCCTACTAAGGTGGCGTAGTATCTTCCTGTAATTCTCCGTTTGAACTTTGAAGCGATTTTTTGTGAACCCAAAGGATGCAAAACTGCTGCATTAGCACTCAGATGAGCGTAAGAATGATGGAAAGCTAAGACACCCTGCTAATTTCGCCCAGTAGAGAAACATCGATAGGAGGTTTGCAGACTTTGGTGCGGAACCGAGAAATATAAGGTTTGAATTGAGTACAGATGGAATGAATCTTTTCGGTAACATGAGCAGCCGACATAGCACTTGGCCCATGACTCTCTGTATCTACAACCTTCCTCCTTAGTTGTGTATGAAGTGGAAGTATTTTTTGCTATCGATACTTATACTGTGGATTGAAGGGGTACATGTATGAGATGCGTACAAACGAGAGAACTTCACTTTACGCTCCTTTTTGTTCTGCACCATAAATGATTATCCTACCCTTAGATGATACCGAGAGTGTGTGGCTAAAGCACTCGCGCAAAACTGTGTACATGCGTCACCGTAGGTTCCTTCGGAGGGCTCACCCATACTGCAGGATGAAGAAACAATTCGACGGAGAGAAGGAGGACATCTCAGCTCCAAGGCATTTAAGCGGAAAAGACGTTTATGATATGGTTAAGGATTTAGATGTTGTGCTCGGAAAGAGACGTAAATCGAGGACCTGTGAGCAGAACATCTGGAAAAAGAGATCAATAATTTGGGACTTACCTTATTGGGAGCATCTAGAAGTTCACCACTGCATCGACGTCTTGCACGTAGAGAAGAATGTATATGACAGCTTGATTGGTCTCTTACCAAACATTCAGGATAAAACAAATGATGGTGCCAACGCACGACTTGACTTGGTTGGTATGAACATCAGACCAGAGTTAGCACCGACAAAGACCGATAAAGGATGAACGTACATTCCTTTTGCTTGTTACACTTTGTCCAAGGCTAAGAGAACTGAACTGTGCCAGTGCTTGCATGGTGTGAAAGTTCCATCCGGTTACTCCGCCAACATGAAGAAACTTGTTTCGATGGAAGATTTGAAGTTAATTGGCATGAATTCTCATGATTGTCATGTGCTGATGACACAAATGCTCCCTGTTGAAATTATAAGTATTTTGTCGATCAAGGTCTGAGAGACAATTATGAGGCTGTGTTATTTCTTTAACACAATTGCTCAGAAGGTCATTGATCCCGAAGGACTAGATGCTCTGCAGGACGAGGTGATGACGACTCTATGTGATCTTGAGATGTATTTTCCTCCGTTGTTTTTCGATATCATGGTTCATCTCATTGTTCACATTGTGAGGGAGATAAAGATGTGCTGGCCCGTGTTCCTACGTAGCATGTACCCGTTCGAGATGTTCATGAGAATTCTCAAGTCCTATGTATTGAATCGATTTCGACCGGAGGGCAGTATTGTCGAAGGTTATGCAACCGAAGAGGTCATTGAGTTATGCGTCGATTACATAGCTCAGATCGAGCCGATAATTGTGCCTCGATCTCGCCATGAGGGGAGGCTCGAGGGTATTAGGACCATCGGAAGGAAAACAATCACTCCAGATATGGATGCATATGCTCAAGCTCATTTCACGGTCTTGCAACACATGACTGAAGTGTCCCCGTATATCGACCAGCATAAGGACGTGCTTCGGCAACAGAATCCAGAGCGACCGGATGTTTGGATCACGAGACAGCACAACAGTTGGTTCAACCAATGGTTGAAGGAGCGACTCGCTAAGAGATCGTCAAGTGATATGCTGACATGGTGGCAAAAGGGCCAACATTTACAGTTGTAACATGGCAAAGATATGACATAAATATATACACATTCTATACGCAAGCTTAGGATATAAAGAGCACTAACCAGAACAGTGGTGTCCGCATAGATGCATTCAGTGCCGATGAGCTGAAGAACTCCTACTATGGGCTCATAGAGGAGATATGGGAGCTCGACTATGGACTTTTTAAGATCGCCCTGTTTCGGTGCCGTTAGGTCCATCTCCCACAGGTGAAGGTCGACAAGTATAGATAGTACATAAATTTTATCTCCTTCTTCAACATATCTTGCTCGACGGCTCTTCTAAAAGCAAACATACCATTAATGTACTCTTCACTCACACAGTTCTCACCGTACATCCAGTTTCAGCCCATCTACACTACGCATGTCACAAGTTAGTGTCAAATTATATTAATAAACCACAAGTACGTACTCTTCCTATTGACCAAACATACTTAAATCGATTAGCGATTAACCTAGAGCGAGTATAAAGGGTTACAGATCGTTATCCTCGGAGCTCACGACGAAAATACCAAATATCCCGCGAGATTCCTCACCCTCTCCTTCTCATCCCTTCCTCCTTTCTTCAGCTTCCTCCTTTCCTTCTCCTCTCTAAGGTGACGCAATGGGGAAGGAGGCAGCAGGGTGGCGTAAGGGGGTGGAGGCGCTAGGGGCAAGGGGTTTGTTGGGACCGGATATTTATAATGCCAGAATATCATAGACAATTGTTTATGAGAACCGTCTGTGATTATGTCCTCATCACAGACGGTTCTTATAAAGAACCGTCTCTGAATTATCACAGATGATTCTAGTTCTAAACCGTCTGTGATAAGTATAACATAGACGGTTCCAAACGAACTGTCTGTGATGAGGCGCCTTGTATAGCTTGTTTTGTAGTAGTGTCCATTTCCCCGGTTCTCCCCTCCTCTCTCGCGTTCTCGTCGCCGTAATCCGCGCTTGAACCCCGCCGGCCGAAGCTCCCTCCGTCGCTGTTGGATTTCCCATAAGAAATTATTTCGGTCGAAAATCATAAATCACATGCTGACGTCATCACGACACAATAATTGTTTCTCTAAATTATTTTTCCGTTAGAAAAACAATTCCCTAAATTCTGAAAATTCCAATTTCATCATTTCATGTGATATTCAATCTTCCGAGAGCCTGTCCTCCTTCGTTCGAGCTCCGAATCAAGTGATTCAAAATTATAAATTCATCTAAAATCAAGATATAGCTATGATTGGTCAATAGGAATTATTGAATTTTGGGAGTTTAGCCAAATGTTCAATTATGATTTAAAATAAGGCTATGGTATTATTTTTACCATAGAAATTTTAGAAAATGATTTAACTTGGAGAATAAATAAAAATTATTTTAGACTTGGGCGAAATGGATGTTTGGATGGTGCAAGTTGATACACGGGATCGATTCATTTCTATGATCGAGACTAGGTTTTTGATGAAAGCCACCCAAATCAGTTAAGGACTAGTCTTCGAGCCGCATCTTGCTAAGCTCCACTGTGCTACCACAAGTCTGGAATGAGACAGACTAGGCTAATTAATTTGCAATGTTACACTGTTAGTGGTGCCATGTTGATGTGTGGGTATCAGTTGGATAGTATTCCCACTTAGCGCAAGAGGGGGCTTCCGACGGATGGTTCAATCCAAAGAAAGTGAAACCGTAGTGGGCATGACTACTATGGGATGACGCTTTGTAAAGGCCTTGTGTTATTCACTTAGTCGCATATCTACGGAAGTGTGTGAAGCGAACATTATAAATCGATTATCTCTTGTGGGTAAAGTTGTACAACCTCTGCAGAGTGTAAAACTATTCAAATAGCCGTGTCCACGGTTATGGACATGTTGAGTAAAGCCACTCAAAGTTAGACTTTGGTTTTTGATATCAGAAGATTTTGTCAAATGATCTTGGATAGTTTACCCAATTAGGAAATTGGGCGGTTTGCCATGAGATTGGAGGGTATCCTTCACCACACTAGTATTGAGGTTATCCACTATAAAATTGTCATTTAAAAATTGATTTTAATTATGGAATAAACTGCTTTGGAACTTAGTAAGAATATTTAAATAAAAAATTTGCTTTATGCAAATTGAGGCCTATAAGCCTTCCTTTGACAATATCCTGCATGCAATATCTCTGTTATTGGGTGTAACTTACGGAGTACATTTTTGTACTCACCCTTGCTTAATACATTATTTTTCAGAGGAGGAGTACAATGAGGAGGATGAGAACCTAGACGACTAAGCTACGCCCCCAGACGATTGCCTGTGGCGAATCGTGTGGCCTACCTTATTATTTATGCTTCTGATGTACTTTGCTTTTGGCCTTATGCGCCGTTTATAACAAACTTGAATTATTATGAATGAATCACGTATTATGATTTTGCTATCATTTTTGTTTGACTGTGTACACTAGCTGTTCCTGGACTTATGTATGAGACACAGATAATCTGTGATCCTTCACTCCCGGGTTCGACATGGCGTCGCCCTATCCACTCCAGATTCAGGTATGCCCCATCTCCTCCCTCTCGGCCTACACCTCCTCCCTCTCGTGCTCCACCTCCCTCCCCTCTCCCCGCCTTCCCTTCCGATGGCGACTCGCCCTCCTCCTCCCGACCTCCACTTGAGGGAGGGGGAGGAGGCGGGAGGCCGGGCCGCCACGAGGGAATACATGGAGAAGGGGAGGGAAGTAGAGGTCGAGAGGGAGGGGAGCCGAGGAGAGAGAAGGGTGGGCTGGATCGCTGCCAGGAGGGGGAGGGGGGGACTGTCGCCGCCTGGAGAAGAGTGGGGAGGAGCGAGTGACCGACTGCATGTGTTGCTCTCTGCTCTGCATCACATCGCTATTTGTTTGCTACTATGTTGATTGATGAGCTGCTACTGTGTTGATTGCTGATCGCATTGCTATTTGTTTGTGTCGAACCCAGGAGCAAAGGATCCCAGATTCTCTGTGTCTTAAACACTAGTCCAAGAATAGCTAGTGTACACAGTCAAACAAAAGATGATAGCATAACTATAATACACAATATATTTACAATAATTCAAGTTTGTTACAGAAGAGGCATAAAGCCAATAAGCAAAATACAGCGGAAACAACATAAGAAGATAGACCAGACGATTCACCACAGGCACTCGTTTGGGGGTGTAGCCTAGTCATCTAGGTTCTCATCATCCAGTAGTAATCCTCCTCTGAAGAACAATTTATTAAGCAAGCATGAGTACAAAAAGATGTACTCCGCAAGTTACACCCAATAACAGATTATAATGCATGCAAGGATATATCAAAGGAAGCCTTATATGGCTTAATTTGCATAAAGCGAAATTTTCCATTTAAATATTCCTACTAAGTTCCAAAGCAGTTATTCTATAGCTAGAATCAAGTTTTAAATGACAGTTTTATAGTAGATAACCTCCATATAAAATGGTGAAGGATACATTCCTATCATATAGCAAAATGCCCAATTTCCCAATTGGATAAACTATCCACATCATTTGTCAACATCTTTTGAAATCAAAACCAAATTCTAACTTGGAGTTGCTTTGCTAGCATGTTCATGACCGTGGACATGGCTATTCGAATAGTTTTACACTTTGCAGAGGTTGTACAACTTTACCCGCAAGAGATAATCATCTTATAATACCAGACATGACACGCTTCCAAAGGCGTGCGACTAAGTAATTATCACAAAGCCTTTACAAAGCGTCATTCCAATCGTAGTTATGCTCGCTAAGGTTTTGCTTCCTTTGGATAGAAATCTGCTGGATTTAAGCCCGCAGGAGGCCCCCTCCTGCGCCATGTAGCAATATATAAAAAATAAGTCACTCAGACACCTACACAATCGGATGGCACATCCACAGTGAAATGTTGCAAATTATTTAGCCAGGTTCTGCCCACACAGGAGTTATGGTAGTACGGTGGGGCTTAATTAGCAAGACGTGACTCGAAGACCGGTCCTTAACTGAGTTGGGCGACTTTCCAAAATAACCCATGACCTCAATCATAGGAATGACTCGATCCCGTGCATCAACGTGCACCATCCAAACATCCATTTCGCCTAAGTCCAAACCAATTTTTTTTTATTTACTAAGTCAAATCATTTTATAAATTTATATGGTAAAGACAATACCATAGTATTATTTTAAATCATAGTTGAACTTTTCGCTAAATTCTCCAAATTAAACATTTTTGGGCTAAGCTTTGACTAAGCATAAAGTTTTACAATATATTCTAGTTCATACTAATGTACCAACTAGATTTTAACTATGGTATCAAGGAATGCCTAATTCAATATCAACATTTGGCTATACGAAGGAGTTGGGAATAACTATAATTTAAAACATGAATTTAAATTACTTGAATTTAAATAAGGATGCAATAATAATTTAAAACGGAATTTAAATAATTTGAAATACTGGGATTCAAATGTGATCAAAGATGTAACTTGCCTTTCTCAAAAGCTTGAGGATCCACTTCTTCGAAATATTTGGTTCCCTGGAGTTGTCGAAATCTACAAGTGAAAACAAACCAAATTCAAATAATATTCAAATAAACTCAAATGAACTCCAAATTAAATAATTCCAATATAGATAGCTAGATATTGATTTTAGATGAATTTAGAAATTTGAATCGCTCGAATCAGAGTTCGAACGAAGGAGAACAGACTCTCGGAAGTTTGAAAAACACATGAAATGATGAAATCAGATTTTTCAAAATTTCTGGAATTAGTTTTCTAAAGGAAAATCAACTATTGCGTCATGCTGACGCCAACGAGGGGATTAATGATTTTTAGCCGAATTATTTTTGTAAAAGAAAAGGGGCTAGTCGCTGACATGTGGTCCCATGTCTCATGGACTGGGTCCACGAGGACACCCAGGTCCGCAGTGGACCGGTCGTAAGGGAATAGGGGCTTTGCCACGTGGGCTTGCCACATGGGTAGCCATGTAGGCAAAGATGGTCAGGTGGCGCTAGGTGGAGGCGACGTGGACAGCCACGTCAGCGAGCAACCGGCGGCGGCTTGGGTTGCGGAGCTCAATGACGCTACGCGTCACGGCGAGCTTCGGTGAGGGCACCAAAAGAAGGAGAGGGGTGAGGCGAATCTAATGCTCACGGTCTCAACGACAGAGCGCAAGGAGATGGCCGGCGGTGAGGAGAAAGAGCGGCGGCGGTGGTGGTCAGAGATGGCGACGGGGTTCCGTCGAGTTTCCGGTGTAAGCAAAATGAGCACCGTGTAGAACACGACCATGCGAATCTGTTGGTGGAGGCATTGGCGGCGGAGGACCTTTGCCAGCGGCATAATCGACGGTGGAAGGAGCTCCAGCCGAGTGGCTTCAACGGCGAAATACGACGAGCACCGAGGGAGAGGGAAGTGGAGAATGGGGGGAGAAGAAAGAGGGGAGGAGGGGTGTCTAGTCACTACTACAGAAAAGGCCTTCATGAGCAGCCAAAACGCCATCACGCAGCGGTTTCGTGAGCCGCCTCGAGTTTATGGGTCAAGAATGACATACGCCATCATAGACGGTTTCAACTGCTCAGAATATATAATATCACAGCACGGTTATTAACTCAAAACTGTGCAGTGATAGTCGACAATCACTGATGGTTATTAACTCAAAACCGCTCAGTGATAGTCGATTATCATGCATAGCTTTCATCTACAAACCGTCTGTGATATTCTTTTACATTGCTAAATCTATTTCTGTTTATTGGCTAGCCTCAGGAAATGCTAGCCATGCCCTCTGAAACAAGCACATCTAATTCGCATTCATTTCAGAAGCACATCAAAATTGCATTCATTTCAGAAACAAGCACATCTAATTCACAAATCAGTTAACTAAAATTAACCATTAATGTACATTAATTTACACACATGTACCATTAAGTTCAATCTATCCCAATCAAGTTCAATCTACACTGTGGAAACTCCCATCTGGATTTATGACCTGACTGTTCAGGAATGACGCAAGGTGTGATCGAACTATTATGAGATCGCCTGCTCCAACGCAGCTTCAAATGATGGTCGCAACCTATCGATAGGAAGATTAAATTCGTGCTTATATAAATTGGTAAGTATATATGAAATAATTGTTGCAAGATTGACAAACCTGAGGATCATTGGTGATCGTGGAATCGATGAGTAGTTCCATGCCGTGGCAAACATAGTATCCATAGACGTTGCGGCCCGGCGGCTGCTGGTGGCACTGCAAAAACAGAATTGGTTAGTTTGAGAGGCATTACTACGAAGTGTTATATAGGATTAATGCGTGCTAGCTAGCGAGTACCAGGAAAGTTAGATCGTGTTGCAGCCACCTTCCTCTGCAATTCCATCCTCTAGCACATAACACGTCAAACACCCTACGTGACTCCAAGAAGTTAGCCTTAGCCATTGCAAAGGAAGGAAAGACTACAATCGAGTTTCTATGGAGGAAATGTATTTACCTGTTGATTAAATTTCGGATAACTGTGAAGTTGTGAGTAGTCCTCTTTAGGGAATCTAGGTATATTACCCATTTCCGTTTTGGTATAATTACAATTAGAATCTAGTGGAATCTACACAGGTATGTCAGCATGGTCATTAAACCTAAGTTCGTGTTGCTTATAAAGTACAAATCAACAAGTATAGCCAGTAGTGCAACACTTACTCCTAGTTGTAGGGCAAAAGTATGTATTCCTTGTTGCGGCGAGCCATGAAAAAATCTATAACGTAATTCTCGACGAATATTGCATTTGCCTCGATGGTTTGCTCGAAGACCACGTGTGGGTCGAGGAAACCTACCGGTGAATTCCTTCTTTTGGCTTCAGACATCATGTATCTATATACAAAAGCAAGGAGTTATGTATAACATTTATCGGTATTACACGAACATTGACCGTGATTGTACACACTTACAGTGTCTAGCATCGTATGAGTGAGACGTCGATCTCGCCGAGGTTGAAGAGACAGAACAAGTCCTCGAAGGTCACCGTGAAGACACAGTCTTGATGCACGTGGTTAAAATGATCCTCCTTGAACTTGACGGTGACACCCGAAAGTCCGTTGTTCAAATTCCGCTTGTTGGCTTGTTCCATGTACCATGTATGCAATGTCGCGCAAGCCAGTCCTAGGGTAGGGTTGTCTAACCTCTCCACCAACGGCTCGCCTAGCACGAATTTCTAGGCCAACGGCAAGAAGGGGATATCAGAACAGGAGCCGACCGTCTTCGATTTGCCCTTGCTGCATCGCTTTGTATAGGTCGACTTCACAAGAGTCGACTGAGCACGAGGTGTAGATGCATCCGATGCACCGACCCTTGCCACATCGGGCGCAGTACGACTTTGGTGCGCGCTCCGTGGACTTGATACCATTGCAGACATTCCCGTGAAGTTGACACCGGAGAAGGTAGCTCCAAGCAGATGTCCCCCTTGGGCTACTGGATGAATGTTCCAACGGCTTGCTCTAGAGTCATGACCTCGTTGTTTGGGGGAATATGCAATGACGGGCGACCACAAATTGGCACAAACACCGCCCACATTCATTTTTGCGAAACCCGACGTTAGATTTACACGTGCACCAAAGCCCCGGCAATCGATGGATACACTGCTCCAAGCAAAGATCTAGGGTACGTAACCTCCCAAATAACCACCGTCAGCGCACATTAGTGATCTCGTGAAATGGTGGAGAGACATTCAACGGCTTGCTCACGGTCCCGATCCTCCATATCGATTTTACCCGCATACCCAGCCGTGCCGAAGTCCGTGGGGTGCTTGTTTTTGTCCGAGGGTCAGGTGCCGCACTTTCACTCATAAATTGCCTCGTCGCCTTCTTCGCCACAAACTCGCCCAGACTCTTTCCAAGAACGGATACTTGTGGAAGGGCGTCAGATCTTTCTCCATGTGGTTCTTGACAAGCGTGTTTTTGAAGTTCTTTCACGCTTTGCACGCCAGAGTAACGTGTGTCGTCGCACGGAGTCCATGTGTTGTTCCGGATCTCGAACGATTTGAGAATATCCGTAGCGGTCTGCAATTTTCGTTCTTTCGGCAACTCCTTCCACGAATCGTAGGTGACGTTGACCCGCTGTCGTGCAACTATTCCGACCGCTCTCCGCACGCGTCGCCGCCGGTGAGGATTGATAGGGGTCCCAAACTGATCGACCTCCGTGATGGTATATCGGACCGCGAGCCTTTTCGATATTCCTCTTCTTCTACCACTATTGGATATTCCAGAGGATGGTGCATCATCAGACACATGAGGCGGCAATGACGAAGAATGAGCAGAAGACATGTTCACAAGAAATAGAAGTTCTGACACGCATAAACATATTATCATAAGATTCGATCTCTATGTGTATGGGTATACACACCAATTAATAATAATTGGGATAATTGACATAGACATGTAAATCCTCCAAGTCATTTAAAAGGAATAATATGCTCAACACAAACATCATGTGAACAAATGAAATCAGCATAAAGCTAAGATTTAACATTTTGATATTGCTATCAGATGTAGAGTAAGCATTCCAATTAGAGCTCAAGTTCAAACCCGATTTTCAAAACAATTTCGGTACAAGACTATTATGACATCACAGAGCATTCATCTCAAGCCCACCACACCACATTGCAATATATTCCAGTAGCAGTATCGATCAAAACAAATACCATATGAATAACTGACTAGAACAAATACAAATTCCTAAAACATCATGATAGATTATTGATAAAACGAGCGAGGGAAAAGGGCGCTGGGTCGGAACTCCCAAGATTGGTTATCTTTGGACGCCGAGGAGAAGGACGAGCAGGAGCAAGACCAGAGCAAGAGGGCGGCGGCGTCGGGGAGGCGCGCTGGCCTCGGGGAGGGGAGGAGGCGCGGGCGGCTCGGGGAGGAGGCACGGCGGGCTCATGGAGGAGGCTCACGGCCGGAGGAGGAGGCGGCGCCGAGGACGGCCGACAAGGCTGGGGAGAAGTCGTGCCGGGCTCAAGGAGGAGGCGGCGTCGACGGGCTCGGGGGAGGAGAGGGCGAGTTGAGAAACTTAATCGTTTCAGTGCGCATGGGAAAACCCTAGAGTCCGAATATAAATAGGGATGGACATCACAGACGGTTCTAAAGTATAACCATCTGTGATATGTGATGTATCACAGATGGTTCTGACCAACAACCGTCTGTGATATATTGTATCACAGACGGTTTTTACCAAGGAACCGTCTGTGATATATAATCATAGACGTTTTGATCTACAAACCGCCTCAGGAAATGCTAGCCATGCCCTCTGAAACGAGCAGAAAACACAACAAGTACACGTATATACATCCAATTCACATTCATTTCAGAAACAATCACATCCATTTCACAGTACAAATCAATTAACTAAAATTAACCATTCATCAGAACGTACATATACACACATTGTTCAATTAATCTTTAAAAATTAGCCCTTCATGATGATCGATGCGTATGTAGCTAGTTTCGTCACGTTCTTCTTCGTCGACCCTTATGCCGTTTTCGAAAGGAGGCAACTCATCAAATTGATTGTATTCTTTCTCGTCCACTACATTCTCAACTCCGATAATTCTTCTTTTTTTCATGAAGAACTACATGGCGCTTCTTATTTACCGGTTACATAGAAGACTTGAACAACTTGGTTAGCCAATACGAATGGTTCGCCTTTGTATCCGACACGCTCGAGGTCCATCGTAGTGACGCCTGCATTTGTCGACCTTCACCGTGGGAGATGGACCCAACGCACCAAATAGGGGATCTTGAAAAGCACGAGTCGAGCTCCCATATCTCTTCTATTTGCCCATAGTAGGAGCTCTCACCCCATCGGCATCGAATGTATCTATGCGACATCGCTGCTCGTTAGTGCTTTTTATATCCCGAGCTCACAGATAGAATGTGTACCCATTTATGTCAGATCCTCACCATGTCACAACCAGAATGTTGGCCCTTTTGACAACCATGTCAAGATATCACTTGACGAGCTCCTAGCGAGTCGCCTTCAACCATTGGTTGAACCGCTCACAGTTGTCTCGTGATCCAAACATCCGGACGCCCGGATTCATTGTCAAGCACGCCCTTGCCGGTCGATATACGGGACACTTCACCATGTGTTGTAAGACCGTGAAATGGGCTTGAGCATACGATCCATATCCGAGTGATTGCTTCTTCCGATGGTCCCGATACCCTCAAGCCTCCCCTCATGGCAAGATCGAGGCACACCTATCGGTTCGACCTGAGCCATGTAATCGACGCAGAACTCAATGTTCTCTTCGATTGCATAACCTTCGACGATGCTGCCCTCCGGCCGAGATCGATTCCATACATAGGACTTGAGAATTCCCATGAACCTCTCAAACGGGTACATGCTACGTAGGAACATGGGCCCACACATCTTTATCTCCCTCACAATGTGAACAATGAGATGGACCATGATATTGAAAAACGACAGAGGGAAATACATCTCAAGATCACATAGAGTCGTCACCACCTCGTCCTACAGAGCATCTAGTCCTTCGGGATCGATGACCTTCTGAGCAATTGTCTTAAAGAAATATTGATCCGGCGGCATATTGATATCGTTGACTTCCTATATAATATGCTCTTCACCGTGACTGGTCCAACGTGTATAACCCTTTTTGAAACCCCTTCGAATCAAGTGTGCTTCGATCTGCACTCGGTTCTTAAACAACTTCAGATTCTCGCAGTCAATGCATGGACAGTACATATATTTCGCTCCCTTATTCAACATATCCTCCTCGGCAGCTCTTGTAAAAGCACACACGCCATTAATGTACTATTCACTCACACGGTTCTTAGCGTACATCCACTTGATTCATCACACGGTTCAGTATTGAAAACCCCGAAATAAATAAAAGGGTGACTTCGAAGCGTATTTTCGAGGTTTAATTACGCTTTCCAACAAAGAAAGCGTATTTTTCTCTGAACTAAAGGTGGCTTTTTTCATTTTTTCAGATTTTATTAACTTACATGTGGGCCCTACTTGTCAGTGACTCATTTTTTATTTCATGATTTTTTATATAAAATCTATGGCGATCCCACATGTCATAGACTCGTTAGTTTATTAACTAAATGATTAAAAATAGTAGGATTTGAAGCTCAAATTGGGCTTAGGGTGACATCGCATTGCTAATAGTCGTGGCTCAGGGCCCTAAGGCCGCTTGAGGCAAACCGACGGTGATGTCCCGTGGCGGCACCATGGGCTTCACTGGCGATTTCGGCGTAAACGCCTGAAACTACTCAAATTAAAAGATGCTTATGCTCCAGTAGCTCACCTCGATCACGAGGAAGGTGTCAATGAAGTCGGTCGGGGAAGGTCCAAGGCAGCTGGTCATCGATTTAGAATGATGCGACGGCAAAGAAGCTCCTCGGCGACAATAGTGAAATGGACCACACGAGCGGCTCAAGAGGTGAGGCAATACTCAAACCAGTACCGGAGTGGCGATGGACTCACTGGGCTTGGAGATCCGCCATGTTATCAGTAGCGCCAGAGATGGAGATCAAGAAGACTCAGTTAGGGAGCTATATATGTATAGTGCACCGTCTGTGATGGGTTAATTATCATGGACGGTGTTCAACAAAAACCGTCTGTGAAGAGGTCATATCACAGACGATTCATGTTTAAAACCTTCGTGAAGTATCACGATTTACGAAAAACCGCTCGTGATATTGGGTAATATCACAGACGGTTTTAAACATGAACCGCCTCTCGATATGACCTCTTCACGCACAGCTTTTAGCGCTACAGACTAACATGCGGTGGGTAAACAAAACCATCTGAAATTGGTTTAATACAGACGGTTTCGATGAACCATCTGTGATCAGGCGTCCAGTATTAGCATTTCTGTAGTAGTGAGTGCTTCCCTTTATATAGGTCGAGGAGGAGTGGGGAAGGAGTTTGACGGCATGGGCGCACGGGCGAGCTTCGGCCGATGCAGGGCATGGGTAGCGGTGGGACGGGGTAAGTGAGGCACTGACGGGAGCGGTACGACGAGGGCATGGGCGTCGCCTTGAGTGGAGGCGACGCGTGCGGTGCGGCATGGGCAGGCAACGGGAAGAAAGGGGGTGGGGAAGAAGGCACTGACGCGTGGCCCAACGGGCAGTGAGAGAGAGGGAGGAGAAGGGAGGCGGCCAGGGAGGAAGAAATGGGTTGAGAGCAAAGGCTTTCGGCCCAAAATGATTTTCTAGATTTTTTTAGGCTTTATCAATTACAAAGATTCAAATAAAGGAATTAGGTTTTTAGAAAATAGCAAAATGTGTTCAAAAAATAAGGAAAAATTCACAGAAATTTCCTAACTTATTTTGAACTTAATAAAATGATTTCCAACTCATAATTGGTACTTAAATTTGCAAATAATTTATTTTTTCTTTAAACTAAATAGGGAAAAACTTTTAAAATTCTAGAAAAATAATTGAATTTTATTTTTAACTGGAAATGAAAATTTGGGCTGTTACAGTTTGCTAATGTGTTAATTACGTTCTTGTAATGCAGAAGCACCAAACAAATGGCAAGTGCAAGTATTGCATCCTCCGAGGCCATGTATGATCCAAAGACCGATCCAAAACAGAAGGCAAAGTCTAATGATTCAGGATGGATGTATGGCTTTTGGCCAGTTATTGACAACTAAGATTTGGTCAAATGTTCGCTTTATGGCCGGAAGGTATCGGGAGGAATCAAAAGGTTCAAGGAGCATCTTGTGGGTGGGTTTGGAGATGTTCAAAAATGTGCCAAGACTACAATAGCAATCATGAAAGAGATGCGAGAGGCTTTGTGGAAGTACGAGAAGGGCACACCACTCTTCCTAGATTATGATGATGAAGGATAATTTGAAGATGTGAGTGTGACAACGACTGACAAGGAGTCCCAAGCCTCTGTTGTGCAACCAAGTTCTTGGACAACTGACATGTGAGTGTGACAACAATCGAAGATGGTGATGGAGAGAACATAGATGCTACTACTAAGTTAGATGAGTTCGAGATGGATGGCTTTTGAGAGATGACAGAGTTGGACATGTTATTGTTGTGGACTTATGTTATGCTATTAGACTCTAAGCTCGTGGATTTATTTTATTGTCGTGGACTTACGTTGGTTATGCCGTGCTTGTTATATCGCTCATTATTCATGTAACTGTATATTTAATTATCAGTTTTTCACTTCATTGTTGTCCCATTTCCGTGTAGCTTGTTGCTTGGGAGGAGAGATGAGATGAGATATTATCAACAAGGCATGTCACTCAATCTATATTTACTCAATTAATTGAAATATGAATTATTGTAATGTACTTTAACAAGCTACATGTTGAAACTTTCAAGGATAATGGGTGCTACATGAGAGAAGAGCAATTGGAAAGAGGATGAGTGCTACATGGACTCAAGAACCGGCAACATCAAGGTATTCATGTGCTACTAGATTGCTGATTTAATTTGCTGTCATACTAGGTTAGGATATATGTATGGCATCACCTCACCGCGCGCCTTAAGTGCTTCGACCGTAAAAAGGTGGTGAGTCGCCGCGTCTCAACTTATCGCTTTAATAACATTGAGTTGGAACCTTAACAACGCCATAACTAGCAAGTGCCTCCACTCTAGAAGGCACTGCAGCTAGTACAATGTCCTTTCCGAGCCCAAGTTGGCCACGCTTTGATCTTCCCCAAACCATGAAGAGCCATCACACCCAATTGCTGCTGAAACAACACCAGAAGCGGATACAGCTCGAACTTGGACATTTTCCAATCCTCTCACCAGTTCTGGGTTGCTCCACGAATTCCTGCCATTTATCAAAATGGTAAAACATTTGCACATATATATCCTTGTAAGTTACATTGCCTAAGAATAAGAAACACAAGTGCTTGAGGCTTTGAGCTATTGTTTAACTCATGCCATTGGCTTCTTGTTTATCCAACTCTATCATGGACAACAAAAACATGATTGCGTCATAATTGTTTGGATGATGATTGTCCTCCTGATTAGAATATACTCAAATATGAAAACTGAAACAAGTACAAGAAGGCATGAGCAACTGAGCATGCATCAGGAAATTTCCATGTAGTTTGAACCATTCTTATGCTTCTTCTTATGCTGTTAGTGAACAAACACATCATGGTTGCAGATCTATTTGGGCTAGGAAGCCGTTGTGTCGCCAACCTGACTCCATAGTTTTTCGATTTGGCATGCAGTGTTAGAATACGACCTTTTTATATTTCCTTATCTGTATATGGAAACCCCTCTTATACATTCTTATATATATTGTCTATTGGGCCCTCTTAAATATACACATAATATTCATAACATGATATCAGAGCTAGGGTACTAACCTAGCTCTTTCTGCTGCCACATCCGTCGCCGCCAGGCCGCCGCCGCCGCCACCGCTGCTACCGCCGCTGCCGTCCTCCTTCCTCGATGCAAGGAGCCGGCTAGGTCTCCCGAGCCGCCGTTGTCTCTGTCGCCATCTCACCCGGCCGCCGCTATGCTTAGCCCCCCCATGAACGAGCCACCGCCGGTCTTCACGCCAGCCACCGCCGCCTCACGCCATCCTCACTGGCGTGCCCACGGTTCCTCTCGGGCAACCGCCCGGGAAACCCTATTTCCCTGCGTGAGGCGCTGCGTTTGGCGCTTAAGGTGCCCGAGCGCCCGCCCAACCGAAAAAGGTTAAAAAAATACGCCGATCTAACAAATTGCGACCGCTCTAGCACCGCTCAGAAGACTTTGTTATCTTGGTCGCCGCGCCGTCCTGTGCCGCCTACCAATGACTTTTGTTTCATCAGTTGCGATCTCATACTCTGGAACAAAGCTTAATGGAACGAACTACAAGTTGGGGTCTTCACTTATGGAGATCATGCTTGATGGTCTCTGCCTCTGGGGACATGTTACTGGTGCCCGACCTTGTCCACCGTCGTCGGTTCAGCCTTCTCCCAAATAGCCTACTTCTGCACCTGCTACAGAAGATGAGACTGTCAAGAAGGAGACAGAGGCCTATTGCTGCTACTGATGCTGCTGATGAGGCCTTTCAGTATGCCATAGACGCTTTTGAGCGCTGGTGTGCTGATGAGGCCCATGTTTGAGCCATCCTGGTGGTCAGTGTCGACAACTCCATCCAGCATGTCTTCTTGTCCTTTTGACTTAGTTTATTCAGATGTATGGGGACCTACGCCTATTATCTCTAAAGGCGGGCATAAACTTTATGTGATCTTCATTAATGATTATTCTCGTTTTACATGGATTTTCCCCATGCCTAATCGTGGTCAGTTTCTTGCGATCTATCGTAGCTTTGCAACGATGGTTCGTACTCAGTTTGATTCTCCATCCGTTCTTTTCGCTGTGATTCTACTGGCGAGTACTGTTCTGTTGCTTTTAGACAATTTCTTTCTTAGCAGGGCACTCTTTACCAGTCTTCTTGTCCGGGTGTCCATGCTTAGAATGGGGTTGCTGAGCGCAAACATCGTCATCTGATTGGGACTGCTCGCACTCTTCTCCTTGTCTCTCATGTTCCACCACAGTTCTAGGCCGAGGCTATCTCTACGGATGCATACCTCATCAATATGTAGCCTTCCATTGCTCTTAAGGGTGTCAGTCCTATAGAGAGTCTCTACTTTCGAGCCCCCTAGTATATTCACCTTTGTGTTTTTTATTGTACTTGTTTTGTTCTGCCGCAGCCTCATGAGCGCACTAAACTATCGGTCCAGTCAGTTGAGTGTGTATTTCTTGGTTATAGTTCTGAGCATAAGGGTTATCGCTGTTGGGATCCTTCTGCTCGACGGATCAAGATTTCACGAGACGTTGCCTTTGACGAATCTCGACCTTTCTTCTATCGAGATTTGACTTCTTCTCCTGTTGCCACCGTTGAGTCAATTTCATGGTTGTCTCTCTGACTCTTCACCCATTTCTCCACTATCACAGTCTTCCCCTGGTCTGTCTCCCGTAGTTCCTTCTGTTCCCTTACCTCCGGTGCTGCCTCCTTCAGAATTGTCTCTTGTTCCTACAGCACCACTATCTTGTTTCTCTGGTATTCACTACTCCAGGCGTCCTCCTCTTTCACCAGCCTCCTCTCCTGGTATCTTGCCGACACCCACATCTGATCCTCCTGATGATGCTCCACGTTACGTCCTTCATGACCGAACATCCCTTCGACCTCCTGATCGTCTTGGATTTGCTTCGATAGCTCATGCTCTCTCTGTCACTGAGCCTAGTTCTTATCGTGAGGCTGCTCCTCATTCTGAGTGGTAGCTCGCTATGGTAGAGGAGCTTGATGCTCTTCGACGTACAGAGACTTGAGATATTGTATCGACACCTGTGCATGCTCGTCCGATTACGTGCAAGTGGGTGTACAAGATTAAGACTCGGTCTGATGGTACTATCGAGCGCTACAAGGCTCGTCTTGTGGCTCGTGGCTTTCAGTAGGAGTACGGCCGTAACTACGATGAGACTTTTGCCCTTGTTGCCCATATGACCACTGTTCGCACTCTTGTTGCGATTGTTTCTGTTCGCCAGTAGTCTATCTCTCAGCTGGATGTTAAGAATATCTTTCTTAATGGTGATTTGCATGAGGAGGTCTGCATGCAGCCACCACCTAGGTATTCTGTTCCCGATGGGCACGTTTGTCGTTTTCATCGTGCTCTTTATGGCCTCAAACTGGCTCCTCGTGCCTGGTTTGCTCATTCTACCTCAGTGATTACTGCTGTCAGTTTCACTGTCAGTTCCTGTGATTCTGCTCTTTTTGTTCATGTCTTATCTCGGGGTAGGACACTGCTTCTTTTGCATGTTGATGATATGCTCATCACTAGTGATGATTCCTCATTTATCACGAATGTGAAAAACCCTCTCAGTGAGCAATTTTTGATGACTGATCTTGGTTCTCTTATGTACTTCCTTGGGATTGAGGCTGTTAGAATAGGACTCTCCTTATGTATTTCCTTATCTGTACATGCAACCCCTTTGTACTCCCTATATATATTGTCCACTGGGCCCTCTTGAATATACACACAAATATTCCTAACATGGTATCAGAGCATAACGTACTAACCTAGCTCGTTCCCTTCAGTTGCCATCCCTGGCCGAACGCTGTCGCCCACTCGGTCGCTATCCGGCTTGAGCGCCGCCACGAGTCACTACTCCTGAAGAGCCACGCTGCAGCTGCGAGTCGCTGCTAATGAAGAGCCGCACCGCCGTCGCCGCGCTTGAAGAGCGAAGTCGCCACGGCGAAACTCATCACCGTTCTTTGCTCGCTGCCGCCATCGACAAGGGGAACTCTAGCTTCCCCCTGCGCCGCCGCCGCCCGACGCCGTCACTAGGCCACCGCCACACTCTGCCGATTACTACCCTTTGCCACCCGACGATCCGCATCGCTTGCTCGGCATTGCCGCCACCAGCCGACACCGCCCAAGCCGCCGTCGTTAGCCGCCGCCAGCAGGGGAGCTTCTGACTGCCGCTTGGAGACGCTCGCCATCATGCCGCACGTCCGCCGCCCGCGCGTTCGATCCCTACGCCAACGCCGAACCACCGCTGCCCTTCGCCACCCGGCGCTGGAGCACCGCTGCTCTGGCCACTGCCGCTGCCAACAGGGGAGCTAGGTCCCCCCCCCCCGCGTGTGTGTTGCTTTGCGTGGGCTGTTTTGAGCCGGCCCGGCTAAAATAAAGAACAAAAAGGTAGCCCGGCAAAAAAAAATAAAAAAAAACTACGTTGATCTAACCGCCGCGCCGTCCAGTGCCGCCTGTTAGACTTCGTTGTCTTGGTCGTCACGCCGTCCAGCGCCGCCTACCAATGACTTCTGTTCCATCAGTTGTGATCTCATTCTCAGGAATGAAGCTTAATGGGACAAACTATAGGTTGTGGTCTTCCCTCATGGAGATCACACTCGATGGTCTCCGCCTCTGGGGACATGTTACTGGTGCTCGACCTTGTCTGCCATCACCAGTTCAGCCTTCTCCCAGCCTGCCTACCTCTGCACCTGCAGAAGATGAGGCCGTCAAGAAGGAAGCGGAAGCCGCTATTGCTGCTGCTGATGAGGCCTTTTAGTATGCCATAGATGCTTTTGAGCGCTGGTGTGCTAATGAGGCCCGTGTTCGAGCCATTCTGGTGGTCAGCGTCGACGACTCCGTCCAGCCAGATATTGTTGGTCTATGTGCCACTCGTTAGATCTGGGAGTACTTGCGCGAGCGATACCAGCAGAGTAGTGATGCTCAGTTCTTCTCGCTTCAGCGTGAGTTGGAGATTCTTCGCTAGGAGGACTCCTCCATCGACAATTTCTTTCGAGCCCTGGCCAGTCTCTGGCTCCAGCTGGATGAGCTGGCTTCTCCGCTCTGCCAGGAGTGTCATAAAGTGCAGAAGGCGGATCGTGATCGCGTTCGCCTTTATGATTTTGTCTGCCGTCTTCGCCCAGAGTTTGAGCCTGTCAGGGCTCAACTGCTGAGCCGCTCACCACGACCGACAGTCACCGAGGCTCTTTCGACACTTTGTGCTGAGGATCTTCGCCGCGGGTTAGCAGCACAGTTTGTTCTGGTTGTGCTTGCTACCTCTTCTTCTTCAACTACACCGACAATTTCTGCTTTGACTGCAGTCCCTCATCAGATGTCTATTTCTGCTCCTATTTTTGCACCAACGGGGTTCAAGATAATTATTGCAAGAACTTGAGCACGACTATTAGCCTTGTGCGGTGCAAAAAGGTAACAAGACACGGAGGTCCACGCCCAAGGGAGGTAGGAGGCACTTCCTCGACCGAGGATGCACCATCACGTCAGATCTTCTCAATGAGGTGACTCTATTCAACAGCTTTTGCTAGGCTATACTTGGCTAGACTCTCTCACGGCCAAAGAGTTTCGCCACCTAGCTCAGACGTCTCCTCCAGGTACCTCTTGGGTTCTGGATTCTGGTGCCTCTTTTCACATAACACCGGACTCCATATCTCTCACTTCAGTACGACCTCCTGTTTTTCCCATCTCTGTTCAGACAGCTGACGGTACTCCTCTGTCTGTCTGTCGTCAGGGCACTCTGTTGTCCACTGACTTTTTTGTTCCAGCTATTTCCCATGTTCCTTAGTTTACCATGCAGCTTCTCTCGATGGGTCAGCTCACTGATCTTGGTTGTAGGGTTGGTTTTGACTCTCACACCTGTTTCATCCAGAATTGACAGACAGGGATGGTACTTGGGACTGGCCGGTGCCGTACGGATCGTTAGGGTGTCTAAATCCTTGATCACCTCCACCTTCCGTCCACTTCAGTTGCTCCTGACACCTCTACGTCTACTTCCACCGCCACTGCTGCCACCACCTCTGGCGTCTTTGTGCAGTGACATCATCATTTAGGTCACTTATGTGGGTCCTGTCTTTCTTCACTACTTCGTCAGGGTGTTCTTGGACGTGTTACTGTTGACACGGCCATGTTTTATCAGGGTTGTAAGCTGTGCAAGAAGCTACAGCTTCCTTATCATTCTAGTCAGTCATTGTCTTCTCGTCCTTTTGACTCAGTTCATTCAGATGTATGGGGACCTGCGTCTATTATCTCTAAAGGCGGGCATAAACTTTATGTGATCTTTATTGATGATTATTCTCGTTTTACATGGATTTTCCCTATGTCTAATCGTGGTCAGTTTCTTGCGATCTATCGTAGCTTTGCAACGATGGTTCGTACTCAGTTTGATTCTTCCATCCATACTTTTCGCTGTGATTCTGCTAGCGAGTACTATTCTAGCGCTTTTAGACAGTTTCTTTCTGAGCAGGGCACTCTTTACCAGTCTTCTCGTCCTGGTGCCCAAGCTCAGAATGGGGTTACTGAGCACAAACATCGTCATCTGATTGAGATTGCCCGCATTCTTCTCCTTGCCTCTCACATTTCACCACAGTTTTGGGTTAGGGCTGTTTCTACGACTGCATATCTCATCAATATGCAGCCTTCCAGTGCTCTTAAGGGTGTCAGTCCTATAGAACGTCTCTACTCTTGAGCTCCCCAGTACACTCACCTTCGTGTTTTTGGCTGTACTTGTTTTGTTCTGCTGCAGCCTCATGAACGCACTAAACTATCGGCCCAG
Source organism: Phyllostachys edulis (assembly GCA_036346405.1). NCBI lineage: Eukaryota > Viridiplantae > Streptophyta > Magnoliopsida > Poales > Poaceae > Phyllostachys > Phyllostachys edulis. Next base: position 16,441,072 of record CM070547.1, read on the forward strand.
TCAGTTGAATGCATGTTTCTTAGTTATAGTTCTGAGCATAAGGGTTATCGTTGCTGGGATCCTTCTACTTGATGGATCAGGATTTCACGAGATGTTGTCTTTGACGAATCTCGACCTTTCTTCTATCGAGATTCGGCTCCTCCTGTTTCCACTGTTGAGTTGATTTCATGGTTGTCTCTTTCTGACTCTTCACCTATTTCTCCACTACCACAGTCTTCCCCTGGTCTATCTTCAGTGGTTCCTTCTGTACCTCTGCCTCCGATGCTGCCTCCTGCAGCACCACCTCTTATTCCTGCAGCACCACCACCTTGTTTCTCTGGTATTCACTACTCTAGGAGACCTCATCCTTTACTAGCCTCCTCTCCTGGTATCTTGCCGACACGCATATCTGATCCTCCTAATGATGCTCCTCGTTACGTCCTTCGTGATAGGGCATCCCTTCGACCTCTTGATCGTCTTAGATTTGCTCCGATAGCTCATGCTCTCTCTGTCACTGAGTCTAGTTCTTATCGTGAGGCTGCTCCTTATTCCGAGTGACAGCTTGCTATGGCAGAGGAGCTTGATGCTCTTCGACGTACAGAGACTTGGGATATTGTACCGACACCTATGCATGCTCGTCCGATCATGTGCAAGTGGGTGTACAAGATTAAGACCTAATCTGATGGTACTATCGAGCGCTACAAGGCTCGTCTTGTGGCTCGTGGCTTTCGGTAGGAGTACGGCCGTGACTACAATGAGACTTTTGCCCCTGTTGCCCATATGACCACTGTTCGCACTCTTGTTGCGGTTGCTTTTGTTCGGCAGTGATCTATCTCTCAGCTGGATGTTAAAAATGCCTTTCTTAATGGTGTCTTGCATGAGGAGGTCTACATGCAGCCACCACCTGGGTATTCTGTTCCCGATGGGCACATCTGTCGTCTTTGTCGTGCTCTTTATGGCCTCAAACAGGCTCATCGTGCCTGGTTTGCTTGTTTTACCTCAGTGATTGCTGCTGTCGGTTTCAGTGTCAGTTTCCATGATCCTGCACTTTTTGTTCATACCTCATCTCAAGGTAGGACTCTGCTTCTTCTGTATGTTGATGATATGCTCATTACTGGTGATGATTCCTCATTCATCGCGTATGTGAAGTAGCATCTCAATGAGCAATTTTTGATGACTGATCTTGGTTCTCTTACGTACTTCCTTGGGATTGAGGTCTCTTCCATGCCTGAGGGCTACTACCTCTCCCAATAGAAGTATGTCCAGGATCTTCTTGATCGATCTGGGCTGACTGACACTCGCACCGCTGATACTCCCATGGAGCTATCCCTACAACTTGGTGCCACTGATGGTGATCTTCTTGAGGATCCTACTCGATATCGTCATCTTGTTGGGAGTTTGGTGTACCTTGTGAGCACTCGTCCTGATACTGCTTATACTGTTCATATCTTGAGTCAGTTCATGGCTCGTCCTACCCATCTTCACTACAGTCACCTTCTTCGTGTTCTTCGCTACTTGCGTGGGACTATCTCTCGTCGTTTGTTTTTTCCTAGCTTCACCTCACTACAGCTTCAGGCGTACTCAGATGCGACCTGTGCTAGTGATCCTTCTGATCGTCGTTCTCTTTCTGCTTACTGTGCTTTTCTTGGCTCCTCTCTGATTGCCTGGAAGACTAAGAAGCGCATCGCGCTTCCGCTTCGAGTCAGAGCACGAGTTGAGAGCTATGGCAGCAGTGATAGCAGAGGTTACTTGGTTGAGGTGGCTACTTGCAGATTTTGGAGTGCTTGTGATGGGACCTACGACTCTTTTGTCTGACAGTACAAGTGCTATCAGTATTGCCTGAGACCCAGTAAAGCATGAGCTCACCAAGCACATAGGTGTGGATGCTTCATACACTCGCTCACAGGTGCAGGAAAGAGTACTTACTTTATAGATTGTGCCATCGGAATTACAGGTTGCTGACTTCTTTACGAAGCCACAGATTAGGACACAACATTTGTATTTTCTCTTCAAACTCAGTATGTATGATCCACCATGAGTTTTAGGGGGTGTTAGAATAGGACTCTCCTTATGTATTTCCTTATCTGTATACGGCAATCCCCTTTGCACTCCCTATATATATTGCCCATTTGGCCCTCTTGAATACACACACAATATACCTAACAGAGGTATCTTCCATGCCTGAGGGCTACTACATCTCCCAGCAGAAGTATGTCCAGGATCTTCTTGATCAGTCTTGTTTAACTGACACTCGCACCGCTGAGACTCTCATGGAGCTATCCCTATAACTTCGTGCCACTTATGGTGATCTTCTTGAGGATCCTACTCGATATCATCATCTTGTTAGGAGTTTGGTGTACCTTGTAAGCACTCGTCCTGATATTGCTTATGCTGTTCATATCTTGAGTCAGTTCATAGCTCGTCCTACCCATCTTCACTACAATCACATTCTTCGTGTTTTTCACTACTTGCGTGTGTCCATCTCTCGTCGTTTGTTTTTCCCTAGCTCTACATCACTACAACTTCAGACGTACTCCGATGCGACCTGAGCTAGTAATCCTTCTAATCATCATTCTCTTTCTGCTTACTGTGTTTTCTTGGCTCCTCCTTGATTGCCTAGAAGACTAAGAAGTAGACTAGCTTTCGTTAAGTCAGAATCTTTGAGTTGAGAGCTATGACAAGAAGGATGCAGATGTTACTTGGTTGAGGTGGCTACTTGCAGATCTTGGAGTGCCTATGATAGGACCTACGACTCTTTTGTCTGACAGTACATGTGCTATCAGTATTGTCCGGGACCCACTGAAGCATGAGCTCACTAAGCAGATTAGTGTGAATGCTTCATACACTCGCTCATAGGTGCATGAGGGAGTACTTGCTTTACAGTTTGTGCTATCAGAATTATAGGTTGCTGACTTCTTCATGAAGCCACGGACTAGGGCACAACATTTGCATTTTTTTTCTTCAAACTCAGTGTATGTGATCTACCATGAGTTTGAGGTGTTAGAATAGGAATCTTTTGTATTTCCTTATCTATATATGAAAGTCCCTTTATACATTTCTATATATATTACCCATTGGCCCTCTCGGACATACACGTAATATTTATGACAGGCAGAACATCTTTCATGAACCATGATACTCTCCAGACTCGAATAAATGCGTAGTGCATGTAATTTGATTCAGGTAACTGAAATCATACGCATTAGTTCATGTCAGACTCCAATTTTTATCTGGTTCAATATCCTCTGCTACAAGCACACCAGTAATCTTGCCATTGTTGTTGCTTTGTACGAATTGTTGAACTTCAAAAGAGGATTAAAACGTTTGAACATTGTTATGCTTGTGTTCTAGAAGCGCCGCCGAGAAGGAGCATCGAAGGGCAGAGAGACGTAGACGTAGACGTCGGCACCCGGCGCCTAGCCCACCGCGCTGTGGCTATTGTCGCCGAATCCGTACACCGATCAAGCGCGCGGGGCCCCGCCGGCGGCGAGCGCGGAGAGGAGGCGGCGACGGAGGCGGGAGGCGGAGGGGCGCGTGCGGAGGAGGTGACGCATTTGGGGAGCCGAGTCGAACCGCGTAAGAGAGACGAAGAAGATGGCTGGGTCAGATGACTTAACTGTGGGCCTAAGAAATGTTGGCCCAATAATTAATCACGTCTTTTTAGGCCGGCCCGATTTAAGCATCTTAGACCTGCCATCACTTAGCAACAGTTCAATGAATTTCCATGGACTGCCTCAACGACCTTTGGATTGAATATCTTTTTTAGGAAATTTGAAAATACACCCAGTTTTCGATTTTCCTTTCCTTCGAGCGAACGCATCCGTTGTGCAACACGTGGATGGAGGACAACACACCCCCACTCTCCTCCTCCCTCGTCTCTCTCACTCTACCCATTCTACCTAGGGATGCAAGTGGGGCGGGTCTGCCCGCTAAACCGCTAGCCTGCCCCGCAAAAACAGCCCACTTAAGCTCCCACATAAACCCCACTTGTGATAGCAGTTTCGACCAGGCCGGCCCGTGGACGCCGCCAGGCCGCCCCACTTGGCATCACTTCCTTCTCTAGCTTTTCCCCGCAGACCACTCTAGACTTGGCTTCCCCTCCCCGCTTCTGCTCGTTCCCCTCTCTCCCTCGCCACCGCTCACCGGAGCTTCCCCGCAGACCACTCCAGTCTCTGCTGGAGACTTGGCTTCCCCTCCCCGCTTCTGCTCGTTCCCCTCTCCCCCCGCCACCACCCACCAGAGCGAAGGGGGCGTCAAGAACGTGCGACGCCCGAGGCCCGAGCCCGGCGCCCACGGTGATGTACCCGCTCAAGTCGATCTCCTCCACCGGAGCGAAGAGGAGGCGGCGGAGGAGCGCGATCGGCACCAAGCAGAGGCGCTCGAGGAGCGGCGGCGGCGGCGCCAGCCTCCACGGTGTTGGAGGACGGCCTCGTCGAGAGAGGCGGCACGGATCGCCGGAGATGCGACGCGGCGAGGGAAGGTGTAGGGCGGACGGCGTGGTGGTCTGGAGGCTTTGGTCGTGGTGGGCGGAGACGTCGATGGGAGGAGGAGCGCGGGCGGGGTTGCGGACACCAAGAGGAGGTGTGGTTCGATGAGGGAGTGGTCGCTGGCTTGACGGCGGTGTCTTTATACGGTCGTCGAATTCGACCTCGACGAAGGGGTTGCAGGAGCCGGCGCCGTCTTTGGGCGCGAGGTCGGCGGCGTCGGAGATCTCGACGGCCAGCTTCATGTTGATCTCTGCGTTGTTTGGCGGTTACTGCTCGGGCCTTTGCTTGCAAGCCGGAGTGTGCTGTGTGCGTCGCATACATGGGCTGCCCGCCAAACCCACCAATGGACCGTGTATATGCATTGCGGGCTCAGCTAGCCCGCAACTCTGAAGTGGACGGCGTGAGGTGGGCGCGGGCTGTCCATAGCCCGCCCCACTTGCACCCCTAATTCTACCTCATCGGCGGTGCTGCCGCACCTCATCCTCGCCGTCGTCCGGGAGCCTGTGTCCCCATGGCTAGAGCGGATATTTTTTCCCTAAGCCTACTTCCCCAATTTTCTTGAAATTGAATCGAATTTTCTCGAAACCGAGTTGAATTTACTAAAAAACCAAGTTGGAATTCCTCGGAATCGAGTTGAAGTTTTCCGAGACCGACTTAATGTTTTTCAAAGTCAAGTTCATTTTTTTTAGAATCGAGTTGATTTTTTTCCGAACCCAGTTGAAACTCATTTTAAATCGAGTTTATTTTTTTTCCTTTTTTTTTTTTTTTGTGTTAGAACTCCTTACGAGGAAGGGCGAAGAACATGCAGTGTCAGAGGATGAGCAGTGTTGTTCTTGTTGTCAGCACGCCAAGGTAGAGTGGTGAACTTGAAGTGGGACTAACACATTAGCTCACGTGGGAATTGGTTAATGTAGGGGCTGATTTTCTACTCGATTACAGCTATAAAATATTGGGGGGTCTTTTAAAACAAAATTTACTCTTTTTGAAGAAAGAGTCAAATTGATTGGGCTAAACAACATGATGACGCCATATTAGTTGGAGTTCCATCGGTCGGCATGGCAGACCTGAGTGGTCGAGGCATAATGAATAAACCATGCAAGGAAATTAAAGCATGTCATAATTAAGGTTAATTAGAACATTGATAGTAGTTGTACTAATTAAGTTTGTTAGGATCGAGAGGCAATGTAAGATTATTTTCATATTAGTATGATCAGATCACAACATCATCGTATACGTGATCGTACCTCAAAAATCATGATTCTAAACATTATAAGATCGACATCACTATTTTATGTGTAACAAGTACTTGGTCATAATGTCACACGCTTAAGATCAAAGTCAGAATGGTTCGGCAATATCATAGAATTGCCTATGAGATCTAGACACGGATCACAATCTTGATAACCTGGGTAGCTGGATACTCTACATTCATAAGGTACAAATCCGATACGATCACTACTACAAAAAGATTAATATTTGACGTCTCATCACAGACGGTTTTGGTTTAGCGACCGTCTGTGAAGAAGTAATGTCATAGACGGTTCGTGTTGAAAATCGTCTGTGATAACCGTCTGTGACTTCCCGTCCTCATGATAGACGGATTGTATTAAAAACTGTTTGGTGATAAGTATTTCTGATTTTACCAATACAAATCGTCTGTGATAAGTATATCTGATTTTATCATGGCTTGAAATCACTAACTCTCTGATTTTACCATGACTTGAAATCGCAATCCTCTCTTCGCATACATAAGTGGCGACCAATCTTCTTGGCGTCCTGCCACGGCACCCAATCCTCTGCCGTGGTAGGGTTTGGCAGAGAGACGGCTTGCTGTGGCAGGGCCTAGCAAGGGCGTGGTAGAGGATGGGGTGCCACGGCAGGGGCGCAGCATAGGATTGGCTACCCAAACCTTACCGTGGCACCCAATCTTTTGCCTCGGTAGGGTTTGGGAAGGTGACGGCTTGCCGCGAAAGGGCTTGGCAGGGGCGCGGTATAGGATTAGCTGCCCAAATCCTACCACGGCACCCAATGTTCTTGTGATATGCTGGTGAGGTATCGAGAGGAGCTCACAAGACCAATCCAAGAAGCCGATAAGTTCTTTAGGAGCTTGGAGGTATAGATGGTTTCTAGCTAGTTAACTTTGTAACTTTATTCTTTTTTTTCCTATTCGGAGGGGACGTTGTGAAACCTTTTGGTTTCCCTTTCCTATAATGTGTTTGCCATCAGAATTTTAATTGGATTTTAGTTGTCTTGCTAGAGGTTGTATATGGAAATTACTGTCAAGCAATTGATTGGTTTGACTCAAAATCTTTTTTTTTTCAATAGAAAAAACTATCACAGACGGTTCTGAACAAGAACCGTCTATGATAACCTCATGTCATAACTGACACATAAAGTCAGACGGCTCACGAAACAGCTTGTGATGACGTTTGTGAACCGTCTGTGAAGACATTTTCTGTAGTAGTGGATTTATAGTAGGGATTAAAGGCAAAATAGAAAAAGAATCTTGATAGTTCTCTAAAAAAAGGGAAAGACCTGCACCACTTCATTTAGCGGCTATAACGGTATAGATTAATATAGTACACCAAATACATATGTATCCTCAAATGTAGCCGCGCAATCACGAGGACAATTCGGATAGTAAGTGCATGCACGGATAGTGCCTGGATAGAGGCAGCTAGATATCTCGAGACAGGGAGATCGATCAAAGATGTTCAGAGAGATGGAAGGAATTACACGCACGGCACGCCATCCATGCATGCGCTAGCTCTCACATACTACAAGCATGCACCGATGCACGCAGCACGCGTACGTACAGATTTACATTTCACACCCACCCAGGACACCCATATATATACGTAACACACACACACACACACAACCTCACATGCATCTACGCACACGTACGCACGCGCGCACGCACGCGCTTACATTCTTCATACATAACACGCACGACGATTGATTGATTGGTTGGTTGGTTCCATTTGCATGTGTTTAGTGGAACTTGAGGCTGGTGAGGATGTTGTTGTGGACGGGGTCAGCGAGGTGGTCGAGGAGGTTCTGGAAGGGCCCGACGCCGGTGAAGAGCGCCTGGATGGAGAAGCCGAGGAAGGCGAGCATGGCGAGGCGGCCGTTCTTGATCTCCTTGAGCTTGAGCTCCCTCATCTCCTTCTCGCTCTTGGTGCCGAACCCGAGCGGGTTGAAGATGGGCCCGCCGGGGTAGGCCGGGTCGCCGGAGCCGCCGAGGTACTTCTCGAGGCCGAGGAAGTACTGCTTGCCCATGGAGCCCGGGTTGTACCAGTCCTGGAACCGCCGGTGCTCCGCGAACCCCACCAGCGCCAACTCGAAGACGAACAGCGTGTAGGGGTCGGCCCAGTACTCGTAGGTGCCGGCGGGCGGGATCACTCCCGTCTTGAACCACGGGATCGCCGTCTCCGGCGGGACCAGCCCCGCCTTGCCCAGCGCCTCCGGCGCAATCATGCCCACCACACCCATCATCGCCGTGCGCCCGTTGAACACCTCGCCGTAGGCCAGCCACCGGGGCTCGATGAACCCGCCTGTGCCCTCCGGGTCCGACAGCCCCAGCGGGTCGAACCCGTAGTCGCCGGGCAGCCTGCAAATCAAGTACACACGAATATATTATACTACTCTGTTAGGGCCAGTTCGTCGTTGCTATGCTCTACTGTGTTGCTGTGTTGCGCCATGGAATCTAGCTACGCTGCTGCAACTTCACTTACGTGCCATCCAGGTAGCTGAGGGACTGCTTGGATGCGAACCACAGCTGCCTGTCTCCTTGCTGAAAGAAAGCAAATCAAATGTGTTAAAAAAGATTATTAATCAGGTTTAACTTTGTGTCTGTTACATCAGCAGACCTTGGCAGGGGGGCTGGCCTCTGCCCTGACAATGAAGGGGGCCTTCCTGGAGGAGGAAGACCTGGAGAAGGTGGACTGCAGTGGCCTCCCCAGCAGCTGCCTCCCGGACAGAAGAGCCTGAGGCTGAGCCGCCATTGTTCCTATCCTGCAAGCTCCTCCTCCTCCTCCTCTTCCTTCTCGAGCAAACGAGATGATATCGATCGTGTGGTACTGGAGAGATGAAATGTGTGCTCCAAAACCGATCCGTGCTAGAAAAGGGGAGAGAAACACGGGAGCGCTGCCTGAGCTTGTGGCCGAGGAGGGGTGGGGCCAGGGGAAATCTAATTCAGCCCTGAGGTGGCGCCTGAGCGGATGAGGACATCCGTGGATCCAGTAGGGGCGCGCCACGTGGCGGGTGCGGTGAGATAAGGGAGCTGCCTGCCACCCTGCCCTCAGGTCTTTGGCTGAGATTTTTTTGTTTTTTTGCCTACAATTAGGCTTGTGGATAGCACAGATTGGTGCCGATTTGTGTCTACAATTTGCATTCCTTGTGATGGAATGGAGCTAGAAATGAGATACCATGGTTACCCAGTTGAGCCCAGCATGTATCATGCCATCTGGGAGGTTAACAAAGTAACATTATCAGGCTTGTTTGGATAGGAGAAGATTATTGGGACTGAATCCTGGAAGTCCTCCCAAAAATACCCCCTCATCCAAACGCCCCCTTAAGCGACCCATCAGCAACATACTCTGGCAGTTAATTTTGTGTACAATAATAAGAGACCAAAGTGAATTTCGTAAGGTAAAAACAATACGATCTCCAAACATGTGTGTATGCAGATATGCTTGAGTGCTTTACCACTGAACTGCGGGTCTGCAGCTTTACATTCTGATGAAAACAAATTGTACAATGAGGTTTATACATGTATGTTCTACAGGTAACCCATTTGATCCTACCAAAAAGGACGCACAAAGTGCGTCGTCTGCCAAGACTATATTGAAGTTAGTAAACTTCAGCCAGTTCCAGAAGTGCCTTTTCTACATAACAAATGGGCCTTCTTTAGACAAGTATCCGCTCTCATTTACCTGATAGACAAAAGGTTAAAGTGAGTATAAACACTATTTACTAATCTCTAATCACGAATCAAAATTTGTTATTTACGCATATTGCTGTTGTTTAATCAGATTTCAAGACCTTTAATGCGATAAATTATCATGAAAAATTATAAAAGTTCAATGCCTCCAAAAACTGGATATCAGAACTTCCTATGTAGGCGTATTTTAAGAAAGAGGGCCAACATAAAGGCTGCAAAGGAAGCTTTAGCCATTCAGAACGTGACAGCCAAACACATCCTCTGTGTGTGTATTTATTGAATAGGGCAAACAGAAATATTGCAAAGAAAACATGGAGTCATGGACCACTATAACTTTACACCAAGTCTTCTTAAGTAAGCATTTTATGAAACATGGCCAAAACGTTGCAAATTAAATGTTGCCATACTACACACACAAGTACAAAACATTTGCTGCGGTACAGTGCCAAGCTGAAAAACCAAGCTTACTTAAAGATTTCACAATGGAACCATATTTCATTTACTTCAGTGAATCCACATGCCTACACAATAAAAATTTGAGATTTTTCAATCGTGAAATAAAATTGTAATATCAGCAATGTACAATAAGCATAAACCAAAGAGCAAGAATAATCACCCCTCAGGTGGAATAATTTTTTCATGTGATTGGAGCAATGAAGGTGGATCAAAATTGCTTATCATGAAAACTGGTGAGGATTATGTAATGGAGGACAGAAAATTACATTATCTCTGTGTACCGTAATCTCCATGCAGGAAATCCTAAATGACATCTAGCAGGGCCATACCCAAGAAGAAGATCAGGTTCTGGCCCACCACGACCTAATGAAAATGCTGGAACAGTAAGTGTTCATCTAGTATTGTGATGTACAAATGCATAACAAATGTTAAATGAATATGGCAAATATAAAAAAGTGGAGAGGAGATTTTTTTAAAAAAAACACACCTACTTCTCTCAGCCCTCCATGACTACAATGTGAAGCTTTGCTGTTCGCAGCCCACCCCTTCTCCCTCCCCAGCCCCCCTCCCAACGGTAACCCGGTCCACCCCTTCTCCCTCCCCAGCCCCCCTCTCTCTCGGCCTCCATCTCCCTCCCCTTCTCCCCACCTCCCCTCCCTCCCTTCCCCTCCCCTCGGATGTGAGGGTAGGGGGAGGCGGGGAGGCCGGGTCGCCGCCAGGAGGGGAAGTGGGGAGAAGGGGAGGGAGTGGAGGCCAAGAGAGAGGGGGAGCCAGGGAGGGAGGTGGAGGCCGAGAGGGAGAGGGATCCGAGGAGGGAGAAGGGGTCGCCGGGAGAGTCAAGGAGGGAGGTGGAGGCCGAAAGGGAGAGGGGCTAGGGATGTAGGTGGAGGTCGGGAGGGAGGGTAGCCGGGATGGAGGAGGAGGCCTGGAGGGAGGGGCATACTTGGATTTGGAGTGCCACGGTCGTGACGGGGATGAAGGCAGGACGGTGGCGCAGCAGGAGATGACCGTCGCTTCGGGGATGGAGGCGGCGCTAGGGTTCAAGGCTTCACGCGAAGCGACAACAAGTTCTCTCCTCGAGTCTCCTTATCTCTCATTTTTTTCCCCGCTGGACCCATCTCCTTATCTCCCCGCTCGAGCTGCATATGACGTCCCCGACGCCACACGCCGCCAAAGCGACGCCATGGGGACACCATGGCCGTGAAGTGGACGCCATAGCCAAGCTTGGCAAGGCAAGGCCGTGGTGGTGAGCTCCTGACCGCCTTACCGCCTAAGCGTCGCTTAAGCAGGCATAGAACAAATTTGGCAGGCTGCTGTAGGCTGTTGAACTGTGCCGGATGTAGTGACAACATGGCTGGGCTGGGGCGGGTTTATTCATTGAACACAAAAACTACAGTCCAAAATCTACAACATGGCTGGGCTGGGGTGGGTTTATTTGTTGAACACAAAAACTACAGTCCAAAATTCTAAATGCACAGCCCAAATGCGCCAAACATATAGGCCCCAGCCAGCCCAAGCCCATAAAAATGGTCTGGGTCGAAGATGCTTCCTCTTAACAAAGTAGATGCATGCATTAAGCCATTAACATGTCTCCTGCATTCAGCTTAACAATGATACTGACATATTCCAGAGAAAGCCAGCATGGTTCTTCACAAATTTTAAAATCATAAAAGACTTCAACCACATGTGATTTCCTTTCCTTGTTAGTTTTCATTATACTGAATTGCAGCAAACTAGGCAACTGATGAGGCCTAATAACAGCATGGTACCATAAGATTAGACGAGTTTTATAGACCCTTGACTAGTGCTGCATTGGTATGATGTCCACAGCTTCAACTAATCTTAATTAATGGACTACCAATATCATGATTCATACATGTTTGAATGCAAAACAAGAGGTGTGCGACAATGCGACACGAACCTGCAACCAACCGACTCATGTTAAAATTAGACTAGGCAATCTTGAGAGTTTACTCATGAAATGCTAGTTTTGGGAACTGATCAAACCTAAATTGCTAAGAAGAGACGGCTGTCCATGTCCAGTGCAGATAGCTATAATTTTAGTCCATCACTCAAGATAGCTTCACCTCACCAATAAACTCGAGCATTTCAATGCATGGAAAAAAAAGATTAAACTCTTTCTGGCTAAACTTATTGCTCCATCTACTCTGCTTGTGCTCCCAATTACAATAAGAGTACCTACTAGTATACCAGCCAAGAGCCAAACGTGGCGTACCTGAACCTAGGAACACATGCAGGTCGCTCCTCGAACAATATCGCCAGCAGAACAGCAACGTCGATTCCGGCTGCTCTGCAGTTCCAACAGGGAAGAAAAATCAAGACTGCTCCGTTCCAGCTGTTCTACCTCATACAAGAAACACAAAACAGAAACGGGGAAGAAATAACCAACCCAAGGGTGGAGAGGGCAATAAATCCGGACACGTGTGGCGGCGGCGAGCGCCGGAGAGGTCCGGGACGGCGAGCCTTGGAGAGATGGGAGGAGAGGACGGAGAGCAGGTCGAGATTGGTGCTAATGGATTCCAGTTTGGGCTGGATGGGCGTTGTTGTTGGGCTTGGATGGATGGACGTCCAATGGGCTAAGCCAAATGGCCTAGTAGCCACCATCTTTTATGTACAGAAACTTCCGACTTGTACAGGAAAGAAATTGATATACTGCTACTGTATAAGTAACAGTATCCCATTATATTTGGAGCATAGAATTTATGATAACATGCTCAGTTGCTCACCCCCAATAAAACGGAGAGAATGAACTAGCAATCAAAGTATCAAACAATGTGTAGCGTCATTGTTCATGCCATTGCCATCATGGGGTTGGTTAATCAGTTCATATCTCCAAAAGAACTACTAGGTAACTCAAGGTAAAGAAACCTATCAGATTGCGGTTTCCATTCTTGACAAAGTTACTGTCACTCAGTAGTCAGTAGTCAAAGTTACTGTCACTCAGTAGTCAGTAGTTTACTTACTGAGCTTCACGCATTCGATGTTCATATCCGAAAGCTCAATCCTGGTGGCAGCACTTCTTCTTTGAGTTTTCGTTGTATCACAGCCTGAACTCGCACAAAGCCTTTGGTTCCATCATTTCGTTCTCTGAGGATCCCGACTAAGGCCGTGCTTTCTCAAAGTTCTGATATAATGTCGCATCAGGACGAACTTGTTAGAACCCAGATGGTGCAGGTAATCCCATGTGAAGATCCCCGTCTTGTGCAAATCATCAAACAGTATCCTATGATGCGAACAACTGGTCATGACGAGACTTGCGTATTCTCCAAAAATAAAACCAGACATACAGATGAAAACAGATTAATTATTTCTTTTATTAGGGAACAAACTAAAAATTTCCAATATATAGCGACGCCACACCTAACTTCTGCACACAATATTGTTGTTATAAGAAGGAAAAAACGTGCCATTAATTTTATTCTACAAGAAATATGACCCTCACCGGACTCCGTAGTTTCCTATTGATTCAGCTGACATTATTCCAACATGTCGTCGCCCAAATATAACCTGGTCAGAGAAGTGCAAATCACCAAAATTTGGACCATAAGTACTTAGCCAAATCAGCATTTTTTTGGGGGGAAATGCATACCCCACACAAGATGTTGCGTGGTGGTGTGTATGCGTCTTTCTTGTAATCGTAAAAAAAGAGGAGACATTGTTGAGGTTTTTGTAGGACCGATCAGCTTTACAGGGTTAAAAGCTAGGGGAAAAGGCGGAAAGAGCATACATCTGAGGGGTCCGGGGCCGTAGTCCGAGCCCAGGGAGTCAAAGTCGGTGCAGCCGGCGAGGGGCGCAAGGAGGAAGGCTCTTCGCGGAACCCGCAGCCCTCGGTCTTGCGCGCTGCGGCGGGGGAGTCGTCCCTGTCGGCGGTGATGATGGAGCGGAGGCGCGGGGTGAGGATTGGGGAAGGGTTGTTCTTGGCGGCAGTGGCGTCCATGTGGTCGTATTCGTCGGAGTCGAAGTCGACCTCGTTCACCGCCGCCTGCCTGCGTGCCTTGCTCACTTCTCAAACTAAGAGGAAGGAGAGGGAGGGATGGTGGAGGAAGAGGAGTGGGTGAGGTGAGGGCAAGGCCAGATATGTGTCGAACGGGTCTCGACGTGCGCGAGACTGGGCACGGTGTGGGTATGCCGCCTCCCATGGCACTACCGTGCTCTCCCTCTCTCTCGTTCGTTGGCTATTGGGAAGAAGAAGCAGGGGGCAGCGGCTGACAAGCGGGGCACGTGGCGAAGAGGTGGAGGATTGCTGGGTTTGATCCGAGTTGGATGCCACGTAGGACGAAACCACTTGTGATGCCTGCAAAGGGACAATATTTGTGTGGTTTTGATATTTGGATGACACATTCTAACTGGTTTTGCAAATGAGGGACACAAACTAAACGAGAGTAAGTTTATATACTTATTCCTTTGTTTTATGATATGTCTGTCTGATATGCAAGACCCTTACCTGATATATTTCTAATAAACGCAGGATTTCCTTTTAGATGAGAATCATAACCTCTCAGAGATGGATGGTGGTAGTGTTGGATCACATTTGCAGGTAATATATTTAGCAGCAAATTTAACCCTGTATTTTGCGGTCAAGTTAAGCATTATCCCCATATGATTCATCCTCTGACCATCCATTGAGGTTTTCTTGTGTTATTGAGTTTGTCCTGTGTTAAGTTAGTTTATTGTTAGAAATGGTGATCAGTGTAAAGCCAATATGGGTGATCAGTTAAGGTCATAGAGACCATATTATGTGCGGTCTTGCTCTCTGTCTTTCATTTCCTGCATTACGATTGATTCCCTGATGCATAACAGTTCTGTTTAAGAGTTAGCGAGGAACAAGTGAGGTTTAATATACTTCACCTTGCAAGCTGTCTGATGATAATAAGTTTCCCTTTCTTACAGGATAAAACAAGTAGGAATAATGAGGAGTCCTGCTCATACACAAGCTCTAACCGAGAAAGTTGGGGCAGGTGTTCCTCTTTAGGGGCGGCCAGTGATGGATCATTCCCAGGCGATACTAATGATAAACATGAGGTACATTGCTTCAGTTACTTGCCTTACAATATAATTCAGAGCTAATACCACGATGAAAGCACGCACAATTGGGTATAAGGTGTTTCTGGAAATAAAAATTCTTCGTGATTTTCACCTGTTTCCCTTTAGATTGGCCCTGTCGTATCCTAATTGGAGTTATGCTTAGTTGCTTACCATTACTAACCTCTCAAACCGGTGACTTTCTTCACCAACAATGTGAACCGATTAATTTAGAGAGAGAAAAAAGCTCTGACCTGGTAATTTGCTCTGTAGAATATGACAGTAAAGGCTCTGGCTACGCCGCTAAGACAGAATCAGAGGAAATCATCCCCGAAAACGAAGGAGAAGAAGATCCAAGCCCTGTGGAAGAAGCTTAACTGCGAGAGGTTGGAGATGGGGGGTAGTCTATCCCAGCGTTTCAGGATGTGCCTCGGCCAGTCTCCGCGGCACAAGAGAACCAAATCATCTGGACTGTGATTATAACTTGGTAACGCTGACATGCCTGTATGAACTGCTGATCCATTCCACCGACGTGAATTCGCCTTGATTCTGACCCACTGGCGCTACCAGGTTGTTGTAACTTGTAACACTAGATGAATATATGTAACTTAACGCCACGTCTCGTGTCTGGGTGCGCAAAGGCCAACGAGGTTGCGCACGCCCTTGCATCGTCTCCCCACTGTAATCGCCATCTCTGACTCGCTGGTGTTTTCTTTACGACCTAAAAAAATGTTGTAAATTGAAATGCTGCAGTGCGAATGCGACTGCAGCTTGTTGGGGAAATGATCTCTTGTTGGGAGGAAAATCAAAACCGCTTGTACATGCACCGGTATGCACTATCGTGGAGTGCCCATTTGTGCTCCGAGATTCGTGCGAGGGAGAGAGGAAGGATGGAGAGAATGGAGCACGAATCTAGGAGCGGGAGCGTGTTGGACAGTGGGGATAGTGCATGCGGGTGCATGTACAAGTGGGAAACCTGCTTTCCTTGTTGGGGAAATGAAAGGGATGCGGTGCATAATTTTCGACTGTGATCTGTTAACAATTCTTTTAGCGTTTTGTTATTTTCTGTCGTTTGAAGGATGTTTTTTTTTGTTTCGTTTTTGAGGTGGGTGCGCTCATTTGGCACGTTTGAAGGATGAGTTGGATCGTGTGAATTACTCGGCTTTGGGGCCATTCGCAGGCCAATTGATTCACCTTTGATCTTGCAATGATAGGCTTCATAGATGTGCATTTTACTTCGTGATCCAACTGGGAGAGACTACAGTTATCCTTGTGTTCTTGTTCAGACAAAAATTGTCCGGGAGGCGTGAAAGGGGTGGTTGCGGACGCGGTTGCCATGCGATGGCTTCCGCCAATTCAGGGTGTATTTGGATGGAGGTAGAAAGTTGAACGGGATGGTTTGGTTCAAGAAATGAGTTCAGTTAAACGTTTGGTTGGTTGAATCGTAGCAAACGATTCCGAATGAGATGGTTGGTAAGGTTGTTAGAATCGTGACGCCGAATCGGATCGGAGATACTTTGGTAGGATTATATTTTAGGATCAAATCGTAGAATCTAATATTGTACCTGATTCTAAAAAAAAATACATTTTTTTCAATGTGTCGTGTATTCCAAGAGTGATATGAGTGTTTATTTGGTCATTTGACATCTAATTTGATTGATAAATGTCTAAATCTTACATTAGATTACATGTCATTCAGAGCTACAGCTAAAATATTGATTTTAACAACCTTAATAACCTTGCCATTACCTGAACATTTTACATAAAAAGTAAAATAATTAAAATAATTTTTATTATTCCAAACCTCCAAATCTTAATGTCTAACCTACTAATTACTTAGTACTTATCATACAACATGAATAGAGGGATAGCACACAACCAAGCACCTAAAACTTTTATAATTTGAGGTGATGCGTGATTCTACACGATTCTACCACGACTTTACCCGATTCTACGACTACGAGTGTGATTCTACCACGATTCTACTAGATGCGACTCAAGGTGCGATTTGGATCGTATTGGTGTTGTAGGATCGTAGAATGTATGATTCTATGACTAGAGTCGTGATTTTAACAACCTTGATGGTTCGAGTTAGGAGAATATTCCCCTTTTATGTTATATCATCCCATTCGATGAAATCTACTGAACCACGTGATCCCACATCACCTCGTTCATGTCCAATGGATGGGGACACCTCCCGCTCCCGATATTTGAGTGCCTCGTTGCCAAGCCAGAGGAAGAGGCATCCATGGTGGGCTTGCGGACGGACATGACGACGTCTTTGGTGCACGATACGGTGCATGGTATCCTCTCACCTTCTCCCCTCCCATTTGCGTCTCCCCTTTTCTCGATCTCTCAACTCCTCACATCGCTCCATTGGACACTGAGTCGTCCTTGTCCATGGCCGTGAGGTCGGCGGACGACCTGAGCTGGCTGTAGGGTGGCGTGGTTCAATTCAAGGCTAGGTGCGGGAGGCGACGACGACAGTGACCACCACGTGGAGAGATATGTCAACGCGTCGTACTCTTGGGTGCTCCTGGCTGGGTCGTGGAAGAAGAGGAAAATAGCATGGTATTTAAGAAGGAAAGAAAGAAAAGAAGGGGAAAAGGAAAAGGAAAATGTGGTAATCTCACCACCTCTAGGGAGAAGGTTAGCCAAACCAACCTCGTCCCGCTAACCAACCACCATCTCGTACCATCCTAATCATCTCATACAACTATCCAAACACATTAATGTATTTGGTTGCTTGTATCATCCTATCCAGGACGATCTCATCCTACCTGTACCAAATTGGCTGCAATTAGGGTACGTTTGGTTGCCTGCACGAGGCTTGGCCCGCATCTGCCGATGCAATTTGGGGTTGTTTGGTTGCCTGCACCACCATCCAGGCTAGGCTAGCTGCATGCAAAAAATCTCCCCGCGGCCTGGCCCAAAGTGAACGGTCGAATCGAGCTTCACTCCTCGCCCAGGCTCGGCGCAGGTACATGCACATGACCCAAGCGATACAGCGCATGGTATCCACTCATCTTCTCCCCTCCCATTTGCGCCTCTCCATCTCTCGATCTCTGCTCAACTCCTCACATCGCTCCATTGGACCCGAAATTGAAGAGAGTTGTCATAGGGGCAGCCCACCGCCCTCGCGACCCGGCAAGCACCACAACCCCTCTTGAATGGGGCTCGAAGGCAAAAGGAGGGGCCCCGAAGGGGGCCCGAAGGCTACAAGAGGCGTCCTGAAGGGGCCCTGGGGGCGCCCCACAGGGCTACCCCGCGGCAACAAAGGGGCTCGGGGCCCCCTCGGCCTGGAGCCACCTTGCAGGGTGCGAAGGGCCAAGGGGCGCTGGTGGACTAGGCACAACAATCGGGTGGACTGGGCCCAAGCAGGTCCACCATGAACCGAAAGCTATGGTAGGGGTAGGAAAAGCCCCTGCAGCCCCTACACACGTAGAGCCTTTTAAGGGGTAGATCTGTAATCTCGTATACCCTGTTAGGAGGCTATAAATAGCCCTCCTTCTCCCATGTAATAGGAAGGACTTAGCTTTTCAGAACTAATACATTTACTTACTATCGACCAACCCTTCTTCGAGGACCCTCTGGTCCCTCGTGGAGACACTGGGGGTCCCCTCTCTCTACTGTCTTGACGAGGATCTAATAATCCTCATTTTATCTTTTATCTATAATTCTTATTATAAGTAAATATGATGTCATATGGTCCCTGGGTATACCCCTTAAATCTACAAGGGAGAAGCCTACTAGGTGGTCGTAAGTTCTTCTATGACCACCCCTATAGTCGTAAGTCTTGCTACAACTACCTTATGGTCGTAAGTTCTTCTACGATCACTACCCAGTCGTAAGTTATTCTACGACTACCCCATAGTCGTAAGTCTTGCTACGACTACCTTATGGTCGTAAGTTCTTCTACGACCAGGTCAGCTACGACCACCTTATGATCAATAAAACCTACAGGCGAGTGGGTCCAATTGATTAAGGAATCCAAATAGTCAACATACGCTGTTATTATGCGAAATAATAACACGCAATACCCCATTATCTCTGACAAGTAACTACCAGGCGGCGTGAAGGAGTTACCATCCCGATGATTACTGCAAACGTGCGTCCGTTATTGGATTTGATGAGGCGTCTCTTCAGCAGGGGAAAACGGCTATTCCTTCACGACTATATAAAGGCAACGGTCAAAGAGGGAAAGGGGACAAAGCAATCGAGGCGTACACACACGCTATCGAGGGCTATCAGGAAGACAAGTGCTATCATCTGTAATAGTCTTAGTTTTTCTCCTGATTGTTCAGAATACACTCAATACCATACACACATAGGAGTAGGGTTGTTATTCTCTCCGGAGAAGGCCTGAACCTGTATAAAAATACATGTGTCAATCTCTCTGCGTGATTCCATTCTAGGAGACCCCCCGAATCAAACAATTTTTACGTAAGATCGGTTCTAAAACACCGACAGTTGGCGCCGTCTGTGGGGATCTTCCGGTAATCTCTTGTCAACATACTCTCTTTTTTCCAAATCTCATGCACTCATGGCAGGAGAATGGAATGAGGAGAACTGGTTTGACTTGGCAGATTACGTAGACGTCGACATGGATGTCGGTTTCGATTATGAGCCGAGTATCGACTCATCCGATGGTATTGCTGCCTCCGGGGATCTTTCCGCAGATCCAGGAGACAATGCCACTGATGGAGTTGAGGAGGGATCCCTATCCCCTACAACAGTACATCCAACAGAGGAATCAATCCTCTCAAAGGACAAGGGTCAATCCGATCAGGACTACACCCAGGCGGACTCACAACACAACGAGAGTTTTTCCTCCAAGTGTCCGAGTTCCCCTAAGGCGGTCCAACTTGGTGAGACAAGTTCTGGAAGCCACAATTCCAGGACTTCACCAGCATCTGGTGATCCTCTCTCTCCAGATGACGCTAGAGAGAGCGGGATCAAGCATGCTTTTCCTGTAAACTCGACCATCTCTCCGCAGATCACACCTGCCGATGGAGACGGTTATAACCCAAAGTTCCCCTACCTGGAGGGGATTACTCCAAGTCACCAGATGGTGCCTCTCGGCTACTCCTCGAGCGGGGAGGCCTCGAGCGCAAGTGAGAATCATCAACGGGAGGTCTTCGTCCTTCCCTTAGATCAAGGTCACTCTTCTAGAGACCGAGCTAGGGACACTCCCCGAAGATCACGCACTGCGCCTCCTCGTGACAATGGCAAGGGCACCACCGATGGTGGACAGGACCAACACCTTGATGAGCGCAAGAGAAATCCTCGACATACTTGCACTCCATTGAGACAGTCTCAGGAATCTGACATGGAAGATCTTGAGGCTATTCGGCGAAAGAAGATTGCAGCCCAGAAGAATCTGCCTGGGTGCATCCAATATCAATCAGAGGAAGCTCAATAACTCCAGCACATCAACGACTTACTCGAGAACCCAACTCGAGAACTCGCCCGAGCGCCAGGCTACGATCTCTTCATCGAAGAGATCGCACAAAGGCTTCGGTTCACGAAGTCGTAGCAATACGACTTCTTCAGCTACCAGTCGATCAAACATATCACCGTGGAGAGATCGGCGCAACAGCAAGTCGCATCGATCTCCTACTCGGAGAAATGTCTTTCGAACGACTGATGATCAACAAACCCCTCGGAGAGGTGATCGCTCACCATTCCGACATGGAAATCTGCAGCAGCAGATGGACTACGGGGAGTATTCCCCTCATAGGACCGAGACCTATTACAGGTCGGGTCAACCTGTTACTGGGTATCGTCGAGTACAACCACTTGATGATGTCAACCCTTCTTTCCTGCAAAGGAGGCGTCAAGAAGTTATTACCGGGTGTCGGGCATTTTCGCCTGATCTCCAGACTGTTCGCTGGCCACCTTGTTTTTGACCAGTGAACATGGAGAAGTTCGATGGATCCCAAAATCCCATCGAATTCCTTCAAATCTATACAACAGCTGTTCGAGCAGCAAGAGGAGGAGAGCATGTAGTGGCGAATTACCTGCCAACTGTGCTCGAAGGGTTTGCTCGATCGTGGTTACTGAACCAACCACTCGAGTCGATCTATTCTTGGCAACACCTCTGCGACCTTCTATAGGCGAACTTCCAAGGCACCTACAATCGTCCTAGGAAGGAGGACGACTTGCACCGGATGAGACAGAACGACAACAAGACCTTGCGCCAATTCATCAAGCGCTTTAGTTAGGTTCATAATTCAATTCCGGAAGTTTCTGACTCATCTGTCATTAGGGCTTTCAAGCAAGGAGTCCGTAGTAGAAGGATAACAGAAGATATCGCTTTGAATCCTCCTACTACCATCGCCGAACTTTTTGAGATGGCCGATCGGTATGCGACTGCCTCTGAGGCGGTCGAGTGGAACAACACAATCGATCGAGAAGACAATACCCCTCGAGAGCCAGGCGAAGTTGGTAAGAAGAAGGATAAGAAAGCAAAAAAATCCAAGAACAAGGCGAAAGGTCAAAAATTCCAAGCCAGCGGTTCCAAGGAGGTCTTGGCTGTAAATGATAAAGAGCCACGCACCTCCAAGCCGCACTCCGACCGAGGCAAAGGTAAGCGCCCCGATCAAAAAAACGATAAGCCTAGGTGGTGTCCTTTCCATAAAAAGGAAGGACATGACCTTCGCAACTGTCGGGTCTTCCAACGAAAGCTCGAGGATTACTATAACGGCAAAGGACCACTTCCCACTCTCGAGGAGGTAGGACAAACGAGTTGTATGACCTCGACCCTAATAAGCGATAATAAGATCTTTGTTCATAGTATCCTTTGTTCATTTTGGGCTAATTAGGCAACCTGTTACAATCTATTTTCCCCAAATTTCTAATTACAAACTCCAACCTGATCAAAATTTCAAAAGGAAATGCCACCCAATGTTGGTATGAAGACTGGGAAGTATTTTGTTTAAAAACCAGATGAATTATTATGGCCAAGAATAATTTTTGTTGAATTTCTAGAAATTATTTTGATTTTTAGAAAGATATTTGTCTTTAAATAAAACCTATTCGGTCTAAATGAATTATTTATGTATCTCTAAAGGAGAAACAGTGATTTCAAAAAAAATTGTGGGGAATATATCGTCCCAGTAGCAATTCTGCAAAATTTTATAATTTTATAAATTTATTTGCTATTTTTGAAGTCCCAGTCAAAGTTCTTGAAATTTTGAAATAGATTGGTCAAATCTCTCGGCCTAAACCACCTTGGCCCTGTAGCGGCGCAACCCAATGTGGTGGAGTCCAACCGGTGCACCAGGTCCGACCCGGTCACGTTGCGCACGCGCGTCCTAACTTCCAGCTAATCCAAGCCGTCCATTTTCTCACGAACGGGCCAGATCCAATGGGCCGTTCGGACCACTCCAAACCATCCTCCAATTGTGACCGTTGGATGAACAGCGTGCGGCGCGCGATCTCCAGGCCAAGCCATCCCTAAATGGCCGAAAATGGAAAACATCTGGGCCGTTGAAATCTCAACGTGTGGCCCTGATCTGTTGGGCCGTTCGGACCGGCCGAAGGTGCCAGCGAAGATCCACCGTTGATTTTAGATCGGGTGGACCGCATCCAATGTGACCTTCGGACCATCCGCACCTCCCATCATCTCTGATCGTTGGTGCTAGATCTAATGGTGACTGCCTTTGTGGGCTGAACCTCACAGCGCGCCTGAGATCTTGGGCCGTTGAAGCGAAATCAAACGGCTCTCGTGGGTTGGGACGTTTGGACCACTCCGGAACCCTCTCGATCTTAGCCGTCCATTAGAGATCGCACGGCCCAGGTTGCAAGATACCGGTTCAGTGTATTATTTGCCTCCTCATCACAGCCGCTCATTTCTAATCGAACGGCTATTGTATCTCGGGGCTTGCTATGTCTTTGTGCATGGTGAGATCGCCTACAGGACCGTGTGTCGATGGCGCTTCTTTGCTCCCTCTCTTGCTATGCACCGTCGACGCTGTTCTCGCCGGAGCGGTGGTTAAGCACAGTGAAAATAAGGATATTCTCTTGATATTTATCCTTAGTGCCACCTCATTAGCTCTGGAGAGTTCTCGGTTGATCTGGGAAGCTCTACCACTATATAAACCCTAGCTTTCTACTCTCTGCCATTGTTGACCAGGGAGAACTCCACAAGTTGCCTTCCTTCCCAGTGAAGACTCCTTGTTCTTCCTCTTGTTCAACTTTAGAGCATGCCTAAATCTCATACTAATGTGGTTTTAGGCATCTCCTGTAGGGTTGAACTTAGGGTTCTTCTCTCTGTCACCTTGAACCAGTGGAGCACCATCTTGGGAAAACTCATCCTGGTGAGTTGAAGACCATCCTTTCTCATCAAGAAGATGCCTAATGGTCTTTATATCTTAGATCCATCATTCTCATTTTGGACAGACCAAAGAATGGAGTTTGGACCTTTACTGTCTGGACCAAAACCTTGACTTCATCTTCTCTAACCCTAGCTGGTAAGTTTTGGTCTTGCCTCCTGTCATTTTAAGCTCTCTAAGGACATCACTAACTCTCATGCATCACCCACTTGCTCATGTGATGTTCCAAACTTCCTTAAACTGAAAAGTTGTTTTTATAACTTTTAGGTCTTTCATATCGTTTTCAAAACTTAAGATTTCTTTTACCAAAGGTATTATCTTATCTAAGTCCTAGAGAAACCCTAGCGACACCGTGATCTCTCTCTTCAAAGTCTTGGTCACCAGCTCATTTAGTGTTGTAACCCTCTCTTTATTAGTTGTTGTCGGTTAAAACCGACAAATGTAATCCGTCTTTTTTTTTCCTTAAGCGATCGGTTAGGGTTAACATTGATGGGTCATACTATTAATTACTTTCGGTAGCTTTATCTCCTATTTAAGGTCTTTGTATTGTATATCTTTTCGGAGATGTACCAAAGTGGTAAAATGACTCCTTGCTATTTTTATTGTTGTCCAAACCGACAAAAGCCCTTCCTTTCCTTTTTCTTTCTTTATCTTTGGCGATTAAGGTTAGCATTAATGAGTTGTAGTATTAAGTACTCTCCGGATGGCTATAACTTCACTTAAAGTCTTTGTTTTATGTGGTTTTCTAAGCCAACCAAATCGGTAAAAGAAGTCTTCTTTGTTTATTCTTTGTTGGTCCAGCAAACAAAATAGACAAACAATGAGTCAAAGTCTTAAATTGCTATTAGTAGATATTAAATGATCGCTTAGGTCAACACTAACTTTAGTACACTTAGTTCTGACAAGATTTTCATTTATTTGGAGCTTAGCTAGATAAATAATTTAATTATATGTTGTCTGTTCTAGTTTCTAAAACACGACATCTTGTAGCTCAATCTAAACTTTAAAGCTGTAATAGATATAATTAGCAAGAGTAGTTATGGATTACTATTCTTAATTAAATTATTGTACCTTAAGCATGTTGCTAATGATGCAATAATCCTTTGACCATACATTCTTTCTATGCATATTGCTCTCTGTTTCTTTTTCCTGGATTCATTGGATTTTATTTTCTTTTAGATACTGGTTCTTCTGAGATTGTTGAGTCTTTTGTTGAGCCACAAGAACCTGAGCAAGAGGTTATATATTACTACCAAGGCAAGCTACCTCTCTGTACCATATTGAACCTACTCTTTTGAACTGTAGAATTACAAAATACAGTGGTAACTGTTGCATGCAAATTTTTCTAAAAATTATTTGTGCTCTGTCTTTAGCTAGTTACCACCTGAACTTGTGGCTTACCTTAAATTGGATCATACACTCAACCTAAGGTAGTCTGTGGTATTATAATATTTAGTTTTCTAATTTTGCTTAGCCATGCAGTCCCTAGAACGGTAGTGTTTGGCAAGCTTATCTTGTCAAACCTGGGAATAACAAATAAATTTTATTTATTTTGATTCTTGTTCAGTTTATTTGAATCTGAAATGATCCCAAATCTTGTTAATAAATTGATTCAAATCTGGACAAGTGGATGCTAGTGATGGTGCCTCTGTGCACGAGAATTGGGAAATGTGGATGTCTTGTCTGGATTGATTAAGGACTGAACTCTGACTACCCAATTCAAGCCCCAACGTACTTCCACACGCGGTGTATGGGCACTGTTTGATTAAGTAAAGGGTTAATATTATTGAGTTGGAAACAGGAGAGTGAGGACATGTGTATTGATTTCATATGGCATAGATGCTTAAGTCTTCGGGTCGTGTCGTATGCCATGTGGAGCTTATATTGATATCAGATGTTCTTAGAAGGGTGAGGGCGTAGATGTGTACCATCGCATGTACGTACCTTCAGGGCCCCGACTGCGGTCTAATATTTGTGGCTAACACGAGTTTGCATTTAATTGACTGGGTCGGCATTCCCTGCACAACATGTGGGCCCCGGTTGAGCTGATGCTATCAGTCATTGTTTAGGCGGGATTAGTTCCACATGGGTCATCCAACTCAATAGTATCAACTTGTTGAAAAATACCAAATCTTAGTCTCCCCGGCCGACATACCAAAGGCAGTGTGCTATCATTCCGGAGGCTTACGGGCTAACTAAGTCGTGTGGGTAAAGATGTACACCCTTGCAAGGTTTAAAACTATTCGAATAGCCGTGTCCACGGTTATGGACGATACTTGAATTGATGTCACTTGTATAGAGTTTGCTCTAAGTTGGTATTGGGAACAATTTCGGCATGATGGTGTTATGCACGGTTGATAGTGAATTGTGTCTTATTATTGTTACTATTCATGCTTATGCTTTCAATTACTTCTTGTTTTAGTCCAAAATTGATTTATTAAAATTGCTTTGTCAAAACTTAGCAATCGTAGGTTAAGGTGTATCGCTTTACGCAAATTGAACCATTATAACCCTTCTTTTGTTAACCTTATGCATGTAAACTTTCTACTCCTTTGTATAGGTTCTATCAAACACTTTCTTTTATTAGTTTGTGTAAGTCTTCTTGAGTACCTTTCAGACTCGGGGTTTATGACCTCTTGTTGCGGTGAAGATGGTTATCTTTATGAGATGCCCGTTAGCGCCGATCAGGGTGACGCTAACGAGTGATGCTAGTTCTAGTCTCCACGCAATAGCCTGCGGGATGGGGCCATTGGTGGTTTATGTTTATTTTGCTTCCATTGTTTCTCGTTTGTGATGACCCAAGGTCATCTGTTCTCGTAGCAAACCTCATTCTTTGTAGCAAACCAAATATGATGTAACCATGATGTATAATTATGTAAATGAATGAATTGTATGTGTATGATGCAATGTTGTTTAAGGATATATGCTCAATAGTCACTAATCCTCGGAACTATTGCATGACATATATCCGGGAACCTGAATGTTGGAATTGTTACTTATTATGATTATACTTCTAGTATGATTTTTAATAAAGGAATTACACTGTTCCTTAATTAAGAATTATGCTACCAAAGATAATTTTAATTGACACATTCAATATTTGAGGGTCTTCAAATACTGGTATCGAGCATACTGTTGCTATGTAGGTTAGAATTAGCATGGTCGTTATCCTTAGTGAGTTTACGTGAAATTATTTTAACATAATTAATTTCTAAAGATATAAGTATGGTATCTTTTATTTCTTATCTTCCTTAGTATCTATTCTTATCTAACTTCTGTTGATTTTATAAGCAGAGTTTCTTACTTACCTTATCTTTTTACGTAGATGAGTGGTCGGTATTTGATTAAGGAGACTCGAGCGAAGATGTGGACGGGTTTCGGCCTTGCTTGAGATATGATGTGGCGGGCCAATTTCACTTATCAGCCCGAATATGCCATTTATCGTCGAGACCGAGGTCCTGATATGGAAGAGTACCAAGCTATTATCAATTTGATCGCCAGACAGGTGGTGGGTCGTGTTCCATACTGCATCCATACACGTGCCACCTCCGAGTTTATGGCTGTACAGGAAGTTGCGCGTAGGATGATGAGCCTCCTTCGTCATGATTTGACAGAGCTGTCTCAGCCACCCTATGTTCACTTCCCAAAACAAGGCCCTAGATCGGATGTGATTACGTTTGATGAGATTCAGTTCGGAGAGGACCCATGCGTACGCGAGTTAGCGAGGTTGGTCCGTATAATGGACCAAACCCATCACTGTCTCGTGTATGAGTTATGGGAAACCCGCTGTCGTCTGCACGAGGCATAGGAGTATTTGAGGCTTGGTGTTGCCACGAACCGCGTTCCTCGTAACGTGCTTTATGGCAACAATGAGATCCCTCAAGCTGCTACTGTACCACAGGGGTTACGACTTCCAGAAGTGCCTGGGCTTGTTCCTGTTCTGGGGTAGTGTCGTCAAGCCCGGATGTCATTGGATTTCCTCGCTTTCGTGACCTACACACTCTGGGGCCATCATTTCTTTGTTGGGTTCTCCTACCCGTCTCATCGGCCGAGGGATCCCATAGATACGGGTTCACCTGAAGCTCATTTGTTAAACGAGTTTCCGGTGAATTTTAACCGTAATGATTACACTTAGGGGCTGGATGCTGTGTCCGGTATTTAGCTGTGTAATAGGCTAGTAGCTGTCTATTAAGTAGTGTGTAATAGAATAGTGTATATATTGTAAAAATGCTGTGTGCCGACCTTGACATTTTGGACTGAATGTTGTCTTCTGTTGACTGTTAAATAAAGTGGAGCCGACCCTTTTGCTGTGTTCGGTTATTGTGTGGTTTTGGTGTTAATTTGGCTGCATGACATAGCATGATGCATGAATAAGTTTAGTACTTCTTTCTTTGCTATCTCAGAATCTTGTATGTGTTCGCTCGAGTATATCCTTGTGATTTTGTTAACCATTATATGGCAACAGGATGACATGACCCACTACTCGTTCGCGAACACAACAAGAGGAGAGGTTCTCCACCCCTGTTCCCTATATTCAAGGGGAGCAAGCTGACCCTTCCGGATCTCATGGTCCGCAAGGTGGTCGTCAGGAAGAGGAGCTTCCTCCACCACCTACTATGGCGGATGTGCTCATGCAAATTGAGCACAACCGCATGGACCAGACACGCATATTGGAGCAAATTACGCGCAATACCTCTTCTACTACTACACCAGCTGGTAGAGCAGAGTTCAAGATGGGCGTGGAAGTCTTCTCGACTTTCAATGGACTAACCCGCCATGTTCTCCAAATCGAGGATCCAATGGAAGCAGAGGATTGGCTTGAAATTGAAAAGAAGCATCCATTGCCCAAGGTTACGAAGGGAGAAAGTCTCAGATGCTAGCTACCAGCTAACTGGGCCGGCTAGCAATTGGTGGGATAATTATTTGGCTATCCAACCCACCGGACATATCCCTACTTGGCTTGAGTTCATGGAGGCCTTTCGCGAGGCCCATATTCCTGAAGGAGTGATGATGCTCAAGCAGCAGGAATTTCTCGCTCTCAAGCAAGGGCGAAAATCGATGACCGAAAGTACCTTCATGAGTTCAATTTTCTTGCTCGATGCGCTCCTGTAGCAAACTTTATTCTTGTAGCAACGAAATATGATGTAACCAAAGATGATGTATAATTATGTAAATGAATGACTTGTATGTGTATGATGCAATGTTGTTTAAGGATATATGCTAATAGTCACTAATCACAGGAACTATTGCATGACATATATCAAGAACTGAATGTTGGAATTGTTACTTATTATGATTATACTTCTAGTATGATTTTTAATAAGGGAATTACATCTGTTCCTTAATTAAAATTATGCTACCAGTATAATTTTAATTCGGCATATTCCAATATTTGAGGGTCTTACACGAGTGGTCATAAGTCGTCAGACGACGATGAGGAGATACCGTTCCAGGATCCGCAACATATCGTCGAGCACATCTACGGGGGATCATCGGTATACAAATCAAAGCGACAGCTTAAAGCTGCCGAACGTGAGGTAAACTCTATAGATCCTTCTCTCGTCAATAAATTACCGAAGTGATCGGAAGTCACCATCTCCTTTGAGAAGGGTGACTGCCCGATTCCTTTGACTCGACCAGGTCGGTATCCGATCGTGGTCGAACCCACCATCAACAATTGTCGGGTCAATCGAGTTTTGGTTGATGGTGGCAGCTCGTTAAACATCTTGTTTACGAGTGCCCTGGACGAAATGCAAGTACCCAGGACTAAGGTAAGACCGGTACGATACTCTTTTCATGGGATCGTACCAGGGTCTTCAGCCAAACCTATTGGCCAAGTTTCTCTTCCTTTAACATTTGGTTCACCAAGTAATTTCAGGACAGAGAAAATCTCCTTTGATGTGGTCGATTTCGATACGGCATATAGCGCCATACTCGGACGACCAACTTTGGCAAAATTCTTAATAGTTACTCATTACGGGTATCAATGTATTAAGATGCCAGGTCCCAAAGGAGTAATCACAATTCATTGTGACAAGAAGATGGCGCATACCTGCGACCATCGATCCCTCGAGATGGTTGGACAGATACCAACTCGAGAAGAAAGTCAACCTTCGACCAGCAAGTCGAAGCCTAAAGCTGCACCAAAGCCGAACGACAAGGTCAAAGAGGTTCCTCTGGACGCAGGGGAACCCTCGAAGACTGTTCGCATCAGGGATACTTCCGACCCTAAGTAGGAAGACACCCTCATCACCTTCCTCCGAGCTAACGCAGATGTCTTTGCGTGGCAAGAATCCGACATGCCCGGAGTCCCCAGGGAGGTGATCGAGCACAGGCTAGCTTTATGGCCTGACAAAGTACCCGTAAAACAAAAATTACAGAGATTTGCCCCTGATCGACGAGATGCTATTAAATCAGAATTGGATAAGCTACTTAAAGCAGGCTTTATAAGAGAAGTCAACCACCCAGAGTGGTTGGCTAATCCTGTAATGGTTAGGAAGTCAAACGGCAAATGGCGTATGTGCGTAGACTTCACTGATCTTAATAAAGCTTGTCCAAAAGATGATTTTCCTTTACCTCGCATCGATCAGTTGGTTGATTCTACTGCAGGTTGTGAAATGTTAAGTTTTTTAGATGCATATTCTGGATACCACCAGATCAATATGTGTCTAGACGATGAAGAAAAGACCGCATTTATTACACCATTTGGTATATTTTGCTATGTCAAAATGCCATTTGGTCTAAAAAACGCCGACGCTTCTTTTCAACGCTTGATGCAATCGACTTTTTCATCTCAACTAGGCCGAAACCTAGAGGCCTATGTTGATGATCTAGTCGTTAAAAGCATGAAGAGACTTAATCATATCACTGGCCTACAAGAAACATTCGACAACCTCAGAAAATATCACTTAAAACTCAATCCTGAGAAGTGTGTGTTCGGAATCTCTTCAGAAAAATTGCTTGGATTCCTAGTATCTATACAGAGAATTGAAGCAAATCCCAAAAAGATAAAGGCCATTCTCCAAATGCGCCCTCCAACCACAAGGAAAGAAGTCCAGAAACTCACAGGGTGCATGGCGGCTTTAAGTCGTTTCATCGCACGACTAGGAGAAAAGGGACTACCTTTCTTTAAACTTCTAAGGAAACACGAAGGTTTTGAGTGGTCGAACGAGGCAAACGCTGCCTTTGAGGATGTTAAGAGGTGTCTTACGAGTGCTCCTATTCTGGTGTCTCCGAGGCCAGAAGAAACACTCTTAATTTACCTAGCTGCCACGCCACAAGCAGTAAGCGCAGTACTGGTCGTAGAACGTGAAAACGTACAACGATCGGTTTACTACATAAGTGAAGTTTTACACGGCCTAAGGAGCGTTGCCCTCAGGTCCAAAAGCTTCTATATGCCCTCCTCATGTCTTCGAGGAAACTGCGGCATTATTTTCAGGCGCACAAAATAGTTGTGTCGTCTGAGTAGTTGTGTCGTCTGAGTTTCCCTTGGGAGCGATCCTCCAGAATAGGGAAACAGCGGGACGCATGGCAAAATGGTCAATCGAACTTGGGGAGTTCGACATCCATTCGTGTCCCGACGGCCGTTAAATCCCAGATCTTGGCGGACTTTGTTGCGAATGGACAAATCTGAACTCGCTCAGGATCCCGATCTGATTCCCACGACCAATGGATTTATGTACTTTGACGGGTCACTTACTTTAAGTGGCTCGAAATTGAGTGGTCCTGGTATCTCATCTGGAGAGACCTTAAAGTATACCATACAATTAAACTTTCAGGCCACTAACAACGTGGCAGAATACGAAGGTTTGCTAGCTGGCATACGAGCTGCGAAAGCGCTCTCAATTCGCCGACTACTCGTGAGAGGAGACTCTCAACTAGTCGTGAATCAAATCGGAAAAGAGTACCAGTGCTCTAACCCGACAATGTCTCGGTATTTATCGGAAGTACGTAAGCTAGAAAAACATTTTTTAGGTTTCGAGGCACAATTCATCCCTCGAAAGGGTAATTTCCTCGCAGACCAGCTTGCTCGAATAGCTTCTTCCCGATCTGTAGTACCAAAAGGAGTCTTCTTGGAACAACTCCAGAAGCCGTCCCTGGTCGAAGAACCAGAGACACCTCCTATTGAGACGGCCTCTCTAGAATACGAGGATACCTGGATGGCTCCTATCTATGAGTATCTTCAGAAGGGTTCCGTACCCGAAGACGATCCCGAGGCAGATCGCTTATCCCGAAAAGCCAAAATGTATACTTTGGTTGAAGGAGTCCTCTATAAACAAGATACTCAAGGGGTGCTCATGCGATGCATTCCGTAGAGCGAAGGATTAACACTCCTTCACGACATACACGGTGGCATCTGTGGAAATGATGCTTCCTACAGAACGTTGGTCGGTAAGGCATTTCGACAAGGTTTTTACTGGCCAACAGCCCTATACGATGCTAAAGAATTGGTTAAAAAGTATGTCCAATGCCAATTTCATAGCAGGCAAATACACCAACCAGCTCAAGCATTACAAACGATACCTCTGTCTTGGCCTTTTGTGACCTGGGGTCTCAATATCCAAGGACCGTTTCCCAAGGCTTCAAGAGGTTTTGAGTTCCTTTTTGTGGCTATTGATACGTTCACAAAATGTATTGAAGCCGAACCTGTAACTGGGATAACAACGGAAGAAGCAAAAAGGTTCATGATGAGATGCGTAATTACTCGATTTGGAGTACCGAGTTGAATAATTACAGATAATGGTAAGCAATTTTTGAGCGCAAAATTTCAGGAATTTTGTGACGAGTTGGGTACCAAGTTATGTTATGCTTCTGTGGCCCATCCCCAAAGCAATGGGGCAGTTGAACGTGCGAACGGCCAAATAATGCGAGGAATTAAAACCCGAGTCTAGCATTGTTCAGTTTCCTACTTTTGCTACCAGGACAGACTTATCGAGTCCACCAAGGAAGGGCGAACGAATTTTTTGAAGTCCTCTAGACGTTTGCTTAACTCAAGTTGCCGTTCTCGATTTGATTAATCTAGTCGGAGATGGTAACATCACCTAGTCGAAGACTTTCCTCTCTACATGTGGTCCTGCCCACTAGAAGGAACTTCCTAGTGTCGATTCGTTCCCACTTTTTCGACCAGTGCATGACAATCGTGACAAAAAACTACAAGTTAATCAAACCTCTCTGTTTTCAGAAACCCTTTTTAACACTATTTACTCAGTTTGTCTAAACAAACTAAGCAAATAGTCGGGGGTTAGGATAAAGTTATTAATTTGACTTCAATTCTTAGTCTTTCTTTCGTTAATTATCTTTTGAGTTACTAACTACTCGACAAGATGGTTTGCAGGAAACAAGATGGATTATATAATACATCAACAAAAGCTTGTTTTTCACAGGTTTTTTTTTACAAACTACTCTGAAGAGGGAGAGCCCAGTCGCATCTCCTCCGAGACCTTCCTGCCAACGGGTTGTATTTCTTCCATAAGATGACTTGCTTCTGCCTCAGGGCAGTCGAAATCGACTTCAATTGGCTGTACATTAAGGTTGGGGTCACGAGCTTTAAGTTTTGCCAATGCATAGCTTACTGCACCTTCGACCACCTCCTTGATCGATTCAGCTTGGTTGGCCTTCAGAGTGGTCACCAGTTCTTGCAAAGTCCCGACTTGTTCCCCAATAGTACTTATGTGAGCAGCTACTCTCAGATCATCTTGAGGAGTTTTTCCCTCACTACATAGCTCACCAAGTATATTGTTCAGGAGCATGATGTTGTCTTGAAGATTAATCTTCATCGACTTCATCTCCTGTTGGTTACGGGCCGAAGCCTCGCGGAGTTGTTTGTTTTCGACCACTTGCTCTGAAAAGAATAAGACTGGTCAAGCAAAAATAAACTCCTAGAGAAGAAAAAAAACAAAAATAATCAAAGGTAAAAGAATTCCTCACCTACTAGTCGAGAATCTAACTTCTTGATTTCTTCATTATGGGAAGCAATGGTCTCAGCATGCCGCTCCTTCCATAATTTGATGTCCTTTGCATTTTCCTTAGCAATGCGGACAGTCTGGTCAAGGATCAGGGTTTTTTTTTCCAGATCCCTAGTTTCAAGCCTTCCCAATTCGAGCTCAATTTCTAAAAAAAAGAAATGGGAGTTAGAAAAGGAAAAGAACTCGCAAAGGACTACAGGTAAAGAATTGCTTACCTGCTCGACGAGACCTCAACCTCTCAATTTCTTGATCTTTATCTTTGGATATACGAGAAATCTCGTGAATAACCAAAGTTTTATCTTTGATTTCATTTTGAAGCTTTCTCATGTCGTCTTCTTTTTCTGAAAAGAAGCAAGAGTTAGGTAAAGATCAACAACATAAGCGATCTTAAGTTCAAGACTTCTTCGTTTAGCTCTTCCTGCACTTTTACAGTTGCAGAGTTAGCCTCTTGAAGCTTCTTCAAGAGGTCTCTTACCTTTTCCCCTAGTTTTCTCGGCTCCTCTTTTTCATAATCGAGTGAGTCGACCAGGGTCTTTTCTTCACTATTTAACCTGTAAAGGTTAAAAGCAGACATGGCCACTATTTAACTAGTCGTAAGTATTTCTACGACTAGCACCTAGTCGTGAGTTTTTCCACGACAAGCCTCATAGGCACTGTATAAGTAGTCAAACTCTAAAACGACTACGAATAACAGTGACTTACCACCTCTCTGTCTGTTCGTAGAGTTCCGCTTTTTCCTGTCGTAGCTCTATGAGTTGTCAGTGATATTCACCAACAATGGCAATTTGTTCCAGAGCTTTCTACAAAAAGAAAGACAGTGAGAAGCAAGGAAAGACCATATATATATAAGTATCCTTAAATACTTACATTCATGGTCGACCGAGCAAACATCGAGTAAACCAACGCTGGGCTTTTTAGCCCGTCTATCTTCGCGACTTGATCCCACCAAACCTTCTCAAGACGCTCATTGTCAAAAGTTTCCCTTCTATTGGGAATATCTTTGGGATGAGGGACTCGATCGCGAGATCTAAAAGCTGAAAACCCTACGATGGAAGCAAGCCCAAAGAAATCAGCACAGAAGTTGAAATATTCCTCGTCTTCCGATTACTCAGAATCGTTAGCTTCTCTTTGTACCGGAAGAGCGTCTTCAACGACTTCTTTTCCAGTACGGTGGTCAGGTACATCAGCACCTTGGCCAGAGGCTTCTACAGCTGCCTCTGCTGTCTCCACGACCACCTCAGTGGTCGTAGCTACTACCTCAGTGGTTGTGGTAACCACTTCAGGAGCCATGACTTCCTCTACTACCCGGGTTATGGATGATCCTTCGACCACTTCCGCTGTCATCTCTCCAACCGCTGGAGAGGCGGCAATGGGCTTCTCGATAGAAGCGTCCTCGGGGGGCTAAAGGAGTCGGGCTAAAATCAACAAAAGGAAAGCAAGTCAGGTTGTGAAAAGTGAAAGGTAAAAGCTGTTCTTACACTTTAATTTGTTTTACACACCTCTGCACCCTGGACCTAACCAGGAATTTAGGAGTTATCTTCCCAACGGAAGATTTCTTCGACTTCTTTTCTATGACCACGTCTGGTCGGAGTTCAAGTTGAAGAATGGGCTCAGCTATGACCATGTCTGGTCGTGGATCTCGAACAGGAACCATCTCTCTAGTCTCTTGACTTTCCGGATGGCCGAGATCAGTCTCGACCACTCCAAGAGCAGTGCTACCCTCAACTGTAGGCTCTGCTGGATCGGCATTGTCCTTCACAAAAGACATAAAGTCCTTCCAGTTCTTCTTTTCTAGTTGCTTGACAAAACTAGGAGTGGTAGAAACTGCGAAAGTTTTCTTGTCATAATAAAAGGGTACCTTGGCCTTGCGGGCTTTGTGCCTAAGAGGTTCTTCGGCCTCCTCGGCTTCAGCTTCTTCAACCTCGGCTTCTGCTGTAGTTGTATTCGCCGCAGACTTTGCAGAGGACCTGGTCGAAATAAAAGAACTCGAGCTTGCTCCTCCCTTGTCGGCAACTTTCATGAGTCGACGCTTCTTAGTCGGAGGAGCTGAGCCTTTGTCCGTTGTCATCCCTGCACCGATGGTTATCAGTTCGACCTCTTCATCATCCTAACGGTTTTCCATGCCTACTTTCTGTAAAGATAAACAGAAAAAGAAGAAGTACTGACCGGTCGTAAGATTTTCTCGACCGATCAAGATCAAATTAGTTTTTTCTCGACATTTCCTTGATCGTAAGATTTTTCACGATCATTACCTAGTCGTAAGTTCTTTCTACGACTATGAAGTCCTAAGGATAAAATCAACTCTTGATTACCTTTAGGCGCTCCATCTTTTCCTCTGCGGATAAAACCGCAAGGATTTGAGGAACTGTTACTCTGAGTGGCGGAGACTTCTCACAAACGAGTTTGACTCGAAAATCAATCTATGCCTGTGAAAGATCTGTGTAACCAGATAAAGACATTCATTAGACAATTTTGAAGAAGACCAAACCGAGAGCTAAGTCAAGATTCACTTACCTCCTCGTAGTCCCCGGGTCTCTTCTTATTCCGTACCTCCACATAGGAGGTACTCGCTTCTTCAAGGGCTAATTGACGATGATGAAATCCTTCACCACATACCATCCGGTCAGCCCCTCCTCTCTCAAGTCCTTGATGGCTCGAATATAGGGGGCAATCCGGCTAACATCCTTGGGAGTCGAATCTCATGAAGAATTCTTTTTGGCAGCCTTCCTCTCGAAAGTAAGGCTGTCTTCTTAGGTGATTTTCGAGTAAAACCACCTCTTCCTCCATCCCGGCCACGAAGATTCAGTAAACATTTGAATATACTCCCTCGACTTCAAGTCATAAAGCTTCAGACCGCAACTTCTAGCAATTCTAGATTGCCAGGCCATTCCATAATAATATTGGAAAAGCTCGAGGTCCACCGGAATTCCCAGGTACGCCTCACACAAGTACACGAATACACTTAGCATGGTGATGGAATTAGGACCGAGGTTCACTAATTCCACCCCAAAGTACTCGAGTACGAGTGTGAGAAAAGGGTGAGCGGGCAATCGAAGTTCACACTCACAATATGCCTGGAAGACAGGGATTTGCCCAGTCTCCCCCGACGGCCAATGCTGTCTAGACGCCGCAATCCATTTCACAAGAACTTTCTCTGGAATCTTCCCAGCGTCGACTAGGGCTTGAATCTTCACCGCATCCATCTCCGACTCAGCCCACTCAGAAACTTTCCCGGCCATCTCTCTCAGATGGGGCAGGTTTTGGATTAAGGAAGATCTTCGGAGAAGACACGATTGGGTTGGCGGCAGAGAAGGCACGATTGGGTTGGTGGCGGAGAAGACAAGAACTCGATGAACAACGGGAGCGATTTGGGGAAAAGTAGAAACCCAAGTTTTACCCCCGGTAAGTATTTATAACCGTATGCCTGGGCTGAAGGCGTGGCATTCCAAAGGTTGCCACTGCTTCGGGAGTCGTTTGCGAAACTTGTCCGTTCAAGAAAATCAGGTTCGTTTTTACATCTCAAGCAAAATTACTTTCTTGGTCAGATCTTTTTGACCAAATGAAATATTAATCAGAAAGGTTTTTCTTCCGATCACCATACTACGACCACCTCATGATCGTAGGAGTTTTCTACGGCTATTTGATAGTCGTAAGCAACCTTCTTAACCAAGCATATTTCTGGTCAAAGTAGTACACAAATGTCGAAGAGTTTTTCCTTCGACCACCTTTCTCATTTAATCTTTGGTGGTCAGTAAGACCATCTATGACTCCTTCACCAAGTAAGTTACTTTCACTTGAAGCTGGGGGGCTAGATGACGAGGATCTAATCATCCTCATTTTATCTTTTATCTATAATTCTTATTATAAGTAAATATGATGTCATGTGGTCCCTGGGTATACCCCTTAAATCTACAAGGGAGAAGCCTACTAGGTGGTCGTAAGTTCTTCTACGACCACCCCTATAGTCGTAAGTCTTGCTATGACTACCTTATGGTCATAAGTTCTTTTACGATCACTACTCAGTCGTAAGTTATTCTACGACTACCCCATAGTCGTAAGTCTTGCTACGACTACCTTATGGTCGTAAGTTCTTCTACCCTGTGTCATTTATGACCACCTTATGATCAATAAAACCTACAAAGCGAGTGGGTCCAATTGATTAAGGAATCCAAACAATAACATATCACCGTTATTATGCGAAATAATAACACGCAATACCCCATTATCTCGATAAGTAATCGCCAAAGCGGCGTGAAGGAGTTACCATCCCGATGATTACCGCAAACGCGTCGTCAGTTCTCGATTTGATGAGGCGCCTCTTTAGCAGGGAAAACGGCTATTTCTTCACGACTATATAAAGGCAACAGTCAGAGAGGGAAAGGGGACAGAGCAATCTAGGTGTACACACACGCTATCGAGGGCTATCAGGAAGACAAGTGCTATCATCTGTAATAGTCTTAGTTTTTCTCCTGATTGTTCGAATACACTCAATACCATACACACACAGAGTAGGGTTGTTATTCTCTCAGAAGAAGGATCAACTCAGTATAAAAATACCCGTGTCAATCTCTCTGCGTGATTCCATTCTAGGAGGCCCCCCGAATCAAACAATCTTTACGTAAGATCGGTTCTAAAACACCGACATGTCTAGTCTTTCTCACTACGACAATTGGCGTCATCTGTGGGGTTCGGCAGGAAAGTCATGGGAACACGTCTTCGAGACACCAGCATGGTTCCCCGAAAGGCCACGCCTAAGGTCTCAACGACCGAAGCGGCTGCAGTAGCCGCAGCTCCGAGCACCCGAAGAGCCAAGCGGAGCAAGACCTTTGCGACAGCGGCAGCCGTCGCCCGGGCCACGGAGGAGGAAGCCAATAGCTCCACTCACGGGGGACATCATAGGGGATGACGCCCCGCCTAGCAAGGCATCCCTCCCCAACAACCACCCTACGGGTCCATCCCAGCCCACAACCACAGGTGTAATACACAAGGCCTACGAAGTCCTCCATCGGGAACTAGTAGACCTCCGCAGGAGATGCTCAGCCTTCGGCAACCGGAGGGAAGTGCCCTTTCAATCCCACCTCGGCTCATGCCAACCACACAGGAGTAGAACACCACAACAGAGGGAGCCCTTCCCCCAACCATGGTCACCCCATCACCTCCAGCTCCGCTGCTCTGGGGAGATCCCAACTCCCCGTTGAGCGTAGGGCTAGAAACGGCTCGCTGGCCGTAAGGCTTCAAAATGTCGGACGTCACGCCCTTCGAAGGCTGCACTGACACCTTAGAGTTCCTCCGGATCTACAAAATGGCAGTAGAAGTAGCAGGGGGGATGATATCACCAAAGCAAAAGGCATCACCCTTGCCCTCAAAGGCGTGGCCCTCACATGGTTCTTTACCATCCCTCCCTGGTCCATATACGCATGGGAGCAGTTGTACGACCAAGTTCACAACAACTTCTAGGGAAATTACACTGAGCCAAAGGATGCGGAGCACCTATTCGCAATCATGCAAGCCTCGGGCGAGCCCCACCGTAGTTTTTTTTCAAAAAAATCGTAGAGGTAAAATGCCAAGTAAAATATGTCAACAAGATCACCATCATAAACGCAGCAACTTGCGGACTCCAGAAGGGCCCCTTATTAGAAAGGCTGGCCCACAAACCCATCCGCTCGGTTGCAGAACTCTTTGACAAAATAGAAGAGTACGCCCGGGCAGAGGAGGACAGCAGTCAAAGGATGGAGGCCACGCCCTCCGCCACGACAACACCGTCAGCTAGCGAACCACTCGGGAAGCAGGAGCTCGCGGCCACCGCCAAAAGGGGTAGAATGTCTACCATGTAGATGGTGGCCAAACCCCCGAAGGAGGGAAGCGCAGAGATCGAGTAGGCTGCGGCTGGGGCCGAGGCCACGGACGCAACAGCAGGAGGCAGCCAGACACTCGAAGTTGAGCTAGAGGCACCCTGCTATTCTGTGACCTCTACGGTGAAGGGTCGCATACAACCACAGACTGTCGCACCATCGCAGCCATGCATGACTACATGAACCATGGCCAGCAGCCGGTCAAACGCGAAGAAAGGAGGGGAGTGGGCAACTAGCTACCCACCCTACCGCCAAGGTCACGCATAGAACGGGGCCATGGCGAGCATCATCAAAGGATCATAAACATGATCATAGGTTGATCCTCGCTCGGCATAACATCCAAAAGGCAGCGGCACGCGTACGCCCGACTAATTCACCACATCGCAACATGGCCCGCCTCCAGCCCACCTCGCTACACCGAGGTACCTATCAACTTCGGCCCCGAAGACGCCTGAGGCCTATACTTCCCTCACCAAGACCCCTCGTGATCTCCGCCAACATCGCCGACTTCGAAGTCATGCGCGTCCTCATAGACGGAGGAAGCTTTGCAGACCTGTTGTTCGTAGAAGCCTTCGGCAAGATGATGATCCTCAGAGATCGCCTGTCACCCCCGGGCATACCCCTCATGGGTTTTGGGGGAAGGCCTGTGACGGCCTTGGGATAGATCGACCTGGTCGTCACATTCAGCAACGACTGCACATCCCACACAGATATCGTCACCTTCAATGTCGTCCAAATGCCCTACCAATACAACGTTATCCTCGGCCGAGCCACACTGAACACCGTTGGCGCAATAGCACATCACAATTACTTATGCATGAAGACCCCCGCACCGGACGTCGTCATTACGGTGCGAGGAGACCAGGACCTTGCTCGACAAACTGAGCTAGAGGTTGTCTCACTCACCCGCCATGTCCACACAGTTGAAGCCAATGTGGACGCTCGGGCAGGTGCCTCCTCTGACAAATGGGCACAAAATGCCAAATCGGAAGGGCAACTACGGAGGGTCCCTCTAAGGGACGCTTTGCAGGATTACGGATAGGCTACGATAGCACAAAACAAAATTTCTACCACGCAACCAAGGAACCTCTGCTAGTAATAGATTACGAGATTACCACTATATGCACTGACTCATAGCAGAAGTAGAGTTGATGTAGCGAGTTGATGCAGTCGTAGTCGTACTCGCCGCATGTCTTCTCCTCCTGCTCCTTAGATTGTCACGAGCTGCAGATCGTCCTAGTGTTGATGCTTCGCAACAACACCTCCAAGGTATCCACACATACAGGGCAGGGACACTACGCGCTGGAGTGCTAGCACCGGCGGCGTGGTTGAGGAAGGCGTGTCTATTAGGGTTTTGGGAATTCTTCCAAAAACTCTGCTCACCTCAAGCCATCGATCCTCTATATATATAGGCATCCATGATGAGTCTCGAACTTGAGGCCCATTAGGAACTTGTGGCCTACAAGAATTCGGATCACCATCCAAATCAAATCCTAGCCCTTTAAGTGTGCGACCCTATAGGTTCATATGTAATCGGTTGTGACTCAGAAACTGTTTTCCGACCACGAATCATCAGCGGCACCAAGCAGGACATAATGATACCCGAACACGCATAGAATATATCGGATGAATTTTAATGCAATATGATCTACGACCAGGTCCTTATCACTTACAACCAGCTCGTATCTAGTTACGACCAGTCCATAATTAGTTACGACCAGTTAATACTTAATTACGACTAGTTCGTAACTCCTTACGACCAGTTAGTGATTATGTTTGAGCAGTCTATGACCAGTTCGTGACTATGTTCGACCAGTCTACGACCAGCTCGTATCTCCATACGACCAATTCGTGGCTATGTTCGACCAGTCTATGACCAGCTTGTATCTCCATACGACCAGTTCGTGACTATGTTCGACTAGTCTACAACCAGCTCATATCTCCATACGACCAGTTCGTATCTGGTCGAAATGAACGACCTGCTTGTGTATTCTCCCGTTGTCTCATGGCATCTGGTTGAACTCCAGGTGAGATAATTTATCATTCATGGACTGTTCAACACTTTCTCGATCAAGTGTCGAATAACCTCATGTGGTCGACACTTCGACCATTAGTGGCATGTCCATGCACTTTCTTTATCCGACCACAACGAGGGGCCCAGCGACATCTCTCCTGTTATGTTAGGAGGGGCAAATTCCATATCTAACCAGTCACATTCCTCCATATGTTTCATAGCATACCCGAAAGCTACCTTTATAACTACCCAGTTACGAGTAGCATTTGGCAACCCCTAAGAGTGCTATTACACATGTAGGAAACCATACTGATCTCAGGTCTAAGGATTATATATTATCATTGCTTGAGATCAACTAATGACACATAGAATCATAACAATCTCAATAGTGTCTCAAGGTGGGTCTTATCCAACACCATGTTCTCTAACATGTGTCCATATTATTGGTTTGATATCTCCATATCTATGACATGTGAAACATAGTCATCAACCAATACTATTCAATATTATGAACATTACAAAATATAATCATTTCTATGATTGCCTCTAGAGCATATTTCCAACACGCTTCCCCGAAGAGGACAGTGGCCCTAAGGGCGGAGCTCCCAGCCGAAGCATGCGGCGCCATCCTTGAGGTGCTCCGCAACAATGCAGTCTTCGCATGGAGCATGGAGGACATCCCCGGGGTGGAAAGAGAGACCTTGGAGCACCGCCACATCCGGGCTTATTACACGACCTGACAAGAAGTAGAAGTCATGACGCATGACGCCAAAGAGACTAGAAGCGGCTAAGAAGGAAATAACCAAACTGCTAAAAGCCAGGGTCATCCGCGAAATCAAGCACTCCAAATGGCTAGCCAACCCCGTCCTGGTCTAGAAGAACACCAGTATGTAACATCCCAACTGTATAAACAGGGTTTGTTCAAGTATAATTATATGTGTAGAAATTAAAACTTTTTCTCACATCTTGAAAACCCCTAATCTCTCCTGTGATTCTAGTCCAAGAGTTGTGTAATCCAAAAACACAAAGCTCTTGTTGACCGAAAGTCAAACTCCTTTTCCAATTATCTTAAATCTTGTGCCAAACATTTGGAAAATATTTTCCTTGGTCCTAAAACTGATGTGGGACCCCTCTGAAAAATATCACAAGTTGTAAAACTTGTTTGATAAGTTTTGGAGGTAAAACCAAATCCTTGAACAACCTTCATGAATTTCCTGAGAAAAATGCAGTGCATAATAACCTCTGGAAATTTTATGTAAGGTGAATCTTAATGTCAGCAAGCTCCAGTTAAAATTTTATAAATTTTGGAGCTCAATTGCTATTCCAAACAACCCTGCAAAATCTCAAATGTTGAAATTGAATTTAAAAGCTTGGTACTGCTCCTTGGCTAGCCACTTTCCCAAAGTCGGTCCAAATTTCAACCTTTTCTCCCTAGCTCGTCGAGACCTCCTCTCCACCTTGATCAAATGTGGCCGCTGGATTAACATCCAACCGCCACGACCTCCTCCTCGCCTAACGCAGCCAAGTCCTCCCCACTCACATGAGGTCATCGCCCTTGGATCAACGATCCATAGCCATGACCTCCTCGCTCAAACTACTCAGACCTCCTTTTGCACTCACTTG
Source organism: Phyllostachys edulis (assembly GCA_036346405.1). Lineage (NCBI taxonomy): Eukaryota > Viridiplantae > Streptophyta > Magnoliopsida > Poales > Poaceae > Phyllostachys > Phyllostachys edulis. The sequence continues at coordinate 16,483,772 of CM070547.1, forward strand.
AGGTCGTGGCCGCTGGATCCAATCCAAAGGCCACGACCTCCTCTGCAAACCATCGCCAAGGGATCTTCCATTTGTTGAGGTCATCGCCTTGGATCAAAAATCCATGGCCATGACCTCCCTCACCGTTAAACTAAGCAAACCTCCCATTTAATCGAGGTCGTGGCCGTTGGATCGATCCAACAACCCACGACCTCAAAATATCCAAACAAGACAAGACCTCCCCCATCTCATGTTGTGCACCGCTGATTTAAAATCCACGATCACGACCTCCTCCTTGTCTTGTCGATTAGACCTCCTCACAAGACGTGAGGTCGTGAGTTCTTAGATTTAAATCTAAAGGCCATGATCTCCCACTGCAAGGCGCAAGCTCAGACCTCCCCTATTTTGATCGAAACTGCTGGATCAAAAATCCAAAGGTCTGACCTCCCTTGCCTTTTGCGCAACGCCTCGAGACCTCCTCGCCTCTCATCACCATTAGATCTTAACTGATGGCCATAACCTCTTAGGGCACAAGGCAAGCGCTAAGACCTCCCTTTGGTTGTGCGCCTTGATTTAAATCCAAAGGCCATGACCTCCCCGATTTTTTCTAAGTCACACGCAGCTATGTCCTCCTCAGTCTCGAGCCCTTGGATGTAAATCCAAAGGCTAGGACCTCCTAACCCTTTATCCTTTATAAGATCTGCGTTTTGGAAATCGGAGGGCTACGACCTCCCTTTCCAAATCGTGTGGTTGGGACCTCCTCCCGACCACTTAAAACATAACGGTTCAAACTTAAAATCCGAGGGTCAGACCTCCCCATCCACGTAATCCAACGGTGGATGTGAGATCCTGTTCTTCTCCTACCTTGAAGCGTGCGTGCAGCCATGGCGATGGGCAAAGTCGAGCCTTGTCACATCCAACGGCTCAGGCTGGGGCATTAAATGCATGTCGCTGCTTTTCGCCCCTAGCCCATGCCCCGTCTCCGACCTACTCTGTCCTATCCATCTTGTCCAACTCCATGGACCTCCTGTGGACCTCCCTTGGGCTAAGCTCACCATGAGCTTAACCCGTGGTCCAGGACCTCTTTTTGCCCTAGCTATATGTTGGACCGAAAAGGCGACTAGAGGGGGGGGTGAATAGGAGCTCAAAATCTTTTTCGAATTCGATTGGATCCAATAATAATTTCACTCCAGTAGCTATGAGAGCTATGAAGATCAATATACAAGTATAGCGGAAGCCTTGTATTGAATCCTAATCAAACCCCCAAAGCACAGGAGCAAAGAACACAAAGTTGTGCAGAAATCTCAGGAATCGGTACTACCACCATTGTAAGTGCGGTACTACCTCATTGCGGTACTACCGCAGGCAAAAACGCGGTACTACCTTTTATCCTGACGATGAACAGAACAGCCTGAAAACGAAATCAAAAATCGTCGTAACTTTTAAACCATAAGGCCAAACTCCACCAAATTTGGAACACACATTCCTAAGGATATTAGGAACCTATTCCAATCAAGGATCGCAGAAATCCAAGCCAAAGTTCCTATCTTTTTCAGTTTGAACGAAGTGTGCTTCAAAACCGAGCAAAAATCGAAATATGATCTAGAGACTTGCTCGTAGGTGATTGATGATCAAGATGACCCTAGATGGGTTCCCACAAGTCAAAGCAAGTTAGATCACGGCAAGAAACCAACCAAAAACTCGCAGATCAAAGAAAGACACAAAATCATCAAATAGAGAGAAAGAAAGCAAATGAACTCATCTTTGATAGAACTTTCTTTGGATTGATTTGATATGGTATTGGTTTACAGCCACTCCATCAATGGAGGACAAAGACTCAATACATGAGCACGAAATCAAATCCAACTCTCTAGAACCCTAACCTCCAACTATCAACTCCCTAAGCACAAAAGCAAAACTAGGGTTTTCAATGCAATGAAAGGGTTGGGGTGGTGTCCAAAGACACCCCTATTTATAGTGGAGGCTTAGACCTTCTAGAAGAGTAACCTAATGGGCTCCGTTAAGGCCCAAAACAAACGGGACACATACGCACGCATTTTAAAGCGCCGTCTTCATCTCTTGACCTAATCCGCTTCACCTTGCACCATCTTTGCGCCATGAGTTGGCAAAAGGTCACCAAGGCGATTTGGTAAAATTACCAAAATACCCTTCTCGATCTTTTTGCAAAGACCGAGTCCCATCTTCATGAAGCACCTCCATGCTTCACCACGTGTAGGTTGATCCAAACTCTCTTCATGTCGGCAAGTCTCTCCCATCCGCTCCCACCAAACCACCATGGCACTTGCACCGACTCACGCCAGCTTGATCGAACTCGTCGCACCGAATCGCCTGTTCGGTCACCTTTGTCCTTCTTCGCCATGCTTGACTCCATTGACCTCACCCGGCATCCTCGATCGTTTCGACCTCGGCTCTCCAAGCTTAGTCCCGATCATCTTCGCCGCTGACCGCCATTGACCTCCAAGCAACCCGCACATCAATAGACAAAGAAATCGAATCCGGGAACAAGTTCTTCACAACTTGACCCACGTTAGTCAAAACATGCATCATGCAACACATATGCCATGAAACCCATGAACTTGACCTAACCCAAAAGCAATCCTCCAAGTTAAACGAAACTCAGAAACCAAATCGGTACTACCGCCATGTTATGGCTTAACTATCAAGATCATGGTAGTATCAAGACCCATAATCAAGCGGTCGCATCGCTCCTCAAGGAAATCCAAAACTTCTCAAAACACTTGTTCGGAAAAACCATACCGCCACACGTGGTCGTTCGGTCATCGGTACTACTACAAGAACTATAGCGCGGTACTACCGCTCTCGAGAAATCCAAAACACAAGTTACACTCGCTCGAAAAACCATACCGCTTTGCTAGCGGTAATACCAATATACTACCGCCAAACACAAGCGGTATTATCAAGATCAGCGGTAGTACCGCTGAATTACACGGTACTACCGATTAACCTAACACTTGCTAAAAACAGGATTTCAACAAAACCGAAAACGATCGTTTCGACAAACCAAGGAAGCTATTGCCAATTGTACCATCACATTAAGATTATGAGCATATCCCCATGATATCCACAATCTCCCCCTTGATGAACACATTGGCAATTTCCCACAAATGCAAAATTTGAGGTTTGAAAAAGTAAAAACTCGACGTTTTCGTTCAAAGGCATAACTTGGTCCAAATGCAAGAAAAAACAAAGGAAATGACCAAGCTAGCTCCAGAATAGTATCAGCAAGTGAGATACGGCAAAAGAAAGCATGAAAGTTTCAAAATCCAGAAAGGTGTCAAAATCTCACTTAAGGTCCATATGAAAGAACAATTGTTCGATATGACCTTTGATCATTGTGAGGATCAAGAATTGCAATTCTAGTTCAGAAATGATAATAAAACCATAAGAAACTCCCCCTCACTATGATCCTTAGATTTTCAATTTTTCTCCAAGTAACTCCCCCTTTTTCAAACATCTTCTCCCCAAACAACTTCTCCCCTTTTTAACATTTTTACAATATCTTCTCCCCCTTTGACAATGGAGTCATCAAGGAATCACGCCTTCCTCTCGTCCAGAGATGACAAATGCAGAATGAGGAAAAAGCATAAGAAGGAGCATGCATGAAATGCAATGGAGTGGCTTCAATTTTTTGTATTTTTCAATTGTTGAGTACAAGAAGCTTTGGAGATTACCCAAAAGAACAAGTTAGCATTTCTAAAGTTGCACAAACAACATATCAAGCCTAACAAATATAGCAAGATCATGATAAAACATATATAACAAAGCTAAGCAAGAAGGCTCAATATAAAGCAATGAATTTTAGCATTTTAAGCAAAGCTTCAAATCTAGCAAGTTCATCAATAGTGATCCTAAAATGATACTGGCCATGTCAAAATGTCAACGTGAGATCCAAAAGCTAACCATGACCACATTAAGAGACAAAAAGGTCCTGAATTGAATCATTTTGCTCAATTTTCTCAAATGCCCATTTTCAACAGTTTTTTCAATTGCAATGAATATTCAAGTTGATAAAAGGTCTATCTTAGTAAAGAAGATCCCGGACTAGGAGCCATCCACAATCTCTTCCTAAGTTTCAACCAATTTGACAATTTGCATTTTTAGCATTGTGCTAGATCTCAAGCCTCACTACGACCATCCCAAGCAACAAAAGCTTAAGAGAGTGGTCTAGGTCATCCAAAACTCCCCGAGTTCATGCCTAGTACCATGGCAAGCGCCTCATGAGAAAGAATTGGTGAGATCAGTTCTTTACGCACAAAAGAGATCATTTTTATTTTGCACAAGAGCAGCTTTAGATTCTCAAGAACACAAAAAGCTCAAGTAATGATCAAAGCTAGATTCAAGAGCTAACAAAGCAATTTTGACAGGCCAATGTCATAAAAGGAGCACTAATTAAGAATCGGTAAACAATTCACAAATTGCTAATTTCTTAGTTCAAGTTGTTTTTCAAGTTCTAGCTCATACAAAGAAAGACTTAGCTACACATGTGAAAGCATGATAATTCTAGCAAGTCAAAGAACTAGACATGGCATTGAGCAAGAATTTGAAACACTAAAGCTCCAAAGGGTAATAAGCAAAGCTTCATCAATTTTAAAAGATAAGCAGAAAAGCTTATATTACAATGCATCTTTTTGGATTTTTCATATGAATGCAATATGATACAATGAGATGCAAGAAAAGCTCAAAAAGCCAAAAAGATCAAAAAGATCAACAAGTTCAAAAAGAAAATCAAGAAAAGATCAAATGAACAAGGAAAGATCAGAAAAGATCCAACTCCCCCTCAAACCAACCCATAGGGATAAATTACCCCTAACTCACTCCTCAAGGTGGCAAACCTTGTTGGGTCTAAAGGCTTGGTGAGGATATCAGCTAACTGAGCCTCGGACTCCACAAAATGCAGCACAATATCGCCCTTCTCAACGTGGTCTCTAAGAAAGTGATAGCGAATGTCTATGTGTTTGGTCCTAGAATGTTGCACTGGGTTTTTAGCAATGTTAATAGCAGAAGTGTTGTCACAGAAGAGAGGAACACTAGCAAAAGTTAACCCAAAATCCTTAAGAGTGGAGACCATCCACAAAATCTGACTACAACAACTAGCAGCAGCCACATATTCAGCTTCAGCAGTGGATTGTGCAACAGAAGACTGCTTCCTAGATGACCAAGAGACAAGAGAAGTGCCTAAGAAATGACATGTGCCAGAAGTGCTCTTTCTATCTAGCCTACATCCCGCAAAATCAGAATCTGAAAACCCCCGAATGGACAGCGAAGAAGAACAAGAATACCAAATGCCATACTGAAGGGTAGAGTGTAAATACCTGAAAATGCGCTTAACGGCTTGGCGATGTGAAGTCCTCGGTGACGCTCAAACCTCGCAGAGAGGCGCATCACAAGTGGATGTCCGGTCTTGAGGCCGTCAGTATGTAAGGGAGCCGATCATGTCATGTACTCGCGTTGATCCACGGCTTCTCCTTCCTCATCTCGATCCAAAGCAATCGAAGTCGCCATGGGAGTGGCGATCGCTTGCAATCACCCATATCAAAACGCTTGAGCAAATCCTTGGTGTACTTCGCTTGATGGATGAAGATCCTTCCTTGCATTGCTTGATTTGTAGCCCCGAAAGTAATTGAGTTCTCCCATCATGCTCATCTCAAATTCCTCGGACATAGTCTCGTAAAAACTGGAAACAAGAGCATTAGAGGAACCACCAAAGATAATATCATCAACATATATCCGAACAAGCAGAAGTCATTGCCATGCCTAAGAATGAAAAGAGTCTTATCTACTTTTCCCATTTCAAAATCATTCTTAAGCAAGAAGGTCTTAAGTCTATCATACCAGCTCTAGGGGCTTGTTTAAGACCATACAAGGCTTTGGATAGCTTAAAACATGATCGTGGTGCTTGGGATTCTCAAAGCCGGGGTTGCCTAACATACACTTCCTCCTCTATAAAACCATTCGTAAAGGCACTTAACATCCATTTGATGCAACCTAAAACCTTTAGATGCAGCAAATGCAAGTAAGATGCGAATGGCTTCTAATCTAGCAACAGGAGCAAAGGTCTCATCAAAATCTAACCCCTCAACCTGGCTAAAGCCCTGAGCTACCAATCTAGCCTTGTTTCTAACCACGTAACCATCCTCATTTTGTTTATTTTTGAACACCCAACGGGTTCCTATAACATTATGTCCACTAGGAGGTTGTACAAGGTTCCAAACTTTATTTCTTTCAAAATTCTCTAACTCCTCATGCATGGCATTGACCCAACTAGCATCAGATAAAGCATGTGATATATCTTTGGGTTCAAAAGAAGCTACAAATGCAGAGTGAGAGAAAAGACTTGATCATGATACCGGAGCGAGTGACTCGCTCATGGAGATTACCAATCATCCGATCCGGAGGTGTTGCTTCGAATGTGCAAAGGAGCGCTGGAGGAGATAGCGCTCGACCTCCTCCAGTACCTACGACGAAGAAGATACATCAGAGCCTCAATTGAGGTGAAGCAATCGTTCTGGTTCAGAGCTTGGGCTTGGACAGAACATTAGCAAAAGTGGAGGAGTAGTATCAAGTTCATCCTCATCTTCTTCAACAAAAATGCTCTCTCACACCAGTAAGTCACCAAACATCGGATCTAGCCTGTGGCTAGTCTCATCAAAAGTGACATTGCATGTCTCCGGACAATGTTAGTTTCAACATTAAAAACCCGAAAACCCTCGAATGAGCAGGATAACCCGTAAATAAACCATCACAAGTCCTTGATTCAAATTTATCTAGGTTCCCTGTCTTGAGAATAAAACACTTGATCCAAAGACTCGAAAGTGAGAAACAGAGGGTTTTCTACCAAAACGAAGCTCATATGAAGTCTTGCCCAAAGACGGTCTCAAAAAGACACGGTTTGAAATATGGCAAGTCAGAGCAATAGCTTCGCCCAAAACTCCTCGGTGTGCTATACTCATCCAAAGATCGTTCTAGCCATCTCAACTAGAGTCCTGTTTTTCCTTTCCACAACGCCATTTTGTTGAGGGACGGTGGAGAAGAGAACTGATGCTCAATACCGCCAAAGACAAAAGAGGCAAAAGAAGCATTCTTGAACTCCGTGCCATTGTCATCATGCGGATCGCTTCTCAAGGCACCGTGAAGTTGAGAAGCCAAACGAAGAACAAGGTCATGAAAATGATCAAAAGCCTCATCCTTCAAGCAAGAAAGAACACCCAAGAGTATCTCAAAAATCATCGACTATGACAAGAATGTACCAATTGCCACCGACCGATCGAACCCTAGCAGACCAACAAGATCCATATGAAGTAATTGTCCCGGTCCGTCACCATGACCATAGTCAATGATGGGTGTGAGGCGGCAACTTGCTTGCCATGCCTACAGTATGACATACAAAGATCCTTGACAGACTTTGAGTTTAGGCAAACCTCTCATGAGATCAAGGCCGCTAACTCGTGTCGATGATCAAAACCAATGTGCCCCAAACGCGTCGGTGCCAAAGCCGATATCGAAGAAGATGCAATCAAACACTTAAGAGATCCCAAAGCGATTGAAAAAGTCACCCAAAAATTCTACCAACTCTAGAAATCCCAAAACGAGCTCACCAAAAGAATCAAGCACACGACAGCATTCTTCTTAAAACGAGTCTCATAGCCATCATCGAGAAGTCAGGAGACGAAAGGAGATTGTACCTTAGCTTAGACACAAGCGCGACGTCCTTGAGAATGAACTTGTCGCTCACCCTAATCATTCCAGCCTTCAATGCGCCTCTTGTGTATCATCTCCAAAGGTGATGAAGGCATCACCTATTGATCGCGTGAAGGAGGTGAACCATCTTGAGTCTCCTATCATGTGGCGTGAACACCCGAGTCGATTTAACCATGTGTTCTTCCCCTTCCGCCAATCCTCGAAAATCAAGGAACAAAGAGCGATGTGTCTCAACATCAAGTTAGTTAAAAGCGACTTGGGAACCCAAGATCGAGACACTCGCTCATGAAAGTAGTATGCAAAGCAGATGTGCTATCCTTGACTTTATTAGTAGTTCTATTTTGAGCAATGGTAACCGAACATGAGATGCATCCTGCCTAGGAACATGGTGATGAGCATGTGCAACAAATCCTAGGTCAGGGTTCTTCTTTTGTACGTGACCATGTCTCATAAAAGCTCTAGGTTGATTAGATGACATTCTAGCAATATTTTTCTTAGCATTCTTCAACCCACGCCAATGAACTCAACCAAATGTCCACTCTTCTTGCAATAGGTGCAATGGTATTTTGTACCACCGGGAGAAGCACCTTTTGGCTTAAAAGAAGGTTGGACAAACCCCGCAGATTTAAAAACAGCTTTTTGCGGTGTTGGGTTTTGAATTCAACTAAGCCATTTTCCAAGACCCGAATGACATTAGGCTTGGACATGTCCCAAGCGAGTTGTATCCTAAACCTTGCTTCTTAAAAGGAGTTTTAGATTTATCTAGAATCATGTTTAACTGTTTTTCACCATTAGAGAATCTTTCTAAAGTATCCTTGAGATATGCATTCTCTTTTTCAATATTAGCACATGATTCACAAGTCTTGCCCTTAATGGCTCTAGCATGTTTCTCCTTAAGATGAGCAACTTCAAGCTTATAGGCGCACAAGAGGCACAAGATGTAGAATCAATTGAATCCTTGCTTGGCAAACTTAGCTCTAATCGCTTCTAGAATATCCTTAACTTCATGTTCAAGGCTTCTAAGCGTAAAGAGCAAAAGCTAGATTTCACATTACCGTAAGCATCCAACTTGCTAGAATCTAAGCATTTTTCACATGGAGCAGATTTAACATCAATTAGCTCGGTTCTAGCATTTTCAAGTTGATGCAAAGCAATATCATGAGCAGATTGCGCTTAGACAGCTTGAGTGCAAAGCATGGCAGGATGAACATTCATCAACATCTAGACTCTTAGCATTCACAATCTCTAATGTCAAATTCTCGACTTGTGATTCTAGATCCTTGTTCCTAGCCATGGTGAACTTTAAAGCCTTATCCTGACTAAGCAATTGCTCATACATGTTATCGCATCTAGTGGAAAGGACATCATAGGATGGAAGTACCTCATCGTTGTCATCGACGTCGACGGAGTCGGCCATGAAGCACATGCCGGTGAAGTCCTTGGCCTTCCCTTTCTTGTCTTGAGGGATCTCCTCCTCCTTGTCCTCCTCTCTCCCGGAGTCCACATCGCCATGGATTGATCTCCAAAAGCTGCAAGGACCCGTGAGCGACCTTCATGAGCTTGGCAAAGATCATACTTGGACTTGCCCCTTGAGGCTTCTTCCAGCAAAGCTTCTCAATCTTGTGGTTGCCCTTACCCTTCACTTGGGGCGCTTGGTCTGATGTGATATAGCTCTCCACACTCATAGCATGTCACAGGCCACCTCTCTTTCTGCTCGACATTGTTATATGCCCGTGACTTTCTTGGCTAAAAGAGCTAAATCACCTCGGAAGACTCTCAAACTCTTCTTCTTGAATAGCGATAAACACGCAAGAGAAAACCGTAAGAAGACTCGGAAGAACCATCAGAGTCCCTTGAAAGGATCACCACCAAAGCCATGTTATCCTTCTTAGGATTACCGCCTCTTGATCTCATGAGTCTTTAGCTTGCTATAAAGCAGCTCCAAAGTGAGATTAGAGAGATCGACGTTCTCCTCTATGGCGCTTGCCTTCATCTCCCACTCCTTGGTGTTGATTGCACCCAAGAGGTGGGTGGCATTCTCGATTGAGAGTACTCAATGTCAACAACTTTCATCCGATTGATCACCTTGTTAAAGCGAGTAAAGACGCCATCGATGCTCTCACCAGACGATCTCGAATTTGTTGTACTCGCTTGTAGACATTCTCGACGCACTTGCTTGATCCGGGACGATCCTCATGGTAAGTTTCGAGGTGTGCCAAATCTCATGTGCGGTCGCAAGATTGCAAATCCTATCGTACTCTTGCCTACCAAGCCCAGCATATAGAAGGTTCTTTGCCTTGTTGTTGTTAGCCAAGAGGGTCACCGGCTTTGCCAGAGTAACTTCGGCAAAACGAGCGGGGATCGAACAACCTCCCATATAGCTTGTCCTTCGCTCTCAAGGAAGACTCGCATGCGATTCTTCCAATAGGCATAGTCGAGCCCATCGAAGACATGCGGCTTGGTCGAGTACTTATCCATCGCCAGTTCAAAGGACCTGTTAAGATCAAGATTGAACTAACCGACTCGATACCACTTGTTGGACCGAAAAGGCGACTAGAGGGGGTGAATAGGAGCTCAAAATCTTTTCAATTGATTGATCCAATAATAATTTCACTCCAATAGCTATGAGAGCTATGAAGATCAATATACAAGTATAGCGAAGCCTTGTATTGAATCCTAATCAAACCCCAAAGCACAGAGCAAAGAACACAAAGTTGTGCAGAATCTCGTGAATCAAGATTACCACCATTGTAAGTGCGGTACTACCTCATTGCAAACTACCGCAGCAAAAACGCAGTACTACCTTTTATCCCGACGATGAACAGTAATGACTGAAAACGAAATCAAAAATCGTCAGAACTTTTAAACCATAAGGCCAAACTCCACCAAATTTGGAACACACCTTCCTAAGGATATTAGGAACCTATTCCAATCAAGGATCACAGAGATCCAAGCCAAAGTTCCTATCTTTTTCAGTTTGAACGAAGTGTGCTTCAAAACCGAGCAAAAATCGAAATATGATCTAGAGACTTGCTCGTAGGTGATTGATGATCAAGATGACCCTAGATGGGTTCCCACAAGTCAAAGCAAGTTAGATCACGGCAAGAAACCAACCAAAAACTCGCAGATCAAAGAAAGACTCAAAATCATCAAATAGAGAGAAAGAAAGCAAATGAACTCATCTTTGATAGAACTTTCTTTGGATTGATTTGATATGGTATTGGTTTACAGCCACTCCATCAATGGAGGACAAAGACTCAATACATGAGCACGAATCAAATCCAACTCTCTAGAACCCTAACCTCCAACTATCAACTCCCTAAGCACAAAAGCAAAACTAGGGTTTTCAATGTAATGAAAGGGTTGGGGTGGTCTGTCCAAAGACACCCCTATTTATAGTGGAGGCTTAGACCTTCTAGAAGAGTAACCCTAATGGGCTCCGTTAAGGCCCAAAACAAACGGGACACATACGCACGCGCTTTTAAAGCGCCGCCTTCATCTCTTGACCTAATCCGCTTCACCTTGCACCATCTTTGCGCCGTGAGTTGGCAAAAGGTCACTAAGGCGGTATTTGGTAAAATTACCAAAATACCCTTCTCGATCTTTTGCAAAGACCGAGTCCCATCTTCGTGAAGCACCTCCATGCTTCGCCACGTAGGTTGATCCAAATGCTCTCTCATGTCGGCAAGTCTCTCCCATCCGCCCCACCGAAACCACCATGGCACTTGCACCGACTTCGCCGCCACTTGATCGAACTCGTCGACCGAATCGCCTGTTTCGGTCACCTTTGTCCTTCTTGCGCCATGCTTGACTCCATTGACCTCACCCGATCCTCGATCGTTTCGACCTCACTCTCCAAGCTTAGTCCCGATCATCTTCGCCGCTGACCGCCATTGACCTCCAAGCAACCCGCACATCAATAGACAAAGAAATCGAATCCGGGAACAAGTTCTTCACAACTTGACCCACGTTAGTCAAAACATGCATCATGCAACACATATGCTATGAAACCCATGAACTTGACCTAACCTAAAAGCAATCCTCCAAGTTAAACGAAACTCAGAAACCAAATCGGACTACCACCATGTTATGGCCGGATTATCAAGATCATGCAGTAGTATCAAGACTCCATAATCATGGGTCGCATCAGCCTCAAGGAAATCCAAAATTCTCAAAAACACTTGTTCGGAAAAACCATACCGCCACACGCGGTCGTTCCGCCATGCGGTACTATCAAGAACTATAGCGCGGTACTACCGCTTCCTCGAGAAATCCAAAACACAAGTTACACTCGCTCGAAAAACCATATCGCTTTGCTAGCGGTAATATCACTACCAATGCAGACTACCGCTAAACACAAGCCGTAGATTATTGAGATCGCGGTAGTACCGCTAATTACACGCCGGTACTACCGATTAACCTGACACTTGCTGAAAACAGGATTTCAACAAAACCGAAAACGATCGTTTCGACAAACCAAGGAAGCTATTGCCAATTGCACCATCACATTAAGATCATGAGCATATCCCCATGATATCCACACTATAAAACCCCCCACTGTTGCCCTTGGCTTCTTTTACACACCATTGAGCTTGGCCTTGCTTGTGCTTGGCTGAGCATCCCCTCCACTGACCTCCCCTTTTTGGCCGCCATTGTTGAAGCTTGGAGTCCTTGGTGAAGGCTTGCTCCAGTGGCTCCCTCTCAACCTCTAGCTCATTTTAAGCTCCCCCAAAATCTCCTGAAGTGAACCTAACTCTTTGTGAGGTGACATTTTCAGGAGTGGGCTAGTGGAGCTTGGAGCTTGGTCTTGAGCAGCGGAGCTTCCCATCTTCTCCAACTCAGGCCATAGCCATCCTCGACCTCCCCGGCATCGTTAGGACCTCCAGGTACTCCCTAATAGTCCTAGGCGCTGGGCACCCGCATGTATGATGTCGCGGAGTTTTGTTTGGGCACCGCTGAATGGCAACATGAGCTTTTTTTGCTTCTTGCTCTTACCGTGTGATCTCCTTCGCGTTCCTCTCCGGCCATGGCGTTTAAGACCGCCGCCGTTGAGAGGAGGTCCACCGGTGCGCAGTTATTTTGCACTCGGTGGTACCATTGATGTCGCCGGCGATGTCGCCGCCGGCGAGGCCTACATCGCCGAGAACCATCTTTTCAAACTCGGGTTTTGTTTCGGACGACACAGCGGCGCCATTATCGCTTTTAGGACAAAGATCCGCCGCGACACGCGCTCATCATTACTCAAATCATTGTAATCAATGGCGGTCTTAAATGTATTTAATCCTCCCGTGTCGCACATTTAATCCTTCGCGCGGACCTCCTCGTTGTCCCGCCGCATTAATCTTTGTCCGAGCACGCGCAGGCGCGCAAGCACGCACGTGGTCGCGAGCTCGACGCCCATGACCTCCTCCGAGGAGATCCGAGCGCCCAAGACCTCCCTTGCGATCGTGGCCGCCCTGCACTTCTCCGGAGGTCTCGCGACGCTAGACCTCCCTTAGGACCTCCCCGAGGTCATCTCACTGCTCATGACCTCCCCGTAAATCTTGACCGTCAAGGTCCTCCTCGACGATCTCGAACCATCAAGGACCTCCTTTGGAACATCTGGACTGGCCCAGACCTCCTGTGAGGTCTCGACGATGTAGATCTTCCTCGGGAGATCTTGATAGTTTAGATCTTCCTTGGAAGATCTCAACCATTGAGGACCTCCTCGTTAGATCTGGTCCGTCCGGACCTCCCCCATCGCTAGGTCCGCTGATTCCCCATCTACGGCCACGACCTCCCTCACCTCGCGCATGTGCGTTGCTAGGAGGTCCAGACCTCTGACCTCGAGTCTTGTGGTGCGTTAGCTCTGGGGAGGTCTTGAGCCGTTAGATCTCGAGATCTCGTGGCTCACGCCCTCCCATGTCCTTGTGGGTTTTAGAAATTCCAAAGTGAACTCTTAAGTATAAACTAAATAAGGTATAAACTTTAGAATTCCATATCTTTTTCATTTTAAATCCAATTGAGGTCATTCAAATTGTGTTAGCTCTGTCTTGGACTTGACTTTAATCTAAAAATGATTGTAAGTTGAGTTCAGCTCTAGAGCACAGTTTTGCCTTTAGGTTTTAAAACTAACTTTAAAAGTACACTCAAAATAATGTCTAACTTGTAAAATACATAACTAATGCTCTGTAGATTATTTTTGAGTGAATCCAACTTTGTTGGCTTCCTCTATTAGCAAACTCACTATGAAAAATAGTTTTGAACATGTTACTGTTTTCAGAAAGAATAATCATGCATTATAATTTTGTTCAAATTCCTGTTTCAAAAATTAATAGAAGGTGCATTATAGCTCCAAATGGGATGAACTCAATTGTGTTATTCATCTCATGAGGTGCTGGTTTTGCTGTAAAAATCTCAGCATCACCACTTTTCTAGAAAATGTTGCCTCATAATTAAATTAGTGAATAGTGCAGTTTGGTATTTTTAGGGCTGAGCAGAATTGTTTTGCTCATAACTTTTGCATTGAGAATCCAAATCAATTGGTTCTTGTTGATAAATTCCCTAAAAATCACCCTCTTGCTTCTGTAGAAAATTCAGAGTGTTTGGAGTTCGTTTGCTATGCTGTCTTTGTCGTTTTCGTCGTTCTTATCGATTGTGTTCGTCTTTCCGATTAGGTGCCGATGAGTGTATTGATTCCGTGAGCGATCCTCAGCAACAAATTGACTAGCAACAGCGAGGCAAGCAGTTTGATCATATCCCGCTTAATCCCATTACTTTAAAGTCTAATATTTTGTTTAACTTGTATGTATGCATGCTTTTGTGTCAAAGTATTTTATCGTTTAGAGGTAGCTATTCCTATTGCATAGTTGCCCCTAAATTGTTACCCCTGCCACAAACCATAAGTTACTAATATCGCTGGTGAATTAGAGCCCGGTGATTTAATTATGCTCTTTTATTGCTTTTACGGTGTCATGCTTAGCAATGCTTAGATAACGGTAGAAATGGGCGGTTGTCTACATTATGTCGATAACCTTGATCACACAAAACTATTATTCCATTATGTCCCTTGTATGATTTGTAAACAAATAAAAATGAAAACTATTTGGACTTGGGCATATTGGATGGATGGTGTGGTTTTTGGAATGTGGTAGTATGCTCCGAGTCATTAAGGACCGAAAGTTACTTGCGCCACCGCTCGAGTAATTTTATGTATAACCACACGAGGGGATATGGGACCTCTTGACTAAGTACTTTGGAAGGTGTTAATTATGAGCTGGTCGGTGGGTATGTTTTAATAAAATGTGTGTGTGTGGTGTTGGGAGGGGAGCATTAATGCATCGTTAGGTGTCTAATGTATCCTTATCCCGTGGGAGGCGGCTCTTAATTAGCATCGCCCATTGGAAATGTCTCAGAGGACTTAGCCGTGCCAAGCATACCAAAGGTAGTGTGCTTAAAGGAAAGGCGGTCCGACGTGTGGGTACATTGGTACACCTCGCAGGTTAAAACTATTCAATAGCCTCGCCCTAGGTTATGGACACGCCGGATACGCCTGTGAGAACTAGACTACAACCTTTAATTAAAACTTGATGATGGTTGGCATGAACGGGAGTTCATGCTATTGTTGTGGTGACTATTGGGTTAGTCACTTCCAGGTTGATCTTGTTGTTGTTACTATGTTTTTATTTCGTTGTTATTTCAACAATTAAAATACTTTGCCAAATTGCCTTCAATCTATTATGTTATTGCAAATGAAACTTGCTTTATGCTAAAATGAGTCCAAAGCCTCATCCACTTAAATAAAGCTTGCATGTAGCTATTTATAGTTCTCTTATCTCACACGTAAGTCTTATGAGTACTTTATGTACTCATCCGCCTGTGGTTGTGGTATTTTTGTGGCTTTTGTTGCAGAGGAAGAAGGTGAGCCCCAAGGGCTTCACTCTTGTGAGATGTGCTTCGGGTTTGACGACTAGCTTGGCGGTCCGGTTGGTTGCCTTGTGGGTAAAGGCACACTAATTGGCTTTTGTTTATGGCCATCTTATGGCACTTTTTGCTTCCACTGCTTATTTTAGTTTTGTATTTGTTGTTTGGCCTGCTGGCCTCTCCTTTTGTAATAACTTTCCCTCTATATTATGTATGTCGCTTATTCTAGTTCGTGCTTGGTTCTATGTCTTGTATGAACTTGATGCATGATTTTGTAAAGAGGTGTATATACTGATTGGAAGTATACATATCTCAAGACACTAAGTTATTATGTTTGTGATGCTAGGGTCAAGGGATGACTAAGTATTACAAGCCTAATAAACCGGGTCCTCACACAAGAAATGGCGACAAAGGCCAATTTCATCGATCTCAACAAGGCATCCCTGAAGGACGATTTCCCCCTACCTCGCATAGACCAGCTGGTGGATGCTACCTCGGGTTGTGAGCTGATGAGATTTTTGGATGCCTACTCTAGATATCACCAAATATTCATGGCCAAAGAGGACAAAGAAAAGAAACCACCTTCATCACCCCATCGGCACGTACTGCTTCCACCGCATGCCCTTCGGCCTGAAGAATACAGGAGCAACATTCACCCGACTTATCACAAAAGTCTTGACAGGGCAGCTTGGCCGAAACATCGAATCATACGTCGGCGACATAGTGGTCAAAAGTAGGCTCGTGGGCTCCCAAGCGGGAGACCTTTAGGAAACCTTTGCCAACCTCCGGGCAGAGGGAATCAAGCTCAACCCCGAGAAGTGCACCTTCGGGGTCAAGGCTGGCAAACTCCCAGGGTTCCTCGTATCGGAAAGAGGCATCGAGGCCAATCCTGAAAAAAATCAAAGTCATCCAAGAAATGGATCATCCAAGAAATGGAGCCACCCACACCGCCCGGGAAGTGCAAAGGTAGACGGGACGCCTCGCAGCCCTTAGCCGATTCCTGTCCTGCTCGGCGGAGCGAGCCCTACCCTTCTTTAGGACCCTTCAGGGCATAGAGCCATTCCGATGGACAGAAGAATACCAAGCAGCATTCCAAGAACTCAAGCAATATCTCGCCCAACTTCCAAGCCTAACCAACCCGAAGCCCAGTGCGCAACTCCTCCTGTACCTCGTCGCCTCTTCTTCGGCGGTGAGTGCGGTCCTCGTGCAAGAAGACGGCGGGCAGCGCCCTGTGTACTATGTATCGGAGGCTCTCCAAGGGGCCAAGGTCAGGTACACGGAGCTGGAAAAACTGGTATACGCACTGCTTATGGCCTCGCATAAGCTTCGGCACTACTTCTTGGCATACGCCATCACGGTCCCAACGTCCTATCTGCTAGCACTCATGTTGCGGAACAAGGACGCCTCGGGACGCATCGGCAAATGGGCAGCGGAACTGGCACCCTTCGACATAACCTTCGCTGCGCGTACTGCCATCAAATCGCAATCCCTCGCCGATTTCGTCATCGAATGGACCCCCCAAGCCGAAGGGCAGCCCCCAAGCTGTGTTGAAACACCATGGACCTAATGGGTCCTAGTGTGCTGTGGGGGCCGAAGCAACGGCCATCTTGGTCACCCCAGACGGGTGAAGGGTGCCGCACGCAGCACGCCTCGACTTCCCCACAACAAACAACGTCTCAAAATACGAGGCCCTGTTGTTGGGCCTCCGCAAAACAAAAGCATCAGGGGCGAAGCGCATCATAGTCAAAAGCGACTCCCACCTGATGGTGGGGCACTTCGATAAGTCATTCATAGCTAGAGACCCCGAGATGGCTAGGTACCTAACGGTGGTGCGAATTGCAGCCAAGCACTTCCTCAGCATCACCGTCCAAGCTATCCCAAGAGGTGACAATGAGGCAACAGACAAGCTCGCAAAAATGGCCAACTCCGACGACCGCCCCCTGCCAGAGGTGTTCTACGAGATACTCCGTGCCCCTTCGGCCATGCCCAAAACACAAGGGGCTGAGCCAGGAGCACAACAGGCTGAGCCTAGAGCAATCGAGGTTGCGCCGAGAACACAAGGGGTTGCGCACCTCATAATGCTTATCAACGAAGCCGACTGGCAGGACATAATAACCAAGTATCTCGCAGGCGAAGAGCCCGAAGACACAGCTGAAGCAAAGCGGCTCAAGCACCGAGCCAGGAATTATCGCATCATTAGAGGCCACCTATACAAGGGAGGTGTCTGCGCACCCTTCCTACGGTGCGTATCCCAACAGGAGGGTCAGGCCCTCCTAAGGGAGATCCACGAGGGCTCCTGCGGTGCCCATCAGGCGCCACAGGGCCTCGTGGTGAGGGCCTTCCGTCAGGGCCTCTATTGGCCAACAGCACTAAGAGACACCCAAGACCTCGTCCAGCATTGCCAGGGCTATCAATGGGCTAGCCACAACTCAAAGGCACCAGCGGTCCCCCTACCCTCAGTCTGGCCCTTTGCCCGATGGGGGCTCGATATCATCAACCCTTTCCCGGCAGCTAAGGGCAATCTCTGCTTCGCATTCGTCGCCATCAAGTACTTCTCCAGATGGGTGGAGGCTGAGCCGGTCGCCAAAATAACGTCTGCCGCAGCTCAGCGGTTCGCATGGAGGAACATTGTTTGTAGATACAGAGTACCACGTGATATCATCACCGACAATGGCACTCAGTTTGACTCGATAGCCTTTAGGGCGTTCTGCCAAGGTCTCGGAATAACCGTATGCTTCGCATCAGTGGGACACCCCGAGTCCAACAGGGCCATCGAGCGAGACAATGACAACCTCCTGACAGGCCTTACGAAATGCCTGGTGGGCTTATCGAAGGGGCTTTGGCCCGAGGAACTACAAAAAGCCCTGTGGGCACTCCGGACATCACCAACCGTACTCTACAGCTTCTTCGCTCAAGCTTCTTCGAGACAACTCCGGGAGCTCATCGCCAAATCCTTCGAGCAACCGAGACATCGACCAGGTAATCGAAAGACCTCCATCGACCTAACCGAAGAGCACCGCATACAAGCCATATCAAGCATGACAAAGTACACTGAAGGCGTCGCAAGGGTGTATAACAAAAAAGTAAGGGTCCGCTCTTTAGCACTAGGTGACATGGTCCTCAAATGAGCTGCCAGTACCACAGCGATAGGCAAGCTCGAATCCAAGTGGGAGGGGCCTACATCATCACCTGTAGCACGAGGGTGGACTCCTACTATATCGCCACCCCGAATAGGCAACAACTTGACCACAGATGGAATGCCTAGAGTTTACGCAAATTTTACCCCTAGGGACTACATTGTAAAGAGTCGATTGCACCCGGGCCGTTGTGTGACGTCCCACCCTGTGATATACAAAGAAAGGTCCCATGGACCATTTTTAGTCATGGTATTACTGCATGGAGGAGCGGTAGTACCGCCGGTGCTCCCGAGGAGGTCTCGCCTGACCTCCCAGAGGTCTTCAAGACCTCCCGGAGGTCTTGGCCAACAACCCACGGTAGCACCTTAGTGTATATCACAGAGAGGTCTCGACAGATCTCCTGTGCCAAGTCCCGTGAGGACCTCCCTGGGGTCCCGCCTCAAGCACCGAGCTAGTCCCAGGAGCAGATTGGCTAGCTCGCACAGAACTAACACAATTGTAATCAAATCCATACAACAAGCTTAAAGAGAAAACAGGCCAAAATAACCCATATATTAACAAGTGGCCTTATGGCCAAGGTTTGTATAGGGGTGCCACTAAAGGCTAACAGCAAAAGAGAACAACAACACAGCAGAGGCAAAGACATAAACTCAAGGTCCATTCAACAAATTTCACAAAGCTACCAAGTGGAGGACGCCACCTACTACGCAGGTCTTCAAGGGTGCTCCTCCCGAGAGCACCGGACCACCGAACTCCAACCTCTCGATCAAAACAAGAGGGCACAAGCCAATGAGTACTTTGAATGTACTCAAGAAGCCATGGGTAAGATATGCAAGTAGTATTATGCATGGCTTGACAATGAGAGCTGTATGGTTAGCTTGCAGAAAGCTAAGTTGATAGTAAATAACATAATAGATTGCAAAGCTCAAGGTTAGAAAACATAATACATAAGTACATTTGATTTTCAAAGGGACAAGGAGCACCCACTCACACCCAAGGCACCAACCCAAGACCTCTCTCGAGCACCCACTCCAGAGCACCACAAGACCAGCCCCCGACCACTTTGTGAGCCACCATGACCCCTCCGAGCCGGCCAAGGTCTCTTCGAGGCACAAGCCATGACCTCTCACCAAAGCGCCAGAGGAACACGCCACAAAAGGAAATCTACCTCATTCAAATCTCCGCATGTCCATAACCGAGGACGCGACTATTCAATAGATTTACACTCGCAGAGGTGCACAACTTTACCCACAAGAGGTAGTCGCTGATATTTCACACGCTACCTTAGACATGCGAATCAAGTGGAGACTACCACGGGCTTTTACAAAGACCACCCCAACTTAGTTCTCAAGACGTTAAGGTTTCGCTAACCTCGGGCCAGCGATAGCACCGGTGGCCCCTCTACGCCAAAGCTTCAACGACTCATCTACCACAGACCAGATCAGACTTCTCTAGTTATTGCTCCCATCCCACCCCATAATGGACATGTGGTTGCACCTGTTTGGCCTGATCAATGGCTTCCAAGGTTCGGGCCTTAAATGGTCGTCAAAGTAGGCATTCCACAACCCAAATGTGACCCCAAAGAACAACTTGGGGCACCCAGTGACTCTATGGCTACACCCTTGATCACCCAGTGACTCCATGGCTACAACCCTTGAGCACCCACTACTCGCCCGCCAACTCGCCTGAGCAAAAACAGCTTTTAGGTTCAACTCGCCAAAGACCACCCACCTCGCACAACATATTTTAAAGTGGTCTCAAGACTACCTAACAACACAACTAAGGCTTCAACCCTAGTTGCTTATCGGTGGCACCAACCAAAGTTCCATAATTCATTAGTCAAGATTAAGCAATAATGATGATTCATGGGGAGACCAAATACTACAAGAGCAAGGCTAAGCAAGAACGATACCCATGTCGACAATAGCAATAAGGAGCCAACTAACAAGACTATCCCTAGGTCACAAAGGTAACATGTCAACATGTGGATTACCAAATAGACAAGGAGGCATAAAACCAAGAGGTATTTAACTAGATCCCAAACCATTTTATACAAATAGCAATGCAAGTTTAACAAATCAAAATACTTTTGCAAATGGGATCAAGATGGTCAAGGGTCCCATGACTTGCCTTCAATGGCGGGTCATTGAGCTCCAACCGGGTCAGCTGGATCTTCAAGCTCCTTAGCACCCACTTTAATCTACACGCTGCAAAGAAAAACAACTAAATAAAGCAGCCCAAAAGGAAACCGAAAAGAACTAGCAAGAACAGAAAGAAAAGATCCATGTATGGGGAGGTCCAACAAGGAAAAGGAGGAGGTCCGAGAGGGAGGAAATCCCACGGAGGGAGGTCCAAGAGGAAGGGTCTTGACTCAAGGAGGTCCGAACCAGAGGAGTTTGGAGAGCCTCCAGAATCGAGAGAGAGAGGAAGGGAAGAAATGACTAATGTGGAGGAAATGGAGGCCCTCGTGCCCTATTTAAAGAGAAAGGAGAATAGGAGCACCATCGAAGGGACGCCTGATTCAAAGCATCAGACAAGGCACACCGCCAGAGGTACTAAAAGGATAAAGAAAGCTAGGATGTGACAAAAGTAGAAAAGAGTACAAAGGTAGGTGGCAGCATTTAATGTGACTCAACCCACATCAAATGCACTTAATACTGCCAAATGAGCCAGTCAAAAGGTGCACATACCAGTCAAAGGGCAGGGTTCATGGTCCAAAGAGGAGATCCAAGGAGGAGGTCCTGCGAGGAGGTCCAACGAGGAGATCCAAAGAGGAGGTCCTACGAGGAGGTCCTGAGAGGAGGACAGACAGGGAGGTCTTTGAGGACAAAAGGTCCTAAAGGCCACAAGGAGGTCCAAGGACAAATAGGGAGGTCTAGACCACAAAGATCTAAACACAAAAGAGGAGGTCTAAACCCAAGGGAGGTCCAAACACAACACAGGGAGGTCTGAACCTAAAGGAGGTCCAAACGCAACAGGGAGGTCTAGACCATAAAGGTCTAAACACAAAAGAGGAGGTTTAGGCCACAAAGGTCTAAACACAGAGAGGAGGTCCTGACGGTTAGATCTCCAAAAGGAGGTCCAACGGTCAAGATCAAAGGCAAAAGGAGGTCCCGGCGCCAAGATCTCAAAAGGAGAACCCGAACGCCAAGATCTCAAAGGGAGGACCCGACGGCCAAGATCAAAGGCAAAAGGAGGTCCCGTGCTCAAGATCTCAAAAGGAGAACCTGAACGGCCAAGATCTCAAAAGGGAGGACCTGGACGGTCAAGATCAAAAGGCAAAAGGAGGTCCTGGCGCTCAAGATCTCAAAAGGAGAACCTGAACGGCCAAGATCTCAAAGGGGAGGACCTGGACGGTCAAGATCAAAAGGCAAAAGGAGGTCCTGACGGCCAGATATCTCAACAAGGGGGAGGTCTGAGCGGTTAAGATCTCCAGAGAGGAGGTCCTAACGCTAGATCTCAACAAGGGGAGGTCTGAGCGGTTAAGATCTCCAGAGAGGAGGTCCTAACGGCCGATCTCAACAAGGGGAGGTCTGAGCGGTTAAGATCTCCAGAGGAGGTCCTAACGGCTGTGTCTAAACAAGGGAGTTCTCGAGCGGTTAAGATCTCTAGAGAGGAGGTCCTAACGGCCGATCTCAACAAGGGGAGGTCTCGAGCTGTTAAGATCTCCAGAGAGGAGGTCCTAACGCCGATCTCAACAAGGGGAGGTCTCGAGGTTAAGATCTCCAGAGAGGAGGTCCTAACGGCCAGGTCTAAACAAGGGGAGGTCTGAGCGGTTAAGATCTCTAGAGAGGAGGTCCTAACGGCCAGATCTCAACAAGGGGGAGGTCTGAGAGCAACAGAGAAATGGTACAACCGCAAGAGCGAAGCGATACGACCACGCTAGAACTTGGAACAATCGGGAGGTCCGCAAAAGCAAGGGGAGAGCCAAGGGAACCAAAGGGAGGTCTATTTGAACCCAGGGGAGATCCAAATAGGCAAGGGGAGTTCCTAAAGGACGCAGAGGAGGTCCAAAGGAGTTCCACAAGGATACAAAGAGGTCTATATGGGCACGGGGAAGTCCAGAGGGACTTCGGGACGCCCAAATGAATTCAGGGGTTACAACTGGACGTTGAGAGGTCCACGGGAGAGGCCAAAACAGGGAAAAGGGGTCTATAAAGAAGGAAATCTAGACAGAGAAAGGTTTAGGCCGAGAGGAGGTCTAGACACAAAGAGATTCAAACCAACAAAGAGGAGGTCCTGACTATAGGAAGTCCACACGTAAAGGTACAAGGAAAAGGTCCAAAGATCGTAGAGGTTTGAAACATTAAACCCGAGCCGGTCTAAACTCAAAAAGAGAGAACTTAGACCAACAAAGGGGATCCGAGCAAGGAAAGGTCTAGCTCAAAGGAGGTCTGGGCCGACAAGGAGAGAAAGAAAGAGAAGAGGCACCTGCATACGTAAGAGGTCCGGGAAGGAGAAGCCAAACACAAAGGCACACAAAGCAAAAGAGGGAGAAAGGAACACTCCAACAAACTCCCAAAGGAAACCGAACTGACTTAGTTCAAGTTTGGTTTAGTCATTTAAAGCTTCTTTTGAAAACTCAAGTTAAGCTTTGAACTCTCACCAAAACCAAATGGTTATTTTTACTTTTTAAAACTCCAGAAAAACGGGACGTTACACGTTGCCCCCCGCCGGCCTAACGGTGGGGTCGTGTACAAAAATGAATGTATGGCTGATTTTGGGTGTTTTGTACCTGCATAACGAACAAAATGAATGCCACACTAACTCACTCGCGTGAGTGTGCAGTGTTTAACAAGACGCCGTGCATGGCCCATGGCCCTGTGCACACTGCTGTTCTCGCAGCACGAAAGATAAAAAAAACGCCACAGATAGCCCATGCACCGACAAGACACCATTGCCCCTGCAAGCACGAGTGAAATTAGGGCTCCCCCGGATCCCTATCTAAAAAAGTATGGGGGACGATGCGAGGCTTCGCCTCCCCATTCACAAATTTCAAAGTTAGGGCTCCCTTAGAGCCCTATCCAAAAAGTGGGGGACGGCGCAAGGCTTCGCCTCCCCCTTCACAAATTTCAAAGTTAGGGTTCCCCTAGAGCCCTATCTAAAAAAGTATGGGGGATAGCGCAAGGCTCCGCCTCCCCCTTTGCAAATTTCAAAGTAAGGGCTCCCCCGGAGCTCTATCTAAAAGAGTGTGGGGGACGACGCAAGGCTCCGCCTCCCCCTTCACAAATTTCTAAAGTTAGGGCTCCCCCGGAGCCCTATCTAAAAGAGTATGGGGAACGGGGCTCCGCCTCCCCCTTCGCAAATTTCTAAAGTTAAGGCTCCCCCAAAGCCATATCTAAAAGAGTATGGGGGACAACGCGAGGCTTCGCCTCTCCCTTTGCAAATTTCTAAAGTTAGGGTTCCCCCAGAGCCCTATCTAAAAAAGTAGGGGGACGACGCAAGGCTTCGCCTCTCCCTTCGTAAATTTCAAAGTTAGGGCTCCCCCGGAGCCCTATCTTAAAAAGTATGGGGGACGGCGCAAGGCTCCGCCTCCCACTTCGCAAATTTCAAAGTTTGGGCTCCCCAGAGCCCTATTTAAAAGAGTATGAGGGACGGCGCAAGGCTCCTTCTCCCCCTTTGCAAATTTCTAAAGTTAGGGCTCCCCTAGAGCCCTATCTAAAAAAGTATGGGGGGCAGCGCGAGGCTCCACCTCCCCCTTCACAAATATCTAAAGCTAGGGCTCCCTAGGAGCTCTATCTAAAACAAGATGGGGACTGCACGAGGCCCGCCTCCCCTTCAAGAATTTCTAAAGTTAGACTCCCTGAGCCCCATCTAAAAAAAAGTAGGGCGTGAGGCTCTCCCCTTGCAAATTTCAGTTAGGGCCCCAGGAGCCCCATCTAAAGAGTATGGGGACAACATGAGGTCTCGCCCCCCTTCAAGAATTTCTAAAGCTAGGGCTCCTGTGAGCCCTATCTCAAACAAAGATAGGGACGACGCGAGGTTCCGCCTCCCCCTTCACATATTTCTAAAGTTAGGGCTCCCCAGGAGTCCCATCTAAAAACAAAGATGGGGATTCACGATGTTCGCCTCCCGCCTCGCAAATTTCTAGTTAGGCTCCCCTGAGCCATATCTAAAAAATAGGGGATTTTAAGGCTTCGCCTTCCCTTCACAAATTTCAGTTAGGCTCCTGAGCCCCTATCTAAAAAATATGGGGACGCACGCCAAGCCTCGCCTCCCCTTCAGAATTTAAAGTTAGGATCCCCTGAGCAATATCTAAAAGAGTATGGGGGACGGCGCGAGGCTCCATCCCCCTCGCAAATTTGAAAGTTAGGGCTCCCCCAGAGCCCTATCTAAAAAAAGTATAGAGGACAGCGCGAGGTTTTGCCTCCCCCTTCGCAAATTTCTAAAGCTAGGGCCCCCAGAGCCCTATCTAAAAAAGTATAGGGGATGGCGCGAGGCTCCGCCTCCCCCTTCACAAATTTTTAAGTTAGGGCTCTTCGGAGCAATACCTAAGAGTATGGGGGCGGCGCTAGGCTTCACCTCCCCCTCGTAACAAAAAAAAGAGCTTCGCCCCCTCCCCAAGGACAAAAAGGAGCTCGCTTTGCTCACTGCAAAGATCACACTTTATTGGTCACGAGTTCCACACAGAGGATACACACACTACAAGGGCTCAACCCAGAGAATGAAAATAAACAACACAATCACACTCAATACAACATACAACACATAGCATGGCCGCGGCACACCTATGGGACGAAATCCCATACCTCCGTCTGCGTCGCCCACTCAAGCAGCTCCTCGTTGGATGATCCAGTGGCCATGAATTGTAGGTACACCCTTGCCGTGGCCCAATCATCTGACAGTTCGGACGAACTCGTCAACGAAATCGCAGACGCAGCAGGTGTGAGAACCTAGGGTATTCAACTTGTAATGCTTAGCCA
This sequence comes from Phyllostachys edulis, assembly GCA_036346405.1. Lineage (NCBI taxonomy): Eukaryota > Viridiplantae > Streptophyta > Magnoliopsida > Poales > Poaceae > Phyllostachys > Phyllostachys edulis. Next base: position 16,509,453 of record CM070547.1, read on the forward strand.
TCCACTTGACCCTAGCATCACAAACCAAATATCCCGTGCCTCAGAGTAGTATGTACCTCCCAGGAGCGGTACACATACTCCTTCACAAAATATAGCATCCATTCCATACACAAGTTATTACAATACCGAGTCTTCAAATTAGAACACAAAGGACATACACATAATAGAGTTATTACAAAAAGGGGCCGACCGGTCAAAAGACAAGGTAAATAAACAAAGTAGCAGCGAAAACAAACGCCATAAGATGGCGATACACAAAAGCCATAAGATGGCGATAAACAAAAGCCAACTGGTTTGCCCTTACCCACAAGGCAACCGACCGGGCCGCCAAGCTAGTCGTCCTACACGAAGTCGGTCTCACAATAGTTAACCCCTTGGGGGTCAACCTCCTCTGCAACAATTAAGCAATGCAGTTGAGTACAAAAATGTACTCGCAAGACTTACGCATAACAAACCTATACATAGCTATATGCAAGCTGAATCAAAGGAGAAGCCATGGGGTTTATTTAACGCACAAAGCAATATTTCATTTGCAATAATGTAATAGATTGAAGGCAATTTTAGCAAATCTTTTTTATTTGTTTAAATAATAGCGAGACAACGTTTATAAACATAATTAACACCCTGGAGGTGACTTCCCAACAGCCACCAAAACATAGCACGAATTACCCATTCGTACCACTCGAATTCAAGTTTTATCGAAAATGTTGTAGTCTAGTTCTTGCATAACCTAACCAAGTATGTCCATAACCTAGGACGAGGCTATTCGAATAGTTTATACCCTACAGGGGTGTACAAATGTACCCACACACCAGACCGCCCTTTCGCCACGCGATAAAGCACACTTCCTTAGGTATGCCGGCAAGGCTAAGTCCTACGAGACGTTTCCAATATTATGTATTAACTACGAGTCGCCCGTATGGATGAAAACTCATACGTTGTGTCAAAGTCATCAGCAGAGAGAAAACTTACCGATGCTCCTCGGTGTGGAGAACCTGGACAGGAACCCACCCCTGCACACCCAACACACACAGATCATTTCCTTTTTCACACAACACACAACATCCTACGACTCGGAGCTAACACACGCCAAAGTACTAAGTCAAGAGGGGTTCCCATACGGCCCTCATGTGGAATGCATGCAATAACGCTTCGATCAGTGACACGAGTAACTCGGTCCTTGTTGACTTAGGCACCATCCACACACCCGATAACCACACCATCAGCCAATGTGCCCAAGTCTAAAGCATTTTGTTTTCAGTTTTAGTTTCTCAAATACAATACATTCAAGGGTACCCTAACCCAAGTAACTTAAAGTGATGATATAATAACCACCGCTGAAGCGATGATTCCCATTCTACCGTTTTAAGCATTGCTAAGCGACATCAACTCGTATAAAACAGCTAAAGTGACTAGAGCCCATACATCGAGCTCTAAGTCACAACGGATATAAACCTAGACTCAGTAGTAAAGGATGGATGTTTACCTACAGTTTATTTAACTAAACAGGTAAACTATCACGAACTAAGAAATAATTTGACAACATAGCATGCATACATATAGTTGAAACATTTGAAATATTAACATGCGCAAATAATAGGATCAACGTGCATCAAAGGAAAACTATTTGCCTTGCTGGAGATAACTTTCTTTCTGCAGATGATCACTCTCATACTCAACGAATTCGTTGGAACCTATCGAAAGAATCGAGAAAAAACAATAAGAACGAATAACACCGAGAATACTCAAAAATTCAAAATCATCCAAAAATCATGAACATTTCAAAAAAGGTAGAGCATGATTTTAAATTAATTTAGCAACAAAAATCAACTGATTTGGAGTTTGCATGCAAAAGTTATGGCAGTTTGAAAATCAGATTTCAAGAAAATCCAATTAAAAGTCGATCACATCGCTCATCCAAATTAAAAGTTTTGGCACAAATTTCTATAAGGGTGGTGAGCATGAAAATTTTATGGTAGATATAGCTCCTCATGAGATGAACAATGTAGTTTGATTCACCTCATTTGGAGCTAGAATGAATTTCTTATGATTTTTCAAAGTCAAGAAAGTAGTGCACAAAACATAAATAAACTAAGATTTTCAGAGGAAGTAACATACTAAAAACCTATTCTAAAATAAAGTACACTACCAGAGGAACCCAACAAAATTGATTTCACTCCATTTGGAGTTACAGAGAAAAATTTATGCATTTTTCAAGTTAAAACAACTTTTAGTGCAAAATAAATCTATTAACAACCAAATCTGGAACAATAACAAGCCTAAAAAGCTATACCAACATAAAGTACACTAAAAATTTAATCCAACAAAATTGGAATCATCCAAAAAGGAGTTAAAATGAAATACTTATGCAATTTTGAAGTTTAACACAATTTTTAGTACATAAATAAAGCATTTCGGAATATATATAAAAGCAATAAATACTTTCTATACTCGCAGTCAGCTAGCCACTGTGTATGTAGAGTGGGACCGAGGTCAGGGTTTGACCAGTCTTGGTCGAAGGTGGCTTTGAAGGCGTATTCAAAGAAATGAGCCTTCGGCTTACCCAAACGTAACTCTATTCAAGTATAGAAGGATTAAGTTTTCCCTAAGAGAAAATGCACTACACCAATTTACTCAATCCCTTAACCGGCCATTGGGCCCACATGGCAGGGTCTCTACCCAAATCCAGTTTAATGAAACCTCTTAGTTTTAGTGCAAGGTCCCACTGGTCAGTGAAATCATCTAATGATTATGCGAACTTTAAACGATGCTTTAGTCCTAATCCGTCAACGATTAGCATGAATTAAAACGCTACAGGACTTGTCGCCGTCTGACAACGGAGAGGCGCTCTCGGCTGTGAGAGCTCTGCTTCCTGCCAGGTGCAGGGTCCGTATGCGCCGGCTAAAGGCAAAACGAAAACCCGTGCCGAGATGAAGCACCAGATCAAGGCGAGGCTTACAGGTGGGGCGGCGACACGCCAGAGGGAGGTGGAGAGATGCTACAGGTGTTGGTGCTCTCTATGGCCCGGTGATTCTTCGAGCCCACTAATGTGCGCCCTAGTGGCTAAGAGGTACAAGAGACCTACCGGAAGGATGCGGGTGGAAGGAGGAGGTCGGTGGAGGTCTAGCGGCGCAGTCCCGAGCCGACGGCGGTGGCTTCCCGTGGAGGGCTCAACCTAGATAAAGGGGAAAGAAAAGGGAGGTAGGAAAGGCTTAAGGGTTAACCGGAGATGGTTAAAGCAGGGTGAATTGAAGCCTAGCTCACCGGAGCTGATGTGGCGACGATGAGTTGCTTACGGTCGACATTGGAGAAGAAGCTCCAATCCAAAAGTTCCTGAAGAGGAAAAGACGAATTGGATTAGGGGAATTGAAGGTGGTGCCCTAGAACGTAAAGTGATGCAGAAAAGAAGGGAGGGGCTTCACGGTGGCGGCCGGAGCACTACGACGGCGTTTCGGCCGGAAATGGAGCTAAGTCTCCCTTGCGCTCTTGTTTGGTGAGGAGGCAATTCAGAGGTGAGGAGGTGTTGGTGGTGTCTAAAGGAGGTAGAGAAAGCTTTGAGTGCCCTTAAATAGGGAGGAGGGCGGAGATGATGCGAGGAGGAGCGCTCAGCATGAGCTCAGTCCATGGTGGGTTGAGGTGACGGCGAGAGGACAGGGCATGGGGCGACGCAGGAGATGCGACCAAATCATGGGCACTCTGTCTCAAACAAGGGGAGAGTGGTTGACAATGACGGGAGCGCGAGTTGAGGCCATTGGTGAGCGCGGCGAAGTGGCGCGAGGATGCCGGCCACGCGGAGAAGAAGACATGCAGCTGGGCCCCACTCGCCAGTGACGCAAGAGAAGGGCTGGTGCGCTGGTTAGGTTTAGGGGGTTGGATTCGACTACATGACTCGGGTCCGAGTATGGTCCGGTCGGACCAACAGTGTTTCCTAATTTTAATTCCGAAAAGGCTGAGATGGTTTGCAAATTTTTAGAGGTAGCTTCTTAACTCCAAATTTTCTAAAAATTTTATAGGAGGTCCTTAACTCTAAGAACAACGTTGCATAAATTTTCTAGAGTTTTTAATGCATATAATTTCCCTCTAGAAAATTCACAAGTTGCTGCCCTAGGGTTTTGACTAAGTGACCAACTGGTTTGACTAGCTCTTTTGAAATAGCAATTAAAATCTAAAAATTATGAAATTTTTCAGAGGAGTCACTAGGATGATTTAGAACCTATTAAAAATAATTCCAAAAGATTATCATAAGATTTTCTTAAGTAGTTTTCAAAGCTTATGCTTCCTTCAATTGAAGCATTGGTCTTTGAAATTAGGAAACCCTTGTGGAAAATTTTCAGAAAGTTTAAATGACATCATGAGGCATCAAAAGTTTTAATTTCTCCTCATTTTTATACATCTGAGACACAAACCATTGTTTGGCATGTTACAGCAGGCAAGGGCAAAGGCCCCTCGCATGTGGTCACACCACCCCAACGCGCCCAGAAGGCTCGTATCTCGTCTCGCATGCTCGTAGCCTTCCACACACGGAAGTGCAAAAAAAATTTCATAGAGCCATCCGGTTTTGCCTCCTTCCAACGCCGCCACTTGGCGCCATGGTATACAACTCCTTGGTAGCACAGCTTTAGCAGCCAAATAGACAGCAAACTGCGCTCGTACTTCGACCCCCAAGGAGAAGCGGTCACCTTGGTTAGTCGTGCCTTGGAATGACGAGGCCCCCGTTGGGCGGTGTGGCAGAACAAACGCCACTCACCCTGCGAAAACAACGAACAAAGCATAAACGACCAAGCAAAGCAGCAAAGACGTACACAACCAGGTTTTGCAAAGCAATTTTCATTCATCACCAGGGGTCATTACAAAAAGAGGCGAACCCCTCCCTAAACCTGCTCCGGTGCACACAGGCTGACCGGAGCGGAACCAAAAACCTAACAAAAAAAAGCTAAATCGACAGAGAAGAGCGGAGGGTCACACCTTGCCTTCGGTGGTGGGCCCCCACTCGCCTGCTCCGTCGCCACCCGCCAAGCCCATGCCCTTCCTCTTCTACACCAGCGTTGCCTGAAGGGATTCCATCACAGCATCGCGGCCACGCGGCACCCAAAAGTCATGTGCAACGACGTTGCTCACCCTCTGCACCTCCTTTTGGCCGGAAGCAATCTCCGCTGGGGAGGCCATGGGCACGGAGCGAGCGCCAAGGGCATCAACATGCCCGCATCTATCCTGCTGCAACGAAACAAGGGCCATCGTCCAAGCAGCCTTCGCACAATGATTGTCGTAGGCTCGGGCAGCTGGCACCAAAACATCCCCGACGTGGTGAAGGCGCTCCAGCGTGACATCCATATTGGTAAGGGTATGCTTCTGGGGCGGTGGCATGACATCGAGCTCGGTCATGGTGCCCTTGTAACGTCCCAAAATTTGGCCTTTCAAAAATCTTTTGAGTAGTTTAGGTCCCTGGAAAATTTCACCAATTTTATTTGAATTAAAAAGGCTTAATTAGGACTTTCATAAATCAAAAATAATTTAACATGATTAATCTCAACATCAAATATTATCAAAACTATTTTATTTGGATTCTATGTGTTTGGATATATTTTCTAGATTTTTCTAGAATTTTTCCGAGCACATTTGCTATCTTTCTTTTTGCTATTTGTGTTTACTGCTATTTTCAAAATAGAAAACCTATTTATAAATCTCAGAAACCTCCTGGGCTGAATCTTTAATCTCTTGGCCCATTCCATTTCTTTCGGCCCACCCTCTCCTTTCAGTTGGCCGTTCCTCCTTTTCTTCTTTCGTTTCTCTTTCTAGCCCAACCAGCCGCCGCCTCGGCTTTTCTGCGCGCGTGAAGGGACGCAGCCTTCGGATTTTCCTTTGCACACATGCACCACACACTTTGATCCATCTCGAGTCGCCCTGCTTTCTCCGTCAGCGAAGGCCCACCACCAAGCCCTTCCTTTTTCGTTATTTCACTGCCGCGCGGGGCCACCTATGCTAGCTCACCTTCGTCTTCCCCGGGGACTCCCGTGCCGTGTCCATTGCAAACACGAAGCCACCGTGCCTCTTGTGGACACCCTGATTCCAGCCCTATAAAAGGAGTCCGACCGCGTCAGATCGTGTGCTTCGATCTCCTCTCCCATAAACCTAATTCGATTGCTCCGATTTCGTCCGTGTTGCGCCGCAATCGCCGAACATCTGAGCGGCATTGAAGCTTCGTCCTCGCCGGAGTTCATCGCCGTTGGCCCCTCTTAGCTCAAGCCGCCACCACCGTTGTGATCGTATCCTCGAGGGCTACGCCGTGCTCGCACCATATTTTTCCGAGGGCCACTTCTTCGCCGTTGTCGTCTTCGTCATCAAAACCGAGCGTGGCATCCGTTGTCGATCTACAATTCTGGTGAGCTTCTTTGCCTCCTAAGCACGTCATGTCGCATCCTCATCTAATCCCCACCTTTAATTTGATTTCTTTGCCGCTGAGCCGCCACCACCGTGGTTCTTCCCCGTCTTCGGTCATCTTCGAATTACCGTTGCTCCGATCAACTACCAGTTGTCCTGAGCCTACCTCTCTGATCCTCTCGTCGTCGTCGAGCCGGTGCTTTTCTCCTTCTTCCTCGGGCGCCACTCCATAGCCAAGGCCGCCACAACCGTGAAGCCGCCACCGCTCATGTCGCCACCACCGTCACCCTGTTGCCGGAGCTGCCGAGCCACCACTACCCGAAGATTTTCCTGGTTCAGGGGATCTCGTTCTTGCCTTTCCTGGTCATTCGCTCATCGCCGTTCGCCGTCGAGGTCTCCTTCAACGTCGTCGGCCATGGCAGTACCTCCTTGCTCCTTTTTGCTTGTCTTGAGCCACGTCAGCTTGCCACATATATGCCATGTCAGCGGCCACATCGGCCTTTTCCTTTGTGTGTCATCCTTGTGGCATACCCGTCAGCCGCCAAGTCATCGCCATGTGGTAGATCCACATTGAACCCAAACACATAAACTGGTGCTCCTAGTTCACCATACACCAAGCCTATGATCAGTGAGTCGCAATTGCCATCCTCTCTATTTAATTCTTTCTCTCTCCAGTACCTTGACCCCACATGTCATCTATTGATTTCATATCTCACTCACTTACCAGTGGACCCCACTTGTAAGTCTTCAATTCTACTTATTTATTTTAAATCCAAAGGAATATTCTTTTCTCCCTCAAATTCATCATCTCATGTGATTCTTCCGAGAGTCATATCTTTTGCATCCGAACTCCGATTGAGTCCTTTCAAATTCCTAAATTCATCTAAATTCTAGATCTATTTATCTGAGATTTTTATTTAATTTTTGGAGTTTATTTTGCCTCTGTTTTTATTTGTTTTGTTTTGTTTATTTCGTTTGCAAGTAGACGTTGATACTTCGGGAAGATTTGAAGAAGGAGCACCTCAAGAGCAAGATCAGTACCTAGACCTATTTCAAGGCAAGTTATACCTTTGATCATATTGAACCCAGTTTTCATAAATTACTTTAATTCAAATTATTGCATTTACTTTAAGTATTTATTTAAATGTTTTTGGGTGTAGTTATTAATCCCATTTGTTATATCCACCTTGTCTATTGTTATGTCATAATCTTTTGTCACCCTAGATTAGTTTATCTAGTTGGTAATATCGTAGCACCAATGTGGGTTGGTTAGATACGAGAAGATTGCTTAGCCACGCCACGAGTCATCATCTCATGTGAGTTGCAAATATAAACCAGACTAAGTGATTATGGAACTTTGTGGTAAAACTGGGTGTACTGTGTGCTATTACTCGTTGATGGCATATGCTGCACTTAACCAACTGGGTGGGAAAAGATTTAGACTGAGGCAAGTGGTGGATACTGGGTGAATTGGTGGACTCTGTGAATGGGAATTGTAATCTCTGTGATATAGTTAGAAATTGGAAGTCTTGCCTTGGTCAATTAAGGGCTTAACTTTGTGCGCCATTGAACTGAGCCTCTCGTACAACCACATGCCTGATGGGACGGGCCTAACTTAGTAGGTTACGGAGTCTTGACATTGATTACTTAGGTTGTAGGTTAGGTACTCAGTGATGGGTGGAGGTGTGTTACCGCTGTGGTTGGGTGCACATCACGGGGCGATTCGCCGTGTCTCTGTCCAATGGTGTGTGTTATGCCAAAGCGATGTGTAAGGATTGGTATAGCGTAAAGCACACTAGGAGTATCAATGCTTGAGATGAAGTTTCTGAAAGGTTTTGTTGTGATCAGCTCCGTACAAGTTGATTACATCTTATGGGTAAAGTGTACAAACTCTGCAGAGTGTTAAATCAATCTATTCGAATAGCCGCGTCCGTGGTCATGGACATGCTCGGGGATTTCACACGAGGGGTAGATTTTCATAAAAATAATTGGGAAGGGATAGCTGTGTGACCTAAGTCATATGGCTATGTGAATAACCTGTTTAGGCTATGTGTCTTTGTGAAAACAACTGTTAAATTATTATTGTCTATTTGTTTTGAATTATGCTTTCAATCTATTATTTGTATTCAAATTGCAAATGTTGTATTTCTGCAAAAGAACCACAGAAGCCATTCCTTTGGAATAAGCCATCATGTATAATTGCATTTCTGTGGTATGACTTGCGAGTACGGTTGTGTACTCATACTTGTTGATCAAATCAATAGAAACGGATGAATCGTTAATCAACAAGGTCTACTTCAAGGATCGTGGAGAACTAGGTCACGCTACCCCAGCCGATTGCCTATGGGCATATGGATGGGCTTCACTGAAGTTATTCCGTTACGTTCCGCTGTAGTTTCTTTGAGCTATTCGCCTTCTGAGGTATTAATTGTAAGCTTTGATCTTAAGGACTCTGATATTTATTGTTATTTGTCTATTTATTAGTCATCTTTCTATATGAAAATGATATTTCATCGATGTTGCCACTGTGTGCACTAGCGTGATCCTGGACTAGTGCATTATACACAGAGGGTCCATAATTGCATTTTTGGGTCCCGACAGCCCTCTAGGGACTCCATCGCCTCCCAGGTCGCCTACGACACGGTGGCCGAAAGTTGCCGCTCCACTGAAACTTTCGCCTGAAGGACACCGCGAACCCCGCACATCGCCTGTACTTCCTCTCGTAGGGTGCATCGTTCACCCTCAAGCTCAGCGACCCTCGACTCGGCCCTCGCTTCTCAAAGAAGAGCCGAGGCCATGCTCAACGACCTGCTCATGGCGCCCCAATCGACCGCCTCGATCTCCGTGATAGTCCGCTACCGATATCCCCTCGAGTGCACGGGACAACATCATGGTCTACGCGAAGCGCGCTATCAGTAATAGAAGCATATAGCAAGTAGAACTACCGCGTATCCAAACCTACCCTCGTGGCGTTGGCCTCGATCGACTGGAACATCTTGTCCACGGGTAGGCGTCGGAAAAGCTCGAATAGGCAGGATGGGGCGACAAAGCGAGCCACCTCCTTGCAGACAGTCGCCATCCCGGGGTTGATCTTAAAATCTTGGGTACACAACGAACCAACGTCTGCGGTACCCATAGCTCTGAGCGCACCGACAGCTACCTCGAATAGCCCAATACTAGAGCCTCCCTCAGACCCCTAGCACCGGTGCCACCAATGGACCCTCCGACCCCGGAGCGACCCTCACCGCCACCACCTACCTTGACGCTCTGCGCTGCACAATGTGGAAACAAGTTAGCCAAGTGCGAAAGAACACAACAAAAAGCGAGGAGGTGAAGCTAATCAATCGTGTCACGAGCGAAATTGGGCACCTCCACTCGGGTGTCCTCAGACCCCCGGCCATACACTTGTGACGGCGTCCCAATGGACACCTCCTCGAGGGTGAAAGCATCTAGGCCCCTAAAAATTATTTTGGTAATTAAGGACAATATGTGAATATGGGATTAACATGTTTATTGAGTATTTATAAAGTTAAGTCCCAATGGTGAATTTGATAAGTTGGAGATGCATGCTAAAGGACAACATGAAGATCAATATGGTTCAAAGACAAGGTACACGTAGTCTAGGATCCTTTTTATGTTTACCGGTCTTAGGAGAAATAGGATGGAAGATCAGATTTTAGGTTAAATGCCGTACTATTAAGAGGGATCGTGACTAGTAGCTTGATAGCATGTTCTTGTGCCATTTGGATCAATATAGGATCATGCATGCGCTTAGAATTTATTTTGGAAGCCAACTTTGCATTGTTAGGATTATCGGTAGTACCAACATTAAGTCGGTAGTACTACCGCTCAGCAGTATTACCGAGATAGTGGTGTGGTACTACCGCAACTTGGTTGTACCAAAAAAATAGTTGGCGGTACATAAATTCCAGAGTGACACCATTTTGGCTTGGTTGCAAACCCTGAGAGCGGTAGTACCGCATTTGTTTAGTAGAACTACCGCACCCTGGTGTTGCCGAAAATGCAGCGATACATTTTTTCCAATAGGTACCCTTTTGGGACTCTCGTGAAAACAGTAGTACCGCTCTCATTTTCCTATGATGACTGCCAATGAACTACCGCAAGATCCATGATGGTATCAAGACAATGGGTCAAACGGCTATGTCGAGGGAGTTAATGCCTTTGCGATAGTCATTCATCAATTGATGAGGTGAGGAGTGGTAGTACTGGCTGTTGGTTGGCGGTTGTAACACCTTGGTTTTTGGAGCCTTTTTGAATTTTCAAAATAAAAAGAACCATTTTGTTTTGATGAGAATTCAAAGCTTAACTTGAGAATTTCAGAATGGACTTCAACTGACTAAATCAAATTCCAACTAAAACTCTCTTTTGGCTTGTTGGGTTTGTTGGAGCTTTAGCGATTCCTCCCCTTCTGTGCTAGTTATGTCCTTCTCTGGTCCAGACCTCCTCATGGTCTAGACCTCTCAAGTGCTTGGACCTCCCCCATGTCCTTCAGGACCTCCCTGTGTCCTTTAGGACCTCCCTCTCGTTCATTTGGACCTCCTCATGTCCTTCAGGACCTCCCTGTATCCTTTAGGACCTCCCTCTCGTTTATTTGGACCTCCTCATGTCCTTCAGGACCTCCCTGTGTCCTTTAGGACCTCCCCCTCATTCATTTGGACCACCTCATGTCCTTCAGGACCCCCCCTGTGTCCTCTAGGACCTCCTCCTTGTTTATTTGGACCTCCCTCGCGTCCGTTCGAGCCTTCCGCTTGATCCTGACCTCTATCGCTTGTGTACCATTCGATTTGCGTTGGACGGTTTGATCTTGGTGAGTCGTTCGGATGGTCTGAACGTCCCACCCTCTCTGAGCCCTCAGATCTTGGGTGCACGGTCCGATCTGCAGAGGCGTTTGGCCAGTCTGAACGTCCCAATCATTTTGGACCGCCCGATCCAGTTCAATGGCTGAGATCTAGTGTTAGCTCTGGATGGCCCAAACAGCCCAATCACTGTGGTCCGTTCGATTGAAATCCAATGGCTCCCGCTTCTCCCGCTACTTATCTCACTATCGCTCACCTCCCTTGTTTAGATCTTGACCGCTAAGACCTCCCCTCTGGAGATCTTAGCCGTCAGGACCTCCCTTGTTTAGATCTTGACCGTTAAGACCTCCTCTCTGGAGATCTTAGCCGTCAGGACCTCCCTTGCTTAGATCTGACCGTTAAGACCCCCCCTTTGGAGATCTTAACCGTTCAGACCTCCCTTTTTATTTAGATCTTGACCGTTAAGACCTCCCCTCTGGAGATCTTAGCCGTTAGGACCTCCCTTGTTTAGATCTTGACCGTTAAGACCTCTCATCTGGAGATCTTAGCCGTCAGGAACTACCTTGTTTAGATCTTGACCGTTAAGACCTCCTCTTTGGAGATCTTAGCCATCAAGACCTCCCTTTTGTTAGATCTAACCGTTAAGACATCCCCTTTGGAGATCTTAACCATTCAGACCTCCCCTTTGTTTAGATCTTGACCGTTAAGACCTCCCCTCTGGAGATCTTAGCCGTCAGGACCTCCCTTGTTTAGATCTTGACCGTTAAGACCTCCCCTTTGGAGATCTTAGCCGTTAGGACCTCCCTTGCTTAGATCTGACCGTTAAGACCTCCCCTTTGGAGATCTTAACCATTCTTAACCATTTAGACCTCCCCTTTTGTTAGATCTGACCGTTAGGACCTCCCCTTGGGAGATCTTAACCGTTCAGACCTCTCCTTTGTTCGATCTAAGGGTCCCGACCTCCCCCTTGAGGATCTGACCGTCAGGACCTCCCCTTTGAGGATCTGACCGTCAGGACCTCCCCTTCCCTCTGCGCGATCACCTCTGGGTCTCCGCAGGACCTCCCCTTGAGCCTTAACTGGCCCCATTTGTCAGTCACACCATTTTCTTTATCCTTTGACCATGTCCTTTGCGCATGGGAGTCTCCCCCGCATTTAATGCCTGTTGTGTCGCATTAAATGCTATCACCTTTTGGCAGCACTGAGCTACCTTTTGTCATATCTTTTACCAACTCTTATCATTTTCTTCACTTACTTTAGCAACCCGAGAACCCTTGGAAATCTGGTGGCTCTAGCTATAAAAAGCTTGGGCAGCCCTTCCTCTTTACCCGTTTTGCTCATTTCCACTCCCTACCTCCTCCAGCAAGCTTTTGGACCTCCTCTAAAGCTTCGGACCTCCTCCAGCCAACGCCTTGGACCTCCTCTAAATCGACCAAACCTCTCTGTTGGTTATTTTAGCGTTCTATTGGAGTTTTTTTGGATCTTATTTGAGTTTGGTATTGAGTTGCTTTGGTTTCCTCGTGTAGAATGTGAAGACACCGAGGAGCTTGAGTGTCCCGAAGAGGAAGACTCTCAAGGCTGTGAGCAAGACAAGTTACACTCTTGATCATATTGAACCCATTATTTCACCCTATATATGTTCCGTTTTAAATGTTAAGGCATGGTTATTTTAATAAGTTATTTCAATACCTGTGTTTAAATTCATAGCTATGCCTAAATCCTTGTATGGCCCCAGTTGACCTTGAACTGAACAATATTGTCACCATAGGAAAATCTGGTTGATGCAATAGCGTGAACCAGGACCTTTTGGAAAATGTATGCTTAGACATGCTTAGACCAAGATTTTGTTTTGGGGAAGTTTTATTGCCAAATGACCAATGTTGTCTAAAATATTTTAACCCGTGACATAGGGTTGTCATGGTAATCTTGCAAGTGTTTTTGAAAGAACAAGAACAAGGAAAACTGGTTTGGACTGGGGCGAATTGATCGCTTGGTTGGTGCATGTCCATGCACGAGCTCAACTTGGGTAGAGTTGAGGCTCAGGGGTTCTGTGGTTGTCACCCTAGTCACTTGAGGACTGGCCCTTGAGCGTCCCTTTGCTATGCCTATAATAGGCTATGCCTCACCGTACAACCACATGTCTCCAGAATGGGGCGTGGGACCTAGCTGAATAATTTGCAAAGTTTCACCGCGGTTGTTCCACTTTGATGTGTGAGAGGTCTTTCATGGCCTATGATCTTTTATAACCTATGTTTCCCACTGGCGCAAGAAGGGTCTTTTCCGGCGGGTTTCTATCCAAAAGAAGCGAATCCTTAGCGAGGAGGGGTTGCGGTGGAATGATGCATTGTAAAGGCCTTGTCATGAACTCTAGACCTCTTACCTTTGGCAGTAAGAGGTGGTATTGACGAATGCCAAACCAACTAGAGGAATCATGTCATGTGGGTAAAGTGTATAACCTCTGTAGAGTCTAAACTATTCGAATAGCCGTGTCCACGGTCATGGACGTGTTGGCAAAGACCACTCAAAGTTAGATATTGGTTTTGTTTTCAAAAGGTTTTGGATAGACTGTTTTTGGGATTTCTATCCCATGGTTTTGGACGGGGAGCCTTGTGCCAGGAGGGTATCCTTCACCATCTGATGATGAATGTTATCCAACTGAAAATTTGAATTTGGAAAATGAATTTTAGTTATTGCATCACTGTCTTGGAACTTAGTATATGTAATTGAAAGAAACTTGGCTTTATGCAAATCAACCATATTATGCCTTCCCTTGAGATATCCATTTATGCATGTCATTCTGTTAATTGACGGGTGTAACTTGCGAGCACGGTTGTTGTGCTCATTCTTGCTTGATTGATGAATTGAGCAGGAGAAGACTTCTTTGATGATGATGAGGACCAGATCAACTAGGCCGCGCCCTCCAGCTAATTACCTGTGGTGTATTGGATAGACATGGTTTTGCTTCTGCTGTGTATTTTGCTTTGTTGTCGTGGCTTGTAAGCAACTTTGTAATCAACTCCCTTGCTATTAATAAAGTCTTTTGTGGATGCATGTTATCACTTGTAATTATTGTGAGAACTAGCCATTGATCCTTGGGACTAGTTCGGGTCACAGGAGGGCTAGGATTTCTCCAAGTCCCATGATCTCCTCGGGTTGGTCTCTGGACCTCCCCAGGTCTGGTCATGGCTCTTTAGGGAGGTCCTGAGCCTCAAGACCTCCTCAGGTCAGTTCCCTGGACCTCCAAGAGGTCCGATTGACCTCCCGAAGCTCAGGATCGCCTGAGAGGTCCTTGGGACCTCCTGGGAGGTCCTGGTGGACTCTCAGGGAGGTCTTAGAGAACCTCTCGGGTGAAGCCCCTGGCCAGGTCGCCACAGCGGTAGTACCGTATTTTGCTAAAAAGTTGGGATTTTCTACCCAACGGTCGTATTTGTTGGTGGGGGTATAAATACCCCTCCACCTGCTCATGGACAGAGTACTAGACCATATTTACTATCCTTTGAGCCTTGAGCATTCTCTCAACTCCTACAATACACTTGTGCATTCATTGTGAGGTAGTTGAGCCAAATTCAAGTGCATTCATTCTAGATTGATCCATTGCACTTGAGTGCCGTCAAGCGAAAATCATCGATTCATTACTCTTGGTGTTTTGCCAAGCACCTAGACGGCTTGGCAGTGTTAGCACGGTGATCTCTTCAAGAAGATTGTGAAGAGGCCCGGTCCCAAGATTATGAGTGGTTCGGTGTTCACCATCTCCGGAGCGGAGAAAGAACAACCACTATTGATCGAGGGAAGCCTTAATTTGTGGAGTCGGCTTGATTAGTTCAAGCTTCCTTAACGTGGACTAGTGAAGACCGGCAAGTCTTCGATACCACGGAAAAAACTCCTTTATCTCAATTGTGGTTATTTCTTGTCTTTATTATTTCTGCATTTACAATTCTAGTAATTATCTTGTGTAGAATTATTTAGCTAGAATTGTATCTAGTTTAAGACTTAGTTCATAATTGACTTAATTTGTTAATTAGTCAAAAGGTTTTAAAACCTCCTATTCACCTCCCCCTCTAGTCGGTTATTTTTTATCCTACAAGTGGTATTAGAGCTTGGTCTCTCATTGTTTTAGACTTAACCGTCTAAGAGAGAAAAGGATGGCTAATGAGGGAATTGCTATAGGAAAGGCTCCGTTGTTTGATGGCTCAAATTATACTTATTGGAAAATTAGAATGTCAATTTATTTAAAGGCCATGAGTCCAAGCATATGGAAAATTGTAAATAAGGGTTACGTTATGCCTCTTAATCCACTACTCCCCACAGAACTAGAGGGGCGTAATGCTCATTTAGATGCCCAAGCTATGAATGCTCTTTTTGGTGCTTTGAACACGGATGAGTTCAATAGAGTGAGCAATTTGGAAACCGCTCATGATATTTGGACCATTCTATCAGAAATCCATAAAGGAATATCCACGGTCAAAGAAGCCAAATTGCATAAGCTTCGGATCAAATATGAGACATTCATAATGTTGCCTCATGAAAGCATCACCGAGATTTATTCAAGACTTAACAACATTGTGAATGAATTCAAAGGTCTTGGCTCTAACCTTCTTGATGTTGATGTTGTGTGCAAGATGCTTAGGGTTCTACCGGACAAGTATGAGATGTTGGTGACGTTATTCCTCAACTCTCCCGAGCTGCCAAGAATGACGCCAACGGGGCTATTGAGCAACCTCATAATAAATGAGTTGTACAAGAAAGATAAAGAAGAGCTCTTGGAGTCATCCTTCTCAAAGAAGAAGATTACCGCTTTCAAGGCCAAAGCGGAATCAAGTGATGATGAGGATGAAGAAGGAGACTCCAAAGAAGAGTTTGCTTTCCTTGTGAGGAGAATGAAGAAATTCATGAGAAGACGCCCACATAGAAGCTTAAACTTTGACAAGAGTAAGAAAGAGCAATCCTCAAATGACAACAAGTGTTATAGCAACATCCGGTGCTATAATTATGAAGAGAAGGGGCACATTGCCTCTCATTATCCCTTAAAGAAGGATGACAAGGGCAAGTCATTCAAGAAGAAGGATTTCGATGGCAAGAAGAAGCTTTTCAAGAAGCTTCACAAGGATGGCAAGAACGAAGCTCGTATTGGAGAATAGGACTCCGATGAAGAGTCCACCGACTCCCACTCCGATGAACATGAGTTCTGTCGGTGTTTTAGAACCGATCTTACGTAAAGATTGTTTGATTCGGGGTGTCTCCTAGAATAGGATCACGCAGAGAGATTGACACGGGTATTTTTATACAGGTTCAGGCCTTCTCCGGGGCGAATAACAACCCTACTCCTGTGTGTGTATGGTATTGAGTGTGTCTCGTACAATCGGGAGAGAAGACTAAGACTATTACAGAAGATAGTGTCTAACTGTCTTCCTGATTGTTTGCTGTCTTCTCCGATTGCCCCCTTCTCCTCTCTCGATCACGCCTTTATATAGTCATGAAGGAGTAGCCGCTTCCTCTGGTGAAGAGGCGCCTCATCAAATCCAAAGAACGGGCGATATTTGCAAGAATCATCTGAGTGTTAACCCTTCACGCCTTTGCGCTTACTTGTCGAGATAATAGAGTATTACATGCTATTACTTCAGAGAGTAACAACAGATGTTAATCGCTTAGATCCCTTAATCAATTGGACCCACTCGTCTGTAGGTTTTATTGATCATAAGGTAGTCGTGGCTGACCTGGTCGTAGAAGAGCTTACGACCATGGGGTAGTCGTAGAATAACTTACGACTAAATAGTGATCTTAGAAGAACTTACGACCATAAGGTAGTTGTAGCAAGACTTACGACTATGGGGGTGGTCGTAGAAGAACTTACGACCACCTGGTAGGCTTCTCCCTTGTAAATATAAGGGGTATACCTAGGGACCACATGACATCATATTTATCCATACTGAGAATTATAGATAAAAGATAAAATGAGGATTATTAGATCCTCGTCAAGTCCCCCAAGAAGAAGGGACTTGTCGGCATCGCCATCAAGGAGGCTCTATCGCTATTCTCCACTCCTACTTGCCTCATGGCAAAAGGAGATAAGGTAAAATCCATTAATGATAATGAACCATCATATGATGAGTGGCATACAAAACCTTCTCATGGTCGCTGCATTGAGTGATCAGCAGCTTCCTCTCGATTACGCAAAACCAATCATCAACTTCTACTAGCGAGACATGTCCAGCAAAAGTTGGTGGACGAGTCCTCATGAATTTAGCAAGCTTGGATGGTCCATGGTGACCATGAGTGACTGGGGCTCCATTGTGATTATTGTTGTTGTTGTTGTTGTTGTTCTGATTACTCATGCTCTACAGTTGATTCATCATGCTGTACAACATCTGAGTTTGTGCTGCCATGACAGCTCCAAAGTTCTGAAAGTCAAGAGGGGGTGCTTGTGGTGGTACTGCTCCTCGGCGGTTTGCTCATTCTGATCTGATTCTTGAGTTCTAGATCCACTTGCAACGGCATGACGAGTCTGAATCATCTGATGAAGCTCCATGGGTTAGGTAAGGTAGAAAGCACAAGATGAGTTAAGAACTAATCGAGGGGATAGATTAAACCCAACAAACACAGTTTCAAGAAAACCAACTGAAATACTTTATTAAGTGTCTTAGCATGGCTGCAACAAATGCCTAAGGGCCTTTGCAGCTCATACTCACACACATGAAAAATGACAAACCTAAGCACACAATCTACCGCCTAAAGGGCGACTCTGCAAAAAGAAACTGGCTAAGCCTGACAAACTAAAACTCTAGCGAACTCAGTCGCTAAGGTAGCCTCCACAGCCACGACGATGCTCCTGCCTGCTATAGACCTGGAAGTGAGCTGGCATCCTCAAACTGATTCTGATGCCCTGGAACTAGTGCAGCAGGAACAAATGTGCTTGGAGCAGGCACAACTGGCTCCTCCGGCTCTGCAGGTTCTTCTTCCGGATCTTCCTCTGGATCTTCTTCGGGATCCTCCTCTGATTCTTCTGGTTCTTCCGGATCTTCTTCTTCTTGATCATCTTCTAGCTTGTGCTGACAGTAGAGAGCTTGCTCTAGAATAGCGATTCTTTCTTCTGCTCGGTCCAAAGTCTCGTAGACACACTCCAGCTCGGTGGCGACCAACTCTAGCGACTCCTCCTGAGCAGCTGAGAACCGATCAAGGTGCACCACTATAGCATTGCCTTCTCCACTTATGGACGGGTAGCGTGCTGGCAGATCCACGGCTGCAGCTCTGGGATGGTAGCGGAAGACAGTATCTTGTAGCTCACGCTCGTAGATGTTGCGGATCCTGAGGATAGCAAGGCGTGACGACTCTTGAATTCGTTCTGAGAAGTTGATCCTTCTGACTGAGATGTTCAAAGGCTAGCTAGCTTTTATGTCCCTCCTCGTATAGACAGTCAGACGGCAGATCACTCCACGATCTCGCCCGTTGACCACCCAATGGTTGCCACGATACATGGGACGATCAAAGCCCCCAAGTACCTGTAACAGCTTCCACAGCTCTGTGGCAAGTCCGCCTTTGTGCTCACCGTAGGTATGAAGCATCTGTCAAGACAGACAAGAGGATAGGAATCAAGTTAAAACAGCGGGGAGAGGAAAAGATTCTAGCAATAGTTGAGTCAAGAAAGATATGAGAGGAGTTAAGCAGTTCAATTGATCTCGCAAGTTAATTTTGCTTTAGAAAATAATTTGGACTATCTAAGATGGCCGGTCTAACTAAGGTCAAGACCTACAGTCAGTATGGCTCTGATACCACCTCTGTCGGGACCCAAAAATGCAATTCTGGACCCTCTGTGTATAATGCACTAGTCCAGGATCACGCTAGTGCACACAGTTTCAACATAGATGAATATCGATCCACACTAGACGATTAATATCATAAACGAGTAATTTGATTAACAAATAAGGGTTTTGACCTTATGGTCGAGTTTACACTTATTAAGCCACGCAGGGCTAACAGAGAATTAAATAGCAGCGGAAATAGAAACGGCAGCGGCATCCCATCAATTCACCACAGGCAACCGACTGGGATCAAGACCCTACGATCAAGCACCTTCAACGAACTCCTCCTCGAAAGCTGGTGATGACTCCTCCTCTTCTGTTGATTTGATTTAGCAAGCATGAGTACACAACCGTACTCACAAGTCACACCACAAAATGCAATTTATACATGATGGCTTATTCCAAAGGAATGGCTTCTGTGGTTCTTTTGCAGAAATGCAACATCTGCAGTTTGAATATGAATAATAGATTGAAAGCATAAAGTAAAACAAATAACAATAATAATTTAACAATTTGATTTCACAAAGACACATAGCCTAAACAACTTATTCACATAGCCATATGACTTAGATCACATAGCTCCCTTCCCAAGGTTTTTATGAAAATCTACCCCTCGTGTGAAATCCCCGAGCATGTCCATGACCGCGGACGCGGCTATTCGAATAGATTGATTTAACACTCTGCAGAGTTTGTACACTTTACCTACAAGATACAACTAGTGTTGCAAGCACTAATCATAGCAAAACGTTTCAAAAACTTCATCTCAAGCATTGATACTCCCAGTGTGCTTACGAACCGTCATACCAAGCCATACACAGCGATAGGTACGACACACACTGTTGGACAGGGACATGGCGAACCGCCCCGTGATGTAACTACTTGGTAGCACACCTCCACTCAATCAACACAGTCTAACCTACAACCTGAGTAGCAATGTCAAGATTCCATAACTTACTAATTTAGGCCCGTCCCATCAGGCATGTGGTTGTACGAGAGGCCTAGTTCAATGGCGCACAAAGTTTAGTCCTTAATTGACCAAGGCAAGACTTCCAAATTACTACAAATCTCTATGCACACGGATTTTTAAGCCCATGCACACAGATCCACCAAAACAAAACACAGTCCACTTGCCTCCGTCTAAATCCTTTCCACCCTGTTGGTTAAGTGCAACATATGCCATCAACGAGTAA
Organism: Phyllostachys edulis; assembly: GCA_036346405.1. Taxonomy (NCBI): domain Eukaryota; kingdom Viridiplantae; phylum Streptophyta; class Magnoliopsida; order Poales; family Poaceae; genus Phyllostachys; species Phyllostachys edulis. The sequence goes on from CM070547.1 coordinate 16,529,633, forward strand.
TAACACATAGTGCACACAGTTTTATCATATAGTTCTATAATCACTTAGTCATGTTTATATTTACAACTCACATGAGATGATGACTCGTGGCATGGCTAAGCAGACTAATCGTATCTAACCAACCCACGTTGGTGTTACGATAATACCAACTAAATAAAGAACTAATCCAAGGCGACAAAAGATTAAGACATAACAAATAGACAAGGTGGTTGTAACAAATTGGATTAATAACTAAACCCAAAAGCATTTAAATAAATACTTAAAGTAAATGCAATAATTTGAATCAATATAACTTTTGAAAACTGGGATTCAATATGATCAAAGGTATGACTTGCCTTGAAATAGGTCTAGGTACTGATCTTGCTCTTGAGGTGTTCCTTCCTCTTTAAATCTTCCCGAAGTATCAACGTCTACTCGCAAACGAAATAAACAAACAAAACAAATAAATAACAGAGGCAAAACCAACTCCAAAAATTAAATAAAAATATCAGATAAACAGATCTTGAATTTAGATGAATTTAGAAATTTGAATGGGCTCAATTGGAGTTCGGATGCAACACGTCAGCGACCCGGTTCACGGTAGACCAAGTCCATCGAACCGATTCAGATATGGCTGGCAAGATTGCCACGCGAACGCGCTGACGTGGTGCCATGCCCGCGACACGTAGGCAAGGAGGTTGATGTGGTGCTAAGATGGCACTGACCTGGCTCGTCGGCGAAGGCGGTGGCGCACGGGAACCAAGGAACCGGTGAACGGCGGCGATTTATCGGCGGCGAGTGGTACTGGGATGAAGCTTAGGTTATTGCGAACCTAAAGAACCAACTCCGGGTGGTCGAAGTGGATGGAGATGGCCGGCGGCGAGCTCGAAGCAGAGGAAGGCTTCGGGTATTGTCGGATCAAGGCTTCAGCGATGCTCCGACAAAACCAAGGGGTCCTGGAGGTAGCTCTGATGATGAGGAACACGACGGTGCGCTCCACAGAGGCAGGGTGTAACTGACGGTAGTGGAATTGAAGTTTTAGGGTTTCGGTGACCGAAACCTAAATCTCCAATTATGGCGGCGCTAAAGCTCTCGGGGTGAAATTGATGGCTGTAGGGATGGAAAATGGTAAAGGATTATCCGTTTTATCCGATATTCGTATTCGAGAAAATGTAAAAGGTAAAGGATAATCCGTATTCGAATAGAAAACGAATCCGAATCCGGATACTATCCGGGTTTTTTTTCCCGGATACGAATCTGGATGTGGTATGAGAAATAATGCCGAATACAGATTCGGATAGTATCCGTATTCGGAAGAAAATGCCAGCAAGCATGCACGCATAGGGGTGGAAAATGCCAACAGGCATGCTCGGGCAGCATGACAGTCACTGAGCGGCCCAAGGCTTAGTGGCTCACGGGGCAGCAAGTAAATGGACTAGTGGTTACATAACAGGTTGTTGGGCTAGGCCTTCAGCAAGTAAATGGGCTAGGCGGTTAGAACTTAGATTAAACATAGATGTGAATATGTGATGATGCATTGATGCCCATGCTGCTGTGCCGCAGTGTCTGCTTGGGCGCTATAAGATTCTTTACTGTACTGTAGATGTGTAGTACTAGTTATGTACATACGTTACATAAATTTGTTCTACTAAGATTTGTCACAAAAGTTGTAGAATATTCGCATTCGACCGAATTGAGTACATATTTGATTCGAATTCGTATTCATTACAACATTCGATTCATATTCGTTTTCGTTTTCGTTTTCATTTTAAAAACATATATTCGTATTCGTATTCGAGACTATTCGATCCGTATTCGATCTGTTTCCACCCCTAGATGGCGACTTTGGGTTGAGGACAGGATTACGAACCCGTGGGTGCCTTTTATAGGGGCCGGGCGGCTCGGGATAGGAAATCCCCAAATCAAGTCCGTGAAGAACACGAAAAGGAAATTTAAAGATAGAAAGGGATAGAGTCCAATTCAAGGACGACTGGATCCAGGTACGGGTGCGGAAAGCTAGGGGATAGAATTTGGTAATGAAATCAAGGAGGCTTTAGTTTGGAAGTTGTTGTTGTCGGTTTGAGCTCGAAGTTCTTCAATGGCGGCAGCGGCGGTGAACTCGCGCGGATGAAGTCGACTCGGAGACGAAGATGAAGGTGGGTCCCACCTGGCAGCGAGAGTGAGCGAATGCGAACGAAAGGAAACGTTCGGACCACTTGCCCTAACTGCCATATTTTAAATTGACGATCTAGATTGAGTGTGACGTTCGGACCGTCTAAACAGCCCAACAAATCTTGACCGTCCATTCTTGATCAGATGGCTCACACCGAGTGTGACGTTCAGACTGTCCGAACAGCACATAAATCTTGACCGTTCAAACAAGATCCAACGGCTAGGACTGAGCACGCTTACGCGAAGAGAAAAGGAAGTGAAGGCTGACATGCGGGGCCCGCATGTCAGTTGGAGGTGAAGCGCGTCTTGAGTGAGTTAGGCACAGAGCCGGGCGAAATAGGATAGGGATTGGATTTTGGCCCAAAGAGGATTAGCTGAGATTTAAATAGGTTTTCTATTTTATAAAATACCAGAAAATCCAAAAGACAATTTGAAAATAGCAAATGAACTTGGAAAAATTCTAGAAAACTCTAGAAAATATATCCAAGCACATAGAATCCAAATAAAATAGTTTTGACCATTGTTGATGTTGACTTTAGTCTTATTAAATTGTTTTGGTGCACAAGGTTCAATATTAAGCTTTTTAGTTGAACTCAAATAAATCCAAATGGTGAATTTTCTCCTACTAACTATGCCCAAGAAGGGTAAGAATCTGGTAAACAAGCCCACAAGGTTTGTTAAGCAAAATGGTAAGTATTGCCATAAGTGCCAGGAAGTAGGACATTTACAACAAACTTGTCCTATTGGTAAGACTCTATCTTTAGGTATATATGATTCATGTTATATGCTTAGAAAAACTAATGATGGTAAAGTACTTGCAAGATTTGTTGGCACTTCAATTCTAGGTGCTAAAAAGAATACTATTTGGGGTCCTTGGTCACTAACCTCCAAGGACCCAAATAAATTTGGGTACCTAAAAGAACTTAATTCTTGTTTTGTAGGTGGACTATAAGACCGGTGGAAAACCTTGGGTGCTTGATAGTGGATGCACTCAACACATGACCGGTGATAGAAAGATGTTCACCACATTCGAGAATGGTAAAGGAGTTGACAAGATCACATTTGACGATAATAGTAAAGGAAAGGTAATAGGATTGGGTAAAATTGCTATCTCAATTGACCTTTCTATTTCAAATGTATCTCTAGTTGAATCACTAAATTTCAATTTGCTATCCATTGCACAAATATGTGATCTTGGCTTAATTTGCTCATTCTCTAATGAAGGTGTTACAATTTCAAATAAAAAAGATAATTCTTTAGTTTTCAAAGGTTTTAGATTTAGAAATCCCTACTTGGTTGATTTTACTTCAAATGAATCATGCTTAAAAACTTGTTTAATTGCAAAAACCTCATTGGGTTGGCTTTGGCATAGAAGGCTAGCCCATGTTGGAATGATTCAACTTAAAAAGCTTTTCAAACATGATTTAGTTGTTAGCTTGAAAGATGTGAAGTTTGATAAAAATAGACTTTGTAGTGCTTGTCAAGCCGGTAAACAAGTCGCTAATTCTCATTCTTCTAAGAGTATCATGTCAACTTCTAGACCATTGGAACTCTTACATATAGATTTCTTTTGGCCAACAACCTATAAGAGTATCAGGGGTAATAGCTATTGTTTAGTTATTATGGATGATTACTCTAGATACACATGGGTATTCTTCCTAGATGACAAAGCCGAAACCTCCAGCATTTTTAAAAGTTTTGCAAAAAGGGCTCAAAATGAATTTGATTTCAAAATTAAGAAAATCTGTAGTGATAATGGTTCCGAGTTCAAAAATACTAAAGTTGAAGACTTTTGTGATGAACTTGGAATAAAGCACGAACTTTCCACAACCTACACTCCGGAGTAAAATGGAGTTGTAGAAAGGAAAAATCGAACATTAATTGAAATGGCTAAGACAATGCTTGATGAATATAATACTTCTGATAGTTTTTGGACGAAAACAATTAACACCGCTTGTCATGCCATAAATCGTCTTTATTTGCATTGTCTTTTGAAAAAGACTTCTTATGAGCTTCTTGTTGGAATAAAACCGAACATCTCTTACTTTCGTGTATTTGGTTGCAAATGTTATATTTTGAAAAACGTTGTTTGTTTTTCAAAATTTGCAAGTCGTTGTGACGTTGGTTTCTTGCTTGGTTATTCTTCAAATAGCAAAGCTTATCGTGTTTTTAACAAAAACTCCGGTTTAGTTGAAGAAAGACATGATGTATAATTTGATGAGACTAATGGCTCTCAAGAAGAGCATGCGAATTTGGATGATGTAGGTGATGAAGCCTTAAGAAAAACCATGGAAAACATGCAAATAGGCGACATCAAGCCTAAAGATGATCCATCATCTTCCACTCAAGTTGAATCTCCTACCTCTTCTACTACAAATCAAATTCAAATTGATGAAAAAGACAATAAGGAATATGATCAACCATCCAAATTACCACCAAGAATGCACAATACAATTGCAAAAGATCATCCAATAGATCAAATATTGGGTAACGTAACTAAGGGTGTTCAAACTCGTTCTCGTATTACTTATTTTTGTGAATATTACTTTTTTGTCTCTTCTATTGAGCCAAAACATGTACAAGAAGCACTTGATGATCCAGATTGGGTGAACGCAATGCATGAAGAACTCAATAACTTCACCCGGAATGAAGTTTGGACTTTGGTAGATAGGCCTAAGGAACACAACGTCATTGGTACAAAATGGGCCTTTAGGAACAAGCAAGATGAAAAAGGTATGGTTGTAAGAAACAAAGCGAGATTGGTCGCTCAAGGATACTCACAAGTCGAAGGTTTGGATTTTAGTGAAACCTTTGCTCCCGCCGCTAGACTTGAGTCAATTTGGATATTACTTGCTTTTGCATCAAGCTTTGATATTAAATTATTTCAAATGGATGTTAAAAGTGCTTTCCTAAATGGAAAAATATCCGAACTTGTCTTTGTTGAGCAACCTCCTGGTTTTGAAGATCCTAAGAATCCAAATCATGTCTATAAACTCTCCAAGGCGCTCTATGGTCTTAAACAAGCTCCTACAACATGGTATACCATCTAAAGAACTGTGATACTACCGATTTTCCTGACAAAATAGCAAGATCACTCCATTCAAAATTAAACTTAGTTTATTTGATCTCTTGTTCCCTTTGTAACCTATCCTCTCTGTTTAAAGATGCCGAGGACAAGAATCATGACTCGCAAGTCCGTTGGTCCTCCAAGAGGTCAATCCTCTTCCTCTCAGCCTCCTACAGCCCCTGTTCAAGGAAATCCAAAGGTTCGCCAAAAGGATATTCATGATAGAGGCAAAGGACATGCAGCTAGTGATTCTAAAAGTGAAGAAAGGTCATCTCACACTGAGTCAGAATATGAGTCTGAGGCAGAAACATAATTGCAAGGAAGATCTGATGAAGAGATGGGAGAACCAGAAGAGCCACAAATCAACTTGAGGACTATATCTGCTGATGATTACGTCATCATGCGTCACAGTAATCAGTTTATACATGCTGCAAACTACATAAATCCAAGGTTCCACACCAAGTTTCAGGAACAAGTCTATGAGTAGCTATATGGTCTCCACAGGCAGTTTGCAGACCATAAGTGGATAAAGTGGACGCATATTAACTTTTTGAGCAAATATGATAGAACATATCGGCTTTTTAGCAAGCCGGTATTCATGATCTCGTAGCTCTCAGGAATGACTACGATGAGGAGATTATCAGGCAATTCTATGCCACCCTGTATGTTTCTCCAGATTTCACCAAGTTGTAATGGATGACTAGATGTGTGGACAGCAACAAGCAAGAATTTGAGCGAGTTTTGAGGACAGAATCGAGTAAGTATGAGAAGATCTATGACAGGCCTGCTCTGCTAGCTCCTGCCTGGACAGACTTTTATGATCCTAATGCCAGGTACACTCTAGGGAAGATAAATAGTCTCAAACCTATTCCTAGCTTGATTAATAGAATTATTAATCACACTATTCTTCCCAAGAGTGGAAATTTTGATGTTGTGAGAGGACATGCATAGAATATTATTGATAATATTATGAATGGAAGAAAATTTGATGTGGTGGATGTCATCATCAGGGGAATTGCTTCTTCCAAGAATGATAGAGTCAAGCGAATTTATTATGCTCCCTACATTATGGTTGTAATTCTCAGCAAGATTGAGTATCATGGAGGTTTGGGTTATCCCCATAAGTCATACAAGCCAAGAGATGGTCCTCCTCTCCCTACTGATATTTGTGCTCAGCGTTAGCAAAGGGGGCAAAGAGATAATGCTCCAGGGGAAGCTGCTGCTCAAGAGGATGCTCCCGTAGAAGGACAAGTATCTCTTACTCAGATTTACTCAGCTATCATGGAGGTGAAGAATTCTCAGTAGGAGATTCTCAATAATCAGCAAGAGATTAGGAGTGCTCAGCAAGAGATGAGAAATGCTCAGCTTGAATTCCAAAATGAGACCCACAATAGGTTGGCTGCCTTGTCTGAGAGTGTGTATTCTTTTGAGCACATCTTGACTACTCCTCAGCGTTTTGGTCATCATCCTCCAAGGGCCTCTACTTCTCTAGTTCCACTTCCTCCTCAGGACCTAGCTGTTTGATGTTTTTGGTACTTTGATGCCAAAGGGGGAGAAGCAAGAAGGAGAAAGATCAAAGGGAAGCCAGAAGAACAAGGGCTGGCAAAGTTCAAGGGGGAGCAATGCTCCTATTATATTATATACTCTATGTGGAACTTCTTGTGTGCTTGTAATAGTTTGAACTTGTTATGTTTAATTACTTGTGTGCTTGTAATAGCTCAAAACTTTGTTATGGCTTTAATATTATCTTGTTGAATTTGATGTTTGATGTTATGTTTATGACACTCTCTTGAATTGCAATATAATTATCTTAGTCATCTTATGGTATTGCAAATTCCCTCAAGTTTTAACATGCAAAAGAAACTCTGGTAAAATTTTCAAAAACTCTACATGTGCTTGCAAAAATATCCACCCTTTTATATGCACATGTTTAGGGGGAGTTTTCTTTGTAATGACTTTAACAAGAAAATAATTCTCAAAAACCTTCTTGAGCTTATTGCAAGAATTATTTATGTTAAGTCATAAAAAGAATGTACAACTCGTCTTACAACAAGTAGTATATTCAAAACAATCTTTCTCACATATTATTTGGGTTGTCATCAAGTACCAAAAAGGGGGAGATTGAAAGCATCTAGGCCCCTAAATATTATTTTGGTAATGAATGACAATATGTGAATATGGGATTAACATGTATATTGAGTATTTACAAGGTTAAGTCCCAATGGTAAATTTGATAAGTTGGAGATGCGTGCTAAAGGAAAACATGAAGATCAATATGGTTCAAAGACAAGGTACAAGTAGTCTAGGATCCTTTTTATGTTTACCGGTCTTTGGAGAAAAAGGATGGAAGACCGGATTTTAGGTTAAATATCGTACTATTAAGAGGGATCATGACTAGTAGCTTGATAGCATGTTCTTGTGCCATTTGGATCAATATAGGATCATGCAGGCACTTAGAATTTATTTTGGAAGCCAACTTTGCATTGTCAGGATTATCGGTAGTACCGACGTTAAGTTAGCGGTACTACCGCTCAGCGGTATTACCGAGATAGTGGTGCAGTACTACCGCAACCTGGTTATACCGAAAAATAGTTGGCGGTACGTAAATTCCAGAGTGACACCATTTTGGCTTGGTTGCAAACTCTGAGAGCGGTAGTACCGCATTTGTTTAGTGGAAATACCGCACCCTGGTGTTACCGAAAATGCAGCGATACGTTTTTTCCAGTAGGTACCCTTTTGGGACTCTCGTGAAAACGGCAGTACCGCTCTCATTTTCTGGTATGACCGGCCAGCGGAACTACCGCATGATCCATGGCGGTAGTACCGCACTACGGTTCAAACGGCTATGTCAGAGGGAGTTAATGCCTCTGCGATAGCTGTTACTGTGCGGTACGTGAGGAGCGGTAGTATCGGCCGTTGGTTGGCGGTAGTACCACATTTTGCTAAAAAGTTGGGACTTTCTTCCCAACGGTCGTATTTGTTGATGGGGGGTATAAATACCTCTCCACCTGCTCAAGGACAGAATGCTAGACCATATTTATTATCCTTTGAGCCTTGAGTATCCTCTCAACTCCTACAATACACTTGTGCATTCATTGTGAGGTAGTTGAGCCAAATTCAAGTGCATTCATTCTAGATTGATCCATTGCACTTGAGTGCCGTCAAGCGAAGATCATCGATTCATTATTCTTGGTGTTTTGCCAAACACCTAGACGGTTTGGCGGTGCTAGCACAGTGATCTTTTCAAGAAGATTGTGAAGATGCCTGGTGCCAAGATTGTGAGTGGTTCGGTGTTCACCATCTTCGGAGTAGAGGAAGAACAACCACTAGTGATCGAGGGAAGGCTTAATTTGTGGAGCCAGCTTGACTAGTTCAAGCTTCCTCAACGTGGACTAGTGAAGACCGACAAGTCTTCGATATCACGGGAAAAACCCCTTTGTGGTTATTTCTTGTCTTTATTATTTCCGCATTTACAATTCTAGTAATTATTTTGCGTAGAATTGCTTAGCTAGAATTGTATCTAGTTTAAGACTTAATTCATAATTGACTTAATTTGTTAATTAGTCAAAAGGTTTTAAAACCTCCTATTCACCCTCCTCTAGTCGGTTATCCTTGATCCTACAGAGGGGTATGCTCGCTACATCGAACGAGCTAGCCACCACATCCGCGGTTCTAGCACCAGCCCCCGACGCAACTTGCAGCGCCGTCGACGAAGAACTCGTCGAGCTGTTCGCTTCCTGCTGTTCCACGGGAGCACGTGACCCCTTCTTCGAGGGGCGATTCGCGCCGCCTGCCCCGACAGCCCATAGGGGCACCGCACTAATCGGCCCTTGGGCCTCCAACTCCTTGGGGACGTGGGCCCGCTTCTTCTTCCCCTCGTCGGGATCCGAGCGCTTCGCCAAACGAACCGCTGGATCCATGTACGCTCAATTCAGGCAGGCCTCGTGCACCACAACCCCCGCTTCGCATGATCCTCCTCGGTGTAGGGGCCCAGAAGCTGCTCCGCGATGTGTGTGGCCTCGTCAATAGGCATCACTGTAGGAGCATAAGTTCAAGCACCGACGAGTACATAAATAAGAAGCAAGGCCAAGGGCGAGAATCGACACCTTCGCGATCCGCCAACTTGAAGGAGGGGATTCCGCCCCTTGGCTCCCCCAGCTTCATACTCCAACCCTGGGCCAAGGGCCATACCCGGAGCGCGCAAAACTCCTCCACGAGATCCCTCGTCAAGAGCCTCCGCATCGCATTGAGCAGGAGGCAGAGCAACGCCTCCTCCCTCGATGAAAGGTCGATCTCTGGGGGAGGGAATGAGCTGGATGGGCCCTCCGACAGAGCCAAGACCGGCGTTCGCATGACACTTGTGGTAGAACCACCTTCGAGTCTAGTCAATCTCCCACCGGTTCTGGGCCGTCGGAGCAGGTGTGTACTTCAGGTGACGCGTCTTCGATTGAAATTTCACACTTCCAAAATTCAGCGTCTCGCCAGTGTCCTTCTTATTCTTAGGTTGACATCGCCTGTCATGGAGGTACACGAAGAGCCATGCTTCCCCATCGCTTACCCCTGTGGAGCGCAACACCCACTCGAACACGCTGAGCTTGACGATGGAGCTGGGCGTTAACTGGGCCAGATCCACCCCGTACAACTAGAGCACCTAGGCCACCAGTCCCACGCAAGGGAAGCGAAAACAGGCATCGAAGAAGGCGGCGAACACAACCGTCTCGTCCTCCCGAGGTGTTGGCATGGTCTTCGTCCCTGGAGCCCGAATGTCCACGAGATCCCCCAGCTTCCCCTCATCCTTCCGCGTCCACAACACATGGGATGTCACAGTCGAGCGACTGAGCTCGTCGGTGTACACTACCGCGCCGCCACCATCCTTGTTCCGCTTCATCATAACGACGCGCGGAAGGGCACAAAAACCGGACCGCGAAGCGCAACGCCTTCACACAACTACCACACGGGGTTAACAAAGGGAAGCTAGGGTTGGCAATGGCGCGAATGAAGGCAGCGCAAGGAGGGCACCTCCTATATATAGAAGTAGCAGGCAAGCAGTAAGATAGGATGGGGAAGCCAAAGAGCCATGGGCTACCCAGAACATGACATGTGCACATCGAAAAGCACACCCAGCCAACAACATTATGACGCACGGGAACCAACAGACGGTGTTAAAGTGCATAACGCCCAACCATGGCGGGGTGCCCAAAGCAACACCATAATATTCGCAATTTCGATCCGCGCATCGGGGGAGGAGCCCATCAACCATATGCTTCGTTAGGTCGAAGGGGACGGTGTGTTTGGACCCTTTAAAAAAAAGGGCGTGGTTTCAGCCATGACGAATCAGGACCTCGACCACGAGGGGCTTGTCGTAGAAGCGGCCCACCGGCCCTCGCGACTCGGCAAGCACCACAGCCCCCCTCCCCCCCCCCCGGCGAAGGGAGCCCGAATGCTACAAGAGGTGTCTCAAAGGAGGCCCGAAGGCTACAAGAGGCGTCTTGAAGGGTCCTGGGGGTGCCCGATGGGGCCACCCCGAGACAGCAAAGGGGCTTGGGGCCCCCTCGGCCCGAAGCTGCCTCACAAGGTGCGAAGGGCCAAAGGGTGCTGGTGGACCGAGCCCAGGCGGGTCCACTATGAGCCGAAGGCTACGTGTAGGGGCAGGAAAATCCCATGTAGCCCCTACACACGTAGAACTATTTTAGGAGTAGATCCGTAATCTCGTATACCCTGTTAAAAGGCTATAAATAGCCCTCCTTCCCCATGTACACCGAGGATCCCTGCTCTCTACTGTCTAATCTTTTTCACCACGATAAGAGTAATACAAAGAGTAAATAACATAAAACGATAAGTATCTCTATGTCCCCTTAGAGCACTATTGTTACACATGGACATATCGCTACGAAGCAGCATATCGCAATCACACAAATTTTGTAGGACGCAACTTCAATTGATTTGTTTGACAACGTAAATTTGAAAGGGAAAGAAGTCATGATTCCTTTTTTTAAAAGCTATTTTTATTTTAAAAAATCGTAACTGTGTTGGCAAGGCAGGCCAAGTGGGCAACTGTAACTGCATGTAGCACGCTGCGTATCTGCCGGTCGCATCGGAGGGGATCCGAGCCCCACGTGTCAGTCGAAGCAGGGTCGTGGGCCCCACGGCCCAAACCGCCTAACCGCACCCACTCCCTTTCCGCTCCGCTCACCCGACTCCCCTCCCCAGCCAATTCCCTTCCCACCCCAACCGCCGCCCCCCACCCCACCCACACACGCTTCCCTCCATTCCATCCATCCACGCAAAGGCAAACCTCTCCCCTCCCCTCCCCTCCCCTCCCACCTTGGCTCTCCCATCGATTCCGAATCACCGGGCGACCCCGCGCACAACCCGTCTCGCCGATCCCGCCCGATCCCCCCAAGCAGTTTTTTCCCGGGTTCTTTTGATGCATTGAGGAGGAAGGTGAAGGAACCCAGGCAACCCTCCGTTTCTTGATCTTTCTTTTCTTTAATCGCCATTTGATTCGTATGAACCATTGAGTTCGTATTTGGTGATTTGACTCGGTGTTCTAGTCTGTGGTGGAACTGGGAGTATACAGCCAGATTTCTTGGTTGGTTTGGGCGAATTTGGTGGCTTTGCGCGAGTAGGACGGGGGCCAGGGTCAGGGTGGGCCGGTGGGTGGTCTTTGTTAAATTCCTGTAGTGTGAATGTGCGATTCAAAGATTCCGCAGGCTTGACCTTGACCGTTGGCCATCCATTTTTTTAATTGATATGACGAAGTCTTGTTGTTTGTTGTTGCTACGCAGTTTGGTTTCTTGTTAGGGGGGAATAAACAATTTGCAACTTGCAAGTGCATTATTGTGGCCTAATCTGGTTATTGATGTTATATTATTACGTGTTGATTGAGTATCATCATGCGAAAATGATGGCAGGATTTGCTGTAATTGTCCTCAATAATGCTTGCCGTGAATCATGCATTGGCATCAATGGTGATCGGTGATGATGATGCAACCGAACCAAAATGTAGTCATGATTCATGACTAGTTAACTACTGTTGGAATATTGGCCATTGGGTAGGGAGAGATCCTAGTTGTCAGGATAGGTAGAGGCGATATATGTTTTTCTTAGCCTCCATTAGCCTTATGCATAGCAGCTTAAGAGCAGGCCCTGTGCCTCCTTCAGTTTTGTCGAGAAAGATTTCAGGTAACATCCCAAACATGTTTGCTATTTGCTTCCATTTGCTACTACTGTTCTTCTTCAGTTTTATTTTAAACCGCGGTCTTGAAAACTGTACATGTTTTGTCTTCTCCAAGATTTGAATGTCTGCTTCCTCTCCACTGTTTGTGTGATGTCTCGGAAGCTCCTGAAATTGGACTTGTTTGCACACCTTTGACACCTCACGTTAAATTTATAGTGTAAACAACTTATTTCATTTCTGGCAGCCTAGTCTAAGTTTTAAATTCTAGAAACGGTATGTTAATTACAGTTAAGCAATCGACTAAAGAGGATATGGATGGCTATTTAATCTCATAGTTTTTTTGTATCTTGTTCTAGATGAATTTCAATATATTTTTTCCAGGGTTGGCACCTATTGTTTTAGTGCTAGTGGGCTTAGTGGCCCCTAAATGTTGGAGCATTCACAAAATTAGGTTAGTTGGTCATTGGCAAGCTCTCATCCTAAATATTAATTTACATTTCCAGGTAAAAAGTCCCTACCACTCTACGATATCGTCCGATTTTCTGAGATGGGGGGTGTAATTGGACGGGGTGACTCCCCAAGGCACAGTTTGCCAGCATCAAAGTTAGAGAAGAAGATGGTTGAAGCCATGCAGCAGAGGGCACAACAAGGAACTTCTGTGAAATCATTCAATAGTGTTATCATGAAGTTTCCTAAAATTGATGAGAGTTTGAGAAACTGCAGGATTATCTTTCAGCAATTTGGTGAGTATTCCCCTGTATGTGGATTAGTGCTATGGTACTGCCAACATTTATTTCTACCATGCCATCAAAATTTCAAAACACGAAAGGGAAAACTGGATTTATACTTGAACTTTGAAATCAGCAGCAGCCCTGAAATTTTATTAGCTTATGCAGTGTTTACTGTAGACTAATCTTGTCATTCAAATAGAGTGGAAATGCAACGGTAGTCAATAAACAAAGTGAGAGATGGTGAGTCTGGAGTTGATGAACTTGGTCAGTTACTTAGAGTAATATTCCTCTACCCTACTATGTCAGCTTCATTAAAGGTTCCACCTATTTTGCATCTCCTAGAGCTTAAACCCGGTAAAATATACGGGCAGCACAACCAATACCAGGGATTAGAGATAGACATCCGCAAGTTCCATTTATCCTTTTTCTACGTTCCTTGCTTTACCTCCATGTGGAGGTCTGAAGTCTAACCCCGCTTTAACTACCTAGTAATGAATTTGGATTCAACTTAACAGCCCTGTAAGTAATATTCGTTTGAAACCTTTGTCTTTGATTCTCGAGGCTTGTCCTCAATTGTTTTGTTTTTTTTCATGTTGTAACAAATATCGTTAATTCGTTATGTGTTTCTGCAGATGAAGATTCCAATGGTGAAATAGATCAAGAAGAACTGAAGCATTGTTTCCAAAAGCTGGATATCTCATTCACAGATGAGGAGATAAAAGATCTATTTGAGGCATGCGACATTTATGAACACATGGGCATGAAGTTCAATGAGTTCATTGTCTTCTTGTGCCTTGTTTATCTTCTCAATGACCCGGTTGTGTCGGAAGCAGTATCCTTCATGCTTCTTTCATGCTTCATATAGTAAAAACACCCATTTTAAGAGTTCTTATTGTCACTTGGTTCTGGTGCTACATTGCATGAGAGCTATGATCAGGAAATGTTCCTCATTTTTAATAATGGAAACATTTCATATAAGTAAGATTAATTTTTCTAAATCCATCAACAAAATCTGAACATGCATGTTTCTCATTGGAAAAATAAGATATAAAACTTGGGCTATATGTTTATTAAAGCTAATGGTAGGTACACTGATGTGTAGTACCCTTGCAGAAAAAAACAATCTGCATGCTTGCTTGCAACGCATTGATATATCTCTGTAGGGAGCATTTGGAAAGTGCCTCAGATGTGGTTACCTTATGAAGATATAGTTTTTCTTGTTTGCAACAAAATTCAAGAGAAGATTTAAAAGCAATATCTAGAGAAGTACTTTCAAAAGAAGTTTAAGAGAGATACAATCTTTCTTGAACTTTGGTCATTGTATAGATTCTTTAGATCATATAAGGGCTGTTAGGTGGATGTGTCCTACAGTTCTGCATTGAGATCCTATTTTACTTATTTTTATTCTATTTTTATTTGGAGACTCTTTATATCCTTGACATAATGCTTTAGAGAAAAAGAATGGGACTAGGTAACCTGGAGCCAACTTTTGAGACGTTGGTTGATTCATTTGTCTTCTTGGACAAAAACAAAGATGGGTATGTCAGTAAGAATGAGATGATACAAGCAATAAATGAGACCACCGCAGGAGAACGCTCTTCAGGGCGCATAGGCGTGAAAAGATTTGGTGAGTTATCTCCTCTGTGGCACCGTCATAAATCTCGGTTCACAACCACTTCCTCTCTCTGATTCCTAAAGCATTACACAAAATGCTCTGTTGGTATCTCTTATGTTCTCAATCAAAACTAGATTGTAATTGCTATAGCCATCTTATGTTGGTGCACCCAAGGATCCAAAAGCTAGTACCGGACCAAATCCCGCCGGGTGGCCAGGGAAAAAAACATGTCGGTAACTGGATTTCCCGGAAAAAAAACCAGTTGAATTTCGCTTGAAAACCGGCTGAATTTCGAAAATTGAAATTTGAATTTGCAAAACCCGAAAAAACCGGCTGGGATTTTCCTTCCCGGCCCAACCCTGGCCAGTAACTGGTAACCGGCGGTTACCGGCCAGGTTTTTTCCCCTGGGTGCACCACACGTTTTTAGTCCTGTTGTGTTACTTGTTAAAAAAACATATTTCCACCACCTCTCTGTAGTTGTTTTGCATTGTTCTTGTGAAGTAATAGATAGATACTTAGTCATTTGATTGTAGGTTGAAGAAAAGCTATTGATATGTGTGTAAGTTCCATGGCTTTGTCAATTTAAAATTCTGTGGAATATCAGTCAGTATGAGTGCTTACAGAATGAAATACCACTTCTTTTTTCATTAAATTTTTTTTTGTTTCCTTTCTCTATCAATTTAACAACTTCACGATTGACAATTACGATCTGGTGTTATTGGTTAAAAATGCTTATGCTAAGCCACATTACGAAAGTTTAGCTGTTTTTGTTGGTCTTCCTAATATTTACTCTTTTGATGCTTCCAGAGGAAATGGATTGGGACAAGAATGGAACGGTGACCTTTAAGGAATTTCTCTTTGCGTTTACTCGCTGGGTGGGGATTGATGACAATGAAGATGACGACGACGATGAATGAGTGCAGCTGAAGATTAGCCATTATGAATAGGCCAAGTCAGCCCTAAGGAGGTCTCCGGCAGTTCTACTGTGGCTTGGAGTACTAAATGACAATCAAAGAGTAGTTCAAGTTCATTGGTGCCTTGCCGATCATGGCTGTTTTATGTCCTTGTTAATAGAATGAACCCAAGTTGTTTCTAGTTGTGGCGAGAATTTGGTGATAAAAAATTGCATTGGTGAGTTGGTGTTTGATCATAGATAACCCTGTCATTCAGAAATTTGTACTCAGATGTTTGAATGCTAAAAAATGTAAAGCTTTGAAGGGATGTGTTTTTTCTTTCCTTAGATCGGATACTTGTTCTTGCATGTACATTTTGCTGAAATATAGGTCCACTGCTATTGCAGAATGAGCAATACTATTGACATGCTTACCTATATTAGAGTCAAGGCATCTACAATGCTCGATACTTAGACCCGGTTCGGTGCAGCTCTTACTCCTAGCTTCTCGTTTGGATCTTATAGAGTAGTACCAAACACTCAGCTTCTCAAAACCATCAGATTCTGCTTTTCACGAGAAGCTGTGTCTCGAAAATGAACTAGCAAGGAGAAGCAGTCTCCCCGCAGATTCTCGTGGAAATCCAACCTTACATAAATGAAATTACCCCTTGAAGTTCATAGTTATTACCCGCAAATACCATCGAACTACCCCCGTCTCATCCCACCACACGACACCGACAGCCCTCTGCGCTGGCCTCCTCCACGGCTCCACACCTCCCCTGTCTCTACTCCCCATCTCCACATGGGCCTCCCCTCCTCGACGCTGGCTTCTCCTGCCTCCCTCTCCCCCTTCGTGCTGGCTTCCCCCGTCTCCACCTCCCCTCCTTCGCGTCGGCTTCCCCCGTCTCTGCCTTCCCCATCCGCGCCGATCTTCCCCCTCCGCGCCGGCCTCCCCTCCCCCACGCCGGCCTCCCCCCTCGGCATGCCCACTCCACGCCGGATCCCCCTCTCCGTGTTGGCTTGTCCCCTCGTTGATCTTCGCTCACGTTATCTATTTACTTCTTTGTCATCGCTGGTGTTGGAATTGAGCAGATTCCTCCTCAATTTTCTTGTTTTTTTATATCTTGTGTTCATCTTCCATCATCAATTGCTAAAATACTTACTGATTGCTTGTTTCCAATCATGCAGCCTGGCTGATGTTCTTGCAAATCCATTCCACACACTGTTCTATGTGATTTTCATGCTGTCAGCTTGTGCACTCTTCTCAAAGACATGGATTGAAGTATCTGGTTCATCAGCAAAGGATGTTGCCAAGCAGCTCAAGGTAAAAACTGATCGGTATGAATTATCTGTTTTTCTCCTAGCTGATTACTGCTTGATATTCCTATAAGGATGTGCCATGCTAGAGGTAATATTTACAAAACCTTCGTAGTCATTGCTCTCTGTTTAGATAACTACATAAATGTATAGATGTTTTTTTACACAAGCCTGTATGGTTGCAAAGCATGCCTCAACTTTAGCATGAACGTTCATTTTGTTGTTAGAGAGATTCGATTATTTGCCCCTATTAAACATGTGCAGTTTAGGATTTGTCACTCATGTGTCTATGACATGTGACTCCGAGATCCATATGTCATAGACACATGGAGTGACAAATTCTGAATTCTACATGTTTAGAGTGACAAATTATTAATTATTCCTTGTTTTTATTGTCAGTGGAATATATGTTGGTATATATTGGTATGCTTTCCAGTAGGAGTCAGTTTTTTTACCTACTATTTGGAGCAAATCGGTTGTCAACAGACAGGTGTACCATGTTTTATTAAGGAGATGTTTAAGTAATGATAAAAGCTTCACTGATATTTAATAGCTTGTAGCCTTGTACCATCAAATGTCA
Organism: Phyllostachys edulis; assembly: GCA_036346405.1. Classification (NCBI taxonomy): domain Eukaryota; kingdom Viridiplantae; phylum Streptophyta; class Magnoliopsida; order Poales; family Poaceae; genus Phyllostachys; species Phyllostachys edulis. Next base: position 16,547,167 of record CM070547.1, read on the forward strand.
GTTTTTCTCAGGTTTGTTAGTTTGTAGCTGTCTAAAGTTGTTCGGTCCATTTTGGCAAAAAAAAAATCAGTTGTTCACAGGGTATGTTCTGAAACTGTCATAGGTTTAGGCATGTTTACATGCTATTTAATGAAACACCAGTTGTGATCTCCTAATACTTATGATTATTAGGAAAAGTTAGAATATGTATAATGATTTTCCATGTAGTATCTGTAAAATCATTCTGACTTGGTTTATTCAACAGGAGCAACAAAATAAATGGTGATGCCAGGTCACCGCGAGTCAAACCTGCAGAGGGAGTTGAACAGATACGTTCCCACTGCCGCAGCCTTCCGTGGTGTGTGCATTGGCGCTTTGACTGTCCTAACCGACTTCATGGTCATGGGTGCTATTGGATCAGGAACTGGTATATTGCTTGTAATCACAAACTCACAATCATTTACCAGTACTTTGAGACATTTGAGAGGGAAAGGGCAACCGAGCTTGGTTTCTTCGGTTTCTGATCACTGTAGCTTCAGGACTATGGCTATAGCAGTATAGTTCAATCTGCTCACAAGTCACAATTCTGCTTGGCCAATGCAGTTGTAATGCTCGTGATGTCCTTTAGGTTCCGGATACTGGTAAACAGTTTTTGACGTATTTTCAGGTCACATACTTGGCATGACCATGTCTCAAATGCAGGCATGGCAGTCACTACATTGTCTCTTGCACTTTCTTTTGTATTTACCATACTAGGAACTGAAGTTTTGCGACTAATTCACTGCACTTTAACTGGCTTTTTCTAGAGAAACGAGTCGGCATGGTCCGGCTGATTTCTCTGTCCAGTAGCAAGCATTACAAGACAATTGAAGTATTTGTATCAGAGGTAGTTTGGTCTATTTGTCTCTAATTCTTCCTCGTATGGTTTTTGGAGTCAACCTACCAGCCAAACGCTTTCAATAGACAACTCCAAATTATCAAAGAAGTGGATCCTCAGATAATCAGGAGTGGAATCTAAAAAATAAGAATTTATAGCTCTACCAAACATGCCATTAGAATTAGTTTTCTCATCACGTTTCTGAGTGACATCTGGGTGATGTAGCGCGGGGTGATTAAACCCTAGTTGAAAATAATGAATTAATCAAAGGCTGTTCAAGCGCTACATCAATTTGCTACCGTACCCGAGAAAAATTGCTACGGCATCCTGATCCATCCGGAGCGTTATTTTCCGATCGGATGGTAGTAGCAGGGTACCATTAGCAGGAAGGCAACCAGGACACCAAAAAAAGTGAATAAAAAGTTTTTTTTAAAATAAAAAAAAAAAGAACTCAGCAGCGGGGTCATCTCTGAACATTCGGAATTCGGATCAGCTCCGATCCACGTAGCGACGTAGATGAACTACCGACCAAGCCACGTGGAGGCTGGAGCTGCTGCCGTCGAGAAGAGGGAGATCCGAGGACAAGTCCGAAGAATCAAGAACCCCCTTGCGGCCAGGAGAAATCGGAGGTAATCCAGAAATTCCTCTTCTGCTCCTTCAGTATTCCGACGCGTCCTGCAGGCTGCAATTCTTTCTTGGTTTCTTGATCTCCGGTTCATTTGGTTCGGTCCCAAGAAAAGGCGATATCTTGGTTTCTTGATTTCATTTTATCATGGCACATAGCTTCAGGATTCATCTTGGTTCTTCGGTGAATTGCGTAAAATTTAACTCCAGGTGTATAAATAAAATTAGCAAATGATCCTTATACGATTTCTTGTTTGATTGCTTCAAGTTAAACTTCCTTTGCTGGATTGACCAAATTAAACTGTAAAAGTGGCTCCGAAAGGATAGCACAGTAGATTGAATGGTCCCATTTGAGTTGAAATGAGGATTTCTTCGGTGTCAAAAGGAAACACCAATCCTCCATTATTAATGCACCAGTGTTCTTGGAGTGCTTCTTTACACTGTAGTGCTAATATATGTTGATAAAAGATAGAACCTCCTGAGGTTTTTCTTTCCTGTTTGGTTATGCATCTTTGCAGGATTGACATATTGGAGGGCTGAGCTTTCTGGCAGCTAAGATGAGTGGCGGACATGATGATACTGGGAAGCCTTCCTCAGGTATACAGCAGGGACTTCCTTGTCACTTCATAGAATTGCATGAGGAAATGCTCGAGCAAAAGATGTAATATGTTAGTGATCATGCACAAACTTCTGATCAAAAACAAAATTTGTAGTTCTTCTAGAATTTTATGATTGGAGAAGTATTTATCCATTTTGCGTAGATATATACAAGTACTAGCTTACAGTTTCTGCCACAATTAAGATCATATCAGGTCCCACTGATCTTGCACTGTGAACTCAAACATCACTTTTGCCTTGCAGCTAAGATGACAATGATGAAGGAGTTGTTGCACAGAAGTGAAAATCACATTTGTGCTGACTGCAGTGCACTTGATCCCAAATGGGTGTGTGTGTTTGCATGACACACCGATGATTTAAGTTGTCACTATTCACTATTGACTAGCTATTGCATGTTTGCATGAGTCATGACGTTTTAACCAGTTGATGATTTAAGTTACCACTATTCACTAGTAAGTAGCTAGTTAGTCTATTTCTCATCATTTCTGTCCTTTTCTAATAGCAGAAGAAAATATTAGCAGAATATGTAGAGGAATAATAAAGTAAGCAGAATCTCACAAAATAAATCAGGCTATAGTACATTATGCAAAACTTTTATTTATACTTTTCTCAACTCATGACTCTTTGCAAATAACTGAGTTTTTCCTTCCAGATGAGCTAATATTGGAGCATTCATATGCCTAAAATGTTCTGGTGTTCACAGAAGCCTCGGCACACATATTTCAAAGGTTTAACTAGTTGCAACCCAAAATAATCTTATGCATTTTGAAAATCCTATTGTGTTAGTAAGGTTTTTGTGTTTCTGTATCTTTACTAGTAATAATAAATCCAACACGTGAAAGTAGCAATACATCATGTAAGATATCAGTACCGGATATAATACACTTATCTTCATTGCCATATCATCCTTGGGCGTAACGTAATTAACTCAACATTTACTTGGCCCAGGTCCTGTCAGTCACACTAGATCAGTGGACTGACAATGAAGTTAACTCCATGATAGAAGTTGGTGGAAACTCTCACGCCAATGCAATCTATGAAGCCTTTCTACCAGAGGGCTACCGCAAGCCATACCCAGATTCTACCCAGGAAGAGTGAGAAGATTTCATCAGGTATTTGCTTCCTAGGCAAGGGTTTTTTGTAATGCACATCTTAAATACACACACTAGCCCATGTCGGTTTGCTGTTCTTTCTCAGCTAGAACTTCCTTATGAGTCAGTTCAATCTTGCAGCTTCCAGTTTGTTTACCTGATTTAACTGAACAAATGGCTGCTTACTGTGCAAACTTATTATGTAAAAGGCATTTTCGATTCAATCAAATGGTGCATTCATGAACTCCATATTGTCACTGTAATATTTCTTTACTGAGACCGATAACTTTTCAATGTTTCAGGTCAAAATATGAGTTACAAGAATTTCTGAAGACAAGCCTACGGATTGTTTCTCGTTCCGGGAAACACGCAGGCAGTGCTTCTCATTCCGGGAGTTTCAAGAGCGATGTATTATGTATGTAAGGCTGTCCCAAAATTGCAAATTTACATGATCTCTCCTTTGTTGTTCAGGATGATACACAGTTCCCAATTTCTTCCTTGCGGGTTGGCACGGTGGAGTTCATCGGAATATTGAATGTCAAGGTGATAGGAGGCACTAAATTAGCTCAGGGATATGTCAAGCAACGACCCTTATGTCGTCTGGACCCTTGGCCAACAGGTCTTGACACTTGAAATTCTGTATACAGCTAATCTAAGATCGAATTTTTGTTGTGTTTTCTTTCATGATAAGCACATATTTTTGTTCTATCAAATTTGATCATAACATTATTGTGTGTCCAGTGCAGAAAGCACAAACTTCAGTGATCAAAGGCAACCTGAATCCTGTCTGGAATGAAGAACTCAAGCTCTGTTCCTCGGCAATACGGGCCTCTGAAGCTGGTGATTTACTGACATAATCTAAACATCAGAAAAATTCCGATGTGGAATGTGTTTATCCGATAATTGCATCTTACAAGCCCTTTCTTGCTTGACAACCTGTCCTGTAGCAAGTGTTCCACCATGACAGGCTGTCCTAGGACGACATCGTTGGGGAGGCCGAGATCAACCTGCAACCGATGATCAACGCGGCTTCGGCGACCCCGAGCTGCTGGGCGACATGCAGATCGGCCGGTGGCTCGAGTCCAGAGACAACACGCTCACCAGGGACAGCGCCGTGGTGGTCGCCGGCGGCAAGGTGAAGCAGCAGGTCTCCCTGAAGCTGCAGTTGGGGAGTCCAGGGAAGTGGAGCTGGAGATGGGAGTGGATTCCTCTAAACTTGTAGAGAGTCGACTCTCAGTGGTTGTTTGGATCAGCTGGAATGCTGGATTAGTAGGTTTTTAAGGAAAAACCGGTTTTAAGTAGTTATTATGTTGCTTCTTCAGCATTCGTGTTTTCAAGCGGATGAAATGTTTTTGCATTGTTTTGTTGCAAAAATTGCTGTATTTGATTGACATGATATTGCTGTAGTTGATTGACATGAGCAATCCTGGCATTGGCAGGAAGGGGTTATTAATAAAGCCTAGAACGTTCGCCTGAAGGCTAAACCATGCATCACATCTAACAAGTTTGCTGCCCTTGTTGCTTCAGAGATCTGATCATTTTGCATTTTTTCTGATTCAACTTTGATTGTGATATCTAAGCTGGTAAGCAAGTCAAACCTGTGTAGAACATGTGTGATTTGCGAATTTCTGATTGTTTGATTCTGTCTTAAGTTCCACATGAGCAGTGAGCTTGTAAATTCTCCTTTCGTCAGGTATGACGAGCAGCTCCCTGTCAAGACGAATGTAATCTTCTGATTAGTTCATCGCGCATCCCGTTTTTACAGCCATAGGCAACAGATCTGTTCACAAAGCCCTAATTTTTTCACAGCAAATTTATACACAAACCCATTATCATCCGGTTAGTACTCGAAAAAAAACCTGGAAAAAGAGTTGAGACGTAAACTGGAGATCATGCAATGCTCAGTGGAAAGAGAAGTCGTTTTTATGGTTTGAAGGCTCACGGCAACAAATGTCACCACTGCCAAAACCTATTTAACTCATCATCACATTGCATCTGACAACTTGTACGATTTCCTTTCGTAAGGGAAAAAAAGAAGAAAAAAATCTTTCGTACTAAAAATTGCGCCGGAAAAAAAAAGAAAACGAATAGATGTAGGGGTAAAAGGAATAAAAGAAAAAAAAACGAGACCAAGAAACGGATAAAATCAGAGAAGAAACCGATGCAGAAGATAAACGAAGGCTTCAGTGTGTGTAACAACATGAAATCGATCAGCGGCGACTGAATCAATCGCCTCACCGAAATCCGCTAAGATCCTTTCGGACCTGAATCATCACAAGCCCTCGCCTCCATCCTAACACAGCAAGCAATCAAGAAACGAAACGAAAAAGACACCAAGAAATTAGCGAAGAATACAAATCATCGCATCGAATCGAATCAGCAGATAGAGGAGGAGCTCCAGGCGAATTGCGGCTAGGGTTTTGGTTCTGGGTATTGGGCCATCGGGGGGTCGCTATATATAGAAGCAGAACTGTAGCTAGGGTTTGCTCGAGGGAGCGGGGCGGGGAGAGCCGAGAGAAACCAGGGAAGTCAGGCCGTAGTTCTTTTTTTGACTGGGCCGGCCTTTTTTGGGTGATTTTTCAACTAAAATTAAACCCAATCCCGTTGAATGGACCGTAAAATTGAACTAAAATGATCACCGATTCGGAGAAATTTGTTCTACTCCGTGTCTATCCAAACAAGCCCCAGCGGATATGATTTCCTCAGCAGGGTAGGAGTTAGTGGCCGCATGTTGCTCGTGTGGCTCGCAAAAGACACAGGACGAATACCAAGCTTTCAGTGAAGAGTTCGTAAGGCGTGCTTGGAACAGATTCAGCTTTAGCTTTTCGTTAGGAAAAGCCAGAAACCGTCTCAAATAGATAGTTTTCAGTAGTCATTTTTGAAAAAGTCGGTAGCCGTAATGAATGTGGAGAAGATAGAAACGAGAAGCCGATCTGGGGCAGCTTCAGCGGATTGGGGTTCCAACTTTGCCTCTAGAGTTGGAGAAAATTACCTCCTCATACCACATATAAAATCCCTACTTGTGCCCCTCTTGAACCCGACCGCTAGGATTTCTCAAGCCTCACACCATATTCGCCCTGCACCATCGCGCGCCGCCTACCTCGGCGTTGTCGCCCCAACCTCCTCTAGTCATCGTCGACGCCCCGACCTTCTCCTGTCGTCTCCTTCATTTTCCTTTTTTCTTGTGTGCAAATTGTCGTTAAAATTTCAATTTTCAGTGTAATGTTTTGTATTTTAATACTTGGTGCAATCCTTATGGTGTTCTGACGATGTAATTTAAACGAATATGCAAAAGTTTAAAGCAATAATTCCATACATGTATCGTTTGTATTTAATACTTGGCAATTGAGACTTTAGTACGTTTCATTCTTAAATTTATATTTCTATGCGAACGTGGAAAAAAATCAAATCTACTCATAATGTCCGTTAAACGGCATCAAACAAGTCATTATTTACCTTAGGGGTATTTCAGATATTTTTCAATTCAGAAGCTCTATCCAACCTACTTAAAAGGTAGACGGTCAAAACATCAAACATTTTCAGCTCAACCGTTCAGCCTAGTTGAAAACTATTTTTCAGAAAAGCAGGAGCCATACCTAGCAGGCCGGTTGCTAGCCGTTGGATAGTCATTGGGCACGAGCGAGGCTCACGTCTGAATATAATGAAATAGATCCACATGTTGCAATCACATAGGGTGCTTGTTGACCATAGGAACCAATCCTTGCGGTTGCTCGCAAACTGGCAATCGACTTGCAAGGAAGGGTTGCGTTTGCATTTCTTACTCTTGGTCATGGCCTCATGGGAGGAGCTTGCGGGGAAGGGTTAGAGGACAGGGTGAAGTGGACGTTGTCCAGCACCCCAGGCCATAGACCTTGTTTGGTATGACTATGTCTCTGTTTGGTTCGGCTTCGGCTTCTGGCCGAGAAAGCCGAAAGCCAAACCAAACGGTCGGCTTTTCGAAGCCGCTTTTCCCGAAGCCGCTTTCTCATTAAACGTGCGGAAGCCGGAAGCGGGGAGCTTCGGCAGCTTCCCGCAGCCCTATTCCCAATTTACCCTCGAACTTCGAGGGTATTTACCCCCCAAATGCCATCGAACAAAACCGGTTGCCACACGCCCGCCCGCTCAACTCCCGTGCGCCCCAGCTCCCTCCTCCTGTGTGCCTCCTCCTCACGCGCTGGCGAGGCTCGCCGCCCTCCTCCTTCCCCTCCCTCCGGCCCCAACGTGCCGTCGTCCTCCCCCTCCTCCTCCCCATCGCGTTGGTCATCCTCCTTCCCCCGAGCGGCCGTCGTCTTCTCCCTCGCCCAGATCTGGGCCTCCAGCTCAGCTCCTCGGCTCACCCTCCCCTCATCCCACCGTCTTTGGTCCGCCCCCAGCCGGCCGTCCTCGTTGTCCCCCTCCCTCCTCCCCTGACGCCGGCCCCCTTCTTCCCCGCGCGCGACGCCCCACCGCCGCTGAGCTCCCCCAACTCCTCCGCCCTCCTCCACCTCCCTCCTTCTCAGCACCTCCTTCCCTGACTCCCTCCTCCTCGGGCTCCCTCCCTCGGCCACACGCTCCTCAATCTCCGCACCCACGCCCGCCTGCCTCCTCCTCCTCCCCTAGTGCCCTCCTCCTCTAGTCGCATCCCCCGGCTCCATTGTAAGATCGAGGAGGCCGACTGGAGGGGGTGAATAGGCATTTTAAAAACTTCTTTGGCTAAAACCGATTTCTAATGCGGAAGCTAATACAAATACGGTTTTGCACAATTAAAGCCTAAATCAACTAGGTTCACCTAAGTGCACCAACAATACAAGTCCATTGATAAATATAGCAATTAAGCAAGGACTTGTAAGCTATACAATTTAATCAATGTAAATAGCACAAAGCTAGGCAAGTATTCATCCACAATGAATAAGCAATTTAATTCAAGGAATATAAATTGCAATATGTAAAGCACAAGAATGCAAACCACAATAGACACGGCGATGTTTTATGGTGGTGTTAGGAGACTTGCGGTCTCCCTAATCACGTTGAGGCAAGCCCAAACTAATTGGACCGACTCCACGAATTGAGCACCCGCCTCCGAGGTAAGTCCAACCACTTGGACTGGTTCCAAACCGAACCAACACCTCGCTCCACTAGGGTTGCTCTTTTCTCCACTCCGGAGATGGCGAGCACCACGCCACTCACAAACCGCCCAGATCTTCTCACAATCTTCTTTGAGAAGCTCACCGGCACAACGACGCCACCACGCCGTCTAGGTGTCGGCAAACACCAAGAGTAACAAGTCTTAGAACTCTCACTTGAACTAATCAAGTGTCTAAGCTCAAGTGGATACTCAATCCACTACCTAAGGCAACACATACACTTAGGGTTTGCCTCTCAAAGCTCACTAAGTGCAACACATGCACAAATGAGAGTAGAGGGCTTGCACTAGCTCAATAGTATGAATGGGAACACCAGCAACACTCAGCAACCTCCCACACACAGCCAAGGTGGGTATTTATAGCCCACACACAAAAACTAGCCGTTGTGGAAAAGTCTGCTGAAAAATCAGCAGGAGCGGTTCAACCGCCAACTAGGAATCGGTACAACCGCACTCCCTCCAACGGTCATAAAACTAGCCGCTGGACACTGGTTCGGTACAACCGCCAACACACATTCGGTACAACTGCATCGCCTGGTTGAACTGCATTGACGCGCATTACAACCGATCGCAGGGTTTCCAAATCTGCTGAAACGACATGCTCTCTGGAAAATATAAACCGCCTTTCAAAGATCGGTACAACCGTAGAGCGGTTCAACTGTTTTACAAATGCGGTTCAACTGATTATCAAGAGAGCTCCGGGTCGAAATAACATTGGTTCTGGTTTTCTTGAATCGCCAACTGGAAATCGGAACAACTGATCTTCGGTCAAACCGCACCAAAAATCCGGTTTAACCGCAGCGCGGTTGAACCGCCCAATACACATCGGTACAACCGATTTCCCAGAGAAAATAGCAGTTTGCATCCAAAAAAAATTCAATTGCAAAACACATTTGACAATTGACAAGTGATGCAAACAAGGGTTCAAAGGCAAGATTCTCAACAAGTTGCAAAACACATTTGCCAACTTTTAGAATCATACCACAAATTGCACTCCGCTTCAACTTAGTTAGCAAAACACATTTGCCACCGAATTGACGCGCGATGCAAACAAGGATTCACGTGAGATTCTCAATAAGTTGCAAAGCCAACTTATAGAATCACACTACAAGGAATAAGGTACATGGACTTACACCGTTTGCAAAATACATTCTCAAACCCGAGTCACATGCTACAAGAATTATCCATGAGCCACAACTATTTGCAAAACATATTCGCAAATATTGGCAACATGTTAAGGTGAGCTAGAGCAAACACAATGAGCTATCAACACATGACTAACTCAAGCTACTAGTCAAAGACCCCTCTTAATAGTACGGCAACCTATACTAGCAATCCGGTCTCCCAACAAAATACTGAGACCGGTAAAAGACTAGGAACACATCCTTAGCCCTAGCTAGTCATACATTTGCCTTGTGCAACCACTTGAAGCTTGATGACGCGCATCCTCACTTCAAGTCCGGGTCCTTGACTTGAATACTCATCAACACATGATGAGTTCTTCACTTGACCTTCATCAACGCATGATGAAGCTTCACTTCGGGATCTTGACTTGATGCTCATCAACACATGATGACATCTTCCATCCCAAGTCTTCATATGCATCAACACATGATGCACTCTGTAACACCCTGATTTTCAGAGCCTTTTTAACAATTTTCAAAATAAAAAGAACCATTTGGTTTTGATGATAATTCAAAGCTTAACTTGAGAATTTCAGAATTTGAAGTGTTTAAAATGACTAAACTAAACTGCAACTAATCCAAAACTTAGTTCTTCTGGTGTTGCTCTAGCTCCCTGGAGCTATCTCTCCTTTTCTTGATAAGGGTTTCCTTTCCTCTATCCTATATTTGGACATTCTTATATGTCCAGATCGTCCCTCTTGTTTGACCTCTGTTGTGGTCATCCCCCTTGTCTTTTCGGGTCTTTCCTCTCCCTTGGAAAAATCTCTCTGTTGAGACCTTTTGTCTAGTCTACCTCTTTGGTCCAGACCACCTTTAGGTCGGGACCTCTCACTTAATCTCTCTCTTTTGTAGTTTAAACCTCCTCTGAGGTTTAGATTTTTTTCCTTGTATCTAGACCTCCTTTGAGGACTAGACAATCCTTGCGGTTTTGACATTTCTCTTTTGTTTGGGCACCCCCCTAGGCCTAGACTTTCCTTGTGTTTTAGCCCCTTTGTGCGTCCAGACTTCCTTACCACTGGGACCCCTCCTGTGGTTCGGACCTCTTCCTTGTCTTGACATCTTTGATGTTTGGATCTCTTTTGATCCTAGACCACATTCTTTGGTTGGGCATATTCTTATGCCCAGACCTCCCTCTGGGCTGATCTAGCCAGACCTTCCCCTTTGGTTGGGATCACTTTAGATCCCTTTGTTGGCTTGAACCTCTTTGTGGTCCAGACCAATTCTTTGTTGACTAGAATTCTCCTTTCTGGATCTTTCTCTTCATCAACCCTCTTTTCCCTCTAGGCTCATTTGAAACCCTCATAGTTCACCTGAACCCATGCGGGCTCCATAGAACCTTCCTTTAGTTTATCTGGACCTCACTGTGTCCATTTGAACTTCTCTTTGGGTTATCTAGGCCATCTGTGTTCCCTGAACCTCCCAGCGTCCAACTGGATCTCCTTTGCATTCGATTGAACCACCCCTGTGCTTAAATGAAACTCCCAGTGTTCAATCGGATCCCCTTTGGCCTCACCTAGTGTCCAGACCTCCTTCCCTGGTTCCTTCCAGACCTAAGCCTCACGTTCATTTGAGTTCCTTCTATGCTCTTGTGAACCTCTCGGTGATCACTTGGACTCCTGTTCGCCCTGATCCTTGTAACCGTTTCTTTGAAAAAGTCCTCCTAGTGCAATCTGGTATTACCGCCCCAACTCGCGGTATTACCGTTTTCTAGGACCTCCCTTATGTTCACTGGGCCTCTCTCACGCGGATTCAGACCTCACCCTGGTGGATCTAGCGGTTCCGACCTCTTCTGTGTTAGATCCCAGGGTCCAGACCTCATGCTTGTCAAATCTAACGGCTTTGATCTTGTCCTTGATAGATCTGAGGGCTCCAATTCCTCCCGCGTATCCTTACTTACGCGGACCTCCTCTCTTTGCCGATCGTGATCGTTAGGATCTCCCCTGTGAGGTCCTAGCCATTAGATCTCCACCTTTCGATTTGAGCTTGACCTTCGGACCTCCCGTGAGTAGGTTGTTGGACTTCCTGTCCAGAGGACCTCCTCCTGGTTGTGTCTGTTGGACCTCCCTGTCCTTTGACCACATCCTAACCGCCCGGACCTCCTTCGAGCAGGTCCAGACCATTAAGATGTTCTTTGATCGTATCTGAGCCATCCAGACCTCTTTCAGAGGTGATCTGAACAGTTCCGACTTCTTTTGATCATCTCCGAGCCGCTCAGATCTCCTTTGCTTATTTTCTTGATCGTCAGGACCTCTCCTGACTTTTGATCTTAACCGTCAGACCTCCCCCTTGTGAGATCTGACCGTCAGGACCAGCCTTTTATGGGTCATGTCCTCAGGACCATCTCGTGGGTGTGTCTTCTGGACCTCCTGTCCATGAGACCCCCCCCCCCCTTGTGTGTCCTTTGGACCTCCCCTTGCCTTGATCTTAATCGTTAAAGCTCTCTTGATTTCATCCCAGCCGTTGAGACCTCCCCTGAGTTGATCTCACTCGCTAAGGACCTCCTAGACCAAATCTTGACCGCAATTTCATTTCAATCCTTTGAACCTCTTTTGTCCATCAGGACCTCCTTGCGTCCTCTGGGGCCTCCTCCTTGTTTAGTTGGATCTTTCCATGTCCTTGAGACCTCTTCGTGTTCTCTAGGACCTCCCTTTGTCTCGGATCCCAACCGTCCGCACCTCCTTGCGAGATCTCAGATCGGGACCTCCACATGTCCGGACCTCCCTGTTGAGTTTTGTACCTCGTTTAGGTTCCAACTTCCTTATGGTGTTCAGACCCTTATGGTCTGGACCTCCCTTTTGTGTTTAGACCTCTATTGTCTTTTGCACTTCTTGTCCTTAGACCTCCTTGTGGCCTTTAGGACCTTTTGTCCTCAAAGACCTCCCTGTCTGTCTGCAGGACCTCCTCTGTGGATCTCCTCGCAGGACCTCCTCCTTGGACCGTTCCCTTTGACCAAGCTGTCCACCCTTTTGACTGGTCTTCCTTGGTTCTTAAGTGCATTTGATGTGGGTGGAGTCACATTAAATGCTGCCACCTACCTTTGTCCTCTTTTCTACTTTTTGTCACATCCCTTGCTTTCTTTATCCTTTCTAGTACCTTGGGGTAGTTTGCCCTTGTACCAATACACTGAATTCGGTCACCTTCTTTTTATAATACTTCTATTCTTTTTCCTCCTTTAAATAGAGCACCAGGAACACCCACTGCCTCCATGTTCTTCATTTTGACCTCTGCTCTCAGCTCTCTGTTTTTGAGGAGCTCTCCAGGCCCCTCTGGCTCGGACCCCGGGCAGAGCCCTTCACCAATCAGACCTCCTCCCAAGGATCCTCTCTGGTTTTTCTTTTAGTATCATCTTCTGCTATTTACTTCTTGCTCAGTTCATTTGGATCTTTATTTGCTTTGCTTTGTACCCGTGTAGATCTTGACATTCCCTGAGAGCCAGAGCTGTGAGGAGGGATAGATTCTTAAGCTAACAAGCAGGAGGCAAGTTACACTCTTGACCATATTGCACCCAATGTTTCAATCTATTTATGTTCAATTTCAAAGTATAATGCATGCTTATTTCTACCAAGTTATTTCAATACCTGTCTTTAAACACCTAGTTACGCCTATTTCCTTCATATGGCCAACTTTGACATTGAACCAAATTTGTTGTCACATTAGGCAAAATCTGGTTGATATAATAATGTGAACCAGAACAATTGTAAAACCAAATGCTTAGACTTGCTTAGACCAAAAGTACTTGATTTGGGAAATCTTTACCATCATGACCAACTACGGATTTAAATGTTTTGGCCATGACATTGGGGTGTCATGGACGTATGGAAATATTGCTGGGGAAGCAAAGAAAATGGAAATTGATTTAGACTTGGGCGAATTGGTTTGCTTGGTTGGTGCAGGGTTTATGCACGGACTCTATCCTGGAAAAGGTGGAGGTCCAGGGGTATGTGTTTGTCGCCCAAGTCGGTTGAGGACCGGTCTTTGAGCCACCAATGCTAGGCCTATAATGGGCTATGCCAAAATCGTGCAACCACATGTCTCCAGTATGGGGTGTGGGACCTGGCTGAGTAATTTGCAAAACTTCACCATATGCTGCTCCATTGGGGGTGTGGGAGGTCTTGTAGGACTGATGGTCTTTTATGACCTACTATTCCCACTGGTGCAAGAGGGGGCTTCCCGCTGGATTGCTGTCCATAGGGGGGTGAAACCTTAGCAAGGAAAGGCTGTGGTGGAGCAATGCATTGTAAAGGCCTTGTCATGAGCTCTAGACCTCTTACCTTTGGTAGTGAGAGGTGGCATTGACGGATGCCGAATAAACTAGAGAAATCATGTCATGTGGGTAAAGTGTACAACCTCTGCAGAGTTAAATCTATTCGAATAGCCGTGTCCGCGGTTATGGACGTGCTGGCAGCGGCCACTCAGAGTTAGATATTGGTTTTGGGTTCTGAAAATGTTTATTAAACTGTTTTGGGATTGCTATCCCATGGGTTGGGCAGGGAGCCTTGTGACAGGAGGGTATCCTTCACCATCTTATGATGAATGTTATCCAACTGAAAAACTGATTTGATAAAATGAATTTTAATTATTGTATCACTGCCTTAGAACCTAATACATGTATTTGAAAGAACCATAGCTTTATGCAAATCAACCATATTAAGCCTTTCTTTGTGATATCCATTATGCATGTTATTTTGTTATCTAACGGGTGTAACTTGCGAGCACGGTTGTTGTGCTCACTCTTGCTTCTTCTTGGTCTTTAGCGGGAATTGGAAGCTTTGGGATAACCTTCTTGTGGACCAAGTGGTCTGGAGCGTCTAGGATCGCCCTCCAACCGATTGCTGTGTGGTGTATCGGGTGGCCTATATGTTTATCCTTCAACAGTATTTTAATTCTTTGAATTGTAAGCTCTCTTGTAAACAACTTCCTTGATATTAATAAAGCTGGTATTGTTGCAATGCTATCACTATTGTTCTTTGTGAAGAGCTAGCCATGATCCTTGGGACTAGCTCAGTATGCACAGGGAACCTTGGAGCAAGCCTAGTCCTCCACGACCACCCTCAGGTCTGGACGTGTGTGGTTCTGGGGTGGTCTCAGTCCCCCACGACCTCCTCTGGTGGGTCGCGGGTGGTCTTAGGATGACCTCAGACCTCTCGACCTCCCCAGTGCAGCCGTGGCAGGTCTGCGGGGTGCTCTGTGGCTCCACGACCTCCTCGGGTCTGTCCTCCTGGACTTCCAGGTGGTCCTGCGGGACCACCTGGGAGGTCTTGGTGGACGGTCCGAGAGGTCCTTTTTGGACCTCCTGGGAGGTCCTGATGGACTTTCCAAGAGCTCTTGGAGGACCTCTCGGGTGCCCTAGGATTTGTCGCTACACACTCTTCACTTGGCCTCCATCAACGCATGATGGGTCTTCACTTGACTTGATGATCAACACATGATCATCTCCTCTTCTTGAACATCATCAACACACGATGATTTCCTTCACTTGACTTCCACCAACACATGATGGAACTCCTCTTGACTTGATGATCATCAACACATGATGTTATCCCAAGTCTTCATTATCATGAAACATAACCTGCTTATCCAACTCATGGAAAATGTTAGTTCCATAATATGATTATCATTAATTACCACAACATACCATTAACTCATAATGGTAGGACAAGATACCACAATCTTTCCCTCTTTGGTAATTGATGATAACCACTTCAATAACAAATAATTGAATGTATATTGGTATGAGTATATACGCACTATACAAGTTGTATATACTCGTATAAATATATATAACTACACAAGTTATATATACTCAAAGGATATATGAGCACACATGTCTCATATACACACATGAATATATTAACTACACAAGTTATATATATTCAAGGATATGTGAGTGCACATGAACTACACAAGTTATGTTATACTCACATATAAGTATATTTAGACTACACAAGTCTTATATACACACATGAATATATTAACTATGCAAGTTAAATATATTCAAGGATATGTGAGTACACATAAACTACACAAGTTATGTTATACTCACATATAAGTATATTTAGACTACACAAGTCTTATATACTCACATGAATATATTAACTACACAAGTTAAATATATTCAAGGATATATGAACTACACAAGTCTCATATATACTCATATGAATATATTAACTATGCAAGTTAAATATATTCAAAGGATATGTTTTAAAGTAAAGATCCCAAATATATGTGGAAACAGGAATATGGATCAATACTAATGAAACCTCAAAATATAGAATGAACTCCCCCTATATGTGTGCATACATGAATATGCAATAAGAACATATGCACATATTTAGGTTAATCTTTTGGTGGGGTTCAACCTATATTTTGGATCCGAGGAAAGCAACAATATATAAGAACTATGAAGTCGAATGCATACCTCTTTTGTTCTTTATATCTAAATGAGACTAATCATGGAATAAGGCAAATAGAAGAGTTAGTCTCACAAATAGATTTATCATTATAAATGCATACATGTTTGAATTTTCCTTTTGTTTATCCAATGAATTGGATTTGTCATTAATCACATGCATGCCTTCATGGTTTTCACCTTTATATCCAAATAAGACTACACAATATGTATATCAATAAACATGTTAGTCTCACAATTAGATTTGTCATTAATCACCAAAACTCCATTAACACATAATGGTAGGTCTAGATCTTTCATCCATCCTCCTTGCTGGCCTCCTCACTCAGCTCCATCCTCCATGCACGGCAGTACCCCTGCAGTGATGAAATTGTTGGCTTGGTGTTCATGTGATGAAATGAATTACATTTTTGTGTTGCAATGGATAATTCAGTGTGAAAATGTGCATGTTCTTGGTGCTTAGATTTTCCTGATAGGTGGAGTCATTCCCTTTCATGGATTTGTATGGATTCTGAAGTTTGATTCTACAACTGATGTTTGAACAATTTGTGTATGTTTATATGTTTGTTTTTCACTAGATGAACTGAAGAATGAAATGTAATGTTTATGATGCTGATCCTGCTGCTATGGATTGCAGTTGGGTTCGACTGTAATTGGGTTGAAAACCAAGGATGGTGTTTTCCTAGCTGTCGAGAAACGTGTGACCTCGCCGCTGCTAGTAATTGCGTCTTTACCTATTACTTCTTTTGACATGCTAAAATGATTGTTCAATTGTATGATCACAAGCTTCTGGTGCTGTCCTGGGCATGCTTTAGATTGTTGATATCTACATGGTTGTAAAACTGAGTTGTCAAATTGTTTGTAAAGTACACACTTATAACATGTATACATCGTTCTGATTAGTATTCATACAATTCAATTTTTCATTTGATTAATCCAAGTACTACATGCCTGTCTATTTGCAAGCTTGTTTGTGTGTTGTCCATTGTGATGATCGAGATGGTGCTAGTGCTTGGCATTGTGATGGTTTGCATTTCAGGGCATGCATGACAACTTGTTGTTGTTGATAGTTACAAATCAAATTACTTGATTGATATTAGATCAGTTAATATGTCATCTTTGATGTACTGCATGATTGGTGCATACTTACATGGACCTTGATGCCATGATCATAATTTTGAATTCTTTTCGATCAAATTGAGATATATGAATGTGATGAGTACTAGTACTGAACTGCTGATCAAATTGAGATATCAGTTTGCTGCTTGGTTTACTTTCAGTATTTAGTATTTAGTTTGATATTGTTTAGTAGATGTTAACAACAAAGGAATGATAATGTTGCCTAACACTGCTGATGTCGGTCCCAAGCCCGGAAAAAAGTGGAGGGGGCATGAATTGTCACTTTGTTGTACTGAACTAATTAATCCAAACATTGTCACTTTGTCACTAATTCTGTATATTGTATCAATCGATCCAAACATTGACAGTTCTTGGCATGACAATGGCAATGGAACTTATGGATCTCCTTGTTTCACATGGTGGAGAAATTTGTGCAACATACTTCAATTTGGTGCTTAATCAGTTTTATGACCTAATTGAGGTTGGTAAGATGTACTTGATATCTAGAGGATCAGTGAAACTTGCTCAGAAGTAGTTTACAATGACTATGAAGTAACTCTAGATGCTTCAACATCTATAGAAATTTGTTCGGTTACTCTTATTGTAATTATATCCATTAATGCATGTTCTTATTACATATACAGCTAAATTGATACAAATTATCCATAATTGCAAATCACTGATTGTTATTGCAATGTTCAATGTTTGTGGCTATGTAAAAATTGTCCATAATTGCCTTTAGATGAATTTTAGAATAATGATTGCAGTGGTTAAATTTTTTAGTGGTCATACTGTTAAAATTGCTGCTACTCGTGTATGCCAGGGAATTACTAACTGACTGAACATTATCAAAATTTAAATTCTGCTGGCATGGATTTGTTTTTAATAATTATTTATTGTAATATTTATTCATTGTAATAATTGTTTTGGTTGTATTCATTATTCATTGTAATAATTGTGTGTAATAATTACTTATTGTAATAATTATTTATGTAGTAATTGTTTGTAATAATTATTTGTTGTAATAAATGTTTATTGTAATAATTATCGTTAAATACGTTAATTGTGGTTTATTGCGTTGTTTACGGTATATTGTCGTTAATCGTGGTCAATATCGGTAGTTCTCGTCAATTGCGGTAGTTCTTGTCTATTGCATTAGTCGTCGTTAATAGTCGTCAATTGTCGTTAAATGTTGTTAAATGTCGTCACTTGTTGTTAAATGTTGTTAAATATCGTTAAATGTTGTTAAATATCGTTAAATATTGTTAATTGTGTTAAACGACATCAAATAAGTCATTACTGTCTTTAGGGGCATTTCAAACATTTCATATCTCGGAAGCTGCAGCCAGCATACCTAAAAGCCAGACAGCCAAACACCAAATTAGAAAAGCTCAGTCATTCAGCCCGCAGCTAGAAAGCCCTGCAGTACAGCCGGAAGGCGCTTTTCATAAATGCACAGCTGAAACAAACATGCCCTATAGCTTTTTTAAAAAGTAGCTTCTGGTTGAACTGTATGGCTGAAGGGTTATAAGGCCCTGTTTGGTATTACTATAGCTTTTCTAAAAAGTAGCTTCTGGTTGGACTGTATGGCTGGAGGGTTATAAGACCGACTGTTCCCTACGAAAAGCCGAAACCGAAGCTGTTCCAAATGGGGCCATAGGGAAATGGCTTTAGTGGCAGCGTTTTGAAAAATGGAGATGAGGAAACAAAAATGCAAAACCGTGTGTACACGTGGGTACATATATTATCTTAGCCCTCCGAAGTGTCTCGAGCTTTGCGTGAGTGATATGGCAATGATTAGAAGATGGAATGGTGGTTTGAATTTTGAAAGTTTGCATCAATCTAGTGGCATATTTGGTGGTCACACGTGTTCATATTTACACGTGGTGGCGAGTGAGTGATATCCCATATATATTCAAGAGGAAATCAACCATCCCATGTTATTGTATACACGTATTATTGGCATACAGACGTTGGTGACCCAATGGGCATCATGGGTCGGCCCACATACTGGAATGACTGTTGTGCTGGACAGCTAGAATATTGTGACATATACGGTGAATAGATTCCTCACTAGAACAAGGTACTAGCAGGCCTCAACTGTGTTAACATTTTTAACACTATAACAAAGTACGATCGGGATGAGGAAAAAATTCATTCACCGTATGCAACATTAACAACATCGATATATCCTAAAATCTAACTTTTCCCCTTGCATTCCATAAAACGAGAGCACAATAAATTCTCTCTCTCTCTCTTTTTTAGACCGAGCACAAGAAATTTAATAAACAACAAGGCCAGGGCCCAGATTTCCATCTTTTGTCGCATTCTGATAAATAACCCCATCAAGGGCAGAAAGAAACTTCTATCATCTATAACATAACACACATGGACTGCTAGTGGCATCACGGATGCTGATCTTCCTTAGAAACTGATGATGAGGTGGAGCCGGATTAGACATGAGGTTTCTTGCATCAGAGATAAACGACCGGGCATCATGTGGATCCTGTGAGGAAGTTTTTCATGTCAAATGGGTAATGAATTTGTGATCGACTAGCAAACAATACAATCGGCTCGCCTAACCTTGTTCATCGTCGTATCCACGCTAGACGACCTAAAAGGCAGCAGTCGACCCTGGCCTACACTCGCCTGCTGCTTAGTTCCTGGATCCTCCATCAATCAATGACTGATAAAAAACAAACAAACAAACAACTCAATCTTGGGCATACTTCAATCTTCAAAATTAGTATTTGCTCAATGCCTGGACATTCAAGAACTCACCTTGCCGTACAGCTCAGCGACATCTTGCGGAGAAAGAGCAACGGAGATACTACAAATTTGCGGAGGAGGGCCACGGACAGGGCAATGACAAGCTGAACAAATTCTTGCAGCGCCATATTATGAGGGGGAAAACTGTTGATATGTGATTCGAATTCTAAAGAGGCCAAGGTCTAGAGACGCAGATTTGTTTTTCGGATTTGTTTCTGTCTTCGACTCGAGTCAATTTTATGTCACCATATATATCCCTTGTAAGTCGCACAGGATGAGTTGACTACTCAAGAAAATCCCTGCGTTTTGTAAAAACTTTTTCTAATATAGTAAAGATCGTCGTCGTGCGCCCGTGGTTTTTCCTAAAAGGGTTGTCCATGTAAAAATTGGTGCCTCCCTGTTCTTGATCTACTTTCTTATTTGCTTGTCGATTTCTAACAAGTGGTATAAGAGCCACGTTCGTTGCCCATTTCAATCTAGGGTTTGTTCGACATGTCATCATTGAAGTATGATCTTTCGCTACTGGATCGGGACACGCGATTCTCTCTGTGGCAAGTCAAGATGCGGGCATTATTGGCGCAGTCTGATCTGGATGAGGTGCTGGATCGCTTTGGAAAGAAGACAACCAATACTTGGTCTGATGAAGAGAAGAGAAAGGACCGTAAGGCACTGTCCCAACTTCAACTTCACCTGCATAATAATATTTTGCAATAGTGCTGAAAATCACATCGGCTGGTGCTCTATGGCTGAAGCTGGAAGAGATATGCATGACAAAGGATCTCACCAACAAGATGCATCTCAAGCAGAAATTGTTCTTACACAAGTTGCAAGAGGGAGGTAATGTGTTGAATCATCTTTCAGAATTTAAAGAGATCGTCTCTGACCTAGAGTCAATGGAAGTAAAATATGATTAGTAAGATTTAGGTTTAATTCTTTTGTGTTTTCTACCTAGTTCATACTCAAATTTCAGAGATACCATATTGTATAGTCGTGATACACTAACCTTCAACGAGGTTTATGAAGCCTTGCATGCCAAGGAGAAGATGAAACAGATGGTATCTTCTGAAGGTTCAGGTTCACAAGCAGAATGCTTGTTTGTTCGTGGCAGGCAAAAGAAGAAGAACTCAAACAATGGATCTTGAGGTAAAAGTTCGAACGGATACATGGACCGATCGAAATCCAGAGGCAAGTACAAGTCGTGCAAATATTGCAAGAAAAATGGGCACAACATATATGAATGCTACAAGTAGCAGAACAAAGAAAAGAGGAACGACACATACAAACCAAAAGTTAAAACAGAAGATGAAGGTACGACAAATATAGCTCGTGATAGTAATTCTGATGGTGAGATGCTTGTTGTTTCTGTTATTGCTGGATGTGCTGAAACTAATGATGAATGGATTCTTGATACTACCTGCACTTTTCATATGTGCCTGAATAGAGATTAGTTTACAGCTTATGAGCCAGTCAATAGTGCAAGTTCTGTTTTGATGGGTGATGATTCAACATGTAAGGTAACAGGCATTGGCTCTATTCGGATCAAGATGTTTGATGACACCATCAGAACCTTATCGAATGTTCGATACATTCTGGATATGAAGAGAAATCTTATTTCACTGAGTGCCCTTAATGATAAAGGTTACAGGTATTCAGGTAGAGGTGGAGTCCTCAAGATCACCAAAGGTTCTCTTGTTGTAATGAAAGGTGACAGAAAGGCTTCCAATGGCCTATATTATCTTCGAGGCACGACAGTTACAAGTAATGCTACTATTGTTTCAAAAACGTTATCAGATTCTGATGCTACTAATCTTTGGCATATGTGTCTTGGGCATATGAGTGAACTTGGCTGGCAGAATTAAGCAAGAGAGGACTTTTGGAAGGATATAGCATCGGCGACATGAAATTTTGTGAGCATTGCATCTTCGGCAAACACAAGAGGGTGAAGTTCAATACTTCGGTTCATAATACAGAAGGTATTTTGGATTATGTGCATTCTGATTTATGGGGACCATCTCGCAAGCCATCGCTTGGAGGTGCTCGTTATATGTTAACAATTATTGATGATTACTCTAGAAGAGTGTGGCCTTATTTCTTGAAGCATAAATGAGAAGCATTTTCAACATTTAAAGAGTGGAAGACTATGGTTGAAAGGCAAACTGAAGAGAAGGTAAAGAACCTTCGCACTGATAATGGGATGGAATTCTGTTCTAATGAATTTGAATCATATTGCAAGACTGAAGGCATTGTTAGGCACTACACCGTTCCCCATACTCCTCAACAAAATGATGTAGCTGAGCGTATGAACATGACCATCATTTCCAAGACCCATTGCATGTTGTCAAATGTAAGTTTGCATAGGCGTTTTTAGCTGAAGCTGCTTCCACTGCTTGCTATCTTATTAATCGGTCACCCTCTATTGCAATTGAAAAGAAGACTCTAATTGAGGTATGGTCTGGTTCCCTAGCAAATTATTCAGAATTGAGAGTTTTTGGTTGTACTGCTTATGCTCATGTTAATAATAAAAAATTAGAGCATAGAGCTGTTAAGTGCATCTTTCTTGGTTATAAATCTGGTGTTAAAGGATACAAGTTGTGGAATCCTGAAACAAATAAGCTTGTAACTAACAAAAATGTTGTCTTTAATGAATATGATATTCTTCTTGATAAACTGTCTACTAATGTTCCTGTTGAGAGTGAGTAGAATTCAAGTGTTCAAGTGGAGCACTCTGTTGGTTCAGGTGACACATCAGATAAGGAAAATATTGTTGTTCATGATGCACCTATTGTTGAGGATCCTCCTATTGTTGAGTAGCCACCACAACGGTTCATTGCAGTTGACAGGCCTAGGAGGAAGATTAATCCACCCAAGAGGTTGATTGAAGAAGCTAATATTGTTGCTTATGTTTTGAGTGTGGCAAAAGAAATTGAAGGTAATACAGAACCTTTATCATACTCTGAGGCTATTAACTCCACTGATTGCAATAAGTGGATAACTGTTATGCATAATGAGATAGAGTTACTTGAAAAGAATGACACTTGAGAATTAGTAAAGTTACAAAAAGAGAAGAAGCACATCCGTTGCAAGTGAATTGTCAAGAAAAAAGAATGTATTTCTCCAAATGATGAGACAAGGTATAAAGCAAGGTTAGTTGCCAAAGGTTATAGCCAGATTCCAGGTGTTAACTTTAATGAGGTTTCTTCCCCTGTTGTTAAACATAGCTCAATTCGCTCTTTACTCAGTATAGTTGCTATGCATGATTATGAGCTTCAGTAGTTAGATGTTAAAGCTATAGTTTTGCATGGAGAGTTAGAAGAAGATATCTGTCGGTGTTTTAGAACCGAACTTACGTAAAGATTGTTTGATTCGGGGGGGTCTCCTAGAATGAAATCACGCAAAGAGATCGACACGGGGATTTTTATACAGGTTCAGGCCTTCTCCTGAGAGAATAAGAACCCTACTCCTGTGTGTGTATGGTATTGAGTATCTTCTGAACAATCAGGGGAAAAACTAAGACTATTACAGATAGTGCTTGTATTCCTGATGGCCCGATCGATCCCCCTTTCCTTTCTCTGACTGTCGCCTTTTATAGTACATGAAGGAACAGCAGTTACTCCAGGTGAAGCGGCGCCTCATCACATCCCGTAACTGGCGCACATTGGTAGTAATCGCCGGTGTATTAACTCCTCCACGTCGCTCAACAGCTATATACCAGAGATAATGGAGTATTATGTGCTATTACTCCATGAGAATAACAAATAAGATATAATATTTGTTTGAATCCTTAACAAATAAGACCCACTTGTCTCAGTAGGTTTATTTGATCATAAGGTGGTCGTAGGTGACCTAGTCGTGAGAGGAGCCTCGACTATGAGGTAGTCGTAGCAAGTCTTACGACTATGGGATAGTCATAGCATAACTTACGACTATGGGGGTGGTCGTAGAAGGACTTACGACCACTCATTAGGCTCTTCCTCATAATATAAGGGGTACTCTCGGGGTCCACATGACGTCATATTTACCTATAATAAAATTATAGATAAAAGATAAAATGAGGATTATTATATCCTCGTCATCTAGCCCCCACTTCAAGTGAAAGAAACTTACTTGGTAAAGGAGTTATAGATGGTCCTACGATCACGAGAGGATCGTAGAAACATAGTCGAAGGAAAAACTCTTGATTGTATATTACTTTGACCGAAATGTGCTTGGTCAAGAAAATTACCTCGACTATCAAGTAGTCGTAAAAGCATTCCTACGATCGCGAGGTGGTCGTAGTATAGTGATCGGAAGAAATAACTTTCCGATTATCGTTTCCTTTGGTTGAAAAGATCTAACCAAGGAAGTAATTTAAGCTTGAGTGTAAACACAAACCTGATTTTCTCGAGCAGACACCTTTGGGAATCTCAAATGGCGCTTGAGTTAGTGCATGCATTGAAGCGATTCGAGACTGTGGCGACCCTTGGAATGTCACGCCTCCGACTCAAGGTACGCGGTTATAAATACCTACCGGGTAGTCGTTTTCGACTTGACTACTTATATAGTGCTTACAGGGTTTGTCGTGGAAAAACTCACGACTATATACTAGTCGTAATAGATTTACGACCGGATGTTTAGTCGAAGGAGAACTTACGACTAGACCCATAGTCGTAGAAGAACTTACGACTGGATCAATGGTTGTAGGAAAACTTACAACCGATTTAATAATGTTCATGTCCACTTTTAACCTTCAGTTAAGCAAATGATGAAAAAAAAACTACGCCGACTCGCTCGATTATCAAAAAGAGGAGTCGAGAAAGTTCTGAGAAAAGTAGAATTTCTCTGAGGAAGCTTAAAGAGCTAATTACGCAGCCGAAAGGATGCGAGAAAGGATAAACGATAAGTCTTGAACTTAAGATCGCTTATGTTTTCGATCTTTGCTCGATGCTACTTCTTTTAGGAAAAGAAGATGACATGAAAAGCTCGAATGAAGTCCAAAATAAAACTTTGGTCATTCACGAGATTTCTCGTATCGCCAGAGAGAAAGATGAAGAAATTACAAGATTAAAATCCCGAAGGTCAGGTAAGCAATTCTTTACCTGCAATCTTTTACGAGTTCTTTCCTTTTTTACTCTTATTTCTCTTCTAGAAATGGACCGTGAACTGGGACGTCTCGAAAATGAGCTCAGGGATAAAACCATAATTTATCTTTGAAACCGTCGCATTGCCAAAGAAAATGTGGAGGAAATTAGATCATGGGAAAAGAAGCATCTTTGAAATCGTTGCCTCCCATGAGGAAGAAATTAAGAAGTTGGATTCTCGATTAGCAGGTAAGGAAATATTTTCCCTGTGATTATTTTTGTTTTCTTTTCCTCTAGAAGTTTATTTTTGCTTGACCGGTCTTTCTCTTTTCAGAGCAAGCGGTCGAAAACAAACAACTCCGCGAGGCTTCGACTCGTACCCAACAGGAGATGGAGACAATGAAGATCAATCTTCAAAGCAGTGTCACGCTCCTGAACAATGTACTTGGTGAGCTACATACTGAGGGAAAAGCTCCTCAAGATGATACGATGGCTGCTCACATAAGTACAATTGGGGAACAAGTCGGAACTTTGCAAGAACTGATAACCACCCTGAAAGCCAACCAAGCTGACTCAATAAAGGAGGCGGTCGAAATTGCTGTAAGTTATGCATTGGCAAAACTTAAAGCTCATGACCCCAGCCTTAACATTCATCCAATCGGTTTAATTTAAGCGCCTGAAGCAGAAGCAAGTCGTCTGATTGAAGAAATGCAATCAGTTGGCCGGAAGGTTTCGGAGGAGATGCAACTGGGTTCTCCCTCTTCAGAGTAGTTTGTAACAATCCTGAAAAACAATCTTTTGTCGTTGTATTATATAATCCATCTTGTTTCCTGCAAATCATCTTGTCGAGTAGTTAGTAACTCAAAAGATAATTAACGAATGAAATACTAAGAATTGAAGTCAAATTAATAACTTTATCCTAGCCCCCGACTATTTGCTTAGTTTGTTTCGACAAACTAAATAAATAGTGTTAAAAAGGGTTTCTCAAAACAGAGAGGTTTGGTTAACTTGTAGTTTTTGGTCACGATTGTCATGCACTGGTCGAAAAAATAGTAACGAATCGACACTAGGAAGTTCCTTCCAGTGGGCAGGACCACGTGCAGAGAGGAAAGGCTTCGACTAGGTGATGTCACCATTTCCGACTAGATTAATTAAATCGAGAACAGCAACTTGAGTTAAACAAACATCCAGAGAACTTCAAAAATTCGTTAAGCCCTTCTTTGGAGGCTTCAATAAGTCCGTCTGTTATCAAGAGTAGGAAACTGAACAATGCTAGGAAGTTCCTTCTAGTGGGCAGGACCACGTGCAGAGAGGAGAGACTTCGACTAGATGTGTTTCTTCCTCCGACTTAGTTAAGACGAATCGAATACACCAAAGGCAGTTGAATAAATCTTAAAAAGTGCACTCTGCTTAGAATAAAAAAAATAAAAATAAAGTGAAGAAATAACCTAAGATGAAAGGAGTTGGCCTTAAAAAATATTTCGACTAAATAAAACCCGAGTTCTTTGTGTTGGCAACAAAAGCGAGTAACGAGTTGACACTAGGAAGCTCCTTCTAGTGGGTAGGACCACATGCAGAGAGGAGAGGCTTCGACTAGGTGATGTTATCTGCCTTTTGACCAGTGTAAAGAAAACTGGGTGTTTGAAACATAGTCGAAAAATTATGAAAGCACTACTCAGAAGTAAGACAATAGAGATAGAGAAAACCTGAGTTTTTATTGTCTGAATGATTGGTTACACATAGAACTTGCGTAACTGGTCGATGTTCCAAGAATTTGAGAGAACCTGGCCGTCTTCCATTGCCAATCGTCATCGACCACAGACGAGTAACTTCGACCATCGTAAGGACCTTCTCACTTGGGAGAAAGTTTGTTCCGATTAGACTTGGATTGGCAAAGCCTCAATACCAAGTCACCTACAAAGAAGGTCACGAGGTTGGACCTTCGATCGTAGTATCTTCGCAGGCTTGTTGGTAGACCGCCGAAGCAATTAGGGCTGGTTTCTCCTTTCTTCAAGTAGATTAATATCATCTGCTCGAATTTGTTCTGGTTGGAGTCTGTGAATGTTTAGACTGTGTTGACCGTATCTTTAGTTCCGAGGAAGCATGGCTTCAAAGACCAAGACTAGAAAGAAAGGTGTTTCTCCTGTGTCTGATCGGTAGTTGTCTGAATCGCCCATAATACAGAGGGTAACTCTTGTACCCAAGCCCCCGAGCGTTTGATGAGCTGGTCGAAAACTCGAGTCTTAATTCCTCTCATTATTTGGCCGTTTGCACGTTCGACTGCCCCATTACTCTGGGGATGGGCCATAGAAGCATAACACAACTTGGTACCTAACTCGTCGCAAAATTCCTGAAATTTTGCGCTCGAAAATTGCTTACCATTATCTGTAATTATTCGACTCGGTACTCCAAATCGAGTAATTACACATCTCATCATAAACCGCTTTGCCGCTTAGTTGTTATCGATCCGCAGTTCGGCTTCAATCCATTTTGTGAGCGTATCAATAGCCACAAAAGGAACTCAAACCTCCCGGAGCTTTGGGGAACGGTCCCAGGATATCAAGACCCAGTTGCAAAAGGCCAAGATAGAGGTATTGTTTGTAATGCCCGAGCCGGTTGGTGTATTTGCTCGCTATGAAACCGCATTGGACACACTTTTAACCAACTCTTTAGCATCGTATAGGGTCATTTGGCGGTAAAACCTTGTCGAAAAGCCTTGCCGACCAGCGTTCAGTAGGAAGCATGATTTCCACAGATGCCACCATGTATGTCGTGAAGGAGTGTTAATCCTTCGCTCTGCGAATGCATCGCATGAGCACCCCTTGAGTACCTCGTTTATAGAGAACTCCTTCGACCAAAGTATACATTTTGGCTTTTTCGGGATAAGCGATCCGCCTCGAGATCGTCTTGGTCTGACGTAACCCTTCAAGATAATCATAGATGGGCACCATCCATGTATCCTCGTACTCTAGAGAGGCTGCCTCAATAGGAGGTGTCTCGGCTCGTCGACCGAGAGAAGGCTTCGAGTTGTTCCAAGAAGACTCCTTTTGGTACCTCGGATCGAGAAGAAGCTATTCGAGCAAGCCGGGTCTGCGAGGAAATTATCCTTTCGAGGATGAATTGTGCCTCGAAACCTAAAAATGCTTTTCTAGCTTACGCACTTCCGATAAGTACCGAGACATTGTCGGGTTAGAAACCTTTGGTACTCTTTGCCAACTTGATTCACGACTAGTTGAGAGTCTCCTCTCACGAGTAGTCGGCGAATTGAGCGCTTTCATTGCTTTCAGATACCGCCTAGCAAACCTTCAGATTCGCCACATTATTAGTGGCACGAAAGTTTAATTGTATGGCATACTTTAAGGTCTCTCGGTAGGAGATACCAGACCACCCGACCCGAGCCACTTAAAGTAAGCGACCCGTCAAAGTACATAAATCCGGGTCGTGGGAATCGTCTTGGGGATCTGAACGAGTTCAAGATTTGTCCATTCGGCGACAAAGTCCGCCAAGATCTGATTTAATGGCCGTTCGGGACACGAAATGGATGTCGAACTCCCCAAGTTCGACCGACCATTTTGCCATCGCCTCTTTGTTTCCCTATTCGGAGGATCGCTCCCAAGGGAAACTCGAGGCAGCCTGACTAGTTTGTGCGCTGAAAATAATGCCACAGCTTCCTCGAAGACATGAGGAGGGCATATAAAGCTTTTGGACCCGAGGATAACGCTCCTTAGGTCCGTAAAACTTCACTTACGTAGTAAACCGGTCGTCGTACATTTTCACGTTCTCGACTACTCTGCGCTTCTTGCTGTGGCGTGGCGCCTAGGTAAACTAAGGCGTTTCTTGAACCTCGGAGACCGAATAGAGCACTCGTAAGGTACCTCTTGACATCCTCAAAGGCAGCGTTTGCCTCTTTCGACCACTCAAAACTTTCGTGTTTCCTTAGAAGTTTAAAGAAAGGTAGTCCCTTTTCTCCTAGTCGTGCGATGAAACGACTTAAAGCCGCCATGCACCCAGTGAGTTTGTGGACTTCTTTCCGTGTAGTTGGAGGGCGCATTTGTAAAATGGCTTTTATCTTTTGATTTGCTTGATTCCTCGTATAGATACTAGAAATCCAAGTAATTTCCTGAAGAGATTCCAAATACACATTTCTCGTGATTAAGTTTTAAGCGATGTTTTCTCGAGATTGTCGAGCGTTTCTTCTTGCGTCGATAATATGATTAAGTCTCTTGATGCTTTTGACAACTAGATCATCAACATAGGCTTCTAGATTTCGCCTAATTGAGATGAAAAAGTTACTGCATCAAGCGTTGAAAAGAAGCGCCCGCATTTTTTAGACCAAATGGCATTTTGACATAGCAAAATATACCAAATGGTGTAATAAATACGGTCTTTTCTTCATCGCTCTAGACACATATTGATCCGGTGGTATCCGAATATGCATCTAAAAACTTAACATTTCACAACCCGCAGAGAGTCAACCAACCGATCGACACGAGGTAAAGGAAAATCATCTTTTGGACAAGCTTTATTAAGATCGGTAAAGTCTCGCACATACGCCATTTGCCGTTTGACTTTCTAACCATTACAGGTTAGCCAACCATTCTCGGTGGTTGACCTCTCTATAAAGCCCGCTTAAGTAGCTTATCAATTCGATTTAATAGCATCTCGTCGATCGGGGCAAATCTCCGCAATTTTTGTTTTACGGGTACTTTGTCGGTAGTAAAGCTAGCTCAGTCTTTCGATCACCTCCACAGGGACTCGGGCATGTCGGATGCTTGCCACGAATACATCTGCGTTAGCTCGGAGGAAGGTGATGAGGCGTCTTCCTATTTGGGGTCGGAAGTATCCCGATCTGAGCGATCTTGAGGCTCCCTGCGTCGGAGGAACCTCTTTGACTTTGTCGTTCGGCTTTGGTGTAGCTTTGAGGCTTCGACTTGCTAGTCGAAGGTGACTTTCTTCTCGAGTTGGTATTTGTCCTACCATCTCGAGGGATCAACTGATCGCGGTATCGCCATCTTCTTGTCACAATGGATAGTGATTACTCCTTTGGGACTGGCATCTTAATACATTGATATCCATAATGAGTAGCCATTAAGAATTTTGCCAAAGTTGGTCGTCCGAGTATGGCATTATATGCTTATGTCGAAATCGACCACATCAAAGGATATTTTCTCGTCACCGAAATTACTTGGTGAACCAAATGTTAAAGGAAGAGAAACTTGACCAATTGGTTTGGCCGAAGATCCCGGTACAATCCCATGGAAGGAGTATCGTACCGGTCTTACTTTGGTCCTGGGTACTTGCATGTCATCCAGAGCACTCGTAAATAAAATATTTAACGAGCTTCCACCATCAACTAAAACTCGATTGACCCGACAATTGTTGATGGTGGGTTCGACCACGATTGGATATCGACTTGGTCGAGTCGAAGGAATCGGGCAGTCATTCTTCTCGAAAGAGATGGTGACTTCCACCACTTGGTAATTTATTGACGAGAGGAGGGTCTATGGAGTTTACCTCACGTTCGGCAGACCTTAAGTCGCCGCTTTGATTCATATGCCGATGATCCCCCGTAGATGTGTTCGATGGTGTGTTGCGGATCCTGGAACGGCATCTCCTCTTCGTTATCTGAAGATTTATGACCACTTGTTTGACCTACCTGTTCGAGAGTGGGAAGTGGTCCTTTGCCGTTGTAGTAGTCTTCAAGCTTTTCGTTGGAATACCGGCGATTCTGAAGGTCATGCCCTTCCTTTTTATGGAAAGGACACCACCTAGGCTTATCATTTTTCCGATCGTATGCTTACCTTTGCCTCTGTCGGAGTGCGGCTTGGATGTGCGTGGTTCTTTATCATTCACAGCCAATACCTTCTTGGAACCGTTGGTTTGGAGTTTTTGACTATCTGCCTTGTTCTTGGACTTTTTTGCTTTTTTATCCTTCTTCTTACCAATGTCGCCTGCTCGAGAGGTATTGTCTTCTCGATCTATTGTATTGTTCCACTCGACCGCCTCGAGGCAAGGGCATATCGATCGACCATCTCAAGAGTTCGCAAGCAGTAGGTGGGTTTAAAGCAATGTCTTCGTTATTCTCCTACTACGGACTCCTGGCTTGAATGCCCCGATGACGATGAATTAGAAACTTCCTAATTGAGTTACTGAACCCGACTAAAGCGCTTGATGAATTGGCGCAAGGTCTCGTTGTCATTCTGTCTCATCCGTGCAAGTCATCCTCCTTTCGTAGGCATTGTAAGTGCCTTGGAAATTTGCCAAGAGAAGGTCGCAGAGGTGTTGCCAAGAGTAAATCGACTCGAGTGGTTGATTCAAGAACCACGATCGAGCGGATCCTTCGAGCACGCTTGGAAGATAATTTGCCATTACATGCTCTCCTCCTCCTGCTTGCTCGGACAAATTGCCAGTAGATTTGAAGGAATTCAATGGGATTTTGGGAACCATCAAACTTTTCCATGTTCACTGGTCGAAAACGAGGTGGCCAGCGAACAGCTCGGAGATCAGGCGAGAATGCCCGACATCTAGTAATGACTTATTGACGCCTCCTTTGCAGAAAGAAGGGTTTATATCATCGTGGTCGTACTCGGCGATACCCGATAATAGGTTGACCGACCTATGATAGATCTCGGTTTCACGAGGAATACTCGTAGTTTATCTCTTCTTTGCATATTCCCATGTCGGAATGGTGAGCGATCACCTCTCAGGGGTTTGTCGATCATCGACCGCTCGAAAGACATTTCTCCGGTAGGTGATCGATCGACTTCTTCGCTAAGGCCGATTCCTCCGTGGTGATATGTTCGATCGACCGTAGCCAAAGAATTCAGATTGCTATGACTTCTGAATGATGTCGTGGCGAGGCGCTCTTGCCATCGTGTTCCGAAGCCTTTGTGCGATCTCTTCAACGAAGAGGTCGTAGCCTGGTGCTCGGGCTAGCTCTTGAGTTGGATTCTCGAGCAAGTCATTGATGTACTGAAGTTCTCGAGCTTCCTTCGATCGATATTGGATGCGCCCAGACAGATTCTTCTGAGCTTCAATTTTCTTCCGTCGAATAGCCTCAAGAGCTTCTATGTCGGACTCTTGAGACTGCCTCAATGAAGTGCGAGAATGTCGAGGATTTCTCTCGCGTTCATGAAGGTGTTGGTCGTGTCCGCCAGTGGTGGCGTCCTTGCCAACGTCACGAGGGGGCGCAGTGTGTGATCTTCGGGAAGGGTCTCCATCTCGGTCTCTAGAAGAGTGATCTTGATCTGAGGGAAGGACGAAGACCTCCCGTTGATGATTCTCACTTGCGCTCGAGGCCTCTCCGCTTGAGGAGTCGTCGAGAGACACCATCTGGCGACTTGGAGTAATCCTCCGGTAGGGAAGTGCTGGTTATAACCGTCTCCGTCGGCAGTGTGATCTCATGGAGAGATGGTCGAATTTGTAGGAAAAGCATACTTGATCCGCTCTCTCTGGCGTCATCCGGAGAGAGAGGATCACCAGATGCCGGTGAAGTCCCAGAATTGTGGCTTCCAAAGCTTGCCTCACCAAGTCGGACCGCCTTAGGGGGACTTGGACACTTCGAGAAAAAACTCTCGTCGTGTCGTGAGTCCACAGGTGTGGTCTGGTCGATTGACCCTTGTCCTTTGAGAGGGTAGATTCCTCTCTCGGACGTACTGTTGTGGGGGATAAGGATCCCTCCTCAACTCCGCCGGCGACATTGTCTCCTAGATCTGTGGGAAGATCCCCGGAGGCAGCAATGCCATAGGATGAGTCATCACTTGGTTCGTAATCGAATCCGGCATCCATGTCGACGTCTGCGTAATCTGCCAAGTCGAACCAATTCTCCTCGTTCCATTCTCCTGCCATGAGTGCATGAGTTTTGGAAAACAGAGAGTATGTTGACAAGAGATTACCGAAGAATCCCCACGGTCGGCGCCAACTGTCGGTGTTTTAGAACCGAACTTACGTAAAGATTGTTTGATTCGGGGGGGTCTCCTAGAATGAAATCACGCAAAGAGATCGACACGGGGATTTTTATACAGGTTCAGGCCTTCTCTTGAGAGAATAAGAACCCTACTCCTGTGTGTGTATGGTATTGAGTATCTTCTGAACAATCAGGGGAAAAACTAAGACTATTACAGATAGTGCTTGTATTCCTGATGGCCCGATCGATCCCCCTTTCCTTTCTCGATTTATGCGCCTTTTATAGTACATGAAGGAACAGCGATTACTCTAGTGAAGCGGCTACTCATCACATCCCGTGAATCGGCGCACATTGGTAGTAATCGCCGTGTATTAACTCCTCCACGCCGCCAACACTATATATCGAGATAATAGAGTATTATGTGCTATTACTCCATGAGAATAAACAGATAATGACTGTTTGAATCCCTTAACAAATAAGACCCACTTGTCTCAGAGGTTTATTTGATCATAAGGTGGTCGAATGGTGACCTAGTCGTAGAGGAGCCACGACTATGAGGTAGTCGTAGCAAGTCTTACGACTATGGGATAGTCGTAGCATAACTTACGACTATGGGGGTGGTCGTAGAAGGACTTACGACCACTCATTAGGCTCTTCCCTCATAATATAAGGGGTACTCTCAGGGTCCACATGACGTCATATTTACCTATAATAAGAATTATAGATAAAAGATAAAATGAGGATTATTATATCCTCGTCAATATCTATATGGATCAACCTGAAGCTTTTATTGTTCCTGGAAAAGAGAACCTTGTTTGTAAGTTAAAAAAGCCTCTTTATGGATTGAAATAATTTCCTAGGCGGTGGTATAAGAGATTTGACGCCTTCATGTTTTCTCAAGGTTTTAAGAGGTCTGATTATGATAGCTGTGTTTATTTGAAAATTGTCAATGGTTCAGCTATATATTTGCTCCTATATGTTGTTGACATGCTGATTGCAGCAAAAGATAAAATAGAGATAGCAAAGTTAAAGGCGCAGTTGAGTGGTGAATTTGAGATGAAGGATTTAGGTAAGCAAAGAAAATTCTTGGCATGGAGATATCCAAGGACAGGCCCTGTGGAAAATTATACCTATGAGCCAGAAAGGGTATATTGATAAGGTCCTTCGTTGCTTTAATATGCATGAGGCTAAACCAGTGAGTACTCCATTAGTTGCATATTTCAGATTATCTTCAGCTTTATGTCCACAGTCAGATGATGATGTTGAGTACATGTCTGGAGTCTTATATTCTAGTGCAGTTGGTTCTCTTATGTATGCCATGGTATGTTCTTGTTGTGATTTATCACATGAACTAAGTGTTGTTAGTAGATTCATGGCTAATCCTGGTAAAGAGCATTGGAAAGTGGTTCATTGGATTTTTAGATACTTGCGTGGCACATCTAATGCTTATTTACAATTTGGAAAATCTAGAAATGGACTTATTGGTTATGTGGATTCTGATTATGATGGTGATTTGGACAAGAGGAGGTCACTTACAGGTTATGTGTTCACCATTGGTGGTTGTGCTGTGAGTTGGAAAGCAAGTTTACATGCCACTGTAGCTTTATCTACCCCTGAAGCAGAGTATATGGCTATTTCTGAAGCATGCAAAGAAGCTACATGGTTGAGAGGTTTATAAACTGAGCTTTGTGGAGATACTTCTTGCATTACTATGTTTTGCGATAGTCAAAGTGCTATATGCCTTACAAAGGATCAGATGTTTCATGAAAGGACAAAGCACATCGATGTCAGATATCATTATATTCGAGATGTCATTTCTCAAGGTAATGTTAAAGTATGCAAGATAAGTACTCTTGATAATCCTACTGATATGATGACAAAGCCAGTTCCAGTTACTAAGTTTGAGCTTTGCTCAAGCTTGGTTGGTGTTAAAGTTTAGTCCAAGAGACTTTCGACGCACGGTGGTTATTTATTGTTGGAGAAGTTTTTTTTCATGTGCTACAAGGAGGGAATTCGTCTCAAGGTGGAGATTGTTGATATGTGATCCGAATTCTAAAGAGGCCAAGGTCTGGAGGCGTGGATTTGTTTTTTGGATTTGTTTCCGTCTTTGACTCGAGTCAGTTTTATGTCACCATATATACCCCTTGTAAGCCGCACGGGAAGAGTTGACTACTCAAGAAAATCCCTACGTTTTGTAAACATTTTTTCTGATATAGTGAAGATCGCCATTGTGCACTGTGGTTTTTTCTCGAAAGGGTTTTCCACGTAAAAATCGGTGCCTCCCTGTTCTTGATCTACTTTGTTATTTGCCTATCGATTTCTAACAAAAACTGCATTTCCTTTCTCTTATGAAGAGCCAACACCACCACGGAGCAAAGCCAGAACACTGCGATGTCAAAAGTGATGTCGCACACGATGAGCATAAAATAGCAAAGCCAATAGATGTTCTTCAAGAATGGAGCACGGCACAGCAGACGCAAACCCCACACCGTCAAGAATGGATCCGTTGATGGGGCCAGAGGCGGAGCGCACACAGCCGGTGTCCCGCTGCTCGCTTGTGCCTCCACACGCCCACGCGCGCCACCCGGAACGGCCCTGCCTACCGGGCTACTACGCTAGGGTTTGGGTGGATGACTCGATGGGAGTATTGGAGAGTGAGGAATTGGGGGTGGATAAATCAGGTGCTCATCTTATCGAGTTTTATTTGAAATTGATACAGTTTGATTCAATATCATCTTATTAATAGTTTGAAAGTACTTTTAGAACCGAGCTAACGAGCTGAGCTGAGCTGAGCTGAGTCAGAGTGAAATTCAATTTAATTCAAAATCGACTTATTTCAATGTTTAACCAATTAACGAGTGTAATTGGAGTAATTTTGAACCGAGCCAACGAGATTTTTTTTCCACCCCTATCTGTGGGTGTAGAGAGAGTTTTTTTTATAGAGAAGATGGGGATTAGGGAGAGTGAGCTGAGAGCCTAAGCCTGAGCCTGGGCCCGAGCCTAAGGGAGAGCCGAAGAGGTGAGGTAGTGTGGGGGTTGGTGGGCTTGGCCCAGAAGACCATCGCGTGCTTGTGGCTTGGCTTGGCCTGCATGAGAGGACTCGGCCCAAAGCTCTTCCCTAGCTTTCATCTACCTCCAAACATGCCTAAGACCTGCACGCCATGTCCACATGGAGTCCTGCTGGTGCTAGCAGGGCGTACCCAGCGTTCGGCCTCAGCTGCCTCCTTGGTGGGTCCGCCCATGCAGGAATGATTAGTTGGGTCTCATGAGCTATATGAGTCACATGGGTCATATGGGCAAAGAGAGAGACTCTAATATGTACAAGACGCTTAACACCCCCACCCCTTTCAAACTCAAGGTGGGTCAGGAGGATCTAATGAACTGAGTTTGAGTAGATAAAGTCGATGTTGTTCTCGAGCCTGAGCCTTAGTAAAGAAATCTGCAACTTGAAATTAAGAGGGTACATACTGGAGGTCGATGGTCGACTGCTGACAATGAGACCGTGTGAATAATTCATCAACACCAATGTGCTTTGTCAACTCATGCTTGACCGGATTACTAGCAATCTGAATGACACTTGCATTGTCACAAAACAAAGGTGTGTGATTATCACAACATCAAGATCAACCAAAAGCCATCGAAGCCAAACAATCTCTAATCTCTTAGGTGGTAGCAGCAAGGGCGTGAAGCTCAACCTGTGTACTAGAGCGTGACACCGTAATTTGCTTCTTGGACATCCAGTCAATGAACGAAGTACCAAGAGAGATGTAGTAGCCAGTGATAGATCGACGATCAACGGGACCACTCATCCAAGTGAAGTCAGAGTAAGCATGGAGCTGGAGTTGACTCAAACTGGAATAGAACAGACATCTGGACACAGTCCCCCTCAAGGATCTCAACACCCGAAGAATATTACCATAGTGGACTGAGGTGAGAGCACTGACAAACTGGCTCAACACATGAATAACATGATCAATGTCTAGCCTGGTGACAGTGAGATAAACAAGGCTCCCAACAAGCCGATGATAGCGGGAAGGATCGGTCAGTGATAACCGACTATAGGACAAAGATGTAGGTGGAGCTCTATGGGTGTGGCAGCATTGCTGTAAGATCGAGGAGGCCGATTAGAGGGGGTGAATAGGCAGTTTTAAAAATCTTTTGGCTAAAACCGAGTTTTATGCAGAATTGTAAATCAATTCGGTTTTGCTCAATTAAAACCTAAATCAACTAGTCTCGACTAAGTGCACCAATAATATAAGACTATTGATAATGATAGCAAACATACAAAGACATATAAGCAATTTAATTCTAGGAATGTAAATTGCACAAAGTAAAACACAAGAGAAACAAACCACAATGACACAAGGATGTTTCACCGTGGTGTTCGAAGACTTGCCAGTCTCCCCTAATCCACGTTGAGGTAAGCCCAAACCAATTGGACCGGCTCCACGAATTAAGCCAAACACCCCAATTCCACTAGTGATAGCTCTTTCCCGCTCCGGGTAGGTGAGCTCCAACCTTCACAACACGCCGGGCCTTCTCACAAGCTTCTTGAGAAGATCACCGGTCCACGACGCCTCCACGCCGTCTAGGTGTCAGCAAACACCAAGAGTAATAAGCCAAGCCCCTTACTTAACTCTCACCATGTGCAACGAATGCACAAGCTCAAGTGGATACGAAATCCACCTCTATATGCGACACATGTAACTAGAGACCTCTCTCCTTGCTCACAAGGTGCAACACATGCACAATTGAGAGGAGAAGCTCACACTAGCTCAAGAGAGTGAAATGGAATGCCAAAGATTGTCTCTCAACCGGCCAAGGAGGTATTTATAGCGTCCACAACAAAAACTAGCCATTGAGAGCAGAAATCTCCAAAAATCAGGATTTACGGTAGTACCGCTGTACAAACCCGGTACTACCGTTTTTACTGTTCAACGGTCGAAAAGGGTGCATTAAATGCTAAAAAACTAGCCGTTGAAAGTTTGGTGTGGTACTACTGCACTCATAGAGGCCGGTACTACCGTTCTATGGTAGTACCACTCTTCCGGGCGGTATTACCACAGGTGAATTTTAGCTCAAACGACACTCGGAAAAAGGTCATAACTTTTGACTCCGATGTCGGAATTGAGTGATCTTGGACTCTATGGAAAGCTTATTCAGAGGGCTACACGACCCACCTATTTGATTGATCTTAAACATATTTGATCAAATCAAAAAGTACAACTCCAAAGAGCCACTACTATGGTCTAAGTCCAAAGAAAATAGCAACAAGCAATCTTAGACCATGCCTAGGAAAAATGTATGAATCCCAACAATTTGCAAAACATATTTGCAAACTTAGATCATGCCACAAGAAGTAGGTACATGGACTTCAACCATTTGCAAAACACATTTGCAAAGTACACTACTACAGAAATGCTAATACTGGACGCCTGATCACAGGCGGTTCATCAAAACCGCTCAGATATTAACACAATCTCGAGCGGTTTTTGTTTACCCACCGCCTGCGTTTATTATCCGCGCTAAAACCGCTCAGGAAGATGTCATATCACGACGGTTCATGTTTGGAACCGTCAGTGATACTTCACGATTTGTTCCCAAACATGAACCGCTCTGTGATATTACCCAATATCACGAGCGGTTTTTGTTAGAATCGCTCGTGATACTTCACGATGGTTCCAAACATGAACCGTCTCGTGATATTACCCAATATCACGATAGCTTTTTGTTAAAACCGTCCGTGATAATTAACTCATCACGACGATATATATAGCTCCGCCTCCCGCCAACAGATATAGTCTTCTTGATCTCCATCTCTGGCGCCACGGTAGGTCCATCGCCGCTCGCGTGCTGGGTTTGAGTACATCGCCTCACCTCACCGAGCCGGCTGGTCCATTTCAGCTATATATTGTCGCCGAGGAGCATGCCGCCGTCGCCTCTCGTTCACCGATCGACGACCCACCGCCTTTGACCTTCCCGACTTTCATTGACACCTTCCTCGTGATCGAGGTGAGATATCAAGCATAAGCATACTTTAATTTGAGTAGTTTCACGTTTACGCCAAATCGCTAGTTTCAGCGCCCATGGGACATCACCGTCGGTTCGCCTCGGCCGTAGACCTTAAGGCCGAGAGCCACGACTATATAGCAATGCGATGTCACCCTAAGCCCAGCTTTGAGCTTCAAATTAATCCTACTGCTTTTAATCATTTAGTTAATAAACTAACGAGTCTATGACATGTGGGATCGCCATAGATTTTATAAATAAAATCATGAAATAAAAATGAGTCATTGACAAGTAGGGTCCACATGTAAGTTAATAAAATCCGGAAAAATGAAAAAATGAAAAATCGTAATTAAGCCTCGTAAAATACGCCGAAAGTCATCACCCTTTATTTATTTTCGTGGTTTTCAATACGAACCGTGTGATGGACCAAGTCGATGTACACCGAGAACCATGTGAGTGAAGAGTACATTAATGGCATGTCTACTTTTACAAGAGCCGCCGAGGAGGATATGTTGAATAAGGGGCGAATATATGTACTTGTCCATGCATTGATCGCGAGAATCAAGATGTTTAACAACCGAGCGCAAATCGAAGCACACTTGATTCGAAGGGGTTTCAAAAAGGGTTATACATGTTGGACCACTCACGGTGAAGAGCATATTATACAGGAAGTCAACGATATGCATATTATACATGAAGTCAACGATATGCCACGAATGATGTCGATTGTGGTTCCGATTCGGATAGTCTGCACGATGACAATCTAGATCAGATGCTTCACGATGCAGAAGGGTAACTGTGATGAGAGGGAGTATGTTCAATTCTGGGGCATGATGGAGGACTCGGAGAAACCTTTGTTCCTGGCCGCAAGTCGGAATACACAAGGTTGTCATCCGTGCTTAAACCGCTGAAATTGAAGGCAAGCAACGGTTGGTCCGACAAGAGTTTCACTGAGTCATAGGTCTCTTAGCGGACATGCTTCCGAGGGAAACAAGTTGCCCAAAACCACCTACAAAGCCAAAAGGTTCTTTGTCCATTGGGAATGGAAGTAGAAAGAATACATGCATGTCCGAACGATCAGATCCTCTACCGTAACGAGTATACAAACATGCATGTATGTCCGGTGCAACGCATCCCGATACAAGCGTAAGAAGCAATCGATGACGACGAGGAATCGAGGTGAAGAAAGGACCTCTGCTAAGGTGGCGTGGTATCTTCTGTAATTCCCGCTTGAAGCGGTTTTTGCGAACCTAAAGAATGCAAATCAGTATTGGCACTCGAGGAGTGTAAGAATGACGGAAAGTTAAGACACCTGCCGATTCCGCCCAAGGAGAAACATCGATAGGAGGTTTGCAGACTTGATGCGGAACCGAGGAATATAAGGTTTGGATTGAGTACAGATGGAATGAATCCTTTCGTAACATGAGCAATGACATAGCACTTGGCCCGTGGCGCTCTGTATCTACAACCTTCCTCCTTGGTTGTGTATGAAGCGGAAGTATATTTTGTTGTCGATACTTATCCAAGGGCGAAGCAACACAGGAATGATATTGATGTGTACCTAGCACCATTGATGGAAGATCTAAAAATACTTGTGGATTGAAGGGCATGTATGGGATGCGATAAACGAGAGAACTTCACTTTACGCTCCTTGTTGTTCTACACCATAAATGATTATCCCGCCTTGCTAATCTGTCGGCCGGTACAAAAGGCCAAAGCATGTACTCACCGCTTAGATGATACCGAGAGTGTGTGGTCAATCACTCGCGAAAAACCATGTACATGCGTCATCGTAGGTTCCTTCGAGGGCTCACCCATACCGCAGATGAAGAAACAATTCGACGGAGAGAAGGAGGACAGCTTCAACTCCAAGGCATTTAAGCGAAAAGAGGTCTATGATATGGTTAAGGATTTAGATGTTGTGCTTGGAAAGGATGTAAATCGAGGACAAGTAAGAAGAACATGTGGAAGAAGAGATCAATATTTTGGGACTTACCTTATTGGGAGCACCTAGAAGTTCGCCAACGTGATCGACGCCATGCACGAGAGAAGAATGTATGTGATAGTTTGATTGGTCTCTTCATCGAACATTCGTGACAAAACAAAGGATGGTGTCAACGCACGGCTTGACTTGGTTGATATGGACATCGGACTGAGTTAGCACCAACAAGGACCGATAAAGGACGAACGTACCTTCCCCTTGTTACACTCTGTCCAAGGCCGAGAGAACCGAATCGCGGTGCTTGCATGGCGTGAAAGTTCCGTCCTGCACTCGCCAACATGAAGAAACTTGTTTCGATAAAAGATTTGAAGTTAATTGGCATGAAGTCCCATGATTGTCATGTGTTGATGACACAAATGCTCCTGTTGCAATTAGAAGTATTTTGCGATCAAGGTCCGAGAGACAATCATGAGGTCAGGTTATTTTTTAACACAATTGCTCGAAGGTCATCGATCCCGAAGGACTAGATGCTCCGCAGACAAGGTGGTGACGACTCTATGTGATCTTGAGATGTATTTCCCTCCGTCGTTTTTTGATATCATGGTCCATCTCATTGTTCATATTGTGAGGGAGATAAAGATGTGCGGGCTCGTGTTCCTACGTAGCATGTACCCGTTCGAGAGGTTCATGGGAATTCCCAAGTCATATGTACGGAATCGATCTCGGCCAAAGGGCAGCATCGTCGAAGGTTATGCAACCAAAGAGGTCATTGAGTTCTGCCTCGATTACATGGCTCAGGTCGAACCGATAGGTGTGCCTCGATCTCGCCATGAGGGGAGGCTCGAGGGTATCGGGACCATCGGAAGGAAAGCAATCACTCCAAATATGGATGTGTATGCTCAAGCCCATTTCACGGTCTTGCAACACATGACCAAGTGTCCCAGATATCGACCAAAGACAAGGACGTGCTTGCAATGTAATCCGGTGCGGCGAATGTTTGGATCACGAGACAACACAATGAGATGGTTCAACCAATGGTTGAAGGAGCGACTTGCTAGGAGCTCGTCAAGTGATATGCTGACATGGTTGGCAAAAGGGCCAACATTTACAGTTGTAACATGGCGAGGATACGACATAAATAGGTACACATTCTATACGCAGGCTTAGGATATAAAAAGCACTAACCGTAAGCGGTGTCCGTGATAGATGCATTCAAGACCGATGGTTGAGGAGATCTTACTATGGGCAAATAGAGGAGATATGGGAGCTCGACCACGTGCTTTTCAAGATCCCCTATTTCGTGCCGTTGGGTCCATCTCTCACAGTGAAGGTCGACAAGTACGCGGCGTCACTACCGTGGACCTCGAACGTTTCGGATACAAAGACGAACCATTCGTCTTGGCTAACCAAGTTGTTCAAGTCTTCTATGTTACCGACCGGCAAATAAGAAGCGCCACGTAGTTCTTCATGGAAAAAGGAGGATTGTCGGAGTTGAGAATGTAGTGGGCGAGGAAGAATACAATCAATTTGACGAGTTGCTTCCTTTCGAAACGGCATAAGGGTCGAGGAAGAAGAACATGACTAAACTAGCTACATACGCGTCGATCATCATGAAGGGCTAATTTTTAAAGATTAATTGAACAATGTGTGTATATGTATATGTGCGCTCGATGAATGGTTAATTTTAGTTCATTTGAGTTAATTAATTGATTTGTACTGTGAAATGGATGTGATTGTTTCTCAAATGAATGTGAATTGGATGTATATACATGTACGTTTGTCTTTTCTGCTTGTTTCAGAGGGCATGGCTAACATTTCCTTAGGCTAGCCAATAAACAGATCGATCTAGATATTAACCAATACAAAATAATATCACGACGGTTTGAACTACAAACCGTCTCATTATGTATATCACGAGTACGGTTGTTTATTAAAACCGCTCAGATATATATATATCACTGACGGTTGTTTATTAACACCGCTCAGGATATATCACATATCACGCAGCGGTTCTAAG
This sequence comes from Phyllostachys edulis, assembly GCA_036346405.1. Lineage (NCBI taxonomy): Eukaryota > Viridiplantae > Streptophyta > Magnoliopsida > Poales > Poaceae > Phyllostachys > Phyllostachys edulis. The sequence goes on from CM070547.1 coordinate 16,589,890, forward strand.
TTAGAACCGCTCAGCGATAGTAGGTATCATGATTTATTCTAATTTAGAACCGTCTGTGATGTCCATCCCTATTTACATTCGGACTCTAGCTAGGGTTTGCCGCGCTTGCCAAGATTTCAAACGATTAAGTTTCTCAACTCCTCTCGCTCCCTCCCGCCTCGAGCCCGCCGCCTCCTCCTCCCCGAGAGCAGCCGCGCCTCCCCTTCGACGCCGCCGCCTGCTTGCTCGTCTTCGCTCCTCCTCGTCCTTCTCCTCGACCCAAAGGTAACCAATGCCGAAGTTACCGATCGACCCCCACGCCCTTTCCCTAACTATTTCTATCAATAATCTGTCATGGTCCTTCATGATAATTGTACTTGTTTTAGGAATTTGTATTTGTTCTAGTCGCTTATTCATATGGTATTTGTTTTGATATCGCTCTCGAATACATTGCAATGTAGTGTGGTGGGCTTGAGATGAATGCTCAGTGATGATAATAGTCTTGTATTGAAATTGTTTTGATAATCGAGTTTGTACTTGAGCTCTAATTGGAATGCTTACTCTACATCGATAGCAATATCAAAATGTTAAATCTTAGCTTTATGTCGATTTCATTTGTTCACATGATGTTCTATTTCTTGTGAAGATGTCTTCCGCTCATTCTCGAGTCGGTACCATGTGTCTCGATGATGCACCATCCTCTGGAACAATATCCAACCGCTGTAGAAGAAGAGGAATATCGAAAAGGCCCACGGGCCGATTTACCATCACAGAGGTCGATCAGTCTAGAACCCCTATCAATCCTCGCCGAGCAGCGTCCACATTCCGGAGAATGGTCAGAATAGTTGCACGGGAACGGGTCAAGATCACCTACGATTCGTGGAAGGTGGTGTCCGGACCACTGAAAACTACTGTGTTGGCGGAAATTCTCGCATCGTTCGAGATACCGGTAGAACTCCCGGACTCAGGCGACGACACGCTGCTGTTGGCGCGCAAAGCGTGGAAGAACTTCAAGAGCACGCTTGTCAAGAACTACGTGGAGAAGGATCTGCCGCCCTTCCACAAGTATCTATTCTTGGAAGAGTCCCGGGCCGAAGTTTGTGGCGAAGAAGACGACAGATGAATTTAAGAGTGAAAGTCTGCGCACGGCCCTCCGTGCAAAAACAAGCACCCCACGCACTCGGCACGGCTGGTATGCGGGTAAAGCCCGATATGGAGGGATCAGAACAAGAAAAGCGCTTTGAATCTCTCGCTATTTCGATATCACCGATGTGCTACCGACAAAGGTTATTTGCGAGGTTATGTATTCGCCTACGGAAGTGTACTTTCCAAACCCGAAGACCGTGAAGTGTCCCAACGCCGTAAGATATCGAACTACCTAGTTTGTAATTACTCCATAACTTCATAGGAAGTGAAATGACATGTCGGGCTATATTGCGATAACGCCGAGTGCACAATCTTCCCAAGGCTCATTCCAGCAGATAGGGAGAAGATATACTCTCTGCGGCCCTAGGAAACAAGTGAGCATCCGAATTACGCACGAGAGGCGCCGTGTTTTGTTACATGGGAACAATGGTTCCAAGCGGACTCGGATCGCATCGAGTAGGAAGAGAGCCAAAGCCGAGCACGATGCAAAGCTACGAGAGGATCTTCGTGCATCCTCGAGATGAGCTCACCGAAAAAATCAGAGCGAGGTCGGTGAAAAAGTCACACAGAGGTCACTCAATCCTTTAAGGAAAGGATTCGTATGCGTTCGAGCAAAAGCAGATAGAGACCTTTGAGGAAAGGATTAGGGATTGCAAATGCCAAGTCGGTTGGAAGCCCTCCCTCTACTATACCGCTAGCCACCCCCAAACATCCGAGTAGTCTGCGCGTCCAACCCTAACCCTACCACAATAGGTGATGACAGATTTTCCGTCGATGACATCCGGTAATAATTATTATCTCCGAATGCTCAATCCATTGATAGGCTGTTGGAGTAGCTAATTTTGTATCGCTTATGTACGTGGTGGCTCTGGCGCAAGCTCCAAGTGAGATATGTCTCTGTTGCCCTAGATCTTTGCTTGGGGCGTGTGTATCCATCCGATCGAAGCTTTGGTGCACGGTGCAAATCTAGCGCGGGTTTTGCAAAAGTGAATGTGGGCGGTGTTTGTGCCAATTTCGAGGTCGTCCCGAAAATTCCCCAAACGATGAGGTCATGACTCTAGGGCAAGCCGTTGGAACATTCATCCAATGGCCCAAGGAGGACATCCGCTCGAGCTACCCGCCCGGTGTCAACTTCACGGAATGTCTGCAACGGCATCAAGTCCACGGACTCGACCGCACCGGTTACTGACCGACACGGCAAGGGCCCGCCATCACATGCATCTACACCTCGTGCTCGATCGTCTCTTGTGAAGTCGACCTATACAAAGCGAGGCAACAAGGGCAAGGGCAAATCGAAGACGATCGAGTCCTCTCGATATCCCTTCTTGCCGCTGGGTCTTAAATACAAGCTAGGCGAGTCGTTGCTCAAGAAGTTAGACAGCCCTACCCTAGGACTGGATTGGATGGAATTGCATACATGGTACATGGAACAGTCCAACAAGCCGGTTGATCAACGACGCTCGGGTGTCACCGTCAAGTTCAAGGAGGATCATTTTAACCACGTGTATCAAGACGCCGTCTTCACGGTGACCTTCGACGACTTGTTCTCGTCTCTTCAACCTCGACGAGCTCGACGCCTCACTCATACGATCTTTGGACAATCGTAAGTGTGTACAATCACGGTCAATGTTCGTGTAATATCGATAAATGTTATATATAACTCCTAGCTTTTGTATAATAGATACATGATCTGTGAAGCCGAAAGACGGAAATCACCGGTAGGTTTCCTCGACCCACACATTGTCTCCGAGCAAAGCATCATGGCGAATGCAACATTAAATCCGAGAATTACGTTATAGATTTTTTCATGGCTCACCGCAACAAGGAATTCATACTTTTGCCCTACAACCGAAGTAAGTAGTGTTGCACTCCGGCTATACTTGTTGATTTGTACTTTATAAGCAACACGAACTTAGGTTTAATGACCATGCTGACATACCTGTGTAGGTACCATTGGATTCTAATTGTAATTATACCAAAACGGAAATACGTAATATACCTAGATTCCCTACAGAGGGCCACTCACAACTTCACAACTATCCGGAGTTTAATCATCAGGTAAACACATTTCCTCCATAGAAACTCTATTGTAGTCTTTCCTTCCTTTGCAATGGCTAAGGCTAACTTCTTGGAGTCACGTGAGGGTGTTCGACGTGTTACATGCTAAAGGATGGAATATGAAGGAAGGACGCCGGGACATGATCAAAATTCCGGTACTTGCTAGCTAGTACACATTAATCCTATATAACACTTCGTAGCAATGCCTCTCGAACTAACCAATTCTATTTTTGCGGTGCCACCAAAGAAATACATAGCAACGCTGTGGATACTATGTTTGCCACAACATGCAACTACTCATCGGTTCGCGATCACCAATGATCCTCGTGTTTGTCAATCTTTCAACAATTATATCATATATACTTACCAATTTATATAAGCCCTAATTTAACCTTCATATCGACAAAGTTGCGACCATCAGCTGAAACTGCGTTGGAACAAAGCGAGCTCATAAAAATTCGATCACACCTTGCGCCATTCCCTAAGCAGACGGTCATAAATCCAAATGGGAGTTTCCACGGTGTAGCGATTGAACTTGATTGGGATAGATTGAACATAATGGTACATGTGTGTAAATTAATGTACATTAATGGTTAATTTTAGTTAATTGATTTGTGAATTGGATGTGCTTGTTTCTCAAATGAATGCAATTTTGATGTGCTTCAAATGAATGAGAATTGGATGTGCTTGTTTCAGAGGGCATGGCTAGCATTTCTGAGGCTAGCCAATAAATGTAAATAGATTTAGCAATGCAAAGACTACCACAGACGGCTCAGAGATAAACCGCTGTGATAGTCGATCACCACGCGATGCGTCAGATGAAACCGTCGACTATCACGAGCGGTTTCATCTACGCATCGTCAGGATAGTCGATCATCACGCACGGTTTCATCTACGCACCGTCTGTGGTAGTCGAATATCACGCACGGTTTCATCTACGCATCGCTCGCGGGTAAGTCGATCATCACGCATCGGTTTCATCTGCAGACCGTGCGGTAGTCGATCATCACTGCATTTGGTTTCATCTGCAGACCATTCGTGGTAGTCGATCATCACGCACGGTTTCATCTACTGCACCGCTCAGGTAGTCGACTATCATAGACGGTTGCATCTACAAACCGTCTGTGATAGTATGTATTATGAGATGGTTCAAAACCGTCTGTGATGACCTAATGCATTCTCGACCCATAAACTCGATGGCTCACTAACCGCCTGTGATGGCGTTTTGAACCGTCTGTAAAGGCCTTTTCTGTAGTAGTGGTATAGTCACATGCTACAAGGATTAGATGCATGAGCCTCGACTATTTGCAAAACACATTTGCAAATAATAGCATCATGCCACGGTGAGATAGAGTAAGTGAGATTGAGCTATCAACACATGATGAGACTCAAGCTACTAGACAAGACCCCTCTTAATAGTACGGCAAACCTATACTAGCAATCCGGTCTTCCAACCAAACACCAAGACCGGTAAAAGCCTAGGAACACATCCTTAGTCCTAACTAGTCATACATTTGCCTTGAGCATCCTCTTGAAGTTTGATGACACACATCTTTACTTCAAGTCCGGGCCATTGTCTTGATATGCATCAACCCATGATGTATCCTTCATGTGACCTTCATCAACACATGATGGGTTTTCTCTTGACTTGACGATCAACTCATGATCATCTTCTCTTCGAGATCTTGATATGCATCAACACATGATACATCCTCTTCTTGAACTTTGACTTGATGACGATCAACTCATGATGCCATCTAAAGTCTCCATTACCATGGAACATAACCTATTCATCCAACTAATGGAAAATGTTAGTCCTACAATGATTTACATTAATTACCAAGATTCCTGCATTAAATGCTTCTAAAATAGCCATTTCAGAAAGGTGTGGAACTACCGCACTCACAAGGTCCGGTATTACCGCACTGCGGTAGTACTGCTCGGCTAGATCGGTACTACCGATTTCCAGATGATCAGAAATCACAGAAAAACACACTCTGGAAAAAATGTACCGCCATCAAAATATCGGTACTACCGCACTCCGGTAGTACCGCAGTTAAAATGCGGTCGTTCCCATTTTTAGAGAGAATAAAAACACTTAGAAAAGTTTGGACCACACGATTGGACCACCCGATCGAACCACTGACCTGCGGTAGTACCGCCATATACGTATCGGTACTATCGACTTGCGGTAGCACCGCTTTTCACTTGCGGTCATACCGATTTCCACTGAAATTCTTCCAGAAGCTTTTCGAAATGCAATGCATGACTCCTTTGTCTTGAGCCATGTCGATCTTTTATCATCTTTACATTTCCTTTTCATGTCATCATTCAAACTCTAGGACTAAGCCTTGAAAATATCTTAGCACACACACTAGTCCCACAACACAATTGCAAATAAGTGAATATAAAGCAATATGAGTATATATGAACTACACAAGTTTTATATACTCAAATGATATGTTTCAAAGTAGAGATCCGCAATATATGTGGATAAAGAAATATGGATCAATACTAATGAAACCACAAAACATAGAGTGAACTCCTCCTAAATGTGTGCATACACGAATGTGTAATAAAACATATGCGCATATTCAAGTTAAACTTTTAGTGGAGTTCAACTTATATTTTGGATCTGACGAATGCAACAAGATATAGGAATATGATGTCGAATGCATACCTCTTTGATTTCTACCTTTTCATCCAATTGAGAGTAAACAATAGGTATATCAATAAAAGTGTTAGTCTTACATATAGATTTGTCATTAATCACCAAAATACTTCATTAACTCATAATGGCGGGTCTAGATTCTTCAATTGCGAGTATCATTCATACCAGAGCGAGCAAACAGATCTTGAACGTAGTGATGTTGAGAGAGATAATAGCCATCACCATCAAAATGAACCTCAATCCCCAGAAAATAGCTCAATGGTCCCAAATCTGACATCATAAATTATTCACTCAATTTCTTCTTGACAAAAGCCACATAGTCAATGTCATCTCATGTGATCAGTATATCATCAACACATAGCAAAAACAAAGTGCGACCCCACTGAGAAGTGTGAATAAACAAGGCAGGGTCATGCCTACTCGGAGTGAAACCAGCTGCTTGAATTATAGAACTGAAATGCTTGAACCAAGCACGAGGAGCCTGCTTGAGACCATATAGAGCACACCTAAGACGGCAAACAAAGCAAAAGGATATGGACCCCATACATCTAAATGCACCAAATCAAAAGGACAAGATGTAAGATCGAGGAGGCCGACTAGAAGGGGGGGTGAATAGGCGGTTTTAAAATTTTATTTGGCTGAAACCGAGTTTATGTGTGGAAGAGTAAATCAAATCGGTTTTGCACAATTAAGGCCTAAATCAAATAGTCTCACTAAGTGCACCAACAACCTAAGTCTATGTTAAGGTTTGTAATTCTAGGATTACAAGCAATCAATTTAATTCTAAGAATGTAAAAGGCTTGAATATAAATTGAGCACAAGAAAGCAAACCACAATGACACGGTTTCTTTTTACCGTGGTATTCGGAGACTTGCCGATCTCCCCTAGTCCACGTTGAGGTAAGCCCAAATGAATTGGACTGGCTCCACGAATTAAGGCAAACACCTCAATTCCACTAGTGGTAGCTCTTTCCCGCTCCGGGTAGGTGAGCTCCAACCTTCACAACACGCCGGGCCTTCTCACAAGCTTCTTGAGAAGATCACTAGATTACAACGCCTTCACGCCGTCTAGGTGTCGGCAAACACCAAGAGTAATAAGTCAAGCCCCTTGCTTGACTCTCATCATGTACAACGAATACACAAGCTCAAGTGGATACGAAATCTACCTCTAGATGAAACACATGTAACTAGAGACCTCTCTCTTTGCTCACAAGGTGCAACACATGCAACTTTGAGAGGAGAAACTCACACTAGCTCAAGAGAATGAAGTGGGGTGCCAAAAGATTGTCTCTCAACCAACCAAGAAGATATTTATAGCCCCCACCACAAAAACTAGCCATTGGGAGCAGAATTCAGCAAAAATCGACAGATGCGGTAGTACCGCTGTAGAAAATCGTTCCTACCGCGCTCACTGTTCGATGGTTGGAACGAGTGCATTAAATGCACAAAAACTAGCCGTTAAAGTGTTAGTGCGGTACTACTGCACTCACAGGGGCCGGTACTACCGCACTCTGGTAGTACCTCTCGGCTAAACCAGTACTATCGATTTCCAAGGGAGAAAAACTTTTCAAAACATGCTCTCTGGAAAAAAAAACATACCGCCAACTAGAAATAGGTACTACCGGCAGTTATACTTGCGGTCATACCGTTTTCACTAACAATACATTTTTAGATGTAGTACAAGATGCATGAACTTCAACAATTTGCAAAACATATTTGCAAACTTTAGTATCATGCCGCAAGGAGTAGGTGCATGGACTTCATCCATTTGTAAAACACATTTGTAAATTATAGTTACATACTACAAAGATTATGCATGAGCCTTAACTATTTGTAAAACACATTTGCAAACTTTAGTATCATACTACAAGGAGAAGATGCATGGACTTCAACCATTTGCAAAACACATTTGCAAATTATAGTCACATGCTACAAAGAGTTAATGCATGGGCTTCAACTATTTACAAAACACATTCGCAAATAATAGCATCATGCCTAAAAGAGCTAGAGCAAGCGAGATTGAGCTATCAATACATGATGAGACTCAAGCTACTAGACAAGACCTCTCTTAATAGTATGACAGTCCTATACTAGCAATCCGGTCTTTCAACCAAACACCGAGACCGGTAAAAGACTAGAAACACATCCTTAGCCCTAGCTAGTTATACCTTTGCCTTGAGCATCCTCTTGAAGCTTGATGATGCACACATTCACTTCAAGTTTGGGTCATTGTCTTGATATGCATCAGCCCATGATGCATCCTTCACGTGCCCTCCATCAACACATGATGGGTCTTCTCTTGACTTGATCAACTCATGATCATCTCCTCTTCGAGATCTTGATATGCATCAACACATGATGCATCCTCTTCTTGAACCTTGACTTGACGGCGATCAACTCATGATGCCATCCAAAGTCTCTATCATCATGGAACAAAATCTATTTACTCAACTCATGGAAAATGTTAGTCCCACAATGTGATTGTCATTAATTACCAAAATATACCATTAACTCATAATGGTGGGTATGGATTCCTCAATCATTCCCTTTTGGATAATTGATGACAACCACCACAACTGCAAATAATTGGATATAAAGCAATATGAGTATATATAAACTACACGAGTTTTATATACTCAAAGGATATGTTTCGAAGTAGAGATCCCCAATATAAGTGGATAAAGAATAAAGATCAATACAAACGAAACCTCAAAATATAGAGTGAACTCCCCCTATAGAGTGAACTCTCCTGTGCATACATAAATGTGTAATAAAAACATATGTAGATATTCAAGATAAACTTTTAGTGGAGTTCAACCTATATTTTGGATCTGAGAAATGCAACAAGATTTAAGAATATGATGTCGAATGCATACCTCCATGATTTTCACATTTTCATCCAATTAAGACTAAATAATATCATAGTCAACAAACATGTTAGTCTTACATATAGATTTGTCATTAATCACCAAAAATAAATTAATGGAGCTTGAACTTACACAAGATGACTGAGGGGTACTAGTAGAATATAGAAGTTGTAGCTGCTTCCCCAGCTTACAATCGGTACAATGAAAACTAGACTCAATAATGACATGACCAATGAAACCCTGATGAACTAAAGTAGTGTGGTGATTTCCACAAAGATGACCAAGTCGACGATGCCATTTGGTGAAGGAAGAACCAATAGGAGTCTGAGATGAAGACACTAAGGCCTTCGACGTACTGATGGAAGGAAGACGTAAGGTGTCTAAGACATAGATACTAGGAGAACCTCTACGACGATGACCAGAATCAATCACTCTTCTATTATGACAATCCTGAATGAAACAAGAAGAATGATCAAATCCAACGAAACAATTCATATTAGTAAGTTGACCAACAGAAAGAAGATTCATAGATAGCTGAGGAACAAAAGACACATTAGAAATAGAGAAGCGAGATGTAGAGAGAGTGTCTCGATGGGTAATAGAGCAAGGTGTACCATTAGTAGTGTGAACATATGCACCATCAGTCACGGGACTACAGGCAAAAAGCTGAGAGCTGTCTGATGAAACATAAAAAGAGGCACCCAAGTTCAGAACCCAAGAATGAACAGTGACCAAGAATGAGCGGCGCTAGATGTAGAAGGTGCAACTAAGGTCATAGCAGACACTGATTCAGAAGACACCGTAGGTGTGGCGGTAGTCACTACTCCAGTGAGTGTTCTAGGAGCCCTAGTAGGTGCTCCACGACGACGATCAGATGGATGTCTAGCACGGTAATCAACAAGCTGATCTGGATGTAACTTGAAGCACTTGTCAATAAGATGACCAAGGTGTCCGATCTTCTCGACCTAGGATCAAAGATAATATCGAACCCTCAATTCCCAGCAGAAAAGCAAGAATAGTCTTGGAAATGCCCAATTCCCTTCAAGAACTTGGTTGTGCTGAAGGCTTAGAAGAATAGACGTGTAGCCTAGATAACGATGAGACCCTCATCATGGAAGTACCTAAAAGCTAAAACACAAATGTGTATTTTAATTCATACTATCGAGTCTGAGTTACATGGACATATACAATGACTTATATAGCCCTCCTAAAACACCTAAAACAAGAAACAACTCTCCAGATAACTTGGACACAAACAAAGGAAAGACTAGAATTTCCACCGTCGATTCGTTTTGGATGTTGCGGTGCACACAGATCGAATCTAAAGGTGACACTTGATCCTTTACATGGACCTTAAAGTTAGATTTCCAACGAGTCCAAGAACACTCAAATCAGAGTTCGTATGCAAAACGATATAGCCTTTTTAAATTGGATTGGCGGTGACGAGTTCAATCCGAATTGACTTCAAACCTTCCTATCTTCAATATCCTTGTTTGAAACGAATTAAATCCGTGAGAAAGAAGATATGGACACCATTTAAAACCTTTGGAAATTCTTAGGATAGTAGGAGATCACCCATAGGTGTCCCACAAGCCACGGACTCCCCTTGTTTAGCAATCCTCGCACGACGCCTTGACAGCCCGTGCATCATCTAATCAACTTGCCATAACTGTATAGAAATATCCAAATCACATGCCATTTAATCTGTTGGAAACTAGACTTGATAGGCTTTCTAAATATAAACTTTTTGAGCATTTGAAACCTTGTAATTAGTGCACAAACCTTCATGAACTTTGCGTACATAACAGTGAGCACCATGCTAATTGAAACTTGATTGCTCATGTTTCTTCCTCTTGGGCCGACCTCCCACTCCTCTCTTGCCCAAATAGGTGTATATGCCATGTATATCCTCATCATTCTCCTTTTCGTCAAAACGAGTCGTCCTTGACTTGTGTTGGTTGTTGAAGCTTCGGGATGACGACGACGACGACGACAACGCCGAAACACATAATAGATCACTCACCCAATCCTACCCCAAACCATTGTTATTTGATCAACACTAATCTGGAATTGGAATCCTAATATGCAAATAGAGTTTGCGAGGTACAAAATCCTACCGAGTCAACGTAGCTCTGATACCAAGATGATACGGTGTGCCCAATCTTCATGACTTAGGATCTGAGATACTCGAGTAACCCACCGAATTTGACGAAGCCAATCGATGTCAATGCAACGACCTACGACGAACGAACTTGCTGAACCACACGCTTGAGCAATTCCACTTGACCACAAACAAGTGGAGATGATCTCCTTGCAATCCACCCAAGAGCACGCAAGAAAATCACCAAAGGGATTGCACAACTCCAAGGGGCAGCAATCGGCTAGCAAGAACCCTAGAACATGCAAAGAACAATATGTTTTTTCATGAAAATTCATGGTGCTACAGTACGTCGCTCCTCCCTAGGGTATTAAGGACATGTGGGAGACTCCCCTCCACCCCCTTGCATAGGCTAAGCCCAAACTAACTCTATTTGGCCCAAGTGGCCAAATTTAGTCTTGGTATCAGAGCTCCGTTGACTCAGTAGAATTTTTTATCTCGTAAACTTTTTTTTTTTGCATATTAGGACTTCACTTTCGGATTAGTGTTGATCAAACACCAATGGTGTTTGGGGTAGGTTTGGGTGAGTGATTTGAACAATTGTTCGCTCTCATCAGGGTCTATCGATTGTTGGTTTTGGTTTTTTATTAGATGGAGTTATATCTGAATTGTAAATTAAGTTTGCATTTACCAGTCCATGTCACCGAGTCTATAATTTTTTTGGTTATGTGTGTGTGTTCGTCATTGTCTTCGTCGTCATCATCTTCATCATCAACCTGAAGCTACAACAGCTTGCACAAGTCAAGGACGACTCATCTTGAATAAAGGGAGAATGATGTGGATATACATGCCATATACATCTATTTGGGAAAGAGAGGAGGAGAGGGAGGTTGGCCCAAGAGGAAGAAACAAGAGCAATCAAGTTTCAACCAGCATGGTGCTCGCCACAAATTCCATGAAGGTTTCTGCGCTAATTCCGAGGTTTCAAATGCTGACAAAGTTTATATTTAGAAAGCCTATCAAGTCTAGTTTCCAACATATCAAAATTTGGATATTTCTACACAAAGTTATGGCAAGTTGATTAGATTATGCACAGGCTGTCAAGACGTCACATGAGGATTGCTAAACAAAGGGAGTCTGTGGCTTGTGGGGCATCTATAGGTGATCTCCTACTATCCTAAGACTTTCCAACGATTTAAAATGGTGTCCTTATCTTATTTCTCACGGATTTAATTCCTTTCAAACAAGGACATTGAAGATAGAAATGTTTGAAGTCAGTTCGAATTGAACTCGTCACCGCCAGCACAATCTAGTTTTATTTTTTTTTGCATACGAACTCCGATTTGAGTGTTCTTGGACCCGTTGGAAATCTAACTTCAAGGCCCACACAAAGGATCAAGTGTTAGCTTCATAATCCATTTGTGTGCACCGCAACATCCAAAACAAACCGATGGCAAACATTCTTGTCTTTCCTTTCTTTGAGTCCAAGTTATATGGAGAGTTGTTTCTTGTTTTAGGTGTCTTTGGAGAGCTATATAAGCCATTGTAAATGTCCATGTAACTCGGACTCGACATTATGAATTAAAATACACGTTTGTGTTATAGCTTTTAGTTACTTCCATGATGAGCATCTCACCGTTATCTAGGTCACACGTCTGTTCTTCCAAGACTTCAACACAACCATGTTCTTTAGGGAAATTGGGTGTTTCCAAGATCATTCTTGCTTTGTTTGCTGGGAATTAAGGATTCATTGTTATCTTTGATCCTACGTCGAGAAGATTGAGCACACTGTATCATCTTGGTATCAGAGCCCCGTTGACACCTTAAGATCTTTATCTTTGATTAGTAGATTGGTCTTAGCACTATTCGATACTGTTATGTACTATTCATCCAAAAATTCCACAAAAAAAGTAAATAATATTTACTATTTCGGATTGTTCATTAATTCCGAAAAATCCCACAAAAATAGTAGATTAATTTGCTTCTTGTGTTGTCCTATACACCGAAAACCCATCCAATTTTTTTCGCAACCTTAGTTACAATCTGAATTTGTAGTGAGTTTGCTAGGTTTTGATGCATTGGAATTTTGATGTTTAGTTGCTGTTCATTTTTTATTTTTGATAGCTTTGCTTTGATCCAATCTGATATTAAGCTTTTGGTTTTATCTTTTGGCCAAGCCAATTTGTTGTGCAAGGAGTTTTTGGCCGGTTGTAGTATCCTTACTGTGTGCTCCTAGGTCTCCTCAAACCGAGTTTATGTGAATTGGTTTCAATCTCTAGTGTTTGATTCTCTTTTGGCCGAAGCAACTTGCGCAATTTGTTGTCAATTTTTTTTGCTCGAATTGAAGGAAGCGTGTGCCACAAGAACTCTTGGCTGAAAGTGTTTGAATCGATTTCAATCTCTAGTCTTTCATGGACTGCCTAGTAAAACTGTCATAACTTTTGCATACAAAGGCAGTTTGGAGTGTTTAAGTACTTGTTGGAAAGCTTATCGTGAGCCTTATACGTCGGGGTCTAGCCCCCCCCCCCCAAATCGACCATTTTCATCCTGTTTCGGGGCCAACAAGTTTTGCATAAGAACATAACAGAACTCCCGTAGAGGTAGCTCTGATAGATCTATACCGTTGTGAAAGACCCAGTCCAGCATGTGATGAGGATCCTAATGTAGACATAAGCGAATGAAGACGAGTTTCGTCTTCAATCAAACTAAAGAGCGCCTCAGTCAAAGTCGGTGGAGTAGGATAGTTTAATAACTAAGTACGAATATGCTCAAACTCTGATCGAAGTCCCATCACAAAGTGATACATGAGCATCTGCTAAGCATACTCCTCTTTGGCAACACAAGACTAGCAACTAGTGGCAGTCTTCAGTGTCATAGACTCTAGAAGGCCAGTAATATGAGTGAAAGCACAGCAATAATCCTCCACTGACATGTCCTGCTGCTGAATACTATGAAGGTTCTTGAGCAATGTGAATCAAAGAGCACCACTGGACTGAACATATCGCTTCTCAAAGTATGTCCACATCTGCTTGGCTAAAGTATGATATTCAAGACTCATCCTCAGAGAAACATCAACGCTCAGAACCAGGCCAGCCATGATATGATCGTCTTCTTTCTACCAAGTCTTTACTGCCTCAGCATCAACCTTCTTCGGATCAGGAGGATCGTCAGTCAAATGAGAAGCCAAACCATAACCCCTCAGAGTAATTTTGATTGAGAAAGCCCATGCTCGATAGTTTGGTCCCTTGAGCTAAATGTCTGTGAACACGAGAGATGAATTGCCCCCAAACATTGAGTTAGACTTTGCCATCTTGATGGACCACAATCACACAACAGTAGCACGACAGAGCAGCAACCATGGTGAGGAAGAACTCTCTGACCGACTAACAGTAGCAGGGCACCAACCTCTCAGCAGCAGTAGCTGTAAGGTTGAGGAGGTCAGTTAGAGGGGGGGGTGAATAGGAGGTTTTAAAAAATCTTTTGGCTAAAACCGGGTTTTATGTGGAAATGTAAATCAAATTGGTTTTGCACAATTAAAACCTAAAACAACTAGTCTCAACTAAGTGCATCAACAACTTAAGTCTAAAACAAGCTTTGCAATCCTAAAGAGTCAAGCACACAATTTTAATTCTATCAAAGTAAATTGCAAGAATGTAAATGAGCATAAGGAGCAAACCAAACATGAGATGACACAATGACTTTTTCCTGTACTATTCGGAGACTTGTCGGTCTCCCCTAATCCATGTTGAGGTAAGCCCAAACGAATTGGACTGACTCCACGAATTAAGCCAATAGCTCGATTCCACTAGGGTTGCTCTTCCTCTATTCCGGAGATGGTTAGCACCGAACCACTCACAACACCCGGGTTTTCTCACAACCTTCTTTGAGAAGATCACTGGCGCAACTCCTCCAAGCCGTCTAGGTGACGGCAATACGAAAAGTAACAAGTCGAATACGATCACTTCAACGAATCAAGTGCCGAAGCTCGATGGATACACAACCCACCACCCAGTGCAATATATGCACAAGGATTTCTCTCTCCAAGCTCACTAAGTGCTACACATGCACATAAGAGGAGAGGGATTGCTCTTAGCTCAAGAGAGATAAAAATAGCACCAACACCTCTCCCAACCGGCCACAGGGGGGTATTTATACCCCCACACAAAGAAACTAGCTGTTTGGGGTGTGATACCAGAAAACATGGGAAACCGGACTGGCAGCCAACATATGGCCGGTCAGATCGGCCTCACTACAACAGCTATAAAAACTAGCCGTTAGAGGCTCAATTGGTTTGACCGCCCACACAGGGACCAGTTAGACCCGCCTAGAGGGCCGGTTAGACCGCTCCACGAAGGAGCTCAAACCGATTCTAGAGGAGAAAACCCATTGGAAAAGGTTGACCAAATTGGTCAGATCGAGGACCAGTCAGACTAGCAACACATGGTCAATCAGACTGAAACCCTACCGGTCAGACCGCTTGAAGGTCAGACCAGCACACAGCCTGGTCAGACCGCCCAACACATGGCGGTCAGATCGACCACTGAAAAATTCAGAGAATCTGATTGCAAGCGCTTTAACTCAATTTTTGAAATACATTCGTAAATTGTCATGCTACGCAAACAAGGAATAAACACATGAGCCATAACTAATTACAAAACACATTTGCCGACTTTAGAATAATGCCGCAAGGGTTAGGTACAAGGACTCAAACCGTTTACAAAACTCATTCACAAACTAAAGTCACATGCTATATAAGGATTATGCATGAGCCTCAACTATTTGCAAATATCGAAAACATGCCATGGAGAGCTAGAGAAAGCATAATAAGCTATCAACACATGACACACTCAAGCTACTAGTTAACACCCCTCTTAATAGTACGACAACCTACATTAGCAATCTGGTCTCCAAACCAAACACCGAGACCAGTAAAATGACTAAAAGCATATCCTTAGCCTATACTAGTTATACATTTGCCTTGTGCGTCTACTTAGAGCTTTTGGATGATGACTCATATCTTCTCTCCAAAACCGAGTTCTTGACTTGAGTATTAACACATGATGCCGATCACATGACTTGATGACTTCCAACACATTGAGCCATCCAAAGTCTTCATCATCACGAGACTTAACCTGTTTTATCAACTCATGAAAAATATTAGTCCACATGATGATTGCCATTAATTATCAAAATATTCTATTAACTCATAATGACGGGTCTAGATTCTTCAGTAGCAGAGCAACAACCAGCATAGCAGCAACCTCTCCGGTCGGCTAGCAGCAAAAGTGGAGCATCAACCAGGGAGCCGAGGCGGAGCTCCTTCATCGAGCGGCGAAGGCGAGAGCAGGGAGGCGGCCAAGGAGGAGGAAGGCCACGGCATTTACCAGACAAATTGAAGTAGAGGAGGCGGGCGGCAGAGGAGGAGGTCCACTGGGTGAAGACTGGGAGGGCAGATCCAGGAGCAGGGGAGCGGCAAGGCGAGGAGGTAGAGCTGAAGCCGTTGCCGAAGGAGACCCGCCGGGCCTGTCGGCCCACGATGGAGAGAAGTCGATGACAGCAGCGGTGGCTAAGGGAATTAGGTTTAAGTTTGGGTGGAGATGGCTCTGATACCATATTAGAAGTATTGAGTAGGATTTTGCTATTCACTTATTCATTATTGAGGAGATATATATAGACATGATTAGTTGGGCCTTATGGGCTATATAGGCCATATAGGTAGAGAGAGAGAGCCTACTAATATGTACAAAACTCTTAACGGGAAACACCGTCATGAAGAAGGATGTTGTGCGAGCCAAATCTCCTATTTCATTGGTTGACACCTGAAATTTAATCACGGAGCTGAACTCCTCAAGTTCTCTTACACAGTCCCAAACTTCTAAACAAACTAGTATCACAATCAAGGGCGCACACTACTCTTTGGAAAGCAGAACTTGCTTACCAGTTACAACTTGTGTTTCTTTCTTTCTTTTGAAACAATTAACAACACACTATAAACAGAAAGAATGGGGGCATCTCCACCTACATGTATATTATCTGCACACCAAAGAATAAACGAAACCAAGACCAATCTTTAACCTCGGTATGTGCTGCATACCATATTTCAGATCTTTTCAGAATAATTATCAGCAGAGACTATCTGACTATCTGAAACTTTCACAGTTCCTCTCCCACGCCTTAACAGAGGATAGATCGGGCGTCGATCACCGATTGCGGTGGATCCAGGTCCTTGTCCTGGAGAGCGTTGCCCAGCAGCTTTTGCATTTCTGATGCAAAGACATCATCCAGGATCTGTACATAGTTCCTAGGGTTAGTAGATTGGTATACTATATATAGTACCTATTTCATCATTCAGGTATGGTCACGACTCACGAGAAGGCTGTGTTGTTGTTGAGAGATTGCATTGTGTGCTAGAATTTCATATGGAAATAACTTCTTGTACTTGAAAGAAATGGAACTAAATACTTAGATTCCATGAACTGATTCAAACTTGATACGCACTGTAGACATATCTAAACTACGAATTTTTATCTCAGCCATGAACAATGTACTATGCGTAGCCTTGCAGCATATTATCTTTCCATATAACGATTTTACTAAAAAAAATAGTTTCCATTTCTTACAGAGTTGCTTCCCTAATATATGTTAAATCTTGGTGTGGAGTGGGCTTACCCCTAAAGCATAATCAGATCCTCGGTACCAAATCCTGTTCTCCTTTCTGCTCTCGAGAAATCTCAACACAATCTGCCAAAATCAAGTTGATATATAAGCGCAGATTGGCAGTGCAAGGAAATCTTCATAGTTGTTTTTGTTTTCTCATATTTACCTGGCCCAACCTATCCCAGAAACCTCGGCAAATAGCAACAAATATTCTACTGGAAAAGACCTCGTTGAGATTGTGAATTGAATCCGAGAGCTGGACACGGAGAGCCTGCATCCTTTCGCGTATCTCACTTTCACCTTCGGTCTCTCTTGTTTCTTCAAGAATTCGTTTTAACCTTGTAGTCCGGTTAGCTTGTGTCTGAAATCAACAACCAAAATTTATGACCTCTGTCCATATGTAAACTGTCTTAGTTAACACTGGATCAAGAGTGTGACATTAGTGTAAAGAATGTGACAAAATCATTCTTACATTACTGACAAGCTTCTCCACTATTGCTTGCAGGTATTTCTTGTACTTCTTCCTCAACATGACTGTGATGGAGTTCATTTGCTCTCCAAAAACTGTGTTTCCGTTTGTTATGGTTAGATATGCTGCCCATGATTTTAGAATATCTTCAACTCGGCAGTGTAACACGTCTAGCATTCTTTTAACTGTGTTCATGAATGTTCCTAACTGTGATGAAGAACAATAAACTGATCATTAATGAACTAAACACTGAAACAAACTGCGTGATATAATGCAACCATATATACCTGATTTGGCACAACATATGGAGCTATAGATTGTCTTCTTGTCAATCTTTGAACCTGCTTCTCAAGAATTTTTGGTATGCCGTCTCTGAGAGGTATTAGAGTCTCCATGTATTGCTTCTCCAGTGCCTTCATAATTTCTCTTTCCACATCAGCAACAGCCTGAATCAGAAAGGGAATAACAGTTGAGAAGCATGAGAAGCATGGGAGCTGATTTAAGGAGTGCAAGTGTTTACATACACTCTCCAAACTCATCAGATATTGAGGCCATCTGTTGATAACCACTCCATACTCATTTATGCTTTCTTTTATTTGCTCATATATTTGCTCGACAAATGGTGAGGTTGTTGACATTGCAGGGCATGATATCTGCAAAGAGAGGTGAGGGAAATAAGCAAGGAAGTTCAACTGCTAATGCCAGCCATGCAATCTGTTTTTGTCTAACATGTGTTTATGAATCACCTTCTCAGCTTTGCAATTATCAAGTAAGTGCAACCGGGTATCTTCAATCCACACCATGATGTAGTCATGAAACAATTCCCTCGAAACCACACCCCCTGGAACAGGTCTACAGTAGTATAAAAGAAACAAAATGATTCAGCTAAACACAGTTAGTACCGAATAATGAATCAGCTAAAAAAAATGTTGCAGTTTGGGGACACATATCAATTGGGGAAAACAGTAACAGTAGATGATCAACTATTCAGCTGTATCTTACCTCACTTGCCAGGAGTCGAGATCTCTCTCGAAATCAGCAGTTGCAATGAGCAGTTCAGCAACATGATATAGTGGTCTTGATGGGGGACTTGCAGAGAGAAAACCCTTCAATCGTTTGCAGAGTTCTGTACTATAGAGGGATGCTTCTATGTTTGGCAGATCTATCGAACTAAAAGAAAAATAAAATAAAATTTGTGAGTAAGTTCCAAGTAGTATATAAAAAGAAGAAAAATTCTTTTACTAGAACAAGCATATGCTACCTTGGAAGTATATTCTGATTGTGAATCTTGATGTCTGCTTGAATTTCACGACCTATGTTAATGCATAGTGTCTTCATTTTGAGATATGCAGCAGAAATAGTCATAGGGTCTGTAAGAAGGCTGTCATTATTGCTTGACATGAATTCGTCTGTCTCAATCATATGCCTCCTGCATCTCTTTGCAGCAGCAGTCTGTAAAAGGGGAGGTTTATGTTGTTCGGCTCTGTCTATACAAAGAATAATAAAAAACATGTAGTATACACATCGCTTCTGCTAGTTTGAATGCAAATATGCTGTAGGTTTTCTTTTGAGAGTAAGTTTGCACCATAGGTGAATCAATAGAACATGTTTTCCAATAGATTCTTGATTTACGTGCATGGCTCACTAGGAGGTCAGCAGCGATAAATGTGTAAAGTTTTCCAACAGGACTAAAAAAAATGTTTGTTAACATGGATGATTAGCTAATGTTCGAAATAACCATAATGGTAAAATCAAGAATGCAACGTTGCACCCCATCATCATTGCTTTGTACAGTTTTGAACATTCA
Source organism: Phyllostachys edulis (assembly GCA_036346405.1). NCBI lineage: Eukaryota > Viridiplantae > Streptophyta > Magnoliopsida > Poales > Poaceae > Phyllostachys > Phyllostachys edulis. The sequence continues at coordinate 16,609,641 of CM070547.1, forward strand.
ACATATAAGAAGTTCTTTAATTCTGCAGTAAAAAACTCCATTATCCTTAAACATTCACAAATTATAGTTGGATGGAAAATAAAATTACATTATTGATCTATAACATCTATAAAAAAACATGTTGCAGAAATATAAATGCCTTCATCATCCTTGACTCCTATATAGTTAGACATATTGTGAGGTTCATTGCTCTGAGCAAAAAGAAATGGCATCCAAATGAAAAATGCTTAAAGTATGTGCCCCTTATGTCTGACCTGCAAATACTTCATAAGTATGTTTTGTGCTTCATTGGAGAGTATATCATGCAGTACACTGAATATCTGAACTGCAGGTGCCAAAGCTGGTGCAGCACAATCTGATATTGGGCCAAATATGTCTGACAAGCCAGTAGGAGAGTGTTCGTCCAATGACTTATAATTTTCGAACACAACTGCAAGGAGACGGTTGATCCGATCTTCACAGTCGAGCAGTATACTTCTCTGTAAATAAATAAAAAATAAACGAGGCTCCATAACTGTTGTCTAATTTCTTCCATAAATCTGTCTACTTATTATTGGAATCAAGAATTGTGTAAATATGTTCATATGCTGGCATAAATGATGCCAAGCGAATTGCGCTACCAATGACACGAACACAAATGAAATTTAGTACATATCGTGTCTGCTAGGACATTTTAATGTTTTAATTGTTATCTTTGAATTATTGGCCAATATATCCGTATTATCTGGCAGTATATGCATGGAGCCTTTCTAACTAAAAGATTACCTCTTGTCTAGTTAAAGTCCTATCATCCCATGCTTTCATGACAGGGAGAAGCAGTTCGTATGTAAGTTCCAAGCAATCCTTTGTTGGCGTTGCCACATTCATAATGTAAGATAAGTACCTGTAAAAAGTAGTAGAAAAAAAATATCATGTTCTGCTATATTCACTAGTCACCATTGACTGTACGCAACTAAACTATATATCACCTCAATTTTCTATATGCGTCTGATACCCCATAGTAATCAGAAAATTCATCCAACAGCCAATTCCATGAACCACCGATATGAAGCATTTTGCTGTTGAAATTTTGAGCTCTCATTGCTGCTTCCAGAACCATGTCATACACAATTGTATCCACAGCTGGACCACCTTGCAGCATCTATTTTAACGATACCACGTAAGGTTAAGACAAATGCTGAATTTTTGCAGATCCGTAATTGTCTAAGCAGGAAAAGAAAAGAACCTACCTTTGCCGATCCATAATTGTTGGAAGACATGGACAAGTTTATACAGAGCTGAATTTTGCCCACACATTCTTGATCATCAAGATATAGAGGCCACCACCTAATGATTTCCTCCGTCTGTTTCCAAATGTGTACGCTTTTATTTACTTTTCAGCATAATCATCAATTAATTGCACCAATGAGAGTACATACATGGGCATCAGTGAATGACGAAACTTGAATTTTTGCACGGCCTATGACAACCCTATTGTTGTCTTGTACTTCAACAAGAATAGCATCCCCCTGGCTCTCTAGATAACTGAAGCATAAGTCAGAAGTGTCAATAGAAGGTTAAAGAATATTATCTGAGTAAGTTTTTTTTCATTCATTAACAGAACGAACATGCAAGTGTATAACAGAATCATAACTAGGCCAGAACTTACAAGAGTTGAGATTCACCAGTCCCCGGCTTCAAATATTGCGGAGAAATGGAATCTCTTTGGCGACCCTTGCAGGAGCTTTGCAATTCTAGCATGCATGTGAACATTTCTGCAAGTATGACATTGTGTTACTAACTACGGAAATAAACTCTGGTAGGTGCAAGCCATAGAGAAAAAAAGGTGCCCCTTAACCTTCCGGCAAAGATGTAGATGATGTGGAAGTCAACATAGTAACCTGGCTCTTCAGAATTTTAGAGATCTGTCTGACATACTCGCTACCAGCTTGCATGTAGAGGTTTCTAAAGGATGATGTTGCCCGAAGCTTTGGTCTTTGAGGTACAACACGTATCTTTTTTACTGTTAACAAACATTAAGAATGTGAGCGTAAACCATTAAAAATTTGAAACTGTGCCTAACTAGTCTATACACTTGCAGTTCTGCCATGTGTTTAGTGTTAACTTTTCTTTTTTTAAAAAAGAATTTAACAATGTTTTTCATGCTGTGAAGGAAAAAAGTGAAGGCGTAATGTAGATAAAGGATGTTCCATACTGAAGTTATTGCTGATGCATACCTTCGATCTCAATCTCTTTAACAAGTTTCCTTCCTTTCATGGTACAACTTCCATCCTTATCATAGGCATGTTTTCCATCATCTTGATTCTTATACCTCGGATGAAGCAAAAATTTCTGTATTCTATTCATCAGAAAAAACTCATAAGCTGTGTGCTCAAAGGAAAATTGTGGTCAACTGGTCAAGTAACACGACGCTAGATTACTCAGAACATAAATTCACGCATAAGCTGTTGCATACCCAAAGGCACTTCGCAGTACCATGCACTCATCACGAAGGAATTCTGGAGCCTCCATGCAGTTTCTTGCCCATGCATTCAGACAAAGCCGGAAGCATGCATCATACGCAACAAAAGATTGCCATGCATTTTGGACACTGACAAGTAAAACAGCGACCCGTAAGAACAGGAAGCAAACAAGAACATCTATAGATGGGTAATCACACCGGTAAATCAAAACGCACTTAGTCGTGAAGCTTGGTATCTGAGCTAATAAATTGTTCTCGACGTATGGCACCTGTACACCATCTTCCTGAACATTTGATCTGAAATTGCATTTTTTAACAGGGAAAGAGCAGACATTATCTTGCATTATTATTCCGAAGTGTAAATGTTAGAACACCTGAATTTACGATATCCAGCTGTACCTCGTAGGAAGCTCATGAACATCTTGAGCCAGTATATCTGCCACTGATGATACCCCGGTCCTCTCCGAGCCTTCTTTCTTTTCAGCTGTTTGCGCAAAAAAAAATAATGGTCTTAATCACTTCTTCCAGGCAAAGAAAAAAAAGGTGCTTCAATTTCACAATTATCCATTGCTCTCACCAACTGTGTCAAAAATGGCCTCCTCCCCATCTCCTGCAATTGGAGGGGCACTGGGTGTTCCCAAAGCTTGAAACTTCTGCTCACCAAAATAATGTTCCTGGATCAAAAAGAAAGTCGCTTCTTATCTTTGCTACCTTCGAATTTCGAACATAAATAAGCATCGGCATAATATATCAATAGAGTTGAATAATCGCGGATGCTCATAGTGGAAACTGGAAAGATTATCGCGAGATAGAGAAGCATCCTTACATGAGAGCTGGAGTCCACCGGATCTTGACCACCGGAGCATTTCCCGGCGAACGCGCTCGCCGCCCGCACCTCCACCCGCAGGTTCTCCTTGGACTGCCCCCGGACCAGACAGCCGCCTCTCCGGCTCAACTGCGACGTGACCTCGTCGTCGGCTCCGCCGCCGTACAGGTCCCTCGCCCTCCGGAACAGGCTGGAGTCGCTGGAGCACACCCCGTCCTCCTCGACCGTGTCGGAGAAGTTGCCGTAGCAGCAGTCCTCGGGCACCCCCCACGACGCGACGCTCTCCTCCTCGTCACCCTCGGAGTCCGCCGCGGCCAGGAGCACGGAGTGGCGGCCAAGGAGGCCCGAGTGGCGCGTGCCGGTCCGCACCGGGGGCAGGCTCTTGGGGGAGAAGAGGCTGCTGCCGCACACCGCCGCCCTGTGCATCGCGGGGCTCCTCAGCGCCGCGATCTGCCCTGCCGGAGGCCGCTCCGCCAGCGGCGACCTGGTCGCGGCGGCACGGGGAGGAGCGTCCGTGCCCTGCTTGATCCAGCTGATCGCAGACTCGTCGAGGCCCTCCGTGAACATCATCGTCGCACGCGGCGGAGGAGGAGCGATCTGGCTGCGGATTGGGTTTTCTCGATTGGGGAATTGGTGGATTGGTGGTTTGGGGTTTGGGAATTTGGGGGATTGGCGAGGGGGGTAGTAGTAGAAGAGGAAGACTAGGACGAGAGGTAGTGGGGGAAGTGGGGGTTGTAACGGCTAGTTCCTCGGGCGCGGGGTTGGATGGATCTGCGCTGAGCTGGACTATCGGGGCCCAGGTGTCCGTCAAGCCTGGACGTTGGGCTGGCGACGACAGATGGAGTTAATGATCGGATCGATTTTTGTTTTTTCTTGGGGGAAATTTTTTGCATTTGACATTAATTCAGACTACGGAGCGATTTTTAATTTCTCTCACTGACATGGCCCACATGTGATTGAGATGAGAATTTTTTTTTAAATAATATTTTTTAAAAACAAAATTACAAAAATATATAATCGCCCCAAAAAATTACAGAAATGAGTTTACATGCCAGTTGAAATGGCGGCGAGAACCTATCGCCATTCAATCTGGCGATAGGAACCTGACCCTCTGTCGCGGTCCAACTACCTATCACCGGTTGAAATGGCGATAGGAATGTGAATAATGTTCTGTCGCCATTTCAATCTGGCGATAGGTTCTGTCGCCGATTAAATGGCGACGGTATGCCATGTATAAAAATCTTAGTAAAATTTCTTCCAAACCTCATTTTAATTCCAAAAAAAACAGAATCGAGAAGGAGAAAAGAAAAGAAAGGTAGCGGCTACCGCTAGCTTGTCGCGGAGGAGATAGATTAGAGAGCGATGGATCTAGTAGACCGGTCATCTCGCATGTACATTTTTCGATTAGAATTAAGTAGATAAGCGAGTAGAATGAAGTAGAATATGGACATAGAATCAAGTAGAATAGCGACATAGAATTAAGTAGAATAGATAATTGTAGCGAAATTATGTATAGAATTGTAGTGAAAGAGCGACTAGAATCAAGTAGAATAGCGACTAGAATGAAGTGGAATATCGACATAGAATCAAGTAGAATAGCAACTAGAATGAAGTAGAATTGCGACATAGAATCAAGTAGAATAGAAATTATGTATTACATTATATTTTTTTTGAAATTTGTACATGATGTCAAATTATGTAGAATAGCAACATAGAATCAAGTAGAATAACGACTAGAATGAAGTAGACTAGCGACATAGAATCAAGTAGAATAACGACTAGAATGAGATGTGTATAGTGTAGTTTATCGTACATGTTTCGCACTTTTACAAAGTATGCACTTAATTTGTAGATATGGCGGACGGAGGTCAAGATGAGTTGCTTGACCGGTGATTGATGCACATCACCGTGGCGAATCTCGATCTGTGCTCCCCAGGCAGGCGGGCGTCGATTGAGCTTGGCGCGTTTGGTTGCGCGCCTATAAGGGCATGGAGGTCGCCGCAGATGGATTCCGATGCGTATAGTTTTAATACACTCAATCGCGGTATGACTACTTTGCGTGCATTCACGTTTATTCTTAATCGTTTTGGCGAGTTGAGAGCGGCGAGCCTCCTTCCACTAGCGAGGATGGTGGAGGCGACTTTTGAGGATGATCGGGACCGTGGTGGTGGTCGTCGTCTAGGCGTTTCCGTCTGACGAAGGCTGCTGGCGGCGTTAGTTGACCGCCGAGGCGAGACGCACACGTTCCACCTTCCGTCGGGGGAGATGACGCCGCCACGCCGCGGGGCGTGAGCTTCTGGTTGGATAGGATGCGGCCTTGGGTCGAGTTTGGACTCACGCGCTCGGCGATATCATCCGATGTGGGCGGGATCCCTATGACATCGAGACGTCGCGGATTACATGGATTGGTACTCTAGTCGGACGAGGCTTCGCTGCGTCCGGTCGTGGTCGACCCACCACGACATGAGGTCGCGACGTCCGACCGTATCCTACCCAAAGGACTCGCTTTCCACCTCTCGATGCGTATTGAACTATCCTTAATTCATATTTATCTTGCGGTTATGTTTCCAACTTGTGCGAGCGGATCTACACCGGAGATTCTCGAGGTAGCGACCACCGTCAGAGGGCGCAGGGGACCCGAGAGGGCTTGTGCGCGGATCATCGGCGCGGCGAGACGAGGCATCAGTTGCGACTTATCGCCGCCGAGGGACGCGGTGGACCGACGATCTTGAGGGACGAGGTCACGTCGGGGCGAGGGTCACGTCGGGGCGAGGTGGTTCACGTCCACGGGCTCTGCCGGGCGTGGCGGCGTGTCATCGTGGCACCATGGTGGGAGCGGACCTTTGGGCCGAGGCTCATCGGCACGCCGTGCCACGGTATGACCACCTTGCTTGCTTGCGAGCGTAATGCTTGTTTCTTCGAACCCGATAGTTACTAACGGCAATATTCTCTATCGAGTCTGAGCTCCACTATCACATGGGCGAAGTGCACGCGAGTCGTCGGCGCATATCTCCGGCAAAGCAGTATGACCACCTTGGGATGATTATGTTTTTTTCATGTTTTCGGCATGATTACGTTTGTAACATAATACTTCACGAGAACGCCTTGGGAGGACGGTTCATTTCCGGACGACGAGGCAAACCTATCTGTACCCATTGATTTCTTCTTTGATGACTGCGTGGCGCCTCGTTCAACTTGGAGGCTTCTCGGTGCAAAGTGCTCCGCCAAACACGGCCGAACACACGAGGAGGAGGCCCTCGCGACACCACCTCGGACTACTCGTCTCGGCCGGCCATCATCCCTGAACCTCTCACATACTCGGACCGTCGCGGCAGAGGCCGGCGACATCAGGAGTGTGCCCCAAGAGGGCCGCCCGATGATATTTGGTCCTTCAAATATCAGTCATACCATGTAAATATTAATATATGAACAACTCTTATTATGTTAGTCTCATGTTTCGAAATCTCTTTTTAGTACCATGTTTCGCATTCCATTCTTCCGTGTTATTCGCATCATCGTAATATCACTTAGCCTCGTACTTACGAATAATTAATATCTCAAACGTCCTTGTAAAATTCTACAGAAATTCACTGCACTAGGACAACATACGATCATTATAAATTGTTATTACGAGATTAATAGATTTTGTACCGTTAAAATTTTATAAAAATCATAAGTATGTAAAGTGGACTTGCAAATTAGGGTTGGAGAAGAACCTGTCGCCACCTATCGCAAATTACAAAAATATATAATCGCCCCAAAAAATTACAGAAATGAGTTCACATGCAGCTTGAAATGGCGGCGAGAACTCTCGCCATTTCAATCTGGCGATAGGAACCTGACCCCTCTGTCGCCGGTCCAACTACCTATCGCCAGTTGAAATGGCGATAGGTCCTCGTGGCCATTTCAATGGCGATAGGTAGTTGGACAAAGACGGAGGGGTCGAGGTTCCTATCGCCGCTTGAAATGGCGATAAATTCTCGCCGCCATTTCAACCAAGCTGTGAACTCATTTCTAATTTTTGGGGCGATTATATATTTTTGTAATTTTGTTTTAAAAAATATATTATTTAAAAAAAATTCATTGAGATGATCGGTGCGAAAAAACAGGGCACACGCACCATGAGACCTTGTTTGGAGATTGGGTCTAATCCCTAGGTATCAGACAAGCTCTGGAGTGGTTTTTTTTCTCGAACAATTGTATAGCTACAATTTCAATAAAGTTCTTTTATCGAGAATATGAGTACCTTGGTTTCGTAAGACTATCTCCAATGTTGTGTTTTAGTCAATTCAAATAAGGAGAGAGAATGCATTAAATCGATTCAATATATTGGAGGGATCAATTCCAACAAAAAAATTGTATGGAACCGGACTCTACTTATAGCATAAATACTCGCACCTTTAGTGTATTGAACTGTCGTCGATTCAAAGTCATGCCACATAAGTATTCTAGAAACTGAGCTTATTTTTCTCTAATGTGTTGAACCGATTCCTACTAATAACTAGGTCCTACGTTACATTAAAAAACCACAAAATAATAATATCATCTCTCAGCCACACTCTCTCCTATGTAGTTGTTTAATGCTCATATGAGTTGTTTAATGCTTTAAATCCACTCCTAAGGGCATGTACAATGGTATAGACAACTGCTGTCTATAACAACTCTCCATGTCACCTGTAGATAGCACTAAAGACAGCTCATACAATGGTACAGACGGCTGCTGTCTTTTTAGTTGTCTTTATAGAACACATAATCTTTTAATGCTTTTCTTGTTTCTTGTGCTATAGTCGGCTACAGACGAGGCCTAGATGGGACCGTTGAACGCGGTATTAGCAAAAACAGCTCTCGTTGTGCCATATTTGCAAATTTGGCAGCACGAACGCGCCTCCTACCGCCACTTGTCCTCCACCGCGCGACCCTAGCCCGGACACCCCCTATCCGTGCACTATGTGCCCGGATGCGTTAAAAACCGCGCTACTCTAGCCCGAACTTACCTGCGACCGACACTTGGCAAATCCGGGCGCCCCTAGCCCGAACAAGGGCTCGTCCGCACTCCCCGCGCCCGAACACACGTTGTCCGTGTTGCCAATGCCCAAACGAGGCCGCCCTACGCGCGTCTGTGGCACCCTGGCTTGGACGGCCGTGCATGAGCCAACTGGCTACGCGTCCGTGCCCCCTGGCCCGGAAATCCTGCACTGTGGACGAGTGGTTCGGACGCCACCCCGTCCGTGCCCCTGGCCCTGATCTCCTGCTTCCAGCGCATTTTCACATGCGACAGTGCACCGCCCTACAACTAGGGCACGGGCGCGTGGGCGCGTTCCGCCAAAGGCATCATCTAATCCTTTCCCCCCGTCCCATCCATCACTTCACTGCTTCCTGCATGCATGCCTAATCGCACTACCCTGCTTGTGCGAGACACCTTCCCATGCCTATAAAAATCGGTGCCACGCTCGCTATCGGTCTCACTGTGGAATTCGTTCTCGTTCTCTCGCTCGTCGCTGAGAACAAAGATAATTGAACTAAAACTTTGTCCGGATTACACTATGAAGTGAGTAGTGGTTACGACCATATAAGTACCGTGAGGTTGACATCGAGGCAAGGTAAAATTATTTCCTATGCTTTAGTTGCAATTATTTTAGTCGTAGTAAATTAGCGGTAATTTATTAGTTGGGGTTAGTTAGTGGCAATTTACCCGTAGTATATAAGCGGTAATTAAACTAGTGGTAATTAAGCAGTTGTAATTATGTACTCTTAGTTAATTAGTTGTAATTAATTAGTCGCAATTAATTAGTGAAAATGAAGTATTAATTAATTATTCATAATTAATATATTGTAATTAAATTTCGCGTAGTTTATCATTGCTAATTACATTAGTGCAAATTAAGTGGTTGTATTTACGTGACTTTAATTAATTAGTTGATAAGTAATGAATCGTAGTTAATTAGTGATAATTAAATAAACATAATTAATTACGAATAATTAATGACGCGTAGTTAATCGATCTTAAGTAATTAATACGCAATTAATTCCGTAGGAATTACTTAGATGTAATGAATTACTCGTAAGTAATTTATGGATAAGTACTCAAATTATTGCTAATTAATTAATTATTTGTATTGAATTACTCGCATTTAATTGCTTACTTGTATGTAACATGTCGTAATTATGTGTGTCATGGGTAATTAGTGGCTAATAAATTACTTGTAATTAATTAGTACGTTTTTTTAGTCCTATTTAATTTGTGGTAATTGAAGAAATAATCACATGTAAATAGTTATGTACAGTAAATTAATTAGTGCTAATTACATACCATGTTTGTTATTTTGCGTACCGTAAATCAGGTTGTCGTGGTTTTAGGTAATTTCAAACATAGGTTGGACCTATCGAGATGTCAGTACAAGGTGGTCTGTGCGGAGGGACTCGATGCGATGAATATTCACGAGCTTAGGAGTTGCATCCGGAGGGAGTTTGACACGGAACCAACGACGAAGAATTTTATCATCGAGGCGATCACATGCATGAGTAGGGGAGGGCAGACCATATGGGAGCTAGTCAAGGTGAACGGAAACCTTGATGATGCTGGTGCCTCGGGAAGCGGGCAACCACAGGCGGAGCTTGAAGACGATAGCACGGAATATGATGTTTTGAAGGAAGTCCACGAGATAAGAGTTGCGCATAATTTTGTGCAAAATAAGGGGGTGGGACTGTGGTGGTTGGCCAGCATTGACTGCTACGAGTATCTACCAAACCAGCCTCTCGGGTTAGAGTCCGACGAGGACGCCGACCCAGGCTCAGATGGTAGCGAGAAGGACGCACCCCAGGGTGCTGGTCCTACTAGTGGAATTGTGTATTTGGAGGTGTTGTACGTGGCATCCAGACTTGATGATATCGTAGTGCGATTGCTCGTACCGCTGCAAGAAGAAGGGTCCCGGTGGGGGTTTGATGCTATAGCATGGTATGTCTTGTCCATCAGCCGTGTGTACCGGGTGCACCGGTCTAACCCAGGATATTACGCAGTGAAGTACGTAGTGGAAGGCTACCCTGGCAAGGTCATTGCTCACTGAGCTAAGTTCTTTGGCTCGGTCTTCACGGTCAAGGCGGTGACCTACCATACTTGCGAGCTTAGTGAGCCGCTACGGCAGCATCGAAATTTGACTTCCGCATATGTGGCAAGCCACATTAGCCACCTAGTTGCAGAGGACATGTCCGTCTCCGCCAAGATGTTGCTGTCAGAATTCGTTAATCTGGTTGGTTATCTGGTCAGCTATAGCAAGATCTGACGAGCTTTCACCCAGGTCGTAGAGGGCTCCAGGTTCTGTTGCCCTGTTCTCACGATGGATGGCACTTTCCTCATAGGGAGATACAAGGGCACCATTCTCACCGCGGTGGCGACCGACGCGAATAACCAACTTCTCCCAATTGCTTTTGCCATTGTAGAGAATGAGAACACATCTAGTTAGTTATGGTTCCTGACAGATATGAAGCGGACGGTTGTGGCAAACCGGCCCAACATGTCTTATCATAGACCACAATGTTGGGTTGCTGTCGGCTCTAAAGAACATGAAGAATGGGACGGAACCCCCTCGCCAGTGGAACGACGTGGCAACCCAGTGGTGCATGAGGCATCTTGCATCAAACTTCTTCACTCAGTTCCACAATCAGGAACTTATGAAGACATTCAAGACATTGTGGTTGCAGAACCAGGAGCGGAAGTTTGAGTCCATCTGGAAAGATCTTGAACATCAGACTACGAGGCATACAAGGGAGTCCCCTCTGGAGACACAGGAGGGACAGTAGGCCACGAGCGGGCAATTCAAGAGCACCATAAGTTTCACACCGTGGATTAATCTCCACGCTTCTGAGTTGGAGAAATGGTCACTACTCTACAACACAGACGGTGCGAGGTACGGAATTATGACGACCAACATGTCCAAGGTGTACAACATCGTACTCAAATGTGTGCGGTGCCTCCCTATCACTGCGATCGTTGAGGAGACATGGACTCACACTGTCAGTTACTTCATCAATAGAACCACCGTAGTGAGGCGACAGCTGGAAGAAAGGAAGCAATGGCCTGAGAAAATACAGAGGTATATGGACTAGAAGATGCAGAAGGCCCGAATGCATGACATCCGGTGATCGATGGCCTCAGGAGGAAGTATGAAATTAGGCTACGGCAAAAATATATCAATAGCCATGCCAAGGGGGGAAAGGTAACATGCATGCACCCTGGGTGATGTGGATACTTGCACATGCAACAAGCTAAAGCTCCTGCACAAGCCATGCTCGTATGCGTACAAGGCGTGTGTGCAAATAAACAAGATGCATACGCCGTGTATCTCCGAGTATTACGACATGCAGCACCTTTTCAGTACATGGAGTGCAGAATTTCACTCTTATGGCTTGGACATGAACTATAGGGATCTTTAGCCGGACAGGGTGCAATAGGGGCCCGAACAAGACCTTGAAGTCAACTGGGAAGGGACGACAGCAGACGCGATGCTTCCAGAACGACATAGATGACGACTAGCGAGGGGCCTAAGCCGCACGATGAAGTGCGGGATATCCAAGACCCTTGTGCACTCCATGAAGGATTGCCCCAATAGACTGAGCTAGTCTAGTCATCATTCAATGTCATAATTTATTGAATTATCCACCTGTACAGGACCGTCATGTCATGTAAATGGGTAGTCTTCTCATATTTGTGCATATCTTTACGTCATTCTTTCTTAACATGTACGTATCTCGACATTACATTTTTTCTGAACTGACTCGCCCTTGTTTTGTGCGCAACAGCAAAACTTTATGTCAGCCTAGAGTATATCGGACTCATCGATGAACTTTTATGCAAAGATATTGCAGAAGCGCAAGTGGCTTGCAAAGAGGGCTAAACCCTACCCATATTTTTTAATGAAGGATGCACCGGTACCACCAAAGTTTCCACGCCCGCAAGGTGTGTGCGAACAGCCAGCGAAGATCATTCAGTCGACACATCCGACCACCACCGCCCGGGCGTACTAAACGTGCGGGAATGTCCTCGTAAGAGAATCTTATGCACACATCGATTTTTCACACCCTACATTGAATTCCACAAATTTCTAACTTCATCTACGTGTAATGGTAGCCTGAGATGCGTTGCAACTTCTTCCAATGGATCGACGGCCCGGAGATGTACAATAGGGCATTCATCGAGTAGACGTACATGTTGAACTACGCGATGTGAGCTGAGACCTTCCAGTGAGGGAGACGTTACGTACTAGACCCTATTGAAAAGGCACCAGAGGATCCCAAGACAGCCGGGTGGTGGTGAAGGACCCCCGAACAGGAAGCTAAGTACGACTGGGTGCAACGCGCGACAGACAAGGGGAAGGCTCCTGCTACTGAGACCGGTGGCTGTCGTAGCTTCTCTTGTCACTCGGGCACACTCCATATCGAAGAGGTGAGTTATGTACAATTTGAATCCTGATGATGTATTTGGTCTTTCATTCTTCTAACATCATACAATCGTCCAGCCTGTCTCATAGAACATGAAGGATTTCGACACATGCCACCAACGTGGGTAGTCCCGAGACAAGGGAAAGGCTCATGTTGCTGAGACCCGTGGCCGTCGTAGCATTTCCAATCGCCCGGGCGCACTTCATGTCGAAGAGGTGAGTTATGTACAATTTGTATCTTGGTTATGTATTTGGTTGTACAGTCTACTTACATCGTGGAATCACAGGACATAGATGACTTCGACACTCGCCACCGCCGTGGGTAGTCCCGAGACAAGGGGAAGGGGCTATTGAGCCACGAAGACTAGTTTCGATCCTCCTTTTTTCTGATTCTAAAAAAGTCATGCATGTAACTTAGGTATTTTTCGGTTTGTTCAGTCGTGCATGCTGTCATTTATAATGCACGTAACCAAACCACGCGTGGCAAGTAATTCACAAATCACAATGTGCATTCCGAAATGTTGTCAATTTCATTTATGAAATTGGAGATTGCAACTCCACTTGATATGTCGACACTCCAAGTTTTCTGATTTCGTGTGAATCCGTAACCGATCAACTCCGATAATACACACATAACATACAAAATATGCATACAAATACATCTATGCAGTGCAATTACACACGGGAGACAATATAGATCTCTTGTTTGAGCCACTATTTGCTCATTGCGTCTGTGTCTGCGTGCGCATCCTGGGTTTGCATCGAGCATGTCCTGTTGTGTATGTTAACCGGTCCGGAGAGCGTGTATCGGTTCGGAGGGGGTACGAAAACCGTTGAGTGGATGGAGGTACACCAGTAAGCTGACTCTGCCCAACGTCAATGTCATCCAGCTGAGTCATACCGAACTGATTACCACCTACAATCATGTTAGTAATGAAGGAATCAAGAAAACCACGCCCAGATCGTCCACCCAAAGGTATGCTGTCTGCAAGTCTAGTCGTGCGAAGGAGCTCTGGCCTTGATCGTGTGAAGTGCCAGTGACCCCGAAGGAGCTTGCCCTTCATATGGTACTTCGTACTGGCCACGTACGACAGGGTTGGGTGCCCTGGGTGCCACGGTCCAAACCCTAGCGCCGTGTACTGCTCCCTGGTAGTAGCTGGGATGGGCGTCTCCTCATCGATTGACGGATGATCGTCACCCCCACACTCAACTGAAGGCTGCAAGATAGAATAATGTTAGGCCAAATAAAAATTCAGGACGCAAACTCAATATCTCGTTCCTCCCGGATGTGTAGTGCGAATGATCGAGGGGGAGCACCAGTCTGAGTACGGGGTTCGGACGGGAGAAGAGATGCATCCCAACGAACGTGCGGTTGTAGGACGACATGTTGTTAGCACAACCTAAGGCGTAATAAAAAAACAAGACATAAATTTGTACATAACTTACCTCCCCGCCGATCTGTAGCGCGGATGACCGACTAGGAGCGCTAGGACGCTCGCCGATCTGACTAGGCCATGTCGACCTAGCAGGTGAGTACGGTCGGGCCACTCGGTGCGTAGCGTGTAGGATGTCGTCTCTCGAACAATCGCAACACATGTTCTTGATTACATGCTTAGACTCCACGAAGATGTAATTCAAAGTGCTCAGAAGCCCCGGTACGGTGTGCTCTATGCTGCGGATGGTGGTCTCGAATGCGCTTGCGATCCGCTGCAGCCACTCGAACTGAAATGACAGACAACACATGTTTAATAGGAAGTAGTACAAATATCATCAATGAAACGAACAAAGATTGACAGTGTTTTATGGTGTCGTCATGCCGCGAGGCACTGTTTCAGTTGAACGAGTGACAAAGCCTCTCCTGGTGCGTCACCAGCTCCGGACACTTTGGTAGAGGACGGGTCAGTCTGGTGTGCGACCTTGCTACGTACCACTCTATGTATTGGTGGTATGTCCAAGCGTCGTATGGTCTCTGCTCCTGTACGACCTCAACGTGCGCCATCTCCGTCCAAGCCGTAACCCACTCATGCTGGACTGCTTGCCAGTCCTTAGCATGTCGACCCACCCTCGATTGCCTGCATTCGAGAAGGATTTGTGTCAGAACTGGCAATGTGGGTATGAAATGTAAACATTATTCGGATGGAGTTGGACTGACAAGTCGACATCTCGCAGCAGGATCCTACCATTGGGAGGGGGCACAAGCTGGTACAAATCAAACTATCTCATTACGCGCTGCGGTGTGTAAGGCTCCACCATCTGGGTAAACACCAGGTAGCAAGTCGTCACCCATAATTCGGTGTCCCGCGTGCATTGCACAGATAGTCCGTGCGGCGCTCCGTGTTTGCGAAAGCTGGGCTCCATGGAGCCCATATGATGTCGCTGTTGTGCAACGACTCGAACTCATTATGGAACAACGAGTAGCACCTCGTCGGTCTATCCTTGGCCCGACGTAATTGGGTGGTAGTCCATCGATAGCCCATAGTGGGCCCATCGATCGGGTCGTGCAACTCAGGGTACGGGTGCACTACTCTCCCCCTATGTGGTGGGAAACAAGGCCGAACCCAAGAGATAAAGAAGGTAAGCGACGAGGTGCGTCCTAATAACCACGTCAAGTGCATCCAGCGGGCATTGACTGAAATTCCTCAGCCATGTCCGAGGGACACCATGGGCGCTGTCCGGGATAGGTATGCCAAACCGATGCCCCAACTAGGCCTTCCAGTCCGCTTGCGGGCGACTTGGAATAAGTGGCTCACCCCTGATTGGGAGATTGGTCAAGAATGAGATGTCCTGGAGGGTGACCGTCATCTCTCCCCACCAAAAATGGAAGATATACGTCTCGGGTCTCCACCTGTCGACAAGTGCCGACACTAGACCGCCGTCCAGGGTGAAGATACGTTCGACCGAGAGCAGCCTCGTAAAGGGCAACAAGCCCGTATCCCCAAGGATTAGGACACGAGCGTCGAGCTGCCAGTAATGCCTCTCAGACCGAAGAACGAGGGGTGGAGGGCCATCCGCGTCACCGGTGATCCATAACTTGCACCGGTGATGCTCGTCGTAGAAAGGTTCCAGTAGCTCCAGTAGAGGCATACCTTGCAAAATATGGAATGCACATATTATTAGTGAATAAATTAACAATGACGATGAATTACTAAAAATTAAAAAGTACGACTAAATACAGACAACAAATTAAAATACACTAATTAACTACGACCAAATTAATTGCGACAAAACCAAGGTAGTCAGAGTCGAGATCCTAAGTTGGATCGATTTGCCTCTGGTAGGATCGAATCATAGTATCGAATCGTAGAATCGGCGATTCTACGGAATTGTAAAAATACACATATTTAACATTTATACTATAAGTTTGTATGATTCTTATATGGTTTACCACTTACTTATAACCGAAAAAGGGAGAAAGCACTTTTTATCGCACAACAGAAAAGCATAATGGTACTGACATGATGGGTGATATAATTCTGAACTACATGAGAACAACAAATGACCATGACTAGTTTACTACAATTACATGAGAAATGTTCACAACTTTTCTAAATCAATATCTAATTACAACGCTTGCATGTTCCTTAAAAGCAGCTAGACATACTCTAGGAATAAAAATAGCTTATCATTATCAAGCTCAAGATTACTCGTGTCATAATATAGATATTTGTACTAGCATTACCACACTGATATAATATTTTGCTTGCTCCTTGTTTATTTATAGTTTCATTCTCAAAAATTAATATTAACAATTTTTGCTCTAAAACAAAATATCAGCAAAGCCTGGCCTCTAAAAAAATTTGCAAAAAAAATTGCCCAAAGTCACTAGCGACTCTACCACGATTCTACTCTGCGATTCTACACGATTCTACTCTTTGGATTGCGACTCTACCATGATTCTACCTGATTCCGATTCATAGTGCGATTTGGATCGACAGACTGTCGTGGGTTCGTAAAATCGTAAGACTCTACGAATAGGATCACGATTTTAACTACCTTGGACAAAATAATCACGACTAATTAAGTACGAACAAATTACTTATGACTAAATTAATCCGAGTAATTCAATACAACTAAAATAATTAGCACTAAATAATGGCCACAAATGTATTACAAGTAAATAATTATGACTTAATAATGTCAACAAGATTATTTGGAACTAAATTCATTACGATGAATTAAATACCACTACATTAATTACGCCTAATTAATTAACACAAATTAATTACAAATAAATAATTATGACTTAATAAGGAAACTAAAATAAATTTGAGTTAATAAGGGCACTAAATTAATTACTTAATGCTTAACTATGACTAAATAAATTACCACTAATTAGTTATGACCTAATTAATTACGACTAATTAATTGAACTAATTAATTACAACTAATTAATTAACTAACACTAATTAAGTGCGACTACTTAATTAAGATTTAATTAACTACGACTAATAAATTCCAACTAATTAATTAACTAACACTAACTAATTAGGACTAATTAATTATTATCTAATTAACTAGGCCATGAATAATTATGGAAAAATAAAAGCGACTAAATTCATTACCCAAAATAAGCACAACAAATTAACTATGAGTAATTAACTAACTACACTGTAAATAAACAAAATATGTATGAAAAAAATTACGTGCTAATATGGCCCGTTAATGACAGTTTTAAACAATTCTTAATCGTCTGCGAAAATGAAACCGACAGAGCGAGCCAGAATGAGAGAACGAGCGAGTGAAGGAGAATGAGATTTGCAAAGCGTCTCACAGTCGCCTCCGAATTTATAGCCGTCCAACACAAATCACGGTCGACCGCGAATTGATGGGAGGAATTGGATTTGCTCCCGCGCGTGGTTTGCATCCATGCACACCCAAGACAGTGAGGCTACAGGGAATAAAGTGTTAGGAATAAAGCACGAGCATTTGGCGTGCGCGCGGATGTGGAGGCGAGTCCAGGCAGGGAGGAGTGGATGAGGGGGTAGCTGGCGTGTCCGCGCACTAGGCGAATGGCAAAGGGCGACACACGGCGGGGGCAGCGTGCGCGTCCGGGCGACACGCGTGCAAACACGTGCTGTCCGGGCTAGGGGCGTGCGGCAGCGCTGCATTCGGGCAAGAGCGGGGACAAGGCCATGTTCGGGCGAAAAGAGTCTGAATTTGCCACATGTTGGCCGTACACGCATCCGGGCTATGGGAGCACAGAATTTGGTGCGTCTGGGCTAGGGGTCCGCGGTGGAGGACATGTGGCGGCCGGAGGCACGTCCGTGCTGCTATTTTTGTCAATACGACATGAAGGGCGCTAAATTTGTAAAAAGGTGATGCAACAGTGTCATTTAGGCCAAAAACTCATTCATGTGCTGGTTAGTGTAGTGTTCGCATGAGGTACGTGGTGATGAGTCTTTGTTAAATTGTCGTATTTTTTATTTGTAATAGCAAAAGTAGCTTCCGCTCGTATGAAAATAAAAAAATGACACCACGGCCGGAACCTACCATGCTCCCATTCATGGAAGCCACCTACACCGCGCTCCCAGCTCACTTCAGTAGGATGAGGCGACGCAGCGCCTCAACAGTGACACGCGCTCTGTCACAAACTAGGGGCCTAACAGGTGGCCTCCCGAGGACTAGGAGCGTGGCAGGTGGCTTCTGCAAACTGGGAGCGTGGTAGGGGACACGTGTCGCCTACTGTCGACGATCGAGTCACCGATCTTACGAAAATAAACAGAGAAAAATGGCAAAGAGTTCTTGGGAGAGAATGGGATTGCTCTTTATTGTTATGAACTGAATCCTTTACAGGGATTCCCTTGACAAGGCAGTGGACTAGCTCTAATTACACTGGGCGTAATAATTGCTATGTTAATGCTTCAGATGAAATCCAATCGTCTATTGATCTTCCATATTGGATTGCCTTCTACTGTTTGTGTTCTCCTTTAAGTAGTCGACGAAGTGGTGGCAGTTACTCTTGGAAGAGGTGCTTGTTGGAAGTGTCACAACTGATCGGAGGGAGGTGGCTGTTGGTGAAGTATCAACCTGTGAGGATCCGAAAAATTCGGCTTGTGATGCTTAACCATCCACTTGGTCCTAGCATCACAAACAAAATATCACGTGCCTCGAGATACACGTACTTCCCAAGAACTTGCAGTACACATACCCCTTTACAAAATTATGCATCAATTCCATTCAACACATAGAACCAAAGCACAACTAAGCAAATCAAAAGACATACATAATAGAGTGATTACAAAAGGGGCCGACTGGCCAAATAACAGCTAAAGAGATCTAATCCGAACTTGATGATATCCCACTCTCAAATCAATCTTGGGAATATCTTCAGGTCTGATCCGAACTTGATGATATCCCACTCTCAAATCAATCTTGGAGAAAACTTGAGCTCCAGATAACTGATCGAAGAGGTCGTCGATGCGGGGCAACGGATACTTGTTCTTTACCGTTACTTCATTAAGCGGACGATGTCGGCCTTTTATCATAAAAGTATTGTCCTTCTTCTTTACAAAGATTGCTGGATAACCCCACGGAGATGAGCTAGGGCGGATGAAACCCTTCTCTTGAAGCTCACCAAGTTGCTTCTTCAACTCCACCAACTTATTCGGTGGCATCCGGTAGGGCCTCTTTGAAATCGGGGCGGTACCGGGCGTTAACTCGATGACGAACTCGAGGTCTCGAACTTGTAGCATCCCAGGAAGTGTTGGAAATATGCCCTAGAGGCAATCATAGAGATGATTATATTTCATTATGTTCACAATATTTGATAATATGTTCCTTGAATGAATCATCACCATGAAGATTAACGAGTATGTGACTTGTTGGTGAAGCTCTTTTTAACTTATGATGATGTCGTTCTAAAAGTATCCTCGGTCGAAAGTCACCGGGTGGAACACTAGTGACTCTCGACTAGCACATGCATTGATTGATGACCATGTTTCACCGGTCATGGATATAAGGATATCAAATCAATAATGTGGACACGTGTTAGAGAACGTGGTGTTGGATAAGACCCACCTTGAGACACTATTGAGATTGTTATGATTCTATGTGTCGTTAGTTGGTCTCAAGCAATGATGATGTATAATCCTTAGACCGAGATCAAGATGGTTTCCTACATGTGTAATAGCACTCTTAGGGGTTGCCAAACGCTACTCAGAATCGGGTAGTTATAAAGGTAGCTTTGGGTATGCTATGAAACATGCAGAGGATGTGACTGGTGGGATATGGGATTTACCCTCCTAACATAACAGAGAGATATCTCTCGGGCCTCGAAGTGGTCGGATAAAGAAAGTGCATGGCCATACCCTTTGGTGGTCAAGAGTTCGACCACATAAGGTTATCCGATACTCGATCGAGAAAGCATTGAACAGACCCATGGATGACACAACATCTCACCCGGAGTTCAACCAGATATCGTGAGGCAAAGGAGAATACATGAGTAGGTGTTAGTTCGACCACTCTGATCGGTCGTATGGAGATACAAGCAAGTCGAGATCGGTCGAACGTAATCACAGAGTGGTCGAAACCAAGTCGTAAGGAGTTACGAGTTGGTCGTGATCGAATCTGAACCGGTCATATAGAGATAGGACACAGGTCGTAAGTGATGAGGACACAGTCAAGATCATATTGCATTAAGGTTCGTCCGATATAATTTGTGTGTATTCGGAATCGTTATGTCCTCGCTAGGAACCGCTTCGACTCGTGGGTCGAAAGGGTTTTCGAATCACAACCGAACTACACATGAACCTAACGGGTCACACACTTAACGGGTTGGAACAAACCAAGATGAATACGATTAAAACGTGTTTGGATAGGATCCGCCACGGGCTCTATATAAGGAGATGCATGAGGCTATTGGAAAAGGGAGTTGACGTGAGTTGCCCTACCAAACCCTAGCCGCCATCTTCTTGAGAGCCTCCCGTCTCGATTGGTGCTAGCACACCGCCGCACGGTTGTTCCTTCCCCGACGTGTGGATACCATAGAGGCGCTTCTCGTTGTTGCGCTTTAGGACGATCCGCGATCTTCGCAAGGAACCGCAGAGGTGCTTTGGAGACGATCAACCAACGAAGACGCCGGACGATCGACTACGACCAAGACATCGACGTGCTCTTTGTCGGACCAGGCTGCTCCGACACTTCTTTCGCTGCTCTGCGCGTCTAGTGGTAACGATCTATGATCATCTTCTTGCTTGGCTTCCTGGTTTACGTGGTAGAAATTTTGATTTGTCGCTATCGTAGCCTACCCGTATCCCATCGGTGGTATCGAGCCATCCCGCGTAGTTTTTGATCGGATCGATCGCATATACTTGATATGTGGTAGTAGTAGATTGGATCTATTCTTTGGTCGATCTCGAAAACCTAGGCCCCGGTCGATTAGATCGACGATTTTGCTTGGTAGTAGATGGGTTTACTAGGAGGTACAAGTTAAGAGCACCGGATGATTCACTCGACTTGTTTTTCGACTACCTTGCAAAATACTCCTAACGGTCGAATTCGCCATCGGAGTATGTCGCATTATGTGGTCGATCAAAGCGAGAATCGATTGGCTCGGAATAGGGTTAATATGATTAATCGATGATTTCCAAAGCTCGAAACGTGAATAAGATTCATGTCTCGGAAAAATTTTCGAGAGCACCGCCTCGCCGTCTTTGGCCGATCGCATCGCTGCGTTATAAGTTAATAAGTTACTCGATGGGACCGCGTCTTTGGCCGATCGTCATCGCGTTATAGGTAATATGTGTTCATGTCGTCCGATAGAATTGGATTCTATGCGTAACTTGTTTTTGCAGGATTGATGTGAATAGTATGGCCCATTGTGTATGTGATGCATGTATGGATTTTCATGACTGCGTGTCATGTTGTGAGATAGCCATCGAGCTACATATTATTGTATAACGATGCTCACAGACTGACATGTGATGCTTGATATTATCCTATGTAATTCATTACTAGCTCTTAGGAGTAATTGCTTAGTAGATGAATGCGGTGGAGACTTCAAGCATGGTGGTCGGAGGACGTGAAGCATGCCGATGGAGATCGTCATGTTAAGGGCCATACTATTTCACGTTGATATGATTATCTGTGAATGTTTGTGTTTATTCTGTCATGATATTAAGTCATGTTTTTCATTAGATGCTTTTAACATGATAAAATTAAAATTCCCTCACATAATGTTAAGTTAAAATTGATGCCCTCCAATAAGTCGCACCATCAAAAGTCTTGTATTTTAATGGTAGGTCTTGCTAAGCGGAATGCCATTAACTTTCCTTGACTAGATGGGTTTGTGTCTGACACTTACACGCATTGCATTGGTTTAACTTGACAAGGTCATCATAACGGTTATGGACCTTGGGGCATAGGGTTGGGTGCGAAGCATAGAGATGCTTGGCCTAACAACAAGAGTCATATAGAGATATGATTAGCAAAGGGTTGCTTACGAATTCATTAATCTTCTAGCAGTGATGCCAAAGCTCACTAGTAGATTACTTGATTGTGGATCTTGAATCACTAAATGTCATAAGAGGGATATGGTATTTAGTGGGAGTATCTTTATTAAATTGTTTAATAGAAGTTACTTTTCTTGAACATATGTCTTAGTTTTGCATATTTTATGTTGTAGATCATGGCACCAATCGTTTGTACCAACATCCGCTTTTGCTTTACGCTCGATACTTGAAAAGGAAAAACTGAATGGAACAAATTTTATGGATTGGTCCCGCAACCTAAGAATTGTTCTTAGGCAAGATAAAAGGAACATGTTCTAGAGGAACCAATTCCAGATGTGCTCACGATAATGCAATCACTACTTTAAATTCGCCTATAAAAGGCATGTGATGAATCCTTGATGTTAGCTGCCTCATGCTTGCTGCGATGAACTCGCACCTTCGTAAACAGTTTGAGAACATTGAGGCCTCACGATATGATCGTGGCGCCAAAGGCATGTTTGAGACACAAGCAAGAACCGAGAGATTTGATATCTCAAAGAACTTGTTTGCGTGTAAGCTAGCCGAGGGTAGTCCGTGAGCCCACATGTGATCAAAATGGTTGGTTATACACGAGCTTGGAAAAACTTGGTTTTCCACTGAGTCAAGAGTTGGCTACAGATTTGATTCTTGCTTCGCTTCACGCAAGCTATGGTCAGATTCATTCTCAACTTCCATATGAATGGCTTAGACAAGAATCTCACCGAACTACATATGATGCTTAAGACCGCAGAGGACAAGATTAAGAAAAGCAACATCATGTGATGATGGTGCAAAAGAGTACAAGCTTCAAGAAGAAGGCTAAGACTTGGGTCAAGAAAAGGGCAAGGCTAAAGTTTGGATGAGATCCAAACCAACAAACCTAAACCCAAGACTAAGTCCGCCCGACTCAAGAGAAAGAATGCTTTTATTGCAAAGAGCTAGGCCATTGGAAGAGGAACCGCAAGAAATACCGGCCGATCCGAAAAAGAATGGTGGGACTAAACCTTCCACTTCAGGTATTAATGTTATAGATGTTTTACTTGCTGATTCTTCTGTTAACTCATGGGTATTTGATACCGGGTCGGTTGCTCATATTTGCAATTCGATGCAGAGTCTAACAAAGAATAGGAGAGTTGCAAGAGGCGAGATGGATCTTCGCGTCGGAAATAAAGCAAAGGATGCTGCATTAGCCGTCGGGACTTTACCATTGGTTTTGCCTTCAGGATTTATTATGGAATTAAATAATTGTTATTACGTTCTAGCCATGAGTAGAAACATTATCTCGGCCTCATGTTTGATGGCAGAGGGTTATAAATTCATTATTGAGAACAATGGTTGTTTTATATTTTTGAATGATATGTTTTATGGCTATGCTCCTGTTTTGAACGGGTTGTTTATTTTAAATCTTGATGATGCACCCATCTTTAATATTAATGCAAAGAGGCTTCGGCCTAATAATATGAATTCCACTTTTATTTGGCATTGTCGTTTGGGTCACATAAGTGAGAAACGCATGAAGAAACTCCATGATGATGGAATTCTAAACTCATTTGATTTGGAATCATTTGAAACATGCGAGTCTTGCCTACTCGGGAAAATGACCAAGACACCCTTCACTGGTCGGAATGAGAGGGCATCCGACTTGTTGGCACTCATACATATTGATGTGTGTGGACCAATGAGCACGACAGCTAGAGGTGGTTTTCAGTACTTCATTACTTTCACCGATGACTATAGTAGATATGGATATATCTATTTAATGAGGCACAAGTCGAAATCCTTTGAAAAGTTCAAAGAGTTCCGAATGAGGTACGTAATCAACTTGGCAAGACAATCAAATCTTTGCGATCTGATCGTGGAGGTGAATTTTTGAGCCAGAATTTGGCAATCATTTGAAACAATGTGGAATTGTTCCACAGCTTACGCCACCGGGTACTCCACAATGGAATGGGGTGTCCGAGCGGCGTAATAGGACCTTGTTGGACATGGTTCGATCGATGATGAGCCAATCTGATCCGCCATTGTATTTTTGGGGTTACGCTCTAGAAACAAATAGCTTTCACTTTAAATAGGGTACCATCTAAATCAAGAGATAAGACACCATATGAGATATGGACTGGGAAGAGTCCTACCTTGTCCTTTCTAAAGATTTGGGGATGTGATGTCTATATTAAACGTCTGACGTCTGATAAACTCACACCTAAGTCGGAAAAATGCTTTTTATAGGATATCCTAGGGAAACCAAAGGATATTATTTCTACAACCTAGAGGAGAGCAAAGTGTTTGTTGTTCAAATGGTGTCTTTTGGAAAAGAGTTTTTTCCAAAACAACAAGGGGAGAAAGGTGCAACTCGAAGAAATTCGGAAACATCTGAAAGTGTTTCAACTCCTATTGAACCTCTACAGATGAACAAAATATTGTTGAACTCAGAGATGAGGCATCACCCCATCGAGATCTAAAAGGCCACATCAAATGCCTATAAGGTATGGGCATGACATATTATTATTGAATAATGATGAGCCTAACACTTATAAGGAAGCGATGATGGACCCAGACTCTGAGAAATGGCTTGGAGCCATGAAATCCGAGATAGACTCCATGAGAGACAACCAAGTTTGGAACCCGTCGATCCACTTGATGGCGTTAAAACCATTGAGTGCAAATGGATCTATAAGAAAAGATTGATATGGTTGGAAATGTTCACATTCATAAAGCTCGACTAGTCGCAAAAGGTTTTCGACAAGTTCAAGGAGTTGACTACGATGAGACATTCTCACCCAGTAGCGATGCTTAAATCTATACGGATCATTCTAGCTATTGCTTGCATATTTCGACTATGAGATATGGCAAATGGATCGTCAAAACGGCTTTCCTTAATGGAAACCTAAGTGAGAATGTGTACATGACACAACCTGAAGGTTTTGTTGATCCAAATAATGCTAGTAAAGTGTGCAAACTTGAAGTCCATTTATGGATTGAAGCAAGCATCTCGGAGTTGGAATATACGCTTTGATGAGGAGATCAAAAGATTTGGTTTCATTCAAAAACAAAGAAGAACCTTGTGTTTACATGAAGGTTAGTGGGAGCGCACTTGTAATTCTAATCTTATATGTGGATGACATATTATTGATTGGGAATGACATTCCTATGTCGAATCTGTTAAGGCATCATTGAAAAAAGTTTTTCTATGAAGGACCTAGGAGAGGCAAAGATATATCTTGGGAATAAAGATCTATAGAGATAGATCGAGAAGGCTAATTGGATTAAGCCAAAGTACTTATATTGACAAGGTGTTGATTCGGTTCAACATGCAAAATGCCAAGAAATGGTTCTTGCCTATGTCACATGGCATAAGTCTTAGCAAGAGTCAGTGTCCTTCGACTACTAATGAGCGAGACCGCATGAATGGTATTCCATATGCTTCAGCTATTGGATCTATCATGTACGCTATGATATGTACTCGACCAGATGTATCATATGCTCTAAGTGTTACGAGTAGATACCAAGCTGATCCCGGTGAAGGTCATTTGGACAAATTGTGAAAAACATTCTTAAATACTTGAGAAGGACTAAGGATGCGTTCCTAGTTTATGGCGGTGATGAAGTGCTGGTTGTAAATGGTTACACCGATGCAAGCTTCCAAACCGACAAAGATGATTATCATTCGCAATCTGGTTTTGTATTCATTTTGAATGGAGGTGCAGTGAGCTGGAAAAGTTCCAAGCAAGAAACGATAGCTGATTCCACAACAGAGGTCGAGTACATTGCGCTTCGAAGTCGCAAAAGAAGGTGTTTGGATAAGGAATTTTATTGCTTTGAGTTGGGTATGGTTTCGAGTGCCTCAAGCCCAATGGATCTCTATTGTGACAACAATGGAGCCATTCTTGTGAGCTAGAGAGCCTAGATCCCATCGAAATCCAAGCACATACTCAAAGCGTTATCATCTCATTCGCGAATTGGTGGATAGAGGAGATGTTAAGATATGCAAAGTTCATACTGATTTAAATGTTGCCGATCCGCTGACAAAGCCTCTCACACGCCAAAGCATGAGGCGCACACAAGAGCTATCGGTATTAGATACTTAAATGATTGACTCTAGTGCAAGTGGGAGATCATGGAAATATGCCCTAGAGGCAATCATAGAGATGATTATATTTCATTATGTTCACAATATTTGATAATATGTTCCTTGAATGAATCATCACCATGAAGATTAACGAGTATGTGACTTGTTGGTGAAGCTCTTTTTAACTTATGATGATGTCGTTCTAAAAGTATCCTCGGTCGAAAGTCACCGGTCGAACACTAGTGACTCTCGACTAGCACATGTATTGATTGATGACCATGTTTCACCGGTCATGGATATAAGGATATCAAATCAATAATGTGGACACGTGTTAGAGAACGTGGTGTTGGATAAGACCCACCTTGAGACACTATTGAGATTGTTATGATTCTATGTGTCGTTAGTTGGTCTCAAGCAATGATGATGTATAATCCTTAAACCCGAGATCAAGATGGTTTCCTACATGTGTAATAGCACTTTAGGGGTTGCCAAACGCTACTAAATGAATCGGGTAGTTATAAAGGTAGCTTTCGGGTATGCTATGAAACATGCGAGAGGATGTGACTGGTCGGATATGGGATTTGCCCTCCTAACATAACAGAGAGATATCTCTGGGCCCCTCAAGTGGTCGGATAAAGAAAGTGCATGGCCATGCCCTTGGTGGTCAAGAGTTCGACCACATAAGGTTATCCGATACTCGATCGAGAAAGCATTGAATACCCATGGATGACACAACATCTCACCCGAGTTCAACCAGATATCGTGAGGCAAAGGAGAATACATGAGAAAACAGATTCGACCGACTACTACGGACCGTCGTATGGAGATACAAGCAAGTCGTAGACTGGTCGAACGTAATCACAGAGTGGTCGAAACCAAGTCGTAAGGAGTTACGAGTTGGTCGTGATCAAATACGAACTGGTCGTATAGAGATAGGACCTGGTCGTAAGTGATGAGGACCTGGTCGAAGATCATATTGCATTAAGGTTCGTCCGATATAATTTGTGTGTATTCGGGAATCGTTATGTCCTGCTAGGAACCGCTACGACTCGTGGCCGGAAAGGGTTTCCGAATCACAACCGAACTACACATGAACCTAACGGGTCACACACTTAACGGGTTGGAACAAACCAGTATGAATACGATTCGTAAACGTGTTTGGATAGGATCCGTCACGGGCTCTATATAAGGAGATGCATGAGGTTATTGGAAAAGGGGAGTTGACGTGAGTTGCCCTACCGAAACCCTAGCCGCCATCTTCTTGAGAGCCTCCCCGTGCGATTTGGTGCTAGCACACCGGCGTACGGTTGTTCCTTCCCTGAACGTGTGGATACCATAGAGGCGCTTCTACGTTGTTGCGCTTAAGGATAATCCGCGATCTTCGCAAGGAACTGTAGAGGTGCTGTAGGAGACGATCAACCAACGAAGATCTTTGGACGATCGACATGACCAAGACATCGACGCTTCTTCGTCGGACCAGTGCTCTCAACACTTCTTCCGCTGCTCTGCGCGTCTAGTGGTAACGATCTATGATCATCTTCTTGCTTGGCTTCCTGGTGTACGTGGTAGAAATTTTGATTTGTCGCTATCGTAGCCTACCCGTATCCCATCAGGAAGATCTTCTTGAAAGACATCAGCGAAGTCACAAACCGTGGGGACTTCACGAATGTCTAGAGCCGGCTTCGCTTCGAACGCGAAGAGATGCGGTTCTTGCGCTTGATGGCGAACTGATCACGGAGGGACTTGTGAGGTAGATTTAACTTCTTGGCACAATTGATTTGTCCCAATCTTTGGGACAACCAATCCATACCAAGAATCACATCCAAACTCATCAATTGAGGAGGATAAGATTTGCCAAAATCCTACTCCCTCAATCTCAATCTGAACACCCCGACACTCGGTTTGACTCTCAACTCGAACCGGAGAGCGCGAATGAGCAACGGACCAACAGAGGAGCAAAAAGAAGCTCACTAACAAAGCAAAGAAAAGACTTACATACAAAGAATGAGAAGCTCTGAATCGAACAAAACAATGGCGGGATGAGAGTTAACAAGAAGCGTACCCAACACGACGTCAGGCGCCTCCTGTGCTCCCTCAGCGGAGATGTGGTTGACGCGGCCGCTTCCCACGCCTTGGGTAGCAGAGACAACCTTCTGATCCTGAGAATGTCCACTTCCTTGCCTGCGTCCTCCATTAGGACGAGGGATCGCTCTAGTCTTCTTAGGGCAACTATTCGCATAGTGACCCTGGACTCCGCAAGAGAAACAAGTGACCTCAGCAGCTGGATTGCGAAGGCCACCTTGCTGACTCGCACGTGCACGTGGTCGAAACACGGCCTGCGAAGGACGAGGTGTAGGTGTTGAAGCCTGAGGATGGGGCACCTGGGCTTGCCCGAAGCGGGGACGGGAGCTAGCCTTCGACGACTTCCGGGAGTCCCACTTGCGCTTGCGGGACCCTCCCAGTGCTCTCCCCTTGTGCTCCGCAATAATGGCCTTGTCGACGAAGGTCTGAAAGTCGGGGAAGTCAATGATAGATAGCTTTTCCTACAGCTCCTCGGACAAACCATCCATGAACTTCTCCTGCTTGGCCTCATCAGTGGCCACCTCTCCTGGAGCGTAACGCGCCAAATGGTTAAACTCGTACAAATACTCCGCCATCGACCATGCCTTTGCTTGAGCGAGAAACTCCTTCTTCTTGAGCTTCATCAAGCCGAGGATGTGAGCTCGACGAAAGCGTAAGAACTCCTCCCAAGAGACGACATGGCCCTCGAGATCGCCAAGAAACTCTCCCACCACAAAAGGGTCAAGACCTTCCAAATGATGGGAGGCAAAGAGTGCCTTTTCCTAACCCCGACATCGAAAGCAACGTTGAGCTTCGCCAACCAGATGTAGCCGACCGTCAAGGCCCATGGGTCCTCAGACCTAGAGAAAGTGGGCAGCTAAGTGCGAAGGAACTCCGAGAGTCCCCCTCGCTGCTGATGTCCACCTCCTCCCCCTGATCCGGAGGCAACAGAAAGAGCGGAGGTATTGCGAGCAATAACCTCCAAGATCCTTGTCTGATCCATTCAGTTTCGCTCGATCTGAGCGAGAACCTCGGCCATGGTCGGAGGAGGCGGGAGCTCCTCATCCGGATCAGCTGATTGGCCTTGACCGCTTCGAGTCCTTCCAACCATCCTGTTCCGAAGAGATAGGTTAGCAACAAAACTCGAAAACTAGAAGTTAAAGAAAGCGAAAAACCAACGATTACGGGAATGGAACATCATCCCAATCGAAAGCCAACAAGACAGCAAAGAAAAGAACTCTAAAAGCTTGCAAAAAGGCTCAAGAAACAGCAAGAAACCACAAGACTAACGCTCAACTTCCCGACACAACTAACCCGTATTGAATGAATGAGTAATCGGTTGAGAAGGCAAAATTTCAAAACACAATTCTAGCTCTAACACTCCTACAAAGCAAGGTAAAACCAGCAAAAGAGGTGTTAGATACTTAGCCAACTAGTATCACATCTTACCCTTTTATTCCCACAAGTTTTAGTTGAATTATTCTCTCATTATCTACCTTAATTGCTAACTAAAGCTTGCTGTCCAGAACTGCTTGCTTGCTGTCCAGATATGAAATCCAGCTCCAAGCACTTCTATTCTTCATCAAAAGGCAGCCAAAACTTCAAATTTACAACTCTCAATGGTTCCCCCAAAACTAAAATTAAACGATAATAACTATCTTTTGAGAGAAGGAGAGTAAAACAACTTTTTAAACACAATTAAGAGCAAGATGAGATGAGCAAGCTAAGATAGGTAAGGAGTAAAATCTGAGAATTTACTTAAGCTTTCAAAAATCATTGGATACTTTGAAACTAAGTTTTTCAAAACATCCTAAAGACGACCAAGCTAGGGTTTCTACGGTCAGTATGGCTCTGATACCAACTTTGTGACGACCCGAAAAATTCGGCTTGTGATGCTTAACCATCCACTTGGTCCTAGCATCGTAAACAAAATATCCCGTGCCTTGAGATACATGTACTTCCCAAGAACTTGCAGTACACATACCCCTTTACAAAATTATGCATCAATTCCATTCAACACATAGAACCAAGCACAACTAAGCAAATCAAAAGACATACATAATAGAGTTATTACAAAAGGGCCGACCGCCAAATAACGACTAAAGAGATAAATAAACAATGAAGCAAAAGCCATAAGATGGCGATAAACAAGAGCCAATTAGTGTGCCTTTAACCCACAAGGCAACCAACCGGACCGTCAACCTAGTCGTCAAACCCATCAAGACTCACAAAAGTGGATCCTTGGGGATCGACTTCCTCCTCTGCAACATTTAATTAAGCAAAGCAAATGAGTACAAAAATGTAGTCGCAAG
This sequence comes from Phyllostachys edulis, assembly GCA_036346405.1. Lineage (NCBI taxonomy): Eukaryota > Viridiplantae > Streptophyta > Magnoliopsida > Poales > Poaceae > Phyllostachys > Phyllostachys edulis. Next base: position 16,640,268 of record CM070547.1, read on the forward strand.
ACTTACGTGTAGTGTAACAGCCTATACATAGCTACATGCAAGCTTATTTAAGTGGTGGAGGCTCTAGACTTATTTTCAGCACAAAGCAAGTTTTCACTTGCAATAATTAAATAGATTCAAAGCAGTTTTACAATCTATTTTTATTTGACAAAAACAGCGAGATACAAGTAACAACAATAACAAGACATCCTGGAAGTGGCTAACCCAATAGTCACCGCAACAATAGCATGAATTCCCCATTCATACCACCCACATCAAGTTTTACTTAAATGTTATAGTCTAGTTCTTGCACGACCTTACCAAGCATGTCCATAACCTAGGACGAGACTGTTCGAATAGTTTGAACCCTGCAGGGGTGTACCAATGTACCCACATGTTAGACTACCTTTGTTTCCACTAGATCAAGCATACTTCCGAAGGTATGCCGGCAAGGCTAAGTCCTATGAGACATTTCCAATATTGTGCATTAACTACGAGTCGCCCGTATGGATTGAAATCCATACGTTGAGACAGAGTCATTGTAAAGCCGAAAGTCAACTACCACTGTAGGGTAAAGCTCCCGGACAACTACAATGCCCTTCGGTGTGGAGAACCTAAACAGGATTCCACTCCCGCTCACCCAACACATAACCACAAGTTTCTTTTTCAACACCACCCACACACACAACCTCCTGTGACTCGGAGCTAACACAAGCCAAAGTACTAAGTCAAGAGAGGTCCCATATCCCCCTCGTGTGGTTAGCACACAATAATCGCTTGGCTTAGTGACACAAGTAACTCGGTCCTTGTTGACCCGGGCACCATTCCAGTCACACCATCAACCATTGTGCCCAAGTCTCAAACATTTTATTTTCAGTTTCAGTTTTTGACTTTACAAAGTAACAAAGCACAAAGTGATGAGCATAATGGTAATAATAATTTTGTGTGATCAAAGTTATCGACTAAGTCGATAACCGCCCAATTCTACCGGTAGCTAAGCATGACACCGTAAAGACAATAAAAGAGCATAATTCAACCACCGGGCTCTAATTCACCGGTGAGATTAATACCTTAAGTTTAGTGGCAGGGGATGAACAATTTAAGGGCAACCATGCAATAGGATTAGCTACCTCTAATCGGTAAAATTAACTTTGACACAAAAGCATGCATACATACAATTTGTAAACAAAGTATTAGACTTTGAAAGTAATGGGATTATTATGATCAAACTGCTTGCCTTGTTGGAGTTGCTTAGTTTGCTGCAGAGGAGCACTTTCGTTATCAACGAACTCGTTGGCACCTAACGAAAAGAACCGATAAGAACGAAGAACACCGAAAAGACTTAAAAACCAAAGTCAACAAAAATCCATGAAATTTATACAGCAGGTAGAGCATAATTTTTAAGGAAATTAGCAACAAGAATCAATTGATTTGGATACTTGATGCTAAAGTTATGGCCAAAACAATTTTGGTCGGCTGGAAAAAGGCTGAAAAATTCACTTTGGTTACTGTTCATCCGAATTAAATTCTTTAGCACAATTTTCCAAAGAGGTGTTGCACCTGAAATTTTTATGGTAAGCAAATCACCTCATGAGATGAACAACACAATTTGATTCACCTCATTTGGAGCTAGGATGCATTTTCTTATGATTTTTCAAAGACATGAAAAAGAGCACAAAAACATTGCAACCACAAGAGCTTTAAAAATAGTAGCATGCATAAACCCCACTCTACAATTAAGAACACTAACATAGGAAGCCAACAAACTTGGTTTCACTCAAAAAGGAGTTACAGAGAATTACTTATGCATTTTTCAAGTTAAATGAATTTTTAAAGCATTAAATAAAGCTAGATCAATTTTAAATCTATTAAAACAATTTTCTGGAGCAAAACTAAGCTTACAACCATTTTTAGATTAAAGCTTAGCTAAAACCAGAACTAACAAAATTTGAATCAACCGAAAAGGGTTTAAAATGAAATAGTTATGCAATTTTGAAGTTTAATACAATTTTTAGTTAACAAATAAAGCTTACCGGGAAATAAACAATGTTACTCAATTGGAAAAGACGTGGCGCAACGTGGGTCATCAATCATGAATCACGCGGCCCACGCGCTCCCAAGCACAGCGCCGTGCGCGCACAGAAATGCACACGAAACCGTTGGATCTAGAACCAACGGTCCTCGTTGATCGAACCTTCGGGCGGTCCGAAAGTTCAAACGAACGTGGGCCGTCGATCTGAGAACGGAGGGCTGAGATTGAAGTGGGGTTCGGACGGTCCGAACGTTCACTTCAATCTGAGCTGCAAATCTGAAAATGGACGGCCCACAGCGAACGCAACACAGCCCACGCGAATCTCAACCGCAGATCCAGAATGGACGGCTGAGGTTCGGTGGTCCGAACGTTCACATCGATCTAGATCGGACGGTGAAGGTTTAGTGGTCCGAACATCCACACGATCACAACCGTAGATCAAGAAACGAACGGTTGAAGTTCGGTGGTCCGAACGTTTACTCAGATCTAGGCCGTTGATTTTTGATCCAATGGTCCACGATGAACACAGTTCAGCGCACGCGCCTGAGAGGGTTTTAAGAGGCTGGGCCCATGAACCAGAGAGACATTAAGGGATTTCCGACAGCCATTAATTGTTAACCCAATGATTAATGCTGATTAAACAGTGATTAGCAATTAAAGCGAGAATCTTTGTCTTAACCGGCCACGGCACAGTGCCATCCCGTCCGACAAAAAGCCGAGGGCACTCCAAGGCTCACCGCTGGTGACTCCGGCCACGGCGGCGTGAACCAAGGACAGCTACAGGTGTGCAATAGCAATGCGCACCCACTGGTACCACTCACGACGGCGGCGACGGCCTGAATCTGCCATGAGTCGGAGAGGGCAAGACTGCCACGCACTACAAAAGACAAAATGCAAGAGGAGGTCCGCAGCGGTTCAAAGAAGCGGGTTCCAAGCCTCTAGGGACTACCAAGGAGGTTACCTAAGCACAGAGAGGAACCAAGGAGGTCTGAGGAGCTCCGACGACGGTGAGACTTGCCGGCGCCGAGGAAGAAAGCGAGGAGATGACGGTCTGAGCAAAAAGAAACCCAAAGAATGGTAAGGTTAGCTCCATTAAAGCTTAGAGATGGTCTCTGAGCAACCAATTGGAAAATGGAGGGCTTACCGGAGCTGAGGACGAAAAGGGGTGATTTGGCCGAAAAGATCTAAACTCCAAAATTAAGCCACTCCTGTGAAAACAACCTAAAATAGAGTTAGGGGAAATGACCACCGAGATGAGAGGCTCAAAGTGACGCGAAAGAATTTGAAGAAGAACCACTGGAACCCTGTCGGCACCGAAGAGCTCGAGGTCCAGCCATGGCGGCCAAGGTGCTATGGGTGATTTGAGCTCAACAAGCACAGAGGGTGCAAGCTAGAGCTGAGGGGTGATTAAAGGAAGCTAAGGGAGAGCTTGAGGACTACTTATAGCCGAAGAAGCAAGGGGTAGAGCAACGACACTCTCAGGTGGTCAAGCCTGCTGCCATCGGCGAGTTGAGCGACGGGAGCAGGTGAGGCAGCTGACAAAGATGACTTTGGGTGCGAAGGCACCAGCGGCAATTAATGCTTGCAGCAAAGAGTCGTGGAAGGACTTCATCGAGGTGACCTTGCACTGCCCTCTCTCTGCCATGGCGCACGCGCACAAAGGGCGACCAAGGAAGACGAAGAACAGGTTTGGGGAGGCCCACCTGATAGAGGAACAAACTGGCTCGGGCTAAAGGGAGCAATGGGTTGAGCCTAAACCAACCGGTACGGGCTCAAAACCACTAACGACACGATCAAGAATGGAAGGCCACGATTGAAGCAATCATGGTGGTTAGATTAAGATCCAAAGGTGGCAAACACGCGCCCAAGGCTCGGTGCGTTAAGTTGGTCTGGTTCAACCAAGAACGCAACTGGCTCAGTCGGACCCAAACCCAACAGCCACTTTGACTAGGGCTTTGAATTGAGCTAAAAACTTGAAAGAATTATTAGAGGTAGCAAACTAACTCCAAAAATTCTGAAATTTTCACTGGAGGTTCCTCACTCCAGGATAAACCTTCTGTAAAATTTTTAGAAGTTTTTATGCACAGCATTTTTCTCCAGAAATTCTACAAGGATTGTTCTAGGGTTTGACCATGAGTCAAACTGGTTTGACTGACCTCCAAAAATTATCAAATAATTTCTAAAAATTATGAAATTTTTCAGAGGAGTCACAAGCTTCCCTAGGACCAAGGAAAATTATTTCCAGGGGTTGAACACAAGATTTTCTCAAAAGTTTAAAAAGGGTCATGACTTTAGTCAATTGGAGATTTTGGTTTTTAAATTCCATAATTCCTTGAAAAGAATTACAGAAAAGTTCAAAAACTACAATATGCAAGAAAAGTTTTAATTTCTACTCATTTTCCTACATTTCAAACACACACCTAGATTTGGGATGTTACACAACCGTTGGGTGGTTGATATTAGAAGGAGACAATAGCCATATGGTGGTTACTGTTTGTGTCTTAGGGCTGTAAACGTCGCGTGGCTTAGAATAAATAAGACATATGCTCTATTCATCACCCGGGGGGGAATATGCTTAGAATCAGATCCAAGCACTAGTTCATTGCTTCTTCGAGCAGTCATCTGGCTGAGGATTGGATACAAGACCTCATCCGACCAGGGCACCCATCATGTAACCTCTGGAATCCTTACAACCACAGGGGTCGTTAGCCTCAGGGGTTACGACCACGAAGACATATGATCTTTTAATTATGTATTAAAGTAATACATAGAGATTTTAATCCTCGTCAGCTAGACCCCGAACTTTAAATTAATTGGCCGTGTGAACCCTTCCCCAATGGAAATCGTATCAAATAGACCCTCGTTTAATGTCATGACAAACGAGGTAGTCTGTATTCACTTTAAAACTGAGAAACTGCCTAGGAAACCAGAGAGTCTTGTGTTAGTTGGAAAAAAGGTTTGTGTTCGTTGTACTTTGGGTAACTCCTGGTTGCAGTTAAGGAGTTACAGCTATAAAATTCCCGGTGTACACAGCTTTAGGGTTTTTACGCCCTCTGTTTTTCTTGAATGTCATTTATCTTCTCATGAAGAATTTCCTCGGACCTCCTTTCATCCTCCCGCCCAAAACCTTCTCCAACCTTTTGTTCATTCACCAAAGATCTCATAATGTCGGATTCGATCACGAAGTGGTTGGTTTCTGACTTGAGTGGGAAGAAGCTCAAAGCTCTGGAGGAGATCGGGATGTTTCCGGACAAGAATCTGATTTCTTGGAGGTCTGTAGCCGGAGAGTATTTTTCGAGCCGCGAGGATGGAGAGATCCCTATCTTTTTGGCATACATTGAGTGCAGGTTAAGGTTGCCGGCGCACAAATTCCTCTCCCGAGTTCTCGAGTACTATGGAGTCAAATTGATGAACCTAGCTCCCAACTCCATCACCAACATTAGCATATTTGTCTACCTCTACGAGACGTACCTGGGGATCCGACCAAACTTGAAGGTCTTCGGGTACTTCTATAAGATGGTGAGATCGGGGAAGTCAGTGGCCGGACCTGGGGAATGCTCGTTGCGCCTCCACGATAGGAAGGCTGACAAGTACATTCGAATGTACTCAAAGTCTTTGTGGTTGTCATGGAAGAAGAGCTGGTTCTATACGATGGTCATGAAGAATGACGGCCTCTACTTCGCCGGCAAGGTGGCGAACAAAAATCTAAACTGGTGGTCAACCGCGAAGAAGGCGGGAAAGGTCAGAAGATGGATTGAAGCCATCCAAGACCTAAGCGCCAAGGGCTTGACCTCTTGGAACATGGTGATGGACTTCTCCATGCGACGGATAAGTCCTCTAAGGCTCTGATCGCTTTCCCTGCTACGACACATTGGTCGTGATGAAGGGACCAAAGATTCCAAGGAAGGTATGTCCTGAAAAATCCAGACTAATATGGTTTATTTAGTTGATTATTTTGTAACCTTAGAATATCTTTATTATTTTGAAGCCCTTTCCCCTGATGAAATCAAAGAGCGGATCAGAATGATCTGCGTTAGGGAGCGCGATGCTGAGGCTGCATTCCCTGGTATTTTGGTCGTTGTCTCTAAGAAAGAGAGACTAGAGATACTCAAGGTAAATAACAACTTTTTCTTCATTGTGTATATATTCTCTGATCAGATTTTGACTCTGCTCTAATATGCAGGTGGTTGGGCTAAGGATGAAAGAGTCTGATGGGGACTCTTTACCAATTATTGCTCCGACCAATTCCTGCTTGACGACCGCACATGATGATGGTCTCCTGGAGGTAAAAAGAGCATTTGAAAAAAGGAATATATATTCGAGATGGTAATTTTCATCACCTAACTGAATTTAACGCATAATTCAGGTGGAAAAAGAGAACCCGCAGCCTGAAGCTGTGAAGGTCGCAAGCCTCGGAGTGGTCTCTTATGACTAGACAGTTCCTCCCAAAGCAATTGTTTCGAAGGTCAACGAGGACACCGTCTCCGACCAGATGGTCAGGGACCTCGACCAATTGGTCGAGGATATTTCTTCTAACCTCCTATTGAAGGACGTGGGGGGTGTAATTAGCCCTATCGATTCGAACCCGATAAAATTGGTTGAAAAAAAAAGGAAAGCAAGCGCACGGATTTTGCTCCAACGCGTTTCAAGATCAAGACTAAGAAGACGACCAAGTATGTATACATGAAAGAGACTTATAAAAATAGATACCTTTTGTGCCTTTGGTATTCTAAAACCTTGATTTTTCTTTCTTCTGTTTTTATAGATCCTCTGGTGTTCCGGTCGCCTCCGACCAGAGCACTCCTCAGGAGAAAACTCCTGAGGAGAAGGAGGTCGAGCCAGCCCCCGAGCAGGTGGCAGCGCTAGTGCCTGCTCAGGAACCTGTGGGGGCTCCAACCCCGCCTACGGAGGTGGAGGTTCCTGAGGGGTCCCAGTAGGTTTCAACCACTACTAGGAAGTCTCCTCAGCCTAGCAGCTTCCCTTATTGCCCTCGATTTATCAATAATAAAGAACTCGATGAGGCTTGGGGGAGAATATCGGACCGTCAAGCAGCGACGAGTCCTGATACTATTTTCGTTGAATATAATGACGTAGCGATCCGAGTAAGCATCCACGACCACTTTTATAGCATTTTCCTTGAAGTTTATAAAAAACTTAAAGAAATTTACTATTTTGTAGCACAAGGTGAAATATTTCACCGTGATCGGAGGACTAACCTAGCGAATAATTTTTTTGGAGAAGAAAAACTCCAAATTAGAAAGTAAGTATTTTTCTTCTTCACTTCCCTTCTTTTTCTTTGCCTATCTTGCTCCTCTCCTATTAATTAACTTCTTCACTTATCATATTTGATATATTCGAATAAAATTAAAGAAGAGGTTATGGCTAAGGAAGTTAAAATAAGCAAGCTTGGAGGTGAATGCCAAGCCAAGGACCGGTCGATCGAATACATGACGACTAGAGACAAGGAAGTCATTGAGACTTTCAAGAAGAAGAATCAAGGTAATCAGTCGTAAACTTGACCAGTGTACTATCTTTTCTAATTATATGTATTTATCCTTTGGTCTACTCGTGCAGAGCAAGCTCAAGCATTAAAAAGAGCAAAGAAAGCTCTTGAATTTGAGCAAGACAAGGAGGCTGCTCTTGGGCATAATCTCGAGGAGGTCAAGGTTCTCAATAAGATGCTCTTTGACATGGGATCTGGATCAAGTCTGCCCATTCTAAGAGATCCGGTGGAGAAGATAAATTACCTTGGCCAACAACTCGAAGATATCCAAGGTATGCTCAAGACTACTCAGAAGAACCATGCCCAGATTATGAAGGACATCATTGCTAGCAGAGACAGCCTTGCTTTGGCAAAGGTGAAAGCTTTCGACCCCTTCATTCACCTCCAAGTTATTGAAGAGGACTTCAACTACTCAGGTGAAGAAGCGACCAAGTTATTCGAGAAAGTAATGCCTCTCGGAAACAAGGTTACAGAGGAAATAGAGGTCAGGTCTCCGTCTTGTAGTGACCAGTCTGGTGGTCCCAAGAAGTAAATCGTTGTAACATAAGAATTATGAATGTAAACAATTTACCCTTTTATCATCAATAAAGTCTTTGTTTATCTTTTCACTTTGCTAAATACTCATATATTTCCTAGCCCCCGACTACTTGTATTAGTAGAAGAACTTACTAAAGAAGCAGTAGACCCAGAAAAAGGGTAAAAGCTACGACCATGGTACAAAGTACGTGCTGATTATGTTATAAAAATATATAAGTAATACTAGGAAATCAACTTGGTCAGAACCAGTTTATGATTTCGACTAGTTTTAGATCTATTTCCATAATTGAAAATACTGTATAGTATATTTTGTGGTCGGAAGATGTTATTAGATTTAGCTTGATGATAAGAAACCATGCAAAGATGTATACATAAACAATAAGTTGTCTTGTTTATACATAGTATCCAAACTGGTCGTAAGGGTTGCTAAGAACTAAAGACATGAGAAACACCTCACGAAACATGCTCGTACTCAAGTTCGACTGGCAGCGAAGATCGTAAGAAAAGGATCGTTGCCAAGAAACTACTTCTAGTGGGCTGGACCACATACAGAGATGAGAGATTTCGACTAGGAAGCTTTCGTGTCCCAGCTAGTAGCCAAAAGAGAGTATAACAGAATGTTGAAATGAAGAAAGTTAGTCTTCAAATTCTTAAGCATATAAGAAACCATATCAAGTTGTCTGTGTTATGCTTAGTTTACTCGTATGCTTCCTTGAGAAAAGAGTGAGGTCACGCGTGAGAACTATTGACTTAATGGTCACAACTAGTACCTTTATGGCATTTGACGACTTGTCTGAGCCAGAGAGTAAAAGAGATCCTTTTAAAAGGATATCGGAGAGAATTAGGTCTTCTCTGACTAGTTAGACAATAATAGGATGTGACTAGATAATGGATAGGCATATAAACAATATCACTCGTCGAAGAAAGTAAAGAAATAATGAATCTTTATTGAAATCGACATAATGTAAAATACATTTATACAAAGAACTTATGCAATTGATCAAGATTTCAAGAATTAGACAAAACACGCCCGTCTAACATTGCTAGTCGTACCGAACCTGGTCTGGTGACTTCGACCACAGTGTATAGACCTTCCCATTTAGGAGAAAGTTTATTGCGATTAACCTGACACTAAATTTTTCTGAGAACCAGATCACCTACAGCTAGGCCGCGAGGTTGCACCTTACGATTGTGATACCTTCACATGGCTCGTTACTAAACCGCCGATCGTGTAAGGGCTTGGTTCCTTCTTTCTTCAAGGAAATTGATGTCGTCGAGTCTTCGTTCTACTTGATCGTTCTCAGTGAAATAATCAGTTCGAGCATAGCCAATTTTCAGTTCCGGAGGAAGCATGGCTTCAGCACCGTAAACCAGAAAAAATAGTGTTTCACCAATCACACGACTGGTCATGGTTCAAACGGCACACAACACAGAAGGAAGTTCTCGAACCCAAGCTCTTGACCGTTTTATTAACTGGTCGAACACTCGGTGTTTCACTCCTTGCATTATTATACCATTGGCTCGCTCGACTGCTCCGCTGCTTTGTGGATGAGTGATAGAAGCGAAATGTATCTTGATACCTAGATCTTCGCAAAATTCCAAAAAAAATTCACTTGAGAACTGGGTACCGTTATCTGTGATTATACAACTGGGTATACCAAATCCTGTGATCACAATTTTTGTGAAGAACGTCTTAGTGGCTTCAGTTGTTGTTTTAACAACTAGCTCGACTTCTATCCATTTTGTGAATGTGTCAATCATGACGAAAAGGAATTCGAAGCCCTTAGGTGCTCTTGGGAAAGGACCCAGAATGTCTAGTTTCTAGGTTGCAAAAGGCCAAGAAAGATGTATAGTTGGCAAAGCTTGTGCCGGCTGATGTACTTGTTGACTATGAAATTGATATTGTACGCACTTCGTCATGAGCTCTTTTGCATCATAGAGGGTAGTTGGCCAGTAGTATCCTTGCATGCAGGCTTTACCGACCAGTCTTCTATAGTAATGATGTGCTCCACAGACTCCTCCATGAATGTCAGTTAACAACTTAATGCCATCCATTTGAGTGTATGATTTGGCTTTTCGAGTTATATGATCAGCCTTTACATCATCTTTAGGAATAATGCCATGCTGAAGATAATTGTAGATCGACGTCATCTAATTGCTACCGGGGTCAATTTGCACAACCTCCAGAGGAGCATCTAAGTCCTCGGAAGACTCGACCACTGAGGGTGAATCGAGTTACTCGAGGAAAACGTCGAGTGGGATGGGTGATCGTGTGGAGGCCATCTGCGCCAACTGGTTTGCCAGAAAGTTTTTCTTTCTAGGAATATGTTGGATCTAGAAACCACAGAAGTGCTTTTCTAGTTTCCGTACTTCCGCTAAATAAGATGACATCTTGGTACTTGAGCATTGATACTCTTTCCCAACTTGATTCGCTACTAGTTGAGAATCACTTTTCACTAGTGATCTGCGAATCCCAAGTACTCTGGCTGCTCGGAGTTCTGCCAATAAACCTTCGTATTCTGCCACATTATTTGTAGCTGAAAAGTTCAGCTAAATGGCGTAGTTGATGTGTTCTCCAGTAGGGGATATCAAGACGAATCCAGCCCCCGAGCCTTTGAGCATCAAGGAACCGTCAAAGTACACTGTCCACTCGTCGTGGTGTTCGTACTCGGGCCCTTGGGTGGGTTCAAGGTTCGTCCATTCGGCAATGAATTTTGCTAAAGCTTGGGACTTGATTGTTGTTCATGAGATGAAATGCAGGTCGAACGCCCCAAGCTCGACTGCCTATTTTACTATTTGTCCTGATGATTCCCTGTTTCCGAGAACTTGACCAAGGGGATATCCGGTTGGTACGACCACTCTGTGGTCCTGAAAGTAATGCCTTAGTTTCCTTGAAGCCAAAAGGAGACCATAGAGCAACTTTTGTACCTATGGGTATCTTTCCTTAGGTCCATGTAAAACTTCGCTTACATAATATACTGGTCGTTGGATGTTGTCACGCTCAATTATCAGCACAACGCTGACCGCTTGTGACGTTGCAGCCACGTATATCAGCAATATTTCTCCTGACCTTGGAGATACTAAGATTGGGGCACTCGTAATGTACCTCTTGAGCTCCTCAAAGGCAACATTTGTCTCTTTAGTCCACTCAAAACTTCTATGTTTCCGAATAAGCTTGAAGAAAGGTAATCCCTTTTCTCCTAACATTGCTATAAAACGACTTAGCATTGTCATACAGACGGTTAGTTTTTAGACTTCTTTCTTTGTGGTCGGAGGATGCATCTGGTCGATGGCCAATATTTTCGCTGGATTTGCCTCAATTCCTCTAGCTGAAACTAGGAATGCAAGAAGCTTTCCAGAAGAAACTCTGAACAGACACTTCTCTGGATTTAACTTAAGGTTATGCTTTCTTAAGTTATTGAAAGTCTCATGAAGGTCAGAAATGTGGTCGCCAGCGTTGATGCTTTTCACAACCAAGTCATCAACGTAGGCTTCTAGATTTCGACATATCTGAGGACTAAAGGTCTTTTGCATTAATCTCTAAAAAGTTGTACCAACATTCTTGAGTCCAAATGACATCTTAACATAGTAGTAAGTGCTATATAGAGTGATGAAGGAAGTTTTCTCTTCATCATCTTTACTCATATTGATCTGATGGTACCTTGAATACACATCTAAAAAATTTAACAACTCACACTAAGAAGTAGAGTCTACAAGTTGATCAATGCGTGGAACAGGAAAGTCATCCTCCGGACAAACTTTATTAAGACCTATGAAGTCAATACACATTCGATATTTCCAATTGTTTTTTCTAACCATTACAAGGTTGGCGAGCCACTATGGGTGGTCGACTTCACAAATGAATCCAGCCTCAAGAAGCTTATCGATCTCCGACTGTATTGCCTCCTTTCGATCAGGTGCGAAGCGCTTTAACTTCTGCTAGACCGGTTTTTTGGCAGGCTGGAGAGCTAGCCTGTGCTTGATCACTTTCCGAGGGACTCTAGGCATGTCAGACGTCTGCCAGGCGAATACGTCGAGGTTTGCTTGGAGGAAAGAGACAAGCAACTCTTCCTATTTAGGGTCGAGTCCTGCCCTAACCAGTACCTTTTGGGTAGATGCGTTAGCATTTTCTGACCCAGACGGTGTTTTGGCGCTTTCCAGAGGAGCGTCTTTGTCAAGTGGTACCTCCTTAGTCTGGTCAGAAGACTTCAAAGCCATCTTTGGCCTCGAGTGCTTGATCTGCATGGTAGGCAGATTAGTTTCCCTGATCGAAAGTTCAACGACCAATTCTAAAGATTTTCGATCACATGCATAGGCCATTTTTCGATCTCCTTGAACTAAGATGACTCCTTTCGGTCCTGACATTTTTAAACTCTAATAACCGTAATACGTGGCTATCAGGAATTTTGCCAATGCCGGACGACCGAGGATTCCATTGTACGAGGTTTCGAAATCCACCACATCAAACAGAATCTTTTATGTTCAGAAGTTGTCAGGTCTTCCGAACATAACCGATAGGGACAGTTGCCCTATTAGTTTAGCAGTAGAACCAGGAACTATGCCATGGAAGGTATATTTCACAGGTTTTACCTTTAACCTGGGAATTTATATTTCTTTCAATGCTACTGCAAATAAAATGTTTAAAGAGCTACCTCCATCTATCAAGACTCGATTAACTTTGCAATTATTAATTGTAGGTTCAACAACGATAGGGAACCTACCTGATCGAGTCGACGTGATGGGGCGGTCTTCTTTGCTGAAGGAGATAATCGTTTCCGACCACCTGGATGGCTTGACAGTAATCGGAGACTCACTACTACAGAAAAGGTCTTCACAGACGGTTTAAAAACGTCATCACAGATGGTTTCATGAGCCGTCTGAGTTTATGGGTCAGTAATGGCATGAGGTCATCACAGACGGTTTTCGAACCGTCTATGATGCAGACTATCACAGATGGTTATTAACTCAAAACTGTCTGTAATAGCTGATGTATCACAGACGGTTTATAGATGAAATCGTCTGTGATAGCTGATGTATCACAGACGGCTTGTAGATGAGATAGCAGCCACGGGCAACTTCATCGAGCGTGCAAGTTCAAGAAGCATGGCTGCCAGAAGAGCGCATGGATATACAATTACCTGGATGTCGTCGATAGGTAATTGGACTTGACATCCAGGAATGGTTGGTTGCTGATACATGAAGCCACTTTCCAGTCGGAGCACCTGGATATCATATATACATATATATTGTTTGTAGTTTCCCAGCCACTTGGGGGAGGGTCGTGAGGAGGACGAGATAGCGACCGCGGAGTTGTGATACTTCGATCGACATGCAAGTTGTCGAACATGAAGCCACTTTCAGTCGAGTACCGCGCTGCCGGGCGATGATATCCGTGTGACGATCGAAAGTGGCTTCATGTATCGCTAACCAACCATTCCTCGATGTCAAGTCCACTTACCATCGACGACATCCGTAATTGTATATCCATGCGCTCTTCTGGCAGCCATGCTTCTTGAACTTGCACGCTCGATGAAGTTGCCCGTGGCTGCTATCTCATCTCCCCAAGTGGCTGGGAAACTACAAACAATATATATATGTATATATGTATATATATATGTATATATATATATATATATATATATATATATATATATATATATATATATATATATATATATATATATATATATATATATATATATATATATATATATATATATATATATATATATATATATATATATATATATATATATATATATAAAGTCGGTTTTAAAGGCACAAGCAGCCACTACTTGGAGACTTTATAGAGAAGAGATTAGGAATGAAATGGTAGGACGTACCTAGGACGCAAGGGAAGAGAACTTGATCGGCATGAACACAATTACACATACAAAGGTGAAATGAATGGTGAGAGATAGGTGAAGAGGTGTTGTAGTAGTTTTTGACTCATTTCATCTTGTTTTGGAATAGAATACACACCAATTAACAAATAATTGATGATCAGAGGCACAAGCTATGTAAAATCCCAGAAATTTGTATGTTAATTGCTGCTTTACAAATTAGCCTAACCTTTACAAATCTGAAAAGTTAATTGCAGCTTTCAAAAACAGAATACCATATAGGAACATACCATAAGATTAGTTACATGTACAAAATTTTGTATGTGTAAAAACTGATGTTTTGTCCTATCCGAACCACATCCCATGTAAGCCAACCAAGCACAAAGAACCGACATTAATAACCCTCAGTATCCATCAGAGAGCATTAACCAAACCCACAACTTTGCCCCATTCATTTTTGTCAATCTAAACCCACAACATGAACTAAGCAAGATGTACAGAATGCACATACACCAATAGTCCCGAGTTTACATCACAGAGTAAGGGGAGGGAAAGCGATAGAGAGTATAGGGTAGTAGTTACCTCAGTACGACGCAATACCGATGACAACACCTCCACCATGCATTAACCCACCTCTATTTCATTTACCATGCTTAATCAATAAATTAACCCACATAAGTAAATAATCAACTCACATCAGTAAACCAAAACAAGCTTAGTTTACATCACAGAGCAAGGGGAGGGAAAGTGATAGAGAGTAGAGGGGAGTAGTTACCTCAGTGCGACGCAATACCAGCGACAACACCTCACAGAGCTGGGGTCGCGCACGCCGGGGGGAGAGGACGAAGAGGGGAAGGCAGATCTAGCGGTGGGAAGAAGGGTGGTGTCACAACCAGCGGGGATGGGAAGAAGGGCGGCGTCGGCGACAGGGCCAGGGAGAAGGTGCGACTTGGGTAGCGTCGTTGATGTCGGGGGCACTCGGGTGGTGAGGGGAACGGGCGAGAGTAATGGCGCTGGGGACTGGGGATGTGAGACCCCGGGGTATTTAGCTTGTAATGCTTAGTCATCCAATTGACCCTGGCATCACAAACAAAATATCCCGCGCCGACAAGACATGTGTACCTCCTGCATTGTCAGACACACACCTTTTACAAAATCATGCATCAATTACATGCAAGCACGTAACCAAGCAAGAACTTAAATAAACAAAAGACATACATAATAGAGTTATTACAGCAAGGGCCAACCGGCCACAAACAGCTAGAAAACTAAACTAAACAGCGGAAGCAAAAACCATAAGATGGCAATAAATAAAAGCCATACGGTTTGCCTTAAACCCACAAGGCAACCGACCGAGCCGCCAGCTAGTCGTTGAAGTCGAAGTCTGTCTCACGATAGTTGATCCCTTGGGGGATCAACCTCCTCTGCAACAATTTAAGCAATGCAAATGAGTACAAAAATGTACTCGCAAGACTTACAAGTAACAGCCTGTACATAGCTACATGCAAGCTTAATCAAAGGAGAAGGCTCTAGGTTCATTTTCAGCATAAAGCAAGCTTTCCTTTGCAATAATGTAATACATTTAAAGCAATTTTTGTAATCTGTTTTTAATGTTCAAATAACAGCGAGTAACAATAGATAATTGACAACAACAACCTGGAAGTGACTAACCCAATAGCCACCACAACAATAGCATGAATTACCCATTCATACCACCCACAACAAGTTTTAATTAAAAGGTTATAGTCTAGTTCTTGCACGACCTTAGGCACCATTCCAATCACACCCAACAGATCACACCATCATCTATTGTGCCCAAGTCAATAACAATTTGTTTTCAGTTTTGACTTTACAAATTAACAAAACACAAAGTGCTGGACATAATGGAATAATAATAATATTTGTGTGATCAAGATCATCGACGAAGTCGATGACCGCCCAATTCTACCGGTAGCTAAGCATTTCTAAGCATGACACCGTAAAGACAATAAAAGAGTATAATTCAATCACCGGGCTCTAATTCACTGGTGAGATTAATAATTTATGGTTAGTGGCAGGGGATAACAATTTAAGAGCAACCATGCAATAGGAATAGCTACCTCTAATCGGGAAAATAAACCTTGACACAAAAGCATGCATACATACAATTTGTAAACAAGGTATTAGACTTTGAAAGTAATGGGATTGATATGATCAAACTGCTTGCCTTGCTGGAGATACTCAATATGCTGCAGAGGATCACTCTCGTAATCAACGAACTCGTCGGCACCTAACGAAAGAACAAAAAGAACCGATAAGAACGAAGAACACCGAAAAGGCTCAAAAACCAACCTCAACCAAAAGCCATGAAATTTTTACAGCAGGTAGAGCATGATTTTTAAGGAATTTAGCAACAAGAACCAATTAATTTGGATGTTCAATGCTAAAGTTATGGCCAAAACAATTTCAGTCGGTTGAAAAAATGCTGAAAAATTCACCTTGGGTACTGTTCATCCGAAATTAAATTTTTGGCATAAATTTCCAGAGAGGTGTTGCACCTGAAATTTTTATGGTAAACACAGCACCACATGATATGAACAACACAATTTGATTCACCTCATTTGGAGCTAGGATGCATTTTCTATGATTTTTCAAAGATAGAAAAAGTGCACAAGCTAAATGCTACCACAGAAACTTTAAAAATAGTAGCATGCCTAAAACCTATTCTACAATTAAGCACACTAACAGAGGAAACCCGCAAACTTGGTTTTACTCAAAAAGAAGCTACAGGGAGAAACTTATGCATTTTCCAAGTTAAATGAATTTTTAGAGTAACAATAAAGCCTAAACAGAAATTAAATCTACTAACAACTTTTTCTGGAACCAAACTAAGCCTCCAACCATTTTTAGATTAAAGCTTAGTTAAAACCAGAACTAACAAAATTTGAATCAACCGAAAAGGAGTTTAAATGAATGCGAACGTGGACCGTTGATCTAAAGATGAATGGCTCAGATCAAGGTATCGTTCGGACGGTCCGAACGTTCCAACGAATCTGAGCCGCAGATCAAGAAATGGATGGCCAACGCTACGGGGAGGTCTGGGGGTCCGAAGGTCCCACAGATCTCGACCGTAGATCTCAACATGGACGGCTGAGGTTCGGTGGTCCGAACGTTCACAGCGATCTAGACCGCATATCAAGAAATGGACAGCTCACAAATCTTTGGGAGATCCGGAGGTCCAAAAGTTCAAACAGATCTGGGCCGTTGATCTAGCTCTGACGGTCCAGAGAGAACACCACGTTGCGCACACGCACAGTGAGGGTTTAAGTGGCGCTGGGCCCACATGTAAGCGACTAATAAGCTACTCGTCGTGGGATTAAACACACGGGGCCCACCTATAAGCGGTACTTAACGCCATTTCAGACAGCCATTAAATACTAAACATCAATTAGCCCCTTTAATGACCGTATCTATGTCCAAATGGCACGCTACCGCTCTTGCCCGCGTCCGACAACGACAAAGAACCCGAACGCATTGTGAGGCTCACCGTCGGCGATTCCGGTCATGGTGGCACAAACCAAAAGCATGCTCAGGTGCGCAATAGAGATGCGAACCCACTGGAGGCACTCTCGACGGCAAAGGCGGCCTAGAACGGCGGCGAGCCGGAGATGAATGGCGGTGACAAGCACAGCCAAACGACGATAGCACAAGAAGCTCCGTAGCAGTTCAGAGAAGCAGGTGCCCAAGCTACTAGGGGCTACCAAGAAGCTACCTGAGGGCTGCGGAGGCAAGGAGATGGCCAGAGGAGCTCCGGTGACGAAGAAGCTTGCCAGCGCTGAGGAAGATGAAGTGGAGATGACGGCCTGAGCAAAACAAGCAAGACCGGGTAATCAAGATAGCTTCAATATAGCTCATAGAAGGTCCACGAGCAATTGATTGAAGGATAGAGCCCCTTACCGGAGTTGAGGAAGAAAGGGGTGATTTCGGCCGCAAACGACAAAACTCAAAATTCGACAATCCCTGTGTATGTCAAACAAAATTGAGTTAGGCGAAAGGATTGAGGCGACAAGAGGTGCAAGTCAACGCGAAGGAATTGAATCAAGGGCCACTGTAGCGCCGGGACGATGAAGAAGCTTCACGGCCAACAATGGTGATTTTGGGGATTTGGGTGTTTGAGAACAAACACACCGAGAGGGAGCAAGGGTTAAGCAAGGTGGTGCTGAAAAGAAACCAAGGAGGAGCTTGAGGGCTTTATATAGCCGGGGAGTAAGGGACCGAGCTAGGGCAAAGCTCCACTGTGAGCTTGGTCCAAGCCTCTGCCATGGACAAGCTTAGCAGGTGGTGCAGCAGAGGAGCACGACTTTGGGGGCTAAGCCCGCACACAATTAATGTTAGCAAATGTAATGTATTTCAAAGTTCTCATACTAAAATAAAATTAATAAAATTATTATTTTAATGGATTTTCTGCAATTTGAAAGAGTTTGATTGCTTTATTTGAATTTCTGAAGTTTTAAAAGTCAAAAGTAAAATTTATTAAAGTTTTTGAACTTTTATTTGAGTCAAAGTTGAAAAATAAAAATTTATTAATTTCTGAATTTTGTGAGATTTTAAAAGCTTTCCTTAATTATTTTAAAGGCAAAATAAATTATGTGCAAAAATAAAAGCCAACTTTAGGTTGGGATTATTTTTATTAAGTTCAAAATAATTTTAGTAATTTTGTAAATTTTTCTAGAATTTTTGGACTCTATTTGTTATCTTCTAAAATCTATTTTGATTTGTTGTGTAATCTGAATTAATTTCGAGAATTAATTAATTAAATTAAAAAAATGAACTTCCCATCGGGTCACCCCTCACTGCATCGCTTCTATGGGCAAGATAGTTTAACCGTGGCAACCTTTCCCAAGCACTTGCCACCTTTCCCTTTTTCCTTTCTTAGTTATATCCTTTCCTTTTATTCTTTTGTTCCTTTCTTCCTACCCTTTCTTCTCCAAAACTCAAACGTTGTCTTGCTGTCCAGTAAACAACAAGCAGGCCGAACACCATTGATGCACACCCGAGCTCCGATTCGGGCGCCCTAACCGCCTTTACCTCCTGCGGCCACACGCCAAGACGACCTCGCCTCCACCTCCACCTCCACCCCCACCTTCTCCTCCTTCTCCCTAAACCAAACCGCCTGCAGCTACAATCGCCGCCACGACCTCCACCACCGCCTCGCCACCCGTGCCTCTCGCCCCTATAAAGGGAGCACGAGGAGCCCTCATCTCACTCATTCCCCATTCCTCACCGCATCTCCTCTCCGAGAGCTCTAGAACTGGTGCTATTCTGCCTCTCCTCCCTTGAACTCCAAAGTGAGCATTTTCCGTCAAAGCAAAGGGGAGCCCGGCCACGATTGCTCTGAAAGCAGCCCACTACGCCAACACCAACCTCGCCACCTCCCCTCACTGAGAACCACCTCCATGGCCGCCACCTTCCTCCGTGATGCGCCATGTTAGGTGAATAATCTTGTTTTTACACTTTTCTCGCATCGCTTTATGTTTCGCTGCTTTATTTGTGTTGTTTTCGCTTTTATCACACGCAGACAGAGATGCCCGAGTTATCTTTGTGTTAGTTTGTACTTAGTCAAGCTTGAGAATCGGTCCGATCCAGATCGTGAGAGTTAGTGGTGTTAGTGCTCGCTTTTGTAGGAGCTAATCGCTCATTCGGCTTGCTCGGCGTTTCGACGCCAATAAAAGATCAAACCAAAACGGACACTTGTGATTCAGCCCTAAGAAAACTGAATTTCTACTCTCTTGTCGCTCCTCCAACTCAATCAATCCTTGATCTCGAGTATTCGTGTGTGTGTCTTCCCTTTGAGGCCATCACGCCATGCTCTTCTATTTCAATTCATGTAAGCCTCATCAGAAAGCAAGAATATCTAGTCATGACCACACTTTGTACATAGAAATTTTAATCTTCCGTAAAATCTTTCTCTCACATACAAGCTCTAAATTCATTGATTCCTTCTCCTAAATTCATCTAAATTCAACTACTATTCCCAATTTATTTCATAATTTTTAGATTTTATTTAATTTCATTAATTAATTGGTCCATATTATGCGTAAATGTTGACACCGCCGACCTCGCGATTCCAACACAACCGAGTGAGCATTATGCTCCCAGCGTTCCCTCTTCAAATCGCCACAAACCTCATTCGCTAACTCCTCTCCGCTTGGTCAAATGCCGACGCGCGCGCCGTCCGCCGGGATTTCTCCGTCGACTACGCCGCCATCAAAGATCCTCTCGCCGAAGCCGTCAACACCGCTGAGTTCGCCTCAACGATTCAACATCGTACACCCTTGCCATAGCCCTAAAACTCCTTCTTTGTTCCCAGTTATCCGAAACCATAATTTTCGATGAATAGTACAATTTTCAGAATTTTATTATTTCATGTGACATTCAACCTTCCTAATTTCGTTCTCCCCGATATTTAACTCCGATTCCGCCGATTCAACTTTCTAAATTCATATAAAATCGATAAATTCCTAGTAGTATTTATTTTATAATTTTATTTTGTTTTTATTTGGATTTTATTTGATTGTTATTTGAGTTCTGGATCGCTTACGCCAGATAGATTACTTAATTTACTTTGGACGCACTGATTTCAACGCCGCTTTGAGAATAATCCATCAAGCAAGGCAAGTTACATTCTTGATCATATTGCACCCATTATTTCAAATTATTTAAATTCTGTTTTAAATTATTATTGCATGCTTATTTATATTCAAGAATTTAAATGCCTGCTTTTAAATTCATAGATATTCCTAAATCCTTTGTATGGCCAAATTTGTTAATTGAATCAAATACCTTGTCACCCTAGATAAAACCTAGTTGATGCAATAGTGTGAACTAGGATCATTGGAAAATGTTGCTAAGACATGCTTAGACCAAAAATGTTGATTTGGGGAATTTCACCAAAAATCAAATACCGCTTAAATTGTATCCATGGCATTGGTGTGTTATGGAAGTTTATAAATGATCTTGAAAAATAAAATAAAATGATGGTTTGTACTTGGGCTAAATGGTTGTTTGGTTGGTGCATGTCAATGCACGGCTCAATCTGTTAGGGTTGAAGCCTGTGGGTTATTTGGAAAGTCGCCCAAGTCGCTTAAGGACCGGTCTTCGAGTCGATCTTGCTATACCATATCGTGCAACCACATGTCCCGAGTATGGGTAGGGACCCGTCGACTAATTTGCAAGTGCCATCGCGGTCGATCCCGCTGAATTGTGTGGGTCCATCTCGATGGTCGGGTCGGTTATGACCTCGTTAGTCCCATCGGCGTAAGAGGGGCCCCTACAAACTCTGGATTTCTATCCAATGAGGGATGCTAAACCTTAACGGGTGGATCATGGTGGGATGGCGATTGTAAAGGCCTTAGCATGTGCTCTAGACTACTTACCTAAGGTAGTGAGCGGTGGCATAGATATATGCCGACAAACTAGAGAATTCGTGTCATGTGGGTAAAGCCGCATAACCTCTCGCAGAGTGTAAAACTATTCAATAGTCAGGTCATGATCATGGACATGCTAGCAAAGCCACTCAAAGTTAGACTTGGATTTTGATTTAAAAATACTTCATCAACTGGTTTATCCAAATGGGAATTGGGCGGGAAGCTATGTGATAGGAGGGTATCCTTCACCATTCATGTGTGAATGTTATCTGACTATAAAATTGATTTAGAAAATGAATTTTAGTTATGTAATAACTGCTTTGGAACTTAGTACAAGTATTTAAAGAAAATGTCGCTTTATGCAAATTCAACCATATTAAGCCTTCCTTTGAGATATCCATGTATGCATGTCATTCTCATTATTTGATCGGTGTAACTTGCGAGCACGGTAGTTGTGCTCATTCTTGCTTAATGCAAATAATTTCAGAGGAGAAAAACTTTGCTACCGGTGTGGATCTCGACGATCGGGCCGCTTCCTCAGCTTGATTGCCTCGTGGCGATTAACAGACCCTACTACTTCTTCGCCTTCCATTGTGTTTATTTTATTGTTGGCCCAGAAGCCTCCTTTGTAATCAACTTTGTTGTTATTTATTAATAAAGTTGTGATATGATTTTGTTACCATATTTGTTTATCAGGTGGACTAGCTACCGATCATGGGACTAGTTCAAATACACAGAGGATTTGGGAGTGTTAATCCGGGTCTTACAAAGAAGAAAGAGTGCTTAAAGGACTCCAAGGAGGTGACATATACGCCTCTCCCATGCTCATGCTTGCCGCAATGGCGCATGCAGAGGAAGGGGAAGAACAGGCACGCAAGGGCCCCACAAGTCAGGGATGGAGAGCCAAAGTGGTTCGGGCCTAAAGTGAATGAGTTGGTTGAGCCAAACCCACAGTCACGGGCCCAAATACACCCACGGTTAGATCTAAAATGAACGGCCACGATTGCATCAGACATTTGGAGGGCTCCAAACGCTCAAATCAATCCTGGCAGTCCGATCAAAAAGGACGGTCGAGATTGACTCGGCAAAACGGAGGTCCGAACGGCACAAGCAATCTTGAGCGTCCAAACGAAAACCAACGGTCGAAACGCACGCACCACTTTGAACGAGCCCAAGTGCAGTTAGTTGATTGGGTTCAACCAAGGGGCTCAGGTCGGTTGAGCGGTGTGACCAACCGAAAAAGGGGATGCACAGAGGCGGTCAGATCATGATCCAACGGCTCAAATGCAAAGGCGGGATTGGAGGTCCGAAAGGCACACGCGATGAGGGCGGCCCGATGGAGATCCAATGGCTGAGATGGATTACGCGTTCCACAGGGCTCGGGACAGGCGCGAAGAGGGTTGGGTTGAACCGAGAGAGAGGTTTGGGTTCGAGTCTGACCTGAGTCCAATATGAGGTTGACCAAGGGTTTGAAACAAGCTGAAAACTTTGAGGGATTTTTAGAGATAGCAAACTAACTCCAAAAATTCTAAATTTTGGACTGGAGGTTCCTCACTCCAGGATAAACCTTGTATAAATTTTCCATAGGTTTTTATGCAAAGAATTTTTCTCCAGAAATTTCTCAAGGCTTGTTCTAGGGTTTGACTAGCCTCCAAGAATTATCAAATAATTTCTAAAAATTATGAAACTTTTCAGAGGAGTTACACAGCATCCCTAGAACCAAGGAAAAATATTTCCAGGGGTTGAACACAAGATTCTCACAAGGAGGTCATGACTTAAGTCAATTAGAGGTTTTGGTTTTTGAATTCCACAATCCCTTTACAAGAATTACAAAAAAGTTCAAAAACATCAAGATGCAAGAAAAGTTTTAATTTCTTCTCATTTTCTTACATTTGAAACACATACCCAGATTTGGGATGTTACAGGGGAGTGATGAGTCAGGGCGCAAACCCTAGCGTGCTCCTACTAATAAAGAGATATCGCAGACGGTTCTATTATGGAACCATCAGTGATACTTATCACAAACGGTTTCATAATAGAACCGTCCATGATATGTATCATATCACAAATGGTTCCATAATAGACCCATCCGTGATATGTATCATATCACAGACGGTTCCATAATAGACCCGTCTGTGATATGGTTGTATTATGAAACCGTCTGTGATATGGTTGTTCTCAAGTTCTATGTTTTGAGCATATTATCATGTATACATTTACATGACATGAAGAAATTATATGTTTATATGTCAATTTTGTCATTTAAATCTTGCTAAAAATATGCTTTAACAATGATACATATCACAGATGGATATTTGTTCCACTAAACCGTCTGTGATATATAGTTCAACATATAATATATATAGTAACTTCACCTCCAAACTAGATTTGTTTTAAATTTTGGAATTTATATATGGCCAAACAGGTGGTCCGGTCGCTTCTTACAAAGATTAAAAAAGTAGAAACCTAAATAAACAAAGTTTTTCTAGTGGCAGAGGTAGGCTACTATCTCTGTCTTCAAATCTTAGTAGGCAGCGGCGGCGGTATCGAACGATTCGTGATCATCGTGAACGGCCCGAATACGCCCACTACGACGCCATTGCTCGAAAGTGTCTCTCAAGACCCTGACCGTTGAATCAAGAAGAATTGAGTTCATATGCTCTCTTTCCTTGCTTGAGGGGTCTCGGCACGGTCGACTCGGTCGTTCGTCGCCTCGATTAAGCAGTCCAAATGATGACAAGCCTCTTGGAGACGTGCAACGTCATTGTGGAGGACCACGTTGATGACACGGTTAACTCATCGGAAGTGGGAGATCACCTATAAGACGCGGCGGAGGAGGATGTCAAGACGATGGAAGGTGGACGTCACCTGCTCCAGCAAATCCTCGGACAGAGGAGTGAAGACACTGTTGAAACAGTGTCCTTCCGCAGCATCCACCAATGTACGGCCGGAGAGGTGCTCGTACAGTACGGCCAGGTAGGCCATCAATGCCGGCGACAAGGAAACAGAAGAGGGAGCCATTTCTGCTTTAGAAGTATATATATAGTAGAGTTATATGTGGGGATGAACATCTTCGATGGAGGATGATCCTTTTTATAAAACAAGGAATAAATTCGGCGCGTGAGATGAAGAAACGCATCAGGGAGCCGAAGCGACATTGATGCGATGAAGAGACGCATCGGCGATGAAAAAACTCGCCGAGGAGCTGAAGCGATATTATCACAGACGATTATAATTAAAAACCGTCTGTGAAGTCTACAATTATCACAGACGGTTTGTGTTTAGAACCGTCTGTGATACTTCACAGACGGTTTTCAATATGAACCGTCTGTGATATTACCTCTTCACAGACGTTTTTTAGCGCGGCCAGTAACACAGACGGTCTCTAAACCAAAACCGTCTGTGATTGCATGTAATATAGACAGTTTTGGTCAACCGTTTGTGATGAGACGTCTAGTATTAGCCTTTTTGTAGTAGTGACTCGGCAAGGTTCATCTCCCGCTCCACGGCCTTCAGATGGCGCCTTGATTTGTACGAGGAAGATCCACCGAAGATCATATCCACAGTGTGTTGAGGCTCCTGGTACTCCATTTCTTCATCGTCATGTTTGTACTTCTTGGAGCTTAGTTCTCTAAGTTCTGTTACGGAGGGGAAGGGACCTTTACCTGAGTAGTAATCCTCCTATTTCTTTTGCCAGGCTCGGCAAGTATGCAGATTATGCCCTGCCGCCTGGTGAAGTGGACACCACTTCTTATTCTTCTTGTAGTCGTCGGTCGAAGCCTTCGCCTTGCTCCGACCGAAATAGTCTTTCTGACCCTTGGAAAACTTTTCTTGAATCGCAAGTGCTTTCTTGTTGTCGGGCTTACGAGTCTTTTTACTCTTGAGAGGCTTCTTGTTTTTATTTTCTTATTTCTCCAAGCCGGGTTGAGAGAGGCTTTGTCTTTTCGATCAATAGTTTTGTACCATTCAACTGCTTCGCTAGCAGCTGCATATTTGTTAGCTGTGTTAAAAAGTTCGACAATCATTCGTGGAGGATTCATTGTAATATCCTCTATGAACCGCCGATTCCTTAGTCCTGCTTTTAAAGCTTTGATCACAGAAGACTCTGCGACCTCTGAAATAGAGTTTCGAACTTGGCTAAACCACTTGATATATTGACAAAAAGTTTTGTTGGCCTTTTGCCTGATCCAATGGAGATCGTCTTCTTTTCTAGGGGGATCGTACGTACCCTAAAAGTTTGCAATCAGTAAATCGCAAAGTTGCTCCCAAGTGTAGATAGATCTGACCGGTAGGTTGAGCAACCACGACCGGGCAGATCCTTCAAGGACCGTGGGCAAATAATTTACCATCACGTTGTTGTTACCACCAGCTGCTTTGATGGCGGTAGTACAGATTTGAAGAACTTCTAATGGGTTCTGAGTCCCATTGAACTTCTTTATGTTGGCTGGTTGGAACCAGTCCGGCTAGCGAACAGCTTGGAGTCCTGCCGAGAATGCTCGACATCCCGTAATCAAATTGTGGCGCCTTCTCTAGAAAGGGACCGAATTGTAATCAATTGGGGACTAACTCCTTGGATTAGTATACCGGGCGTCCGGTGTCCCAATCCGGTTCCTTTGACCACCTGCTTGGTTCAGACAATATCGAAGATCACCCAAACCAAGTGGTCGTTCCTCTTGACGAGAAGGAGGTGTGGCTACTGGGAAGAGTCGTCTTCCCTCGTGATCGCCTGGTCGGAATCTTCGAGGGGGCCTATGTGTCGATCGGTCCTCTGTCCGACCATGTTGTCCTCTACTGAGAGAGGAGCGTTAGGACGAAGTCATGGTGTGACTTTGAGAGTTTCTTTGCTCCCGGTACATTTCTGTACGCTGCATGGTCTGCTGGAGGATCTCTGACACCTGCCCTATAAGTTGGACATAACCTAGAGTCCCTGCCAGAGAATGATCTGGGTTATTCAGAATGTCCCGAACCCGTTGTAGATTTTGTATTGTTACCGAAGGTCTTGGAGGATTCTGACTAACAGTGGACGTTCGATGAGTCAAATGTCCTTTCGACCTTCTGTCTTGCCATGTCCAACCTATCATGCGTTGTGAGGTAGGAACAGACGAATTAACTGATCAACGTCCATCAGTTCGACCACCTCCGCCACTTGGTGCTTGAGTGCCTGCACCATTTCCATCAGTATGTTGTGACGGGTTAAGCTGTGGAGGATTAAGCATGGGATCTTGAATGGTATCTCCGATTGTGTTAACCTCGTGCCTCCAGCAGTGATCGTCCGATGAGCTCCCGTTGTAACTAAGGGAGAGCCTTCTAGCACTTCGGCAAGGAGACTCCACGATGGGGACCTTTGGTGGGCTTTGTGGTGGACTCAGCCTGATTTTATGAATTGTCGATCGTATACTGAGCCTTATTATTTCCACTTGGCCCACGACCAGTGGTAACTTTATTGACACCCTCACTCAATGTCGTTTGGTCCCCGAAATACGTAGGAGCTGTTGGCGAATATTGGTCGCCCATGACAATATCAAGAGTATATGGATTCTCTGATTACGTTGTTGGGCTTCTGACAGTATTGTCGGTCGGATGGACCAGGCTTGTAGAGGCATTCAGACGTTCCGAACTGGTCGGAACGACCGGTTCCTTTGGGAGCGCCACGGATGGTGGCGGTGAATCCCTATCCATCCGATCGATTTCGCTAATCTCAGCGAATGACCAACTGACGGAGAGGATGAGGACGACATCCTGTTTTCTTCCATAGCATGGATGCATGCGTCCATATCGAGGTTGGAGTAGTCCATCAAGTCGAACCAGTTTTCCTCATCCCAAGTCTCTGCCATGTTCGCATGAGCGATGATAGCGCGAATGAAAAAGAATGAGGATCGCTGAGTGAAGTAATCTTCGAGAACTTAACGTCTTCTTCTCCACGGACAGCGCCAGCTGTCGACGATTGAGTTGCTGATTTTACGAAAATAAACGAAGGAAAATGGCAAAAGAGTTCTTGAGACAGAATGAGATTGCTCTTTATTGCTATGAAATGGATCCTTTACCGGGGATGCCCTTGATAAGACAGTGGACTAGCCCTAATTACACTTGGCGTAATAATTGTTATGCTAATGCTTCAGATGAAATCCAATCGCCTGTTGATCCTTCAGATTGGATTGTCTTCTGCCGTTTGTATTCTCCTTTAAGTAGTCAACGAAGTGGTGACAGTTACTCCTGGAAGAGGTGCCTATTGAAAGTGTCGTGACTGGTCAGAGAGAGGCAGCAGTTGATGAAGTATCAACCATTGGGCGGTTGATATCAGAAGGAGACAATAGCCATATGATGGTTACTGTCAGTGTCTTTGGGTTGTAAACGTCGCGTGGCTTAGAGTAAATAGGACATATGTTCTATTCATCACGCGAGAGGAATATGCTTATAATCGGATCCAAGCACCAATTCATTGCTTCTTCGAGCAGTTATCTAGTCGAGAATTGGATACAGGACCTCATCTGATCAAGGTACTCATTATGTAACATCTGGAATCCTTACGACCACAGGGGTCGTTAGCCTCAGGGGTTACGACCACGAAGGCATATGTTCTTTTAATTATGTATTAAAGTAATACATAGAGATTTTAATTCTTATCATCTATCTAGCCTACCGCAGTGTCAATTTTGTCATTTGAGTCGCGAGAGGCTACATTTGCCGTTTCGTTTCAAAATTAGGCTAAAGAATAACCCAGCTTAGTTGTGTGCAGTGTTCTCCATCCACGAACATATGCAAGCAAAGACAGGGCCTTGTTTTTCTTTTTTTTCCTGTCTTTGTTCGTGTGACATCGCCTCGTTATTTACTGTTTGTCCACTGCAATTCCCTGTAAGAATACACGCGCTGTGCGGGCATCGCGTCCGGGGAAGGGGCGCGCGGACAAGGCCGCGTTCGGGCGCCACGCACGCAGACACGCTATCGAGGCTCGTCGCACGTTCGGTGGGACGGGATTGCGATGCCTGCTGGCCTTGGCGGCCTGCGACGAGACGGGATTGGTCTGTAGTCGAGGTTTCGGGTCTGTCTGCCTCGGCTATAGTTTTTTTTTGAAAAGTTTCTTCGATTGAGCTGTCCGGGTCAGCGGCGTACAGCAGCGTCGCATTCGGACAAGGGGCGTACGGACAAGGCCGCGTTCGGGCAAGAAGATTCTAAATTTGCCACGTGTCAGACGCACATGCATCTGGGCTATGGGAGTATGGAATTTGGTGCGTACGGACTAGGGTCCGCGGTAGAGGACTCATAGCGGACGCCGGACGGAGACACGTCTGTGTTACCATTTTTATCAATATGACGTAAGGGGTGCTAAATTTGTAAAAAAGTGACGTAACAGCGCCATTTAGGTCAAAAACTCATTCATGTTATGGTTAGTGTAGTGTTCATATGAGGTACACGGTGACGAGTCTTTGTTAAATTGTCGTGTTTTTTTAATTTGTAATAGCAAAAGTAGCTTTCGCTCATATAAAAATACAAAAATGATACCACCGCAGAACCCATCAGCTTCGGTCATGAAAAGCCACCTATCTACCGTCGTGCTCCCAACGACAATAGGATGAGATGCGCACGTGCCTATCGTGGACAGACACGATCCTATCGTAGACT
The DNA here is from genome assembly GCA_036346405.1 of Phyllostachys edulis. NCBI lineage: Eukaryota > Viridiplantae > Streptophyta > Magnoliopsida > Poales > Poaceae > Phyllostachys > Phyllostachys edulis. The sequence continues at coordinate 16,669,188 of CM070547.1, forward strand.
AGGAGCTCGACAGGTGGTCTGCACGGACTAGGAGCGTGATAGGTGGCTTCCGCAAACTGGGAGCATAACAGGTGGCTTTCACGAATTGGGAACGCGGTAGAGGACACATGTCATCTGTCTTGCCTACCATAGAATTATTTGAGAGGTGAGAGGCTACCTTTACTATTTCGTTAAAAAAAAAAGGGAGACTAAAGAATAACCCGAATTAGTTGTGTGCGGTTGTGCTCCATCTACGAACATATGTAAGCAAAGACAGGGCCTTGTTATTCTTTTTTTTTTCTGTCTTTGTCCGTGCGACATCGTCTTGTTAATTACTGTTTGTCCACTGCAATTCCCCGTAAGAATACGTGGGAGTGTCTTGTTAATTACTGTTTTTCCACTGCAATCCCCCGTAAGAATACGTGGGAGTGTCTTGTTAATTACAGTTTGCCCACTGTAATTCCCCATAAGAATACATGGGAGTCGGACCGTCCGCCGTACAGAAGACAACGTGGCTACAGTGAAATGAGTGTGCAACGGCAGATGGCCCAACAACAGCGCCGAAAAAAACGCTGTGGCATTACAGCAAACTACTGCTTTCTACTGTGGCAGTGTTACTGTATTGGTACTGTTTTCTTAGGCATTGTGCCGGTGCTGTAGCGATGCATCTGTAAGGTACCATTAATCGTATACCGTTGTTTAGTTTTTTTTCTCTAAACAATTTGGGTAATTGGTCCGCATGACTCGTGTACATACATGCATCCAAACAAACGAATAATTGGTGGCTTAGGTGTCAAATTCCTGGAGACGGCATTGACGAGATTTTAGCTGAATTGACACGTTTTTTATTTATAATAAGTAAAAAGTAATTTTTATTCAAACGAAATTATAAAATAGTATCACGACATGTTAGAAAGGTTAGATACCGTACTCTAAGAGCATCTTTAGTTTATTAAACCGACATCGATTCAAAGTCATGACACGTAAGCATTCTAGAAACTAAGCTTGTTTTTCTCTAATGTATTGAACCGATTCCTACTAATAACTGGGACCCACGTTACATTAAAAAATCATTAAAAAAATAATATTCTCTTTTTAAACGCACTCTCTTCTATGTAGTTGTTTAATGTTCATATGAGTTGTTTAATGCTTTGAATGGATTTCTAAGTAGAGTTCGGTTACATGCATTTTTTTTTGTTGGAATTTACCCCTCCAATGTATTGAATCGATTCAATGCCTTCTCTCTCCTCATTTGAATCGGCTAAAACACAACATTGGAGATGGTCTATGTGAATAGATGGATTTCAGAATTTGTCCCCATATGTGTCTATGACATATATGCCCTAGACCCACATATTATAGACACATAGAAGGTAAAATCTGAAATCCATCTATCATATGAGAACAAATTCTGAAACCCCCCGGTTCGAAAAGTGATATGTATGGTAGCCGCTAAAGTAACCCCCTGTAAAATCTGAACATTTCACCCTCAATTCAATTATTAACAAGAAAATGCAAATTACCGTAGCAATGTGTATTGAATCGATTCAATGCACCATTAATCAGCTCGATGATCAGGAGAGGTAGGTGCCGCAGACGCCGACGCCGCAAGGCCCAAGGCAGCAAGACCCTACCGCCAAAGAACACCGCCCGTTCGCCGGCCGGGCGCCGCTTCCTAGGCCGCGAAGATGATCATGGACGGATGCGGACAGCCTGATGACGACGCCTTGAACACGACGCCCCCGCCGCCGACCACCGCCAGCCGCGTCTTGGCGCCAACACCATACCAACCATGGCGCCTGCTCTCTCAATTCTTGCTTGTTGCGGAGTGCACAAGGTGAGGATGTGATGAATGCGAGTGGTGCGATTTTATAACGTAAGACGAGGAGGGGATGCTATGCTTATCCAAGGGAGGAGAAACGGAGAACTAGTCGTAATCTGCTAGCGAATGCTAATAAACGGAGCGATACTTTATGCTACAAACTAAGTAACGCAGAAAGTTGTTCAGATTAGGAGAACTTTTGGAACGCTTTGATTAAAGATGGATAGCTAGGATTCGCTGCCATATGTATTGCCATAACATCAAATTCGAAGGAATAATTCAGACCGCCTCAAGAATAGATGGATTTCAGAATTTGTCCCTATATGTGTCTATGACATATATGCCCTAGACCCACATATCATAGACACATAGAAGGTAAAATCTGAAATCCATCTATCCTATGAGAACAAATTCTGAAACCCCCCGGTTCGAAAAGTGATACGTATGGTAGCCGCTAAAGTAACCCCCTGTAAAATCTGAACATTTCACCCTCAATTCAATTATTAACAAGAAAATGCAAATCACCGTAGCAGTGTGTATTGAATCGATTCAATGCCTTCTCTCTCCTCATTTGAATCGGCTAAAACACAACATTGGAGATGGTCTATGTGGATATCATGGGGATATGCTTATGGTCTTAGGTGTTGAGACAATTGTCAATTGGTTCAAAGGTTTGTTGAATCTCCTGTTTTTCAGCAAAGATCAGCAAAGTGTTAGGATATTCGGTAGTACCAAGATTGTAGTTATTGATTACCGCAAAGACAAGATAACCGCTTGTGTATGCCGGTATTACCGTCGGGCGGAATGACCGCAAGTTTCACGTCGGTAGTACCGCATGGCGGTAATACCGAATCCTAGCGGTATGGAAATTCCAAAGGAGATGTTTTGGGAGATTTTGGGTTTCTCCAAGGAGCGGTAAGACCGCAGTGTTCTGCACGGTATTACCGTAGGGCGATAGTACCGGGGTTTATATGGTGGCGTTACCGCTTATGTGCTGATTGTCGATTCTCTTGGAGAATTTGATTTGGGTTAGGTCAAGTTCATGATTATCATTGCATAAATATTGCATGATGCATGTTTTAGCTAACGTGGGTCAAGTTGTGAAGAACTTATTCCCGAAATCGATTTCTTAGTCTATTGCTGTGCAGGTTGCTTGGAGGTCAACGACGAGGATGATCGGGACTAAGCTTGGAGAGCTGAGGTCCAGAACGATCAAGGATGACGGGTGAGGTCAGGAGACTCAAGCGTGGCGTAGAATGGATAAGGGTGATCGAACGGACAGTTCGATGTGACTGATTGGATCAAGCGGCGCGGGGGTCGGTGCAAGTGCCTTGGTGGTTTCGGCGGGAGCCGGACGGGAGAGACTTGCCGACATGATGAGAGCCGTTAATCAACTTACACGTGGCGAAGCAGGCGATTGCTTCACTAGGATTGGACTCGGTCTATGGAGAAGGATCGAAAAGGGGTATTTTGGTATTTTCGCCTAAATACCGCCTTGGTGACCTCTGGCTAAACCGCGGCGCGTGGAAAAGCGGTTTAGGTCAAGCGAAGATGAAGACGGTGCTTTGAGATACGTGCGTGTGATAAACCCGTTTGTGTGTGGGCTTAACGGGTGCCCAGTTGGAATATTCCCTAGATGCTAGCCTTTAGTATAAATAGAAGGGGGTGCTGTCCAGCAGCCCTCAAGCACTTCATTGAGAAAAACCCTAGTTTATTTTAGGGCTTTGGAGAGAAGGAAAGAGAGGTTAGGGTTCTAGGGATTGATTGATCGTGTGCTCATGTATTGAGATTTGTCCTCTAGGATAGAGTGGCTGTAAACATCAATCCTCAACCTCAAATCAATCCAAGCAAGTTCTCAAAGATGAGTCTCTTTTGTTCTTGCCTTCTATTTTGATGATTTGGAGTTTTTGATGATCCATCGCTTTTCTCTTGAATCTTTGTAGTGTTCTAGCCTGTTGTGACATGTGGGAGTGCATGTAAGTCCATCTTGATCATTCTTTTTCCACGAGCAAGATTTATATCATGTTTTGCTTTTTGACTCGGTTTTGAAGCAAACTTCGTTCAAATGGAAAAAGGTTGAACCTTTGACGTGGATCTTCTCAATCCTTGATTAGAATAGGTTCTCAACCTCCTAGAGAAGTTATGTTTCAAGTTTCATAGTCTTTGGCCGAGTGAATCAAAAGTTGTGTCGTTTTTGGATTTCGTCTTCACGCTGCTCCAAGATAATTGGTAGTACCGCTCCATGCACTGCGGTAGTACTGCAATGCGGTAATACCGCACTTACAACAGCGGTAGTGCCGATTTCCAGGTCTTTGACACATCTGTGTGTTTTTATCAGTGATCTTTGTTGCTGTGCTTTGGGAGTATGATTAGGATTCAATGCAAGATTTCTACTATACTTGTTCATTGATCTTCATATCTCTCATAGCTATTAGAGTGATTTGAGAATTGAATCTAATCGAAGCGAAAAACTGTTAAAGCTCCTATTCACCCCTCTCTAGGCGTTTTTCCGGTCCTACAGTCTAAGAACCCACGTCCCATGAAAGGAACAGCTACATGCATGCTTAATTACTTAATCACTAAAGAACAAACAACTTAAATGACTCAAAATCCATGCTTCCACGGTACGTGAGTCCCGCGGATTGGGAGCACGCTACCTGCTTCCACAGATTGAGAACGTGGTATATGTCATTTCTAACTTGCCATGATGTTATTTTTATAATTTCGTGCTAGCAACAACTACTTTTACCATTACAAATAAGAAAACAAAAACGTGTTAATTCAGCCAAAGTCTCTGGTATTGATCGGTGTAGATATGTTGTCTCTGTCTTGTGTTCCAATCTTCCATTTATTTTCTTCTCAAAAGTCCAAACAATGCTAGGAGGGGACAGAGAGAGAGAGAGAGGACAAATTTTGTTTCTAGTCCGGCGACCCCAAATAATAATTAATTAATGATCATGCTCTTCTCTTGTTCAATTGGGCAGCAAAGTGTGTGCAACTTGCACTCTTGAATTGATAGCCAGGAGCAAATGGGTATCAATCATCTATGCAATCACTTCAACCTCGAACTCAATCCAGGGGCTACACATAGCTAGAGATCAATAGTAATAAGCAAGTGAGCATCAGGCGATGATGATTATTCAAGAAATGAGTACTTAATTACAATTAATTCACATGCTTTGCAGCATACAAGCAGAGTACGCGGCGATAGTTCTCTGAAAAAAGCAAGCAGAGTCGCCATGCGTAAGCATCTTGAAGCTTTCAGCTCCTTATCCATGCCGATGCCGTGTATCCGTATCCGTATGTACATGCACAGTACGCGCGCGCGCGCCATTAATCAGCTCGATGATCAGGAGAGGTAGGTGCCGCAGACGCCGACGCCGGCGCGGCAGCCGCCGCAGGCGCAGCCCCTGCCGCCAAAGAACACCGGCCCGTTCGCCCGGCCGGGGCGCCGCCGCTTCCCTAGGCCGCCGGAGGCCGCGAAGATGATCATGGACAGGGCGGACAGGCACAGGATGACGACGCAGAACACGACGTCCCCCCCGCCGCCGCCGCCGACCACCGCCGCGGCGTCTTGGCGCTCGAACACCATACCAACCATGGCGCCCCGTCTCTCTCTCTCTCTGAATTCTTGCTTGTTGCGGAGTGCACAAGGTGAGGGGATGGGATGAATGCGAGTGGTGCGCATTTTATAACGAAGACGAGGAGGGGGATGCTATGCTTATCCAAGGGAGGAGAAACGGAGAACTAGTCGTGTCTGGCTAGCGAATGCTAATAAACGGAAGGCGATACTTTGCGTTACAAACTAAGTGACGCAGAGAAGTTGTCTGTATTAGGAGAACTTTTGGAACGTTTGATTAAAGATGGATAGCTAGGATTCGGCTGCTACAGTGTATTACCATAACATCAAATTTGAAAAGTGACACGTATGATAGCCGCTAAAGTAACCCTGTAAAATCTGATCATTTCACCCTCAATTCAATTATTAACAAGAAAATGCAAATTACCGTAGCAGTGTGTATTTATTTACACTAATGTAGAAGAGGATCCGAATCCTCTCATAAATGCGCTCGTGCTTAAGTGGTCATCGATCGAGTGATGAGGTAGGTACGGAAAGGATACTCAACGTAAAAGATCCAGATCAAGATCAAGCGCTACAGGACTTTTGCTAAAATCGCTAGTGCTACAGTATTTTCTTCAATCACTGCTGAACTTCGTTCACCTACTTGAAAAACACTGTTTACGTATGTGTCTCTGCGGTGATGCAGACGATCCAGATCCGTCCAGCTATTTTTCATGCATGCTGCCGGCTGGCGCCGCTTCCATTTTTAGGGAATAAACAATTTTCTTTTTTCACCTAGGGCAATATTAGCTGTTTGTGAGTTTTCTTTTGAAACCGGGTGCACACCTGCGTGGGGAAATGCTACTGCTTACATACCTCTTTTGTTAGGTGCTTAATTACAATTAAAGAAGGGTGATTTTTGAAATTATCCCAATGAATTAATCCCTTCGTTTCGCTATATTTTTTCATGGCCTCTCGAGCGCCCGTTTCAATATATTTATCTATTGAGAGAATCTAGAGTATAGTTATTGCAATTTTTCATCTCTCTACCACTTCTTAGATGCTTTGAAAGATGTTAAGTGATTATGACATGTTAATAGGAACATGTATGGTTATTTCTCATTAATTTTTTTTTGAACGAAGAGGCAGGATAGCTGCTCTTTGTATTGATAAAGTAGGAGAAAACATGGTAAAATAATAAGATAACATGGAAGACGACCTTCTCCTCTCTGTCTCGCACAGACCGGTGAGCGCAACACGAGGGGCGGGGGTAATGGGGCCGAGGTGAGGAGAGTTCTGTGGCTTTCTCTAGCTGTGGCCAGATGGAACTCTGGATGAACTTGCCGACGGGCGTGCCCTAGCAGCTGGGCAGTGGTGAACATGGAACACGCAACGCAAACCGTTATAGTCGCCACTGCGGCCACGCCGCTTGTCTCGGGGCCACGGCTGCTGCGGCCACGCCGGCTGACTGATAACATCATCGGTAGTGGGTGAACCTCCCGGACGTGTAGCACTAAGGCCCACTCGGCGCGTGCAAAGACGACGGGCCCAGGGATGAGGCGGCATCTCCCTGAGCGACGGGACTCCTCTCGGTGCGAGAGAAGATGACGGCTCCCCGCACGACGGACTTCTCGACGCCGGCACCCGTGGCCGCAATGAACGCCAGACGCAGGGGTGATGGTCGCCTGGCGGGTCGGTGGCGGCGCAACAACGATCGAGGGACGCCGGCGACCGTGAGGCTCCAACCAAGGCGACTCGCCTCCGGGATTCCACCGGGGCTCGCTGCCACCTCAGCGAAGCGGTTTGGGGGGGGGGCCTCCCGGGTCGTCCAAGACGAGCGACATGGGAGTCTTTTTCCTCATTAAATATTTCTTAAATTTAGTGATTCAATGCGTGTGCATGGATCAGAGACAAATATAATGGAACGGAGTAAGTATTATGTTGTCGGGCTCAAGAATGGAGACGATAATCCCTTTAGTTGAATGATAACAATGACTTAATCGTCTCCCTAACTAATCAATTATAGTCCTTTTGTAGCCGTATGACCTTCAGGAGAACTAGTAAAATTTATTTTGCGTCGTGCATGTACCACCGTCCTTAGGTTGCTCCTAATGGGTAGTATCTTAGTGTAGTTTCTTAGTGCATGAGGAGTGTTAGGATACTATCTTTCTAATGCATGGTTTCTTATGGTATAGTATCTTAGGCTGTTTCATTTAATTACATGCATGAGTATACAATAAATTTTACGCGTTGGATTTCGATCCCAAACTGGTATCCAAATTAGATACTAGAGTACTATCTCTCCTCATTAACTATGGTGCCACGTCATCAATTTGCCTACATAGCATGCTTAAGATACTAGTCAAGGTGGAGCATTGAGAGGAGCCTAAAATAACATTATACAAATTTATATCCCTCAACCTAGAATTGAATGGTTCAATTCAAGCAACCAACACATAAATAACTTTTTAAAAAACCAAACCCACATATATATATATATATATATATATATATATATATATATATATATATATATATATATATATATATATATATATATATATATATATATATATATATATATATATATATATATATATATATATATATACTGAGAGAGAGTAGCACACAATACACGACGGTATCAGCGTACATTTTATTATATCTTGTGGATGAATTTTGACTTGGGAGCTTCGAGCTGTTAAGAGATGACTCAACTCTTGACTTGGGACTTGGGAGCAGTGTGCAAGTGTAGCACTGCAGCTTAACTTGGTCAATCAATCTTAATTGGTTGACAAGTTCGATTTGACACGTACTTGAGCTAATGGGCTGGGCACTTGGACAGTGCTGCTCCTTGTCCTACGGAAATAGTGCGCAATCTACGTGCGCCCGCGGGAGAACGACCATTTTTGTTGATGGAAATATTTGGCCGCAAAGGCTCCGTTTAGAACGTAGGAATTTCGCAGAAAATTCATACCAAATAGTTCAATTTTTGCAGGAATCAGGAAATTCCCGTGCTCCGGTTAAACGGTGCCTAAAAGTATCTTTTCGCCGTGGATCGGGACTGGTCCAAACGATTCAGCTCGTGCAGTGCAGGATATACATGGACGTGTGCAACCTGCCTGCTCGGATACTTTCAAACCCAAACTAGTGTCGTATTAGCGTGATTTTGTTTCGTATTTATAAAAATTCTGCACATGATATTTTTTTATAGTAAAATTGACGCTTCGACCGCCTGGTCGCCGTTCGGTGGCCCCCGACGTCCGCCGCATGTCGCATGCTAGGGTTAGGTTAGGGTTCGTATGTTAGGGTTAGTGTTTCGTCCGATAATCTGCAGATTTCGTAGTATTTTAAAAATATAGCAAATTAGTTTAAAAAATTATGAAATTTTATTTGAATGCTCGTAATGCGGTGTACTTTCTTGTGTAATTTTTCTATAATTTTTCTCGTTCTGATTTTACCTCGCAATTCCATTTAAGTGTTCCTATTTTATCCCACGACGTGTTACCCTTCCCCCTCCTACACGCATGGCCCTCCTCCCGCCAACCCTGCTCTCCCCTGTCCCACACGGCCCCCCTCCGGTGGCCATATTTTGAACCATCCTCCTTCTCCAAGATCTGTTGACTCGCATGTCAGTCCCTTTGTCCGCTTTGTCAGCGTGACAACGATCCGAATTCCCAATACCAACGCAGGGATCCTCCTTCGCTCGGCTATAAATACCGAGATCTCGTAGTCGCTCTTCGCTCATCCCAATTGTGTTTCGCTTCTTATTCTGGCGCTCGTCGCTGAGAACTCGGAGAGTTTAACATAATTAATTTTTTTAGAGATCAAGTATTTGCTTGCTGCTCGTCGCTCGGCCTTTTTTGATAGCTTACCCCGAAGGGAAGGTAATTTGTCGGATGCTTTTGTTGTTATTACCGTAATTAATTAGTGTACTTGGTTGTTAATTAGTTATGAATTAGTTAGTTTATTGGTAATTAATTAGTTTAGAGGTAATTAGTTAGTTCACTGGTAATTAATTAATTAGTCGAAATTAGTTTAGTGGTTATCAGTCCTGCATATTAAATTACTGTGAATAAACTACTCGTAATTTATGTAGTGGTAATTAATTAGTTGTAATTAGTTAGTTTAGTGGTAATTAAATAGTTGTAATTAGTTAGTTTAGTCCTTTGTTAATTAGTTTAGTGGTAAATAATTAATCGTATCTAATTACACATATGTAATCCATAATTTGTAGGCAATTTATCGTATCTAATTACACAAATGTACCGCGGATGAAGTTGTTGTGGATTTAGGTAATATCGAACGTGCAATACTTGTATGTTTTTTATAGCGATGGTCTCGTACAGGTCGGACCCGGCGGGTTGGACCTGTTGAGATGCCAGTACAAGGTGGTCCGAACAGAGGGGCTCGACACGATGAATATTCATGAACTTCGGAATTGCAACCGGAGGGAGTTCGCCACGGAGGCAACGAGGAAGAAAGTTATGATCGAGGGGATTGCCTGTACGAATAATGTGTGAGAGCTCGTCAAGGTGGTTAGAAGCGTAGCATGGAGTCAGTACATGCACATTGCCTCCCAACCCGAGGCGGCTATTTACGGGAGGCCGATGGTGTACGTGAATTTCGTACCCAAGGCGTCCGGCCACCTTGATGATGCCGAGGCCTCTACAAACGGTCAAGCGCAGTCCGAGCCTGAAGACAGCAACACGGAATGTGCTGCCTCGGAGGATTGTCTCGCACATAATTTTGTGAAAAATGAGGGGACGGGGCGGGGGCTCTCGGGGTCTCGGCGTCGCCTCCCGGGTTGTCCAAGGCGAGCGATATGGGAGTCTTTTTTTCTCATTAAATATTTCTTAAATTTAGTGATTCATACGTTTGTATGGACTGTAGACAAATATAATGAAACGGAGTAAGTATTATGCCGTCGGGCTCAGTAATGGAGACGAGAATCCCTTTAGTTGAATGATAACAATGACTTAATCGTCTCCCTAACTAATCAATTATAGTCCTTTTGTAGCCGTATGACCTTTTGGAGAACTAGTAAAATTTATTTTGCGTCGTGCGTGTACCACCGTCCTTTGTCGCAAAGTCCTTGCCGGCTATTAACTAGTCATGTCCTTTTGTGTCTGATGGGAGAGATAGAGTTGAATAGGATGATATGGTTCTCTACCGTCTGGTTCTATTGTTTCTGTAAATGAGATGGTTCAGTGTCTAAAAAATATTCTATAAATTTATACCCCCAATCTAGAATTGAATGGTTTAATTCAAGCAACCAACACACCTTAATGTATCAGTAGGCAGGCAGGCTATATATGTGCGTGATGTCGCACAAGTAACCTGACGAAGCTAGCTTTCACACGCGTAGGTTAAGACGGCACGGCACGGAACGTACGTATGCGGAGTCACGTGTACCGCCATACCGAGAGAGTAGCACACAATACACGACGGTATCAGCGTACATTTTATTATATCTTGTGGATGAATTTTGACTTGGGAGCTTCGAGCTGTTAAGAGATGACTCGACTCTTGACTTGGGACTTGGGAGCAGTGTGCAAGCGTAGCACTGCAGCTTAACTTGGTCAATCAATCTTAATTGGTTGACAAGTTTGATTTGACACGTACTTGAGCTAATGGGCTGGGCACTTGGACAGTGCTGCTCCTTGTCCTACGGAAATAGTGCGCAATCTACGTGCGCCCGCGGGAGAACGACCGTTTTTGTTGATGGAAATATTTGGCCGCGAAGGCTCCGTTTAGAACGTAGAAATTTCGCAGAAAATTCATACGAAATAGTTCAATTTTTGCAGGAACCAGGAAATTCCCGTGCTCCGGTTAAACGGTGCCTAAAAGTGTCTTTTCGCCGTGGATCGGGACTGATCCAAACGATTCAGCTCGTGCAGTGCAGGATATATATGGACGTGTGCAACCTGCCTGCTCGGATACTTTCAAACCCAAACTAGTACCGTATTAGCGTGATTTTGTTTTGTATTTATAAAAATAGCCGCACAAGATTTTTTTTTTGTTGTAAAATTGACGCTTCAACCGTATGGACGCCGTGCGGTGGCCCCCGACGACCGCCGCGTGTCGCGTGCTAGGGTTAGGTTAGGGTTTGCGTGTTAGGGTTAGTGTTTCGTCCGATAATCCGTGGATTTCGTAGCATTTTAAAAATATAGCAAATTAGTTTAAAAAATTATGAAATTTTACTTGAATACTCGTAACGCGGTGTACTTTCTTGTGTAATTTTTTCATAATTTTTCTCATTCTGATTTTACCTCGCAATTCCATTTAAGTGTTCCTATTTTATCGCACGACATGTTACCTCTTCCCCCTCCTACACACATGGCCCTCCTCCTGCCAACCCTGCTCCCCCCCCTTCCCACACGGCCCCCCTCCGGTGGCCATATTTTGAACCATCTTCCCTCATCCGCGCATCTATTGACTCCTCGCGGCTGTCCCCCCTTGTCCGTAGTGCTGTGCGTAGGCAACACATCTGAAATTCCCAGCGCCAAGTCGCCAACGCAGTGGCTCCTCCTTCGCTCGGCTATAAATAGCGAGATCTCGCAGTCGCTTTTCGTTCATCCCAATTGTGTTTCGCTTCTCATTCTGGCGCTCGTCGCTGAGAACTCGGAGAGCTTAACATAATTAATTTTTTTGGAGATCAAGTATTTGCTTGCTGCTCGTCGCTCGGCTTTTTTTGATAGCTTACCCCGCAGGGAAGGTAATTTGTCGGATGCTTTTGTCGTTATTACCGTAATTAGTTAGTGTACTGGTTGTTAATTAGTTATGAATTAGTTACTTTACTGGTAATTAATTAGTTTAGAGGTAATTAGTTAGTTCACTGGTAATTAATTAATTAGTCGAAATTAGTTTAGTGGTTACCAGACCAGTGGTCCAACCGGGGGAATTGTGTCATCGGAGGTGCCTTACGTGGCATCGAGACTTGATGATATCGCAATGCGTTCGCTTGTACTAGCGCAAGAAGATGGCTCCCATTGGGGGTTTGATGCCGAGACCCTCTTAGTAGGGCAGCGCTTCCCTAGCAAGGAGACCGTGCAATAAGCTATAGCACGGTACATCTTGTCCATCAGTCGTATGTACCGAATGCACCGGTCCAACCCCGAACATTACACGGTGAGGTGCGTAGTGGAAGGCTGGCCTGGAAAGGTCAATGCTCACCGAGCAAAGATCTTCGGTTCAGTATTCGTGGCCAAGGCGGTGACTAACCACACTTGCGAGCTTAGCGAGTCCCTACGACAGCATGGGAACGTAACTTCCGCATATGTGTCGAACCTCATCAAGCGCCTAGTTGTGGCAAACGTGTTCGTCTCCCCCAAGCTGTTGATGTCAGAAGTTGCCAATCAGGTTGGCTATCCAATCAGCTATAACAAGGTCCGACGAGCCAAGCAAAAGGTCATCGAGTCCATGTACGGGACATACAAAGAGGCGTACAACCTTGTGTCGATATTGCTTCACCAGATTGCCGAATCAAACCCTGACACATACATAAACAAGCTTGAGCATGAAGATACTGAGAGAGAGCCCAACCGCTTTATACTGGACCGGGTGTTCTAGGCTTTCGCTCAGGTTATCGGGGGCTTCTAGTTATGTCGTCCCGTGATGACGATGGATGACACTTTCCTCACGGGGAGGTACAAGGGCACCATCCTCACCGCGGTGGTGGCCAACGCGAATGACCAGCTTCTCCTTGTGGCATTTGCCATTATGGAGAGCGAGAATACATCCAGTTGGCTGTGGTTCCTGTCGAACGTGAAGACGACGGTGGTAGGAGACTGGCCCAACGTATGCCTTATCACATACCGCAATGTTGGGTTATTGGCGGCCATCAACACCATGCAGCATGGGACGCCCCCCCCCCCCTTACTAGTGGAACGGTGTGTAATCCAGGTGGTGCATGAGGCATCTTGCATCTAACTTGTTCAAGTGGTTCCGCAGTCAAGACATTATGAAGACGTTCAAAGCATTGTGTTTGCAGAATCAGAGGCGGAAATTTGACTCCATCTGGAGAGACATCGAACACCACACTACGAGGCATACAAGGGAGTCCACTCCGGAGGTACTGGAGAGAAAGCAACCCTATAGTGCCATAAGTTTCTCGGAGTGGATTAATGGGCACGCTCCTGAATTGGAGAAATAGTCCCTTCTGTATGACACAGACGGGGCGAGGTACGGGATTTATGACGACCAACATGTCCGAGGTGTACAACAGTATCCTCAAAGGTGTGCGGTGCCTCCCTATCATCGCGATCGTCGAGGAGACATAGACTCACACTGTTGGTTATTTCGTCAATAGAGCCACCGCAGCCAAGCGACAGATGGAGGAATGCCGGTAGTGGTCCGAGAACATGCAGAGGCACATGGACCAGAATATGGAGAAGGCCCGGATGCACGACATCCGAGTGATCGATGGCCTCAGGAGGAATTACGAGATCATGCTTCGGTAGAAATACATCAATAGTCATGCCAGGGGGGAAAGGAAACAGGCATGCACCCTGAGTGATGTGGCGACATGCACCTACAACAAGCCAAAGTTCCTGCACAAGCCATGCTCGCACGTGTATAAGGCGTGTGCGCAAATGAGGCAGATATGTACGCCGTACATCTCCGAGTACTACGACATATAGCATCTTTTCGGTACATGGAGTGCGGAGTTTCACTCGTACGTCCTGGAAATGAAGTACAAGGATCTTTGGCAGGACATGGTGCAATGGGGCCCGAACAAGGACTTGAAGACAATAGCGAAGGGGCGACGGCAGACGCGGCGCTTCCAAAATGACATGGATGCTAACCAACGTACCAGTATTAACCGCACAGGCAAGTGCGGGATATGCAAGACCCCTGGGCACTCAGCGAAGGATTATTCCAACAGACTGAGCTCGTCTGGTCATTATTTGGTGTCGTAATGTATTGTTTTCTCAGCCTTGTTTTCTTATGTACAGCGAAACTTGTACAAGTTATGCATAATTTGCATCCTTACTACGTTCTTCACTGTACGGTGCACTGACATACTTATTACGTTTTTGTTATGTCGCAGGAAGACAACGAAGGTGCTACTGGCTTGAAGAGACTGCAAGCACCAATCAATTTATTTGAAGATGAATGTTCTTTCTGCCATTCATTTAAAATCAGTAAGGTAATACAATCGAATTATTTGCATTTATCAAGTTAGAGGTGATTTGTTGAAGTCTTCTTAGTTCTTACTGTTATGAACTTCGAGTCATAAATCAATCGTGCTTTAAAATTCCCTATTTCTCATCACTACTATAATATTCTAACATGCCTATTTTTTATGCTATAGGATAATGGTCATGTTTTGTACCCTGAACATGCATTGAAGGTGCTACTATGTGATGAGGTGAGCTCAGCAAGAAAAGAGATTACTGCGGAGACTAGTTGCACACACCTATTTTTATGCTATATGACACTCTTTGTTAATTTATCAGTTTTCCGTGAAAGATATTCTTTAATATTGTATTGTACCACAAGCTAGATAACATTGCGCATGAACTAACTAAGGAAAATGTATGGCGTGCAGATCATATAATGATTTACTGTAGCCTTCGAAACGCACACGAGTCGGAGGTTACGGTACATCGTTATATGATCTGCATGCCACGTATTTCCCTCGGTTGGTTCATGCACAACCTTATCTAGCCCGTCGTACAATACAGTATTAAAGAACATCATCCATATTAAACCGATAAATAAACAAAGAGTATCATATTTGATCGGATTACTTGTGATAATACCCCTCCTCCTACATCCCGGTTGTGATAAACCCGCGTGTGTTTCATGTAATGCTTGTAACGCTTGAAATGTCGACAATTTTCTGTATGAAAACGTACATTGCAACTTCATTCCAAACCCTAATTCATTGCAAACCCTAATATGCCTTGCACGTCTCCAGAAAGCAACATATTGTATATCGATGTCTCCGACGGAGATTAACGCAGTTTTTTCCATACATTCCAAGTCATATGAAATCATGAAACCCTAATTTCTGAAACCCCAATTCCTATTCTTCGTGACCTAAATCCTTCATTTTTGAGACATATAAAATTATCGAAACAATACGCAATCAAGTCCACTGCGTGAGAAGCCTAAAAAAATCATAATTTTTGGACCTCATTTTCTACATTTACAAATTCGTGCAAACAGTAAACTTATATGAAATTGCAAGAAAATTTTTAAAAGAATAAAATTACGAAAAAATTACACAAGAAAGTAAACCGTGTTACGAGCATTCATGTAAAATTTCATAATTTTTGAACTAGTTTGCTATATTTTTAAAATGCTATGAAATCTGCGAAACCCTAACCCTAATCGGCACCGAGGGCGTGTGGCGATGCGCCAGGGCCACGGCGGCTGCTGCCGTCTTGTGGCA
Organism: Phyllostachys edulis; assembly: GCA_036346405.1. Taxonomy (NCBI): domain Eukaryota; kingdom Viridiplantae; phylum Streptophyta; class Magnoliopsida; order Poales; family Poaceae; genus Phyllostachys; species Phyllostachys edulis. The sequence goes on from CM070547.1 coordinate 16,684,953, forward strand.
GCCACCACACGGCGGCCTTACTAAGCGATGGCGACGTGGCGGGCGCGGGCGTCTCAAGATGGCGGCCGTCTTGACGCTGTTTTTTTTTTTTTTGTCAAAAAATTTGGAACACCACCATTTTTGTAAATACAGTACAAAAAATGTTAATACTGCCAAAAACTCGTATCTTGCTTCATTGCTACATACTCGTTCACATTTTAGAGGAAAGGCTTGACGAGACGAGGCTTGAGCGTATGGACTCCACGCTTTGGATATTGGATAATGTGAGCATCACTTTACCCAGTGTCGTAGGACGGCCCACCGTCCTCAACGGCCAGCCGAGGAGTCAGAAATTAGCGCATTCGCATCGTGTGAAGGGTTACAAGAGGGACATCACCTTGATGCATCGGCCAATCGATCTACCACCTTGGTTTTCGTCCGAAGGGGTCTTTGGGCAGGGCGAAGAAGGGGGGAGGTCGAGTCCCTGTATGGACAAAGGGGGTGACGTGATAGACACCGCCAATGGAAGTTCATTGTATACCAAAGATACCAACAAAGGGGGGAAATACCACCAGGCTTGATCCACCACCTCAGCCTTCGCCCGAACAGGTCCTCGAGCAGGACGAAGGGGGAGGTCGAGGCCCCGTATAGACCAAGAGAGGTGACGTGATGGACACCGTCCATAGAAGTCTACTGTGCACCGAAGCTACCAACAAAGGGGGAAAGACCGCGAGACCCCTATAGTCGTAGGGCTTTATAGGAGCATTGTTGTAATTTCCTACCTCCCAACTTCTAATGCTATAAATAGATCCTTACGTGCATAAAGTAGGCAGAGAGCATTGTTTGGACACACTGATAAAAATATCATTCGTTCATCTGTACCGTTTTTCACAATTTGGAGACCTTAAGACTCTTACCTCTTCGCAGCGGGTAGTGGTCCTTAGGACTCTACCCATTCACAGCAGATAGCGGGCCCGTGGCCATCCTCTTTCTACTGTTTGGTCAGGTGTAGGCACAACTCCCTATTGAGTTGCAAGCAAAATACTAGCATGCATATATAGACTGTTGATAGAGCTATCATGCATGAAAAGTGAAAAGAGCGAAAAAAGAACGTGATGCTTGTTTCTTAAGTAAAACTTGCTTTTTCTTGGGACTGAAAAACTAGAGAGAAGGTTCTGATCGAGACTTTTTTTCTTCCGAGAGGAAAGCTAGAATCAAGACTTCAAGTAGGCGTGCTTTGAAACTTGTGACAAGAATGCGTTATGCTTCTGAGGTTTGTATTTGAATGTGTCAACGGCAGAAAAATTGGCGAATGATACTAGTACACAGGGAACCAAATTCCTTGAGGCCCTCCCCTGGGGCCTGGGCCGTTGAGTGCAGGGGGTTGATGTGTAGCCGGCGAGGAGGGGCCTCCGCCGAGGCCTCCCCCCTGAATTTATTTCCAGTACGCAGTGGCTTACTGACTTTGCAGTTGCTCCATCAGACAGGGAGAAATGAGCTAGGATTTGGGAGTACATGGACCTTTTATACAGTAGCATTGGTGGGTAATTTCACATTAAATCCGGTGGCAAATAGCTAACTCAAGCCCGCAAAAGTCACCGAACCTGCCCTCCCACCGGCTTCTCGGCTTGTGCTTCTCCATGTACACAAGATTGACACAAAAAAAAGAGCATGGATACTCACACATTCTGACCATCGTACCATTACAGCAATAATTCACTCAACCTATGAAATTACCGCACTTACAAGCAGAAATTATCACAAAACACATTAATAAGATCGATTTTATCTTAGTCAAAGCCATCAAACAACAAAATATGAATTGCTCAGTTTTGGATGCCTTAACATTTACTCACTTCTGAAAACGTCATATATATGACAGACTATCACATGTAAAAGTGAGAAAAAAACTTGCGAACTGTGGGGGAGGGAGGGGACCTGGTGGGGGTCAGCACTCTCGTGGTCTCGAAAGCATTTTAGCAAAATTTGTCCATATCAGCATTATTTGGCCCCTCTTATCAAACATTGTTGCATTGTGTCACTCATTTGGTCCCGTTATCTCTAATTCTTGTCTCTGCCACTCCTGGCGAAGAAATCGATTTGCACACTGCTCGCTGATTAAACTTTGGTTCCTCATCTTTCTTTCTTTTTTTTTTAAAAAAAAACCAGTTTTTATAGAAAGCTAACAACGAGCCTTACAACCCACCACTTGTCCACAAACAAACGGGGGAAACCAGCTCACCATGCAACGCAACGAAAATTACAGAAATAGCAAGATAACTAACAAAAGCAAACCTGACACTAGCCATAAGAACCCCTAACCCAAACCCTAAGTCCAGAAACTACTACACAAGGATTAAACTGCATGCATCACACAAAAGCTTTTCATCCAATCTTTAGCCAAGCGAATCACCTTGTCCAAATCTTCTTGATCACCTTCTCTGATCAGAACTCACCACCCCTGCAAACAAGATACATATTTGAATATGGCTTCAGTCGGTTGCTTAGGAAAAACCTTCTTAATAGCCATTCTATTTCTGATTTTCCAAAGCGTCCATGCCAAGGCTACAAAACTAAATAAGCAAACATAGTAATTGTTAGCACCCCTAGTCTCTAACCAATAGTGATGAAAATTATCAAGAGACTCCAGGACCTTCTCCCACATCAAGAATTCCTTAACACATGCCCAGGCAAATTTGGCAAACACACAATTAAAGAGGATATGATCAGTATCCTCCCTCACCCCACATAAAATGCAATTTTCATCCCCTTTCCAGCTTCTTAATTTGAGCTGGGTTCCTATTTGCAGCCTGTCCTCGAAAGAAGCCAAAGGAAGATTTTCACTTTTAGAGGAATTCTACTTTTCCACAACTTCTGATTTCTCTAAAGGGTGACCCCTCCAAAGGACCAATGTCTATACAAAGGCTTCACCGAAAAATTTCCATACTTCTCCAAACACCACACCACCTTATCTCCATTATTGGTAAGCTACACCACATCCAAAGCAAATTTCATATTAGCCCATAAATCCTCTTCCTCCCTACCAAACTGTCTGCTAAAGTTAATAATCCACTCTCCATTCTCTAAACTATGTGCTACACTCATACCAGGATCCGAACTAATTTTAAACAATCTATCAAAATTAACTTTCAAAGAACAATTGTCAAGCCAAACATATTTCCAAAAGGAATAAGTCCACTTTACACCATTGAACTATGGCCCGAGTCCAAAAAACACTTTCAACTACAAAACCGTCCACTATACACCCCCAATTACTGAAACTAGAGCAAACCACCCCCTCTTCCTAAACCACCCTGGTTTTGGATGACGTGGCATCCACATGTACATGTTCCGCTGATGTGGCGTACTCATGACGTGTATGCTCAGGTCCACGAACGCCGTCGCGTCCTTCGTTGGCTTCTTTGCCGCCCTCGCCTCTGCACCGCCATCGACATCACGAACCCACTGGTACTTCCCGATGGCCATCGACCGAAGTCGCCACGCCTGTGGGCTACACCCCGGCGTCTTGCCTGGCTCAAGGGTCACTGTGCTCAGTCGATGGAGAACTTGCTACCCTTGGAGGCCATGATGGAGGACTCTACGGAGGGACGGCGTGGTCGACGCCTCGGGGAGGAGCTCAAGGCAAGAGCCGAGGTCGTCGGCCGCCTGGCCACGCCACGCCACGCCAAAGACTTGAGGTGGGCCCATGCTCCCACGCTGGCGTCGCCGGGCCGGGTCAAGGATGAGCCACATGCCTGGGTTCAACTAGCATTAGGACTTGATTCAACCACAAACACTAAAAATTGACTTACCAAAGAACAAAAAGAAGGGGAACCAGGGGAGAGCCAGGGGAGGTCCAAGGGAGGCGGCGGGCCAAGTAAGTCGACGGAGGCTGCCTGAGCCAGGGGCCAGGCCGAGGGGAACCGAGGAGGCGCACGGTGGGTAGAGCCAGGACCGGGCGTGGCTGAGCCGGAGCGGCGCAGCGCCGGCGGGCCAAGAGGAGAGGTGGCATCGGCGGGCTACACCGAGCGGCGGCGGAGGTGCCAGGGGGGAAGGGGTGGTCGGAGAGGAGAGCCAGGGGCCGGGCCGGCAGGAGGCGGTGGCAGCATCACCAGGAGAGGTGGCGCCATGGGGGAGAGAGGAGCTGGCAGCGGCATCCGAGTCGGCGGTAGGGAACTAGCGGCGCAAGCACTACTACAAAAAAGGCTAATACTGGATGCCCCATCACAGACGGTTGACCAAAACCGTTTGTATTATATGTAATCACAAACGATTTTGGTTTAGAGATATGCGTCTTCTTATCGGCGGCGCTAAAACCGCTCGTGAAGAGGTAATATCACGCATAGCTTCATAATGAAAATCGTTTGTGAAGTATCACGAGCGGTTCTTAACAATAACCGTCTGTGATAATTCTACATATCATAGACGGTTTTCAACAAACAACTGTCTGTGATACTTCACAAACGGTTCCTAACAATAACCGTCTGTGATATTACTACATATCACAGACGGTTTTTTGTTAAAAACCATCTGTGATAATTAACTCATCACAGACAGTGCGCCATTTAGCTCGCTTACTAATTATCTGGTGCAGTAGTAAGTCTTCTTCACAGACACTGTCTTCTTCTCCATCTCTGGTGCTACGGTGAGTCCATCGCCACTCTGTGCCCGGTTTGAGTATCGCCTCACCTCACTGAGCCCGCTCGTGTAGTCCATTTCAGCTATTGTCGCCCACGCCGAGCTATCACCGTGGACCTCTCTGTCACCACCGCCGCCATCGACGCCAACTCTTCTCCGGTAAGTCCTCGACCCCACAAAAGTCGATTTCCCCACCTATATGTCCTCCTAAAGATGTGCATGTGTTTTGTTTCAGTTTATTTCCACCGAGAAGACCTGTCGCCGAGGAGCTTGCCGCCGTCGCCTCTATTCACCGACGACCAACCGCCTTGGACCTTCCCCGACTTCATTGACACCTTCCTCGTGATCGAGGTGAGCTACTGGAGCCTAAACATCCTTTAATTTGAATAGTTTCGAGCGTTTATGCCGAAATCGCTAGTGAAGCCCCTTAGCCCAATTTGAGCTTCAAATCCTACTGCTTTTAATCATTTAGTTAATAAACTAATGAGTCTATGACATGTGGGACCGCCATAGATTTTATAAAATAAATCATGAAATAAAAAGATGAGTCACTGTCAAGTAGGGCCCACATGTAAGTTAATAAAATCTAAAAAATATAAAAATGAGAAAAGCCACCTTTTATTTATTTCCAGGGTTTTCAATACGAACTGTGTGATAGACCGAAGCTGGATGTACGCTAAGAACCGTGTGAGTGAAGAGTACATTAATGGTGTGTCTGCTTTTACAAGAGCTACCGAGGAGGATGTGTTGAATAAGGGAGCGGAATATATGTACTGTCCATGCATTGACTGCGAGAATCTAAAAATGTTTAAGAACCAAGCGCAGATTGAAGCACAGTTGATTCGAAGGGGTTTCAAAAAGGGGTATACACGTTGGACTAGCCACAGTGAAGAGCAGATTATATAGGAAGGTAGTAATAACGACATCGCTGACGAAGTCAACGATATACCGCCGGATGATGTTGATTGTGGTTTCGATTCAGATAGGCTGCATGATGACAATCTGGATCAGATGCTTTGCGATGCAGAAGTGAACTATAGTGAGAGAGAGTTTGGTAAATTCGAAGGCTTGATGGAGGACTCAAAGAAGCCTTTGTTCCCAGACTGCAAGCCGAAATACATAAGGTTGTCATCCGTGCTTGAACTGCTGAAATTGAAGGCAAGCAACGGTTGATCCGACAAGAGTTTCACGGCGCTTTTAGGTCTCTTAGCGGACTTGCTTCCGGATAGAAACGAGTTGCCCAAAACCACCTACAGAGCCAAGAATGTTCTTTGTCCATTGGGAATGGAAGTAGAAAAAATACATGCATGTCTGAATGACTGTATCCTCTACCATAAAGAGTACGCAAACATGCATGTATGTCCGGTGTGCAACGCATCTTGATACAAGCGTCAGAATCAATCAGATGACGGCGATGGAATCGAGGTGAAGAAATGACCTCTTGCTAAGGTGGTGTGGTATCTTCCTGTAATTCCCCGTTTGAAGCGGTTTTTTGTGAACCCAAAGGAGGCAAAACTGCTGTGTTGGCACTCGGTGGAGCATAAGCAGGATGGAAAGCTAAGACACCCTACTGATTCCACCCAGTGGAGAAACATCGATAGGAGTTTTGTAGACTTCGATGCGGAACTGAGGAATATAAGGTTTGAATTGAGTACAGATGGAATGAATCCTTTCGGTAACATGAGTAGCCGACTTAGCACTTAGCCCGTGACTCTCTGTATCTATAACCTTCCTCCTTGGTTGTGTATGAAGCAAAAGTATATTTTGTTGTCGATACTTATCCAAGAGCCGAAGCAACCTGTGAATGATATTGATGTGTACCTAGCACCATTGATAGATTATCCCGCCCTTCCTAACCTGTCGGGCCAGAGTACAAAAGGGGCCAAAGCATGTACTCACTGCTTAGATGATACCAAGAGTGTGTGGCTGAAGCACTCGCGTAAAACCCTGCACATGCCTACCGTAGGTTCCTCCGGAGGGCTCACCCATACCGCAGGATGAAGAAACAATTCGACAAAGAGAAGGAGGACAGTTCAGCTCCAAGGCATTTAAGCAGAAAAGAGGTCTATGATATGGTTAAAGATTTAGATGTTGTGCTCGGAAAGAGACGTATATCGAGGACCCGTGAGAAGAATATTTGAAAGAAGATATCAATGTTTTGGGACTTACCTTATTGGGAGCACCTAGAAGTTCGCCACTGTATCGACGTTATGCGCGTAGAGAAGAATGTATGTGACAGCTTGATTGGTCTCTTATTGAACATTCGTAACAAAACAAAGAATGATGTCAATGCACGGCTTGACTTGGTTGATATGGGCATCAGACCTGAGTTAGCACCGACAAAGACCGATAAAGGACGAACGTACCTTCCCCCTGCTTGTTACACTCTGTCCAAGGCTGAGAGAAATGAACTGTACCAGTGCTTGCATGGTGTGAAAGTTCCATCCAGTTACTCTGCCAACATGAAGAAACTTGTTTCGATGGAAGATTTGAAGTTAATTGGCATGAAGTCTCATGATTGTCATGTGCTGATGACATAGATGCTACCTGTTACAATTAGAAGAATTTTGCCGATCAAAATCCGAGAGACAATCATGAGGCTGTATTATTTCTTTAACACAATTGCTCAGAAGGTCATCGATCCCGAAGGACTAGATGCTCTGTAGGTTGAGGTGATGATGATTCTATGTCATCTTGAGATGTATTTTCCTCCGTCGTTTTTTGATATCATGGTCCATGTCGTTGTTCACATTGTGAGGGAGATAAAGATGTGCGGACCTGTGTTTCTACGTAGCATGTACCCGTTCGAGAGGTTCATGGGAATTCTTAAGTCCTATGTGGCTAATCTCAATATCTCCCTTGCTCACATGATCTCTCAAGAAATGGTGGCGGATATTTATATGCTTGGTTCTTGAGTGTTGGACGGGATTATTAGCTATTTTCACTGCACTATCATTGTCACACAAAAGAGACATTTTATCAAATTTAATTCCATAATCCATCAATGTTTGCCTCATCCATAGCAATTGAGCACAACAACTTCCCACGGAAACATATTCGGCTTCGGCGGTGGATAAAGCTACGGAATTTTGTTTCTTGGATGACCATGATACTAAGGATCTTCCTAAGAATTGACAACTACCCGAGGTGTTTTTTCTATCCACTTTGCAACCCACATAATCGGAATCCGAATATCCAATTAAATCAAATTTAGCACCCTTGGGATACCAAAGGCCAATGCTAGAGGAATGCTTTAAATATCTTAGTATTCTTTTAACGGCCGTTAAATGGCACTATTTTAATGTTGCTTGAAAACGTGCACACATGCAAATACTAAACATGATATCGGGCCTAGATGTGGTAAGATAAAGCAAGCTACCAATCATAGATCTAAAAAGCTTTAAATCTACCGATTTACCTCCCTCATTTAGGTTGAGATGACCGTTGGTTGCCACAGGAGTCTTGATGGGTTTTGCATCCTCCATGCTAAATTTATTGATCAAATCTTTTGTATACTTGGTTTGGCTTACGAAAGTTCCATCTTTGAGTTGCTTGATTTGAAGTCCAAGAAAATAGCTCAATTCTCCAATCATGGATATTTCAAATTCCCTAGACATCATATCACCAAATTCTTCGCAAAAATCTTGGTTAGTAGACCCGAATATGATATCATCAACATAAATTTGACAAACAAAGAAATCATCATCTATGACTTTAGTAAATAAGGTTGAATCAATTTTCCCGATTTTGAATCCTTTTTAGACTAGAAAATCTCTTAGGCGCTCATACCATGCTCTAGGAGCTTGTTTAAGACCATAGAGCGCTTTGGAGAGTTTATAGGCATGATTTGGATTCTTTGGATCCTCAAAACCTGGAGGTTGTTCAACAAAGACAAGTTCGGATATTTTTCCATTTAAGAAAGCACTTTTGACATCCATTTGAAATAACTTAATATCAAAGTATGATGCAAAAACAAGCAATATCCGAATTGACTCGAGCCTAGCTACGGGAGCAAAGGTTTCACCAAAATACAAACCTTCGACTTGTGAAAAACCTTGAGCGATCAATCTTGCTTTATTTCTTACAACCAAACCATTTTCATCTTGCTTATTCCGAAAAACCCATTTAGTACCAATCACATTGTTTTCTTTGGGTCGATTTACCAATGTCCAAACTTCATATCGGGTGAAGTTGTTGAGTTCTTCATGCATCGCATTCACCCAATCCGGATCATCAAGCGCTTCTTCTATGAGCTTTGGCTCAATGGAGGAGACAAAAGAGTAATGTTCACAAAAATAAGCGATACGAGAGCGAGTTTGAACACCTTTACTTATATCACCCAATATTTGATCTATTGGATAATCTTTAGCAATAGCGTTGTGGATTCTTGGTGGTAGGTTGGATGGTTGATTATCATCCTTGTTCTTCTCTTCATCAATTTGTATTTGATTTGTAGTGGAAGAATATGGTTCAACTTGAGAAGAGGATGATGGGTTGTCTTCGGGCTTGATGTCGCCTATTTGCATATGCTCCATTGCTTTTCTTAAGGCTTCATTACCTACATTATCCAAGTTCTCATGCTCTTCTTGAAAGCCATTAGTCTCATCAAATTGCACATCATGTCTTTCTTCAACTAAACCGGAGTTTTGGTTAAAGACACGATATGCTTTGCTATTAGAAGAATAACCAAGCAAGAAACCAACATCACAACGACTATCAAATTTTGAAAGACGAACACCATTCTTTAAAATATAACACTTGCAACCAAATACACGGAAATAAGAGATGTTCGGTTTTCTTCCTACAATAAGCTCATAGGGAGTCTTTTTCAAGAGGCGATACAAATAAAAACGATTTATGGCATGACAAGCGGTGTTGATAGCTTCTGTCCAAAAACTATCGGAAGTATTGTATTCATCAAGCATTGTCCTAGCCATTTCAATTAATGTGCGATTTTTCCTTTCTACAACTCCATTTTGTTCCGGAGTGTAAGTTGTGGAAAGTTCGTGCTTTATTCCAAGTTCATCACAAAAGTCTTCAACTTTAGTATTCTTGAACTCGAAACCATTATCACTACAAATTTTCTTTATTTTGAATTCAAATTCATTTTGAGCCCTTTTTGCAAAACTTTTGAAAATCCCGGAGGTTTCACTTTTATAATCTAGGAAGAATACCCATGTATATCTAGAGTAATCATCCACAATGACTAAACAATAGCTATTACCTCCGATACTCTTATAGGTTGTTGGCCCAAACAAATCTATATGTAAGAGTTCCAATGGTCTAGAAGTTGATATGATACTCTTGGAAGGATGAGAATTTGCGACTTGTTTACCGGCTTGACAAGCACTATAAAGTCTATTTTTCTCAAACTTCACATCTTTCAAGCCAACAACTAAATCATGTTTGAAAAGCTTTTTGAGTTGAATCATTCTAACATGAGCTAGCCTTCTATGCCAAAGCCAACCCAATGAGGTTTTTGCCATTAAACAAGTTTTTAAACATGATTCACTTGAACTAAAATCAACCAAGTAAAGATTTCCAAATCTAAAGCATTTGAAAACTAAAGAGCTATCTTTGGCATTAGAGATTGAAACACATTCACTAGAGAATGAGCAAATTAGTCCAAGATCACATATTTGAGCAACCAATAGCAAATTGAAATTTAAAGATTCTACTAAAGATACATTAGAAATGGAAATGTCATTTGAGATAGCAATTTTACCCAATCCTAATACCTTTCGTTTGCTATTATCACCAAAAAGTGATCTTGTCTACTCCTTTTCCATTCTCGAATGTGGTGAATATCTTTCTATCACCAGTCATGTGTTGAGTGCATCCACTATCAAGCACCCAATGATTTCCACCGATTTTATAGTTCACCTACAAAACAAGAATCAAGTTCTTTTATGTACCCAAATTTGTGTGGGTCCTTGGAGGTTAGTAACCAAGGATTTAGGCGCCCAAATAGCATTCCTTTTAGCACCTAAAATTGAAGTGCCAACAAAACGAGCAATTACTTTACCATCCTTAGTCTTTCTAAGCATATAGCATGAATCATATATACCAAGAGATGGAATTTTACCCTTAGAACAATTTTGTTGCACATGTCCTATTTCCCGGCACTTATGGCAATACTTACCATTTTGCCTCACAAATCTTGTGGGCTTGTTTGCTGGTTTCTTACCTTTCTTAGGCACATACCCAAGACCTTCCTTATTGAATGAGTACCTTTGTTCACTCAAAAGCTTGTCAAGAGTAGTCTTACCCTTGAAGCACCTTTCCAAGCTTTTGCTTAGCTTGGTCACTTGTTCCTTTAACTCATTGTTTTCAACAATAAGCTTTGCATCATTATGCTCAACATTATCATAATTAATATTAATACTAGAGCAACATGGCAAAACAATAGGATCATTACATGAAATAGATACACTAGTTTTAGCAATTTCTATACTAGGCATATCATCAAGAATATCACATGTAATTCCTATACTAGAACAAGACTTACTTGAATATTCTTGGATAAGCAAGTCACGAGCTTCCTTTAGCCCCGCATAAGAATCTTTTAGTGAAATATGCTCTCTACTTAAGACCTTATATTTTGACTTTTCTTTTCCAAGATATTCATTTAAGTCATCGAGCATATCCATTAATTCATCATAAGTTGGTTCGTTACTATCAATGGATTTTACCTTATCTCCTTTTGCTATGAGGTAAGTAGGAGTGGAGAATAGCGACGGAGCTTCCTTGATGGCAATGTCGACTAGTCCCTTCTTCTTAGGGGACTCATCCTCATCGGAATCGGAGTCGCTTGACTCATCATTTGAATCCCACTCTCCAATGTGGGCTTCATGCTTGCCATCTTTGTGAAGCTTCTTGAAAAGCTTCTTCTTGCCATTATACTCCTTCTTCTTGTAAGACTTGTCATTGTCATCCTTCTTTTTGGGGCAACGAGAAGCAATGTGCCCCTTCTCTTCACAATTATAGCATCGAATGTTGTTATAACGCTTCTTGTCACTTGAGGATTGCCCCTTTTTGTACTTGTCGAAGTTGTAGCTTCTATTGGGGCGTCTCTTCATGACCCTCTTCATTCTTCTTACAAGAAGTGCATACTCCTCGTCGGAGTCTTCTTCTTCATCCTCATCATCACTTGATTCCGTTTTGGCCTTGAAAGTGGTAATTTTCTTCTTTGAGGATGATGTCTCCAAGAGCTCATCTTTGTCATTCTTGAACAACTCATTTGTGATGAGGTTGCCCAAAAGCCCCGTTGGTGTCATTCTTGGCAACTCGGGAGAGTTGAGAGATTGACACGGGTATTTTTATACAGGTTCAGGCCTTCTTCGGAGAGAATAACAACCCTACTCCTATGTGTGTGTATGGTATTGAGTGTATTCTGATGATAGTTATTGTCTTCCTAGTAGCCCTCGATAGCGTGTGTATACGCCTCGATTGCCCTCTCCCTTTTCCTCTCTGACTGTTGCCTTTATATAATCGTGAAGGAATAGCCGTTTTCCCCTGCTGAAGAGACGCCTCATCAAATCGATGTGAATTCGACGCTTTGCGATAATCATCGGGTTGGTAACTCCTTCATGCCGCCTGGCAGTTACTCGTCAGAGATAATGGGGTATTGCGTGTTATTATTTCGCATAATAACAACTTATATTGACAGTTTGGATTCCTTAATCAATTGGACCCACTTGCCTGTAGGTTTTATTGATCATAAGGTGGTCATAGCTGACCTGGTCGTAGAAGAACTTATGACCATAAGATAGTCGTAGCAAGACTTACGACTATGAGGTAATCATAGAATATCTTACGACTGGGTAGTGATCGTAGAAGAACTTACGACCATAAGGTAATCGTAGCAAGACTTACGACTATGGGGGTGGTCGTAGAAGAACTTACGATCACCTAGTAGGCTTCTCCCATGTAAATTTAGAGGGTATACCCAGGGACCACATGATGTCATATTTACTTATAATAAGAACTATAGATAAAAGATAAAATGAGGATTATTAGATCCTCGTCATCTAGCCCCCCAGCTTCAAGTGAAAGTAACTTACTTGGTGAAGGAGTTATAGATGGTCTTACGGCCACGAGATGATCGCAGAAAGATGGTCGAAGGAAAAACTCTTCGACATTTATGTACTACTTTGACCAGAAATATGCTTGGTCAAGAAGGTTGCTTACGACTATCAAATAACCGTAGAAAACTCCTACAATTACGAGGTGGTCGTAGTTTGGTAATCGGAAGAAAAACCTTTCCGATTAATATTTCATTTGGTCAAAAAGATCTGACCAAGGAAGTAATTTAAGCGAGGTGTAAAACGAACTTGATTTTCTTGAGCGGACAAGTTAGAGAATCGCAAGCGACTCCACAAGTCTGTCTGTTGAGGCGGTTCAAGCGGTGGCAACCTTTGGAATGCCACGCTTCATTAAAAGCGCCGGTTATAAATACTTACCAGAGTAAAACTTAGATTTATACTTTTCCCAAATCGCTCCATTGTTCATCGAGTTCTTGTCTTCTCCGCCACCAACTCAATCGAAAATCTCCTTTTTGAGAGAAATGGTTGGGAGAGTTTCTAAGTGGGCTGAATCGGAGATGGATGCGGTGAAGATTCAAGCCCTGGTCGACGCCGGGAAGATTTTGTAGGGACGCGGGGTAGGCTACGATAGCTACAAACAAAATTTCTACCACGCAAACCAGGATGCCAAGCAAGTAGATGATCACGGTCGTTACCACGGACCTTGAGCAATGGAAGAAGGGTTGGAGCGGCTGGTCCAACGAAGAGCACGTCGATGTAGTGGTCGTAGTCGATCATCAACGTCCGACAAGTCGATCACGATTAGTCGTAGTCGATCGTCTCCTCCGGCAACCTCTGTATTCCTTGTGAAGATCGCGGATCGTCCTCAAGCGCAACAATCGTTATAGCGCCTCTCAGTATCCACACGCCGGGGAAGGAACAACCGAACGCGGTGTGCTAGCACCAAGTCGCACGGCGGAGCTCTCAGGAAGATGGCGGCTAGGGTTTCGGTGGTGTTTTTCGTATCCCCCAAACAGCCTCATGCATCTCCTTATATAGTGCTCGTGACGGATCCTATCCGGACGCGTTCTGAATCGTATTCGTATTGGTTTGTTCAACCCATTAAGTGTGTGACCACAGAGGTTCATGTGTAGTTGGTTGTGACTTGGAAACCATTTCCGATCACGAGTCGTGGCGGCTCCTAGCGAGCATATCGATTCCGAATACACACAAATTATATCGGACGAACCTTATTGTAATATGATCTCGACTAGGTCCTCATCACTTACGACCGTGTCCTATCTCTATACGACCGGTCGCATGTGGTCACGACTCATTCGTAACTCCTTACGACGAGTTACGACCACTCTGTGATTATGTTCGACCGATCCACGATCAACTCGTATCTCCATCGACCACCATGCATCGCTCAAACTAAGCGACCTACTCGTGTATACTCTCTTTGCCTCATGATGTCCGGTTGAACTCCGGTGAGATGTTGTGTCATCCATGGATTCAATTCTTTCTCGATCGAGTGTCGATAACTTTACATGGTGAACACTTGACCACTAGTGGCATGGCCATGCACTTTCTTTATCCGATCACAACGAGGGCCCAGAGACATCTCTCTGTTATGTTAGGAGGGCAAATCCATATCCGACCAATCACATTCCTCTGCATGTTTCACAAATACCCAAAGCTACCTTTATAACTACCCGATTCACGAGTAGCGTTTGGCAACCCCTAAGAGTGCTATTACATATGTAGGAAACCATGCTGATCTTAGGTCTAAGGATTATACATCATCTTTGCTTGAGACCAACTAACGACACATAGATTCATAACAATCTCAATAGTGTCAAGGTGGGTCTTATCCAACATCATGTTCTCTAACATGTGTCCATATTATCGGTTTGATATCTCCATATCTATGACTTGTGAAACATAGTCATCAACCAATACATATGCTAGTCTATTCATATGTGTCCTCTTATGTTTACGACCAAGGATCGTAAAAGAATAATTATCACAGGAATATAGAGTTTCACAACCAAGTCACATACTTGATAATAAATATTAACAATATTATTCTAGAAACAAGATAACACATTATCCAATGTCATGAATATAATGAAATATAATCATCTCTATGATTGCCTCTAGGGCATATTTCCAACAAATTCCAGAGAAAATTCTCGTGAAGTGGTTTACGATGTCTGGACAGCATTGGCCATCGGGGGAGACTGAACAAATCCCCGTCTTCCAGGCATATTGTGAGTGTGGCCTTCGATTGCCTGCTCGCCCCTTTCTCACACTTGTACTCGAGCATTTTAGGGTGGAATTGGTGAACCTCGGTCCTAATTCCATCAAAATGATAAGTGTATTTGTATATCTATGTGAGGCATACCTGGGAATTCCAACGGACCTTGAGCTCTTTCAATATTTCTATGGAATGGCTCGACAAACTGGAATAGCTGGAAGTTGTGGTCTGAAGCTCCATGACGGGAATTCGAAGGAGTATATTCAGATGTTTACTAGATCTTCGTGGCCGGGATGGAGGAAGAGGTGGTTTTGCTCGAAAATCACCCCAGAAGACAGCCTTACTTTCGAGGGGAAGGCTGCTGAAAAGAAATCTTCATGGGATTCGACTCCCAAGGATATCAGCCGAGTTGCCTCCTATATTCAAGCCATAAAGGACTTGAAAGAAGAGGGGTTAACCGGATGGCATGTGGTGAAGGATTTCATCACACGTCGAATTAGCCCTTTGAAGAAACGAGTACCTCCTATATGGAGGTACACGGAAAAAAGACCCGACCGGGGACTACGAGGAGGGTAAGTAGTTTTTCGACTTAACTCTCGGTTTGGTCTTCTTCAAAATTGTCTAATGAATATCTTTATCTGCTTTTACAGATCTTTCACTGAGAGATTGGCGTTCGGGTCAAACTTCGTTTGTGAAAGTCTCCGCCACTTTCAGTGGCGTTCCTCAAATCCTTGCGGTTTTATCCGCAGAGAAAAAACGGAGCGCCTAAAGGTAATCAAAAGTTGATTCTATCCTTAGGACTTCATAGTCGTAGAAAGAACTTACGATTAGGTAAAGGTCGTAGAAAATCTTACGATCAAGGAAATGTCGTAGAAAAGCTTATGATCGATCTTGGTCGTAGAAAATCTTCTGACCGGTCGATAATTCTTCTTTTTTCATTTTCTTCTGAAAGTAGGTATGAAAAACCGTCGGAGACTGACGAAGAGGCCGGCTGAAAACCATCGGCGCGAGGATGATAACGGACAAGGGCTCAGCTCCTCCGACTAAAAAGCGTCGACTCACGAAAGTTACCGTCAAGGGAGGAGCAAGCTCAAGTTCCTTTATTTCGACCAGGTCCTCGACAAAGTCTGCGACACACACGGTTGCAACAGAAGCCGAGGTTGAAACAGCTGAAGCTCAGGAAGCTGAAGAACCTCTTAGGCGTAAAGCCAGCAAGGCCAAGGATTCGGCTGTAACAGAAGACGAAGTTGAAGCAGTTGAAGCTGAGGAGGCTGAAGAACCTAGGAGGCTGAAGAACCTCTTAGGCGTAAAGCTCGCAAGGCCAAGGTACCTTTTTATTATGACAAGAAAACTTTCATAGTTTCTGCCACTCCTAGTTTTGTCAAGCAACTAGAAAAAGAGAACTGGAAGGACTTTATGTCTTTGTGAAGGATAATCTTGATCGTGAGCTTACAATTGAGGTGTAGCGCCTCTTGGAGTGGTCGAGACTGATCTCGGCCATCCGGAAAGTCAGGAGACCAGAGAGATGGTTCCTGTTCAAGATCCACGACCAAACGTAGTCGTGGTTGAGCCTATTCTCCAACTTGAACTCCGACCAGACGTGGTCGTAGAAAAGAAGTCGAAGAAATCTTCCGTCGGGAAGATAACTCCTAAGTTCCTGGTCAGGTCCAGGATACAGAGGTATGTGAAATGAACTAGAGTGTAAGAACATCATTTACTTTTTTGCTTTTCACAACCTAACTTGCTTTCCTTTTGTTGATTTTAGCCCGACTCCTTCAGCCCTCGAGGATGCTTTTATCGATGAGCCCGTTGCCGCCTCTCCAGCGGTTGGAGAGATGACAGCGGAAGTAGTCGAAGGATCATCCACAGCCCGGGTAGTGGAGAAAATCGTGGCTCCTGAAGTGGTTACCACAACCACTGAGGTAGTAGCTATGACTACTGAGGTAGTAGCTACGACCACTGAGGTGGTCGTGGAGACAGCAGAGGCAGCCGTAGAAGCCTCTGGCCAAGGTGGTGATGTACTTGACCACCGTGTTGGAAATGAAGTCGTTAAAGACGTTCCTCCCTGACAAGGATCTAATAATCCTCATTTTATCTTTTATCTATAATTCTTATTATAAGTAAATATGACGTCATATGGTCCCTGAGTATACCCCTTAATTTTATAAGGGAGGAGCCTACTAGGTAGTCGTAAGTTATTCTCGACCACCCCCATAGTCGTAATTCATGCTACGACTACCACATAGTCGTAAGTCTTGCTACGACTACCTTATGGTCGTAAGTTCTTCTCGACCGTGTCATCCACGACCACCTTATGATTAATTAAACCTCTGAGACAAGTGGGTCCAATTGATTAAGGAATTCAAATAGCCAATATCTTATTGTTACTCTGCAAGTAATAGCATGTAATGCTCCATTATCTCGATATATAGTCATTAGGTAGCGTGAAGGAGTTAATCTGCCGGTGATTATTGCCAACATGCTTGAATTCTGAGAATGTGATGAGGCGCCACTTCACCGGAGAAATGGCCACTCCTTCACGGACTATATAAAGCGACAATCGAGAAGGAAGAAGCGGATCGAATCGAGCCATCGGAAGACAAGCACTATCATCTGTAATAGTCTTAGTTTTTCCCCTGGTTGTTCAGAATACACTCAATACCATACACACACAGGATTAGGGTTATTATTCTCCCCAGAGAAGGCCTGAACCTGTATAAAAATCCCCGTGTCAATCTTTCTGCGTGATTTCATTCTAGGAGACCCCGAATCAAACAATCTTTACGTAAGTTCGGTTCTAAAACACCGCGGTTAGGCGCCCGACCGTGGGGATCTTCGGTAATCTCTTGTCAACATACTCTCTGTTTTCCAAATCTCATGCACTCATGGCGGGAGAATGGAGCGAGGAGAATTGGTTCGACTTGGCGGTCTGTGACGTCGACATGGATGCGGTTTCGATTGCGAGCCGAGTGATGACTCATCAATGGTACTGCGCCTCCGGTGATCTTCCCGCAGATCCGAGGAGACAATGCGTGATGGAGTTGAGGAGGATCCATATCCCCCTAACGATGCGTCTAAGAGAGAATCTACCCTCTCAAAGGACAAGGGTCAATCGACCAGACTACACCAGTGGACTCACAACACGACGAGTTTTACCTCGAAGTGTCCGAGTCCCCTAAAGCGATCCGACTTGGTGAGGCAAGTTCGAAGCCACAATTCGAGGACTTCACCAACATCGATGATTCTCTCTCCGGATGGCGCTTGAGAGAGCGGGATCAAGCATGCTTTTCTGCAAATTCGACCATCTCTCCATGATCCCACTGCCGACGGAGAGTTATAACCCGGAGTTCCCTACGGAGGATTACTCCAAGTCGCCAGATGGTGTCTTTCGACTACTCCTCAAGTGGGGAGGCCTCGAGCGCAAGTGAGAATCATCAATGGGAGGTCTTCGTCCTTTCCTCAGATCAAGGTCACTCTCCTAGAAACCGAGATGGAGACGCTCCCCGAAGATCATGCACTCGCCCCCTCATGGCGTGCTTAAGAACACCACCGATGGCGGACACGACCAATACCTTCATGAGCGCTAAGAAATCCTCGACATACTCGCACTTCATTGAGGCGGTCTCAAGAGTCGACAGGGGAAGATCTTGAAGCTACTCAGCGAAGGAAGATTGCGGCCGAAGAGTTTACAGGCGCATTCAATATCGATCGAGGAAGCTCAAGAACTCCAGCACATCGATGATTTGCTCGAGAATCAACTCGAGAGCTCGCCGAAGCCGAGTGCGACCTCTTCGTTGAGAGATCGCACAAAGGCTTGTCTCGATGGAAAAATGGAAGCACCTCATGGCATCATTAGAAATCGTATATCGACTTCTTGACTACCGATCGATCGATCATATCACCACAAAGGAATCGGCCTTAGCGATGAAATCGCATCGATCTCCTACTCAAAGAAATGTCTTTCAAGCGGTGATGATCAACAAACCCTCGGAGGTGATCGCTCACCATACCGACATGGGAATCTGCGACAGCGGATGAACTATGAGGAGTATTCCCCTCGTGGGGCGAGACCTATTACAGTCGGTCAACCTATTCTTGGTATCGTTGAGAGCGACCACGATGATATCAACCCTTCTTTTATACAAAGGCGTCAAGAAGTTATTCTTGGATGTCGGGCATTCTCGCTTTGATCTTGAGTTATTTGGCCACCTCGCTTTCGACCGGTGAACATGGAGAAATTTGATGGATCCCAAAATCCTATCGAGTTTCTTCAAATCTACTAGCAATGTCGGCGGCGGGAGGAGAGAACATGTGATGGCAAATTACCTTTCAAGCGTGCTCGAAGAGTGCGCTTTCGATCGTGGTTATTGAACCAACCACTCGAGTCGATTCATTCTTAGCAACACC
The DNA here is from genome assembly GCA_036346405.1 of Phyllostachys edulis. Classification (NCBI taxonomy): domain Eukaryota; kingdom Viridiplantae; phylum Streptophyta; class Magnoliopsida; order Poales; family Poaceae; genus Phyllostachys; species Phyllostachys edulis. Next base: position 16,704,261 of record CM070547.1, read on the forward strand.
TCTGCGATCTTCTATTGGCAAACTTTCGGGGCACTTACAATCGCCCTAGGAAGGAGGGCGACTTACTGCCGGATGAGGCGAGCGACAAGCGAGACCTTGCGCCAATTCATCAAGCGCTTTAGTCGAGGTTCACAATTCAATTCCGGAAGTTTACGATTCATCATCATCGGGGCTTTCAAGCAAGGAGTCATGATGAAGAATAACGAAGATATTGCTTTAAATCCGCCTACCATCCTTGAACTCTTTGAGATGGTGATCGATATCTGTTGCCTCTGAGGCGGTCGAGTGGAACAACACAATCGATCGAAAACAATACCTCTCGAGAGCAGGCGATATTGGTAAGAAGAAAGATAAGAAAGCAAAAAAGTCCAAGAACAAGGCGAAGGGTCAAAAACTCCAAGCCAGCAGTTCCAAGGAGGTCTTGGCTGAAAACGGAGATGCACTGGTCGAAAAAGTGGGAATGAACCGACACTAGGAAGTTCCTTCTAGTGGGCTTAATAAACCGACATCTAGTCGAAATCTCTCCTCTCTGCACGTGGTCCTGCCCACTAGAAGGAACTTCCTAGCATTGTTCAGTTTCCTACTTTTGCTACCAGGACAGACTTATCGAGTCCACCAAGGAAGGGCGAACGAATTTTTTGAAGTCCTCTGGACGTTTGCTTAACTCAAGTTGTTGTTCTCGATTTAATTAATCTAGTCGGAGATGGTAACATCACCTAGTCGAAGACTTTCCTCTCTGCATATGGTCCTGCCCACTAGAAGGAACTTCCTAGTGTCGGTTCGTTCCCACTTTTTCGACCAGTGTATCTCCGTTTTCAGCCAAAACCTCCTTGGAACCGCTGGCTTGGAGTTTTTGACCCTTCACCTTGTTCTTGGACTTTTTTGCTTTCTTATCTTTCTTCTTACCAATGTCACCTGGCTCTCGACAGGTATTGTCTTCTCGATCGATTGTGTTGTTCCACTCGATCGCCTCGGAGGCGATCGCATACCGATCGGCCATATCAAAGAGTTCTATGCGATGGTAGGAGGATTTAAAGCAATATCTTCGTTATCCTTTTCTGCGGACTCCTTGCTTGAAAGCCACGATGATGATGAGTCGAAACTTCCTAAGTGAATTACGAACCTGACTAAAGCGCTTAATAAATTGGCGCAAGGTCTCGTTGTCGTTCTGTCTCATCCGGTGCAAGTCGTCCTCCTTCCCAAGGCGATTGTAAGTGTCTTGGAAGTTCGCCAGTAGAAGGTCGCAGAGGTGTTGCCAAGAATAGATCGACTCGAGTGGTTGGTTTAATAACCACGATCGAGTAGACCCTTCGAGCATAGTTGGAAGGTAATTTGCCATCACATGTTCTCCTCCTCCTGTTGCTCGGACAGCTGTTGTATAGATTTGAAGGAATTCGATGGGATTTTGGGATCCATAGATCTTTTCCATGTTCACTGGTCGAAAACGAGGTGGCCAACGAACAGCTCGGAGATCAGGCGAAAATGCCCGACATCCAGTGATAACTTCTTGGTGCCTCCTTTGCAGGAAAGAAGGGTTGATATCATCAGGTGGTCGTACTTGACGATACCCAGTAACAGGTTGACCTGACCTGTAGTAGGTCTCGGTCCTATGAGGGGAATACTCCTCGTAGTTCATCTGCTGCTGCAGGTTTCTATCTGCCTAATGGTGAGCGATCACCTCTCAGAGGTTTGTGATCATCGACCGTTCGAAGACATTTCTCTAAGTAGGAGATCGATCGACTTACTATTAAATCAATTTCTCCGTGGTGATATGTTTGATCGATGGTAGAAGAAGAAGTCGTATTACTCGACTTCTGAATGATGTCGTGAGGTGCTTCGATCTTGCCATCGTGGATCGAAGCCTTTGTGTGATCTCTTGACGAAGAGATCGTATCCTGGCGCTCGGGCGAGTTCTCGAGTCGGATTCTCGAGCAAATCATTGATGTCCTGGAATTGTGGCTTCTAGAACTTGTCTCACCAAGTCGGACCGCCTTAGGGGGACTCGGACACTTGGTGGAAAAACTCTCGTCGTGTTGTGAGTCTGCCTGGGTGTAGTCCTGGTCGGATTGACCCTTGTCCTTTGAGAGGGTAGATTTCTCCCTTGGACGTACTGTTGTGGGGATAGGGATCCTCCTCAACTCCATCAATGACATTGTCTCTGGATCTATGGGAAGATCCCGGAGGCGACAATACCATCGGATGAGTCAATACTGCATTTCGAATCGAAACCCAGCATTCATGTCGACGTCTGCATGTCGGCCAAGTCAAACCAGTTCTCCTCATTCCATTCTCCTGCCATGAGTGCATGAGATTTGGGAAAAAAGAGTATCTTGACGAGAGATTCTGGAAGATCCCCACTGATCGGCGCCAACCGCCGGTGTTTTAGAACCGATCTTACGTAAAGATTGTTTGATTCGGGGTCTCCTAAAATAGAATCACGCAGAGATTGACACGGGTATTTTTATACGAGTTCAGCCTTCTTGGAGAGAATAACAACCCTACTCTGTGTGTGTATGGTATTGAGTGTATTACGAACAATCGGAGAAAAACTAAGACTATTACAGATGATAGTTCTTGTCTTCCTGGTAGCCCTCGATAGCGTGTGTATACGCCTCGATTGCCCTCTCCCTTTTCCTCTCTGACTGTTGCCTTTATATAATCGTGAAGGAATAGCCGTTTTCCCCTGCTGAAGAGATGCCTCATCAAATCTAGTAATGGGCGCACGTTTGCAGTAATCATCGGGTTAGTAACTCCTTCACGCCTTTGGCGATTACTAAATCGAGAGATAATGGGGTATTGCGTGTTATTATTTCGCATAATAACAGCGTATATTGACTGTTTGGATTTCTTAATCAATTGGACCCGCTTGCCTATAAGTTTTATTGATCATAAGGTGGTCGTAGCTGACCTGGTAGTAGAAGAACTTACGATTATAAGATAGTCGTAGCAAGACTTACGACTATGAGGTAATCATAGAATAACTTACGACTGGGTAGTGATCGTAGAAGAACTTACAACCATAAGGTAGTCGTAGCAAGACTTACGACTACGGGGGTGGTCGTAGAAGAACTTACAATCACTTAGTAGGCTTCTCCCTTGTAAATTTAGAGGGTATACCCAGGGACCACATGATGTCATATTTACTTATAATAAGAACTATAGATAAAAGATAAAATGAGGATTATTAGATCCTCGTCAACTGTTAAGTCTAAATCAATGAGAGACCAAGCTCTGATACCACTTGTAGGATCAAGGATAACCGACTAGAGGGGGGTGAATAGGAGGTTTTTAAACTTTTTAACAATTTATCAATTTAAGCCAATTAATAACTTAGTCTAAACAAGTTACACTTCTAGCTAAGCAATTCAATACAAGAAATAAGCTAGAAATGTAAATACGGAAAGAGTAAAGACTAGAAATAACCACAATTAGACAATGATGTTTTTCCCGTGGTATCGAAGACTTGCCGGTCTTCACTAGTCCACGTTGAGGAAGCTTGACAACTCAAGCCGGCTCCACGAATTAAGCCTTCCCTCGATCACTATAGTTGTTCTTCCTCCTCTCCGGAGATGGTGAACACCAAACCACTCACAAGCTTACACCGGGCCTCATCACAATCTTCTTAAAGAGATCACCGTACTCCACCGCCAAGGCCGTCTAAGAGTTTGGCAAAACTCCAAGAGTAACAAACCAATGACCTTCGCTTAACGGCGCTCAAGTACAATAGGATCAACTAGGAGAATGAATGCACTTGAATGAAACTCAACAACCTTACAATGAATGCTCAAGAGAATTTTGGTGTTGAGTGAATGCTCAAGACTCTCAAAGATGTTAAATGAACTTACTTGCACACGTCCTTGATCTAGTGAGGGGGTATTTATACCCTCACCAACAAATACTAGCCGTTGGGACAAAAAGCCACAAAAATCAGCGAATTGCGGTATTACCGCCGGCTAAGGGCCGGTACTACCGCACCCTTGTCAGAGTTCTGTAACGGTTATAACAGAGGCATTAAACGTTCGACATAGTTTGTTGAAATCATGGTAGCGATACTACGGCCAACTATCATGCGGTATTACCGCTCAAGCCGATCGTATTGCTCCTAAGTGCGGTACTACTGTTCCAAGCAAATTCAAACTCAACTGAAAAACACACTTCTCTGGAAAACATATCCCGCTCCACTAAAAACGGAATAACCGTAGAGCGGTAGTACCTTTCAGACAACTCCGGTACTACGGTTCACAGGGTTTTGCAAATCTAGCCAAAATGGAGCTTCTCTGGAATTTTTATACTGCCTCAAAATAATCGGAACAACCGAGACACGGTAGTTACGCTTTCGATATATCTTGATATTCTTGCTACAGTGGCGACCAAAGAACTTATCAAATATTAAATTGGACACGTGGACGGCTCAGATTAATTGGGCCGTTCAGACCACCTTTTTAACCACACGATTAAGGACGGTCCGAACAGCCCACGGTATTACCGCCAAGTAAAATGCTGTACTACCGCTCTCTGGTAGTACCGCTGAAATCTCTGGTATTACCGTGCTACAGGAGAGCAACCAAGTCCAGAAACGTGCCTCACTAGATTTAACGTACCGCCAACAAACAAACGAAAATACCGTCGCACGGTACTACCGCTTGAAATTGCGGTACTACCGCAACACAAAAACTTAGACAGTGCACTAGATTGAACTAGCCACGTGGACGGCTCAGATCAATTGGGTCGTTCGGACCACCTTTTTAACCACACGATCAAGGACGGTTCGAACAGCCCACGGTAGTACCGCCAACTAATATGCGGTCATACCGCTCAGCGGTAGTTCCGCCAATAAACTTCTAGTACTACCGTGTGTGCTGTCAATTTTCAGAAAACTCTCCAATTCAAATCCAACAACAAATTCAAATGCATGCATGATCCTAAATTGATCCAAAAGGCACAAGAACATGTTGTCAAGCTACTAGTCATGATCTCTCTTAGTAGTACGGCATTTAACCTATAATCTGGTCTTCCAACCAAATCTCCTAAGACCGGTAAAATACAGAAAAGGATCCTAGACTATTTGTACCTTGACCTTGAGTCATCATGATCTTCATGTAGCCCTTCAGCATGCATCTTTACATCATCAAACTTACCAATGGGACTTGACCTTGTAAAAACTCAATAAACATGTTAATCCCGTATTCACATATTATTATTAATTACCAAAACAATTTTTAGGGGCCTAGATGCTTTCAGTAGAGAGGTTTGTCCGCAAGCTGTGCCACTTTTTTGTATCGTATGCGCACTATGTACTTACTTCTTCGTGCTTTGTAGGCTGAGCTGTTCCGGCCTTCTACCTCTTGCGTGGATGGTAGAGGCCACCGAAGAGGACGGCCGATGCGGTCGAACGACGATGGGGAGGTCGAGCGGTCCGGGCGGTCACGACGATTCCGTTCGACCGTCGCTCTGGCTACTGGTGGACCGTTGGTAGCCCGAGACGCGCTGCGTTCGATACCACCACGTTTTCCGATCCCGTAGTGTGTGTGTGGTGAACTGGCAGAGATCATTCAGTCCATACACCCAGACACCGCAGCCTGGGTGTACTACACGTGCGAGCACTACCTCGTAAGCGTTTCTTTCGCACGCATCGATTTTCCTCTCCCAACGTTGAAGTCCTTAAATTTTTAACTTCATCCCCACGTAATGGCGGCCGAGATGCACCGCCACTTCTTCCAATGGATCGACGGCGGGAGATGTCGACAGGACATTCATCTGCGCAGTACATCTTTGAACTACTCGGTGCAGGCCGAGAACTTCGTGCAGTGGAAGCTTTACGTACCAGACCCTATTGAGGAGGCACCGAAGGAGCCCCGTACTCACCGGGGCGTAATCCATATCGACGACGTGAGTTATGAAGAATGTACATCCTTATTACGTTTTTCACTGTACGATGTACTTACATCATAGAATCCCAGGACATGGACGACTTCGACATACCAGCCCGACGTGGTTAGTCCCGCGACAAGGGCAAAGGAAAGGCTCATGCGGCTGAGCTCGACCGCCACAGCGTATCCGGTCGCCCAGGCGTAATCCGTATCCACGACGTGAGTTATGAAGAATTTACATCCTTCTTACGATTTTCACTATACGGTGCACTTACATCATGGAATCGTAGGACATGGACGATTTCGACATACCACTCGGCGTGGGCGATCCGCGACAAGGGCAAGGAAAGGCTCATCTTGGTGTCTTACGCCACAACAGTATCCGGTCGCCCGGGCGTAATCCGTATCCACGATGTGAGTTATGAAGAATTTACGTTCTTCTTACGATTTTCACTATCTGATACACTTACATCATGGAATCGCAGGACATGGGCGACTTGACATACCGGCCGGCGTGGGCGGTCCGCGACAAGGGCAAGGAAAGGCTCATGCGGGTGAGCCCTTCTGGCGTATCTGATCGTCGCCAGCGTAATCCGTGTCGACAACGTGAGTGATGAAGAATTTACATCCTTCTTATGATTTTCACTATACGGTGAACTTACATCATAGAATCGCGGACATGGATAATTTCGACATACCGGCCGGCGTGGGCGATCCGCGACAAGGGAAGGGAAGGCGGCGAGGAGTTCAACGCCGAGCTAGCAAGGAAGGAAAATGGCCCCGTCCACGCAGATGGTCGGTCATTACGTAGTAGTCCCCGTCCTACCCCATGTTTTTACTATCCCTAAAGGCATGTATACTTATATGGTCCGGATGCTTGTGTCGTAGTGTACCGTAGTAGTAGCGAGGATGACTAAAGCAATTAGCAGAACCATCATGCCATGTGACTACATGTAACGATGCTTCATCCATGAGACTTTAATGTACTTCTCGTTCTGTGTCTCCGCTAAGCCATCAAGGTAAGCCTATATTGCAAGTAAAAAAACGGATCGGATAATGGCTCGCCATATTTGTTTTCATATATTTTTCCCGAATCTTGGATCTGAATCACGGATACCGGATACAAATCAGATCTAATAATATCAAATACGAATACAGAGCGAATACGAATCGAAACGAATGCGGTCGCGGATATTTTTTCGGAACATAAAAACCCCTTAAATTGCATGCTAGAAATTAACGAAAACACATAACTAGTTTGTTTGATGCAAACATTCATGAATTGTTCATATTTTCAGCATCCAAAGTTACTTCATAGTCTTTGTAAACTACTTCTGAGTAAGTTTTATTGATCCTCTAGATATCAAGTACACCTTACCAACCTCAATTAGGTCATAAAACTGATCAAGCACCGAATTGTAACATGTTGCATGAATTTCTCCACCATGTGAATCAAGGATTAGCGTATTTAATGATAATTATTACAATAAATATTTATTACAACAAATAATTATTACATAAATAATTATTACAAACAGTTCATGCACCCTCCACTTTTTTCTGGGCTTGGGACCGGCATGGGCAGTGTTAAGCACCCCTACCCTCACATGTACCCCCAAGTTTATAATTAGAAACTACAACCATTTTTAAGAGATAGAAATTAGCTAGTTAAACAACATCAAAGCAATTAGTTATGGAATCAATAGTGAAATTTTATAAGGATAAATTATCTATAACAACAGGCATGCATATGGACATCGTAATGGTATGAGCATTCAACTATGAATGAGACAATTTCAGTGGATATGTTGATGCATAACAAAGAGAAACAAAGGTGCTCAATTTTCAGAGTTAAGTGCTAGCCATTTAGCCATAGATAAGTTCTTGCCAAAACTACAAGCCACACATCACAGTTACGTAAAAATGAACTTGTAAAAATCACAATGAGCATAGCACTACCTCCTTTCTGACAACTATTATCCATGACTCACAACTAGTTGTCAAGAAATGAGCTAAACAATATCCAAACCTAGTAACAATAGAGTAATGCATGATAAAGAACAGAAGTAATGCCAATGTTATATAGATATTAAGTTTAGAAAGGTAGCAATTACTGAACAAACAACAAAAGAGATTCAGAGCTTACACCCTTCATCAAACATATGAGAATCCAGAGTATGACAGCACAAACAATAGGTTTGCAATTTCCTCTTGTGCCAATGGTAAATGTGAAGGGATTGAAAAGCCAAGCTACCACAGACCAGATCCGCATTTGCTCAAGGATTCCTCGTAATTTCAAAATGGTGTTGATGAACAACCCAATGAGCAAATCTGCAAAACAAATAACTTGATACATGGCCCTCACTAGAATTTCATCAAGGTAATTGCAAGCACAGAGAATATCTTCACATCAAACTCAGTAGTACTCAATTCACGGTAAAACCAATCAACTACTGAGCATCTAAATGGCTACATCCTACCATTCCAAACAAAGATCAAAAGTCACTAGGGATTCGGTTTTACGGTAAAAAGCAGGTAAGATAAGTCCTTTGGGGATCTCGTGCTACCATTAGTTTAATCAACTCCAGCTCTGTAATCAACAGCCCCATCCTCGTGTCGCAAGTTATTAGAATTTTCATCGCAACTCCAGCTCTGCAGCGTGTGAGCCGTGGGGTACCTACGGGCTACGGCGAAGAAGAGGAGCTTGCCCCAAGCGGGGTGGAGGAGTGAGTTGGGAAGGAGGAGGAAGGCGAGGAGTAGGGAGTAGCGGTAGGTGGCGGCTAGGGTTTGGAGGAGGGAGCGGGCGGGGGAGGACGGCGGTGACCGCCGCGGGCGGAGGAGGACCAAGGTCGGAGGAGTTGGCGCGTCGGGGGCGGAGGAGGAGGACCGAGCAGGAGGAGGTCGGGCTCGGGAGAGGAGACGCCGCGTTGGGGGAGGAGGACAGTGGCGGCGTGAGCCGGCGGAGGAGGAGGAGGCCGGAGGCGAGGCGGAGGCACCGAGGAGGATGACCAGCACGGCGGGGTAGGAGGTCCAGATCTGGGTCGGTGGCGGGGGAGAAGGCGGCGGCGGCTTGGGGGGAGGAGGAGGACTAGCGCGGTGGGGTAGGAGGACGGGGGTGGCGGCGGTGCATCGGTGGTGGAGGGAGGGGAGGAGGAGGGCGGCGCGGCCTCGCCGTCGTAGGAGGAGGAGGCGCGCGCGTGAGGAGGCGGTGTACGTCGTGCATGGGGGTGGGGGTGGGGCGCCGTGGGGGCGGGTGTTGCCGCGTTGGAGGCAGCGGAGCCGAGGGTTATAAGTGATTAAGTGCTTAGAGTGTCGGATATCTGGACTGCTCTTATCCGGATAATTCGAATCCGTATTCGTATCCGCTGGATATCATGCCTACCGTATTCGTTTCCATTTCTGATAAAAAAAATCCGAATCCGTTTCCAATCTGAAAATTATCCGAAAAAAATCCGATCCGAGACCATCCGAATCCATTTTCGTCCGGATCGGATAAAAACTATCCGATCTGTTTTCACCCCTAATTGCAAGTATGCCTCTTCTAGTGGAATCCTAGAAAGAACCATTCGCACCGCCATCGAATCCTCCATGTCTTATGGCATCTTCATAACCACAACGAGCGTTCTCAGCCTCTTCAATCATATTCTGTATAAGCTTCATAAAGTACTTCATCGACTACCTACCTATATACGCGTGTACGTTCAGACAACTTCATCGAGGAGAGACTCCCTGACGCATCGTAATATCACTTACCTTTCTACTTACCACTCATTACTATCTCAATCGTCCTCACAAAATTCTACAGAAATTTAGTGCACTACAACAATATACGATGATCACAAAATGTTATTGCGAGTTTGACAAATTTAGACCCTTCATATTCTACGAAAATAACAAACAGACCAACCAACGTTGTCACCACACTTTTATCTTTTTAAAAAATAACATCATACAATACGATTTGCAATATATAATACCTACAAAATGTAATATCTATTTTAACATAATTGTTCCAATTGGATTTGCATAATTCGAGGTTTATTAGATAAAATCGCCCGATGGTTGGGCGACTTGAACTAAGTCGCCCAACCAACTTCTTGACTTTACTAAACTCGCTCTACAAATGGACGATTCCAACACATGTCGCACATCCGTTTGGCGACTATGTCCAGTCACGTTCTAGTCGCCGTTCCATTGAGCGACTTGAAGATTTGTCACACGGCGGTTGGGCGACTTGCACGAGTCGCCCAACCGCATTGTTTCTGAGATTATTCTGTAAAAAAATTAAGCGGTATTATTTCTGTATTTCTAAATAAAAAATAGATTATTTTAAAAAAATCTTTATTCAACACCCAGAGAAACCTTTTCCCTCCAACACTTTTTCCAGGAAATCCCATTGAATTTTATCATAAGCTTTCTCAAAATCCAACTTGAGGATAACCCCTCTCTTTTTGGATATTCTCATCTCATGAAGGATCTCATGTAAAGAAACAACCACATCCATTATATTTCTCCCTTTAATAAAGGCAGCTTGACAATAATTAATGATGTTGTTTCTTATATTACCCAACCTGATAGCCAACAGTTTAGTTATTATTTTAAAACTAACATTGATCGAATTAGCCTCCTTGATTTTTGGGAACCAAAGTTATCACCCTATAGTTCAATCTTTTCAAGTCAAGCTTCCCCACATAGAAATCCTCAACCAACTTCATAAAGTAATGCTTTATCATCCCCCAGAAAGCTTTATAAAAGGAAGAAGGGAACCCATCAGGCCCAGGAGCAGAATCTGCGGGAAGCTCCTTAATTACTTTCCACACATCCTCTCCAATGAAAACTTGGGTCAAACTCTCATTGTCAGCATCAGTGATTCCGCCTTCTTTCTTCCAAAAATTATCCACAAGGGATACATTCTGAACCTCTTCAAAACCAAACAAATTTTTATAAAACTGATAAATGTGATCTTTGATAGCATTATCTTCTGTTAAACAAACCCCTTCATTCTCCAAACTGTAAATAAAATTCTTTCTTCTCCTACCATTACACAACTATGAAAAAACTGGTATTAGAGTCCCCTTGAGTAATCCATTTTTCATTTCCCCTTTGATGCCAATGCCTTTCCTCAATGTCATATAACTCTTCTAACTTGCTCTCTGCTCTATATCTATCTATCCATTCCTCAGTACTCAGATCCCCATTATCAGCCTTCACATCTAACCTCTTAAGGTGATCTAAAATAACCTTTTTCCTTTTATTATTAACCCCATTGATATTAGCACCCCAGCCTCTAAGGAATTGTCTTAAAGAGGCCACCCCCATTCCATCTGTCCACAGAATAAATCAGCTCAGGCATCTTACTACTGATCTCACTCCATTTCTTGATAACCATCTCTCTAAAATCCTCCTGATAGAACCACTTATTATCAAAATAAAACCTCCTAGATTTCATCTTGTTTTTGTCCCCTAGATCCAATACTATAGGGCTGTGGTCAGAGCCCACCCTAGCCAGACTAAAAGCCGTGCACAAGGGGAACTTGGCTTCCCGGGCAGTAGTGACCAGAATTCTATATAAATCCACCATGATGGGACAAGACTGATTGTTAGTCTAGGTAAATTTAGTACCACTCCTTTTGATCTCCATCAACTTATTATTTGCGATAAAATCATTGAACTGATTCATCAAAGAATAATTAATACAATCAGAATTCTTATCTCCTGCTTTTCTAATCAAGTTAAAATCACCCTCAACACAACAGGAAGCCCTAACTTGGTGTATTTGATATTAAGTTCCTCTAGGAAATCATGAGTTAACTGGTGTTGAGCAGGACCATAGACATTGATCAGTTCCCATTTAAAATTATTTATCTTACGTCTCACTGTCATACTAACAAAAAATTTCCTAGGTCTCTGCCTTCAATCTCTAGTACCTCTATTCTCACCCCAAGAACATCCCCCCCCCCCAGAATGCCCCTACGCAGGGACCCAATGCCAATCATATTCAGCTCTCCCTGACAAAGCTTTTAAGTCTCTAGTAGAGAATTCTTTCTTGATGGTCTCTTGCACCCCAACAGCCTCAAACTTTTCTTTAAAAATCATGTCCTTGAGCTGCCTTTTTCTTGATGGTTTACCTAACCGTCTTATATTCTAGAAAACAAACCTCATGTGTTACACTTTTTAAAAGGAAACCTATCTGTTTTCACCCTACCTTTACTTCTTCTATTCATTTTAAACCCCACAACACCCCTAGCAGCATTATCGATCACACTTAAACTGACTTCCTCACCACTAACATCATCATCAGCTAATTTTTTTTATCCTTATTAGAACCTTTTTTAGATTCATATTCACCTATAGCAATAGCAGCCCTAGCCAATACCTGGGCCTGCATAGCTGATATCACTTCTTTAGCACCTACTGTCTGAGAACCTAGAACAATCCTACCTTTGGAGTCTAGATTTTGGATAGATTTTAATAGAGAGGCCTTCTCCTGCATGTGGTTTACAAGCCCGCTTGTTCATAAAAATGAAACATCACATTAGACCAAATCAAACCAACATTGAACCAAGCTTTTAGTCTCTATCAGTACCTGAAATTGAAATTCAAGGTATATAGCTAATTCAAGCTTGAGAGGCATGGTTGGATTCCTTGCTTCATGGGGAATCGCCGCCCAAATGGGGAGAAGATTTAAGTAAGGATTAAGAACTCATAAAATATACTCCCTCCCATCAAAAAAGGAATACCTTTTCTACGCATTAATGAGATCAATCTTATCTTAGCCAAATCCATCGTAACAAAATAGGAACAAGCTGGTAAGCATTCACGTTTGCACCCATTTCAATCACCCATGGAGGGGGTGCTCGTGGGGGCCATGGCTAGGGGTGAAAACGGATTGGATAGTTTCTGACCGATCCGAACGAAAACAAATTTGGATTGTGTTGGCTTGGATATTTCGCGAATAGTTCTTGGATCAGAAACAAATATGGTTTTTTTTTGTCGGAAATGAATATGAATACAGTAGCCCTAGTATCCGTCAAATACGAATACAGATTATCTGGAATTTAAGAAGGTCGGATATCTGGCTTTTTAGCCCAATGCCCGAACCCAGCCGGCCCATCATCATCATTAGGGTTTCCTTTCCTCACTTCCTCTACTCCTTCTGCCGATCCCCAATTCCCAAATCCAATCCCCATTTGTCCAAACTCAAGAGCGTTGCTCAGTGGCCTTGCGCTACCAAATTGCTTGCACTCCCCACCTGTCGATCCGTTGGCGCCAGACACCGACTCCACCGTCGACCCAGCGGCACCAAGACACTTGTTCACTTGCTTGACCTCGCCACCTGCTCACGGCTCGGCTCACGACGTCGACTCCACTCGCCTTGATCACCGATGCCGACACCCACTCCTTGGGCCTCCAGGAGACCGAGACTCATTGCCCTACTCGCCGATGCCGCCCTCTGGCTTCCGGGAGCCTACCATCGCCACCGAGGTAAGCGCCCCTTCTCATCCTCCCCCTCACAATATCTTCTCCTTGGGCCTTGGCTAGTTGGCTGGCCGTGCGTCTCACATTCCTTATAGAACTACATGTCCTTTTCTACAAGTTTGTCAAATGAAGTAAGTTTCATCCTCAAAAAGCCATCTTTACATGCTGGAACAGGGCTCAATGCGGCTCTAGGGTTCAATGCAGCTCCAGATCCCTCGTGCAAATTATTTCCAGCTGAGGAACTGTCAATAACATAGAATTTATGGCACAAATCTTAGCACCAAATTCTACACCTCATTCAGTAAGTTTCATCCTCGAGAAGGCATCTCTACATGCTGAAAATATGAATGATTGGATCAAATAAACTAGTTATATGTTTTTGTTAATTTTTGGCATATAATTTAAGGGGTTTTAATATTCTGAAAAATATTTGTGACTGTATTCATTTCGATTCGTATTCGCTCCATATTTGTTTTTGACATTATTCATATTTATATTCAGGTATTCGTATCCGTATCAACATCCGCATTTGGAAAAATATGAAAATTAATATGACAGCTCCATTATCCATCTATATTCGATTCATTTTCACCCCTAGCCATGGCCCCCCTCTCCCTCATCCATCCATAGAAAAGAGAAATTCGTCCCTAAAAAAAGAACAAATGACAAACAATGAAAATGAATTGTTGCCGAGAGTACACTAATGCAAAATAGGATGTCAAAAGAGAAATATACCTCTATGGTCCTTGTCATAGGGGCGGCCCACTGGCCTTAACGACCTAACGAAGAGCACAAGCTAGGGGTACACCTCGTCCTAGCCGAAGGGTACCATATGCACCTTTGCACATACCGAATGGTACATGTACCCCCTCGCACATGTCGAGGGGTACAGAAAGGCTGTCGAAGGCAACCCCACCAGAAGGGTACAACACACCTTGGAGTGAAGGAGGTCCTGAGCTCGCCCTAGACCACCTCGCACGGAGCGAAGGGCCCCAGAGGGTCTTCGCTCTGGGGTTGTCCCGCATGGAGCGAAGGGAGTCAAGGCCACTTACAGACCAAGAGTAAAGGTGTGGTGGACCAAGCCCAGGAGGGTCTGCCATGCACCTGAGGCTACGCCTGAGGGGGGAGGGGGGGTTAAAGGACCCGACAGCCTCTACAAGCATATGACCTTTTTAGGGGTAGAATTATAATCTCATATACCATGGATGTAACACTATAAATAGACTCTTTCCCCATGTAATAGGGGGAATCTTCATGGAGCAATAAATACACTTAAATATCGTTTCCCGCGTTTGAGGACCCTCGGGGTTACCCCTTTGCATCCGTAGGGAACCAGCGTTCTCCTCTCTCTATTTTCTAGTTTGTAGCTACAACGATCCTTACAACATTCACATGGCCCTTTTATTTAGCCAATTCAAGTGCAGTATTGGAACCATTATTTGTTATATAAGGATTAGCAACAAGAATATGAGTGTCATAGGGGCGGCCCATCGGCCCCAACGACCTGACAAAAGCCCCAACAAAGCTTTCGAGAGCGCCAGGCCATAGACACGCTCCGGCTTCGCCGAAGGGTACCAAGTACACCTTCGGAATGCCGAAGGGTGTAAGAAGACCTCTGAGGCACCGAGCTAGTGGTACACCACAGCCTAGGCGAGGGTGCCAGGCACCCCCTCTGCATAAGACGAAGGGTACAAGAGGGCTACCGAAGGCAGTGCTGTCAGAAGGATGCTACACGTCCAGGATGGAAGGAGCCCCAAGGGTCCTCGCCTCGAACCAGCTTACATGGAACGAGGGGCCTCCGGAGGCCTTCGCTCTGGGCTTGCCTTGCATGTAGCGAAGGGAGAAGACCGCCAGCGGACCAGGAACACAGTTATGGTCGACCAGGTCCAGGAGGGTCCACCATGAACCGAAGGTTACGCCTAGGAAGAGGAAAAGCCCTTGCAGCCCCTATAGGCATAGGACATTTTTAGGAATAGAATTGTAATCTCGTGTACCTTGATTGGGAGGTTATAAATAGGCTCATGTAGTTAAGGATGACTTTTTTCAAGGCAATAAAGACACGTTAACACACTCTAGACACCGGTCCCCTCTGCTGAGGATCCCCAGGTTTCCCCCTTTTTGCATCCGTGGGATCCCCGTGATCCTTTTTATCTACTGTCTAGTTTTGTTGCTACGACAACGAGAAAGATATATTTTTAACGTAGACCTACATCGAAGCATAAAAAAAGCATAGTGTCGTATATAATTCATCGTATACCTCCATGTTATAAAAGTAGATGGATAATCCGCTCAAGCCCTTTCTTGGCAGCATGGTGCAATATGGTCCCAGCATGTGATCCTGCTAATAAAAGAAAACATGATGACTAGAGAGACAAAAAAACTTGATGCTTGTTTTCTAAGTAAACCTCGTTTTTTTCCCTTCTTTTGACTGAAAAATAAAAATAAAGGTTCTGATCGAGAGAATTTTTTTTTATTAATTAATCTCTTTTTAAAATTTTATTTTAAAGTTAACCTCTGGTGCACTTTATTTTTAATTCTAATCTTTTTTGTCACAACACCATCCGTAGTGTGACAAAACAATATTGTCACGCCATGGGATAAGTTCGCTAAAATCGTATTTTTTGTCACGCCATTGGTGGTGATGTGACCAAATCACACTGTCACGCCACGGGTGATGACATGACAAAAACTTGCTTAGATACGGGCTAACGTGACAGCGTTGTTTTGTCACGCAACGGGTGGTGGCGTGACTAAAGAGGTCAGAATTGAAAATAAACTGTGTCGGAGGTTAACTTTAAAATAAAATTTAAAAATAGATTAATTAATAAAAAAAGTTTCTAATCAAGACTTTAGATAGGCGTGCTTTGTGGCCTGTGACACGAAAGGTTTCTGACATGAGGTTTGTACTTGGATGTGTAAAAGGTGGCCCTGGTTAACTTTTTTTTTTCAGGCCCTTCCACTAAATTTGTAAAGCCCTGGAGTCTGTTTGGAAGAGAGCGATTGCTTTATAAATTTTTAGAATTTAGTTCAAATTTACACACCAAATCCTCTTTCCAAACAGGCCTTTAGGCTTTCACTTCAGCTCATATCACATTTCTTCGATCTCCGTTCGTTTTTTCGACCCAGTTTGTTCCCCTAGAGAGAGAGTGAATTAGTTTACTAACATACAAATTCATACCGTTGTCCAAACTCGACCGAACCGAGCAAATATTCCATCACAATTTGTATCTGAATCCGATAATGGTGGGGTTTCTACTTCAAAGCATGAATACGAATATGGTTTCGCTAATATTTGATTTGAATTCCGTGTATTCTGCGCACCTGATCTTTACCCAATTTGCTAGGGAAAACAGGATTGTAAAGGAGTGCTGTAATTTGGATTGGATCGCCACTTCTCCAAGCAAGGCAACACGATTTGACACCCGTAGGCTCGACTCGCCCGCCCGCACACCAAACAGGAAACGCTCCCGCTTCCCTTCTCTCTCCCCCCACCACCAAACGAGGCGGAGGAGTTCGATTCCGGCCGGCGGCGGCGAGATGAAGGTCACGGTGATGACCGCCGACGAGCAGATTCTCACCCTCGACGTCGACCCCGACGAATCCGTAAGCCTGCCACCGCCCCGTCTCGATCTTTAGGGGTAATGACTGATTTGGTTGGGGTGGGGGGGCGGTGAATTCGTGAGAAGGGTGTGCCTGGTTTAGACTTCAAAGACGTCGGTTTCCTTCCTTCCGCGTGTTCCTGAAGCATAGTTACAAAGCAACCTTGAACTGTGGTTGCAATCTTTGAATGCGATTGCTGCAGATTTTGGCTAAAATTGTGCGTTCTGCGTGCTTGCAGGTGGAGAATTTGAAGGCGCTTCTTGAGGTGGAGGTGAGCTGGGCCTGCAATTTCGCTTGAGATTTCTCTTCGCGACTTTTGCCGCGACTGGTTTGATCTCACGTTGTTGGTTTTGGGTGTGTGTGGCCAGACTCGAGTCCCGCTGCGTCAGCAGCAGCTTCACTTCAATGGCAAGGAGATGCAGAACTCGGAGAAACTTAGCGCCGTCGGAGTCCGCGATGGCGATCTTGTGATGATGGTTTCTTCCTCGAATGATAGGTCTGCTTGCTGGCGTTCCTCCCATGATAACTCTACTTACATGTAGTAGTCGGTTTCTGACCTAAATTTCTTGAGAGGTTGAAACTCCTGTCAGTTCACTTATGGTGATATGATGCTTTCCGGTCTTTGTGGGAACTACATTCCGTAGAGTTATCCTTTGTTCTCTTTCTTAGCACAAGAAAATATTTTAGGTTGTTGCAAGTGACGCTTTGTATTAATTTTTGGTATATCCAGATGCTTTGCTTTTTATAGTTGCCACTTGTCAGTTTGCTTTTTGGTGTATCTTGAACACAACTCAGAAGTCAGAGGTAGCAAAATATCGAATGAGATGCTACTAACCTCATCTCATCAATCTTGATGTCACTAAAGTATGACTTTTCTTAGCTTAACTAGTCTCATGAATCTTTATGTCACCAAAGTACCAATGCTTTCTCGAGTTAAATGTCCGTGCTGAAACTTTCAGGGCGTCGCAGGATGTTATAAGGCTAAATCCTGATGGATCTGCTGTGAATCCTCAAGCTTTCCAACAACATATTCGAGGTGATTCACAACTTATGGCACGGCTCCTTCAGGTAAACTTTGCTGATAGATTCATTATTTATCATGCTTATTAAGGCGTCGCCTAAGCGTCGCTTAAGGCATTGCCGGTGTGTTAAGGCGTCGCCCCGCCTTGCCGCGCATGCCTACGGCGTCATGCCACGGCCTCGGGGGGGTGGAGGCGGGCTCGATGTGGCCGGCGGCGATGTGGATCCGGCGTCGGGAGGTGGAGGGAAGCTCGATGTGGCTGGCGGCAACGTGGATTCGGCATCGGGAGGTGGAGGCGAGCTCGATGCGGCCGGCGGTGATGTGGATCTGGCCGAGCGAGCCCTGGGGGAGATGGGGAGAGGAGAGGCGGCGATTGAGAGATGGGGAGATGAGCTCTGTGGGAGATGGGGAGATGAGCCCTGTCGGTGACTCGGTGTTGGGCGAGCTGGGCTGGCATGATGGGTTGGGCCAGGCCGCGTGGGAATGCGTGGGAATGGCACCTTTTCTTTTACCTTTCTTCTCCTCTCCTCTCCTTTTTTCTTTTTCTTTCCTGTGTGTAACACGTGGGAATGCCGTATGAGTCGCCTCAGCGTCGACTATGGCGTCGCCTCAGCGTCTAGGCGGTGCCTTGGCGCCTCGCCTCGCCTTAGCGCCTTAATAACTATGTTATTTATCAATATTGGTCAGTTTATACTTAGTGCTCAGATGTTACTTGCACAAAATATGTTAATTTCTCTTGTTGAAAAACCAATATGTTCTTGATTTGCAGAATGACCCTACATTAGCACAAGCAATTCTTGGAGATGACATCAATGAGTTGCAAAATACCTTGCGGTCCCACCACCAACAAAGACTAGAACTAAAACGCAAACAAGAAGAAGAGCTTGTGAGGACCTTGCTAAATTTTATTTTCTATGCAAGTTATATCATGTTTTATTGAAATGAAAACTGAGAATGTGGGCTGTCCCTGAATTATTTCTGTATACAAATTGACGTAGAATATGATTCTTCTGTTCTGTTGTTTCATATCCAACATGATTGAATCACCATGAATTTATAAAAATATATCTCTACACTGTTTCACATCTACCAATATGTTGTAAAATTTTACATTTTGCAAATTCTCTTAGATCTATTTCACCACTTTGAGGCTTGGTACTTGGTAGCTCATGTTCTCTTTCTAGGCTGTGATGTTTTGCTAACTTGTTGAATAATAGTAGCCAGTAGGCCAAGTCATTAATAACATGGTTTTTTGCAGGCTTTAATGTATGCTGATCCTTTTGACGTCGAAACTCAGAAGAAAATTGAAGCTGCAATTCGGCAGGTATGCATCAATTTTGTCAGTATAATACCTGTTGACTGTTTATGACAATTTTTCTTTCTCATATATCACTATAGCAAATGTGAAATATCACGAACATCATTACATGACCAACTAATGATTAAGGAGACCTAAAGAATGTCTTAACCAATAAAAGAAGGAGTTTACCTCCGCGCAGCGGGACGATCGTCCCACCCCCTCATACAAAAAAAAAATCCAACAAAACCGAACCGTTCGCGAGTCCCTCGCCCACCCCAACCGCTCCTCTCCCCTTCCAACCGCCCACCACTTACCCTTCCCGACCTCACCCCCCTGACCTCGCTTCCACTCCACATCTCCCGAGGGGGACGGGAGTGGAGAGGATGGCGACGGAGGGAGGGGGAGGGGGACGGGAGGCGGAGGCTTGTCGCGCCGGCCCGCATCGGCAGTGGCTCGAGCCCCGACCTCTCTTCCGCTTCATATCTCCGGTTGGCCACCACCGTCGCCATCGACGCTCTCGCCAGAAATTGATATTTACTGTATAGTTTTGGATCCTGTCTACTGGTATATCTCACCCTCTTTTAGTACTCTGTTGCAACGCACAGGTACCCTTCTAGTGTATTACAAAAATAGGAATAAACAAGTGAGCTAACACAATGGAGGAGCAGGATGGTGAGCCCAAAAGGGGAATTTCTATTTTTGTGCATATAACTTCTGCTAGCTGTCATGGTTGGATAATATTGAATTGTTAGCATGACATTTTTTTTTAATTTAATGTTACGAGCCTGTCAAAAGCTTTGTTCTGTCTTCACTGTGATTTGTACATTCTTTCATGTTCACCTCTTTTGAATTTATTCAGTTAGATAGCTGATATTCTGAATACTTGTTAACTGTTATATTCAGAAAAGCATTGATGAAAACTGGGAGGCTGCCTTGGAGCATAATCCTGAAGCATTTGCTCGAGTGGTATGTTGTACCCTGAGTATGCTCCTATTTATGTGCTATTTTTTGTAGTACTTGTTAATCATCAATCAGCATTCTGATTTCAGGTTATGCTGTATGTGGATATGGAAGTCAATGGAGTACCATTGAAGGTATTAAATTAGTTCATGTATCTTTTCCTATATAATCAACGTGGTGAACAACTGAGCATTATCTGTATGTAAACGGTAAAACAGTGCTTTCTTACGAAATTTCTAATTATAGGAGAACTTGTATAGAGTATAGACTTTGCTGGAAACTCCTATCGAGTATCATTGCCGATTGCATTATTCCTAGCAAAATAATAATAACAGAATCTAAATTTTATACTTGGTAACGATACTATCTACCCCAACGATGTTTTTCACGAAGTTAATTTTTCCTTGGTATGTGTTCTCTTTCTGAACTAGCACTACTAGGATAAATTTCAATAAATGGAGTTTGTGCAATGTTTGATTGCTTCCCGCTGATTGTTTTGGATATGTGGTCTTAACTTTCCTTTCATCTTCAGGCCTTTGTGGACAGTGGAGCACAGTCGACTATCATATCAAAAAGCTGTGCTGAACGTTGCGGGTATGATTATAAATTAAGATGTTGGTAGATTGGAGCTGTTTAGCCTTTCATATCTGTAATACCGGAGTATTTGATAATTCTGCATGAAAAAAGCAGAAATATTAAATAGCTTAGTTCAAATAAAGGGGAAATGTACACCGTGCCATATGTTGCAAATTTTAATTACATCTGATATTACAATGGACTATCATATGCCAGGTTGCTGAGGTTGCTTGATCAGCGTTACAGAGGGGTTGCTATTGGAGTGGGTCAATCGGAGATAATTGGAAGAATACATGTAGCCCCAATAAAGGTACATTTGTTTGCTAATTGCTATACCAATGTCACTGATTTTACAGTCCTTTATGAATGGTACTTTTTCTGCACCATGACTATGGACATGCAGCAATGTTATTTGAGTCATTTGTCACATTCACAATCTAAATTAGTATTATGTAGTTCAGAAAGACAGACACTAACCATATGATACTGAATTCAGCACCTGCTAGAAAAACACATGTAATTAATTGTTGGCAAAATTGGCTACAGGATATCACAATTTGATGTCATTGGCTATAGGACACCCAAATTTTATGTCTTTGCTAGAATACACTATTAAAATATGGTTCTTTGTTGTAGGACACTGAGACCATTATAATAATATTGTTCGTTGTTTTGGAGAGAGAAACGGTTCAAAATGACCTTCATGCCCTTATCCTCTTCTTCTTCCTCCCTGTTCCTTCTCCATGTCCGACTGGGCCGTACACCTCAGTGTGCTCCGCCATGTCTGCGCTGCCTGGGCCGCGCACGCTGATCCACCGTAGCCGCCCGCCGCACACACGCTCCTCATGGCTGCCGTCTTAGCGATCATCTTCTCGGGACTCTGCTATCGGTCGTCACGGAGATACGGGACACGCAGTGGTTGTCGCGGGGGCGAAGCCGCACCATGCCGTTGCGGTGGCTCCTCTGCTTCCCGCCTGGCCCGCACTCATCAGGTCGCGTCTTCTTCTGGTCCTACGCCTACTACCTCTGCCGGTACCTCCACGCCGTGTGGGGGGTCTTCGTGGTCCTGCACTGCTGCCGTGGCGCGTCGGCGAGGGTGTTCGCGCACACGGCGTCCTTCGCCATGGCGTTCCTCTGGCTCGAGTTCTCGTAGTCGCTCTAGGTGCTCGCCATCCTGGCCTCCACGCTCGTGCACGCCGTCGCCTTCGGCTTTTGCTTTTGGGTCGGCGCTGGCCTCCCCGCCACGCGTGCGGCCTGAGGCGCGCCCGTCGCGCTCGCTCGCTAGCTCGTGCTGCTCGGGTGCAACCTCGTTTGCCACGTCGGCATCGTGTGGATGCCTCACTGGCGGCTACAGCAGCATTGGTGCTTGGGTGTCCAACACAATGAAACGAGGAGATAAAGAAAAGTCAACAAGAGATTGACATGGGAGCAGTTCGATCGAATTCCGTGCTTATCTTTTTTTAGTAGTATGTTCTAGTGTTCATCTGGTTACAAGAAGAAAAAGTTTTGCAAACCTTATTGCTTCCGTGTCACGATCTGAGTTGAAATATGGGACAAAATAGTCTTTTCATTCACCCTCTATCTCTCCTCTCCAAGCCGGATATATTATATTAACAAGTAGAGTGTCTTGCAGCAAATAGCCACATTTTAGTAGCGTATTCTGGCAAATATATGAAATTTAGGTATTCTATAGCCAATGACACAAAATTGTGATGTCATGTAGCCAATTTTGCCTTAATTGTTTGAGAACATTTTGTCCGTGTTTTATGGTCTCATGGAAACCATGGAGAGGCTCCTAATTAGAATCAGAACCTTTAGTGTTTTCTTAAAACTGAATGCCAAAATTTCAGTTCTCTTGTGTCTACAAATTGTGATGGTTATGGAATTTTTGATACATTATATCATACTAATTAATTAAGTAGTTCACATTGCACTGACATCTCATGTTTGGACAGATTGGCCATATTTTCTATCCTTGCTCTTTCACAGTATTGGACGCTCCCAATATGGAATTCCTTTTTGGGCTTGATATGCTGCGGAAACATCAGGTAATTGCAGGAAGCAGTTTTCCCACTTGTACATGCACCCGCACGCACTATCCCCACCGTCCAACATGCTCCGAGATTTGTGCTCCATTCTCTCTCTATTTCCTCTCCCTTGCCCGAATCTCGGAGCACAAATGGATGCTCTACGATAGTGCATGCCAGTGCATGTACAAGCGATTTTGATTTTTTTCCGGTAATTGCATGACTAATGTTTTGAACAAGTCATTGCATCTAACTCTGATAGCCTGATTACACCCCATAATGATGATTTTTGTTATCTTACACAGTGCATAATTGACCTAAAGGACAATGTTCTTAGAATGGGAGGTGGTGAGGTTTCGGTGCCCTTCTTACAAGGTTTGTAGCTTAGTAATGATCACCTATTTCATATTTTGTTCTAGCTGTAATTTTTTATGATGGTCTACTGAAATGAGCTATTGAAGAAGTTAAGATGTTGTTAGTTGCTTCCCGGTATTGAAGAAGTTTCCTAGATTTTCATCTGGTTATGTACTTCAATAATTTTGTAAGTTTCAACTCTAATCAGTATAGTGTTGTAACTTCAGAGAAAGACATCCCTTCACATATACGTGATGAAGAGAAATTATCGAAGTCATCTCTCATCCAAGGAGCTGCTGGAGTAAGCAAAATTACTGCTTTTGTGTGATGTAGCATTGGATTTTCTTAAATTGTGATATGTATCATTGGCGTATCTTTATTTACTTTATATTATCCAGGAATCATCGAATGCACGGGAGAGGAATCCTGATGTGCCACTGCGAACCCCTCCTACAAGTTAGTTGGCTTTTGCTCTAGTAGTTCTACGACCCCTCTGATAATCAAGAGCTAATTAAAAACCATTATCTTCGATTTTCTTTGCAGGAGCTCCAGCTGTGAATCCTCCACAGGTAGAGTTAAAAATCACTTCTTTGGACCCTTGTACGTTTGATTTCTCAAGTCTTAACCGTTTCTGAAAACTCTTATCAGGGAGGAGATTTTGAAGCGAAAGTCACTAAACTTGTGGAACTTGGGTTCGACCGGGCATCTGCAACACAAGCACTCAAGTTGTTTAACGGGAACGAGGAGCAGGCAGCTGCATTCTTGTTTGGTGGTTAGTCTTGAGAGCAGCCTTTTCTGTGTGCTCAACCCTTCCCAGGGTTGAACATTTATACAAAGTGATTAAGGAGATATCTTCCCTTTGAGAAACTAGAACTTTTGTTTGCTCAATACAGGCTTGGTTTAGTGATGTTTTGTATTATCTCTTCCCTGAGAAATTGTTCTTGCTTTCATTACCTGATACATTCATACATAGACCGATGACACCTCAATGCAGACAAAAAAAATGTGAAGATTGTTCGCACTTTTCAATTTCATTTATTTGCCAGTGCTGTGAATTAGCGAGAACAAACAAAAATGGCAGCTAAATCAAATATATTACCGAGCCAAAATGACCGTCCTGAAAAATGTTTCTATCATATTATGTGGTGTTAGAAAATGCTTACTGTTGCTGCTGCTATATGTAGTGTGAGTTTTTGTTGGATAAGCCTGCTAATCTGAGGATGGTAAATTCTCAGTACTGAGCACAGTATAGGCTTGTGAGAGACGATTGAACATCTGTTCTTCCGATCCTGTTGTTGAAGCTGCTGTTGGAACCGATTAATATCATACTGGTGATAATCAGGGGGATTGATACCATCGCAAAGATATATTGCATGCGAGGCTGACAAGTGGGTCCTGCGATCATATATTAGTCATATACTGATGGTATTTTCCAACTCGAATAATCTTTACGGCAGTACGAAGCAATTTGCTCAATGATGCTATTTTCCAACTGGAATAATCTTTATGATGGTTTGGAGCAATTTGCCCAATATTATTGCAAAGATGCATAAATTGGAGAATATCATTGCATGTGAGGCTGACAAGTGGGCCTCGAGATCATATTTTGGTAATACACCGATGGTATTTTCGAACTCGAATAATCTTTATGATGGTATGAAGCAATTTGCCTAATACATGCATGAAAGCACAATTTTAACTCATACTCCCTCCGAATGTGATTACTTGACGCCGTCAGCGTCCGCGACAGGTCGTGCGACAACTATTAAAATCCGGAGGTAGTATCATACTAGAGATACTTTGAGAGCAACAAGTTGACAAACACAAGAAAAAGGGGCAGCCATTCTGAAACAGCTAATCACTTTATTTTGCTTATTAATTCAGAGGCCAAATGCATAATCAAACCAATGTGTGTTTGTTTCTCTCTACAATTTGTTCCTAAACTAATCAAATCCTAAGAATTCCAAGCCAGAAACTATCCAGTTCTTCATGCCAATGTCTTGACAACGAGGGGGCTCTTGACAGACTGCTTCCCGTTGGTCCAAACGAGCGAGCCAAACCCGTAGTCCTTGGCCAGTGTGGCGTTCTTGGCCTGGAACCGTACCTCGAAGGATTTCTCCTCCCCCTTCCGGCCGAACTCCAGCACCTCGGGGCACACCGTCACGCGCACGCCGGCGGGCTCGCTGACGAAGGCCTTGTACTTGCCTGGCCGGCCGACGTTCTTCACCGTGCGCTTGACCGTCGTCGCGGCGGCGGTGAGGTTGACGATGGTGATGGACGGGTAGTTGAGGTCCTGGATCTTGGGCGCCTCGGCGGGGCATTTGTACGGCGCGCCGTTGAACATGGCCATGACGGTGGCGTTGTAGCGGAGCGCGCAGAGGAAGCGGAGGTAGTCGTCGGGGGCGAGGTCGTAGACGAGGCCCGGGTTCATGGCGCGGCGCGGCCAGACGTGGCCGGCGCCGTAGCTGAACGGACTCGCCGGCACGAAGGACGAGTTGAGGATCGCTTCGCCCTTGTTGTCCACGTCGATCGCGGTGGTCATGATGGCCGACCTGACCGCGGCGGGGCTCCAGTGTGGGTGCAGCGTCCGGAGGAGGCCGACGATGCCGGACACGTGCGGGCACGACATGGAGGTGCCGGACTCGGAGTTGAAGGCGACGCGCCGATGGTCGAAGGCAAGGTCCGTGGGCGAGTTGGCGCGCGTCCACGCCGCGATCACACTCACCCCCGGCGCCGTGATGTCCGGCTTGAGGATCTCCGGGTTGACGGTGTTGGGCCCCTGAGACGAGAACGCTGCCATGAACGGCGCCGGCTTCGTCGGCAGGTTCGTCGTCGGCTTCGTGATGAACCCCGATGGAGTCCTTGATCACATCCCACGCTCGTCATCTCATGACGTCTTACAAGAACAATGGCATTAATTGTACGGATGGTTTGGTTTGCTTACTTGGTGGATTTGAGGTAGGAGAAGAGGAGGAGGCCGTCGCGGAACTTGATGTGCGTGGCCGGGAGGACGTGCGCGTCGGCGATGATTTCGTTGCCGGTGCTGGCGTCGTTCGCGAGCACCATCCCGACGCCGCCGGCCTGCCGCACCGCCTCGCCCTTCTCCACCCGCGCGTTCCCCCCGCGCAGGCACACCACGATCTTCCCCTTCACCTTCTCCGGGTTCAGCGACCCCATGAAACACAGCTGCCTGCAGTCACAAACAACGCATTAATCACTCACTAATCACTAATTAAGGAAGTAGTAAACACAATAATTAGTCGAGTAATTAATCATTTGGGGATTGCTACGTACGCCTCGTCTTGCGTTCTGTTGGGAGCTGCAGCTTGCGCGGAGTCGACCATGGGGTAGAAGCTCTTGTCCGAGAGCCCCGTCACCGAAAGGCTCTGCCCCTGCATGGATCAAGAAAGGAAAACTTCTGTTAATTTCAAGAAAATAAGAGGTGTTGCAAGCTTGTTGATCTTGGCGAGAATGGAGGGGCGAATCCTCATGCCTTGATGTTTGTGTGGTCGAAGACGACGTCGGACGGGAACTCGCGGTCCATAGTGCTGGCGCCGGCGGTGAAGATCCAGGGCGCAACGTTGGAAACGGTCCCGGGCTTGGGGCCCGAGTTGCCGGCGGAGCAGACCACGGCGATGCCGCGGCGGACGGCGTGGAAGGACCCAATGGAGAGGCCGTCGTTGAAGTAGTCGCCCGGGTCGCCGCCGAGGGAGACGGACAGCACTTGCACGCCGTCGTGGATGGCGGCGTCGAACGCCGCGAGGATGTCCGCGTCAAAGCACTCGCTGCCGTTGACGGGTGTGTAGCACACGCGGTACGCGGCCAGGCGCGCGCGCGGGGAGCCGCCGCTGGCCGTGCCGTTGCCGTAGCCGAACACGCTCGCGCCGACCACCGCCGAGCCGCCGGCCGTCGACAGCGTGTGCGTGCCGTGGCCGTCGCTGTCGCGCGGCGTGTTGAACAGGGAGGTGTTGAACGCGCCCACCGCCGACGCGTAGCCTTTGTTGAAGTAGCGCGCGCCGATCAGCTTCCTGCGCGCCATTTTTTTTTAAAAAAAAACCATCTGTATTGTGTTCATATATATGCTTCTAAATGGCTCATCATCTGGTAAATAAAACTTAAGTTCATAATTACAGAAGTATGAACACTGAAAATTCTGTAAAATTTGGGAGGATAAAATGCAACATGCAAGTATGTATATGCCAAATATAGGGAGAATGGTAGATAGATTTGTCCAAGTACAGTGCTTTTAGAGAGTTTACCTATACATCTAGTGCATAAATATTCATACAAGTAATTGTGTTTAACAAGATGCATAACTTGATTATAGACCACATATTATGGTTTAATTCAAGAGCATGTGACCATTTGGAATTCATGCGAGGAACAATATGCGGAAAAATTTCTTCTTTTTATCTTTGAAAATGATGGATAATATTCAGTTTGAAGATTGGATAACTTCTTTTCAGAAAAAAAAAGATTCAAAGGCAGAAAAGCATTAATTTTCAGGGCAAAGCCTTCCAAAGAGGGCTCTGGTTCTGTTGATGCAGATGCTGACACTTGCTAGTGTCCGGTGTCCCTAGACTTTTCCTGCTAAAGATGCATCCGAAAGAGTAGACAACTTCAATATCAAGACATGACATTGCCAAAATGCAAGTCCGCTAGGGAGTGAGAATCAGTGAGCCACTTTTTATATAAAACGACATTACAACTTGGTTGAGAGAATTTAGATGAACGTATTGCCAAAAAATTTAGTGAAACTTCAACATGTCAAGAAGTAGTAAAGAATTAACTTTGCCATCTCTAAAATTGGCTCTAGATTATTGTAAAAATAGTGAAATACAAGTGCTCTTTTATATAGATCATTTTTTCTCATTTGAAAAGAAAATAAATAAGTGTCGTTTTCTTCCTTCTCTCTTAGATGCGGGCATTACTTAAACCTAAAGTGCCTTTTTACAAGGGTTCCTTGAAAAGTATCTCAGGTATCAGGAATGAAGGAGAATGCACATGAATGTCCCTCAGAATACAAATAACATTCTTGTTAGCTTCACATCATTCAGTACAGTTCTTTTCCTTTGTCAATGCTAAAGAATAACACTTTCCAAGGACAAGACAAGGCTAGTGACTAGAACCTATTTTGTTTCATGCTAAAAAAAGAACCTATTTTGATTCAAAAGGATATACTAACTTTCCTTTCTTTTGCTTTGCTCAGTTGTGCATTGGTACAAGAACATTAGAATACTTTGAAATTCATTCAGATAAAGGTGCTCGAGTTTTCTTTTCTGACCGATATTTTTCTGAAAACTATGGTTGAGACACCATCATCCGATGTCTTGTCACTGTTCAGTGGGATCAAGATTCAAGACAGATCATCATGCATGCATGCCTATTATTGCCACTTGATCCTAGGCATCAACTGGTGGTGGTCTCACAGTCAGTCATGCATATGCATTGTGGTGGTCTCAACCCTTAAATCTCAAAATGGTAGTGCTACACCATACAAAAGCAAGCATATCAACTTTTGGCATCACACACGCTACACATGCTCCCAGCATGGATCTAAATGGCAATCCTGAACTTTCTGAAAGAGAAACATTACTCCAATTGAACATACTTATTTGATAGGAAGCCAGAGCCTGGTGCTTGCAACTTAGCCAAAGTGGAGGATTAAAGAAGAGCACAAAGCAGGCATCAAGAAAAGCAATGTCTACATATATAATTGCATTGTATTGTGTCATTGTGTGTATTAGTGTACTCAGTTAGTTACCTGTTGCAAGAAAACTTATCATCTTGGCCTTTCTGGCAAGTTCCTTTCCACTGTGATGGAACTGGTCCCAGGCCATCATCCCTAAAGCTCTCTGATTCTGGCCACACACCTTTACATCCACAGGCACACAGGGAGACAAACAAAGCATGTTAAGTTCCAAACAAGAGTATAGATCAAACAACATCATGCATATAATTCAACTCAATTATAGAGGGAGAAAACAGGATCAGGCACAGTGATAACTGAACAGTGTCTTGAATTCCTGCTTGTGTAGGCAATGACCAAGCCTTTGGTTGCATCTGAAATTTCTGAATTCTGATGTTTTCACCAGCTAAGGGTCCCAGGAGCAAAGAGCATGCAGAAAAAGTATGGAGGAATATGTAGTAGTAGTGTGGTTGCATTGCATGTAGTACAGATGGGAAGCCACTCTCTATCACTATGCCGAATCATTGAATGGTCCTATGCTACTATACTCATCTGTCAAGGACCAGCTAAATGGATTGATTAGTTAACGGGCAAAGTCAACAGCACTGTGACCTCCTTCACGTTTCCTAATCAGATGGAGCATGTGCGTCCTAGTTTGCAAGCAGCATCCGTTTTGTTAAAAAGACAAGAGTTTAGGTGCTAAACCATGTAGTTAATGAACTAATCATTTGTTGAGTATGTATGTGTCTCGGACAGGAGTCACACCGAATGTTCGACAGCTTAGCGCCGGATTTTCATGTCCACTAGCTGGAATATATTGGTAAGGTTACTGTGCAGGTTGAATTTTGCAAAATTTTAGTGGTATACTTGAAGTTTTTAACCCAATTACAGATAATCACCATCGATTCGCAGCCGGTTAATTACCCACCAATTCATTTTATATAATATAAAAAAATTACTTGAATACTAGATTGTTTTCATATGTCCACTAGCTGGAATATATTGGTAAGATTACTGGGCAAGATTACTTGAATACTACATTGTTTTCATAGCGCCGGTTTTCATGTCCAGTAGCTGGAATATATTGGTAAGATTACTAGGGAAGTTGCATTTTGCACAATTTCAGTAGTATATTCGAAGTTTTTAATCCAATTACAGACAATTACCATCGGTTACTCACCCACCAATATTTTTGATAGAATCTAAAAAAATACATGGATACTAGATTGTTTTGTATGCCATTACAAAATTATCTAGAATTCGTTGTAACCTAAAAAATATCTGAAAAACTAGATTGTTTTGTATATCTAGAGTCCGTTATAACCGGCCAATTACCGTCGGGATACTTTCTTGTCATATCTACACAAAAAAGCTTAGGTTCTTTGTTAGGAGTACTAGTGTACTACCACTGCTTTATATTTGCACCCCAATTAAGTCAACCAGATAATAATCCCACAAGAAAGATGCGCAATCATTAGCCTCAGAAAGGTGAAAAGAAAGGTTGTTCGGCGCGAAGGTGAGGAGTGATTAGCGAAGTTGTACAACGCAGCAACCAGCTGCTAGTAGAATCCTATAGCCAATTAGAAAACGATTGCTGCAGCATGGAGTGATTTGGCTTACCGGTGTCGAGGTTGCCGATGATGGTGCCCTCGCCGAACCTCGCCTTCCGCCACGCCGCGCCGTGCGGCGCGCCGCCGGGCCCGGCGAGCCCGAGGAACCGCCACGACCGCGTCGTGTGCAACCTGTGCCCTCTGTTCGGGAACACCGACACCACCTCGGGTTGCCCTGATGGAAAGAAGCGCAGAGGATTAGTCGACGATTTTCACAAGGAAATGAAACCAAGAAGCGGTCGCCGGCCGGCAAGGCAGGGCCTCACTTGCGATCTCGGCGGCGGCGGCGGCGTCGAGGTTTGCGGCGAAGCCGTTGATGTGCTTGGTGTACGAGTAGAAGATCGCCTCCCGCGCCTTCTCCTTGCTGCATTGCGAATCACGCGGTTATAATAGTCTCTTTGAACCACATGCGTGTTTGTTTGATTGGTTCAACAAAGAAAAAACGGCGGCGCTTGGTTGGTCGGTCGCTTACTCTCCGAGGACGGCGGCGAGGAGGTCGTAATGCGAGTCAGCGGCCTTGCTCTCGAGCGCCTGCAGGTCAGCGGCGGCGTGGGCGTCCAGCCGAGCGCCATGGGCGTGCTCGCCGAGGTACACAACGTAGGACTGCGTCTCGGCGGCGACGGCAGGAGGAGCCTGGAGCAGAGCGCAGAGGAGGAAGACGATGGCGAGGGGAGCCATGGATCCGGCACTAGCTCTTGCGGCCGCCATGCTCTGGAGAAAATCGCAACCTCTTCGGAATTCAGGGAGAGGAGGGACGCATGGTATACGCGTATATATAAGGAGGAGGTAGTTTTTCTGTTTAGTCCACGAAGACTCTGTCTTTGGGTATCGTAGATGTCGCGGATACCGTTTAAATTATTTGATCTGGTCTCCAAAAAAAACGTTCAATTCTTCGATCTGATTGGGCTTAATCAGCTGAGAGTATACGTCAAATTAACGGATCGAGAGATATATCTCACGGAAGTTTGTCACTGAAAAAAACACACACACTGTTTTCTTTTCTCTTGTATCTTAACTAATAATAAAAAAGGTTTACTCCCGTCATCACACCTTTCATCGTGTGCTGGAATTACTATTCACATATGTGAACGGTACCATGGGTGCTGTAGCATTGGGATTAGGGAGGGGTCTCTTCCTTAATAAGAATATCTATTTTCCTAAATAGTTAATTAGTTTCCTCGTATATAAATTAGTTAATTGGAAATATTATATATTAGTTAGGAATGTCATGTATTAGTTAAGAAGGCCATCATTTAGATTGATTTTATCCATAATTGTTAAAAGATCCCTCTACATAAGGAGGTCTATTGTAATCGTTGGCGTTAAGCAATAATATAAATTGGCCTCAAGGCTCTCAAGTCTCTCTCCCTAATCTAGATCCTTTTTACCTCAGCAAAGTGCCCTCTCCTCTAAGCGCCGTTCTACCTCTAACCGTCGCCGTCGGTCTCCTTTCTAAGCGCCCTTGTAATGTACTAAGTACATTACAATTGGTATCAGAGCCACTCACCATATCTTCCGATGCTGAGTGTCCTTTTGCTGCCTACTCTTTCATGGCGAAGGAGAAGACAGGGGCAGAGGAGATGAAGAAGGAAAGGCGGGCTGCGACATTGCTAGAGGCTCCAGCAGTGGAGGCACAACCATGCACGCCTTACGCCTTCTTCCAATACAGGCGACGTAGCCTTTTCAAGTGGCGCACCATTTTTATACGGAGGCGGCACTGGTTCTCCCAAAGCCCATGCACATGGTGCATATGGCAAGGCATGACGGCGGCGGTGCTAGAGGAAGTGATTGCAAAGCTACAACTGCCAACGGCGGCGCGGCCTCCACCCCAAGGGCGACAAAGTTCTCCCCGCCAACAACGACAAGCACTCCAACAATGGCAGCGATGCGCCGTGTCGGTGGTGGCGAGCCCCAAGGCGGGCGGTGACGATCGGCGGCGGCGGAGCACCAAGCGCGGCAGCGGCGTTGCGACTGAGCTCCGGCACAAGCGAACCATCCAAGGCAACGTCGGAGGTTCCTATGGTGAAACCCTATCAAAGGGTGGGTTGGCACTTGGGCTAGTATGATGGACCGCATCAATAGTCGGGCTTCCACTTCAAGCGTGTAGAGATGGCAATCTTCAAGGCATCAACATACTCTAGCATGACAGGGAGCCAGAAGCGCTACACTTCGTTGATGTGGGGCTTCTAAGGGTTCCAGCCATGACCGCCACCACAGCTCGAGGACGAGCTGCGTGTCAAGGATCGAAGAAGTTGTCATGTGCTGGAATTGCTATTCACGTGTGTGAACAGTACCGCGGGTGCTTTAGCATTGGGATTACGAAGGGGTTCCCTTATTCAATAAGAATATCTATTTCCCTAGATAGTTGATTAGTTTCCTTGTATATGAATTAGTTAATTGGAAATGTTATCTACTAGTTTGAAATGTCATCTATTAGTTAGGAAGGTCATCATTTAGATTGATTTTATCCATAATTATTAGAAGATCCCTCTATATAAGGAGGTCTATAGTAATCGTTGGCATTAAGCAATAATATGAATTGGTCTCAAGGCTCTCAAGTCCCTCTCCCTAATCTAGATCCTTTCTACTCCAGCAAGGTGCCCTCTCCTCTAAGTGTCGTTCTACCTCTAACCGTCGCCGTCGGTCTCCTTTCCACGGTGTTTATCCCTTGTAATGTACTAGGTACATTACACCTTTACTTTCATCGTGCGCTGACAGGTGACCCCAACCAATTGCTTCTCTAGATCACGACACATTGAATCAATTCTGGTCCCAAACTGTCTGTATGCCCACGATCTCCCACCTCCCCATCTCCCAAGTCCTAACTGCAACATACGGTCTGCTCACCTACCTCCTCAAATCATCTCCCTCCTACATTCCCTGCATAAACACACCACCAATGATCCTAATCCCGTTGTCGATGCTGACGCCTTGCTCTCAACTAATAAAAGAAGGGGTTTACCTCGGCACAGCAGGAGGAATCATCCCACCTTTACTTTCATCGTGCGCTGACAGGTGGCCCCAACCAATTGCTTCTCTAGATCACGGCACGTTGAATCAATTCTGGTCCCAAACTGTCTGTATCGATGTTTTACTATCGATCTTACGAATGAATGAATATTTGAGGGTCTCCTAGATTTAGAATCACGCAGAGGATGACACAGGGATTTTATACAGGTTTAGGTCATCTCCGGAGAGAATAACAATCCTACTTCTGTTGTACTGTATTGAGTGTACTGTTTACAATCAAGAGAAAAACTAAAGCCTAATGTCTTGTGTTCTAGATTGCTCCTCTCTCGATTGCCTTCTTCCCTCTATTCACCGACTTTATCCTTTATATAGCGCATGGAGAGGTGGCAGTTCCCCTAAGCCAAGAGACGTCTCAACGTTCCAAATGATGAACCGTTGGTGGAGGTTGCTGTAAGAGAAATACTTCCCCACATCGACAGGTAGTTATTGTCAGAGACAGATGTATAAAATGTGCCGTTATTCATAGAGAATAACAACGTATGTTAACTACCCCGTGTGTTAAATGCGGCACATAAGACTCCCTAATCTACTAGGCCCACATACCTATAGGCGTTATCGATGATAGGGTGGTCGTAACCGACTAGGTTGTTGAGTGACTTACGACTACAAAGTGCTCGTAGAGAAAGCTCACAACCTAAGGCGAGTCGTAGAAATGCTTATGACTAGAGACTAGTCGTAGAAAAGGCTTACGACTAGGGGGTGATCGTAGTAAGACTTATGACCACTCGGTTAAGCTTCTCCCTTATGAATGGTAAGGGGTATACTCACGAGTAATATAAAGATATTGCTATCTATAATATGAATTATAGATAAATAATTAAATAAGAATTATTAGATCCTCGTCATCTAGCCCCCCAACTTCAAGTGAAAATAACTTACTTGGTAGAGGAGTCGTAGAATAGTGGTCGAAAGTAGAACCTTTTTGACTGGTATTTTATTTGACCGGAAATTGACTTGATCAAGAAGGTAATTTCACTTGAGTTGTAAAGACATAATCGGTTTTCTTGAACGGACAAATTTAAAAATCTCAATTGACCCTCATGGACCTGTCTGTTGGAGAAGTTCCCGAAGAGGTGGTAACTGTTGAGTTCCCATGATCTTTCACTCAAGCGTGCGGCTATAAAAACTTACCGTAGGCGTGACTTTAGGGTTTTTACATTTCTCCATTTGCTTCAACTGTTCTTCGAGCTCTTACTCTCTCCGCTGCCAACCAAGTCAAACTCTTCTTCGAAGCTTTTCCAAATCCAAGTTAACCTCACTCGGAAAAGATGCCCGAAATCGTTTCTAAGCGGCCAGTGTCGAAGATGGATACGACGAAGATGAAGGCTTTGGTGGCCGTCGGGAAGATCCCGAAGAAGGAGTATGTGAAGTAGACTGAAGCTGATGACAGTATTGGCTCTCGGGTGAGGAAGACACCATTCCAGTACTCCAAGCATACTATGAATGTGGTTTTCGATTGCCCGCTCACACCTTACTTACACTAGTACTCGTACACTTTGAGGTGGAATTGGTGAACCTTGTTTCTAATTCTATCACAATGTTAAGTTTATTCGTGTACCTGTGTGAAGCCTACCTAGGGATTCCAGCGGACTTGGAGCTCTTCCGGTACTACTACAAGATAAGCAGACAAGCCAGAATCGCAGGCGGTTGCGGTCTGAAGCTCCACGGTGGGAAGTCGAAGGAGTACATTCAGATGTTCACCCGGTCGTCATGACCAAGATGGAAGAAGAGGTGGTTCTACCGGACGACAACCAACGACGACAGCCTCTTCTTCATAGGGAAGGCTACAGAGAAGAGTCCCTCTTGGGACTCAGTTCCCAGCGACCTTGACCGGATCTCTCCCTTCATTCAAGCCATAAAAGACTTGAGAGAAGAGGGGCTTACCGGATGGCATGTGGTGCGAGATTTCATCACGCGCTGCATCAGCCCTTTGAAGAAACGAGCACATCACATGTGGATGTACTCGGGGGCTAAAGATCCAACCAGGGATTTCGAGGAAGGTAAATAACCTTTCAACTCAGCTCTTTTTGATTAATTTTGATTTTTATTGTTGAGTAGTTCCTTCACCGTTCGCAGATCTCCCACAAATAGAGTTTGACTCCCGAGTCAAACTCATCTATGAAAAAGCTCCGACACCTACGTTGGATGGGGTTCCTCGAATCCTAGCGGTCGTATCCGCAAAGGAAATGGAAGAATGCCTAAAGGTAATCAAGAGTTGATCTCTTCTCTAGGATTCTGTAATCGTAGATTTCAACTATCGAGCGATGTTCTTTTTCTGTTTGTTACAGAAAATAGGTATGGCAGATCGTCGAGATGACCAAGAGGTCAAACCGAAGACTGTCGAAATGGGGCCAAAGGAAGAAAAAGTTCCTCCGACCAAAAGGCGCCGCCTTGTGAGAGCCGCCGACAAGCAGGGTAAAAGCTCAAGCTCTGCTCCTCCTTTGACCAGTCCCATCAAGAAATTCTTTGTAGACGTAATTGCTGCAGAGAAGAAGGGATCAGTCGAATTGCCTGCTCTCAAAGCCCCCAAGACCAAGGTACCATTCTACTATGGCAACAATAATTTTTCAGTTTCTGCCTCTCATGGCTTTGTCAAGCAACTAGAAAATGAGAACTAAAAAAGCTTTGTGTCTTTTATGAAGGATACTCCTGCATCAGCAGAAACCAAGGTCGAGGCAAGTGTTGCCTCTAAGGTGATCGAAACAAGTTCTGACCACCAAGAGGGGCAGGAAACTTCGAGAGCTTTGGCTCTCATTCAAGACCTACGACCAGACGTGGTCATAGAGGTCCCAAGCCCTCAACAAGGTCTCTGATCAGACGTGGTCGAAGAAGTCTCGACCTCTCATTCTCGCGGCACCGATAGCCCCCCAAGGGCTAAAAGTGTCGTGAGGATTGAGGTGGTCGATGAGAAGAAGAGAAAGAGACCTTTCTTAGGGAAGGTCTCTTCTGGATTCGCAATTAAAGCTAGAAAGCCAAGGTATGTAAAAATCAAAAGCATAAGGATAACACTTACCTTCTGTTCTTTTACACTCTTGACATGTTTTTGCTTTTCTGGAATTTTAGTTCTGCTCCTCCAACCCTCAAGGACACTCCTATCGAGAGACATGTTGTTATTTCTCCTGTAATCGAAGAGATAACTGTGGAGGTGGTCATGGGATCGACCACCGTCTCTGTGGTGGAGGAAGGTACTACCATAGAAGCAACTATGACCACCAAGGCGGTCGTAGATGTCGAGGCAAAGACGGCGGAAGAACTAGTCGCTATGATGATCGAGCCGGTTATTGATGATATCAATAATCGGACAAGGGACTTGGTCCTTCGATCACCAGAATCTTCTAAGCAAGTCGAAGGAGAAACCTCCGGCCATCGGGCTAGGAAAGGAGTCGTCAAGGACGTTCCTCCTGGCCCTCAAGAAAGATATGCTAATGCAAGCAACGAAGACGAAGAAGAGTACTTCAACTTTTTTTTTCTGAGTTATTTCGCCCAGCAACTATCGTGGGATCTTCTTCGTTCAGATCTCATGACCGAGTCCCACACCCCAAGGACATTCGTAATAGGGAGAATATTTTTGATGACAAGTGTCTTCAAGAAATATGACGGGACAAAGTCAAAGACATCGATAAACTGAAAGATTCCCAGAGGGTGTACGCCAGTTTTGCTTGATCAACCATCAATGTAAGTATTCGATACTAAACAATTACATATTTGATTTTTCTTCTTGAATCTCACTGTCCTTCTTCATTCAGAGGGCTTTGAACAAGTTATCACTGTTGGTGAATACCACATGAAACTTGTGCTGTTAAGACAACAAACAGTCGAACTCTTCGAGCAGGTATAGAGATGGTCAGTTACTGTTATATGTAGTCTTTTGTGTTTTGACCACTTGTCCAGTGCTCATGTCTACATTAACCTCTGCAGGTTTAAAAGCGACGAAAAGTCCTTGCTGATTCGCTCAACTATGAGAAAGTCAAGACGCAAAAGCTAAGGGAAGAAAACAAAGACCTGCTAAAGAAATGTCAAGAGGCAAATTCATCAGCTCATGAGTTGCAGAATGAGATAAATGGTAAGTTCTAAACTTAAGACTGTTTATAATAGTGACTTAAGACTGTTTATAATAGTGACTTTCTTTTCTTTTTTCAACTCTTGTTTCTTTTCAGAAAAAGTGGTCGAAATGGGTAAACTCGAAACCGAGGCCAAATCAAAGGCCTTGGTTGTCAACGAGCCATCCTATATCACCAAAGAAAAAGTTCAGAAGATAAAGTCGTGGAAAGAGCAGTCCGTAAAGAAATATGCCTCCCACGATAACGAAGTAAAGAAACTCGATTCTCGATTGGCAAGTAAGTAATTCTTTACCTACGACCAGTTTTGTTTACTAGTCATTAAGAAATATGCTTCTAACTAGTCGTACTCTATTTGCAGAGCAAGCATTCGAAATAAAGCGACTCCACGAAACTTCGACTCGTAATCAAGAGGAGATGAAGTCGATGAAGATCAACCTTCAAGACAACATATCCCTCCTAAACAATCTACTCGGAGGACTTGGTGCTAAGGAGGTGACTCCTCTTGAAGACACCATGATCGCCCGCACGAGTGCCATTGGAGAACAAGTCAGAGCTGTAGAGGAGTTGGTAGCCACTCTGAGGACCAACCAAGTTGACTCTATAAGAGAGGTGGTCGAAAGTGCAGTAATTTATGTCTTGGCAAAGCTAAGGCACATAACTGTAATCTTAGCCTTCAACCAATCGAAGCCGACTTTGACTGCCCTGAGGCAGAAGAAGTACGACTGATGGAAGAAGTGCAACCGGTCAGCAAGAAGGTCGCAGAGGTGATGCAGATTGGATCTCTTTCATCAGAGTAGTTTGTAATAGAAAACTTGTAAAGACAAGCTTTTGTTTATGAATATAAATATTCTTTTCCTGCAAATTATCTTATCGAGTAGTTAGTAACTCATAAGACAATGAAAAGAAATTGAATGCAACACTAAGAATTGAAGTCATATTAATAACTTTATCCTAGTCCTCGACTATTTGCTTAGTTTATTTATATAAACTAAGTAAATAGTGTGAAAAAGGGTTTGCTTAGAAAAGGTTTGTCTAACTTTAGTTGTCGATCTCAATTATCATATATTGATTGCAAGAGTTAGTAATAGATTGACACTAGGAAGTTCTTTCTAGTGGGCAAGACCACATGCAGAGAGGAAAAACTTCGACTAGTGGAGTTACCTTCTCCAACCATATTAATCTAATCGAGAGCATCAACATGAGTTGGATAAATGATCAGAGTGCCTTAAAAATTCGTTCGACCTTTCATAGTGAACTCAATAGGTTGGCACTGATAGCAAGAGTTAGAAACAGTACGATGCTAGGAAGTTTCTTCTAGTGAGCAGGACCACATGCAGAGAGGAAAGACTTTGACTAGGTGTTGTGTCTTTCTCCGACCAGTTTGAACGTATCGAGTTTACTAAAAGCGGCCGAACAAACTATAAAAGTATACTCCACTTAGAAAATTTTTCAAAATTAATGAAGAAATAAACTAAGTTGAAAAGAGCTAGCTGGAAATGATTTCGACCAGATTTTGTTGAACTCGATCTCTTTGTTTTGGCAGCTAAAGTTAGGAATGAGTCGACACTAGGAAGTTACTTTTAGTGGGCAGGACATGTGCAGAGAGGAAAGACTTCGACTAGATGATGTTACCCTCCTTTGATAAGTGTAAATAAAACTGAGTGTTTAAAAAAAGATCGAGAAAATCATAAAAGCACTGCTCAATGTAAGACAATAAAGATTGAAAGAAACTGAAACTTTATTGAAAGAGTAAGAAGTTACACATAAAACCTGCATAATTGGTCGATGTTCCAAGAGTTAAAGAGGACTCGGCCATCTTCCACTGCTAGTCATACCAAACCTGATCGTGTAACCTCAACCACTGTGTAAGAACCTTCCTACTTGGGGGAAAGTTTGTTTTGATTTGATTGTGATTGAATCTTTTTCAAGACCAAGCCACCTACAGTAAGGTTGCGAGGTTGGACTTTACGATCATAGTATTTGTACAGGGCTTGTTGGTAGACTGCTGAACGGATTAAGGCTTGATTCCTCTTATCTTCGAGTAGGTTGATATCATCCGCTCGAAGTTGTTATTGGGTAGAGTCGTTGAAGTTTTCGACCCTTACTGATCTAATCTTTAGTTCTGGTGGAAGCACGGCTTCGGCTCCAAAAACTAGAAAAAATGGTATTTCACCTATGGCTCGACTAGCCGTTGTATGAACTGTCTATAATACTGAGGGTAATTCTTGTACCCAAGCCCCCGAGTGCTTTACAATTTGGTCGAAGACTTGAGTTTTGATTACCTATATAATTTGGTCATTCGCTCTTTCGACTGCCCTATTGCTTTGTGGATGGGCGACATATGCATAACATAACTTGGTACCCAATTCTTCGCAAAATTCTTAAAATTTTGTGCTCGAAAATTGTTTACCATTATCTGTAAGTATTCGACTTGGAACACCAAATCAAGTAATCACGCTTCTCATCATGAACCTTTTAGCGGCTTTCGTTGTTATCCTAGTCATAGCTTCGGCTTCGATCCATTTTGTGAATGTATCAATAACCACAAAAAGAAACCCGAAGCCCCTGGTGCTTTTGGGAACGGTCCTAGGATATCGAGACCCCAGGTCGCAAAAGGTCAGGATAGAAGTATAGTTTGCAATGTCTGAGCCGGTTGGTGTATTTGCCTGCTATGAAACTGGTATTGTACACACTTTTAAACCAACTCTTTGGCATCATAAAGGTCGGTTGGCCAGTAAAACCCTTGTCGAAAGGCTTTTCCGACCAGCTTTCTGTAAGAAGTATGAGTTCCACAGGTACCCCCATGTATGTCGTGAAGGAGATTTAATCCTTCTCTCTGTGATATACATCGCATGAGAACCCCTTGAGTACATATTTTGTAGAGGACCCCTTCGACCAAAGTATACATTTTAGTCTTACGGGATAAACAATCTGCCTCGAGATCATCATTGGGTACTGTACCCTTCTGAAGATACTCGTAGATGGGATTCATCTAGGTATCCTTGTATTTTAGAGAGGTTGTCTCGATAGAAAATGTTTCTGGTGTTTCGACCAGAGACGACTTCTAGAGTTATTCCAAGAAGACTCCTTTTAGTACTTGTGATCGGGAAGAAGCCATTTGAGCTAACTGGGTCAACGAGGAAATTATCCTTTCAAGGGATATATTGTACCTCAAAACCAAAAAATGCTTTTCAAGCTTTCTAACTTTCGATAAGTACCGAGACATGGTCGGATTAGAGCACTGGTACTCTTTTTCGACCTAATTCACGACTAGTTGAGAGTCTCCTCTAACAAGTAGTTGTCGAATCCTGAGCGCTTTCGCTGCTCGTATGCTAGCCAACAAACCTCCGTATTCTGCCACGTTGTTAGTGATAGGAAAGTTTAATTGAATAGCATACTTTAAGGTCTCTCTCGTAGGAGATTCCAGGACCACCCTAGCCCCCGAGCCACTTAGCATAAGTGACCCGTCAAAGTACATCATCCACTGATTGTGGGAATTGTACTACGGATCCTGAACAGGTTCAGGATTTGTCCATTCGGCCACAAAGTCTACCAAGATCTGAGATTTAATGGCCGTTCAGGACATGAAATGGAGGTCGAACTCCCCAAGTTTGATCGACTATTTTTCCATGTGTCCCGCTGCTTCCCTGTTCTGGAGGACCTCTTCTAAGGGAAACTCAGATAACACAATTGTCTTGTGCGCCTGAAAATAATGCCTCGGTTTTCTCGAAGACATGAGGAGAGCATATAAAAGTTTTTGGACATA
This sequence comes from Phyllostachys edulis, assembly GCA_036346405.1. Taxonomy (NCBI): domain Eukaryota; kingdom Viridiplantae; phylum Streptophyta; class Magnoliopsida; order Poales; family Poaceae; genus Phyllostachys; species Phyllostachys edulis. The sequence continues at coordinate 16,745,604 of CM070547.1, forward strand.
AGGGTAGCACTCCTTAGGCCTATGTAAAACTTCACCTACATAGTAAATTGGTCATTGAACGTTTTCACGTTCGGCAACTAGTACTGCGCTTACCGCCTGTGGCGTGGCAGCTAGATATATTAAGAGCATCTCTTCCGATTCAGAAAACCATAATAGGTGTAGTCGTAAGATACCTTTTGACATCCTCAAAGGCATTGTTTGCCTCTTCTGACCACTCGAAGCCCTCATGCTTTCTTAGAAGTTTGAAGAAAGAAAGTCTTTTTTCTCCCAGTCGTGCGATGAAACGACTTAAAGCTGCCATGCATCCTGTGAGTTTCTAAACTTCTTTCTTCGTGGACAGAGGGCGTATTTGTTCAATGGCCTTTATCTTTTCAGGATTTTCTTTGATTCCTCGTGCAGAGACAAGTAATCCAAGCAATTTTCCTGACGAGACTCCGAATACTCACTTCTCAGGATTGAGTTTCAAGCGGTGCTTTCTGAGGTTGTCGAATGTTTCTTGCAGATCAAAAATATGATTAAGTCACTTGATACTTTTTACGACTAGATTATCAACATAGGCTTCCAAATTTCGGCCTAGTTGAGGTGAAAAAGTCGTTTGCATCAAGTGTTGAAAAGAAGCGCTAGCATTTTTTTAGACCAAATGATATTTTAACATAGCAAAATATTCCGAATGGTGTAATAAATATGGTCTTTTCTTCATCATCTAAACACATACTAATATGATGATAACTAGAATATGCATCTAGAAAATTTAATATTTCACAACCAGTAGTAGAGTCAACCAACTGATCAATATGAGAAAGAGGAAAAATTATCTTTTGGACAAGCTTTATTGAGATCAGTAAAGTCTACACACATATGCCACTTACTATTAGACTTTCTAACCATTATAGGGTTAGCCAACCACTTCGGGTGGTCGACTTCTCTTATAAAGCCTGCTCTAAATAGCTTGTCCAATTCTGATCTAATAGCATCTCATCGATCATGTGCAAATCTCCGTAATTTTTATTTTACAGGTTTCTTGTCTGGTCGTAAAGCTAGTCTGTGCTCGATCACCTCCCCAGAAACTTCGAGCATATTGGATGCTTGCCATGCGAAGACATCTTTGTTAGCTTGGAGGAAAGTGACGAGGATGTCTTCCTATTTAGGGTCGGAAGTATCCCCAATGCGAACAGTCTTCGAAGGCTCCTTTGGATCCAGCAGAACTTCTTTGACTTGATCGTTCGGCTTTGACGCAGCTTTAGGCTTCGACTGCTTGGTTGAAGGCGGCCCCTTGCTTACTTCTCGAGTTAATATCTAGCCAACCATCTCGAGGGATCGACAGACGCATGTAAGCGCCATCTTTTTATCACAACATATTGTGATAACTCCTTTAGGACCTGGCATCTTAAGACATTGATAACTATAACGAGCAGCCATTAGGAATCGTGGCAAAGTTGGTCGTCCGAGTATGGTATTGTATGCCATGTCGAAATCGACCACATCAAAAGAAATTTTTTTGTCCTGAAGTTGTTTGGAGAACCAAACGTTACAGGAAGAGAAACTTGACCAATTGGTTTGGCCGAAGACCCCGGTATGATCCTATGGAAAGAGTATTGTAGTGGTTTTACTTTGGTCCTAGGTACTTGCATTTCATCCAGGGCACTCGTAAACAGAATATTTAATAAACTGCCACCATCAACTAACACTCGATTTAGTTGATAGTTGTTGATGGTGGGCTCGACCACGATCGAAAACCGACCTGGTCGAGTGGAAGGGATCGGACAGTCACCCCTCTTGAAAGAGATGGTAACTTTCGACCACTTCGGTAATTTACTGACAAGAGGAGGGTCACTGGAGTTTACCTCGCGTTCGATAGCCTTGAGCTGTCATTTTGACTCATATGCCGAAGATCTCCCGTAGATGTGATCGATGGTGTGCTTCGGATCCTGAAACGACATCTCCTTATCGTCGTCCGACTGCTTTCGACCACTTGTTTGCCCTACCTCCTTGAGTGTAGGAAGTGGTCCTTTGCTGGTATAATAGTTCTCAAGTTTTTGTTGGAAAACTCGGCAATTGTGAAGGTCACGTCCTTCCTTTTTATGGAAAGGACACCACCTAGGCTTGTCATTCTTCCGCTCAGGGCGTTTGTCCTTTCCTTGGTCGGAGTATGGTTTGGAATTCCGAGGCTCCTTATCGCTTATGGCCAAGACTTTCTTGGAACTGTTGACTTGAGGTGCCTTTGGCCTTATTCTTGGATTTCTTGGCCTTCTTATCCTTCTTTTTGCTACTTTCGCTCGCTTCTTGAGGAATTTTATCGTCTCGATCGATGGTTTTGTTCCACTCGACTGCTTTAGCAGCAGTCGCATATTGATCGGCTATCTCAAAGAGCTCGGCTGTAACATCCCAAATGTATAATTAGGGTTTGTTCAAGTATAATTATATGTGTAGAAATTAAAACATTTTCTCACATCTTGAAAACCCCTAATCTCTCCTGTGATTCTAGTCCAAGAGTTGTGTAATCCAAAAACACAAAGCTCTTGTTGACCAAAAGTCAAACTCCTTTTCCAATTATCTTAAATCTTGTGCCAAACATTTGGAAAATATTTTCCTTGGTCCTAAAACTAATGTGGGACCCCTCTGAAAAATATCACAAGTTGTAAAACTTGTTTGATAAATTTTGGAGGTAAAACAAATCCTTGAACAACCTTCATGAATTTCCTGAGAAAAATGCATTGCATAATAACCTCTAGAAATTTTATGTAAGGTGAATCTTAATGTCAGCAAGCTCCAGTTAAAATTTCATAAATTTTGGAGCTCAATTGCAATTCAAACAACCTGCAAAATCTCATTATTGAAATTGAATTTAAAAGCTTGGTATCGTTCCTTGGGCTAGCCACTTTCCCAAAGTCGTCCATTTCAACCTTTTCTCCCTCGCTCGTCAGACCTCCTCTCCACCTTGATCAGTCGTGGCCGTTGGATTAACATCCAACCGCCACGACCTCCTCCTCACTAATCTGACCAAGTCCTCCCCACTCACATGAGGTCTTGGGCTCTTGGTCACCGGATCAAAATCCATGGCCATGACCTCCCCGCGCTCAAACTACTTAGACCTCCCTTTGCACTCACTTGAGGTCGTGGCAGGTTGGATCAATCCAAAGGCCACGACCTCCTCTGCAAACCATCGCTGCGTGGATCTTCCACCTTGTTGAGGTCATCGCCCTTGGATCAAAAATCCATGGCCATGACCTCCCCTCACTGTTAAACTAAGCAAACCTCCCCCATCTCATGTTGTGCACCGTTGGATTTAAAATCCACGGTCACGACCTCCTCCTTGTCTTGTGCGCATTAGACCTCCCCGCGCACGTGAGGTCGTAGCCCTTAGATTTAAATCTAAAGGCCATGATTTCCACAGTGCGTTATGCAAGCTCAGACCTCCCTCTTTTGATCGTAACTGTTGGATCAAAAATCCAAAGGTCCCGACCTCCCTTGCCTTTTTGCGCAACGTCTCGCACCTCCTCGCCCTCTCATCACCATTAGATCTTAACTCGATGGCCATAACCTCTTGTGCGCTACGCGTAGTGCTAAGACCTCCCCTTTGGTTGTGCGCCCTTGGATTTAAATCCAAAGGCCATGACCTCCCCCTCATGCTCTTAAGTTCATGTGCGGTTAAGACCTCACAGGAGGTCCGCACCGTTGGATTGAGATCCAACGCCGTGGACCTCCTGTCCCTTTTTCCACGTGCGCATTCGCATGATGGAAATCGGAGGGTCACGACCTCCCCAGTCCAGATCCAATGGCTGTGATCTCCTCCTTCCCCTTTTAAAAACTTACCGTTTCGATTTAGATCTGAGGGTCACGACCTCCCCCTCATTTCTAATCGGACGGTGGTGGGCAACTCTGTTCTTCTCCTAGCTCTGGCCTTGCAGACGCCATGGCGATGGAGGAGGCAAGGATCTGTCTTGTCCCAACGGCTCTTTGCTGCCAAAGATTTAATGTGGGTCGGTGCTTTTCCCCCAAAGTCATTGTGCGAGCTGTTCTCGTCACCTCCACGTCTGTCCCAAGCCGTGGACCTCCCTTGGGCTAAGCTCACCATGAGCTTAACCCGTGGTCCAGGACCTCTTTTTGCCCTAGCTATAAAACCCCCCACTGTTGCCTTTGGCTTCTTTTACACACCATTGAGCTTGGCCTTGCTTGTGCTTGGCTGAGCATCCCCTCCACTGACCTCCCCTTTTTTTTTGGCCGCCATTGTTGAAGCTTGGAGCCCTCGGTGGCACAAAGGTTCCAAAGGCTCCCTCTTCAACCTCTTGCTCACTTTGTGCTCCCTGCACCTCTGGAGTTAACCCTAACCTCGGTTGGTTGACATTTTCAAGAGGCTCGACTTGGAGCTTGAGTTTGGAGTTGGCCGTGGAGCAACCCTTCTTCCCCAACTCCGTCCTCCACGCCCCCAACCTCCTCGGCACCTCCGCGACCTCCGTAACCCTCTTGGTAGTCCCAGTAATGCTTGGCACCAGCGTGTATGTTGTTGCGGAGCTTTTCTTGGGCACACGCTTGAATGTACTACCGCGGAGCTCATTATCGCTGTTTGTGTTTTTGCGCCGCCAATCTACGGCTCGTCGCCGTTCAGGGCCACCCCCGCAGCCGGGAATGGTCCTGGCGTGTGCGCAACACTATTGCGCACACGTTGGTGCCCTTGGATGGCGCCGGCGAGGTCCTCATCGCCGGCGACAAGCCTTGGGAGCCTCTCGGGGTTTTGTCGGACGACAATGGCACCGTGCCGTTGTCGTTAGGACAAAGATCTCCCCCTTAAATGCGATCATCATTGCTTAGCATTGGTAAACTTCGGTCACCTTTAATGCCTTGTTTTACGTCCTTGTTGCGCAATTAAGGCCGACGCCTAATCTCCTGCAGCGTGCATCTCTGGGACCTCTTTGCCAAAGGACCACCCGTGGACTTTTGGCAAAACCTCCCAAAGACCTCCTCGGGGTCCTCTTTGCAAAGACCACCCCGGGTCTTTTGTAGGGACAACCCCAGACCTCCTCCTCGCGATCTTGACCACTAGGACCTCCTTGTGGGAGATCTTAGCCGCTGAGGTCCTCCCCTGTTGATCTCCACCGTAGGACCTCCCCGAGGTCCTCTTAACCTTGTGGACCTCCTCGGGTAAATCTTAGCCGCCTGCACCTCCCAAAGGGAAATCTGAGCCGCTTAGGACCTCCCTTTGTTAGATCTTGGCCGCTCAGACCACCCCAAGTGGATCTGAACCGCCCGGAGACCTCCTTGTTGTTGTCTTGACCGTTAAGGTCCTCCCCGGGACAATCTAGACCATGAAGGTCCTCCTTGAAAATCTGGACCGTCCCAGACCTCCCCGTGAGGTCTTGACGATGTAGATCTTCCTTGGGGAGATCTTAGTAGTTTAGATCTTCCTTTGGAAGATCTCACCGCCCAGACCTCCCTTGTTTGATCTGGACCGTCCGGTCCTCCCTCATGTGTTGTGGTTCGTTGGATACGGTATCAATGGCCACGACCTCCCTCTGTTCTTGGCGTGGCGTGGGGGAGGACATGGACCGTTGATCCAAGATCAACGGCCCATGTTCTCTGGACTCTACAAAGCGTCGCTGCTTTCTCTCTGGAGGTCTTGGGCCGTTTGATTTAGATCAACGGTTCACGTCCTCCCCCTCTCTTTTGGTTTTAGAAATTCCAGTGAACTCTTAATTATAAACGGAAATAAGGTATAAACTTTAGAATCCCATATCTTTTTCATTTTAAATCCAATTGAGGTCATTCAAATTGTGTTAGCTCTGTCTTGGACTTGACTTTAATCCAAAAATGATTGTAAGTTGAGTTCAGCTCCAGAGCACAGTTTTGCCATTAGATTTTAAAACTCACTTTAAATATACACTCAAAATAATGTCTAACTTGTAAAATACATAACTAATGCTCTGTAGATTATTTTTGAGTGAATCCAACTTTGTTGGTTTCCTCTATTAATGAACTCACTGAGAAAATTAGTTTTGAGCATGTTGCTGTTATGAAAATGAGGACTTGTGCATTATAATTTTGTTCAAGTTCTTGTTTTTGAAAAATTGTAAAAAGGTGCAATATAGCTCCAAATGAGATGAACTCAATTGTGTTATTCATCTCATGAGGTGCTGGTTTTACAGTAAAAATCTCAGCATCACCACTTTTCTAGAAAATGTTGCCTCATAATTAAATTAGTGAATAGTGCAGTTTGGTATTTTTTAGGGCTGAGCAGAATTGTTTTGCTCATAACTTTTGCATTGAGAATCCAAATCAGTTGGTTCTTGTTGCAAAATTCCCTAAAAATCACCCTCTTGCTTCTGTAGAAAATTCAGAGTGTTTGGAGTTTGTTTGCTGTGTTGTCTTTGTTGTTTTCGTCGTTCTTATCGAATCTTTTCGTCTTTTCGATTAGGTGCCGATGAGTGTATTGATTCCGTGAGTGATCCTCAGCAACAATTTGTCCAGCAACAACAAGGCAAGCAGTTTGATCATTTCCATCATTGTCCCATTACTTTAAAGTCTAATATTTTGTTTAACTTGTATGTATGCATGCTTTTGTGTCAAAGTATTTTATCGCTTAGAGGTAGCTATTCCTATTGCATAGTTGCCCTAAATTGTTACCCCCGCCACAAACCATAAGTTACTAATATCGCTGGTGAATTAGAGCCCGTGATTTAATTATGCTCTTTTATTGCTTTTACGGTGTCATGCTTAGCAATGCTTAGATAACGGTAGAAATGGGCGGTTTATCGACATTATGTCGATAACCTTGATCACAAAAAAACTATCATTCCATTATGTCCCTTGTATGATTTGTAAACAAATAAAAATGAAAACCAAACTGTTTGACTTGGGCACAATGGATGTTGGTGTGATCTGTTGGGTGTGAACGGAATGGTGCCTAAGTCCCTAAGGACCGAGTTACTTGGGTCACTAAGCCAAGCGCTTTTGCATGCTAACCACACGAGGGGGATATGGGACCTCTCTTGACTAAGTACTTTGGAAGGTGTTAATTATGAGCTGGTCGGTGGGTATGTTTTAATAAAATGTGTGTGTGTGTGTTGGGAGGGAGCATTAATGCACCGCTTAGGTCTGTCTAATGTGTCCTTATCCCCGTGGGAGGCGGCTCTTAATTAGCATCATCCATTGGAAATGTCTCGTAGGACTTAGCCGTGCCGGCATACCAAAGGTAGTGTGCTTAAAGGAAAGGCGGTCTGACGTGTGGGTACATTGGTACACCCCTGCAGGGTTAAAACTATTCGAATAGCCTCGTCCTAGGTTATGGACATGCTTGGTAAGGTCGTTCAAGAACTAGTCTCAACCATTTAATTAAAACTTGATGGGTTGGTATGAATGGATGTTCATGCTATTGTTGTGGTGACTATTGGGTTAGTCACTTCCAGGTTGATCTTGTTGTTGTTATTATGTTACTATCTCGTTGTTATTTCAACAATTAAAATGCTTTGCCAAATTGCCTTCAATCTATTATGTTATTGCAAATGAAACTTGCTTTATGCTAAAATGAGTCCAAAGCCTCATCCACTTAAATAAAGCTTGCATGTAGCTATTTATAGTTCTGTTATCTCACACGTAAGTCTTGCGGAGTACTTTATGTACTCATCTCGCCCGTGGTTGTGGCATTTTGTGGCTTTTGTTGCAGAGGAAGGAGGTGAGCCCCAAGGGCTTCACTCTTAAGTAGATGTGCTTCGGGTTTGACGACTAGCTTGGCGGTCCGGTTAGTTGCCTTGTGGGTAAAGGCACACTAATTGGCTTTTGTTATGGCCATCTTATGGCACTTTTTGCTTCATTGTTTATTTAGTTTTGTATTGGTTATTTGGCCGGTCGGCCTCTTTTTTAAATAACTATCATTTATTAATATTAACTTCGGTTTGTTGCTTATGTACTATGTGTTGTATGGAATTGATACATTCTTTTGTTATGAGGTATGTATAACGCATGCGGGAGTATACATCTCTCGAGACTGGGTTTATTTGGTTGATAATACTAGGGTCAATTGGATGACTAAGTATTATGAGCCTAATAAATCCGGGTGCTCACATCGGCGATAGTAGCCGGAGGATTTAAAGTGATATCCTCTGTGATCCTTCTACTACGGACTCCCTGCTTAAATGCTCTGATAACAAAAGAATCAGAAACTTCAAGTATAGAAGTACGAACCTGACTGAAACGTCTGATGAATTGGCGTAAGGTCTCATGATCATTCTGCCTCATCCTGTGCAGGTCGTCCTCATTCCCGGGACGATGGTATGTGCCTTGGAAGTTGGCCAGCAATAGGTCGTAGAGGTGTTGCCATGAATAGATCGACCCTAGTGGTTGGTTTAATAACCACGATCGAGCAGATCCTTCGAGCACAGTAGGAAGGTAGTTTGCTATGATATGTTGTCCTCCTGTTGCTGCTTAAATAGTGGTCGTGTATATATGAAGAAATTCTATGGGATTCCGTGACCCATCAAACTTCTCTATGTTCACTGGTCGAAACCGCGGCGGCCAGTGAACTACTCGGAGATCAGATGAAAACGCCCGATATCCGGTAATGACATCATGATGCCTCCTTTATGAGAAAGAAGGGTTGACGTCACTAGGTGATCGTACACGACGATACCCGGTTGTAGGCGGACCCAACCTATGATAGGTCTCGGTCCTACAAGGGTAATACTCCTCGTATTCCATCTGCGGTTGCATATTTCGGGGTCAAAGTGGTGAATGATCACCTCCCGTGAGAGCTAGTCGACCATCAGAAGTTCGAAGAACTCTTCTCCGACCGAAGTTATGGTTAGGAGAGTAACGTGACCTGTTGTCGTACTGATCTCCATGAGGTGAGTTGTTCGAGCGACTGGTATTCGATGTAGTCGTCCCGGTACGACTTCCATAATGGTGTCGGCGAGGTTGCTCAAGTCTAGCCATAGTGCTCCGAAGTCTTCATGTGATCTCTTCAGCGAAGAGGTCGTAACCTGGCGCTCGTCCAAGTTCTTGAGTTGCGTTCTCGAGCAGGTCATTGATATGCTGAAGTTGTCGAGCCTCCCCTGACCAATATTGAATAAGCCCAGGCAGAGTTCTCTGGGCTGTAATTCTTCTCCTCTGGATAGTCTCAGGATCTTCCACATCTAAGGTTGCTTGAGTTTGCCTCAATGGAGAGCAATCATTTCAAGGATTTCTCCCACGCTCATTAGAGTGTTGATGTTGTTCATCGCCGGAGGCGTCCTCGCCATCACTATGAGAGGTCGTAGTGTGTAAGAGTTGGGGAGCATCCTCAGTTCGGCCTCTAGGAGAGCGACTAGGATCTGAGGGGAGGACGAAGACCTCCTCGATATGATTTCCACTTGCGCTTGAGGCCTCCTGGCTTGAGGAGTAGTCGAACGACAACGCCCCGCGACTTGGAGCAAGCTCCTCCAAGAAGAGGAATTCTGGGTTATAACTGTCTCCATCCGTAGGTGAGCCCTACAAGGGTACGGTCGAATCCGCAGGAAAAGCGTGCTCGACCATATCCTTTGCGGGGGTAACCGGAGAGTGACGACCACCAGATGCGAATGGAGTCCCGGAACCATGGCTTCTAGGACTTGTCGCGCCAGGTCAGATGACCACAAACGGACTTGAACACTTGGAGGGGGAACCCTCATTATGTTCTGTGTCTGCCTTGACACAGTCCAGATTGTGGTCGGGTGGACCCTTGCCCTTTGAGGAATTTGGTTCCTTATTTGGATGTACTATTGTGGGAGAAAAGGATCCTTCCGCAACTCTGTCTGTGGTATGGTCTCCTGGATCTGGTGAAAGATCCCTGTAGGCGGCATTACCATCGGACGAAATAATACTCTACTCATATTCATAGCAGGCATCCATGTCGAGTCCTGCATAGTCGGTCAAGTCGAACCAATTCTCCTCGTTCAACTCTCCTTCCATGGAAGCATTAGAGTCGAGAGAATAAAGAGAACTTGCCGAAAAGGAATCACCGGAAACTCCCCACGGTCGGTGCCAGCTGTCGATGTTTTACTATCGATCTTACGAATGAATGAATATTTGGGGGTCTCCTAGATTTAGAATCACGCAGAGGATGATATAGGGATTTTATATAGGTTCAGACCTTCTCCGGAGAGAATAACAACCCTACTCCTGTTGTACTGTATTGAGTGTACTATTTACAATCAAAAGAAAAACTAAAGCCTAATGTCATGTGTTCCAGATTGCTCCTCTCTTGATTGCCTTCTTCTTACCTCTGTCCACCGACTTTATCCTTTATATAGCGCATGGAGAGGTGGCAGTTCCCCCAAGCCCAGAGACGTCCCAACATTCCAAATAATGAACCGTTGGTGGAGGTTGCTGCTAGAGAAATAATTTTTCCACGTTGCCAGGTAGTTATTGTCAGAGACAAAGGTATAAAACATGCAGTTATTCATAGAGAATAACAATGTATGTTAACTGCCCTGTGTGTTAAATGCGGCGCATAAAACTCCCTAATCGACTGGGCCCACATACCTGCAGGCGTTATCGATGATAGGGCGGTCGTAACTGACTAGGTTGTGGAGAGACTTACGACCATAAGGTGCTCGTAGAGAAAACTCACAACCTAAGATGAGTCATAGAAATGCTTACGACTAGATACTAGTCATAGAAAAAACTTACGACTAGGGGATGTTCATAGTAAGACTTTCAACCACTCGGTTAAGCTTCTCCTTTATGAATGGTAAAGGGTATACTTGCGAGTAATATAAAGATATTGCTATCTATAATATGAATTACAGATAAATAATTAAATAAGGATTATTAGATCCTCGTCAGTCTGTATGCCCACTATCTCCCACCTCCCCATCTCCCAAGTCCCAACTGCAACATACGGTCTGCTCACCTATCTCCTCAAATCCTTCCCCTTCTACATCCCCTGTACAAACGCACCACCAATGATCTCAATCCCTTTGTCGATGCTGATGCCTTGCTTGAGTCACCACCGTCCTCACTGGTCGTCAAGAAGATTTGGCGCTATTGTCCTCGCCTGTCGTCGTACAGATCTGGTGCCATCGACGTCCATGCTCGGGTCCCCACAATACCTGCCGGTGACACCTGGGGGAAGCGGAGCACGCGAGGACGAGGGCAACAGAAGGAGCCGAGGGTGAACAGAGAAGGGGGCAGGTGGGTGAAGCGATGGCGACGCTTGACCAGGGGTGACGGCAGGTGAAGAGGAGCGGGATGCCATGTGCAACCTCCTTGGCCAGCTTCGGTCGGGTGTTCATCTACGCGTTAGCCCCGAATGGATCCACAGGCTTAAGAGTACATGCCTCCCCCTCCCCATCTTCCTCTCATTCTACTGGCTAATTCTACAAGATAATTGTTCATCTCCCTAAATTGCATAATTGATCTGGGTTACTTTTGATTGATGCTAAAAGTGCATGCGCACATCAAATTGTTCCAGTTTAATTTTTCATGCCATGTGACCTATGAGCTTTCATTTCGATTCAATTGTTATGTTCCCAACTATTGGGATAACTAAAACTGATCAGGAAATTGATTTGACCATGCAGACACCATGTTGTAAGAGACGAGCAACCACTGAGCGCTATTCGAGGAGCTTGCTAGGGAAGATAGCTCCAACCTAGCCATGGTCCCATGGGCGCCCTCCCAATCCAAACAGCCTCCACAGCCTTGGCAATAGTGTCAGAGATGATGGATGTCGGCGCCGAGGACAGCGAAGGCATGTCCATGGAGGTCAAGTGGGACATGTGTGATCAGCTCGTGACCGCCGACGTACAGTAGGGTAAGGCGCTCCACCAGTGGTTGTAGCACTGCATGGTACAATAGCCACTCAAGGCGGCGAGCTACCAGCCGAACCCGGTGACGTGGTCATTGTGAAGTGCACGACATGACGACTGTAGCATGTAGTACCACAAGAGCATCAGATGGAAGTGGTAGGAGAAATGCAGGTGTTGGTAGTAGTGTACCTCCATTGTGGCCTTGATTCGCTTCCTGCTCGTGCTGGCCATTTCTTGTTTTGGTAGCACGACCTTGAGCAGGAGAGGGGTTGAGGTAAGATGTTGTTGTCCGTTTTAGCTGGCGGTAGTGGAGTTCTTGTGCATGGGCTTCCTGGGATCTGAACGCTGGGAACCTTGTTAGATCATGTTGTTTTCTCCCAGTTTGGTTGGATCAAAGGAGGTTTCGTCAACATTTTGATCTCAAGCATGTTGTGTTCTAGCATCGATCAATGGAAAGGGCATGGTGGTAGGAGTACTAGATTTCTTCTTCTTCTTTTCACTACTAATAGAAGAAGGGGTTTACCTCTGCACAGTGGGAAATCCTCCCACCCCTTCCTCCCCCACGACTCGTGAGTGTGTCCATGTCGGCGATAGGAGGAGGTAGCGGGGAGGGGAGGCAGCGGTGCGGTAAGGCGGTGTCGGGGACGGGAGAAGGCAACAGGAGGGAAGGGAGGAGAGAAGGTGGCGTTGGGGAAGGGAGGGGGTAGCAACGGCGCACGAGGAAGAGGCAAGGATGAAGACATCCTTCCCTTGCCACGCTGCCGTCTATAGTTCACTGCACCGCGTCCTCTTCGTCCTAATCCTCCCCTGCATCACCGCTGCCTTCTGCTCCGCGTCAGCCAAGCAAGCATCGCCGCCTCCTTACTTACCACCACCACGCTGCCACCGCCTCCTGCCCCCGGCCTCCCACCTCCTAGCCATGATGTGCCTGGCGAGGGCTGCATAGGCCAATGGCTGTGAGAATGGAGTTGCGACTTAGGTTCAGGGTGGAAGAAGGTGGTGGTCGACGTGTAGCCCTCTTCCTTGCCGGGTGGTGGCTGAAAATGGGTAGCGCGTCGGGGAAAGAAGTCAAAATCAACTTTAATTTCTAAAAGTATACAATCTATGAGCTCAAAATTTTAAATTTCGGGTAGTAGTAGTAGCAGGTGATGCAATAGGCGGAGATAATGTTTTTGTTTATACATGTGTGAAAGAAGTTTGTTATTTATTATGCGGTTTAGGATCCCATCTGCTGATATGCACCATTCTCTTTTGAGGTTCCGTTGCAACGCATGAGTGCCCTACTAGTATCTCTTGAAAGCTAAATTGTTAGCAGTAACTCCCTCTCTCTCCTTTTTGAAACCTGATCTGAACCGTGGCTATTGGCTACAAGCCTACAAGACAGGGGTATCGTACCAGTTGGACTATCCACTCGACGAATTTTTGCTAGTATTGTCACCTTTGCATATCGTATATACAGAAATAGGCGTACAAAATTTTCTTAGTCAAAACTAGCACTGCTCAGACGGCCACCGTCGGCGGGCGCCCGATCGCCACATCGCCAAGGCCACACGGCATTGTCTTGATCGCACCCCAGCCGCCACGTGTCCACTTAGGGTTAGGGTTAGGGTTTAAGCGGCGATTTTCGTTTCAATTTTAAAATATAGCAAACGACTTCAAAAAATTATAAAATTTTACGTGGAGCACCCCGACACAGTGCACTTGCTTGTGCAAATTTTTCATAATTTATTCATCCAGAACTGCAGCTCAAGTTTTTTATTATCTTCTTCATCTCCGCCAAGATGTGCTTTAAGTTTTTTTATATCCCGCCGGGGTTCTATCTGGGCTGCGGAGGGCGGCCTCCGATGCGCTCTGGACGCGCTGCGCCCGCTCCAACTGTAGTGACATACGTAACATGTTCATTAATGAAGATTACGAATGTCGTCAATGAAATGACTAAAGATTGTGTCTTACGGTGTCGTCACGCCGCGAAACGCTGTGACGATCATACGTGTGGCAGAGGCTCTTGTGGTGCGTCTGCGATGTCACCCGGTCCGGGCGCTCTGGTGGAGGAATGGTGAGTCTTGCGCGCGTCTGTGGCACGTACCACTCCAAGTACGCACCATACATCTCATGGTCATATGGACACAGCTCATTCCAGACATCAATGTGCGCGCTGTCCGTCCATGCTGTAGTCCACTCCTCTTGGACCGGGCGCTAGTCCTGAGTATGCCCACCCGCCCTCGATTGCCTGCATTTTCGGAAGAATTGATGTTAGAAAAGAAGATGTAAGGACTGTAAACATTACTCGGATGAAGTTTGACTCACAGGTGTACGACTCGCTGTAGGAGCCTGCCGTCTAGGGGGGCACGATCTGGTACTGACCAAACTATTGCATTACACGCTACGGCGCGTAAGGCTCTACCATATGTGCGAACACCATGTGGCAGGTCGTCGTCTACAGTCCTATGTCCTGGAGGCATTGCACGGACAACCCGTGTGGTGCTACCGCGCATAGAAAATCTGGATACCATGGACACCAGATGATGTCGCTCTCATGCAACGACTCGAAATCGTTGTGGTACAACACGTAGCACCTCAGCGGCCTGTCCTTGGCCTAGCGCAGACGGCCAGTAGTCCACCGTGAGCCCATGGGGGGCATACGGGTGCACCGCTACCTCGATGGACGGCCGTCCAACCGGGAAGTGCTCCTAACTCCACAGCTACAGGAGCATGTAGCAGAGGGCCAGGCTGGGGGTACCACCGATGTCACGCCACGAAGCGTCACACAACCCCCGGTATGTGGTGCAAAGGACAGCTGACCCCTAGCTATACTGAGGCACCAGCCCAGTCCCTGCGTCAACCAGCAACTCGGCGAGGCTAACGTAGCTGGGGTAGCACCGTCGCCCTGCGTGGTTGGAAACAGGACCCAACCAAAGAGCTGAAGAAGGTAACCAACGAGGTGCGTCCTAACGACCTCGTCAGGTGCACCCTGTGGGCAATCATTAAACTACCTCAGCCAAGCTTGGAGGACGCCACGTGCACCCTTCGGGAGAGGTTGATCGAACCGCTGCTCTAGCCTGGCCTTCTAATGCACCAGCGAAGGGCCTAGAATAAGCGGCTCACCCTGGATCAGGAGACCGGTCAAGAGCGAGACGTCCTGCAGTGTGACCATCATCTTATCCCACCGAAAGTGGAAGGTGTGTGTCTTGGGCCTCCACCTGTCAACAAGTGCCGATAGCAGGCTAGCATCTAGGAGGAACCGGCATCCGAGGGACACCAGCCTCGCAAGGGGCAACAAACCCGTGCCCCCGGGGGATCGGGACATAGCGACCGTCCAACTCCCAGAAATCCCTCCCCGCCCGAAGTTGCAGGGGTGAAGGGTCATCGGTGTCACCAACGATCCACAGCTTGCACCGGTGGTCTTCATCGTAGAAGTGTTCGAGAAGCGCCGGTAGAGACATGGCTTGCAACACATGAAATAGACAGAATATTAGTGAGAAGATTGATAATGACCATAAAATAACTAGCACGAAATAATTAGCTGCATGAATAACTAGCGAAGGCATCTTTGCCGTTATTTTTCTATTTTCTAATTGTTTAAAACTAATTAATTAATACAAACCAATTATTTCGTAACTAATTAACCTCGCCTCAATAATTACACATGTTAACCCATGTTCTTTCCCTTTGCTAAAAAAATATTAATTGCATATGTGTGTGTTCATTGCACGGTGCATGCATACTTGAGTACATAGCAACTAATTGCTTCCATGATAACTAGCAGTGGATACTATCATTATTTTAGCCAACATGTGCATGCATACTAGAATAACTTGTATGTCATTATGAACTACCACGAAATAATTAGTTACATGAATAACTAGCGGTGCATGCTTTCATTATTTTGGTAGTTTCTAATTGTTTAAAACTAATTAATTAAGACAAACTAATTATTTACGTAACATTAGGTAAATCGGTTTCTAATGAAGAATTTACGAACAACAAAAAATTGCTAAACCTAGCGAAGCTACTTAAGTACGCTTCTTGGTAAATTGATAAGCCTAGCAAACCTAGCACCTAACTAGTTAAGTACGTAGTTAATAAATAGTTTGCGAACAACAAAAAATCGATGGAGAAAACAATTACCTGCTAAATTGGCTTATAATAACGGCGGCGGTTAATAAGGCTAAAATGTCCTCGAAAATATAATCAACATAGAGAGCAACCGAAAGAGAGAGCGAGCGAAAGAGCGAGTGAGCGATTGCGAAATGAAATCGCGCTCGCCGCTCGCTAATTTATAGCTGAGAGGGAATCCTTCCTCGCGTGCGATCGCTAATTTTGCATGCGGCAGACAACGATTAGACGGGTGAGACATGGAATTGAAAGATGTGATGGGATGACAAGATTGGTTGATGGAGCTTTCGGTGGAAAGACAGATTGATTGGTGCTTTAGGTAAAAAGAAAGGCGAGGGTGAAACCGAAACCCTAATCGGGAGAGAGAGCATGTGACGGTTCTGGATGAATAAAATTATGGCAAATTTACACAATTAAGTGCACTGTGTTGAGGTGCTCCACGTAAAATTTCATAATTTTTTGAAGTCGTTTGCTATATTTTAAAATTGAAATAAAAATCGCCGTTTAAACCCTAACCCTAATTCCTAATTACGGCTTAAACCCTAACCTTAACCTTAAGTGGACACGCGGCGGCGTGACCGCACGGCAGCTGTGTGAATGGGGCGATGTGACGGCTAGAGACGCACCGCTGCACGACGGCCGTATGGATAGGTGCTAGTTTTGAAAAAAAAATTTTGTACGCTATTTCTATATATATGGCACGCAAAACTGACAGTACCGGAAAAAAATTCGCCGCTCGACCGCGCGAACATGAATTGGTTTGAACTACGTGGTGGTAGGACCAAGTGACGCCTAACATCGAGGCTTTGAATATGCCGTAATGTGATGGATGTCTCTGCGATCCTTTTTGAGATGATTTTTTTTTTTTACCTTGTAGGCAGGCTGTCTACAGCTTTTTAATTAAGTGGAGAAAAAAAAGGTAATCGCGTATCTCTATCTAACTGATCTTGTGGATCAATGCTCTTCAATCGTGCCTCCATATGAGGTTGTCCTTCGTTGTCAAATTGGCACTAGTTGCGTCTCGGGGAAAACAGCTGGCACTAGTTGCGTCTCGGAGAAAACAGCTACCATATTTTTCTAGGAAAATGGCTGGCTCACCGCTCAGCGCTCACGTACGCTACGAGTGATTATGGCACCATCAAGACGATTGAAATTAGTTCAGAATCAGAATAATCCAAGGAATACCGACCGACACATCAAGATGACGGCAATTACAAAGTTCAGAATAGTCCAATTATGCCGCGAAAACAAGAAAAAAATAATGCTGTTACAGCTCACATGAAAGGTAATATAGTCCTTTCAGAATGCAGAAAATATGGCCATCAAGCATGACTTGTTGCTATCGAAGTGAAATGCACAATTAGTTTGCATCGATAAGAACTGATGCACAAGATATTTTCTTTATTAAGATAGACCGTCCAAGTGTTAATCTTGTGCATTTTAAGGTCCTAACCTGCTAGTTGCATTATTTGATAAATAATTGTGCAAAATTTGCTTCTCCATTTTTACAAATCTATGAACAAATCAACAATCACCATTCAAACAAAATTGATATTGTTTATAAGTCTATTCACTATTTGACAATCGACACATTCACAACTGACAACAAAAATCGTGAGAGCTGAGAAGTGACCTGCGAGGAGAGGATTAGGGCGGAGAGAACACCAGGCATAGATGCGTAGCAGAGAGCGGCCGAGCAGGAGGCATTAAATTGAGCTACTACTACTATGGAGGGAGGGAGGGGGGGGGGTTGTCAGAGCAACAGGAGCAAGAACGGCGCCCTCCTGACCTCCCCCGCTCCCCAAGCCGCCGTTGCGTGCCCACGCCCACGCTCGCGCGCCCTCCCAACCTCATCTAGGGTTCTCGTAGTGGCGACTGTTGACTGGTCAGCCTGGTCGGCTTGGTCGCTTTGGGCTTCCACTTCCAGCCTTCCGCTAGACATGAATCCCTAATGGCTCTCCAAGATGCCAGCCTAAGATGGTATTTTTTTTTTATCACTTATATATGCTTTGTCTGAAGCCTTAGGGTATATACAATGGTATAGACAACTGTTGTCTATAGTATCTCTCCATATCATCTATAGACAACACTAAATACAACTTCTACAATGTGTTGTCTTTTTAGATGTCACTATAGACAGCTCCTCCATGTGTAATGTATCTTGTTTCTCGTGTTACAGTCGATTACTACATGAGAGATGACATAATTCTCTATGATGTCTCACTCTCCTCAACATCATCTCTTGTCCTACATGTCAATTCTTATAGACAGCTGACGTCACACCATTGTTTATGATCTTATCCACGCAATGTTAGTCAGAGACAATCTCGAATCACCGTATGGAAGCAACCGATCCTATCCTCGTATTTGCGATCATTAAAAATTGATGGGTATCGTATTGCATAGGAAATAGAGTGGGTATGGAGGTATTTGACAAGAAACAGTTTAATTCCGTGCAAATTTAAAGCGCCGCAATTCCATGCGCCACTTCAACGGGGCAAGCGCCATGCATCCGTATCCGTATGCGACTATGCGTGCATCCATCGCTTTAGGTGGAAAAAAATAGTAGCTAGCAATGCAAGCGACAAGAGTGGCGCTGATTGATCTTGCGGCAGCAACGTGGTTTACGTCTGCACATTCGGTTGACCATACCATTCACGACCATTCCTTCGGTCTCGAGCCGGTTGGTACGCTCAAGGGTGAAATTAGAATGAAAATCATCCGAATTTACTATTTCACCATGCATATAACAGCATATATAATTTTGAAGATACATGGTGTCCTGTGACACCGGATGGACCAAGTACTTCCGTCCCTAGATGTGTTGGCAACTATTGCATACCCTAACGGCGTGACACCTTGTGCTTCTAGTTTATGACCTGGGTTCGATTTTTGAAAGTTGAACCCATGACATGCGGGTTATCTTTACTATTATACAAAGAGGATTTGATGATAGTGTCGAATCTGTTATTTATCTCCTCGTTTTATAAGTTGGTGGAATCTTTTATAGGTAGATTTGTACATATATGCATATTATAAGGATCTTTCGTAAACAATTAGATCATATGTATATTTGGTTTATGAAAAGTCTATTTGTAGTTTGTTGATCGAATGTGAATTTTGTATGCAATTTTTAGATGTAAGGATAATTACCTTATATATATTGATTTTTCAAGTTTAGAGAATATATATATATATTTGAGATCCGTTAACGCTTAGACATCTTGCTAGTAAATCTTAAGGTGGCTTTTATATATATATATATATATATATATATATATATATATATATATATATATATATATATATATATATATATATATATATATATATATATATTGAGATCCGTTGCAACGCTTAGTCATCTTGCTAGTAAATCTTAAGGTGGCTCCAATGGTCACAGTCCCACCATCTCTAAAGAAAGCCGGTTGGCGCGTCGACAAAATCCACTCAAAGAGCTGCTACTACTAGTGGTGGGCAGCATTCGGTTGACCATGCATGATACGTACAAACACAAAACATTATGCAACGCAAATGAAATGTAGTATAGTAGCGTTGGTGCGAGAGGTGGACAACAGGGTAGGTATGATCCAACCCAACAATAATGTAGCTCATGCCCTGGCTTAGATTGTAATACTGGTAGGGGTGGACCGACCATTCTAGCGTATTCTGGAGTCCATCAAAGCTACCATCAGTCGAGAACCGCTGCCACGACCTTGAGCGAGGTGAAAAAGCGTAGGATCCGGCGGAGCTGCTCGAGCGCGTGGTGATCACCGAGGTCGGCGACGTAGACGCGGAGGTAGTCGACGGGTGCTCCCGCAGTCCTGCGCCGATGGCCTCATGCTCGCGCAGCACCTCGAGGCGAGAGGCAACGTAGTGGAGCCCCATGGGGTGGAGGCGCAGGGTGACGGCGCCGTCGATCGCGCCCGCGTTGCGACCCACGAAGCAGATGAGCAGGTCGAGGTAGCGGTCACCGGTGACCGGCAGCGTCGGCGCCGCGTGGGGAGTTGCCATCCGGATCGGGCTAGGGTTTGGGGACGGGCCGCCGCATCGGCGAATGGGGGGAGAGGGAACGGCGGGGCGGGGCGGGAGGGGGAGGAGGCGGAGATAGAGGAGGAAACAGACACGACTGCGCTGCCTGCTATGATTGAGGACACACGGGCCGGCCGTGGGGGAGGGAGCAGAAGGCGATGGGGAGCAAATGTGCAATGCGACACAACTGTAATTGCAAGCACCCGGTGAGGGGGGGATTGGCAGCTTCGACTTGGTTTTGGCAAGTTTTTTCGGTGAAAGGCTTGGTTTGTCGAGTTAGAAACGGACGGGGTCGCGCGAGTCGCTTGGCTCCTGGACCGACCATTCTGGTGTTCTCTGGCGTCTGCCAGGGCTACTATCGGTCAAGAACCGCCCCTCCCACCCCCTACGCCGAGCACCCAAGACCTCATGCCGATGCTGGAGAAGACGGTCACAGCACTACGAGGTTTATGAAGTCTGAATTGAGGAGCCGAGGGGGCCAAAGGGCAGACCGGCAAGGGGTGATGCCCGGCGGCTGACGTAGGACGTGGGTGGCGGCGCGACGGTAGCGATGTCAAAATCTAAGGTCAGTAACTCCCAAATGTATTTCAAATTCAAACTTTCATTTGAATTGCAAATCAAATTTCATTTGGATTGGTCTTTAGAGTATCGATTTAAATTATATTTTTGTTCTGTTAGTTGTTTTACTGAAATTCAAAATTCGACAAAAGCTCAAATAATCTATGGGGTTACAATATAGTTTGTGTATAGATTGTTTTGCTCGTGGGTAATACTCTTGGTCTACACGTATCCGCCATAGCTAAAATTCAGTCCTGGGTCCGTCACTGTACTATGGTTTGTTCATAGTAGCTCATGTGGAGTTGTGATGGTGGGATTAGTTTCACATTACTTATTTAAAGTGAGTTATATTAGTATATATTAGTTGTTGAGTCGAAACGTAATATTTTTAAGTTAACCTTTTTACACGAAGCGAGAACGAAAGTAAGTATGGTGTTACAACTAAGTTAGACTACGATATTTGTTGATGGTGATGCCCGATATGATGTTGGGATAGTTCGATCTCAGCTTGTGCTGCTGGCCTTGTAACAGGCGATTTGCCTGCCCCAGTTTGCGTAACATATCTACCACGTTACTCTTAAAGAAAAAAGAAATGGAAAGCAGCCAGCAGTTAGTGCAAGATCTAATTAATTAGTAGTAATTAAGATGAGAGTCCAACCTCTGCCTCTCTTTTTTTTCCTGAAGGAAAAGGGCATGGGAGAGTAGACCACTACGTACCTAACCTTATATATTCATCGTTGACAAAAGTTGAAAACTACAGTGGAAGAAGTAGGCCATGCAGGTAAAGGCAGAGGGAGATGGAGTAAAATTAGGAGAGAGTTGAATCTACTTTTGAAAAGCATGCGTGCGAATGTGATGGTGAAAAGCATGTCCGGCCAATGCGTGTCGGCGAATGTTGATCTGATCGTGCGGCTCGATCGCTCCGCATTAGCAATTTTGTGGGTGGCTGCATGCAGATCATCTGGTCATCCGGAGTGGAGTAGCCGGTGATCGATTCTGACATTTGATGAAACATTCGCCGCTGTTTTTTTTCTTAAAAAATGCTTTGTTTCTTAAGTTCGAGCGCACATGACGTTCCGTACGCTCATCCTAGTGACTACATTTAATTCCTCAACTCTAGGCGTAGTGGTGGTTTATTTTAGTCGACGTGACCGCATCTCTCTCTTGTCTTCTCCCTGTTACTTTCCACATGTTGTCTTCTTTCTCATTTCCTCACTGGTTGCTCATTTTATCTCCCCCTTCTCTCTATCTCATTCGCCAGATGGAGCTCACGCTCCTCCTCTCAACTACATATCTCTCTTGCTGCAACGAAGCCTCAGGAGAAGGCCATCACCGCTTGTGCTCAAAGGCCGAGACGCCTCTCGGACTCTCCCCCACTCCCCAGCTCGGCGGCATGCCATGCGTTGTGGCTCTCTCGCCGGTCGTCGGTCCCGGACGCGGGCCATATCTCACCGCCAGACTCCGCCATGGCCGCACCCTTGCGACTCTCCTCTGTCGTTTTCCTCCTTTTGTTTTGATTTGTTGCAACAATGCACAACCTCTTTTTGCGACTAGAAAAAATTGTGCGACCGTTGAACAATCAGGTTCTCCAAATGTTTTCTTTTTGTTTTGATATATTGCATCCTCCAGTTTTTTTTTTTTGTGATTGTTAAAAAAAAATGTTGTGACCGTTAGAAAAATATGTTCTACACGTTGAAAAAAAATGTTGCAACAGAGTGGAAGTTCTTCCCTTGTGTTGCATCGGATTTTTCATTGTGTTGGTTTTTCGGATGCTGCAAAACGTTGGGTCTGAGATGTTATATGCTCTTTTTTCCTCCATCTAGTTTGAAACCTAGTAGACCTAGTTTGAAACCCAGTGATTTTTTTTGTTGACTTGCGATCTCTCTCCTCCTCTCCTTGGATACGAATCCTTTGACATTAAGACACGATGTCATGGTGAACAATTCCGTAACATTGTTTTCCAGCTGTCGGATCGGAAAAAAAAGAATTCTAGGCCTTTTATTGTAGCATAAACAATGTAACAGAATACTGTGGCATTTGTATTGTTTATTAACACTGTAGCACCACTATAGCGCTCGATCTCGCCTGCTGTTTTCCGGTCCGACGGTCCAGATCCTGGGAACGTCGCGGTACTGTTCACCCCGTGACATTCCCATGTAATGTCAGAGGATGCGGATCCCCTCTTCTCTACTCTACGTAGAATTTTTTTTGATATAGCATAGCTAAGAGACAACAATAAATACACTATTAAAGATGCCATCAGAATCAGAATCCTAGCCACATGGTGTGATCACAGATAATTTGATCCGAGCAATCAAGCAACAAGCAATCTCATTGAAAGTAAGAGACACATGAGAGGATTAGAGACTCGATAATCCATTATACTTATTTGAGGTTGTGCTAACTTACGGAAATTATGGCAGGCTTCACCAATTGTTTTAGCTTATTGTGATTGTTTCGTCATCATTATTTTGATACAAAAATTCATCTAATATGTTCTTGTTACCGTGCATTCACGTGTGGTATATCTCAATATATGAACCGATCCGAGGGCCGTTGCTGCGTGAAAATTTTGGCGCGCTGTTCATTGCACGCAAACACATACATGACACATGTACAGCAGCAGTCCAAGTTAACCCCGTTGCTACCTTCTGGACTGAGAAAGTCGGGACAGGCCGAGTAACAGTGTACATTCGTCATGGGCCACACGGGCGAACGCTTCGCCGCACACTGCCGTCGCGTATTATGCGACCTCGCGCTCTGATCGCATCAAACCATCGCATATTGACATGCGCGGACGATGCACGCACGGGTCATTCCCGACTGGATCGCCACCAGGTCGGATGTGTGCGCGGGCGCTCCAGCGGAGTGGATCGGGGTTCTTATGGCCTGGTAACGGTAGCTAGGGTGGATATCAAGTCATGTACATGTTTTACCGAGTTTTTTTTTCTTTCAAAATTTGACATAGTATAATTTAATATCATTTTATTTATATTTTTAGAAAAACAAGCTAACGAGTTGAGGCCGAGCGAAATCGAATTTCATTCAAAAGCAACTCATTTTAATGTTTAACCAATTAACGAGTGTAATTAGAGTAATTTTAAACCAAACTAATGAGCTCGCTAACCATCTTTTTTTCCCCACCCCTCACGGTAGCCTAGTCCTACGCACGAGCACGGCGCGGACGAGCAAACTTATGAAACAATAGGGGTGGGCGTGGGTCAGCCTGGTCCAATGGTTAACTGAACCGTCCCTCAAATTTTAATAATATGGTTAGCGGTTCAGCCCAACAAAGAAAATGGTTTGAATGGATCGGAACCTATTGATTCCTGAGTACCAAGTGGGCCAACCCTTTTATTGTTTATCTTATGCGCCTCCGATGCTTCCGTTTCCAATTCCCCACCACCACTGCTAACCGGACAGCAGCGCCGCCCCGGCCAATTTGTCCTCCCGTCGCCGCCGGCTCCAGCCTCCTCACATCCCCTTCCCTGCCTCTATCGGCATCGCCCTCCGCGCTAGCCCCAGCAGATGAGAAAATTGGAAACTAGTTGAGCTAGCGCCTTCTCCTAACTCATTCATGAATCAAATAATAAAAAGGGTGCACGCATGTTTATCGTTCAAATGAGCAAGCAAAAGGAGATTAAATCAGTGAAGTGGTGGGATTCAATCTGCTCTTTTTCATACTTCCCCTAGAATTAGATTTTTTTTTTCCTTATCAAAGATCATACTCGATTGAAACAATACTAAAAAATCAACTCAAAGAACAAAAGAAGAAGAAGAAGAATATCAAGGAAGACTCGTTGAAACTTGCAACACCAAGAAGCAGCTGGAAGAAGCAACAAGTAATCCGAGATCTATTTCGTCCTCACCAGATCAACAGATTCGTTCCTGATTTCCTTCAGGACATCCGCCACCGCTGCCATCCTCTCCGTCTTCCGTGCTCACGCCCGGGGCCGAGAATCACGCCACAACCGGTTGGCAATGCTCATGGTCGTGGATGGAAGGGTAGTGCTTGGAGATGGCGCGCTGCTCCGTGCGATGCTATGCTCTGTATGGGCCGATCCATACGATCCAGTGGAATATGGGGTCACAGCAAAATCAAAAGGGTCAATCCCTTAACCCCTTCACAGGCTATGGGTCGCACGGGCTAGGTCGGACCGAACCGGACCATCCCCACCCCTACGGAACAACCAGCCACGCGGTGCCCAGGATGCGCGGGCCGCTGATTCCTGAGCTCTCGGAGGCAGCCGCGCGTCTGGACGGGAGGGAGTGGCGTAGGCCCACCTGTTTGTCACGCATACCAGGCCAGGCGCCGACGAAGGCGGCCGATCCTACTCCTCGCGGCTGCTGGCCCGTTGGGAGGTTTCGGCGTCGCGGCAAGATTTGGGCTGCACCGGAAAAACGGAGCTGCGGGCCGAGAGCCCGAGACGCCGAGTAACTCGGCGCGGTATGAGCTGAGCTCTCTCGGCCCAGCTTGGCCTGGTTGATGCTGTGGTCACCGGTTGAGCTGTAGCACTGCGAGTCAGCAGCCCGTCCTCCGGCTGAACTGAACTGCACATAACAAGAACCTTGGTTCTTGAGTCTGGACCAAAGTTGCTTGGTGCTGTTATAAACAGTGATACACGAATTTACGTAGAAAAACTTTACGGAAAAACCACCAAAATCACTATTTAGAGAGAAATTATAAACACAGTACTCTTTGACGTATCTAATCGTACCATTATAGAGCTACATACATAGACTAAGAAATAAGAGTCTTAACAGAAAAGGAAACCAAATCAGAGCAGTCGTTGCCATATGGTGCCATGCACCGCTCGAAGCCACGTCTGACACAGTGTCTGAGAAGGACACAATCACGAATTGGGATCACAATTTAACAGGCACGTTATGAACTGCACCGCACAAAGCAAAGTGTTTGTTTAGCAACCCCAACTTTCTTTTATTGGATGCCTCCGCGGAGCCAATAGATCGCGGGCGACACGAGGTGGTGACATTTGCTCTAGCTAGAACATTATCAACAATAATCGTCCATTTCATCACGCTACGCCCGCAATGCTTTCATTACGTGTCCCCGTTTGCAGACTATATGTTTCAATTGAGTCTTGACTTCGTTGCGATTTGATAATACTTGAAAGAATTTTATGCAAATTGTATCATTTCCTCTATTCAAATTTTGTAGAACATATTTTTCTCTCTACCTATGTGCATGGCACTGTGTAAATAGTACAAAAGTACTTATTTCATTTAGCTCTTAGGAATTTATTTAGTTTCTAACTAAAAAAATCAAGTGTTTGATTCTCTATCTGTTTGCGCCGTTGTGACATACGGGCCATGTGGCATACTAATAAAAAAATTATAGAATGCATATGCATTTTTAATAAATATTTTCACACATATTTAAAATTTATTTATCAATGTTAGTATTTGTTGTCATTATCACTCAATCAAATAAGTTGTTTTCACAACTATTTTTATAAAGTAGACAATTAATTGGAAAGAAAGTCTAACTAATTATATATGAACATTAAGTACTATATGAATACAATATTCATACTATATGGTAACATTCGATCGACCGAGAATCACTTAACAGACTACACAGCGCTAACATTTGGTCAACCAATAACCACTTAACAGACATCCTTTTATCCCACCTTTAAGCATCAATGGTGCATCCAACCCAAATATTTTAGCTCCGCCACTGCCCATTTGATCTCTCCCCACACCTAGCTTCCAGGTTCCAACAGCTTAGCCAAACACAAGGATTACAGGTTCTTGGCTTGAGTTATACCCGCCTCGCGCGCCATGCAACACCAGCAACTAGCGATGTCGACGCCGCAGAGGTCGTTTACAGTCACAAGACTGTGGAAGTAACCGATTTAATCGATATTGTAATTGAGAAGAGATATAGTAAGCAAGGTTGGCAAGTGTCGATTTTGGGGCCTCGATGGCCGCAGCGATTAATTTGGCCCGTATGTGTGTGCGGATGTAATGTGCGTTGTCGATTCGCGCTCTGACCTTCCAAATTGTAAAAGGCGTGGAGGGGTTAGGGATTGAGTTATCGAAGAAGACTATGACTACTTTCCTATCTATTTCCTCTACTGTTCTTGCTAAACCTTCTGATTTCTGAGTTAATCTGTGCTTGATTGTTCCGACTCCTTGGCGCGACGCCGGGATCGTTACATATTGGTATCAGAGCCGACGACGCAGGGCAATCTGGCAAGAAAGAAAGGGGTGCAGCCCACTCTGACGGCAAGAATGGAGGCGGCGGAAGGGAGAGTATCTTCTCTGGATGACGACGTCAAGTCGATCTTGGCTATGGTCACGTCTATGGACGACCGCATGAAGCAAGCGGAAGCATGGAGGCCTACGGTCGATTACACACTGACGGGGCTACAGCAAGTGACGGAAGATCTCAAACTACGGGTAACCAACCTTGAAGGAATGCCACCTGGTACATCCCGTCCAGCGACGCCTCGGGCTGAAGGTCACCGAGAGGAAAGGCAATACCTGAGTGATGCTCATGGTGTTTTCATCAACTCTGGGCAAGCCCTGACTAGAGGTGAGATCTCATACCAAAAACCCCCGACTGCTTACGATTTGGGAGCAGGAGGTGGTAGGGGGATGTTTGGTACTCCAGCAAATTACAACTGTCAGCAGAGGGAGTTTCGCATGCCTAAAGCTGAATTTCCAAAATTCAATGGGGAGCACCCTAGAGTATGGAAGGATAAATGCGAAAAATACTTTCAGATGTTTCATGTTCCGATGCAGTTTTGGGCTCAATATGCCTCCTTGCATTTCCAAGGCAATGCGGCATTGTGGTTTCAAACATTTGAGGCTCAGCATTCCGTGGAAGATTGGGTGGAATTATGCATTGCCATAGACACAAAATTTGGGAAAGATCTTTATCACAATTACATGAAGGCATTGTTGAGTATTCGGCAATTGGGGGAAGTTCAAGAATACTATGAGAGATTTCAAAATGCTGTGCATAAAGTGCTAGCACACAATAGCAATAATGATGATGTGTTTTTTGTTAACAAATTTGTGGATGGTCTGAAAGGGGAAATTCGGTCAGCACTTGTATTGCATAAGCCTCGGACTGTAGATGCAGCACTGTCCTTAGCACTATTGCAGGAAGAAGAATTGTCGACCTCAGCAAGGAAATATCATGGGCGTTCGGAGAATAGAGATTACACCAAATTCAAGTCACAAGTATATGGAGGAAAAGGCATTCTGGGAACTGCTCCTGCTGAGCCCAGGCTGGACAACAAGCTTAAGGTCGATGAAAAGTATGAAAGTTTGCGATCATTACGCAAGGCTTAAGGACTATGTATGAAATGTGGTGAAAAATGGGGAGTTGGACATGGGTTCCCAAAGCAAGTCTCGTTACATGTGTTGGAAGAATTGCTAGAGATAATGCAATTAGAAGGAGATGGTACCGAAGATGTTGATGCTGACAGTAAGAGTGGTAATGAAGAAGTATTGATGAGTATATCACACTCTGCAGCTGTTGGAATACAAGGCAAACGGACCATCAGATTGTAAGGCATTGTTAGAGACCATGAAGTGTTGATAATGGTTGACTCAGGCAGTTCTGGAAATTTTGTCAGTGAGGCCTTAGTGCAGCAGTTGCAATATCCGACGCAGAAGACAGATCCAGTTCAGATCTCCTTAGCTGATGGCAAACGAGTATACAGCAACCAGCAAGTTACAGGTCTCACTTGGTGGACTCAAGGATGCACTTTTGCAACGGATGTCAGGGTGCTGCATTTGGGATGCTATGATATGATTTTGGGTATGGAATGGTTAGAGGAACAAGGTCCTATGTGGATAGACTGGCAAAGGAAGAAACTGAGATTCATGCATCACAGTAAAAGAATTACTTTGTATGGTGTAAAGGATATCACTGACGCATGCTATGAAATTTCTACAAAAAGGCTCCAAAGTGTGGTCAGACAGGGAGGTACTGCTCAACTTGTGCAACTGACAACAGTAGAAGATGAAAATCGTTTAGAGGTGTGTCGGGACCCAAAACTACGGTTCGGGACCCTCAGGTTTAATGCACTAGCCCAGATCATGCTAGTGCACACAAGTGTCAACAAAGATGGCAATCATTCCATACAAGCTTAATAATAACATAAACGGTTAACTTTGATTAACAAATAATGGTTTTGACCTCAAGGTCGAAGTTTACAAATCTTGAGCCACGCAGGCTAACATAGGAAATAAACGGCAATGAAACATAAACGGTAGTGGCACCCCATCGATTCGCCACAGCAACCGATGGGATCAAGACCTCACGATCAGCACCTTCGATGTACTCGCCCTCAAATGTTTGGTGAAGACTCCTCCTCCGCTTGATTCATCAAAACAAGCGTGAGTACACACTACATAAGCCACACCACGTAAATGCAAATATATACATATCTTTGGCTTTTTACAAAGGAAGGCATTCAGGGCTCTTTTGCATAAATGCAACTTTTGCAATTGAATACAATTCAATAGATTAAAGACAGTAACACAAATAGACAATAATAATTTTAACAAGTTATTTCACAAAGACACACACACCCTAACAAAGTTATTCACATAGCTAGATGATTTGTTCACATAGCTCCTTCCCACACGCTTTATGAAAATCTACCCCTAGTGTCAAATCCCGAGCATTGTCCATGATCATGACGCGCTATTCAATAGATTAAGTTACACTCTGCAGAGGTTTGTACACTTTACCCACAGGATACAATTAGTGTAGCTAACACTAATCATAACAAAGCATTTCAGATACCTTATCTTACTATGCTAGGCCTGTCTCACAATGACATGTGGTCGCACAGAGCTCATTCAAAAGAGCACATGGTGAGGTCCTTAATTGACCAAGGCAAGACTTCCACAAGCTAACCAAATCACACAGACACACAGATTATTATAGTTCACATAGTCCACACAGTTCACACACCCACCCTTTCACACAGCTTCCCACCACTTGCCTCAGTTCAAATCCTTTTACCACCCCATTGGTTTTAAGTGCAACACATGCCACAAAGACACATAGTACACACAGCTTTTATCACATAGTTGCATATTCACTTAGTCAAATTTATATAGCAATCTACATGACAAATGATTCGTGGCATGGCTAAGCGCCTAATCGTATTAACCAACCCACGTTGGTTCTACAAGATAACCAACTAATTATCAACTAGGGTGACAAGGAATCAAGGCATAACAATTACACAAGGGAGGCATACCAATTTGGATTTAACTCATCGCACCCAAAAGCTTTTAAATAAATACTTGAATTAAGATGCAGAATTTGAATTAAAATACTTTTATAAAACTGGGAAGCAAAATGGTCAAGGGCATAGCTTGCCTTGAAAAGGATCTAGGAATTGATCTTGGTCTTGGAAAGGTCCTTCTTCTTCAACTCTTCCAAAGAAATCAAGTCTACTCATAAAACCACACAAACAAACAAACTAAATGAAAACCAGAAGCAAATAACTCCAATAAAATAAATAAAAAGCTCCAGTAGATAGATCTGGATTTTAGACGAATTTAGGAATTTGAATAGATGGATTTGGAGTTAGGATTCAAAAGATATGAATTTTACAAGTTTTAACCTAACTCTTGAAATTTAAATGAATTTCTAAATTTAAACAAAATCAAATTTAAATAATTTTGGTTTGATTAGCTAGATCTTAATTTTATATGAATTTAGAAATTTGAAACACCCAATTTGGAGTTTGGATGCAAAAGTTATGAATTTTACAAATTTAAACCTAAATATGTTATTTAACAATTTTCCTAATTGTTTTTCTAAAGGAAATTCTAATTATTGCGCAAGGTGACGTCGTGAAGGATTTAGAATTTAAAAGAATTAAAGAATTAATCGATGTGGGACCCACATGTCGGTGATCCCGCCACGCGGACCAAGTCCACCGAGCCATCGATCCGGCCGCTCGATCGCCACGTGGGCACTCACGTGGCGACACGCCAAGGCCGACGCGGCGCCACATGGGCGACACGCAAGCACGGGCCGAGCCGACGCCGACGTGACGGCGGCGGCGGCGCCACGGAACCAAGGGTCCCGTGAACGCGGCTCGCCGACGAGAATGGGTGGTACAGGAGATAGAGGGAACACGGGATCTCGAGGGTGTGCTCATCGGTGCGAGAAGACGGCGGTGGCGGCCGTGGCGGTCGAAAGCGGAGGAGGTGGTACGGCTCGACGGCGACAAAGCTAGAGGGTTCTCCTCATGGCGGCGAGGCGAGCACCACCATGCGGCGACACTGCGAAGTCCAACGGTGGCGGCGACGACGCTGGGGCAACGGAGGCGGCACAATTCCTCGTCGAGCAAGCGGCGGCGAGATTAGGTCCTCAAGCTTCTACGCCGGCTCAAGGGCTCGGGAGGAGGAGTGAGTTGGGGTTTGGGAAAAGGAGGGCGGTGCGATCCGGGGTGCCTTTATAGGGCCGGGAGCTCCGAGGCGTGCGGCTACGTGGAGGTCGTGGCGGTGGCGATTCTGGAACGGGCGCAACCGGCCGCGGATGAGAGGGGTTCTTGGGGTGGCGGCGTGGTCGTGGAGGTCGCGCGCACGCGAGGAACGGGAGGTTGAGGCGCCGCTGCGTGAAGCTTCGGCGTTGACCGCCATGGCGGTTATGTCAAGGCGTCCTGAGAAGAAAGCGGCGAGAAAGACGGCTCGACAAGGCGGGCCCACCTGGCAACGAGACGGGAGGCGGCCTTGGCGAGATCTGATCGTCCGCTTCGCGACGGACGGCCAAGGAAAGACGGGCATTGGGCTTCAGCGGAAAAAAAGTTGGGCCGAGAGATTCGCCCAACACTATTTGGAGATTTAAATTAGCTTTTTCTTTTTAAGAAAATACCGAAATTCAAATAAGCATTGAAAATAGCAAATGATCTTGGAAAAATTCGAAAATTCTAGAAAATATATCCAAGCTCATAGAATCCAAATAAAATAGTTTTGACTATTGTTCATGTTGGAATTATTCATATTAAATTGTTTTGTTACTAAAGTCCAAGTTTAAGCTTTTGAACTAAATGCAAATAAATCCAAATGGTGAATTTTCTCCTTACCAACTATTCAAATGATTTTTAAGGTTCTGAAAATTGGGATGTTACAAACCTCCCCCCCTTAAAGGAATCTTGACCCCGAGATTTAGGCTAGCTGGAGAAAAGGCTGGGGAACTCGTCTTTCAACTCTTCTTCACGCTCCCACGTTGCTTCACCTTCTGAGTGGTGACTCCACTGCACCTTGCAAAAACGAACCGTCTTGCTTCTGGTTCGACGTTCTGTGACATCCAGAATCTTGACCGGTTGCTCTTTGTAGGTGAGGTCTTCTTTTAGTTCAATTGACTCTAACGGTGCTTGTTCTTCCGGCACACGAAGACACTTCTTCAACTGAGAGACATGAAAGACATCATGGACTCCGCTAGCGGCTATGCGGCTCAATCGATAAGCTACTTCTCCACGGCGATCCAAAATCTTGAACGGACCAACATACCGAGGGGCAAGCTTCCCTTTGGCATGGAACCTTTTCACACCCCTGAGGGGCGTAACTTGGAGATACACAAAATCTTCTGGCTCGAAACTGAGATCACGACGACGATTATCGGCATAACTCTTTTGCCTCGACTGAGCTATCTTTAGTCTCTCTCTGATCATGGACACTTGCTCTTCTGCTTCTTGAATAATATCCGGACCAAAGATGCGACGCTCAAATTGACTTTCACTGGGGTTAACGGGTTCGCAAGCACGACCATACAAAGCTTCAAATGGTGACATTTGCAAAGCGCTTGATAACTGTTGTTGTACGAGAATTTCGTGATATGGTAAGCTCTTATCCCAACGGTAGCATTTGCTAGAGCACGTGCTCTCAACATATCTTCCAATATCCGTTAACTCTTTCGATCCGTCCATCTCGTCTGGGGTGATACGCAGATCGAAATTCAGGTGAGTCCCTAAGGCTTCGTGCAAACTCTGCCAAAATCGGGAGGTGAACTGAGATCCTCGATCTGACACTATCTTCTTAGGTACACCATGCAAACTGACAATCTTTGACATGTACAGCTCTGCCAGACGATCTCCTGAGTACGTGGTTTTGACTGGTAAGAAATGGGCAACTTTAGTCAAACGATCCACTATTACCCAAATCGAATCGTAACCCGAGTGAGTCTTGGGTAAACCGGTAATGAAATCCATTCCGATTTCTTCCCACTTCCATTCTGGAATCTTCAAGGGTTGCAACAGACCTCCATCGCCTCGATGCTCGCTTTAACTTTTGACACACGCCGCACAAGGCGATTTAACTCGCGACGTCTCGTTTCAGATTCGGCCACCAAAACCTATTCTTAACATCCTGATACATCTTAGTACTACCAGGGTGAATCGAATACTTTGAGTCATGGGCCTCCTTCAAAATTAGCTGTCTCAATCCATCAATATCTGGAACGCAGATACGTCCATTGATCCACAGTATATCCTGATCATCCACTGTGAAGTCCTTGAACTTCCCTTCGCTATCTTCTTCTTAATGTCTGAGAACTCGAAGTCTTTCAAATTGAGCCATGAATCTGCTTCTCCAAAGTAGATCGCACTTCCAAGTTTGCTACTTAATCCTTCAGACACTACTTCTAGCTTCACCTTCTGGAATTCTTGTTGTAGTTCTGAACAAGGCTCTTTCACTTCCAGAGCATTGCGGTGACTCTTCTACCAAAGCATCTGCAGAACGACATTGGCCTTACCAGATGGTAATGGATTCCAAGATTATAATCCTTTATCGGCTCTAGCAATCTCCTCTCGCTCTCATATTCAGATCTCGACCGAGTGAAAATATATTTCAAGCTCTTGTGGTCTGTATACCTCACAATTCATGATGAGGTAATGACGCCAAATCTTCAAAGCATGTACCACGGCAGCCTAATTCTAGATCATGGGTAGGGTAATTTTCTTCGATGCGGTCTTAATCGCCTTGACGCGTGGTTTACGGCTCTTCCTTCTTGCATCAGACACATCCTAATCCTTGACGCTAAGCATCACAATAGATATCAAAATCCTTGCGAATATCTGGCGAATCAAGATTTGTCAAGTCAAACGCTTCTTCAATTCTTGAAAACTTCCTTCACAAGTCAGGTCCGTAAACTTTTTTCTTTCTTCAACAATTGCGTAAGAGGTTTAGCAATTGATGAAAATCCTTCAATGAAACGGCGATAATATCCTCGCTAATCCCAAGAAATGCGAATCTGAGTGATGGTCTTGGGTCGTTCCCAATGTAATATAGCTTTTACCTTCTCGGGTCAATCACTACTCTGCAATTGCCATTACATGACCAAGGAAATCCACTTCCTTCTTCCGAAATCACACTTGCTAAACTTAGCATACAATCGATGCTCCCCGAGCTTCTCGGGATTAATCTCGGTGTTCAGCATGTTCTTCTTCTGACTTGGAGTAAACCAAAATGTCGTTGATGAATACAACTACAAATTTGTCCAAATACTCCATGAATACCTTATTCATCATGTTCATGAAATAGGCAGGGCATTAGTCGGACCAAAGGACATGACCAAGAACTCATAATGTCCATACCGCTGAGAAAGCGGTCTTAGGTATATCCTTGGGACAGATCTTCAATCGATGGTAACTTTGATCGCAAGTCGATCTTCGAGAACACTCCGGCTCCCTTCATTTGATCAAACAGATCATCTATCCGAGGCAATGGGTACTTATTCTTAATAGTGACTTCATTGAGAGACCGGTAGTCGATGCACATCCTCATGCTTCCATCCTTTTCTTGACAAACAAGACCGGTGCTCCCCATGGCGATTTAACTAGGCCTCACAAAACCTTTCTCCAAGAGTTCTTCTATTTGCTTCTTCATTTCCACTAACTCATCGGCTGGCATCCGATAAGGTCTCTTCGAGATGGGTGCTGTTCCTAGCACTAGATCGATGACAAACTCAATATCACGATCCGGTGGCATTCCTGGTAACTCTTCTGGGAATACATCCGGATACTCCTTGACGACCGCACATCTTCCAAATATGACGGTCTTGGTATTGACTATCAAATGCCCATTACGCCCGAGGTAGCTAGGAACTCCACTTTGTTTCCTTTGGTATCCTCGATTATATGACTCTTGACCACAATCTAGCACGGCTTTGTGCTTGGTTAACCAATCCATGCCAAGGATGACATCTATGGTTTGGGTGTCTAGAATAATTAGGTTAGCTAGAAACTCAACTCCAGCTATGAGTAACTTAGCCCCTAAACAACCCACATTAGAACTTAGCTCTGCTCCAGGCGACTGGACTAACAGAGTACGCTTAAGATGCATAACTTCCAATTTATTCTTGGTTGCAAAAACTCCAGAAACAAACGAATCTGAAGCTCGTAATCAAATGTAATCTAGGCAGTCTTGAATTCACTAGGAACTTACCCAGTACGACGTCTGGTGCTTCCTGGGCTCCTTCCAAAGTGACGTGATTAACACGACCTTTGACAACGGACTGAGGCGCCTCCTGGTTGACTGGTTCCCTGAGAAACTCCTTGGTTGTTCTGCGTTGGGGTCTTGGCAGGTGTTGCTCCAAGGTTGAAGCGGACTGGAGTGATAGGTCCCTTCTGAGGACACTGATTAGCAAAATGCTCTGGCTGACGGCAATTGTAACACACTCTTGGTTCACTCTGCCGGTTGTTGTTCCTCGTGGGGTTGATTGGTGTAGGGTTGCGAATTTCAACAAAAGGACGAGGTGTCAAGGCGGTGCGGTGTCTGAAAGAACTCTGCTTGGCCGACACGATTAAACTATGCTGGGCACTACTCTTGCCCTCTCGCCGTTGTGGTGATGGCTTCCTATTTGAATCATCCTCGCTATGGTGGTCCTCCAATTCCTTGCGTTTGTCTTCCATAACCAATGCCTTGTTAACCAACTCGAAAGTCAGGAAGGTGTGGGCAAGCGATGACTTGCGACCGAAGTTCAATCCTTCAAGAAGCGACTGGCGAGACACAGCTTGGCGACATCCTCTAGAGCATAGCGAGCTAGTTGGGAGAACTTATTCAGATAGTCGACATCGACATGGTCCCTTGCTTGAGAGCGCGAACTCATCCTTCTTGGATCCATAATGCCTTCAGTACATGATATCTTGGCGAAAAGTCATGGAGAATTCTTCCCAAGTGATATTCTCGGTGCTCCATGTCTTCTTGCAGGTTCTCCCACCACTCGCCAGCCCACGCCCTCCATCCGATGGGTGGCATACAAAACCTTCTCATGATCGCTGCATTGGGTGATCGCAGCCTTCCTCTCAATCACGCTGAAGCCAATCATCGACCTCTCTTGGCGTGACATGTCCAGAGAAAGTTGGCGGACGGGTCCTCATGAATTCACCAACTTGGATGGTCCCGATGACCATGAGCGATCGGGCTCCTCCACGATGATTGTTGTTGATGTTGTTGTTGTTGTTCATGGTCCGCATCTGGTTCATCATCGTATACATCATCCGAGTTTGTCTTTGCCATGAAAGCTCAAGTTACGCAAGTCAATAGGAGGTGCTTGGGGTGGCACTACTCTGTGAGGGGTTTGCTCATTACTGCCGATCCTTGGGCTCCGGATCCACTTGCGGCAGATGGCGAGTCTGAACCATCTGGTGAGGTTCCATGGGTCAGATAAGGTAGAGAGCACAAGATGAGTTAAGAACTAGACGGGGGAAGTAGATTAAACCCAACAAACACAGCTCAAGAACTTTGAATGAAATAATCTTCATTAATAGCTTAATAGCATGGTCGCAACAAATGCCTAAGGGCTTTTGCGACTCACACTTGCACACAGGAAATAAAGTGAACCTAAGCACACAAGCTACCGCCTAAAGGCGACTCGAAAAAAGAAACCGCTAAGCCCGACTAGATCGAACCTAAACTAACTACTCCTCGAGAAAGCCTCCAAAGCCACGGCGACGCTCCGGCCTGGTGTATACTCAAATGAGCCGCATCCTCGCGAATCGGTTCTCGATGCCGGGATCGTGCAAAGAGAGCAGCGTCTTTGGCGCAGTCCGGTAGCTCCTCTGGTTGTCAGGAGCTCATACCGATCCTCTGGAATCTCTTCTGGATCTTCTTCGACTTCTTCTGGTTCTTCTGGATCTTCCTCTTGATCGTCCTCTAGCTCATGCTGACCGTAGAGAGCGTGCTCTAGTACGGCGATCCTTTCCTCGGCTTCTTCCCAGGCCTGATAGGCACACCTCAGCTCGGTGGCGGCCATCTCCAGCGACTCCTCCTGAGCAGCTGTGAATCGTGCTAGATGCACCACTGTGGCATTGCCTTCCCCGTTTGTAGACGGAAAGTGCGCGGATAGCTCCCCTGAAGCAGCTCTGGGATGGTAGCGGAAGACGGTGTTCTGCGGTTCTTCGCGTAGATGTGGCGAACTCGAGTATGGCCAAGCGTGATGACTCTGGATTCCTTGCGTGAAGGTGATCCTCCCGACCGAGATGTCCAAAGGTGGCTGCCTCTAGTGTTCCTCTGGCGTGACCGTCGGTGGCGAGACACACCACGATCTCGTCTGCTGACCATGTACTTGCCGCCACGATACATTGGGCGTTCGAAGCCTCAAGTGTCTGCGGCAGGCTTCCACACTCTGCGGCAAGTCCTCCGTTGCAATCTCCAAAGGTCGAAGGTAAGGCATCTGTCCAAGACAGCATAAGAGGTAAGAACCACGTTAAAACAAATGGGAGAGGAAAGAAATTGTAGCAATAGATGAGTCAAGAGAGATATAAGAGGAGTTAAGCAATTCATTTAGTCTTGTAAGTTAATTTTCTTTTAGAAAATAATTTGGACACTCGAGCGGCCAATCTAACTAAGGTCTAGACCTACGAACAAGATGGCTCGATACCACTTTTGTCGGGACCCAAAACTACGGTTCGGGACCCTCAGGTTTAATGCACTAGCCCAGATCATACTAGTGCACACAAGGTCAACAAAGATGGCAATCATTCCATACAAGCGAATAATAACATAAGCGGTTAACTTTGATTAACAAATAATGGTTTTGACATCAAGGTCGAAGTTTACAAATCTTGAGCCACGCAGGCTAACATAGGAAATAAACGGCAATGAAACATAAGCGGTAGTGGCACCCCATCGATTCGCCACAGCAACCGATCGATCAAGACCTCACGATCGAGCACCTTCGATGTACTCGTCCTCAAATCTTTGGTGAAGACTCCTCCTCTGCTTGATTCGTCAAAACAAGCGTGAGTACACACCGTACTCGCAAGCCACACCACAGAAATGCAAATATATACATATGCTGGCTTTTTACAAAGGAAGGCATTCTGTGGCTCTTTTGCATAAATGCAACTTTTGCAATTGAATACAATTCAATAGATTAAAGACAGGTAACACAAATAGACAATAATAATTTTAACAAGTTATTTCACAAAGACACACACAGCCTAACAGGTTATTCACATAGCTAGATGATTTGTTCACATAGCTCCTTCCCACACGCTTTATGAAAATCTACCCTAGTGTCAAATCCCGAGCATTGTCCATGATCATGACGCGCTATTCAATAGATTAAGTTACACTCTGCAGAGGTTTGTACACTTTACCCACAGGATACAATTAGTGTAGCTAACACTAATCATAACAAAGCATTTCAGATACCTTATCTTACTATGCTAGGCCTGTCTCACAAAGACATGTGGTCGTGACAGAGCTCAGCTTCAAAAGAGCACATGGTGAGGTCCTTAATTGACCAAGGCAAGACTTCCACAAGCTAACCAAATCACACAGACACACAGATTATTATAGTTCACATAGTCCACACAGTTCACACACCCACCCTTTCACACAGCTTCCCACCACTTGCCTCGGTTCAAATCCTTTTACCACCCCATTGGTTTTAAGTGCAACACATGCCACAAAGACACATAGTACACACAGCTTTTATCACATAGTTGCATATTCACTTAGTCAAATTTATATAGCAATCTACATGACAAATGATTCGTGGCATGGCTAAGCGATCTAATCGTACTAACCAACCCACGTTGGTTCTACAAGATAACCAACTAATTATCAACTAGGGTGACAAGGAATCAAGGCATAACAATTACACAAGGAGGCATACCAATTTGGATTTAACTATCGCACCCAAAAGCTTTTAAATAAATACTTGAATTAAGATGCACGATAATTTGAATTAAAATACTTTTATAAAACTGGGAAGCAAAATGGTCAAGGGCATAGCTTGCCTTGAAAAGGATCTAGGAATTGATCTTGGTCTTGGAAAGGTCCTTCTTCTTCAACTCTTCCAAAGAAATAAAGTCTACTCATAAACGACACAAACAAACAAACTAAATGAAAACCAGAAGCAAATAACTCCAATAAAATAAATAAAAAGCTCCAGTAGATAGATCTGGATTTTAGACGAATTTAGGAATTTGAATGGATGGATTTGGAGTTAGGATTCAAAAGATATGAATTTTACAAGTTTTAACCTAACTCTTGAAATTTAAATGAATTTCTAAATTTAAACAAAATCAAATTTAAATAATTTTGGTTTGATTAGCTAGATCTTAATTTTATATGAATTTAGAAATTTGAAACACCCAATTTGGAGTTTGGATGCAAAAGTTATGAATTTTACAAATTTAAACCTAAATATGTTATTTAACAATTTTCCCGAATTGTTTTTCTAAAGGAAATTCTAATTATTGCGCAAGGTGACGTCAGCGAAGGATTTCCGGGAATTTAAAAGAATTAAAGAATTAACTGACATGTGGGACCCACATGTCAGTGACCCGGCTCACGGTGGACCAAGTCCACCGAGCCATCGATCCGGCCGCTCGATCGCCACGTGGGCACTCACGTGGCGCACACGCGGGCGCTGACGCGGCGCCACATGGGCGGACACGCAAGCACGGGCCGAGCCGACGCCGACGTGGGCGGCGAGGCGGCGCCAAGACGGAACCAAGGGTCCCGTGAACAGCGGCTCGCCGGCGAGAATGGGTGGTACAGGAGATAGAGGGAACACGGGATCTCGAGGTGTGCTCACTGGTGCGAGAAGACAGCGGTGGCGGCCGTGGCGAGGTCGGAGCGGAGGAGGTGGTACGGCTCGGCAGCGACAATGCTAGAGGCTCCTCCGTGGCGGCGAGGCGAGCACCGGCCAGCGGCGACACCGGCGAGTCCAACGGTGGCGGCGGCGACGACGCTGGGGCAACGGAGGCGCGCAATTCTCGTCGAAACAGCGGCGGCGAGATTAGGTCCTCAAGCTTCTCTGGCTCAAGGGCTCGGGAGGAGGAGTGAGTTGGGGTTTGGGAAAAGGAGGCGGTGCGATCCGGGGTGCCTTTATAGGGGCCGGAGCTCCGAGGCGCGTGGCTACGTGGAGGTCGTGGCGGCGATTCTAGGAACGTGGGCGCAACCGCCGCGGGATGAGAGGGGTTCTTGGGGTGGCGGCGTGGTCGTGGAGGTCGTCGCACACGCGAGGAACGGGAGGTTAGGCGCCAGCGTGAAGCTTCAGCGTTGACCGCTCATGGCGGTTCGTCTGCAGGCCCACCAAGGAGAAGAAAGCGGCGAGGAAGACGGCTCGACAAGGCGGGCCCACCTGGCAGTGAGACGGGGAGGCTAGCCTGAGATCTGATCGTCACTTCGCGACGGACGGCCAAGGAAAGACGGGCATGGGCTTCAGCATGAAAAAAAGGAAGTTGGGCGAGAGATTCGCCCAACACTATTTGGAGATTTAAATTAGCTTTTTCTTTTAAGAAAATACCGAAATTCAAATAAGCATTGGAAAATAGCAAATGATCTTGGAAAAATTCCAGAAAATTCTAGAAAATATATCCAAGCTCATAGAATCCAAATAAAATAGTTTTGACTATTGTTCATGTTGGAATTATTCATATTAAATTGTTTTGTTACTAAAGTCCAAGTTTAAGCTTTTGAACTAAATGCAAATAAATCCAAATGGTGAATTTTCTCCTTACCAACTATTCAAATGATTTTTAAGGTTCTGAAAATTGGGATGTTACAAGGTGATACCACCAGTAGTTCAAACAATATTACAACAACATGCTGTCTTATTTCAAGAACCAAGTGGACTACCCCCACACAGACCCTTTGATCACTCTATTCCATTGCTTTCGGGAGTTAAACTGGTTAACATTTGACCTTATAGGTATGCACCAAAACAAAAAGATGAAATTGAGAAACAGATAAGAGAAATGTTGCATCAAGGTGTCATCCAACCAAGTTCTAGCCCCTTCGCTTCTCCAGTGCTACTAGTAAAGAAATAGGATGGCACATGGCGTTTTTGCGTGGACTATAGGCAGCTGAATGCATCCACGGTGAAAAACAAGTACCCATTACCTGTCATTGATGAACTTCTCGATGAATTACATGGTGCAAAGTGGTTCACCAAATTGGACTTGAGGGCAGGCTATCACCAACTAAGATTAGTAGAGGAGGATGAATACAAAACAGCATTCAAGACCCACAATGGCTATTGGGAGTTTCGGGTCATGCCATTCGGTCTTACAAACGCACCGGCTACGTTTCAAGCAGTGATGAACACCATTTTTTCTGTGTTACTCCGACAGTTTGTGCTAGTTTTTGTTGACGACATACTTGTTTATAGCAAGACATTGGATGAACACTTGCACCACTTGCAACATGTATTCACGATCTTAATGGAAAATCATCTGTTGATCAAGCAGTCCAAGTGTTCCTTTGCCCAGCCGAAACTTGAGTACTTGGGGCACATAATCAGTGATCAAGGCGCCATCCATCGATCCTTCAAAAATTCAGTACATCGGCCAAAGACTACACTCCCAAAATGTTAAACAACTCCGAGGATTCTTAGGTTTGTCAGGATATTACAGGAAGTTCATTCGGAATTATGGT
The DNA here is from genome assembly GCA_036346405.1 of Phyllostachys edulis. NCBI lineage: Eukaryota > Viridiplantae > Streptophyta > Magnoliopsida > Poales > Poaceae > Phyllostachys > Phyllostachys edulis. The sequence continues at coordinate 16,786,967 of CM070547.1, forward strand.
ATTATTAGCAAAACCTTGACTGAACTATTAAAGAAACATACAGTATACACTTGGACAGCTAGGGAACAAGCTGCTTTTGAGGCCATCCAGCAAGCATTGGTGCAAGCACCAATATTGGCATTGCCGGATTTCACTAAGCCATTTGTGTTGGAAACCAATGCTAGTGATGTGGGCATTGGAGCTGTGCTCATGCAACAAGGGCACCCAATTGCTTATTTAAGCAAGGCACTAGGATTCAAAGCAAAAAGTTTATCTACATACGAAAAAGAATGCTTGGCCATACTGATGGCTATTGATAAGTGGAAGCCGTATCTACAACATGCAGAATTTACCATTGCAACCGACCACAAGGGCCTTTTGCACCTGGGGGAACAGAGACTTACCCAAGGAATGCAACACAAAGCCTTTCTCAAGTTACTTGGTTTACAGTACAAGATAATATATAAGAAGGGTCTCGACAATAAGGCAGCCGACACACTATCTCGCAAAGACCACCCAGCTACATGCTTAGCAATATCTGCTAGTCGACCAAGATGGTTGGAGATTGTGGTAGAGGGTTATCACAAAGATCTAGATACAAAAACACTATTAACTCAGTTGGCGCTTACTGGATCTAATGCAGAGGGGTTCCTCTTGCAAGAAGGTATTATCAAATACAAAGGAAGAGTTTATTTAGGCAAACACACCACAACACATCAAGCAGTGTTACTGGCATTACATGACAGTGGGGTGGGTGGACACAGTGGTATTACTGCTACTTATCACAAAATTAAAGCCTTATTCGCATGGCCTGGCATGAAGAAAGATATTCACAAATTTGTGTCAGCCTATACTGTTTGTCAACAAGCCAAGTCTGAGCACATCAAACCACCGGGACTCTTACATCCATTGCCGGTTCCATCCCAAGCATGGACTACTATCAGTCTTGACTTCATTGAAGGGCTGCCCAAGTCTAAACATTTTGACACCATTGTGGTAGTAATAGATAAATTTTCCATGTATGGTCATTTTGTACCCTTATCTCACCCATTCACGGCTTGGACAGTGGCACAATTATTCATCAATAATATTTACAAGTTGCATGGACTACCACAAGTCATCATCTCCGATAGAGACAAAGTCTTCATAAGCACCTTATGGCAGGAATTGTTCAAATTAACTGATACCAAGTTGAACATGAGCTCTTCTTACCACCCTCAAACTGACGGCCAGACGGAGAGGTTGAATCAGTGTCTTGAAACATATCTTTGATGCATGGTACACGCCTGTCCAAACAAGTGGTCTCAATGGCTAGCACAAGCAGAATTTCGGTATAATACAACCTATCATTCGGCATTGGGTAAAACACCTTTCGAAGTTTTGTATGGCCATCCACCAAGACATTTCGGTATTCTTACTGGAGATGGTAGTTCTGTACCAGAGTTGGAGCAGTGGCTGCAAGAACGTGCTGTGATGACCAAATTGATTCAACAACACCTGCTGCGAGCTCAGCAAAGAATGAAGGATCAGGTTGATAAGAAGCGCTCAATCCGTGAATTTCAATTGGGAGACTTAGTATATCTCAAGCTCCAACCATACACTCAGCTTTCTGTCGCCCGGAGGTCATCTCAAAAGCTGTCCTTCAAATACTTTGGCCCTTACAAGATTCTGCAGAAAGTAGGAAAAATGGCATACAAATTGGAATTGCCGGTAGGCAGTTAGATCCATCCAGTTATACATGTATCTCAACTAAAGAAAGCCATCAAACCAACCAAAACAGTCAGTCCGGACAATGCTCTGAATCTCATTTATTCTGCCGAACAGTTATCTCCTCTACCCATAGTTGCAACTCGACTCAGCAAAGTGGGGCGCAAGGTGATTGACCAAGGGTTGATTCAATGGTCCCAAGCACCGGCACATTGGTCAACATGGGAGAATCTGGCAGACCTACGCCACCGATTTCCATTGGCGCCAGCTTGGGGACAACCTGGTTCTTAAGTGGGGGAGAATGTCAGCACTGTGAAGTAACTAACAAATCGATATTGTAATTGAGAAGAGATATAGTAAGCAAGGTTGGCAAGTATCAATATTTGGGGCCTCAGTGGGCTGCAGGCAATTAATTTGGCCCGTATGTGTGTGCGGGTGTAATGTGCGTTGTCGTATTCGCTACAGCCTTTCGGCTTGTAAAAGGCATGGAGGGGTTAGGGATTGAGTTATCGAAGAAGACTATGACTACTTTCCTATCTATTTCCTCTACTGTTCTTGCTAAACCTTCTGATTTCTGAGTTAATCTGTGCTTGATTGTTCTGACTCCTTGGCGCAATGCCGGGATCGTTACACTGGCGTCTCCTACGGCACTCCCCGGCCGGGCGGGTACTGCAGCTCAATCCAGATGGTCTCCATCTTTCCAGATCTCAAGAGGTCGTCTTCAATCTTTGGATTAGGCAAGTAGAGCGGCAGTAGCAACTCTAGTTGCTTCAGCGGCTCCGAGGGCCCCTCTCCTCAGTCTGCTGGTTCCGCAGATGCAAGCTTGAAGCACCTCGGTGCCGAGGCCTCCTCCAGCCTCAGCGAGATCGCGGGCCAGATAGTCTAGGAGGGGGACACATAAGGCTTGATCCAGGCGTTTTCTGGCGGCTGCGCGCCACGGCGGCACTAAACTTGCCCTGAAAAGCTTCTTCTCCGAGCTTGACGTGTCCTGGGTCCTCGAGACCGGCAAGGTCAACTTGCTGGAGTTGGAGAAGGAACGGATGACACTTGATGACCTGGTACGTAAGGATATGATCTCTGCAAAGATTGACAACATATTCTGGCTATTGAGCGACGGTATAAATGCGGTGTCATTCACCACTGATGATTATTGGCTAGTTGAAACCTGCAATCGAGTACTTGATTTTTGGACGCGACTAGCGCTTGGACGTACGGTCCGAGCGGTAGCGTTGTACGCTGATGCATACAACATCTCAGGACATCGGTTGCAACATCTCAAGACAAAACGTACAACAAAAGGGTAAAAAAATGTTGCTGCAACAACACGATCCGAGTGCTGCATGAAAACACATTCACCGTGAGAGTCCCCAACATCTCAAATCACCTAATGCAACAAAAAGAAAATCCTATAACTACAACATGCAACACCTACAACAAAATTCATTTATGAGGCTAACTTAATGAAACATTTTGATTTCATTATGCAACATCCTATGACATTCAAAATAATTCTAAAAAAACTCATTCTCAATCATTTTGTTACATCAACACTGAAAAATACAGTCCCCAACATCTCAAATCATCTGTTGTAACAAAAAAAAACCTATAACAATGACAAACAATCAACTCACCGGCATCACCCCCAACGACGGCGCCGACGCGCTAGGCCTTAAGCTCTAGACACGCGACGGAGGAGGTGGCCGGGCGCGAAGAGACCTGGGCATAGGGAGGCCGTGCAGTTCTTGATGGGCGCAGGGCGATGGGGACGCCATGGAGATGGATGGGCGCGGGTGGTGGAGTCTTTGTCGGGGCGGAGGAGGAGGCCGGACATGGAGGCGAGGCGGCCATGGGGGGAGTGAGGCTAGGGCATAGTGGAGATGGGGCGGCTGAGGAGGCTGGGCACGGAGGCGCGAGGCCGGGCGGCAGTGGAGTGAGTCAGTGTGGCGATTTGGGGAGGAAGAAGTGCACATAGAAAAGGCTGGGTAGGGGGTAGTGGACCACGTTTGAATGGATAAGAAGTGGGAAAGTAAGCGGCTCAGATAGTGAACACATCTGATGCGTTGGACATATGTACCATTGTCCTTGATTTTTACCATGAAACTATTGAACTTTTCATTGTAACGTGACGTCTGTTGTAATGTGACGTCTGTTGAACCCTTCAATATTTACTTCTTTGGATCTGTCTGGTGCAAGGAGTACTGTTAGCTCCCAGTTTTGTACAGAGAATATGGAACTTGATTTCTGTGGACATAGTTGTCAGTTCGAAGCCTGAAATCTCTGACACGAGTTATAGAACAGGGTAATGTCATAATGTGGTCATAGTTGCTGTGGACATAGTTATCAGTTCGAAGCCTAAAATCTATGCCAGACAAGGAAGGAACTACGAAATTATGACCGGTGGATTGAACAGTTATACATCGCTGCTGGCACTAGTGCCTCACACGCATGCATTATTGGCGCAAAAGTGTCTGAAATTATGAACTTAAATTGAGTTGACACCGACAACCAAAAATATCAACATGATTCAAGGTCCAGGCCAGAGCTCCTCACCTAGCAAACTTCTGCTTCCTCCTTCCTTTCCTTTGAACCGCTAGGCAGCTGGTAACCTGAAAGAGAGCCGAAACTTATTTTCTGCGAGTGGGCCATTCCAATCTATGTCTTCTATGAGTGGCCCCTGAATGGGCGTTGGTGGCGCCGAACTTGGGGCACCGCTGGAGTACGGCACCAGCGCGTATTCTAGCGGGGATGACGTGCCACAGTCGCCGCCACGCGTGAGGAAGAAGCCGAAGGTGCGGGTTGAGATGATGGCGACGCAGATACCGGAGACGCCGCCGTACTACGGCGCAGTGGCCGAATCTGGCCCTACGATGAGCGGCGTCGACCGAAGCGCGTCCTGACCTTAGCCATAGCCGCCGGCGAAAGGCCCAACAACGAAGGTGGCCGCCTGAAGGAGGCTATGGCTGCGCTGAAGCCCCAAGACCCTCTTGACTACGCCGGTGCGGATCCGCGCGTCCTCGAGCGGGGATGACGGGGCGCTGTCGTCGGCTAAGCGGAAGGCGCCAGGGGCGGCCGATCTGATGGCGCGTCAAGCGGTGATGAAGGGTGCATGTCGCCGTCAAAGCACACGCAGGCGCACGCTGCCACTGGCGACGGCACGCGCCAGGCTACGGCAGCTGCAGTTAAAGAGACGGTGGCTACGGTTAAAGTTGAGATTCTGGAGCTTGGTGGCGGCTTCAAACGACGAGCGGGCATTGGTTTGGCCGGGAGGCTCGTCGGCGTTGAGGTTGGCGATATTCGTGGTGTGGCATCTTTGCTGTTTCTGGATCTGTGCATGATGGCGCTGGATCTGAATGGCGGGAGGCTGGCCCGGGTGGGATCTGGTGGCGATGCAATGCGTGGCCCATGGTGGCCGCCGACCTCCCTTCCGAGGAGGATGTGTGTGACCGTGGCTTCGCGGATGTGCTAGGCTGTAGTTCATGGCTGCATTGGACAGTGGTGGTGATCTAGCCTTCACTGGTTGGATCTGACAACGAGGAAATATTGCAATGTTGTCTTAGAGCACCGGTACTTGCTCTCCTAGGTGAAAACCCTTGATCTGGCCTTCAGTGGTTAGATCCGGCGACGACGATGTTCTGAGAATTGATCTGGCCTTCACTGGTTGGGTTAGACGACGAGCATTATGTCTTTCTTGAAGGCGTTGTCTTCGAGCACCGGTATCTGCTCACCGCGGTAAATAATCTAGCCTTCAGTGGTTGGATCCGGTGACGACGATGTACTGAGCATTGATCTGGCCTTCACTGGTTGGGTTATACGATGAACATCGTGTCCTTCTTGAAGGCATTGTCTTGGAGCACTGGTATGCTCACCGGGGTGAAAAACTTTGATCTGGCCTTCAGTGGTTGGATCCGGCGACGACAACGTACTGAACATTGATCTGGCCTTCACTGGTTGGGTTAGACAACGAGCGGCATGTCCTTCTTGAAGGCATTGTCTTGGAGCACTAGTATCTGCTTACTGGGGTGAAAACCCTTGATCTGGCCTTCAGTGGTTGCATCCAGTGACGACGACGTACTGAACATTGATCTGGCCTTCACTAGTTAGGTCAGACGACGAGCGTCGTGTCCTTCTTGAAGGCGTTGTTTTGGAGCACTAGTATCTGCTCACTGGGGTGAAAACCCTTGATCTAACCTTCAGTGGTTGGATCCGAAGATGACGACGTACTGAGCATTGATTTGGCCTTCACTGGTTGGGTTAGACGATGAGCGTCATGTCCTTCTTGAAGGCGTTGTCTTGGAGCACCGATGTCTGCTCACCGGGGTGAAAACCCTATATCTGACCTTCATTGGTTAGATCTGACGACGTTTTCTGTGATCCCTCCTTGGAGGCGTCGCTTTGGTGACTTACCCTCAATCACCCTGTTGCACAACTACTGTTCTCGTGTCATTGCGCTAGCGATAAGGATGTGTTGGATGAAGGAGAAGCTAGCTGTCGAGGGCGGTGAGCTGTTCCCGATGCTAGCCACAGCATGACAATTTGTTTGTCATTTAGTTCTTGGTCTGTCTTTTGTAAGCTGTTTTGTTCGTTTATAATAATTTATGGCTGTGTGCATCGTATGATGCAGAGGCCAGGAGGCTTGCCCTTCCATTATCTAAAAACCTTAAAGAGAGCCATGGCTGGATTGCTGCTTCTTCCCATGGTGCGCGGGTGGCGGCAAAGGCTGCCGACGCGCTTCGTCGAGCGTGACCGGCATGTGGGCGTCGGCGACGATCGCGACAAGTTGAGCGCCGATTCTTTGGCCGTCGATCCAATCGCTCAACGCCGAGCTGAAGAGCGAGACCGACCTGGCCGTCAAGCGGTGGATGAAAGACCTCAGGGCCATCGCCTACGAAGCCGACGACGTCCTCGACGACTTCCAGTACGAGGCGCTGAAAGCATCTAGGCCCCTAAAAATTGTTTTGGTAATTAATGATAATATGTTAATATGGGATTAACGTGTTTATTGAGTATTTACAAGGTTAAGTCTCATTGGTGAGTTTGATGACTTGAAGATGCATGCTAAAGGACAACATGAAGATCTACATAGCTCAAAGGCAAGGTATAAGTAGTCTAGGATCCTTTTATGTTTTACCGGTCTTAAGAGAATTGGTTGGAAGACCGGATTATAGGTTAAATGCCGTACTATTAAGAGGGATCATAACTAGTAGCTTGATAGCTTGTTCTTGTGCAAATTGGATCAATTTAGGATCATGCATGCATTTGAATTTGGTTTTGGAAAGCCAACTTTGTTTTTCAATGAAAACAGTAGTATCGACGTTAAGTCGGTGGTATTACCGCTCAGCGGTACGACCGGATTGTAGTGCGGTACTACCACACGTCGGTCGTTCTAATTTTTAGTTGGTGGTACGTTTAAAACAGTAAGCTGTATTTTTGCTTCGGTGCCTCTCCTTGATAATCGGTAGTACCACATTCTCGTAACGGTAGTACTGCTCAGCGATTGTACCGATTTCTTTGTGGCGGCACGTATTTTCCAGAGAGCACCTCTTTTCGGCCAAATTGGAAACCCTGCAAACGGTAGTATCGCTCCTCTGTGCGGTATGAGGGGATCAAGCGATAGTACTGCAACTTGGTTGGCGGTCGTACCACTCTGGGATTTTCAACGGCGATGTCAGAGTAGTTAATGCTACTGTTCTAGCCGTTACTGTGCTCTGACATGGGTGCGGTAGTACCGCTCCGTGGTTGATGGTCATACCGCATTTCGCTGAAAGTTGGGGATTTCCTCCTCAACACCTAAAATACTCTTGTGCATTCATTGTGAGGTTGTTGAGTTCATTCAAGTGTGTTCACTCATTCTAGTTGATTCTTTTGCAGTTGAGTGCCGTTAAGCGAAGATCGTTGATTTATTACTTTTGGAGTTTTGCTGAACTCCTAGACGGCTTGGCGGTGATCGTACGGTGATCTCTTCAAGAAGCTTGTGAAGAGGCCTGATGCCAAGATTGTGAGTGGCTTGGAGTTCGCCATCTCTGGAGAGGAGGAAGAACTACCAATAGTGATCGAGGAAATGCTTAATTCGTGGAGCCGGCTTGAGTTGTCAAGCTTTCTCAACGTGGACTAGTGAAGACCGGCAAGTCTTCGATACCACGGGAAAAACTTCCTTATCTCAATTGTGGTTATTTCTTGTCTTTACTTATTTCGCATTTACAATTCTAGCATTTATATTGTGTTAAATTACTTAGCTAGAATTGTATCTAGTTTAGACTTAGATCTTAATTGGCTTAATTTGTTAATTAGTCAAAAAGTTTAAAAACCTCATATTCACCCCCCTCTAGTCGGTTATCCTTGATCCTACAGGAACTGCGCCGCGAGGCCTAGATCGGCGAGTCCACAACCCGCAAGGTACTCAGCTACTTCACTCGCCACAGCCCGCTTGTGTTCCACTTCACTGTGAGTAGAATCTGAATAGTGTCCTCAAGAAGTTCAATGATCTGGTCCTGGAGATGAACATGTTTGGCCTAGTAGAGCATGCTGAGGCACCGCAAGTTCTTTATCGGCAGACGCACTCAGCCCTGGATGAGTCCTCAGATATCTTTGGTAGAGACGACGACAAGGAAGTTGTGGTGAAGCTGTTGCTCGACCAGCAAGATCAGAAGAATCTGCGTCTGCTCCCCATCATTGGGATGGGGGATTTGGGCAAGACGACACTAGCGAAGATGGTATACAATGACCACAGGGTCCAGAACCACTTCCAGCTGAAGATGTGGCACTGTGTGTCAGACAACTTCGATGCTTGCCCTCTTGCGAGATCCATCATTGAGTTGGTCACCAAGGAAAGATCCGACTTGCCACACACCATCGAGCTATTGGCTGTTGCGAGAGCGACTGCAGGAGGCCATTGGCCAGAGAAGGTATCTACTCATTCTTGACGATGTATGGAATGAAGAGCAACAAAAGTGGGAGGACGACCTGAAGCCACTATTGTCCTCTATTGGTGGATGAGGAAGCTTTATAATTGTCACAAGTCAAAGCCAGCGAGTAGCCTCCATAATGGGCACACTTCGAGCCCATGAGCTAGCTTGTCTAAGTAAAGATGTGTGGGGACCTCCGGATTATTTCCGTAAGACCGAGACTTTTCTGGTCTTATGAAAATAACTTTGGGCCTTAGGTAAATAGATTCCAATTTAACTCCATCTAAGTGAGAGGTCTTGCTTGAACTAGAGCTTCGATGATCATGCGTACTGCTCCCCTGCAGGCACTACATGATAACCAGTTCTCTAAACAGTTCAAGACTACACTTAATGAGTTAAAAAGGAATTCATTAACAGCGAGAATGAGATCATGTTGGCTCCCAAGATCAGTGACCAGCACGCTCATGCTCTCATTCAACGTTGATCACATCCATACAACATTCATACATCGATACTCAAAAGACATACATCAATAGTAGTTAAGTCTACAACTATTACAAGTAGCCGACCGGCCAAATTCAAAGGAGAACATTAAGAAGCAGTGGAAGCAATATAAATAAACCAAAAGTCCAGCATGGTATGCCCCATAACCCATGGCAACCGGCTGGGAGTTAAATAATAGCACTACTCGTCAGTGTCGCCTAAATCGACACTAACGAGCTCATCGGGCTCGAAGTCTTCCTCACCTGAATCGTTGCAGCCAGGTTAAGTACAAATGTACTCGCAAGTCTTACACAAATGTAAAATTAGTTATGCATAATGGACATTCAAGGATAGCATTAGTGGCTTTAGTTTTGCGAAAGACGCAACAATTTTCAACCCACACATACCAGTTTTTCAATTGCCATTTCAAAAATCAGATTTGAAGTAGAAGTAAAACATGTGATAAAGTAATACATTGATAAACAAATGAATCAAACAAAAACCAAAGTGACAGCCCACTTTGATACACTAACATGCATGAACACCCGTTCAAGCCGAATACCAAGTTGTACCCACCAGTTTTAATTCAAAGTCTAACAAGCATGGCTTCTGAATTCAAACGATCGTCCGTAACTGTGGGCATGGCTATTCGAATAGATTTATCTCTGTAGAGGTGTACTACTTTACCTACACGACTCGACTAGCACGTAAGCCTCCGGATGCCTCCGAACAATGACACACTTCCGTAGGTATGCTGGCCGGGGAGAATCAAGATACGATCGTTTTTAGCAAGAAAATCATATTGAGATAAGTCCCCATCGCAAGATGTTCGCTTACTTAGTACAAGCGACAGATAGCACTTGCTAAGCAGCTCACAAGTTGTCTTGGATATACCGATGCAATATAAATAAATGAAAAATGGTGCTCCCATGCACACTATAGAAAATTACATCGGCTCCCACGGACAAATGATCAAGCACAAGTGTTATCACACCACCTGGGACTTAACACAATAAAACATTCCCCTTACTTAACCATACGGTACCCATATCCCACGTGTGATAGCACGAGTTTTACTTGAATCAATGACGTCACCAAATTTCGGTCCTTGTTGGTCCGGACAAGTCAACCACGTACCCGATCTCGTGCACGAAGGCACCCTCACTAGTAACCACTTATTGTAACATCCCAATTTTTTGAGCTTTAAAAATCCTTTGAATAGTTGGTAGAGAGAAAATTCACCATTTGGATTTATTTGGATTTAATTTAAAAGCTTAATATTGGACTTTGAGTAGCAAAACAATTTAATATGACTAAAGTCAACATGAACAATAGTCAAAACTATTTTATTTGGATTCTATGTGCTTGGATATATTTTTTAGATTTTTCTAGAATTTTCCCATGCGCATTTGCTATTTTCTTTTGCCTTTTTGAATTTTCTGCTATTTTCTAAAATGGAAAAGCTATTTAAAATCTCCAAATAGTCCTTGGGCCTAAACCCACTCCTTCTCCCGTCTGGCCCAAAGATCGCAGCCACAGCCTTGCGCTTGCCGCTCCACCGACAGTGGACCCCACCCGTCAGCCTCTCTCTCTCCTCCCGCGTGTTTTCTTCTTCGGACAATGTCAGCCGTTGGATCGCAAATGGACGGCCCGATTTTGATGGCCGATTGGAGCGGTTCGAACGTCACCTTGTTTTTGAGCCGTCCGATCTGAGTTGGACGGCCAGATCTTCGCCTGCGCGCGCGCCTCACCCGTGCCTTTTCCCACTCGCGCTCGCCCGAGCCTCAGCCGTTGTCAAGTGGGCCCCACCCCCGTTCTGTTCTTCGTCTCCGAAAACGTCGCGGAGTTTGTTTGCACCGCCGCGCGGCCGTTTGGGCGTCCGTGCCCTAGACGCTCCCGAGCCTCCGCCTATATAAAGGGAGGAAGCCCTCGCCCTCCGCTCCCTTTCCACCGCTGCCTCCTCGTCAGCGCCTAACCCTAGCCGCCGCAGGAGCCGTAGATCCAATCTCCGCCGCCGCCTACTCCGACGAGCAATTCTGCCGCCCCCGAAGCCGCCGGAGCCTCGACGCCTACACCATCGTCATCGCATGAAAGCGAGGAACCTCGAGTCACCTTCGTTTGCCGGAGGAGCCCTCTATCGCCGCCGCCGCCGAGCCCGGCCTCCCCATCGCCGACCTCGCCGCCGGTCGCCACAGTCGTCCTCAAGCACCCGTGAGCTCACCCCTAAGATCCCCTTCGCACCCTCTACCTCCCTGTACCACTCATCGCCATCAACTCACCGTTGTTCGCCGGAACCATTGGTTCCCGTGCGCCGCCGCCCTCGCCGCCGTCCACGTCACCCTCCACCTCAACGCTTTCGCCTCCGTGGCGCGTGCGTGTTAGCCACGTAGGCGCCGCGTCAGCGCCACGTGCGCACGCCCGCCACGCCAGCCCGAACCACATCCCGCACCCTCGATGAACCTAGTCCACGGTGCACCCCGCCACTTACAGGTGGAACCCACATGTCAGTGGGGCACCGTACAGCCAACCCTCTGATGACGCCAGCAGTGCGCAATAATCCGGGTTTTCTTTTAAAGAATAATTTGGAAATTCAGTAAATCCAATTTCTAGGGTTTTTCTTTAGATTCAAACTTCCAAACCTCATAACTTTTGCATCCTAACTCCAAATCAGTCCATTCAAAATTTTAAATTCCTATAAATTCAAGATCTATTTAATGGAGGTTTTCATTTATTTTTTTGGAGTTGTTTTGCCTCTGTTATTTATTTTGTTTGTTGCTTCGTTTGCGAGTAGAATTCGACACTTCAGGAAGATTTGAAGAAGAAGGAGCACAACAAGACCAAGATCAATTTCTAGACCTATTCCAAGGCAAGTCATGCTTTGATCATGATTGAACCCCAGTTTTCTAAATGTTATTTTAATTCAAAGTATTGCATTTTATTTCAAGTAATTATTTAAATGCTTTTGGGATTAGCTATTAAATCCAATCTGTTATGCCTTCCTTGTGTAACTTGTTATGCCTTGATCCTTTGTCACCCTAGTTGATATTTAGTTGGTAAATATTATAGCACCAACGTGGGTTGGTTAGTGCGATTAGATTGCATAGCCATGCCTCGAATCACCTGTTCATGTAAAGTGCAATTATTAACTTGACTAAGTGACTATGTAACTTTGTAATAATCTGTGTGTACTACGTGTTTTTGTGGCATGTGTTGCACTTAAATCAACTGGGTGGGAAAAAGGTTTAGACTGAGGCAAGTGGAGAGAACTGTGTGACATGGTGGCTATGTGATATGGGAAATATGAATCTGTGTGACAAATTAATTTGTGTGCTATAGTTAGAATTTGGAAGTCTTGCCTCGGTAACTTAAGGACTGAACTTTGTGCGCCATTGAACTGAGCCCTCCTGTACGACCACATGCCTGTTATGGGACGGGCCTAGCATAGTAAGATACGAATTCTTGGCATTGATTGCTCAGGCGGTAGGTTAGGCTATGTGAATAGGGTGGAGGTGTGTGCTACCATGTAGTCGCATCGCGGGACGGTTCACCGCTTCCCTATCCAACGGTGTGTGTTGTACCATACACTGTGTATGGTTTGGTATGACGTAAGCACATCGGGAGCATCTATGTTAAGATGAAGTTTCTGAAATGCTTTGTTACGATTAGTGCTTGCAACACTAGTTGTATCTTGTGGGTAAAGTGTACAAACTCTGCAGAGTGTAAACAATCTATTCGAATAGCCGCGTCCGCGGTCATGGACAATGCTCGGGGATTTCACATGAGGGGTAGATCTTTAAAAACTGTGTGGGAAGGGAGCTGTGTGATCTAAATCATATGGCTATGTGAATAATCTGTTTAGGCTGTGTGTGTCTTTGTGAAATCAAATTGTTAGATTATTATTGTCTATTTGTTTTACTCGCTTTCAATCTATTATTTGTATTCAACTGCAAATGTTGCATTTCTGCAAAAGAACTACAAAATGCCATCCCCTTGTAATAAGCCTGCATGTATAATTGCATTTCTGTGGTGTGACTTGCGAGTACGGTGTGTACTCACGCTTGCTTTAAACTAAATCAAGCAGAAGAGGAGGAGTCTTCACCAGCATTCGAGGAGGAGTTTATCGAAGGTGCCTGATCGTGGGGTCTTGATCCCATTCGGTTGCCTGTGGTGAATCGATGGGACACCGCTACCGTTTTTGTTTCCGCTGCTTTATTTCTCTGTCAGCCCTGCGTGGCTTAATAATTGTAAACTCGACCATAAGGTCAAACCATTATTTATTAATCAAACTATTCGTTTATGTTATTATTCGCTTGTGTGGATCGATACTCATCTTTATTGATACTGTGTGCACTAGCGTGATCCTAGACTAGTGCATGAAACACAGAGGGTCCAGAATTGTAATTTTGGGTCCCGACACTTATCCAGACCCAAAACTCTTTTAAAATATCAAATTTTAACTTAGAAAACATATACGAAGATCTGGAATAAAAAAATATAAGAAAGTTTGTATCTCCCATAATTGTTGGGTTATTCCCGACAATCAATCTACCGTATCTAGACTTGCATGGCTAAGCAATCCCATACAATATGTTTCACACAACCTAACTTAAGCATGTAGGTACTGGAATAATTCAAGGATAACCTCATGAATAGGATATAACTAACTACACATCACAAAAATAGTGACATAACAAAATTAGCATGCAAGTAATTATCATTGCACTTAACTAATCAAAATCTGGGATCAATATGATGCAAAAGAAAATTCAAATGATGCTTGCCTTGCTGGTAGATTAATTGCTTGCTTTCGGTGGCGTACGAGTCAATGTCAATAGCTTTGGAATCTATATAAGGACAACACCGAATAAACACCTAGAAAAGGCAAAAAAATACAAATTGCTAAAAAATGTATGAAATTTCTACAATAACTAGATGATGATTTTAAATGAATTTAGGTGAAATAATTATTCAATTTGTATTTAGTATGTGAGAGTTAAAGCAGTTTGAATATCAGTTTTCTGGAAAATTCAAATTAAAAGGAATCGGTTACTGTTCACCGAATTTAATTATTTGGTCAAATTTGCAGAGTAGTGGGGAGGCAAAGGATTGCATAGTTAATTAGAGAATAAAATTATCAGTTCAAAATATCTTGGTTCATCTCATTTGGAGTTTTTATGAATTAGTTATGAATTTTCAAAATTATCAGCTTTTTCTATTGTAAAAATAATAGAGTGAGGGATCATTTTCCAAAACTATATTCTCTGCTATAGATACATGTTTGAAACCTATTTTAAAATCAAGTTCATTAAAAATGAAAATTACGAACACTGGTTTCATTCATTTTGGAGTAAAGATGAATTAGTTATGCATTTTTGAAGTTATTTGAATTTTCAGTGTGTAAGTAAATGTATTTCGAAGTTTATAAAGCTTTTAATACTTTTCTTACCAGGTGCTACGCTAGCCGCAGTCGCTGACCGGTGGGGTCTGGTGAATAGTTTGTTTTTCTTTTAAATTTCGGATTTAACCGTGCTGACATGTGGGACCCGACATGAGTGACACAGTCTAGTGGACTTGGTTCACCAGCGCACACGCACAGTGCATGGTGTTTCAGGGCTAGGCCCACCTATCAGCCACTGCCGCATTTCACTCAACACCTCAGATTTCTGTGCGCGGGACCCACATGTAAGTGACTCATTTATTCCTTAAGATAGCCATTAAATACTAAGCAATGATTAGCCATCAAAGCACTGGATTAGCATCCTAATGACGCCTCTACAGTATTGCTGGTAATCCGACCATAAAGAGCTGCGCTCGCCGGTGTATCACCGGCGATTCCGGCCACGGCGGTGCGAACCAAGGGCATAGACGTGTGTGCAATAGTATTGCGCACCTATTGGTGGTGCTCTCGACGGCTGAGCCGGCCGGTACCGGTGGCGAGCCAGAGGGAAGCGGCACCACTACTTATGGAAAACATGCATGTGTATACAAAGCTCCACAGCGTCCAGAGAAGCAGGTGCCCAAGCATCTACGGGGCTAAGAGAGGCTACCTGAAGCTAGGAGGGGTTCAGAGAAACTTGGAGGTGGTCGGAGCTTTGTTGGCGTCGGAGAAGACGACGACGGCGGCACGATTCATGTGGAGAGGTCGATTGGAGCAAAACCAATAGAAGAGAATGATCGGGATAGCTTAAAGATCATTAGAGGGTACTCTTGCATCAAAGAATCGAAGAATGTATTACCAGATCAAAGTGGGAGATGAACGGTTGTTCTTCAGCCGAAACGTGGCAAAGCTCCAATTTCACGAGTTCCTGTCGTGCATTGCCCAAATAAGTTTAGGGGTTTTCAATGCCCTACTAAATGACAGGACATGACACGGAGGATTGAGGACCATACCTCCTGGAGATGAAGATGGCTTGGGTGTGGATTTCGGAGCACGGACTAGAGCTGCCGAGGGCACCAAAATGGTCTGAGCGCTACGAGCAAAGACAGGAGCCAAGATTAGCTAAAATGGATACGACATGGTATGGAGGAGGGAGAGGACACACAGGATTGAAGCTTACCCGACAATGGAGCTAGAACGAGCTTCCCTCTCCTCGGTCAGTATGAGGAGAAGTGAGGGAGAAAGAGGTGTTCGGAGGGGTTTTAACCCGAGTGAGTGACGGCAATGGAGGCGGCGTTAGCTGAGGAAGCTCTGGGTTGGCTGAATTGGGTGATGGATTGACGGTGTGATGAGGCGATGCAGGTCGTCGCGGTCGTGTGGAGCTCGGCTCCTGCGCTCGCCTGCCCGAGGAAGAAGGCGAATCCGACAGGTGGGCCCCGGGTGTCAGCGGCACAGCGTGGGCGCAACTCGGAGGGTGGCTCGGCCGTTTTCAAGTGGGGTTCGACCAAGTAAAGTGGGGCAGGTCGGACAAACAGTGTAAGGGTTGACTGAGAATTAAATTAAGCTGATTCTACTTTGACCAAGCCACTAAAAATAGAAATAAATTTCCTAAAATCTTGAAATAAATCAGAGGGGTTCCATGGAAGGTCTAGTGCTAAAAAAATTTCTTAAACCTTACTGTTCATGATATATTCTGTATAGTTTATATTCAAACCTAAAATAGGCCATTGAATTGTGTTTTAATTTTCTAAGATTTGAAACTAGTCCCATAAATTTATTAAAAAATATATTTATTCATGATAATTATTATAGTAATTGAATAAATTATTTTCCGATGATTTTAATAGCATTTGTTTCAGTTTTCATTTGGGAGTTAAATTTTGAAGTGTAGGTTTAACATTTGTTTGAGATTTTCCAAGTGCAATAATTAAAGCAAATGCTTCAAAACATGATGCATGCTGATGAGATGCATATTAATTATCATCAATTAATTTGGGGATGTGACAAGATGATTCATGGGAATTGTTCTCAAAGAAAGCATTTAGTAATGGTGTAGAGGAGCAGGCAGAGTTGGTCCCCATCGGCAGACGTATTGTCAAGAAATGCAGGGGGCTGCCTCTTGCTCTGAAGACGATGGGTGGTTTGATGAGCTCAAAACAACAAGTGCAGGAATGGGAGGCCATCGAACAAAGCAACATCGAGGATAATGTCAGAGGCAAAGATGAGATCATGTCCATACTAAAATTGAGCTACAAACACTTATCATCTGAAATGAAGCGATGTTTTTGCCTTCTGTGCAATTTTCCCCAAGGACTATGAGATGGACAAGGACAAATTGATCCAACTACAGATGGCAAATGGTTTTATTCAAGAAGAGGGAACAATGGATTTGGCTCAAAAAGGAGAATCCATTTTCCATAGTTTGGTTTTGAGATTCTTCCTCCAAGATGTGAAAGCGAAGACATATCATTCCGGTTACACAACTTATGAGTCAATTGGTTGTAAAATGCATGATTTAATGCATGACTTAGCGAAAGATGTCCCAGACGAATGTGCAACTATAGAAGAGTTGATTCAACAGAAAGCATCTATAAAAGATGCCCGTCACATGCAGATGTCAATTGCTGAATTGGAACAAAACATTGGTGTGTTGAAAGGCATGCCATCTCTCCAGACTTTGTTAGAGCAAGTAACACCACACAAGGATCTTAAGGAGTTAAGACTGGTATCAATAAGAGTGTTGCATTGTGACAATCCTTCTATTATCAATAGCTAGGTCGTAAATGTAAAACATTTACGGTATCTTGACCTTTCTGGGTCTCTTATTGTTAGATTGCTATTAGATCATGGGGATAGGTCGTGGATATTGTGATGATGAATAATTAACATTTGGGTTGCATTGAAATTTGCATGTGTGTAAGTTTCGATCATTGGATTATTCAGGTTGGGTGGTCCGAACGTGCCTTGTATCGGGTGGTCCGAACGTGCCCTGTATCGGGTGGTCCAAACGGCGATACTTGATGACCCCTTCACTACTAGGCTTCGACCTGACTCCAAGTATTGTAGCTCCGAGTTTGGTTTTTGGTTACGAGCACTGTTCATCGTCTACGATTGCACGGGGTCGTAGAAGGCTTCGACAACGTGGTCGTAGAAGGAGGATCGACTACATCCTGGTTGAGAAGGTTGGACTGGTCGGAGGGTGCCGACTATAGTGGTTGAAAGCTACAGTGCCTGGTCAATGGTCGAAAGTTACAGTGCCTGGTCGGTGTTCGGTAGTCGTAAGCTTTGCGATCGGTTATTGTAAGCTTCTCGGTAGGTAGTCGTAGGCTTTGAGTGCTTCAATTCTTGTGATCTTTGAGTACCTCGAGTACTCGTGTCTGTTCGGCCAGCGATCTGACTCGCTTGTGCACAACGGTCAGACCGATTTTTCAGAGTGGTCTTGTATTGTTTTTTTCCTGAAAGATTGGAAATTAAGATCGTGGATGATCTAGTTCATGTTTATTGATAGATGAGGGTGTGATATGCATGTGTGGACTGATACTGGTCAAGTTGGAGAACTTGTGCCGGGAAAACGTTCTTTGGTCTTTGCATGTGCAGGTTGGGCGTGGAGACGGTCATGGTCGATGATGAGGAGGACCGGGACTAGGATGGGGAAATCCAAGGGACAGGCGGTCAAGGATGTCACAAGGTGGTTGGGCTTACACTGGGGCACGTGGAGATCAAAGGTGGATGTATGATGCGTGGAGAAGCTACGAGAGGTGCGATCCCAAAGGCTTCAACGCGTGAGGAGTTATGGAAGGTGTTCATAACTGGAAGGTTTAGAGATTTAGGAAAAACCCGTGTTTGGAAGGGTTTCAGGTCCCTTGATTTTTGGAAGCAGATAGGATTTTGTGTTCGTGTTGTTGAGGACGCAGTTTAGGGCTCTAGCATATAAAAGGAGGGAGAGGTTAAGAGTTAATCGAGGATTTCCAAGATGACTTTTTGGGAGAAAGCTTTTGGAGTTTTTGTGCTAGAGTTTGAGGGGTGCTGTTAGGGCACTTTGTAGCCACAGAACATGATTCAGAAATAAAAGCTCAGATCTATTCCAAGAAAAAGAGTCATCGTCGGCGGCGTGTTTTTCTGGGCACCGTCTTTGACTTGTACTCGTTCCAAGCAGCCATCCTCGGTAATTCGGGAAGAAATCACTACAATCATTCATCCCCCTTTGATTGCGGTATTCGATCCTACAAGTGGTATCAGAGTGGGTTGCTATGGCATCAGAGAGGTATATGAATCGTCTCCCAATGCTAGATGGTACTGATTTTGCTTTTTGGAAGTGTCGTATGCAACCTTATATTGAGGCTTAAGGTAATGATGTTTGGAATAAGGTTTCTAGACCTTACGAGGTTCCAGTTACTGGTACTAATCTAAATAAAACAGATGTTGATTTAAATGCTCAAGCTTGTAACTTGCTGTTTCAAGAGATTTCTCACAAAGAATTTGATTGTGTAGCTCATATTAAGTCTGCCCACTTAATATGGAAGACTCTTTGCGATTATCATGAAGGAACCACTAAAATTAAGAAAGTGTGTAAAAATCTTTATCAAAAAGAATATTCTGATTTTGCTATGAAGCCTGGTGAATCTATTGATGATCTTTTTGCTCGTTTTGAGAAAATATTGAGTAATTTGCACGGTGTTAATGTTATTCCTACTGATGAAGATAATGCAACTAAAATTTTGAGATTTTTAGGTTATGAGTGGTTGATGGTTGTCACAACTATCAATCAAACTATCGATCTAGATACTTTAATCATGGATGATTTTTTCTCTAGATTGAAAACCTATGAGATGGAAGCTTTGTCATCTAAGATTCATAAATCTTTAGTACTTGTGACTAATCCCGTGTAGGCTGCTTCGCTGAGTTCTTTTCTTATGTCTGCCTTGTCTTCTTTTTCAGAGGAATAGTTTGGACAGCTCCCTGAAGAGGATTTGGTGTTGATCTCCTCACGGGCATACAAGGCACTCAACAACATGAGGATGAGGAAGCGAGGTGGCGTGTCAAATTCGATCAGGTGCTATGAGTGTGACGAGCCAGGTCACATTAAGTTGGAGTGTCCCAAGCTCATGGGGAAGGTGATCAAGGAAGACAAGAATTACCGTCGTCGGCCATCCAAGAACAACAACACCAATGGTGGCAATTTCTGTTGAAAATTTACTAAAAAGGTTCTTTCGGCTATCGAACATCTTGATCTGAGTGATGTGGAATATGAGAGTTGCGATGACAATGGCTACGACAATGATGATACTAAAGGTAAGAAGAAGAACAACGACGACTTCACGGTTGTGCTTCCATGGTCATATTGGTTTTGATCATCTTGCTCGTATCAGTAATATGAATCTTGTTAGAGGAATACCTAATCTTAAAATTGAAAAATCAATGGATTTTGTTTGTTCACCCTGTCGTCACGGTAAGATGATTTCTGCATCACATCCTCCCCTCACACTTGTTATGACTGATGCACCTAGTCAATTGTTGCACATGGACACCGTAGGTCCTGCTAGAGTTCAGTCAGCTGGAGGTAAATGGTATGTTCTTGTTATTGTTAATGATTACTCTAGATACTCTTGGGTCTTTCTCATGGCATCTAAGGACGAAGCTTTTGGTCACTTTAGAGAGCTTGCCCTTAGACTTGTCACTGAACTCCCAGGGGCACTTAGAGCAATTAGAAGTGATAATGGAACTGAATTTAAGAACACATTATTTGCTTCTTTTTGTACTGAAAAAGGTTTAGATGATCAATACTCTTTAGCTCGTGTGCTACAACAGAACGGTGTTGTAGAACGTAAAAATAGAACTTTGGTTGAGATGGATAGAGCAATGTTAAATGAACATGCTACACCTAGGAAGTATTGGGCTAAAGCTATTTCAACGCTTGCTATATTTTAATAGAGTATTTTTGTGAGCTAAATTGCATAAGACTTCCTATGAACTTCGTTTTGGTCATACTCCTAATATTTCTCACTTGAGGGTGTTTGGATGTCGATGTTTTATTGTTAAACATGGAAATCTGGATAAATTTGAATCTAGATCCTCAGATGGTATTCTTCTTGGATATGTAGCTCACACTCGAGGTTATCATGTATTCAACTTAGAAACTAACAAAATCATTGAGACCTGTGAGGTCACTTTTGATGTGGCTAGTCTTGGTGCTAGACACAACAGTGCAGGTATACAGGTAAATGACGCACCCGAAGACATCTTCTATGACTCTGACGAAAATGAAAGGGTAACCCCGATTCACACTTTGACACACGTATCTACACCGATGGAGTCTTCCACTAGTGGTTCTGCTCCTACCTCAAATGTGGTAGAGGCCACTACTGCTACACCTATGTCACCAACGACTCCACAGGCTCCTCTGCATATTCAACAACGTCATCCTCCTGAACAAATGATTGGTGAGTTAGATAAAAGAGTTCTTCGCAATAGGTATAACTCCGATGTCTCATATGCTCATGCTGCTTTTGTTTCCTCTTTTGAACCCCAAGATGTAATTCACACTTTATCTGATGAGTCTTGGATTAATGCCATGCATGAGGAATTAGAAAAATTTGAGCGTAGTAAAGTCTGGACCTTAGTTTCACCTCCTCTTGATCATAATGTTATTGGAACTAAATGGATTTTTAAGAATAAACAAAGTGAGGATGACTTTCGCACATGTTGCTCGATTAGAAGCCATTAGAATCCTTTTAGCATTTGCTGCTTCTAAGAGTTTCAGGTTGTATCAAATGGATATTAAGAGCACTTTTCTTAATGGCTATATTGAGGAAGAAGTTTATATAAGACAATCGCTTGGTTTTGAAAATCCTAAATTTCCTGATCATGTCTACAAACTGTCCAAAGCTTTATATGGTTTAAAACAAGCACCTAGAGTATGGTATGATAGGCTTAAATCATATTTGCTTAAAAATGACTTTCAAATGGGCAAGGTAGATAAAACATTGTTTAGTCTCAAGCATGGCAATGACCTTTTACTCGTTCAGATTTATGTGGATGATATCATCTTTGGTGGTTCCTCTCATGCTCTTGTTTCCAAGTTTTCAGGTACTATGAGCAGGGAATTTGAGATGAGCATGATGGGAGAACTCACGTTCTTCCTAGGCTTTCAGATCAAGCAATCAAAGCTAGGTATTTTTGTTCATCAAACTAAGTACACCAAGTATCTCCTTCGTTGCTTCAACATGGGGACAAGCATACCAGTCTCTACACCAATGGGATCCACTGCAGTGTTAGACCCTAACGAGGATGGAGGGCCTGTTGATAAAAAAGAATACAAAAGCATGATTGGCTCACTTCTGTATCTCACTACTTCAAGGTCAGACATTCACTTTGTTGTATGTCTGTGTGCTCGTTTTCAAGCTTCCCCACGTGCTTCACATCGTTAGGCAGTTAAGAGAATTTTCAGGTATCTTCAGTCAACTTTAGAATTTGGTTTATGGTATTCTTCTTCATCTTTCCTTACCCTTAGAGCTTATTCAGATGCGGATTTTATGGGTTGTAGAATTGATAGGAAGAGTACTTCTGGCACTTGTCACTTTTTAGGCACATCTCTTGTTTCGTGGGCTTCTAGGAAACAGTTGTCTATTGCACTTTCTACTATTGGGGCTCAATATGCAGCTGCCGTTTCTTGTTGCTCACAATTGCTTTGGATGACAGCTACGCTTAAGGATTTTGGCTTAGAATTGGATAGTGTACCACTTTTCTGTGATATCACTAGTGCTATTAGTATTGTTAAAAATCCTGTGCAACATTCAAGAATCAAACACATTGATATTCGGTATCATTTTTTTTAGAGACCATGTGGAAAAGGGAGATGTTGTTTTGCATTTTATTGATATAGATTCTCAAGTTGCTGATATTCTCACAAAACCGCTTGATTCTGCTCGGTTTGTTCTTTTGCGAAGTGAGTTTGGTATGTTGCATCCTATGAGTTTATTCTAAGGGGGAGTTTGTTGTTTAAAATTTGAGAAGCTTTGTTTATTATACTTGTCAAACAATTCATCAGTCCAAGCCTATGAATTCAAATGAGGTGTAGAGCTCTCGTTATCATATTTACTCATGTGTTGTGTAGCTTTGATCATGACTGGTTATAATTACTTTGCCACATTTGAACTAAAGCATGACATGGCGGAATACTTTGACTAGATTGATTATAGTTTTTACTTTGCGGTGTTCATCGAAAAGGATTAGCTTGATTGTGAGTCTTATTTTAAATCTTGGCTATGCGGCTCATATGTTTCTTATTGCAATCTTTTTATGTTCATTCAATTTGGCATGTTATAAAACAAAACAAAAATGAGAAAGAACCAATTGAAAAGATGCATGCTTCAAGCATGCCATACATATATATGAGAAAAAAGGCACACACACAAAAAGTGCTCAAATGAAAAGAAGTATGCTCCAAGCATGCCACCATTGAAAAGAAGTATGTTCCAAGCATGCCACCACTGAAAAGAAGTATTCTGCAAGCATGCCACATGCTTAAGAATTGAGTGTGGACCAATAGGTTGTTACATGAGACTGCCAGCTCGTCTAGATTTATAGTTTGCTTCACTTTTAGGCTTTAAATTTTCATTGTGATATCTCATTGTGCTCTTTATAATCGGTTTGGTCATTGTTGAGATGCCTGTTATTAATTTAAATTGCTTAATTATTCTAAAGACATGTTTTGACATTTCTATATGGTATATGACTTTATATGATCCAGATAGCTCTACTAAAAAAAAATGGCTTTGGTTACTTTATTAACTCAATGCGAAGTGACTTGCATAATCTACAAAGCTTCTTGATTTTTACTCTCCTTGTTCCTTGTTGTTTTAAATTATTCTTTCTTTGAAGTTCTTGATGATTACATTGCCAAAGTGGGAGAAAAATGGGAGAAGTTGAAAAATTGGAGAAATTTGCTTCCCTTGTGTTGAGGGGGAGTTTTTCTGCTATGGTTTTGTGTTGAGGGTGAGTTTCGATTGCTGCTTCTGTGTTTGTCAAAATTATTTGCCTTGCAATTTTGAAACTTTCTTTTTGCAAATGTTTCTTTTCTTTCAAAATTCAACTCACACGATTTTGAAGTATTGTCAATGTATTCATCAAAAGGAGATTGTTAGATCATGGGGATAGGTCGTGAATATTGTGATGATGAATAATTGACATTTAGGTTGCATTGAAATTTGCGTTTGTGAAAGTTTCGGTCGTTGGATTATTCAGGTTGGGTGGTCCGAATGTGCCGTGTATCGGGTGGTCCGAACAGAGATACTCGATGACCCCTTCGCTGCTAGGCTTCGACCTGACTTCGAGTACTATAGCTCCTAGTTTGGTTTTTGGTTTCAAGCACTGTTCACTACGAGCACTATTCATCATCTACGACTACACGTGGTCCTAGAAGGCTTCGACTGCACGAGGTCGTAGAAGGCTTCGACTACATGGTTGTAGAAGGAGGATCGACTACATCCGGGTCGAGAAGGTTGGACTGGTCGGAGGGTGCCGACTACAATGGTCAAAAGCTATAGTGACTGGTCGATGGTCGAAAGCTACAATGCCTGATCGGTGTTCGGTAGTCGTAGGCTTTGCGATCAGTTGTCGTAAGCTTCTCGGTAGGTAGTCGTAGGCTTCGAGTGCTTTAATTCTTGTGATCTAACCGGCTTGTGCACAGCGGTCAGACCGGTTTTTCATAGTGGTCTCGTGTTTTTTTTTTCTGAAAGATTGGAAATTAAGATCGTGGATGATCTGGTTCGTGTTTATTGATATATGAGGGTGTGATATGCGTGTGTGGACTGATATTGGTCAAGTTGGAGAACTTGTGCTGAGAAAACGTTCTTTGGTCTTTGCATGTGCGGGTTGGGCATGGAGACGGTCATGGTCGATGATGAGGATGATCGGGACTAGGATAGGGAAATCCAAGGGTCAGGCGGTCAAGGATGTCACGAGGTGGTCGGGCTTATGCTGGGGCACGTGGAGATCAAAGGTGGATGCATGATGCGTGGAGAAGCTACAGGAGGTGCGGTCCCGAAGGCTTCGACGCGTGAGGAGTTATGGAAGGTGTTCATAACTGGAAGGTTTAGAGATTTTGGAAAAACCTGTGTTTGGAAGGGTTTCGGATCCCTTGATTTTCAGAAGTAGATAGGATTTTGTGTTCGTGTTGTTGAGGACACGGTTTAAGGCTCTAACATATAAAAGGAGGGAGTGGTTAAGAGTTAATCGAGGATTTCCAATCATTGCAAAAATCTAAAATATTTACCGGAAGATATGAGAACTACGAGGAAGCTCATCCACCTTTATCTTTTTAGATGTTTTAGTTTGCAACGGATGCCACTAATTTTGAACAATCTTCGCACACTAACATCATTTATTGTGGACACTGAAGATGGTCGTGGAATCAAGGAGCTCAAAGACCTGCGACACCTTGCAAAAAGGTTGGAGTTGTACAATTTGAGAAAAATAAATAGTGTGCAAAATGCAAAAGAAGCCAATCTCCACCAGAAGCAAAATATAAGTGAACTGGTGTTGTGTTGGGGCCGCGAAAGATAGGAATAAGCCCATATTACACCCCTGAACTTTGGCGAGAGTCCAAAAAACACCCCGGACTACAAAACCGTTTGGTTTACACCCTCCAACTCCGAAAACCAGATCACCCGACCCCCTCGGGACGAAACCAGATGGTTTTGGTCATAGCTGGCATCCATGTTGGCCGGTTTGGTCCTAGTTGGCAGCCACGCCAATGGTCTTGGCTTATGTGGCATTTGAATCAGCCTCAGGGCTGCTGCCTCCTCGCTCCTCGCTGCCCATCTCTGAGATCTGCGACATGAGCGAGCCCTACCCCTCCGCCTCCACCGTCGGAGGAGCTGACGGTGTGGTAGAGCCCCTCGACGGAGGCCATCTGCTGCTGGGAGTGGAAAATCATCATCTGCCTCTTCTTTGGGAGGTCATGGCGGCGTCATCCGGAAGTGGACCGCGTGGCGGCGAGGGAAGCGACGCCGCGCTTGTCCGAGATCTCGTGGTCGGCCAAGAATCGAGAGAGGCGTTGTCGGCGCCAAGATCGGGCCGGCATTTGGCGGCAGCGAGGTGTGGCCTAGAGGAAATCTCGCAGACCTCGCCGAGCATGCTCGCGGCACCGATCTATACCTCGGCGGCCGGACGAGCTCATCGGCGGCCGGACCGGCGAGTTCAGATCCTTGACACCGGTGAGCCGTACATCACCTCCCGAACTCTCTCCTCCCCCAATCCCCCAATCCCCTCCCAAACACCAATTCTCCCCAGAAACAACCAAATCAAGAAACCCAAGCCCATTGCAGGAAGAGCACGCGGTGGCCGAGGCAGTCGACGGAGACGATGGAGACGACGGTGGCGACCGTGTTGACAATGCCGGTGATGACGGCAGACATGAGGGACGCGTCGCCGCCGAAGCTGATGGTGAGGAACAGTACGGGGGCATAGAACATGATGACGTTGATGCTTGGTGTCTCTTTGGAAGAAGGGATGAGCACGGCGACGGTGAGCTGGGGGTGGTACTTGCGCTCGAGGATGTTGCGCCACGGGTGCTTGATCGCCCGAGCCTCCTCGTTGGCGGCGACCATGTCATCGTACTCGTCGTGAACGTCGTCGGTGCCGCGGATCTTGACGAGCACCTTCTTTGCGTCGCCGGCTAAGCCATAGGCGGTGAGGGAGTTGGGGGTGTCTGGCAGCGCGAGCGCGCCAAGTGTGATATGAGGGTCGGCACGCCGGCGAGCCCAAGCCCACGCGCCAGCCCACCGCCCTCAATGCCCACCGTCGCGTAGTTGATGAGGTTCGCCGTGAGCGTGGGAGGGGCAGGGAGAGGAAGCGGGTGGATTCGAGGAGGGAGGCGGCGGCCATTGCGGCGGCACGAGCGAGTGCCGTGTGATGCTGAGGAGGCGGAGTGGGAAGTTGGAACGGAGTTGTCAGGGGTGTGCCGCCGTGTACTTTGTGTGGAATCGGGAGTGGGAGACGATGTGAGTGGATGCAGAAGAAGATGACGCGGCGAAACCGGCTAACGTGGATGCCAACTAGGACCAAAACTAGCTGGTTTCGTCTCGAGGGGGTCGGGTGATCTGGTTTTCGGAGTTGGAGGGTGTAAACCAAATGGTTTTGTAATTCATGGTGTTTTTTGGACTCTCGCCAAAGTTCAGGGGTGTAATATGGACTTATTCTCGAAAGATATGACATGGCTGAAGATGGAACTTTTTTATTATTTAACCTTTTTAAAATTTTATTTTAAAGTTAACCTCTCGCGCACTTTATTTCCAATTCTGACCCCTTTGGTCACGCCACCACCTGTGGCGTGACAAAACAATACTGTCACGCGTCAAGATAAGTCTCCAAAATTGCATTTTTTTTGTCACGCCACTGGTTGTGGCGTGACCAAACAATACTGTCACGCCACGGGTGGTAGCGTGAGAAGAGATTGCCTAGAAACGGGCTGGCGTGACAGTGTTGTTTGGTCACACCATGGGTGGTGGCGTGACCAAAGAGATCAGAATTGGAAATGAAGTGCGCGGGAGGTTAACTTTAAAATAAATTTTTTAAAAAAGTTAAATAAAAAAAAATTCCTGAAGATGTGGCCTGTAATGAGGAAGTAGTGTTGGAGTCCCTTGCACCTCATAGTAAACTCCAAAGTTTGGAGGTACATGGATATGGTGGCCTAGAAATACCACAATGGATGAGAGGCCCTCAAATGGTCAGGTGCGTAAGAACACTCAGAATTTCCAACTGCCCAAGATGTAAGGATCTACCTGTAGCGTGGTTGTCAGTCTCTCTTGAGTATTTGTCCTTACAGAACATGGGTAGCCAAACCACTTTATGTAAGAGCATTGAGGCGGAAGCTGAGGGATACAACAATACCCCTCCGCAAGTTTTCCGGAAGTTAAAGGAGATGATCTTATGTGGGTTACCGAACTTGGAGAGATGAGGAGAAAACAGTGCAGGAGAGTCTAGTAGTGGTTTGTTAGTGTTTCCCCAGCTTGAAAAGTTAGAGATGGTCAGTTGCCCAAAACTTGCGAGTGTTCCAGGTAGCCCGGTTCTTAATTACGAGAAAATAAGGAAATGCTGCAGTCTTGCAGTCAACTCACTAGCACATCTAACAATGTTGTCTGAGCTGTATTACGGTGTAGAAGGTATTGCTTCTATGACGATGCCTCCGGAGGACCTGCAAAACCAAATCCAAAGAGCTCTAGAAAACCTTCGGGAATTGAGTCTACATGGTCCCAACTGCTTCGTAACAGCACCCAGTCTGTCCAAATCGCACCTTGGGCTTTGGGAATTCTTCGCCTTTGTGGAAGAATTGAGTATTTCTGGATGCGTCGAACTTGTCCGCTGGTCAGTGGAGGAGCTCCGATGCTTGGTTGCCCATTGTCCAGGGATAGAGAAATTTCCGCAGGGCTTCCTCCAGCAGATCCCAACCCTCAAAACCTTATACATAGATGGCTGCCCCGACTTGCAAAGACGTTGCAGACAAGGTGGGGAGTATTTCCACTTGGTCTCCTCCATACCAGAGGGAATCATTCCAGCAGCAGAATCTAACGCAAAGAGGTTCTTCCTGAAGAGGCTCCTCCCCTCCTGCTGACTCTCAACTGATCGAGGTGCGTATCCTACGTCTATATATGCTCTTTCTCTTCCATTATATCCTTGCATTGCTAATCCAGAGTCCAGCATCGTCTCAACTGAATGCATCTTATCTCCCTTCTTTTTCGTTGTGTTACTTAGATTCTGCGATTTCAAGTTGGGTTTGAATGTTTGATGGCTCCTTGTTAGGTTTGCTGTTTAAAGCTCGCTTTTAGATGACAAGGCTCTTCATTTTCTCAGCAAGACGTGCCGTTATGAGCATACAGTTGTCGTTGCTCTCTTGGCTACGGAAGCTGGAGCTTAACTGACCCATCAACCTAAACAACAAGCGGCAGAGGTAAACTTCGATCCAATGCCATCTATTACTTCTGCTCACCGATGACCATAAACAATGAACAACTGCATCAGTATATTCGCCAAGAACCTGTAATCCTTGTGTTTGGCTAAGCTGTTGATAAATGATGTCAAAGCTTTAATCGCGGATGATGACTCGCGGGAGTACCATGCGATCAGGAGGAGGCGCATCCTCGAGACCACTCGGCGCCAGGGTTTCGGTTACCGTTTTGATTTTTTACGGGGGCACCGATAAATCCGGTTTGACCGTTTTTTGTTTTTTTGGGCAGATTTCGGCCGAAATTTTCGAACTAAAATTTGAATTTGAAAAAAAAGGGCAAAAAAATCAGCTGAAATTTGTTGAAAAATCGGCCAGATTTCAGCCGAAAATTGGAGAACTAACTGCATATCGACATCTCAGATTACAGGGTTTCATGCATTTACAGATTACAGATTTCATCCAAAACCACAGAATTCAGATGTCAGATTACAGGTTTTCATGCATTATCATATTACAGGTTTCATCCAAAACCACATAATTCATAGTATAATTTAGAGGTTGTAGTCTTGTAGATCCATCTTCATCCAAAACCTTCTCTTTGTCCAAACAAAAACCTGAAAATCAGATTGACAGTGTGAGTTGAGCATTCCTCTCGTATTGAAACCAGAGACAATATAGTTTATATCCATTGCAACAAACAAAATGCATTGCAAGTTATAGCTCAAGATGAGTTCCAATCAAATGAACAACTTCTGATTTTTTTTAAGCTCTAGAGGAAATTCGAACATCAAATTAAATGCATCAGCTCCAGAGGACATTCATACATCAAATACATTCACTGATTGTTGTCCTGCTTGCATTGTATCATGAGGAATGGAAGCTTTGTCATCTCAGGAGGAATAGTTTTACTATAGTAACCTGGTCCATGCTGCATGACCCCACATACTATGAATCTATCATCATATCTGATAATCCTCAATGTGATTACAACAACAGTAATTATTGTGAACTTCAGTGTTACGATCATATACAACGCTGATAGTAAGATGAAACTTTGCAAAGAGAGAATGGATGCAAGGAGAAAATCAGAAATATATGCAGTAATGTGTAAAACTATAAATACATCACACCTTGGCCAGAACTGCAAGCAACCAAGGTATGGTTATGAAGCAACATATCCCTTTGAGATTTTCCCACACATGGCCAGAACTGCAAGTAATAATATAATGGAAGTAAGCATCATGTGTTGTTTATTCTTTAGACTGTAATAAAAATATGAGTTGGACTGATTCAAAAAAAAGTATGAGCTGAACATCACATATGCTCATTAAATAAGTTATGGTCATCAACAGTACGTAAGGGAGGACACATTGCATATCCAAAGCAATTGAGTTATATAATGTAGAGTCCACAGAGCAAAAAACTCGATGATCCAATTGTACGACGGAATCAAATAAAGGGAGATCAGTGGACCAAATCTTGAAAGGGATATCAAATTGTTAGACATAATGATAGTGTTAATTTCAGCACGTAGAGAGTGAAAGGCAATATGTATAAGGTCAGCATCAGTTCTATTAACAACCAAAGTATGGAACCTAACATTGGAGTAAAACAATGCATCAGCGAGGTGGGTTGCCTTATAAAAAAAACAGTTCCGTGGTTTTGACATTTCAGTCATGTAGTGCTAAATCGAGTATAATTCATAGAAGAATAGAAAATCGAAACCATTAGACAGATCATTAAGAAAAATTGGCAAATAAACCTCTCAATCAAGAAAACATTGATTATTTTAATCTGCAATAACTGATCATTAAGCAAAATTGGCAAATTCACAAAAGATGGCCATTGTATCATAACCTATCTCAGTAGCAATGGGTATTCATGTTCCATATCGACAATCTATTAGAGGCTGGAAAGATCCTTCATCTTCTTTGTCGGTGTCTTTGTGATCTCACCTCCTCCTATGTGACCAACTACGTTATCATCACCATCATCATCACTCCGAGAAGTGCCACCATCCATGTCTAAATAACTAGGGCTTCCAGAAGGAGTCGACGTGTCATCACCACTTCCCACTTCCCATATCATCTTCATATTCATCTTTATCCTTCTTCCCTTTCTTTGCCTTATGCTTCCTTATGCTATCATTGCGCTTCCTCTTTGATGTCCAAACATTGAGAGACTTGTCGAGGAGTGCTTCACTAGACTTTTCAGGCACAACCCTTGAAGACATTGAAGGATCTTCAAGCACAACCTTTAAAGGCATTAGAGGATCCTCAAGCACAACCCGTACCTCTTCAAGCACAACCCTTGAAGGCATTGGAGGATCACTAGGTTCATCTATAACAGGCTCAGATTCCCCCATCGATCTTGCCAACCAATCCATAATTGGGTTGTCTTGGTCATATAGAGCAGCATCCATCATAATTGCACGAGAATCCAACTCCTTCTCAGGGCGATCTGCTTCTTGCTGTTGGAGGTGTAGCTTCAAGTTGAAATGGACATAAACCAACTTGTGGAGTTTGTCATAACCTAGTCTATTTATCACTTTTGTGTGAAAGAACACAAATGTGCTCCAATTGTGCTCACACCAACATTGTTCCAAACCTTGTGGCATTGGGTCTAATAAGCTCTCCAACAATGTTCTTCTTCATCTCAACATGCAACCTACCATGGTTGTAGAAGAACCTGCAGATTGGCTTAGCACTAAGAATAACATTCTCAACCCCCGACTCATTACCTTCAACATTAGATTGACAGTGCGAGCAACACATGGTTGCCAAATAATGTGGGGGTACTCGGAGACAAACTGAGCGCAAGCTTTCTTGAAATTAGATCCATTGTTTGTAACTATTTGAACAACCAACTTGTGACTACTCTCATCAACAACCACCTGTTTGATCCAGTCATACAATAATTCGAAATTCTGTATATGGCCAGTTGCATTGGCAGACTTGTGGAAGAATATATACTCATTGCAATAAACCATAAAGTTAATTATGCTCATCGATGTAGGCCCAATCCATGAGTCGCACATGACCGTAACACCGTATACACCCAAATCTTACTTGAATTTCTCCACATATCCTTGCATTTCCTCAAAGTTGCCATGCATGTATGGTCCATAGATATCTATCCATTTAGGATTTTGCACCCCTTTGCCAAGATTCTGAGTTAGCTTCATTGCTCCTTGAAAGTATGGGCAATCAGCTTTCCTACCAGGGATGTCATTCACATGAAACCACTTTGCCCAAGCTTGCCCAAGTCCTGCTTTAGTCTTCGTGCTCAACATTGTGTCCACCCGAGTTTGCACAAGAGATTTGTTGCGTGATACATCTGAATCAAAGGCTTTACCAGCAGACCTTGCATTGCGAAACAATGTATGAATTCTGCTACTGCTACCACTAGTACCAGCAATGCTACCACTCGCACCGATGCGTCCGCCACTACCACTCCCACATCCATGCTCATATATCCCACCACGACATTCCACACTATCCCAAAAATGAAGGTCCCTCAATGACGCATTGATAGCCATTTGTTCTTGTAAATCTTCGTCACTGGGCACATCAATTGGTGCATTCATCTCTTCATAAATCGATCTTTCGAATTTGAGCTTCTGCTCATGTGCTTGTCTCCTCCTTTGCTTTCTTGTCCAATCAGACTTCTTTATCGCATCGCGAATCTCCTGCGGCACTTGATGGCAAGATTTTACATTACTTGATATACTCGCTAGATGTTGCCTAAGCCGGGTTGCACCTCCTCCTTCGAAAGTCGTTAAGCAATATTTGCACTTGAAGCTGTCCCCTATTGTCTCCCTATGGCTCTAAGCATAATCGATGCCTTCTGCAATCCGAAAACCAAAAAAAGAAAAAGAAATCATGCACAATTTGATTTGTACAATGTATAATCGATGCCTTCTGATATCATATACTATAATGCGAAAAAAAAATTCACCACTTCTACAATGTATATCATATACTATATGTCACAAATGAAAGAAAGCCTCCTGTCAATTACCCCATGTTATGTACTTACATGTATGACCATACGAATCTATACATAAAATATCTAAAGCTCATAAAATGGTGATCTAACCAGATTTCCACACCAGTGGAACGTATCTAAGGCTCATAAAATGGTGATCTTTCTTATTACCATGTTCAATACTGAAAATAGTATTCTTAAAACAATGCACCAAATCACGTTCAATGCAATAAACAAATCATGTGCAATTTGATTTGTTACCTGTTGCAGATGCCAACCCGCCGCTTGTGGCCGTACCAACGCCGCGCCCACCATCGTTCCCCGTCACTGCTTCTCGGCCACCCTTCATGCACCGTTGTCAGGAGGCCGACCCTCCCGTAGTCGTACCACCGTCGCGCCCGCTGCCGCTCCCCGCCATTGCACCTCCGCTGCCCTCCATGTGTCGTTGAGGAGGCAGGTGCCGAGTTGGAGCTCTGGAGCTTCGGCCTTGGGGGAGAGCGGAAGAAGATGTCGGGGATGCTTGGGCCTTCACTGCGCCTCTGCCGGATGGGTCGCCGACTCCTCGTCACTGCTAGTTAACCTCCATGCGAACCACCGAAGACGTAGAAAGGGGATCGAGGTCCTCAGAGAAGCAGAGAAGGGGATCGATTCGAGGAGAGAAGCAGAGAGCCAGAGAAGGGGATTGAGTCTGGAGTAGCCGCCAAGGGGAATAGGGGAATCGAGCGAAATCGTGTGGTTCAGCTGGTCCAGGTAGGGTGAAAACGGATCGGATAGTTTCCGTCCGATTCGATCGAAAACGGGTTCGGATGGTCTCGGATCGGATTTTTTTTGAATAATTTTCGTATCGAAAACAGATTCGGTTTTTTTTGTCGAAAATGGAAACGAATACGGTAGACATGATATCCGGTACATACGAATACGGATTCGGATTATCCGAATAAGAGCACGTCCGGATATCTGGCACTTAGCCACTCCTCCCCCGTGCACTCCTCCCTGCTGGCCTCCTCCCCAGCACCCCTCCTCCTCCCAAATCTCCCCCGGCACGCTCCTCCCCGCCGACCTCCTCCTCAGCATTCAGACCATTAGTTCGGCGGCAACATCAGTTTGGTTCGGCGGCAGCAACAACATCAGTTCATCCATTCACAGATCAAGAAATAATCTATCCATTCACAGATCAAGAAAACAGAAGCAAGCATTCATGATTCATCGCAAGAACAAACAAGCAAATCAAGCATTCAAGCAAGCTCCTTCTTGATCTGATTTCCTCCATCCTCCTAGCGTCGGCGCTGGCGGCCTGGACGGCGGCGCAGTAGAAGGGGCGGCGATGGTGGGCTGGAGCCTGGAGGACGACGGCGAGGAGGAAGAGGGGGGGGGCGGTGACGGCTGCCTCGCCTCGATGGCCTCCGGCGGTGGTGGGGGAACGGGCGGAGGTGGAGGCGTGGAGCACGGGCGGAGGTGGAGGGCGGCGGTGGAGGAACGACCGGTGGGTGGAGGCGTGGAGCTGGGCGAGGGGGAGAGTCGGACTGCCGGAGAGGGAAGGGGAGGCGGTGGGCGGAGTTGGGTGAGGGGGACAGGGAAAGGAAGGTAGCGGGCGGAGCTGCCGAGGGGGAGGCGGCGGGTGGAGTAGTGGAGGCGATGGGCCGGGGAGAGTCAGAGAGGGAAGGGCCAAAGGGGAAGCAGCGGGCGGAGCTGTCGAGGAGGAGACGAGGAGTGGAGGGCTGGAGGCGAATGTGATCGGCCATTACCGAGAGGATTGGGGAATTTATTCGGCCGGACTAGGTTGGTCATTTTCCGTTTGGGCCGAGCATTGTGTTGTATACTTCTTGAGTTTAATTAATATCTATATAACATTGGCATTACTTCTGTTCTTTATCATGCATTACTCTATTGTTACTAGGCTTTGGATATTGTTTAGCTCATTTTTTGACAACTTGTTGTGAGTCATGGATAATACTTGACAATTCAGTGCTTGATCAGTTTTATGACCTAATTGAGGTTGGTAAGGTATACTTGATATCTAAAGGATCAATAAAACTTGCTTAGAAGTAGTTTATAAGGACTATGAAGTAACTCTGGATGCTGAAAACATGAACAATTTATGAATGTTTGCATCAAACAAACTAGTTATATGTTTTTGTTAATTTCTGGCATGCAATTTAAGGGGTTTTTATGTTCCGAAAAAATATCCGTGACGTATTCGTTTCGATTCGTATTTGCTTCGTATTCCTATTCGATATTATTCGCATCCGTATTCGTATCCGGGGTATCCGTATTCGTATCCACATCCGAAAAAAAATGTAAACAAATATGGCAGAGCCATTATCCGTTCGTATCCGATCCGTTTTCACCCCTAGGTCCAGGGGTGCGAGACCCAGGGCAAAGAAATAAGTAGGCCAAATGGGCTCAATTGGACTGAGCTTAACTCAAATTGGGCTGAAATATTTGAGGCCAGTTTGTAATTGCACCGGTGGGCTGTAATTCGGTTGATCGATTTTACGAAAAATCGCCAAGAAAAATCACTTTCGACGCACCATGAATGACATCATGTTGCTCTTTCTAAAATTGTTAGGATCGGGGCCAGGTAGGACCAATGGATTTTTGTTTCTAAATTTATCTAAATTCAAGATCTATCCATCAGTAAGAAAATCATAATTTTTGGAGTTTATTTTATTTTTATTTGAGTTTATTTGTGTTATGAGCATTTATTCGAAGTCATCGTTTTTGCAATAAATAGATTCCAACATCGCTGAAGACTTCGTCGCTGCTTCAAGCCAAGACCTAGACCAAGAAATATCCACATTTGGGCAAGAAAAGTCCTTACTATTGATCTTGTTGAACCTGCATTTCAAATGTAAAATATTTCGATTCAAATTATTACTTTCATGCTTATTATTATTTATGAAATGTTATGTTAAAGTTAGCTTCACCAAAATTTGATTTTCATTATGAATCCCCTCCTTGATTGTTGATACCCTTTATACCTTATCACCCTATAAAACTCACGCTGATTAAACAAAAATGACTATTGGTTGTCCTTAAACACTTCTTAGTAATTGAATATGAATAGAAGACAAATATTGCCATAACAAGAACTTAGAATGTAACTGAATCGTTAGCACTGGAATCAGTAAAAGGTTTTCCAAAAATGGAAATTCCATTCCAGTGCCTATTTCGGTTATGTGTTCGGAATGGAACGTTCTGGTACCCGAGCATTCCGGTGTACTGCTCTGGCCTTTTTATTATTCATGCAAGTTAAATATATATATGAAATATTTTGATACGTGAACTCATAACCTTGCGGGAGAGGATCCTTGAGATCTACAACATGCACATATGGAATTTTTTTGCCGCATTGGCGCAAATTTGCCCCGTATTTGCAAAAATGATCGTCTTCGCGTGGAATTTGCAAAATGACGCTGCTACGATGATGACTGTGGCAGGCATCCGGTTTACACCGCCTATTTGTCACGGCCACCATGCGGTGGAAGTCTCCATCATGGCCACCATGTGGCAGGGCTACTGTAGCGTCACCTGCCGCACGGCCATAGTGCGGTAGGTACTATAGCATTTGTTTCCTTTTTAAAAAAATAAATTCATTTAAGTATACTTTTGTATGAATTTTTAAATATAGCAAATGAGATCCAAAGTTTTTTAAAGTTTTTGTAGAGCCTCCCGACACAGTGTATTTTCTTGTGTAATTTTTTGAAATTTTTACCAGTTCTGAATTTTTCTCGAAAATTCATTTAATTATACTATTTGTAGGAATTTTTGAGAAAAAAAATCAGAACGGATAAAATTTTGAAACAATTATACAAGTAAGTACACTGTGTCGGGAAGCTCCACAAAACATTTCATAATTTGTAAAGCTCATTTGCTATATTTAAAAATTCACACAAAAGTATACTTAAACGAATTTTTAAAAAAGGAAAAAAAATACTACAGTACATATTGCACTGTAGCCATGCAGCAGGTGGCGCTACATTAGCCCCTACCGTACGGTGGCCGTATGACAGGGGGCAGGTTTTGGCTCCGGACACCATGTCGCATGGCTACTGTGTGATAGGGTGTCATTTTTTTAAATTTCGCATGAAGACGATCATTTTTTTTTCAAATACGGACGAATTTGTGGCATTTCGGTCAAAAATAGCTATTTCGTACATATGTGTACATAAGAAAGATTACCATTTACGGTCCTTTTTTTTTACCAGAGGCTCAAGTTACAAGTGCATTTTTTTTTTATGTAATAACCAATCCGTTCCTATTCCTTCACAGCCACAAGCCCACAAGTCTTCCCTTCCATCTCTATCACCCTTCTTTCTTCTCCTCCCATTCACCATTCAACTTTTTTTTCTCACGCAACTTCAACCAAGCGGAATGAGGAGGCGTAGTAAGGTCGGCTGCAGCGGTTGCTAGCCAACTTAGCCGAGCCCGCTATTCCCTATCCTGTCCACCCGAACCAACGCCGGATCCCAAATCGAGGTATGGTTCCTCTGTTCAAGCGCTCGCCGCCGTCCAAGTGCTCCGGAGCGCCTCCATGCCGACCATGCGAGTGCGTGCTCGTTGTTCACTGTCTGCTCGCCTCGCTAACATCCCTCGCTGTCTGAGTGTCTGATGCCTCTTGTCCCTCTCCTCTTCTGTACAACGGTACCAACGCGAACGACGTGATTGTTCCGGCCGGAATACGCCGAAACGAAGTTTTTTTAATAATATTATTTTGATTAATAATTACAAAATTAAATTAAATAGTCAATTTTTATTTTAAAAAATGGCCTCCCGTCGTCAATTTATCTGGCGACAGGAGCCTGTCACCACTGCAAACAGTATACAAGGAATCTGTCGTTAGTTGAATTGACCACAGGTTCTCGTCGCCAGATGAAATAGCGACGGGTGCCATGTCGCCATTGCCAACAGTGCACATAGAACCTGTCGACAGGAGGCTGTCGCCAATTCAAATTCAAATGGCGACATGTTCCCTTTTTTGCGATTAAAGTAAATTTACAATTTTGGTATATCTATAATTGTCTGCGCTACCGATAATTTTTGAAAAGATAAGGAAATATGAGGAAATTTATGAGTTTCGATGTGACCAAATATATTTTGAATGCGTTTTAGGAGGCACAATGTAAACATTCGGTGGCACAATATCGAAAATAGCCCTGTTCGGCGATGCAATATTATAAATAACCTCCTTCGGCGGTGTAATGTCGAAAATAACCTCCTTCGGCGACACAATATTATTCACGGCCTCCTTCGACAGCGCAATATCGAAAATAGTCCCGCTTGACGACACAATATCATTAATAGGCTCATTTGACGGCGTAATATCGAAAATAACCTCGTTCAGCGACGCAATATGAAAAATGTGTGACATACTTTGCGAACAGGGTGAGTCATTTCACGTACGAAAAGGCTAGAGCAAGGGTGGTGTGGGGTGTCGCATTGCTGACTCCCTCACACGGCTACCTGTACACATAATAAGAACAAATAGTATCGAAACACAAGACTAGCATAAATTCATGCGAGTCGTGCATAAATTAATATTTACATAACAAGACTCATACATCTACTCGTAGGCCCTCTTAGGGCGTACCTCACGTGTGGCCCCTGGGCTCGCCCGGGGCAGCTGCAGATGCTAGTGCGAGTACATCAAAGGCTCTGTCAATCAAGGTGCCCTACCGACGCGAATAGCCTGAGGGGGTGGCGCCAGACGGGGTGTCCCCAGAGGGTGTGCCCCGAGGGGGTGCTACGTCGGCTGGCTCGTTTCTGGCGCACTGTGCAGCTGTGAAGCCACAATGGAGAGCTCGCTGCTCTCGTCGTCCAACACTTGCTGTAGTTGCACTCCCCGACGGATGTCGAAGTCCCGGGAGTCTGCTCCCTCATGCGACACCAGCTCCTCGTCCGGTAGGGGTCTACGACCAGTGGAACATGTTATGCATGTAAACAAGAAGAAAAATACTAAAATAGTATGTTATACATGTAAACAACATAGACATACCTGATTGTTGCATCGCAGTGGACAACTCGGCGTAGTCCAGCCCCTGGTTTGGATGGTACTGGGGACCTGTTAGAAGAAAATGCCATTAGTAACTAGTAGAGTTCAAAATTAACAACCAGACGTAAGTATTTCAGGTGTACCTGCGAACTAAGCTGGCGCTGGAGTACTCCTGGCACGGTGCCACAAGGACCCGCCTGCCACGTCCGGGTCAGGAGCTATGCACTGTGACACACCGTGGCTCACCTCCCGTCCACGCATGATGTCAGCTGGATGTCTCGCCTCGACGCTTCTAGCATCTGGTCCATGGTCTGTCTGATCTCCTGCCTCGCCGTGTTGTAGCACTTCCCGATCGTCAGACTACGCAGGGAGCTCGCCAACTCGTGCAACTCCCATCCGAGATCGTTCTATACACAGAATTAGCAAGTTAGAAACCGAAAACATGCGTAGGAAATAATAAGTATGGACCGTTCAATACGTACCATTTGATGGAATGCGAAGTCCAGCTGGGTGGGGTATGTGTCGGTCATCGCAACCTCATGACGTGGTGGGTCGTCCACGACCCTGACACAACGAACCCTCGTATGAGTGGATTACCAGTCGATGTACTCCATGTACGTCCCGGGGTAGTA
Source organism: Phyllostachys edulis (assembly GCA_036346405.1). Taxonomy (NCBI): domain Eukaryota; kingdom Viridiplantae; phylum Streptophyta; class Magnoliopsida; order Poales; family Poaceae; genus Phyllostachys; species Phyllostachys edulis. The sequence goes on from CM070547.1 coordinate 16,825,971, forward strand.
GGGAGCAAGCTCCCGGTGCACGTCCACCAAGGCATGGAGCCACTGCGTAACCCACTGGGACATATTCTCGATTCAGGAAGTCGTACCAGCTACTCCCTTCCAAGTGTACTTGTGGAAGACGAAACGATAAATTCGTAAGTCCATAAGGGAAAGGATACAACATAACTAAAATGTGAACTTACTCATGAACGTTTGGTGGCACCCGCGGCCCCTAGTGCACTTGGAACTCCTAATGTAGACCGAACTGGCGCATCACCCGGTGCACGTGGTACTCCTCCATGAAGATGTTGTGCACCAAGAACTTCTGTATGTACCAGTACTGCCAATCTCGCGTGCACTAGGTACACAAGCCTCGGGGTGCGCGCACTGACACCCTGTTGGCAGTGTACGGTGTCCAGATGACGCCGTCATTCGTCAACAGATAGAACATCGAAACATAGTCCGGGGTAAGATGCGTGCGTAGTGATCGGAGTGAAGGTGACATGTGGAATAGAACAATAAAAACTTAGCACATGCAATTAAATTAAATTACGAAAATGATTAAAGGTTGAAAATACTTACCCATCGGCGACACCACACCGTACCCACGGTCGGTCAGTCCACGGGGTTGTCAGCGGCGGACATCGCGTCGGTGTAGGCCCCTAGGTCCACCTGTGGTCATCCGATCTAGAAATGCTCGAACAACCACAGCTGAATAAGCAGAAGGCATCTAGTGAGGACGGAGCTCTCCCGGACCCGGTGGCACTCGCTACACAGAGCGCGATACGTTACGCACAGCACTGTCGGGCCCCAAGTGTATGGCAGGATCATGTCCACCTCCTCGTCCGCCAACTCCCGTGCGTAGTGGATCATGTGCATATCCACGCTATCGCCGTGGGACCCTAGGAACATGATCCACACGAAGAACCACAACAAGTACACCTCGAAGTACCTCCTCACTGTGTACTTGGGGGCGTCCGGTCCAAGGGCAGCCGGTTGCAAGGAGACAGAGACACATCATTAAGTTGAACAAAGAAATTGAAGCAGAAATGCAAGAGTTATAAATACTTATATCGAACTGGTTGATCCACCTCAGCATCGGCCCGTGCGTATTGGAGAACTCTGTGTAGCCGGCGTCAGTCAGTAGCAACCCCGGGAACATCCCGAGGATATCCGTGAGCCACATGTCCGGAACGTCGTACACTGCCATGGGGAAGCCCGTGCAGGGAAACCCGGTCAGGTAGCCCACGTCCTGAAGTGTCGGCGTCATCTCCCCACACGGAAGGTGGAATGTGTGCTTCTCTGGCTTCCATCGGTCAACCAGCGCCGTCAGGAGGCACCGGTCGTACGGAAACCGTGTCGATGTAGACACCCTGGCGGCGACGTCCTCCTCGTCCTCTCACGCTGCCTCTATCATCCTAGCTAGTGGAAGCAGGCTGGCTACTCTCAACCTATGTTGAAAGGATTAAGAACATACATGAGTCCATACACACAAGTCATACCGAAATTAATTACAAGAAGGTTAGAACTATACGTACCGCAAAACTCAACGTGGATCCACCCTTCATGCCCTCATGGGTGTACACGCTCGCAACGCGCCAAGCTCAAAGGGCTGCTCGCCTTCCCACGGGAGGATGGTATTGAGGCGACTATGGTGAGTTGCGTCAATGGCCAAGTCAAGCAGCTCATATGGCCACTGCGTAGTGTCTCCTAGGGCCGCCATACCTGAAATTTAAGATGGGCAATATTTCAAGGATTATCTCAGCATTTACAGAATATTTGCCATGCAAAAATGAGAATATAACTAAAGTTGGGAATATTTTAATCATGCTCTATGCACTCTGTTTAGCTACTCTGGAATTTTTTGGGAATTTTTAGAGCTACCTTGCTATTTTCCTAGTTTAAAATGTATTCTCGGTATGTATAGAATATTTATCGTGCAAAAATAAGAACATAAATGAAGCTGGAAATATTTTAATCAGGCTCTACATACATGTCGATGACATAGTATCGATATTACGAATGAATATTTGGGGGTCTCCTAGAATTAGAATCACGCAGAGAAAGACACAGGGATTTAGACAGGTTCATGCCTTCTCCGGAGAGAATAACAACCCTAATTCTGTGTTGTTGTATTGACTATGCTGTTTACAATCAGGAAGAAAACTAATGCTTAATGTCTCACTCTCATCCGCCCCTTTCACTGATGTTCAGCCTTTATATAGCGCATGATGGGGTGGCACTTACTCCAGACCAAGAGGTGCCTTAACATTTGATGAAATGTGCACGTTGATGGAGGTTACTGTCAGGGAGGTAACACCCCACGTCGCGTGGCAGTTATCATTAGAGACATAGGTGTAATGCATGCAGTTATCCTGGAGGATAACAGCGTATGCTAACTGCTTTGTATCTCAAACACAGCATATAAGATTCCCTAGTCAACTGGGCCCACATGTCTATAGACTTTGTTGACTAGAGGGTAGTCGTAACTGACCTGGTCGTAGAAAGGCTTACGACTATGAGGTGGTCGTAGAAAGGCTTACGATCACTAGGCGGTTATAGAACATCTTATGACCATACGGGGTGGTCGTAGGATGGTTTACAACTCATCATCTTACGCTTTTCCCTTATGCATGATAAGGGGTATGCTTAAGATTATCATGAAGATATTGCTATCTATAATAACAATTATAGATAAACGATTTAATTAATTGAGGATTATTAGATCCTCGTCATCCAGCTCCCCAACTTCAAGTGAAAATAACTTACTTGGAAAGGAGGTCATGGAATAGTAGTCGGAAGCAAAGTCTTTCCGACTAGTATTTCATTTGACCAGAAAAAGACTTGGTCAAGAAGCTAATTTCACTTGAGTTGTAAAGATAAAACTCCTTTTTTGAATAGACAGAAGAACATCAAGTGTCTCTTATAAATTCTACTTACGAAAAACAATTTCCAAAGGGTCGGCGATGTTTTGGTTTCCAATGATTCATTGAATTCTATCGCAAGGTGATGGCTATAAATAACCATCAGAAGGGCAGAACTAAGAAAAACTCACTTCACAATCTTTCTATCTTTCCCACTTCCACTTCTTCTTAAAGTTCTTGTCCCCGAGCTCCTCAAGTCCGAGTAGATTTCTTTAAAAGAAATAGTCAGATCGAAGTTTGATGTTGCTAGAAGAACTTTTCCGAAACTTTTGTTGAAGTGGAAAATGGTTGATGATGAATTGTGGTCTTTAAAAGTAAAAGGTGATATTTCTATCTTCAAAGCTTTTCATGAGTGTAAACTCAGATTGCCTTGGTATTCTTCCACTATGAGCAATATCGTGAAAAAAGAAAATCTATGGAATATGACTTAAAGGTGGCCGAAAAGTCAATTTGTTCAATGGATCAAAGTCCTCAGGATTTTGGTAAGAAAGATCCTGATAACTAGGTGAGCAAGGTTGTCAGAATCTTGATTCTAGTCATGGGATCCTACGTTTCTACGACCTAGATTGACTAGATCGATCCGATCCTACGGTAGAGTCTTAATTTGGTATAATCTTAATATTATTATGATTCTAACAACAAAAATTGTAGAACTGTGATCAAAATTTCCATATGATCTTATCTGATTCTACCGATTCTAGTGATTTATTATAAATAATTATTTGCATATGCCCCTTTCAATATAAAATTTTACTTTTTATTTCTTCATGTCCATTATAATTTGCGTAAACAACAAATGATCTTTCCTTTGCACTACATTTTGGTAAAAAAAAGTTATAAAAGTATAATTTTAAAAATGTAGAAGTGCTAAATTACAAGGTAGTTTTTAAAAAATATTTATTTGGTATAATCAGATAGGATCTTAGATTCTACGTCGATCCTACGATGTGCGATCCTACTAAACAACCCCCGATCCGATTCAGGATCATGATTCTAACAACATTGCAGGTAAGCACTTCATTGTCTATGATGTGTTACTTCCGATGAAGACTGAAGTCCATGTCGGAGGGAAACAATATACTGAAAAAACGCTTACCAAATTACATATCTTTTGCTTTCTTCTGATGGAGATCAACTTTGACCACTTTGAAGAATAAATCCGAGGAACTGGTTGAAAAAACTAACCAGTTAGAAGAAAGGTCGTAGAAGAAATATAACTAGGATTTGTTCAGCTTTTGTAACATGTAATATGCATATTTTGGACTTTGTGAAATAAAGTTTGTTTCCTTGATTTCGATCACATCTTTTTGGAAATAATTCCTTATCTTGGTAGCAAGGATAGGGGTTTGATCAATACTAGAAAGTTCCTTCTAGTGGGTAAAAGACCTTGTGCAGATAGGATAAACTTCGACTAGGTGGCATTACCATATTCTGACCAGTGTAAGGAGGATAAAAAATGTGTGGAAAGAAATGTAAGGAAAAGGAGAGCTTTCGAGTACTTGTTTAGCACTCGTATCACTTTTTCCCTTTTCTCATTGTCTTTCTTTGTTCAGAGAGCTCTTGAATAAGTTGTCACTGTTGGTGAACACAATAGGCAATTTGTATTGCTGAAGAAGCAGGAAGCTGAGCTGTACCAATTAGCAGTGAGATCGTAAGCATTGTTATGAGAAGCCATATTTTTGTTACGACCACTCATTCAATACTCATGTCTACTTTTAACCTAAGTAGGTCTCAAAGTGACGAAAGAACCTTAATTTCTGCACTCAACTATGCATAAGCTAAGGCACATAAGTTAAGGGATGAAAAATAAGACCTGCTAAAGAACCTTCATGAGGTGAATTCTACAGCTTGTGAGTTACAAAATGCAATAAACAGTAAGCTCTGAACTTAAGACTGTTCATCTTAATGACTTTCTTTTCTTTCTCTAACTCTGTTTTCTTTTTAGAAAAAGAGGTCGATATGAGCAAACTCAAAACCGAGGTTGAAAAGACTTTGGTTGTCAACGAGCTCACCCATATCAACAAAGAAAAAGACAAGAGTATAAAGGCGCGAAAGGAGCAGTGCGCAAGGGATGCTACCTCCCACGACAGCGAGGTCAAGAAGCTTGATTCTCAATTAGTAGGCAATAATTTCTTTACCTACGACCAGTTTCGTTTACTGGTATTTATGAGACATTTTTCTGACTGGTCATACTATATTTTCAGATCAAGTAGTCGAAATAAAACAACTCTAAGAAGCTTCGACTCATAGTCAGGAGGAGATGAAGTCAACGAAGATCAACCTTCAAGACAACATTTCCCTTCTTAACATTATGCTCGGAGGACTTGGTGCTAAGGAGGTCACTCCTCTTGAAGACACCATGATTGCCCAGACGAGTACTATAGGACAACAAGTCAAAACTCTAGAGGAGTTGATAATAACTTTGAATACCAATCAAGTAGACTCGATAAGAGAGGCGGTCGAAAGTGCAGTAAGTTTTGCCTTGGCAAAGCTTAAGGCACATGATCGTAACATTAGCTTTCAACCAATCGAAACCGATTTCGACTGCCCTGAAGCAAAGGCAGCGCGATTGATTGAAGAAGTGCAACCAGTCGGCAAGAAGGTCGCGGAGAAGATGCAAATCGGATCTCCTTCGTCAGAATAGTTTGTAATAGGGAATATTATTGTAAAGACAATATCTTGTTTATGAATATAAACCTTTATTTTCCTGTAAATTGTCTTAGCGAGTAGTTAGTAACTCATAAGACAAAAAAAAAAACAAAATTGAACTTAAGACTAAGAATTGAAGTCATATGTATAACTTTATCCTAGCCCTGACTATTTGCTTGGTTTAATTATATAAACTAAGTAAATAGTGAGAAAAGTGTTTACTTAAATAGTTGTTCGACCTTTGTTTTTTATCTCGATTGTCATGTACTGGTTGCAAGAGTTAGGAACAGGTCGAAACTAGGAAGTTCCTTCTAGTGGGCAGGACCACGTGCAGATAGGAAAGACTTCAACTAGTTGATGTTCCTTTCTTCTATCAGGTTAACTAAATCGTATAGATCAACAAACTACACTCAATTGTCACATACTGGTAGCAAGAGTTATAGACAACGCAATTCTAGTAAGTTCCTTCTAGTGGGCAGGACCACGTGCAGAGAGAAAAGACTTCGACTAGGTTGTGTACTGTGACGACCCACCCTGTGATATACGGCAAAGGTCCGGGAGGACCATTTTTTTTGAGCTGCGGTGCTGCCCCACAGAAGCAGTAGCACCGCTCGATGCATCCCGAGGAGGACCTCCCAGGAGGTCTTCAAGACCTCCTGGAGGTCTTGGCCAACAGCCCACGGTAGCACCTCAGCGTGTATCACAGAGAGGTCAAGACAGACCTCCCAGTAAAATCCCGTAGGACCTCCTGGAGGTCCTGCCCCTGTGCATCCGAGCTAGACCCAGGACAACAGAAGCTAGCTCACACAAGAACACAAGCTAATATCACAACCAAGAGGTCAAACAAAGATGAAGCAGACAAATTAAATTTAATATTAAATAGGACCTTATGGTCAAGCTTGATAACAAGAGGTCTGCCTCAGGGGGCTTACAAAACCGACAAAGACTTACAACTGGCAACAAAGAGCTCTAGAGCACCAACACCCAAAAGCACGCGGAAGCCATCCAACAAGCCCACTGGCTGTCGAGTGGAGGACGTCCTAGGCAGCTGGATCGTCGAAGAACTCCTCCTCAAAGAGGTCTGCACTGCCCTGCACTTGGTCATCTTCATAATCTGCTTTGACACAGGGCTTAAAGCCATGAGTACTTTGAATGTACTCAGCAAGACACAGGGAGCATTTATGCAATGATATTTATGCAAGGGCTTACCAAATGAGAGCTGTATGGTTAGTTTGCACAAAGCCAAGTTTTGACAGCAATAGCATAAGTAGATTGAAAAGCAGCAAGTTATAACACTAGCACATAATACATTTGATGTTTGAAAAGGTGGAGTGAGCACCAACTCACATCCGCAACCAAATGGAGGAGGTCTGGTCACACCCGTGACCAGGTCCTCACCCAAAAACCACTCTAGAGCACCCACTCTAGAGGTTCGAACCAGCCTTTGGACCACTACCCGAGCCAACCCTGACCCGTCTGGAGCCGGCCAAGGTCTCTTCGAGGCAAAGCCAAGGCAGCTCACGGAAGTGTCCAGTGGCACAAACTTTTGAAACAACTACCCCTTGCACCATTTTCACTGAGCATGTCCTTGACCAAGGACTTGGCTATTCGAATAGATTTTTACACTCTACAGAGGTGTACAACTTTACCCATAATCCACGATCTCTCTAGCGGGACGGGTTCCGGTCACCCTTGCTCACTTCCGAAGGTGAGCAGTCTAGAGAGCGCGGCAAGGCCTTTACAAAGCTTTGAACTGGCTCGGAGCTGCCCGCTAAGGTTTCGCAATCCCCCCTTTGGTCTAGAAGTCCGCAGGGTTATGGGGTGCCCCCTCTTGCGCCAACGAATCACACGCTCAACCACAACAGCCCCAAGCCATCTCATTGCCAATTATTCGGCCCAGACCACCCCCATAAAGTGATCTTGTGGTTGCACTGATTGGCTCAGTTCAACAGAACACAAAGTTAAGTCCTTAATTGTGCTAAGGCAAGACTTCCACAAACCCAAATGTGCATAGCACCCACTACTCACTCCCTGCCTTCTTGCCTCAGCAAAACCTTTTGTAATTACCCTTGCCAAAAGACCACCCAGTCCTAGCACAACAGTTTTAACAAAGTGGTCTCACACCACAGTCAAACACAACTTAGGCATCTGCCATAGTCGCTATAAAGGGTAATCACCACGAGTTCCATAGATCATTAGTCAAGATTATTAAGGATGAAACATGATACGCCAGAACCTCGGTTTCTAAAGCAAAGCTATATATATACCTACGGCCCCATGTTGGCATAAAACAAGGAACACCAACTAAATACCCAATCTAAGACTTACAAGGTGAACATGACAACATGACTTGAGCAAGTTATGAAGGAGGCATAAAAACAAGCAAGGAAAGTAACTACTGCCCAAACATTTTCTTATAAAGATAACCATGCATGATAGAGTAAAACCAAAATACATTTGTAAAACTAGGATTGATATGATCAACAGGAGGTCTGTGGCTTGCCTTGGTCAAGCAGTGGAGAACCTTCTACCGGAAGAAATTTGGATCCAAGAACTCCTCGAACTCGTGATCTACACGTTCGCAAAAACCAAATAAGCAAAACCACACTAGGCCAAAAAACTTCAGAAAGAACCAAAAAGGAACTCAAACCAACTCGGCAAGAAAGGAAAACCAAGAGGCTCAGCATAGCCTCAACGAGCTCCAGGGGAGGTCCTGCACCAGGAGAGAACCAGGCGAAGGAGGCAAAGAAACAAGAAATGAACCAAAGGTGGCAAATGAAAGCCTACCCAGGCTATATATAGCCAAAGTTGGTGGAGTGCACCATGAGAGGGCTCAATGAGTGTTGGCAATCGGGGCAGCTTAGGACAAGGCCTGTCCTAAAAGAATTGAAATAAGGTACCTCAGATGTGACTGCATTTAATGTGATCCAACCCCTATTAAATGCGCACAGAGTTCTGAGGCAGGAGCAATAATAGCAAGGTGGAGAGAGGCTGGCAAGTGGGTCCAGTCAAAAGGGTGCACAACCGGTCAAAGAGATGGCCCCTCCACAAGGGCTGCCTCCGCAAGAGACCACCGGGAGGTCCTGGACAGGAGGTCCAAAACACTCAAGGGGGAGGTCCTGGACAGGAGGTCCAAAACACTCAAGGGGAGGTCCTGACACTCAGATCTCCAAAAAGGAGGTCAGTTGGTCAAGATCTCAAAGAGGAGGACCTAAACGGTCAAGATCAAAAGCGCAAGGAGGTCCTGATGAGTAGATCTCCAAAATTGAGGTCTAACGGTCAAGATCTCAAAGAGGAGGACCTCAACGGTCCAGATCAAAGGGCAACGGGGAGGTCTTGACGAGTAGATCTCCAAAAGGGAGGTCTAATGGTCAAGATCTCAAAGAGGAGGACCGGAACGGTCAAGATCAAAAGCGCAGGGAGGTCCTGACGAGTAGATCTCCAAAAGGGAGGTCTAACGGTCAAGATCTCAAAGAGGAAGACCTCAACGGTCCAGATCAAAGGGCAACGGGGAGGTCTTGACGAGTAGATCTCCAAAAGGGAGGTCTAATGGTCAAGATCTCAAAGAGGAGGACCTAAACAGTCAAGATCAAAAGCGCAGGAGGTCTGACGAGTAGATCTCCAAAGGGAGGTCTAACGGTCAAGATCTCAAAGAGGAGGACCGGAACAGTCAGATCTGCAAGGCAAGAGGAGGTCCGCGGAGACAAGGATACGCGGGGTAAGGCTGAGGCCATAAGATCGAGATCGGATGGTGCAAAACAAAGGGGCCATCCACAAGGCATTGAAGGGTCCTTAGGTGATGAAGGCAAAGCCTCAAGCGATACAGCCACAGGAGCCAAAGGTGGGTCCAAGCACTAAGGAGGTCTTGGACCTTTAGATCCAACAGAGGAAGGATCTGGGCGGCTAAGATCTCCAAAAGGGAGATCCTAACGGATAGATCCACACAAGGGGGAGGTCCGAGCGGTTAAGATCTCCAGAGAGGAGGTCCTACGGCTAGATCTCAACAAGGGGAGGTTTGAGCGGTTAAGATCTCCAGAGAGGAGGTCCTAACGGCCAGATCTCAACAAGGGAAGGTCTGAGCGGTTAAGATCTCCAGAGAGGAGGTCCTAACAGCCAGATCTCAACAAGGGGAGGTCTGAGCGGTTAAGATCTCCAAAGAGGAGGTCCGAACGGCCAGATCTCAACAAGGAGAGGTCTGAGCGGTTAAGATCTCCAGAGAGGAGGTCCTAACGGCCAGATCTCAACAAGGGAGGTCTGAGCGCTTAAGATCTCGAGAGAGGAGGTCCTAACGGCCGATCTCAACAAGGGAGGTCTGGCGGTTAAGATCTCGAGAGGAGGTCCCAGCGGCGAGATCTCAACAAGGGGAGGTCTGAGCGGTTAAGATCTCCAGAGAGGAGGTCCCAACGCCAGATCTCAACAAGGGGAGGTCTGAGCGGTTAAGATCTCGAGAGAGGAGGTCCCAACGCCGATCTCAACAAGGGAGGTCTGAGCGGTTAAGATCTCGAGAGGAGGTCCCAACGGCGAGATCTCAACAAGGGAGGTCTGGCGGTTAAGATCTCGAGAGGAGGTCCTAACGGCCAGATCTCAACAAGGGGAGGTCTGAGCGGTTAAGATCTCCAGGGAGGAGGTCCTAACGGCCAGATCTCAACAAGGGGAGGTCCTAAAGAGAGGATGAGATAGAACAGAGAGGGAGGTCTAAGCCTCAAAGAGATTCAAACCAACAAAGAAAGTTAGAAGAGAAGCGATACACCCAGAGGCACACAGAGAAGCTACGGAGGGAAAACAACCCAAGTGGCAGCGAAGAACAACAGAGAGCCACAACCAGCAGAGAGCACCAAAAGGAGTTTAGTTAAGGTTTGATTAATTCAAGTTAAACTCTCCAAATTTTCAAAATAACAGGTTAAGCTTTGAGTTCTCAACAAAACCAAATGGTTACTTTTATTTTGAAAAATGGACAAGGACCTAGGAGAAACGGGACGTTACATGTACTTCCTCCGACCAGGTTAATTGAATCGAGCATTTTTAGAGTAGTTGAACAAACTATAACTTAAAAAGAGCTTGTTGTAAATTATTTCGACCACATTTTGTTGAACCTAGTTTCTTTGTTTTGGTAGTAAAAGTTAGGAACAGGTCGACGCTAGGAAGTTCCTTCTAGTGGGTAGGACCACGTGCAGAAAGAAAAGACTTCGACTAGGTGATGTTACCCTCCTTCAACCAGTGTAAAGAAAACCAAGTGTTTAAAAAGTGATTGAAAATCGAAGCGTTGCTCAATGAAAATTTAAGACAATAAAGATTGAAGAAAACATAAACTTTATTGAGAATATAGACTTACACATAAAATTTGCGTAGCTGGTTGATATTCCATGAGTTGGAAAGGATTTGGCCATCCTCCATTGCTAATCGTACTGAGCCTAGTCGCGTAACTTCGACCATTGTGTAAGGACCTTCCTACTCGAGGGAAAGTTTGTTTCATTTTGACTGGGATTGAATCTTTTTTAATACCAAGTCACCTACAGCAAGGCTACGAGGCTGGACCTTACAATCGTAGTATTTGTGCAGGGCATGTTGATAGACTGCTGAATGGATTAAGGCTTGGTTCCTCTTTTCTTCATGTAGGTTGATGTTATCTGCTCAAAGTTGTTCCTGGCCTGAATCGTTATAATTTTCGACCTTTGCGAACTGAATCTTTAGTTCTAGTGGAAGCATGGCTTCAGCCCCCAAAACTAGAAAGAATGGTGTTTCACCTGTAGCTCGACTAGCAGTTGTGTGAATTGCCCATAATACTGAGGGTAATTCTTTGACCCAAGCCCCTGAGCACTTTCTAAGCTGGTCGAAGAGTCGAGTTTTAATTCCCTGCATAATTTGGCCATTCGCTCTTTCGATTGCCCCATTATTTTGTGGGTGGGCGACAAAGGCATAACGTAGTTTGGTACCCAATTCTTCGCAAAATTCTTAGAATTTTGCGCTCGAAAATTCTGTACCATTATCTGTAATTATTTGACTTGGAACACAAAATCAAGTAATCACACTTTTCATCATAAACCTCTTTGCTGCTTTTATTGTTATCCCTGTCATAGGTTAGGCTTCAATCCATTTTGTGAACATATTAATAGCCGCAAAAAGGAACTCGAAGCCTCCTGGTGCTTTTGGGAACGTTCCTAGGATAGCAAGACCCCAGGTTGCAAAAGACCAAGAGAGGTATGGTTTGCAATGCCTCAGCCAGTTGGTGTATACGTCTACTATGAAACTGGCATAATACACACTTTTTAACTAACTCTTTGGCATCATGAAGGGCCGTTGGCTAGTAGAAACCTTGTCGAAAGGCTTTTTCGACCAACGTTCTGTAAGAAGCGTGAGTTACACAGATGCCTCCATGTATTTCGTGAAGGAGATTTAATCCTTCTCTCTGCAATATGCGTCGCATGAGAACCCCTTGAATACCTCGTTTGTAGAGGACTCCTTCGACCAAAGTATACATTTTGGCCTTGCGGGATAAACGATCAGCTTCAAGATCGTCATTGGGTACAGAGTCCTTCTGAAGATCTAGAGAGGCTATCTCAATAGGAGATGTCTCTGGTGTTTCGATCAGAGACGGCTTCTAGAGCTGTTCCAAGAAGACTCCTTTTGGTACTTGTGATCACGAAGAAGCCATTCGAGCTAACTAGTTAGCAAGGAAATTATCCTTTCGATGGATAAATTGTACCTCGAAACCGAAAAAATGCTTTCCAAGCTGTCTGACTTCTGATAAGTACCGAGACATGGTTGGATTAGAGCACTGAGACTCTTTTCTGACCTGATTCACGACTAGTTGAGAGTCTCCTCTTACGAGTAGTGGTGAAATCCCGAGTGCTTTCGCTGCACGTATGTTAGCCAACAAACCCTCGTATTCTGCCACGTTGTTAGTGATAGGGAAGTTTAATTAAATATCATACTTTACGGTCTCTGTTGTAGGAGATTATAGGACCATCCCAGCCCCCGAGCCACTTAGCGTAAGTGACCCATCAAAGTATATTGTCCACTGGTCGTGTGATTCGTACTAGGGATCCTAAACAGGTTCAGGATTTGTTCATTCGGCAACAAAGTCTGTCAAGATCTGGGATTTAATGGCCGTTCGGGACAGAAAATGGAGGCTGAACTCCCCAAGTTCAACTGACCATTTTGCCATGCGTCCCGTTGCTTCCTTGTTCTAGAGGACCTCTCCTGAGGAAAACTCAGACGGCATAATTATCTTGTGCTCCTGAAAATAATGCCTTAGTTTCCTCAAGGACATGAGGAGGGCATATAAGAGTTTTTGGATCTAAGGGTATCGTTCCATAGGCTCATGTAAAATTTCACTTACGTAGTAAACTAGTCGTTGAATATTTTCGCGTTCTACAACCAGTACTGTGCTCACTACCTGTGGCGTGGCAGCTAGATATATTTAGAGCGTATCTTCTGGTTTTGGAAAAAAAATAGAACATGAGCACTCATAATATACCTCTTAACATTCTCGAAGGCAGTGTTTGCCTCCTATGACCATTCAAAACCCTCATGTTTTCTCAGAAGTTTGAAGAAAGGAAGTCCTTTTTCTCCTAGTCGTGCGATGAAATGACTTAAAGCCGCCATACATCTTGTGAGTTTCTGGACTTCTTTCTTCGTGGTCGGAGGGCGCATTTGTTCAATGACGTTTATCTTTTCAGGATTTGCTTTGATTCCTCGTGCAGAAACAAGGAATCTAAGTAATTTTTCTGAAGAGACTCCAAGCACACACTTCTCAGGATTGAGTTTCAAATCGTGTTTTCTAAGGTTGTCGAACGTCTCGTGCAAATCGAAAATATGATTAAGGTGCTTGATGCTTTTTACGACCTGATTGTCCATATAGGCTTCCAAGTTTCGGCCTAATTGAACGGAAAAGGTAGTTTGCATCAAGTGATGAAATGAAGCGCCAACATTTTTTTAATCCAAATGGCATTTTGGCAGCAAAATATTCTAAATAGTGTAATAAATGCGGTCTTTTCTTCATAATGTAGGCACATACTAATCTGATGATAACCAAGATACGCATCTAGGAAACTTAATATTTCACAACCAGTAGTTGAATCAGCCAAATGATCAATACGAGGAAGAGGAAAATCATCTTTCAGATAAGCTTTATTGAGATCAGTAAAGGCTACACACATACGTCACTTACCATTAAACTTTCTAACCATTACAGGGTTAACCAACCACTCTAGGTGGTTGACTTCTCTTATAAAGCATGCTTTAAGTAGCTTGTTCAATTATGATATGATAGCATCTCGTCGATCAGGTGTAAATCTTTGTAATTTTTACTTTACGGGTTTCTTGTCAGGTCGTAGAGCTAGCCTGTGCTCGATCACCTCCCTAGGGACCCTGGGCATGTCGGATGCTTGCCACATGAAGACATCTGTGTTAGCTTGGAGGAAAGTGACGAGGGTGTCTTCATATGCAGGGTCGGAAGTAACCCCAATGCGAACAATCTTTTAAGGCTCGTCTGGGATCAGTGGAACTTCTTTAACTTGATCGTTCGGCATAGGTGCAGCTTTAGGCTTCGACTGTTTGGTCGAAGGCTAACTCTTGCTTGCTTCTCGAGTTGGTATCTGGTCAACCATCTTGAGGGATTTGCGGTCGCATGTAAGCACTATCTTTTTATCACATCGGACTTTGATTACTCCTTTGGGACCTGGCATCTTAAGACATTGATAACCATAATGAGGAGCCATTAGGAATCGTGCCAAAGTTGGTCGTCTGAGTATGACGTTGTATGTCGTGTCGAAATCAACCACATCAAAAGAGATTTTTTCTGTCCTAAAGTTGTTTGGAGAACCAAACGTTACAGGAAGAGAAAATTGGCCAATGGATTTGGCCGAAGACCCTGGTACGATCCCATGAATTGGGTATCGTACAGGCTTTACCTTGGTCCTGGGCACTTGCATCTCATCTAGGGCACTTTTAAACAATATATTTAATGAGCTCCCACCATCAACTAACACACGATTTACTCGAAAGTTGTTGATGGTAGGCTCAACCATGATCGAAAATCGTCCTGGTCGAGTAGAAGGTATCGGACAATCACCTTTCTCGAAAGAGATGGTAACTTCCGACCACTTCGGTAATTTATTCACAAGAGGAGGGTCAATGGAGTTTACCTCACGCTCGACAGCCTTGAGTTGTCGTTTTGACTCGTATGCCGAAGATCCTCCATAGATGTGATCGATGGTGTGCTTTGGATCCTGAAATGGCATCCCCTTATTGTCGTCCGACTACTTTTGACCGCTTGTTAGCCTACCTCCTCGAGTGTAGGAAGAGATCCTTTGCCGATGTAGTAGTCCTCGAGTTTTTGTTAGAAAACTCGGTAGTTGCGAAGGTCGTGTCCTTTCTTTTTATGGAAAAGACACCACCTAGGCTTGTCATTCTTCCGCTCGGGGCATTTGCCCTTACCTTGATCGGAGTATGCTTTGGAACCTCGAGGCTCCTTATCGCTTACGGCTAAGACTTCTTTGGAGCTATTGACTTGAGGCTTTTGGCCTTTGGTCTTGCTCTTGGATTTCTTAGCCTTTTTATCCTTCTTGCTACTTTCGCCTACTTCTTGAGTATCTTTATCACCCCGATCGATGGTTTTGTTCCACTCGACCGCTTCTACAGTAGTTGCATATCGGTCGATCATCTCAAAAAGCTCGGCGAAAGTATTTGGTGGATTTAAAGCGATGTCCTCTGTGATCCTTCTACTACAGACTTTCTGCTTAAATGCTCTGATAACAGAAGAATCAAAAACCTCATGTATGGAGTTGCAAACCTGACTAAAACACCTGATAAACTGGCGCAAGGTCTCATGGGCATTCTGTCTCATTCTGTGCAGATCATCCTCTTTTCTGGGGCGGTTGTAAGTACCCTAGAAATTGGTCAGTAGTAAATCACAATGTAACATCCCAAAATTTGGTCATGTTTTCAAACTTTAGGAAAATGTGAACTTTTTAAAACTTCTGATGGATCTTGTTGACATTCACTTTCCTGGATTTTATTGCAAGACTTTTTGTCCAATTAAGAAATTTAAGAATCAAATTCTGGAAATACAAAACTAATTAAGCATCAAAATAAATTGAAAAAAATATGGCAATTAAAAATCCAAACTTGGTGTAATTATACTGTCAATAAAATGATAAATAGTTAAAGCATGTCTTGAGACTTTCCTCAAGTCAAACAATGAAAACATATACAAACTGGAGCTTAAAAGATTATTAGAGAGAAATAAGGAACAAATAAAATTCCATAAAAATTACAATATGAACTGGACTATGTTAGGAACCTCCCCATGAATTTTCATAATTTTTGGAACTATATTTATATGCCTAAAAATTACCTAAAGCCCTCAGTATTTTTAGAAATTTTGGAGACAGAAGTTATTTCCTTCCCTCACTGACCTATTGGGCCCACTCGATAGGGTTCTCCTTCCACGGCACCATGACAGCGCTTGCGCCATGGCCACGTGCCCTTGCACCCGTGCCAGCACAGCAACTCGGCGCTGGTTTTTGGCCAAGCCGCCCATGCCCGCCCAGCCACGCCCATGCTCTGCCCGGTTGCACACCCATGTCCCGTGCTGCTCCATGTCTTATCTGGCTCCCTCATCATCTCCGAAGCGAATGCACCGATTTCGACCGCCACGATCGAGCCCTTGCCCATATAAGTCGAGCACTGAGTGCATTGCTCCTACCTTTCCATTTCCCCCACCTCCCTTCTTCAATTTCACCCCTTCCTGAGCCCAAACCGAGCTCAGAGGCGAATGCCATGCACCGGCCATGGCCGTGCTGCCGCCAAGCTTCCCAGCCGCACCAAAGGGCTTCGGGCCACTTCTTCAGGTCCTTGTATACCTCCTGTCGGTGTTTTAGGACCGAACTTACGTAAATATTATTTGATTCGGGGGTTCCTCTAGGCTCAAAATCACACAGAGATGGAGACACAGAGATTTTTATATAGGTTCGGGCCTTCTCCTGAGAGAATAACAACCCTACTCCTGTGTGTATGTATTGAGTATGCTGGATTACAAGATGAAACCAAAGACTAGAGTACCGTGCTTCTAAGGCTCTCTGAATCATCCTGATTATCCTGATGATTCTACCTTTTATACAGTCTCCAAGGTGTACCGTTGTGTCTTCAGTGTAAAGGCTGCCTTAATGTCCCAGATTATTGAGCCGTTACTGGAGGTTATTATGGGAGTAGTAGCGTTCCCATGCTTCCAGGCAGTTACCACCATAACAAAGGAGTTAAAATCGCGCCATTATTCCAGAGAATAACCACATAGTTTACTGCCTATATCTTGAATATGGTGCAGAAGATTCCCTAATCGACTAGGCCCACATGTCTGTAAGCTCTGTCGATTAGGGACTGGTTGTAGGAGAGCTTACGACCAGGTGGTGGCCGTAGAAGATCTTACGACCACAAACTGATCGTAGAAGAACTTACGATCATAGGATAGTCGTAGAAGGACTTACGACTATGGAGTAGTCGTAGGAGGGCTTACGAGTACTAGGTGGTCGTATAAGAACTTACAACCTCCAGCTTCTCCCTTATGGCTATTAAGGGGTATACTCAAGAGTTGTATGACATCATTATTATCCATAATATGAATTATAGATAAATGATAAAATGAGGATTATTATATCCTCGTCACCTCCTCAATGCCCTCTTTCCAACCCTCGCCATATTTTTTTCTCTCTACAGACAGAGCTCTGGGAATGCGCAAGGTCTTCATCGTGTCCGGCGACTTTCGATTCGCAGCCGCCACTTCAACTCGTCGTTCCGGCCAACTCGGTGAGCTCCTCCACTAATGGACCATGTCACCTTGTGTTCTAACTCCCAAGAGTCAATTACCCCTAGTTAATTTGGCCTTTAATCCATAGGAACGTCGTGCCACTGTCGTCTTCTCCAAAACTGGCCAAAACTGCCAACGCCGGCGCCATTACCTCTCTGGTGATTCTCTACGCAATTCCTTGCACCTAGAGCATCCCATGGCTTCTCTCTACCTTCCCCCACCACTCACCTTTGCCCCTCCCTACACAGTGACCCCGCCATGGTGACACCACCGTGCCGCCCGTGGTTCATGTCACCGGTCCACCTCGGCGCTTCCCCTCTTTCGCCGACCACTCCGGTGTGCCCCAGGTATCCCATGGATGCTCATGCTCCCTCTATTTTGGCCCCTACTCCATCCGAAGCGCCTCCATCAGGACACCCCACGGCCGTTGCATGTAAATCCACGCGCCTGCGCCTGTGAACGCCTGGACCGTGACCACCCCGTAGGTTCGCCTCCCTCTAGACAACCCATTTTGGTAGTTGTCATCGCCTCACCGCTGCCCCCTCACTGGCGATGAACGCCGTCCCGAGCCGCCCTGAGCTTCCCCTGTTCTGCCCCCTGTGGTCTCTGTGTATTCCTCTCTCTGTGGTTGACAGTGGGACCCAATTGTGAAGCAAACTAGCTACTATTAACAAACCTTGTGGTTGTCATTTAGGTCACTTAAATGAATTAACAAATTGAAGTTTGAAATTTGTAGGAAGTTTAGCTAGCAGCACTTCAGTTTAGAAATATTTTCTTTTGTAAGTTATATTAACAGAGAAGATAATCTAAGGACAATTAGAAATGGCAATAGGATAATGACAACTCTAATACAAGTGGTTAGAGATTTTGATGCTTTGGTTAGCCCTTAGAGTTTTATCTAACAGAGGCAACCCAATCAGGAAAACAAGTTTTGAGAAGGGTTATTCAAAAATAAACAGTGAACCTCCAACCAACAATTGGTTAAACACAAAAAGATGGTTAGTGAATGAATCAATCAAGAGAATACTTCACTTAGACAAATTATAAATAAAATTTATGAACAAATAGGAGATTGAACAAGGTAGTGCGGTAATGCCATTTCAAATACAAGTAGTTAGAAGTTTTGTTGAATTAGTTAGCCATTAACATTTAATTTAAAAGAGTAAAACTATTTAGGAGACAAGAGTTAGGCGATATGATTGCCAAAATGATAGTAACCCAATGCCATAGATATGATAATAGCAATTGTGGCACTAGGTCAATGAGATGGTTAATAAAAATGAGTAAAATGGTTAGATATTAAAAATCATCAGTATGCACTTGGAATAAATTGATAAGAT
Organism: Phyllostachys edulis; assembly: GCA_036346405.1. Classification (NCBI taxonomy): domain Eukaryota; kingdom Viridiplantae; phylum Streptophyta; class Magnoliopsida; order Poales; family Poaceae; genus Phyllostachys; species Phyllostachys edulis. The sequence continues at coordinate 16,844,669 of CM070547.1, forward strand.
AGTTACAGCACAACTAGAACCTACTTAAATATATGTTTGTCCGAAAACCTAGCATCACATGTTAACCGAGGAAAAACTAGCGCAACACGAAATGATGACTCGTCATAAGAACTCTTAAGTATAAGGTGTCTATGTGATCACCGGACCCTAGGGCGCTAATAATTAACTAGATGAAGGGTTATCCTTTCATCGAGCACATTTTTATTAGGACATAACTTGAATCATATGCCACATGCCTAATTAAGACTAAGATGAAAGTAGAATCTAAACTACGAATTCTTGGCATGTAGGTCCCTCCAATTCATTATACTCAGTTGAAATAAAAGATAACCATATCCATTTCTATAAAAGGCCTTTCATTAAGAGAGTTTATATCAATCGACTAGGATGAATATTTGCTAGGTAAGAATTAGTAGTCAATAACACCTAGACTCCATGAAATAAAATAAGTAATTAGCTACTCAACTAAAAATAGTCCTTAGTACGTATTTTAGTTAAAGGTTAACCTTTATAACAAGTGCACCTTAGTATAAGCTTGGTCATGATAATAACTATGAAAAGGACATATCAAAACAATAATGCAACTCAGACACATAAAAGTTGTTGCCTAAATCGTAAGGAGAGTATCTAGATGATACTCATAGAGCACACTTAAATCATGGAACTTCCTCGATAAATAGGAAATAATAGCAAAAAGAATTATTAAAATGAGCTGGACCTCCCATGCAAGTTATAGTAAGATACTCTCAACAAAACGGTATTAAGTCAATACCAAATCAAATGCAAGTCAATTTCATCTACCATACACCGCTAATCACTTCCAATAAGAAGAAAAATCCATGAAATGAGAAAATCTATTTTAAGTTCAAAGGAAATGCACTCTCTCTAATGAAAATTAAGCATAAAATTCAGAAAATACACTTTTGGCATCACCTTTAATTATTTTCAGGATTTAACAACCGAATCAAATCAAAATGTTGATAAATTTTACATACTATCGTGGTATAAAAAGGACCAGACAGTAAACAAGAGGGGAGACCCTCGGCCTCGGAGCGAGGGGCCGAAGGGTCTCGAGTGTGGGAGTTCCGGACTAGAAATGCACTTGTGTTTATTGCCAGAAAATTTTGTCCCCCCCCCACATGGTGAGGGAGGAAGGCTATTTATAGCCTTTCCTGCTCGGTACATGAAATTACACTTGTACCCCTAATGAAGTACATTGAACGTAGGGGTAACAGGGGAGTTTCTAAGCCCAGACGTAGGTCTGGGCGCACGGTAGTCCTCCCTAGACCTGGCCTACCCGGGTCATGGACCCGGTCTACTTCCGCTGTGCCCTTGTTGGTGGTGACGAGGCCCCTTCGAAGCCTCCCCCTCGGAGGGGCACGCCGCCCCCCTCCCCTCTCGGGGGTGTCTTTGCTTCTGCCTCCTTGGGACCCCAGGGATCCCTTCGGAGGCTTCGGGGACCCCCTCGGAGCCTCCGGGACACCTTGCCGGGGTGCCTCCGGGTTCGCCTTCGGAGCCGCCGGTAGCATCTCCGGAGGGCCTCGGGGCCCGTCCGGAGGCCCTTCGTCGGATCTCTGTGGGGCCTCCCAAACATCGCAGTCCTTCGGGTGTCGCTTTGTCTTGGTGGGGGCGGTGGAGCGCCCGACGACAAGCCCCTCGCGGCCGAGGTCTGCCCCGCCATGGTGAAACTGCTGCGTTCTCCAGAAGGTCCAGCACACCGCCCCTAAGCTTGGCGGCGTGATTTGGAAGTGTTGGCGAAGGTCTTGTGCTGGTGGAATCTCCAATGTTTTGGGTTGTCATGCTCCATAATGGCACCGCTTGTGTGCTGTTAGGATTTCATGACGACTTCTTGGGTTACAGGCGCCATAAATGACCAACAAGCAGATCGTTGATCGGTGCACGTGGCGGGTGCGTAGTGGACCAGAGCGCCTCGAATCCCACTCGTGAGTCTCGCCGGCCTATAAATATGTGGCACCCCCCCTGCAGAAGCACCCCACCATCATTTCTTCTCCCCTTCTTAGTCCGCGTCTGCGCTGCTTTGTCCGCTGTGGTCTTGATCATGGCGAAGGGTGCTAGATATGGTGCCGGGGAGGTGTCCTATATGAGCGAACTGGGGAGGTCTCTCGTAACCAACCTTGTGCTCGGCACCCTCATCGATAAGGGTAAGCTGGAGAGTCTAGAGAAAGTCCGCGCACCCGGAGCGGAAACTACTCCGACTCCCCGAGGCGATGAGGCGGTGGTTTTCGTCGTGTTCTTCGACGCGGGCCTCCGCTTGCCGTGCATTGCCCTCGTCAAGGATGTGCTTCGGTTATACGGGGTGGAATTGGCGCAGCTGACGCCGAATTCCATCGTCAAGCTGGGGGTCTTCGAGTGGATGCTGCGGGCTGCCGGTGCGAGCGGCGAGGGGTGACTGTTCGCCTATCTACACGATGGTCGCTGCCAACCGAAGAAGAAAAAGAACAGTGGCGAGACGCTGAACTTTGGCAGCGTAAATTTCCAGCCGCGAGCCCGGTGCTCGATGTACCTGCCCACTCCGACGGCGCGGAACCGGTGGGATACGGACTGGACGCGTCGGTGGTTTTACCACAAGTCCTCACCGGAGGATGGTTTACAGTCCCGGGGTGGGCCGATAAGACTTGTCGCTAGTCCCGAAGTCGATCCTACCGCACGGGAGGAGGCCCTTCTCCAGCTTTTGCTGGACGTGACGAAGCGGTTCTCCACTCAGGATTTGGTGGAAGAATTCTGCACCTTCGGGATCTGGCCCTTAGCCCAAGACTGGAGCGTGGAGATTTGGGTGGCAAAGTCTGGGCGGCCGACTCTGACCGTGAAGGGGCGCGAAGGTACGGATTCTTGCCCCACGCCTCCGTTGCTTTCCTGTCCCGTACTGCCTTTTATTTTTCGCGCGGCACGTGACTTTTGTGCTGGTGGCGTGCCTTCGCAGTTGTGGCCATCAACGAGGCAGCTCACGCGGCCGAGGTGCTGCTGGGGCTGTATACAAGTGAAGAGCATTCAAAGCGCGTCACGGTGGTGCGTGATTGTCAGCTCAACCGGGCGTACGCTCCGTCCGTTCGCCTTTCCGAACGTCCGAATCCGGATCTTAGGGAAGAGGAAGCGCAGGCGCCTAATCGAGGCCGGGCGCCGTCCCAGCGGTGCCGCTGCGTGCCGCCGGCCCTTGTGAGGCGTCTGGTCCGTCCGAGGGTGCGAAAAGCGCAGACCGACCTGCCAAATGGCAGGCGGTGGTCGCAGAAGCCGAGGGGTCCTCGAGTTCGTGTAGCTCTTTGTCGGGCGAGCATAGTGGTTCGGCCGATGATGGTGCGTCGGAGGGTACCGTGGGGCACGCTGCGGTGGAGGTATCAAAGGCGACGGGCGTGATTGACTTAACGAGCCTTGTCATCGGGGAGTCCTCTGATGAAGAAACTCCATCGCATCTATATGCCGCGGACTTAGAGGTGGCTCTGGGCACCCCGGTCACTCCGGGGCGTGCTGACATTGTTATGAAGGAGCCTGTCGCTCTGCGGTCGCCACAAGGTATGCGCGCCAGTCCGTTTTCGTGATTGCTGCCGCATGCCTAACACTTGTGCGGCCGTGTAGGGGTGGGCGATGCTGAGCGGGTTAGCAAAGGAGAGCCCGCATGTGGCGGGGGCGACGCATCGAAGGAGGTCCCCACGGTTACGTCAGGTCCGGGGCTCCATGCCCACGACTCTGTAGGCTGTGGCTGCGAATGCGTGGGACGCGCCCCGTTGTGTCGCGAAGGTATGCGAGGCGGTGGGGAACTTTGCTCACTCACCGCTCCTGTCTGGCCTCTTCAAGAAGATGGCCATAAGGGACATGATCGAGAGCGTGGAGGCGAACGCCATGAAGGTTTGGCTCTTTCGCACAACTTTGTTCTTTTGTTGTTACCATGGGTCCACTACCGAGGCATTATTTGCGTGCAGACAATGATGCTCGCACGGGTGCTGGATGATGATGTCGCACGGTGCTTTGGCAAAATCCAGCGAGAGGTCGAAAAGGAGCACTCGAAGAACGAGGCCCTTAGCGGCAAGTGCGACTCCCTTGAGGTGAGGGTAAAGACTTTGGAGCAGCAAGTGTCAGGGCTCTGGTTCGAGCTCGAGACCTCGCGGAAGGCGCGGGCGTTGGTCGAGGAGGAAATGGCAGCGGAGCGCGAGTTGTCGGAGACTATGGGGGCTACTTCCTTCGAGTCGTGGTGATCTTTGGAAGATGCTTTGTGTGGCTTGGCGCAGATACCCTCCGCGAGACTCACCGCTTCTTGAGGCGGACATCACTTTCGGCCTTGGTAACGTTATAGGGTGATCGTGCTGCGCGCCCGCCAGTCTGGAGACCATCTTCTTGGCGGCCTGGTGTGAGACCCCGGCGTCCCTGGACAAGGCGAGGTGCGCGCATATAGATGCGCTTGCCACCTGCTCAGTTGTTGTGGCCACGGGCGAGGAGTCGATGAGTGTGGAATGACGGACGCGCAAGGCCAACAAGGTCCTTCTGGAGGACTACTGGGCGCTGCGCGGACACGAAGATGCAACCAAGTCCTTCCAAGATCTGCAGGCGAGGAAGGCTAAAGGGAAGTCTCTGGCGGCCGAGCAGGCTGAGGCTCACGAGGGCGGCAAGCGGGGGTCCCTCCACGACGACAAGGTGTGACCCTCCGCTTGCCCGGAGAGGCTCAAAACTCTCAGTGTAGCGTAGTGTTCAAAATTGTAGTTTGGCTGCTTCGGTTTCTATTTGCTTTTTGGACTTTGGGGAGGCGAAAAACACTTTTTGTCGCGGCTTTTCCTCGTGTAATGACCTATTGTCATTAAATGAGAAAACCTTTTGGCTTGGCCGCACGGCTTTATCCCCGCCTGAGTTTGTTGTCTTAAGTCGCACGTTGTGGTCTGTACAGGGGGAGCGATGCTTGTTTAAGTGTGTGGCTGGGAGGGCCCTCGGCATGGGCGTGGGCGGCGGTTCATGACTACTGCCGCACGACCTCGAAGGAGAAGCTCGAGATCTCGCATGTGGCTCGTGAGGATTTGCTACCGGAACACCATATGCCATGGCGCGAAGTGGCAGCGATGGAAGAAGGCCAATCCGCGCTGTTCTATGAAGATGTTTTTCCATATACGAGCGAGAGGCCGCGAAGGTGCGGGAAGAGATGCGCCTTCGGGAGCGCAGGGAGCTGTGAAGCGGCCTCGGTACCCTCGCGTCCGGGGAGGCCGACAAGCTCGTCGGACCTCCCGAGGACGTGGTTGTGCAGAGGCAATCGAGCATCCGTGGGCTCAGCCAAGGCGTCGACAAGGAATTACTTGCTTGGGCGACGCACAGGGAAGAGTGGGACTTTGTCCCAAAGATGTCTTCACGCCGACGTCTTGCGACAGCATGTATGAGTGATTTGTGCTCACTGTTGTTTCGTATTGTAACGTGATGAGGTGTATGTTGTGCTGAGTTTTTTTTAATAACATCGATGTGATTGTATTGTGCCGCCTCCACTAATGTTTGTTTTGATCGGTTCCTTAAGCTTCGGGGGAGGAATATCGCCCCGTCGCCCTAACCTCCTTGTTTTGGGGCTGCCTCACCGCCCCCATCCTTTAGATAGGGCTCAGAGGCCTAATCTTTTTTTTAGGGGGCGGCTTGGCGCCGTCCTCCATCCTTTTTAGATAGGGCTCCGGGGAGTCCTGATCTATTTTGTTTGGGGAGAGGCCTCGGCCCGCCCCCATCCTTTTTAAATAGGGCTCCGGGGAGTCTGATCTATTTTTTTTGTTTTAGGGAGGCGGCCTGTAATCCCCATCCTTTTTTAGATAGGGCTCGGGAGCCAGTCTTTGTTTGGGGAGGCGAAGCCTGGCGCGATCCCCATCCTTTTTAGATAGGGCTCCGGGGCCCCGATCTCTTTGTTTTGGGGGAGGCGGCCTGCAATCCCCCCATCCTTTTTAGATAGGGCTCCAGGGAGCCCTGATCTCTTTTTGTTTTGGGGGAGGCAAAGCCTCGCGCTATCCCCCATCCTTTTTAGATAGGGCTCCGGGGAGCCCTGATCTCTTTTTGTTTTGGGGGAGGCGAAGCCTCGCGCTATCCCCCATCCTTTTTAGATAGGGCTCAGGGAGTCTGATCTGTTATTTTTTTTTAGAAGGAGCCTCACGCCGTCCCCATCCTTTTAGATAGGGCTCGAGGAGCCACTTTTTTTGTTTGGGGAGGCGGCCTCGGCGCGATCCCCGTCCTTTTAGATGGGGCTCAGGAGCCACATCTTTGTTTGGGGAGGCGAAGCCTGCGCCGCCCCCATCCTTTTAGATGGGGCTCGGGAGCCCCGATCTTTTTTGTTTCGGGGGAGGCGAAGCCTCGCGCCGTCCCCCGTCATTTTTAGATAGGGCTCCGGGGAGCCCTGTTCTTTTTTTGTTTCGGGGGAGGCGAAGCCTCGCGCCGTCCCCCATCCTTTTTAGATAGGGCTCCGAGGAGTCCTGATCTTTTTTTGTTTTGGGGAGGCGAAGCCTCGCGCTATCCCCCATCCTTTTTAGATAGGGCTCCGGGGAGTCCTGATCTATTTATTTTTTTTTTGTTTCGGGGGAGGTGAAGCCTCGTGCCGTCCCCCATCCGTTTTAGATAGTGCTCCGGGGAGCCCTGATCTTTTTTTGTTTCGAGGGAGGCGAAGCCTCGCGCCGTCCCCCCCTGGCGTGGCTCGCTCCGATGGGCGTTCCACGCCGGGGTAGTTTTACGCGTCATCCTGGCTTAGTCGTTCGCTGCGCGGTGTGCTGCTGTTTATACACCTCCGCCTGCGGAGGGCGTCGGTGTGCACCTGGGGCCGAAGGCCATGCGTGGTGGCTTTAGTTTATACACCCGCCTGCGGAGGGCGTTGGTGTGCACCGGCAAGGCCATCTTGGTGGCTAACGAGTTTATACACCCGCCATGCGGAGGCGTCGGTGTGCCGGGGCCAAGGCCATGCGTGGTGGTTGGTTTATACACCCGCCCGGAGGCGTCGGTGTGCCGGGGCAAGGCCATCTTGTGAGCTTGAGTTTATACACCCTTCGCGGAGGCGTCGGTGTGCCGGGGCGAGGCCATGCGCGGTGGTTTTAGCTTATACACCCGCTGCGGAGGCGTCGGTGTGCACCGGCGAAGGCCATCTTGCGATGGCGAGTTTATACACCCGCTGAGGGGCGTCGATGCACCGGGGCGAAGGCCATGCTTGGCTAACGAGTTTATACACCCGCCTGCGGAGGGCGTCGGTGTGCATCGGGACTGAAGGCCATGCGCAGAGGCTTATATTGCGGTGGTAGTGAGGTATCTGCCCGCTTCGCCCTTTTTGTAGTTGCAAAAAGTTCCCAAAAGTACACATGTTTGTACATGCCGCCCCGAGGTCCAACCAGCTGGGGTTGGTGGGGGGCCGTTGTCCGGGCGCAGCCGGGCTTTTCTACAAAATACAAAAGAATCCTTCTAGGGGTAGAACCTGCGGAGGCTCTTGGTGTTCCATGTGTGGCCGAGCTGCTGCCCCTCCGGGGTGGCGATGTAGTGCGCGCCGGCCCTTGTGCTCTTGGTGATGATGTATGGCCCTTCCCATTTGGACTCGAGCTTGCCGACTACGGACGGGTTGGTGACTCGCTTGAGGACCATGTCGCCAGGCGCGAGGGGCAGGGCCTCACTTTCTTGTTGTATGACCTCGCCACGCCGTCTACGTACCTTGCCATAGTTGAGATTGCTTCCACACGGCTTTCTTCTAGGAGGTCGACGGAAACTTCGCGATTGGTGGGTTCGATATCTTGCATCGCTCGGAGAGATCTTGCGGTGAGCTCCCCGGGGGTCATTGCTTCATCTCCGAACAGCAGCTTGAACGGGGGAGAAGCCCGTGGCTCGAGTGGGTGTTGTGCGGAGTGCCCACAATGCCTTCTGAAGCTCTTCTGGCCAAAGTCCCCTCGGCAATCCCACGAGGCGTTTGTTGAGGCCGGCAATCAGGTTGTCGTTGGCCCGCTCTACCGCTCCATTGGCCTCGGGGTGGCCTACGGAGGCAAAGCGTATTGTGATGCCCAGGCCCTGACAAAACGCCTTAAAGGTCATGGAGTCGAACTGGGTGCCGTTATCAGTGACGATGTTCCGCGGCACCCCGTATCTGCAGATGATTTTCCTCCATGCAAATCGCTGGGCCGCCGCGGCCGTGATTTTGGTGACGGGCTCCGCCTCCACCCATCTGGAGAAGTATTCGATGGCGACAAAACAAAGCGAAGCGCCCTTCTGGCGGAAGGGGCGATGATGTCAAGCCCCCATCATGCGAAGGGCCAGACCGAAGTGGTAGCGGTGGAGGGGTATGCTGCGGCGCCGGAATGTGGCTGGCCCATTGGCAACCTTGGCAATGCCGAACGAGGTCCTGGGCGTCGAGTCTTGTATTAATACAAGCCTTGGCGAAAAGCCTTTCTTGACGATGCTCGGGGGCACTCGTGCGCTCATGATCTCCCTCATGGATGTGCTTCAGCAAGTCCCTCCCTTCCTGGCGCGATATGCACCGGATAAATGGGGTGCACACACCCCCCTTGTACAATTCACTGTTTATGATGCGGCAATTTCGGGAGCGATGTTTGAGTCTTCTTGTCTCTGGTGAGTCTTCGGGCTCTTCACCTTGGAGGTAGGCGATGATGGGCCCCCGCCAATCTGCTTCGTCGACGAGCAGGATAGGACGCGCAGCCCCTTGCCCTAGTGCAAGGTCGGCTATTCCGAGCCCAGCCCCTTGTGCTTCCGGCGGTACACAAGGCTCCTCTGGCAGCGCCGAGGGGGTGCGCAGTACCTTGTAGAAGACTTCGGGCTTGGGCCAGTCTCCTGAGCTTGCCGCCTTCGCGAGTTGGTCTGCTGCTTCATTGTTGCCCCATGGGATCGCTTGCACGTGATCTTAGGAAGTGATTATTTGTGGCTCGTCTTGACCTTTCGCCTGTGTCGAGCCATTTCGGGTCCCCGGTCCTGGCTTTTGTCGAAGTGGCCCGCCATGAGGCGAGAGTCGCTCTTGACTATGACGCGCTTGGCGCCTAGGGCTTTGGCTTTACGGAGGCCCAGTAGTAAGGCCTCATACTCCGAAGCATTGTTTGTTGTGGGGGAGTCGAGACGTGCCGCGTACGACAGGCTCCGGCCATCTGGCGCGACCAGTATGGCTGCTGCGCCTGCTCCTGCTGCGCACCACGATCCGTCCGTATGGACGGTCCATGGTGCGTCTACCTGCTCCGCGAGGTGGCCATCCGCCTAGGGAGTCCATTCGGCGACGAAGTCCGCCAGGGATTGGGATTTGATTGCAGTGCGGGCTGCGAAGGTGATATCGAAGGTGCAGTTCCGCCCCCTTGTTAATCGCCGGGCGCATCTTTGTTGCGGAGCATGAGCGCCAGGGGGTAGGATGTTGGTACGACAATGGGATGCGCCAGGAAGTAATGCCGGAGTTTGCGTGAGGCCATGAGTAGGGCATATGCAAGTTTTTCCAATTGATTATACGGACCTTAGCCTGAGCGCCTCGAGCGTAGTATATGGGATGCTAGCCATCGTCTCCTTGTCTGAGCACACCGTTGGCCGAGGAGGCGGCGAGGTATAAGAGGAGCTGCGCTGGGGCTTGATTTGGTTAAGCTTGGGAGCTGGTTCAGTACCCTTGAGGTCTGAAATCGCTCTGGCGCCCTCGGTCAGTGAAAGCAGCTCACGCTCAAGAAGTTTTAAGAAAGGCGAGCCGGATTCGCCGATCGAGACAAGACAACGGCCGAGGCGCGAGGCGTCCCGTCGGCCTTTGTACTTCTCATGGGCTTGGCGCCTCCATCTCCTGGATGGCCCGGATTTTCTCCGGGTTGGCCTCGATACCCCTTTCGGAGACGAGGAATCCTAGTAGCTTGCCGGCCTTGACCCCGAAGGCACACTTGTCGGGGTTTAGCTTGATTCCCTCCCTCCGGAGGTTGCCAAATGTCTCCTGGAGGTCTTCTGCGTGAGAGGAGGCGATCTTGCTTTTCACCACGATGTCATCGACATAAGCTTCGACATTACGCCCCAACTGCTCCGCCAGCACTTTGGTGATGAGCCGTGTGAAAGTTGCTCCGGCGTTTTTGAGGCCGAAGGGCATTCTGCGGAAGCAGAAGGTCCCAATTGGGGTTATGAAGGCTGTCTTTGCTTCGTCCTCCTTGGCCATGAAGATTTGATGGTACTCGAAGTAGGCGTCGAGGAAACTCATCAAATCGCAGCCGGAGGTGGCGTCCACCAACTGGTCTATGCGCGGTAATGGGAAGTCATCTTTGGGGGAGGCCTTGTTGAGGTCCGTGAAGTCGACGCACATACGCCATTTGCCCGTGCTCTTTTGGACCAGGACTGGGTTTGCTAGCCACTCCGAGTGTTTGATTTCTCTGACAACCCCTGCTTTGAGCAGCCGCTATTCACCTTGGCGGCTCAGAACCGCTCGGCGTCATGCGGCGCAGCTTCTGTTTCTTGGGGGTTGCCTCGCTCCGGAGCGCGAGGCGATGTTCCATAGTTTCACGGGCCACGCCTGGTATGTCCTCTGGGCCCCATGCAAAGATATCGGAGTTGGCCCGAAGTACGCCGAGGATGGCATCGCGCTCCCGTGTGGGAAGCTCCACCCCCAGGGCGATGGTCTTTTCCGGAGATGCGTCCTCCAGGGCGACTTTTTGCAACTGTCCCTCCGGTTTGGCCCTCAGGGCCCACTTGCCGGAGGGTTCTGGCGGGGTGACTGCATTTGCTTCGACTGTGTGCACATGATGGGTGAAGGGGTTGATTGCCAACTCGGTTTGCCTTGCGAGATCTTGGTCGCCCCGCACGGTGATGACGCCTCCCGGGGCAGGGATTTTCATGCATATGTAGTTGTGGTGGGCGACCGCACCGAAGGCGTTCAACGTTGCTCGGCCCAGAATGGCATTGTATTGGTACGGCATGTGGACTACGTCGAAGGTGATGGTTTCTGTGCGCGAAGCGGGGCCGCTGCCGAACGTGACGGCCAGGTCGATCTGTCCTGAAGCCGTCACTGGCCTTCCTCCGAAGCCTACGAGGGGTATGCCCGGAGGCGACAGGCGGTCCCTTGGAATCATCATTTTGTCGAAGGCATCCCCGAACAAGAGATCGGCGAAACTTCCGCCGTCCACCAGGACGCGTCTGACCTCGAAGTCCGCAATGGTGGCGGAAATGACGAGGGTGTCTTGGTGTGGGAAGTGGATGCCCTGGGCGTCCGCGGGGCCGAAGGTGATGGGCACCTCGGCGTATCGGGGTGGCCCGCGCACAGGCCATGCCGCGACGTGGTGGATTGGCCGGGCATAGGCGCGGCGCTGCCTCTTGGAATTTAGGCCGAGTGAGGATCCGCCCGTTATCATGCTTATAACCCGCTGACGCGGTTCGTCGTAGCCTCCTTCAATTCGCGGCCTCGTGGGCGGGCCGGGCAACTGATTGCTGGAGCCCCTAGCGCCCTCGCCCTCTGTTGGTTCTTCTTGAAGCGGTTGATGTAATCGTTCATAGCGCGATAGTGCGGCGATTCGCGATCGTATCGAGCACTCACCGTGGAGGTAGCAGTATGACGTGACTCTTTCTGTGCCGTCACGGGCGTCTAGTTGGCGCCCAGCGTGGCGTCCGCAGCCCCCACCCCGACCGCGGCCTCTTCGGCCGCTGTTTTTTGTGTCTTCTTGGTTTTGGGCGGCGTCTACATGGTAGACTCCGCGGCCCTTCGGGCGGTAGTCTGCAGCGGTTTGGGTTGGTCAGAGTTTGCTCCGGCCGTTGGCGAGTTTTGGGGCGTGGTGGTGCTTGCCCCCTCCGCCCTCCTGCTGATGTCCTCCTCCGCTCGGGTATACTCCTCCATTTTATCGAAGAGTTCGGCGACGGTGGAAATGGGCTTGCGAGCCAGTCTTTCTAATAGCGGGCCCTTTTGTAGCCCATAGGTTGCCGCGTTGATTACCGTTGTCTCGTTGACGCCCCTGACCTGGCATTTGACCTCGGTGAACCTCCTGAAGAAACTGCGGAGGGATTCGCCCGAGGCCTGTTTTACCGCAAATAGGTATCCCACGTCCTTTGGTTCGACATAGTTTCCTTGGAAGTTTGTTGCGCACGAGGTCACGCAACTGCTCCCAGGCGTACACGGACCGGGGGGGTATGGTGAAGAACCACGTGAGGGCGACACCCTTGAGGGCAAGCGAAATGCTTTTTGCCTTCGTGGTGTCGTCCCCCCCCTGGCGGCCTCTATGGCTGTTTCGTAGACTCGGAGGAATTCTGCGGGGTCGGTGCTGCCCTCAAAGGGGGTGACTTCCGGCATCTTGAAGTCCTTGGGCTAGCGTGCCGCTTCGAGTCCTGCGCTCAACGGGGAATTAGGATCCCCCGGAGCAAGAGGTTCGCCCGGGGAGTGGCGGCCGCTCCGGAAGGGTTCGCTGGTTATGTGTTGTCATGAGCAGTCCCCTCACTGGCCGTCGCGAGCTAAGCACCTCCCGTGGGAGGTCGGCGGCTCATGGAGGGCATCGTAAGTCTACTACGCTACCCCCGCGGTCCCGGGGGTCGGGGCCGGAGGTTGGGGGTTAGGGAGGGATGCTTCAGCGGGTTGGGCGTCGCCTCCGACGATGCACCGTGTGTGGAGTTATTCGCTTCTTCTTCCGCGGTCCGCGCGGCTGCCGCCGCCGCCGCAAACGTCCTACTTCTTTTGGCCCTTGGTGTGTTGGGGGCCGCGGCCGCTGCCGCCGCTTTGGCCGTGGAAACTTTGGATGCGGCCCTGCGGGGGGCCATCTACTGCCTCGAGTCTTGTGACTTTCTCGCCGAACCCCACGGACGGCGCCAACTGTCGTGGTATAAAAGGATCGACATAAAACAGAGGAGACCCTCGGCCTCGGGCGAGGGCGAAGGGTCTCAGTGTGGGAGTTCGGACTAGACATGCACTTGTGTTTATTGCCAGAAAATTTTGTCCCCCCCCCACATGGTGAGGGAGGAAGGCTATTTATAGCCTTTCCTGCCTGGTACATGAAATTACACTTGTACCCCTAATGAAGTACATTGAACGTAGGGGTAACAGGGGAGTTTCTAAGCCTAGACGTAGGTCTGAGCGCATGGTAGTCCTCCCTGGACCTGGCCTACCTGGGTCGTGGACCCGGTCTACTTCCGCTGTGCCCTTGTTGGTGGTGACGAGGCCCCTTCGAAGCCTCCCCCTCAGAGGGGCACGCCCCCGAGGGTGTCTTTATACGCCTCCTTGGGACCCCAGGGATCCCTTCGGAGGCTTCGAGGACCCCCTCGGAGCCTCCGGGACACCTTCTCGGGGTGCCTCCGGGTTCGCCTTCGGAGCCTCCGGTAGCATCTCCGGAGGGCCTCGGGGCCCATCCGGAGGCCCTTCGTCGTGATCTCCTGCGGGGCCCCCCGAAACATCGCAGGTCCTTCGGGGGTGTCGCCTGTGCCGTGGGGCCGGTGGGCCGCCCCTACGACACATACGAACTCGGAATCAAATGAATCTTTTTGCTAAATTCATATAAAATAATTCTCTGTATAAATATGCAAAAAATATTTGTTTTTTCTTTCTGTTGAATTTATTTCTCTGTTTGTGATTTTTTCTGGTTCTTTCGAATCGATGCCGGAATTCACGAGTGAGTTTAACGACGATCAAGCGACCTCACTCTCTGAACAAAATAAGCAAGGCAAGAACCTCCTTTGATCATGTTGATCCCATCATTTTACTTATTGTACTTTGTTTTGCAAAATCTATTATGCATGCGTGTGTGTTTGATATGAAAATGCTATGTTTAAGAAGTCGGTAGTTGTAAATCCTATATGATGCATATATCTCCTTGGAATATTGATCCCTTACTATTGTAGCCATTAGATTATGGGTTAGACAGTATATTATGTCATTTGGGAATTTTGATTGCGATCATCGCACAACTGCTAAATAGAGCGATAGATTTTCCATAAAAGCTATAGAAGGACAATATGATAAAATTGAGTTTGGGAAATTTTTTAAAAAATATCTAGAGGGGTGTACCTCTGTTATTTTGTATAAAACAAAAATGAAAAACCTAGTTTTAGACGTGAGCGAGTTATATTATATGCTGAGAAGAGTAAGGGGTGTACCTCACTAGTAGACAGGGGGAGATTCTCGCTCGATGTCAATTGAGGACCGAACGCCAGCAACTCCAATCTAAGACCTAGCGTACAACCATATGTGCTGGTATGTGACGACCTTAGCTAATTAAGTCATTGAAAACTAGCGTTGCACGTAGGTAGGCCATAAAGTGCGGACATGACCGGTTAGACATGTTCGAAGGGGCTCCCTTCACCACGGTGTTGGGTACAAAGCTTGCTGACACAACTGTGAATACCTCACTTGACGTGTCGGACCCGGGAGTAACACCCCTAAATCTTCTATGTATTCTACACTAGTCCCTAGAACAGTAGCTAGTGTACACAGTAAATAGATATAGTAACATCCATAAATTGCACAACTTTATTAATAAATATTAGAGTTTATTACAAGAAAGGCTTACAAGCCAACAATAAATAACACAACTATCGATAATCGAGTCACCGATCTTATGAAATAAATAGAGGAAAATGGCAAAGACTTCTTGGAATGAGAATGGGACTGCTCTTTTATTGAATGAACTGGCTATTACATTGGGTGTGTTTACAACTATGCTATTGCTTCGAATAAATCCAATCATCTACTGATCTTCAGAGTTGGATTGCCTTCGATCCGACTGAATGGATTGCCTTCTGCCAGTCGTATTCTCTTTTAAGTAGTTGACGAAATGGTGGCAGTTACTCCTTTGAAGAGACGCCTGTTGGAAGCTTCGCGACTGGTCAGAAGGAGGCGGCTGTTGATGAGATATCAACTGTTGAGTAGTTGATACCAGTGAAAGACATAACCACATGGTGGTTGTTGTTAGTGACTTAGAGCCATGAAACATCATGTGGCTTGGTATGATTAAGCACATGTACGTTCCATTCATCACACGGTAGGTATATACTTGGAACCTGGTCCAAGTACCAGTTCATTATTTCTACGAGTAGTTAATTGGTCGGGTAGTAGGTACAGGACCTCTCCGACCAGAGTACCCATAATATAACCTCTGGAATCCTTAAGGCCACGAAGGTCGTTAGCCTTAGGGGTTACGACCATGAAGACATATGGTCTTTAATTATATGTAGAGATTTTAATCCTCGTCAGCTAGCCCCCGAACTTTAAATGAATTCAGTCGTGTGAACCTTATCTTGATGGAAATCGTATCTGACATACCCTCATTAAATGTCATGACAGTCGAGGTGATCTGTATTCACTTTAAAGTTGAGAAACTGCCTTGGGGACCGAAGAGTCCTGCGTCCTTTTGGACAAAAGGCTGTGTCTATCGGACTTTTGGAGTAACTCCTCTTTCCAGTTAAAGCGTTGAGGCTATAAAACCCCATTGCGCATGGTTTTAGGGCTTTTACGCTCTCAGGCTTTCTTGAACCCCTTTTCACCTTCTTGCGAAGAATCTCCTCCGACCTCATCTCATCTTCTCGCCCAAAGCTCCCTTCGACCACTTGTTCATCCATCGAAAAACCCAAAATGTCGGACTCGATCACCAAGTGGTTGATTTCTGACCAGAGTGGGAAGAGACTAAAGGCTTTGGAGGAGGCTGGGATGCTTCCAAACAAGGCTCTGGTTTCTTCGAAATCAGCGGCCGGAGAGCATTTCCCAAGCACTATAGATGGGGAGATCCATCTTTTCCTTGCTTACATCGAATGCAGGGTCAGATTTCTAGTTCACCCATTTCTCCCAAAGGTTCTGGAGTATTACGGAGTAGACTTGGTGAATCTGGCCCCTAACTCAATTGCCAACGTCGCCATCTTCGTCCACCTTTGCGAGGCGTACCTGGGAATCAAGCCAAATCTACAGCTCTTCAGGTATTTCTACAAGATGGCGAGGTCGAGGAAATCGGCGGGTGGACTAGGAGAATGCTCGCTGCGTCTCCACGATGGGAAGGCTGATGAGTACATTCAGATGTACTCAAAATCCCTGTGGTCTTCATGGAAGAAAAACTGGTTTTACATGTCGATCATGAAAGAAGATGGTCTTTACTTCGTCGGTAAAACGACGAGCGAGAATCCCCACTAGTGATCCACCGTGAAGAAAGAAGTAAGGGTCAGAAGATGTGCGGAAGCCATTCATGACCTCAAGGTCAAGGGCTTGACCTCTTGACATGTGGTGAGGGATTTCTCCATGCGTCGGATAAGTCCTTTGAGGCTCTAATCACGTCCCCTGCTCTGGTACATTGGTCATGACGAGGGGACCAAGGATACCAGGGAAGGTAAGTCGTGAAAACTACGACAAATACATTTTATTGAGTTGTTTATTTCCTATCCTTGAATTCTGTTTTTTCTTTTGAAGCGCTTTCCCCTAATGAGATCAGGGAACATGTCAAAATGATCTGCGCCGGGGAGCCTGATATCAAGGCGGTGTTTCCCAATATCTTGGTTGTTGTCTCTGACGAGGAGAGAATAGCAAGACTAAAGGTAAAAACAACTTTTTCGTCATCTTTTATAAATTCTCCGATCAGCATATGATTTTGCTCTTTAATAGCAGGTGGTCGGGCAGAGGATTAAAGAGTCCAATGAGGGCTCTGATAAAACTGTTGTTCTGACCGACTCCTTCTCGGCGACCATGCAGGATGATGGTCTTCCGGAGGTAAGAAAGAGCATTGAAAAGAGATATATATTTTATATGGAAAATTTTATCACCTAATCCAATTCGATTTTTGACTTAGGTGGGAGAGAAGGAGGGCCCGTAGAGCAAAGCTGCGGAAGTCGTAGACCCTAGAGTTGCACCTAAAGCAATTGCTCTGGAGGTCGACAAAACCACAACCTCCGACCCGATGGCTAGGGACGCTATTCTCGACCAACTGGTTGAGAATATTGCTTTCGACCTCATGTTGGAGGATGTGAGGGGTATATCCAGCCCTACTGGTTTGGAACCGACGAAATTGGTTGAGAAGAAGAGGAAGGCGAGTGCTACGGATTTTACTCCAGCGCGTTTCAACGTTAAGATCAAGAAATCGACCAGGTATCAATAAAGAGACATAAATATATACCTTTAATTTTTCTGGTGTTTCAAAATCTTGAATCTCCTTTCTTCTCTTTGCATAGATCTTCTGGTGTTTCGGTCGCCTCCGACCAGAGCACCCATCAGGAAGAAGTTCCCAAGGAAAAGGAGGTCGTGCCAGCCCCCGAATAGGTGGCAGTGCATGCGCCTGCTCAGGATCCTGTGGCGGCTCCATCTCCGCCTAAGGAGGCAGAGGTTCCTGGGGAGTCCCAAGAGGTTCTGGCTATGGTTAGAGTCCTTTAGGGACTTTCTCCGAAAGCTCCTCACCTTGCCAGCTTCCCTCATCGCCCTTGAATCTTCTATAATGAAGAACTCGACGATGCTTGGGAGAAAATATCAGATCATTAGGCAGAGACGAGTCCCGACATTATTTTTTGCTGAATATAATGACATGGCAATCTGGGTAAGTATCCACGACCACTTCCATAGTCTTTCCTTTAAAGTTTTATAGAAAATTTAAAAGAGTTTACTATTTCTGTAGCATATCGTGGAAAACTTCGCTGTGGTCGGAGAACTGACCCAGCGAATAAAAGTCTTGGAGAAGAAGAACTACGACTTAGAAAGTAAGAACTTTTCCTCTTGACCTCTCTTCTCCTTCCTTGCCTATATTACTCCTCTTCTACTAATCAATTTCTCCCTATATCAAAATTTGATAGATTCAGAGAAAATTAAAGAATAAGTTATAGCTAAGGAAGCTAGCCAAGCTTCAGGAAGAATGCTAGGCCACGGACCGGTCGATCGCGTATTTGACGACCAAGCAAAAGGAAGTGTTTGAAACTTGCGAGAAGAAAGTCAAAGGTAACTGGTCGTAGACTTCACTAGTGTACTTTTTTTTCCCCAATTATGTGTATTTATCTTTTGGTCTACTCATGTAGAGCAAACTCAAGCACTAAAAAGAGCAGAAAAAGCTCTTAAGTTCGAGCGTGGCTAGGGGGCTGAACTTGAGCGGAGTCTTGATGAAAAAGTTAAGGCTTTGAATAAGATGCTAATCTTAGAGAGACTAAGATTGGGACACTCGTAAGGTACTTCTTGAGCTCCTCAAAAGTATTGTTTTCCTCTTTAGTCCATTCGAAATTTTCATGCTTCCGAAAAAATTTAAAGAAAGGTAGTCTTTTTTCACATAACCGTGCTATGAACGACTCAGCGTTGCCATACAGCCGGTTAGTTTCTGAACCTCTTTCTTCGTGGTCGGAGGGCGCATCTGATCGATGGCTGCTATTTTCACTGGATTTGCTTCAATTTCTCTAGCTGAAACTAGGAATCCAAGAAATTTCCCAAGTAAACTCCGAACACACACTTTTTCAGATTTAACTTAAGGTTATACCTTTTTAAGTTATCAAAAGTCTCTTGTAGATCAGAAATATGATCTTACTGCAGAAAGATACTCTCTTGAGGCTACTTAACATAATAATTCCATCTTATCTCCTAAGCTTGCAATTTGCAATGGCATCCTGCATGTGGAATTTTTTACAAGCTAAATATATTTTTCACATGCACACGCTACCAACTCCCAACTCTTCTGAGTTCACAGTTAACACTTTTCCGAGCCTAAGTTCCCAGTAAATTCATCAATTAGTGCTTTGCTTAAGGAATTTGACAAGCTAATTAGTCACAGATTGCGGATGGTAAGATGCTCCAGACTTCAGGCTGTTCTCAGTGCTTCACTCTGGCTGATATTTTAAGCCTGTCATGTAGGCAAAATGATGATGTGGCATCATAGTTAATAAAGAGAGAGTGTACTCTAGTATCTAATCTGGATACCGGTTCGGTCTCGAAATCCAACGCTTAAAATTTATTGTGATCGATCCCGAGTATTTACGTTTGTGTGTGTCAACAAATATGTATTACTTTAGTACATGCCACAAATAGACCACAATGCTCACATATTAGTAAAGATCATGCATGTAATTAAATGAAACAACCTAAAATATTACATCATAAAAAATCATATATTGAGAAGATAGTATCCTAACACTCCTCGTACTGTCCATTGAGAGCAGCCTCAAAATCACACACTTGACAAGCGCCAATTGCGTGACACATTTTCCGAGCCTCGGTTTCTGACAGCCGCTGCGACGTTCTTTTCCGACTATTTTCCGGTGGAGTGGAGCGGGAACAAGACGAGGGGAGAATTATGTTCACACTTTAGAGTTTAGACAACACTAGTCCTCAACCCCGTCCGCAGAGGCTAGATGTTCTCAATGATGCTATTATTGTTAATGTTTTTTTTTTGGTAAAATGTACTTTGAATTTATAAAATTTGTATCAGAGGTTGTACTTTTGAAAATTCACAATTTTACTTATCAGATTTTGAACTCCTTATACATATACCTGGATAGTTCACTTTTGAATATTTTAGTTATTAATCTATATATAATTGGAAAATAGAACTTTTGAAGATTCTACTTCCAAATCCATATAATTTGGATACCACACTATTTTTATTCCAACTTCGTATGTTGATATTTGGATAGTACAATTTTGAAAATTTTGTATCTTATCTATATTATATTTGGAAATAGAAACTTTGTAGTTTTTCATTAGAAATTCAAATATAGTTAGATAACACACTTTGTATCATGCATTTACATATATCTAGTGCCCTTGCTAGCGAGCACCCTCGTGTGTGTTGAAAGGCAGGGTGGGCCTCACACAGTTTCCTCCCTAGGTGGATGCATGCCCCCTAGTGCGCTCCTATATATTAATTTTGTAGTTTTCAACTCCGTGTTTACCAAATTTATTCTAAAATTTTAATTCTGGTTTGCATATCTCTTGATGTCACAATCCGTTTGGAATTTCAGCTCCTAATGTTTTTATCTATTCGATTTACGTATAATTTTAAACATTATATGTGGGCTCCATTCGTATTGAACTCTTAGGTTAGATCTAGCCCAAGCTGTTATAATTGGAGTGTCCATTAGGGATCACATAAATGCGAGAATGTCTTCTCAAAAGCAGATATATTTGCCAGAGATATATATGCTTGTTGAACAGATTAAGATTTTAAGTGAACTAATTGTACGTAACTCAATAGGAAAGATAATCAATATACTCATGCTTCAACACTTAAAACTCACCTCTATGCTCCATCAAGCTTTTGACGTGATCGAAGTGGACTACAACTTTTTTTTTTGGTTAAAATCGCATCAGCCAAGTATCAAACATAGGACAACCTTTAATTTAGCATTGATACTATACCGAACTACAATTTTTTTTCACATCTTGCTTTGTTATACACGAATTGCTCTGCTTTTAATTCTTAGCCTCTGCTTGAACCTAATTATCTCTTTAGTTAGTGTTCTAGTAGGAAACTAATTAAAGCGGCAGCCTTTATGATGATTCGACAAATATTCTAGTTCTTCTCGGACTGGTTCATTGAACCGAGCTGCTTCCTTGTCCATTTGTTATACAGCAGAAGTCTAGATTGTATATTAGAAGGCCTATATATTTTTTTTCTTCCCTAAAAAAAACAAAACAAAACAAATTTTGAGTTACGTACTAATTTCTAGCTTTTCAACCGTATAATTAATGTGGAAATTTCTAGCTTTTTTTTTTCTTTTTCTTCGATTAATGTGGGAATTTCTAGCCTTTTTACCGCCTAGGATTAATATGAGGGCTTCTAGAAGAGTCTCCAATTAGTATAGATATAGATATAGATAGATTGGACGGAGGAGAGCCGTTTGCAAACTGTCCCAGAACTGTGAAGCGCTGAGTATCTCTGGCTCCCTCAAGAGAAGGGTCCTTTTATCCTTGCAAAAGGTCTTGAGTTCAAGTATTAACTTTTGCAACTATTAACTTTTGCAAGAGTGTACAAAACCTTTGCAGTAGTGCAACATCTCTACATAGCGCACATTCTGTAGAGACGCTTGAAAAAATGTCACTACTGTCGTAGCGACGATACATGAAAAGACGTTCATGAGGCGTTTCGAAAACACCTCTACAACTGCTTAATAGCGGGAAAAAGAGGCTCTACTATAAAATAAAATAAAAAGAAGTTGTCTGGTGAGTCAGTTCTGTTGTAGGACCTTTGGAGCGTAACAATTCTGTCTCGTGATTTTGTCATTGTTAGTAAGTGGTACTGCTCACTGAACCTAGCCGGAAGGCACAATTCCCATCTAATTTTGGAACATCTTCAGACAAGATAATTTCCAAAGACCATTACCTGATACGAAACCTCAGTGCAACCAACCACTAACCTAGATTTGCGGTGATCTCAAGCCATGTTCCACATAATCTAGAAAAAAGGAAGGCATACTACTACAGAAAAAGTCTTCACAGACGATTCAAAAATATTATCACAGACGGTTTCATGAACTGTCTGAGTTTATGGGTCAGTAATAACATGAGATTATCACAGACGGTTTTTGAACCATTTGTGAAAAAAGCTATCACAAACAGTTCTAAACAAGAACCGTCTGTGAAAAAAGCTATCACAGACGGTTCTGACTAGCTCTTTTCCATTGTTATATGAAGAGATTTTGTTTGTTATGGTACCTCCCTTCGGTTGTTGCAAGAGTAGTTTTATTTTGTTGCAATATGCTATTGTTTTTGTTGCCCCAATAGGTCAAATTTTTTGCACTTTTTTGTTTGCCGATTTTGTGTGTTTGTTGCATCGGAGCAAAGATTTGTTGCAAGCATGGGAACTAATTGTTGCACTTCTGAGATTTCTTTGTTGCATCGGATCGAATTAATTGTCTCATCCTCATCCATTTCACCTACCAATCCTACGTCTCCTAATCTCCATTCTCACATCCTAGGTCCTCCCCCTCCAATGGGTTGTCAGTCTCGGGTGGTTGGAGCCAGCTGCCATCGCAGACATGATCATCATGCTCATCTCTCTCTCTAGACCGACAAGGGTAGGGTGTCGCGGTGGCCGGTGGCCAGAGAAGCAAGGCTGCTTCTGTAGCCTCCTCCTCCTGGTGCCGCCGTCGTTGAATGACGGCCGTCCACCACGACCTCCTCCTTCTTCGGCGAGACAACGACCGCTAGAGATCGAGCAGAGGCGAGCTTCTCTGTTGTGCCAAATCGAACGGTCAGAATCTATTCAAATTAAATCTAATGGTGGGGGAAAGCGTACGATAGGAAACTTTCCATCCTACATTTTAAGTTTTATGGAAAGAACCATTTTTCCGACTGGACAGTGCTTTAGAGTTGGAGCAGAGGAGCTTGATGGACTTCTTTTTTTTGCAGTATGAACTTGTTGGATTTGGTACGCGAAAGTACTGAGTAAGAAAGCCGCGGTAGAGTGAACAAAACAAACCACTTTCGGCTATCTGAGGCTCCCACGTACGAAATCGGAAAGCAGATGAACATGGCGTTCAATTTCGCGTTGACACTTTTGCAGGTCTTGGAAGCATCAGAGAAGCGAGTCGAATCAACCGACCAGCGATGATCTGTGATAGTCTAAAGTTCTGTTACCAAATTAAAAATTAATATAATTATTATTCTATTGGATTTTCTGAATTTGAAAGAATTTGATTGCTTTATTTGAATTTCTGAAGTTTTAAAAGTCAAAAATAAAATATATTAAAGTTTTTGAAGTTTTATTTCAGTTTAAGTTGAAAAATAAAATGTAATTGTTTTCTGAAATTTTAAAAGCTTTTCTTTAAATTGTTTAAAGCCAAAACAAATTTAATTTCAAAATCTATTACCAACTTTAAGTTGGAATTATTTTATTTAAGTCCATAATAATTCTAGAGACTTCTGTGAATTTTTCTAGAATTTTTGGGATTTATTTGCTATTTTCTAAAGCCTATTTGAATTAATCTGATTATTTAAAATCGCAAATCAGGTTGAAAACCCTAAATAGTCTTTGGGCCGAAAGCACCACTGTGCGGCCCATTCTTCTTTTCTTTTCGGCCCGAAACCACTTGCACTACAAGACAATGATTGGATCTAAATCAGCGACATAGCCGCCTCGCCACCTCTCTCCTCTCCGCACGGCCCCACTGCTAGCCCTTCTCTCCTCCTCGCCATTGGGCCGCGACCCCTTCGTTCTCCCCGGCATCTTCTCCGCGCCGCCGCGCCCAACCGCCATTGCCGCGCCAGGTGAGCTCGCCAACGGGCCGCTCCAACCGCCCACGTCTCCCACGGGCGTGCGTGCGACTCACGCCCTCCTCCGCATGACCCCCACGCCCTCTCCCCCTCTTCTCGCGCACGCGGGCGCCCAAGCCCATAACCGCCGCCACGATCTCCACCTCCTCCACGCCGCTCTGGAGCCCCCCGACCCCTATAAAAGGGAGCACCGGGTAGCCCTCTCCTCACCGATGCCAACGCCGCCACCCATTCCCTCTCTCTCGCTGTGTGCTCGCCGCAATCGAAGATCCCATCGCCGCCAGTCGTGAGCACACCGCCGCCCCTAGCACCACCACCATCAACTCCGTGTCCTCGACACAGCCACCACTCGCATCACCGCGACGCCGCAAAGCCGGTGCGCACCTCGCCTTTGCCGGAGGACCCTCGGAGCCGCCACCTCGTTGTCGCCCGAACCTTGTCGCCGCTTCTTCCTCGCCGCCGGCCACCTCCGTCCTCGTCTCGTCGAGTGGGTGAGAGCTTCGAGTTCGCCGTCTCCTCCTCTTTCTTATGCGCACCTTGCCGCCTGCCGCCGCGCGCTGTAGCACCGGCGACCATAGGTCCCCGCGCCGGCGCCGTCCTCGTCGACGTGGCACGGCCACGCACATGCCACCGTGGCGCCACATGGGCGCCACGTCGCCCATTTCTGCCTTTGTGGCGCCACGTCAAACACCCCTAAAACCTAAACCTGCGAACTTGGTCCACATAAACCGTGTCTATGACACGTGGGGCCCACCTGTCGGTTTTATTTGAAAATCCAAAAATCTCAGGGCTGATGTCAGCCTTGCGCAATAATTAGAATTTCCTTTAGAAAAATAATTCGAAAAATCCTTTTAATTTACAGATTTAGGTTTAAACTTGTAAAATTCATATCTTTTTCATCCAAACTCCAAATTGGGTGATTCAAATTGCTAAAATATTAGAAAATTATTATCTAGCTAAATAAAATAAAATTATTTCATTTGGACTTAGTTCAATTTGTCTTTTTGAATTTTATTTGAATTTGTCGTACTTTCGCGTATAGACTTCGACGATTCCGGAGAGTTAGATCCTTCGGAGGATTTAGAGAGTCAAGACTTCAACGATGGCAAGTTATATCCTTGAACATATTTTTCCCAGTATTTTAAAAGCTATTTAATTCAGTTTTAAATTATTAAATGCATGCATTACTTTTATTCAATTATTTCAAGTCCCTGTTTTAATAATTAGATATTCCAATTGTTATTGTATGGAAAATTTTGAATATTGAAATGTCATTCCTTTGTCACCATAGATAAATTGGTATGGAAATTATTCATGCTTAGCAAATGCTTAGACCATGATTTTGATTTTGGGAGGATTTAGCCAAATCATTACAAAATTGTTTAAACTTGAACCTATGGTATTGTTTTACCATAGAGTTATTGTAAAGATGGTTTTTATTAAAATAAAATTAAAAATGGTTTGGAGTTAGGCGAAATGGATGAATGGTGGGTGCAGGTTTATGCACGGGTTTAATCTGATTAGGATTAAAGTCCAGGGTTTGATTTGAAAGACGCCCAAGTCAATTAAGGACCGGCCTTTGAGCGTTCCTTTACTATGCCAAAACGTACCACCACATGTCCTGTATGGGCAGAACCTGGCTTAATAATTTGGGATACCTCATAGATATTCGTGCCATGTTGTATGTGTGGGTGTTGGTTAAACCGATAGTCCCACTTTGGCGCAAGAGGGCTCCCGGAGGATGGTTAGTCCAATAGAAGCGAAACCTTAGCGGGTATGAGTACTTTGAGGTAGATCATTATAACGGCCTTGTGATAATTGCTTTGTCACACGTCTTAGGAAACGTGGATTGGCCAACTCAAAGTGCAAATTATCTCATGTGGGTAAAGCTGTACAAACTCTGCAGAGTAGAAATTATTCGAATAGCCGCGTCCGCGGTTATGGACATGCTAGCAAAGCCACTTTGAGTTAGATTTGTTTTTGGTTTATAAAAGTATTTTCAACAGATGTTTTCAGGATGGTTAGTCATGTGGGAAAATTGGATGGTTAGCCATTGTGATAGGAGGGTATCATTCACCATTCCAATATGGAGGTTATCTACACTATAAAATTGTCATTTAAAATCTGATTTTAGATATAGTATAAAAATGGCTTTGGAAATTGTTGATGGTGTAAAACCGAACACAAGTAAGAGGGCGGACGATGGCCGTGCTACGGGCCTTCGTCCACGAGAACGAACGTAACACGAGGATTTATCTGAGTTGGGGTCCGAGAGGACCGCCCTACTCTGTCGGCTGCTCACGGGGTTCGAGGAGCCTCCCAAGGCTCACCTAGTGACTTGCTTGTATGTATTGCTCAAGAGTCCTCTCCCTTGAAGGAGAGATACATAGGGTATTTATAGGCTCCTCGGCTGTACAAATGACCAAAATACCCTTAGGGGTTGACTACTCTATGGATACAAGCGAGGGCATTACAGGTCTTTCATGAGTATAGCAATATTTCGTGGGTGCAGACGCGTCTCTGCTGCAGCGGGCCCCGCATGCAGTGGGATGAACTATTCTTCCAACAGCCCCCTGTCCCTTGGCGTTTGGAAGAGCAGAAAAAGCGATCTTTAAATGTGACTTTTAGGAGGAGGTCGACTCTTGGAAGAGCTCGATGGATTTGATAGGCGTGTCGTAGACCATCACTGCTGAGGGCTCCAGTGAGTGCAAGGAAACACTTGGTGTATGTGACCATTTCTTTCCTGCATAAATGTCCTTGTACTCGGATATAGATATGCATGCAGACATACCATATCAACCTAACTATCATCTTTTCCTTTTTGCAGTGTACTTTTGCTTTTCTCCATGTGAGCCTATGGTGGCTGAGTGTCTTCTTATAAAATAATGAGGGCTAGACATGTTGAGTTGGTTAGTAGTGGGAATCCAAGGCAATAGAGTGTCTCTCTTATCTTTTCAACTGAATGAGCATCTGGTGCCACCTTGGATGCTCACCGACGCCCACAGTGTGCCAAAAAGGGAGACAAGAAAGACAAGAAAACGGTCACTACACAAAGCAAGGCTCCAAGGCTCCTTCTGCTTGATGTGTCCTTCGGCCGTTTTGGGACAGGGGGAGACCAGGGATCCAAAGCTCAAAGCTTCTTTTATCTCTTTCCTTCGTTAATAGCCCCATTCAACAGCATCTTTCTTCCCCATTGCTTCTTCTCCTTCTCATATTTTCTTCTCGGTCCAAGCCACGATCTCTCTCGGCCCACCATGGCGGAGGCGCCCCTAACGCCGACGCCGAGGAAGCGGTCCGTGCCTCCGGGCGCCGTTGACCCTCCGGCGTCTGTGGCAAAGGCGCATGAGCCTTCTTCTTGCCGTCGCTTCGGCCGCCAAGATTCGCCGCCTTTCCTGCCAGACACGTGGTCGCCGCCTCGTCTTGAGACGATGGTCGCGGCCAGCGTTTCTCTCCAGCCTTCTGGCCGGCTCCGAACTGGTAGCGCCATTGCCGTCCGAGGCCGTCTGTGATGGCGTCGGCCGGAAGAAGCAGCCGAGGGCGCCGAGGCGGCGGCTTGAGGGAGCGGGCCGAGACGAAGCGGCAAGACGGCCGGACCCCTGGCGGCGCGTGGAGGCGACAGGCAGCAGACCCGATGGCGCGGGCCAGCGCTTTCAGCGGCAAGGGGGAGCCGAGGAGGCGAGGCAGGCACGGAGCGCCATGAGGGGAGGCGCGTCGGCAGCGGCGGACGACCCGGCAGCAGCGCAAGGCAGGGGAGGCCGACGGTGGCTTGAGGCAGCGCACTGAGACCGAGACGCAGCGGCCCAGCCGTGAGGCAGACACCTGGCGGCTTTGCTCTGGCCGGCCGGGCCATGAAGCTCCCCATGGCGGGCAAAGTGGAATGGAGAGAGAGAGTTTGAAAAGAGATGGGAGAGAGTGAGTGGGAATGGTGGGGAGAGGAAGAAGATAAGGAAGGAGAGATGGTACGTGTGTGTGTGTGTGTGTGTGTGCATCTTTTGCCCTTAAGGTGTGCATAAACACTCACATATCTCTTTATCTTGTGTATAAGCAGAGATCGCGGATGTGTTTTGCCTCTGTGTATGTGTTAGCTTGTAGCTAGAGCCTTGGAGGCCATTATCTAGTCGTTTGTGTGTAACTTGTATTTGCTTGTTGTGGTGAACAATAAGGCTCGGGTGCGAGGTCACAGGGTCACGAGTGCGAGCTTGAGGCTCTGAGGCCCCGAGGCGCGAGGCTTGAGGTCTGAGGCCCCGAGGCCTGAGGCCCCGTGGCGCGAGGCCGAGGGTCTGAGGCCCCGAGCACGAGGTCCCGAGGGTGCGAGCCGAGGTCTCGAGGCCCCGAGGGCCTGGTCTGAGGCTTCAAGGGTCCCAAGGTCTGGGGACTCGAGTCTGAGGTGCACGAGGTCTGAGCCGAGGTCTCGAGACCCCGAGGGTCTGAGCCTCGAGGTCTGAGGCCCCGAGGGCGCGAGGTTTCGAGGTCTCGAGGCCCCGAGGCGTGGGGCCGGAGGCGTGAGGCCGCTTCTGTTTCCTGACACGATCCTTCCTTTGACTCTGTTATGATCAAACCATACCTATCGGTAGGCGCCGGGCGTGCAAAGGCGCATAGGACTTTAGGGTGGTTTCCTGTTAGTGTTGATGCTCCTTGGCGCTGAAGAAACTCACTTCTTACATAATTTTATCGTGTATTGATGCTCCTTTGCGCAATACTTATCTATTTTTGTATTGTTGATGGTGAACAATAAGGTTGGTGAGAGGACATGATGCTGCGGGGGCGCGAGGCCACTGGTCTGAGGCCGAGACCCGAGGGCATGACACTCGAGGATCACGAGGCCACGAGACTCGAGGTTCAACAAGTGAGGGCACGAGGCTGCGAGGCCCCGAGGTGCGAGGGCACGTGAGAGTGTTTTGCGAAGTCCTCGGGCGCGAGGGTTTTGCGAAGGCCTCGGGCACGAGGGTTTTGCAAAGGCCTCGGGCGAGGGTTCTCGAGAAGTCCTCGATCGCGAGGTTTTGCAAAGGCCTCGGGCACGAGGGAACGCGGAGCGATCGGGCGCACGAGGCACGTGTGGTGCAAGGTCAAACACGGCGTGCATGATGTCCTTCATGTCGAATCTATCAGCGGAATGTTATATTCCATGTTTCTTTGCCAACCAGGCGTGAGGGCACACGCGAAGGCACGCAAGAGCACGCGAGGGTGCGCGAGGGCTTCGAGTATGAGGGCATGCGCGATGGCCCGACGTCGACGAAGGTGCGGTGACGGCCCTTGGCGGTTACACGAAGTTGTCGCGAAGGTGCCCCGAGGTTGGGGCTTGTGTAGAGGCGAGGTGGTAGGATTACTCAACACTAGCCCCCCCCCTAGGATGCTGCATGGGCCTTGAGGGGCAGCGAATAGTGCTAAGGTCTTGTATCTTGTTGATGAATATGCTTGGCCAAATTCGACAGCGGGAATCTGAGCACTTGAGACTTTGCCAAATTCGACTCGGTCTACATGAGGCACAAGAGGTGAGAATATGCAAAGGGCACCGTGACTTAGCCATTTTGGCTTGGTGGATGCGTGGGTGCCCAAAGACTTATCTTATTTTGTACTCCATATCCGTGAGTGCTCCACGTGAGGCGGTACTAAATTGCCGCTTCTCATTGGCCCTTCGTGTGGGGTGGTTTTGTTGCTCCATCGCTGAAGATGAAATCTTGAGCAATGAGGCACCCAACCGAGGCACAACCCTCAGGCGGGGTGCATCCGAGCAAGCTGTGTCGAGCAAAGTCATGGATGCAAGGCCACCGAAATGAGCATTGCCTTCGAGGTAGGCGGTGTGTTGAATGAAGCTCGTGTAGGTGAAGTTGTCCTCCTCTTGCTCGGCTTGATGAGAGTCGTTGAAATAGAACTCCTCGAAGTGTCGCATTCGAGTTGCCTATGAAATTGAGTCATGGATATATCGGAGGGTGCCACAGGGGCTAAGTCGTGGGGCACGGGAGGCGTCCACGAGGCGAGTCGTGAGGCACCAAATGACCACTAGGGGTTGTAGCCCCGGTGGGCTTGGAAGTGCCCATGAGGCTAAGTCATGGGCACATTGGCGTGTGCCTGACGATGAAATCACGAGCACACAGTTGCACCCATGAAGCTAAGTCGTGGGCATTGAACTATGAGGCGATGGAGCCCTTTTACCTGCAGTGGGTTCTTTGTGGTGATCGGGAATGCATGAGAATGGTTAACCCTTGAAGCAATGGAGCTTAGCATCACGAGGACGGGAGGTCGTTCGGCGCGTGGCACAGAGTCTAAGGGGACGAGTCCTCGGCACATCCATCAACTTGGTCTTGGACCAAAGTTGTCGCTTATGCCTTAGGTCTAGTAGGACCACGAGTCGCCATGGTGGAGGCGGCGGGCGCCCGAGCCACTATGGACTTTTGCTAGGGGAGGCCGTGGAGGTCGTACACCCTATGCACCCCGAGGGTGGTCGCTCATGCCCTAGGGCGATGGGACCTGAACCGCCATGGTGGAGGCGGCGGGCGCCCAAGCCACCATGGACTTTTGTTAGGGAGTCCACGGAGGTCGTACGCCCTACTCACCACAAGGGTGGTCGCTCATGCCCTAGGGCCAGTAGGACACGAGCCGCCATGGTGGAGGCGACGGATGCCCAAGCCACTATGGACTTTTGCTAGGGGAGACCGTGGAGGTCGTACACCCTATGCACCCCGAGGGTGGTCACTCATGCCCTAGGGCCAGTAGGACACGAGCCGCCATGGTGGAGGCGACGGACGCCCAAGCCACCATGGATTTTTGTTAGGGGGGACCGCGGAGGTCGTACGCCCTATGCACCACGGAGGTGACATCCTTCGCAGGGGAAGGGTTAGCGAGGGCTTGTGTGAGGCAAGCAAGACTCGTGGGGCAGTGCCTTCCTAACAAAGGCGTGTTAGGAGCAGACCTATCTTATCGCCAAGTGTCGAAAAGCAAACCTCTCAATCGTCAATGAGCACAAAATTGAAGACATTCACAAAAGCAGTCAACCCTTTAACGGCGGCGTGTTAAGGGACTACCCTCGATCACGTCATAATTGCATAAATGGTGCGATCATGTAGGAACTTCACGTCTTCATTGCATTAAGTAAGATGGTGTTTACATCCCGATAGGTGCCACGAGGGCATACTGAGAGAGTCTTAAGCATAAAATTGCGGATTTCCTTAGCAAAGTCCGCCCTCTCACTTCTTTGTTGTCCTCGTTTTGGCGAATTAGGCGAGTAGTGGTCTTTGAGAGCATTTCCGATTGGAGAAGGCGGTGGCGGATCCGGGCGGGAGGATAGCTTCAGCCCGTACAGAGTGAGAATGGGGTCGTTCGATTGGAGCGGCTAGGGGTCGTCTTGCAGCCCCATAGGATCTTGGGGAGCTCCTCTACGGGTTCCCCGCTTGAGTGCACTTGTTTCAAGGTGGTGGCGTATTCCTTGTAGGACTAGCCCATTGGTTCTTCCCACGGCCCGTTGGTTTTGGACGAGCCACCGTATCAAAGCGAAGGTGGTCGATGGAGTTCTGAAATCTCTGAAGGTCGGGCGTCGAATTTGGTATCGTTATCTCCGTGAGTTCCTTAGGAACACCGAAGCGACGATATTCTTCCAAAGGAATTTCATCATGGCGCGGGCGTGATGGAGGCTAAGGGCTCCACCTCTACCCATTCGGTGATGTAATCCACTAATGCTACCACACGCTTGTAGCCCCTTGCGGTGGGGATGGCGGCAGTCCATTCCCCATCAGACAAAAACAGTGATTGGTATGGTGCGTGGGGATTAGCATGATCAATGCGATTGGCTGCCATCTTTTGGCATCCTCGCGCTTCTGAGCATGTCGAGGGCATCTGCACCATTGTGAGCGATAGAAGCCTTGGCGAAGTGTTTTTCTTTGTGATTTCCTTGGCGCGATATGAGAGGTGCAGAGGTCCCCATGAGCGTCCAAAAGGAGTGTCATGTTTGGCGGTGTCTAGCGAATATGCGGTGTTGGACTTTAAGAACTCCATTAGCTCCTTCTCCATCATTCCTAGGATAACGACCCGATTCTAAGAGACTGCGGGTCACCACAGTCGAAGAGTTGTACTTCTGCGCAGTCCTCCTCCAAAGCGAGGCTTAAGGGAGCACCTCGCTGGAGGGGGTACATCCTTGATGTGCCTTGGTGAGAGAGGCAAGGGCATGTCCTCCTTTGACTCCTTGGGTTCGAGAAAGTTGATGTCGGGAGTTAGGCTGCCGCTTTGTGGTACAAGCGGCGAGCTAAGTCTTGATCACCCCTCACGGAGATGACCCGCGAGGGCTGGTATCTTTAAGCCGCGTAGTTTTGATGTCTGCTGCGCACGAAGCGGTTGAGAGTTGCCCTTCCCATGATAGCATTGAATGGGGACTCGATGTCAACAACATCGAACTGGCGGCTTCCGTCGCGGTGATTCTCCGTGATCCGAGCGTCATGAGGAGTTCGATCCTCCCAAGGGGTTGGATGGATTTTCTGGTATGAAGCGGCGAGAGGCGTCGGATGGTAGTAGGATGCGGGATGATAGCCCCGTGACTCCATAGTTCCTTGGCGCCTTGAGTAGAGTATATCTGCGAGCTTCCTCCGTCGACAAGGATGCGGGAGATCTCGCAATTGGATATTGTGGCAGTTACTAAGAGGGCGTCATCATGAGGGAACCTTAAGCCTTGTGCATCATTAGCTGTGAAGCTAAGAGAAATGCTTGCCCATTTGGGAGGGATGCTTTGAGGAGCCACCCCCACGACGTTGATTTCTCGGGCGTACTCCTTCTGTTGGCGTTTTGATGCATGATCGGAGGCCGAGCCCCCTATTATGACATTTACTCGTCTTTGCGGCGCTTGGAAAGGGAGTTCATGCTCAACATCGTGCAAGCGCTGCAGGAGTAGATCACCAGGGCTGTGCAGGGGTGGTGGAATTACTGAAGGGCATCGCCTCTGTGGCCGTGGGACGTGGCGGCGACGCTCAACACGGCCCAGGGCCGTGTTCGAGGAGCTTCGCTATTTCAGTGGCGTACTGACGGCATTCATTCGTATCATGCCCGTTCATCTTATGGTAGGCACACCAGCGCCCGTCTCCTTGATTTAGGTTGCCCCTCCTTTCATTGTGGCCTTCGTCAGGACGTCCCTTCCAGTGGGCTTTTGGTCTCGATTCCTTCTTGGGTCCTCTGGTGGAGTTGCTCCTGCGCTCCTGCGAAGGAGTGTCGGTTACGACAAGAATCTTGGAGTCACGTTCCCTGCCAGAGTGATCCCTCCGGTCATTGCCCTTCCTCCCGGGGAGCTTTTTGACTTCTTTCCGGAGGAGATGCTTTCGTCCTGCGGGAGAAATCCCTTCTTAGCCAGATCGTCTTCTTCTCCTCGGGCATATTTTTCCACGACCTCGAAGAGCTCATGGGTCGATCCTTAGGGATCTCTCCCAAGCACGCGATTGAGTTCTCCGGGAGCAGACCCTTCTTTGCACGCATTGATGATTTGTAGAGTCAGGGCATCTGCCACACAACCGCACTTTAGAAAAGCGCTTAAGAAATTCTCTTGTGGATTCACCCTACATTTATATGATGAAGTGGTTGGGGAGCATGGGTAGCTTATAGCTTCCTTGGAAATTTTGTTGAACTCTTCCTCGGTGGTCCCAAGAATAGATGGAGCCTTTCTTTTGGTTGAAGAACCGAGGCCTTGCGCCGTTCGGAGAGGAACAGTGGGAGGCGATTGCACATCTCTACTTCTCCACCTCCCCACCGAATCGCCGTGGAGTATACTTCGAGAATTGTATGGGGTTAGAGTCCCCATCGTAAGGCAAGATTGGGGCGGAACTTTGGTCGGAAAAGAGTTTTGCAGATGTCTCTTGTGAGAGATTCGATCTCGGGGCCTTGTCCCTTCGTGCTTGTGTGTGATGGTGATCGCGGTGTGGCAACAGCGATGGCGGGGCTCTCTGAGCTAGAAAGAGCTAGATGCCGCGGTGGCGGCGATGGTCTTGAAGCATTGGCGAGTTGGAGCGCCTGCGCCGACTTGCAACTCGATCCGGTCAGAAGATTAGTGATTCAGCATCCACTTCTTGGTGGCGGTGGTGGCCGCGCTCCCCAGCGGATCCGATTGGTGGCACGGGGACACGCCTAGTGCCCGCAGAGTACATGCTCTTCTGACCGCCTTGGCCACAGCCTCCTTGATGTGAATCCTTACGGCTTGACGAGTGCACTTGGGCCATGATGGGTGGAATGGTCCTTCCACCTGAAGGTGCTGGAGGGGGCACCGGGGAAGCAACTTTTGGCTTCAAGGGCTCCCTAGTCGCCCCCGGCCATGTAGCACCTTGAGGATGGAGCCCAGCACTTACTGGGGGGAGCTGACTCACCATCTCCGGGTGCAAGCGCATTTGCCCAGGTGGAGGAGCTTGGAGGGGAGGTCGCGGAGCGCCCGTTCAAGGGGGTATGAACTCAGGCCTCGGAGGTCAGGCGGCAGGATGAATGCAATGGAAAGGGTGAGCTCCTCCCCATCCGAGTTTGGTGGTGCATTGGCGATGAGGAGCCCGCTCATCACCGCGGCGTGGGCGAGTGGAGGGAGGTTATGAGGATGTCCCCTGGCCCTCCTCAGGAAAAAATCCTTGGCCGGGTCAAGGCCACTTGAACGAGGCGGTCTTTGGGAGGCGGGAGAGCGTCTTGAGGGCCGCTGGGAGTACGATACGTAGCCATCATGTTGTAACATCCCAACTATATAAACAGGGTTTGTTCAAATATAATTAAGGTGTAGAAATTAAAACTTTTTCTCACACCTTGAAAACCCTTAAACATTCATGTAATTCTTGTCCAAGAGTTGTGTAATCCAAAAACACAAAGCTCTTGTTGACCAAAAGTCAAACTCATTTTCCAATTGTCTAAATCTTGTGCCAAACATTTGGAATATATTTTTCTTGGTCCCAAAAAAACTGATGTGGGACCCCTCTGAAAAATATCATGAGTTATAACACTTGTTTGATAAATTGTGGAGGTAAAACAAATCCTTGAACAACCTTCATGAATTTCCTGAGAAAAATGCATTGCATAATAACCTCTGGAAATTTTATGCAAGGTTAATCTCATTGTCAGCAAGCTCCAATTAAAATTTCATCAAATTTGAAGTTCAATTGCTATCTCAAATAATTCTGCTAAGTTTCAGCTGTTAAAAACTAAAATTAAAGCCTACACTGTTCCTTGGGCTAGCCGCTGTACAAAGCTGGTCCAGCCCAACCGTGTCTGCACCCCAGCAGACCTCTCCACCTTGATCAGGTCGTAGCCGTTGGATTTACATCCAACCGTCACGACCTCCTCCGCGGTCAACACCGCAAAGACCTCCTCACCTCACCAGGTCATAACCGTTGGATCAAAGATCCACGGTCATGACCTCCCCTGTGTGTTAAATCTCAAAAACCTCCACGAGCTGTTAAACCACTTGACATCCCACCTTGTTGAGGTCGTAGCCCTTGGATCCAAGATCCATGGCCATGACCTCCCCTCACTGTTAAACTAAGCAAACCTCCCACCTAAGCGAGGTCGTAGCCGTTGGATCAGATCCAACAACCCACGACCTCCCTCAAAATATCCAGTAAGCACAGACCTCCCTATCTCGTGTTGTGTACCGTTGGATTAAAATCCTGATCACGACCTCCTCTTTGTCTTATGCGCATCAGATCTCCCCGCGCACGTGAGGTCGTTGCCCTTAGATCTAAATCTAATGGCCATGACCTCCCTTGTGTGTTGCGCAAAGCCTCAGACCTCCCTTTGGTTGTGCGCCCTTGGATTTAAATCCTAAGGCCATGACCTCCCCCTCATGTTCTTAAGCTCATGTGCGGTTAAGGCCTCACAGGAGGTCCGCACCGTTGGATGGAGATCCAACGCCTTGGACCTCCTAATCCTATTTTCCCACGTGCGCTTACACATTAAGGAAATCGGAGGGCTACGACCTCCCCATCCTTGATCGTGTGGCTGGGACCTCCTCCTAGTCATTTGGGCGTAACGGTTCAAAAATCGCATCGGAGGGCCAGGACCTCCCCGTGGGCTTATCCAACGGTCAAAATGACCTCCCCTGTTCTTCTCCTTCCTTGGTCACGCATGCGTGGCCGAAGCAAGTGAATTAATGCCCACACATCCCTTTGTGTACTTATAACAACTCTTTGCTGACCCGCATTAAATGCAGGTCAGCCTTCCGCCCCTCCTGTCCACACAGACCTGTCACCATGTCAGCCTCGTGTCTTGTCCAACCCCTTGAACCGAGCCATGGGCTAAGCTCACCATGAGCTTAACCCGGGGTCTATGACCTCTTTTTGCCCTAGCTATAAAACCTCCCCCACTGTTTCCTTGGCTTCCTTTGCACACCATTATCCCCTTGCTTGCACCCCCGTGCTTGCGAGCTCTAAACCACCAAAGCTCTCTTGGCCGCCATTGTTGAGAAGCTTGAAGCTCCTCGGTGGACAAGGGTCCCTGGAGTTTTCCTCCTTTTTCTCCTTGCTTCCATTTGTGCCCTGCCCTCTGGGACCAAGTCCTAACTTGATTTGTTGGGCATTTGCAGAGGGGGACAAATTGGAGCTCGGAGCTGAAGCTTTGGCCGTGGAGCACCCTTCCTCCCCGGCACCGGTCCTCCCTTCCTCGACCTCCTCGGCACCTTAGGACCTCCAGTACTCCTGATAGTCCTTTAGCTGGCACCCGCATGTATGAGGTCGCGGAGCTTTTAAATTGGGCACACGCTTGATGGATGTCGCGCGAGCTTCCTTTTGCATTTTGGATTTTGCCGTGTGCTTGTCTTCGTTGTCCTCTCCGGCTCGCCGGCGTTCAAAACGTCGCCGCCCGTTGAGAGGAGGTCCATTGAGTGCGCATGGTTATTGCGGACCCAACGGTACCATTGATGTCGCCGGCGAGTGCGCATCGTGGCGATGACCATCTCTTCAAACCGGGTCTTTGTCGGACAAAGCGGCAAATACGTTGTCGTTTTAGGACAAAGATCCACCGCGATATCGCTCATCATTTGCTCTAATCATTGAAATCATTGGCATGTCTTAACTGCATTTAATCCTCACCTTGCGCCGTATTTAAGACCTCCGCTGCGGACCTCCTCGTTGTCCCGCGCGCATTTATCCTTGTCCAAACATCGTGCGTGCGTCGCGAGCTCTGGGGCGTCCATGACCTCCTCCAGGAGATCCGAGCGTCCAAGACCTCCCCTTGCGCTATCGTGGCGTCCGAGACCTCCTGGAGGTGCAGTGGCGTTAGGACCTCCTTTAGGACCTCCCTAGGTCATCTCGGCCGTTCATGACCTCCCGGGTAGATCTTGACCGTCAAGGTCCTCCTCGACGATCTGAACCATCGAGGACCTCCTTGGAACATCTGGACCGTCCAGGGACCTCCCTGTGAGGTCTGACGATGTAGATCTTCCTCGGGGAGATCTTGATAGTTTAGATCTTCCTTTGGAATATCTCAACCGTTGAGGACCTCCCCCGTGTGATCTGAGCCGCTTATGACCTCCCATGTCTTTAGGATTTTTTAGAAATTCCAGTGAACTCTTAAGTATAAACTGAAAAAGGTAATAACTTTAGAATTTCATATCTAATTCATTCTAAATCCAAATGAGGTCATTCAAATTGCGTTAGCTCTGTATTGAACTTGACTTTAATCCAAAAATGATTGTAAGTCGAGTTCAGCTTCAGAGCACAGTTTTGCCATTAGATTTTAAAACTCACTTTAAATATACACTCAAATTGATGCTTAACTTGTAAAATACATAACTAATGCTCTGTAGATTATTTTTGGGTGAGACCAACTTTGTTGGTTTCCTCTATTAATGAACTCACTGTGAACACTAGTTTTGAGCATGTTGCTGTTAGGAAAATGAGGACTTGTGCATTATAATTTTGTTCAAGTTCTTGTTTTTGAAAATTTGTAGAGAGTGCATAATAGCTCCAAATGAGGTGAACTCAATTGTGTTATTCATCTCATGAGGTGCTGGTTTTACAGTAAAAATCTCAGTGTCACCACTTTTCTAGAAAATGTTGTCTCATAATTAAATTAGTGAATAGTGCAGTTTGGTATTTTTAGGCTGAGCAGAATTGATTTCATCATATCTTTTGCATTAAGAATCCAAATCAATTGGTTCTTGTTGCTAAATTCATGATAAATCATTGTCTTGCT
Organism: Phyllostachys edulis; assembly: GCA_036346405.1. Taxonomy (NCBI): domain Eukaryota; kingdom Viridiplantae; phylum Streptophyta; class Magnoliopsida; order Poales; family Poaceae; genus Phyllostachys; species Phyllostachys edulis. The sequence goes on from CM070547.1 coordinate 16,881,873, forward strand.
GCTGTAAAATTTTCATAGCATTCGGAGAAGTTTCTCTGTTGCTTCTTTTTGGTTTTTCGTCGTTCTTATCGGCTCTTTCTCGCTTTTCCGTTAGGCTTCGACATTTGTGGCGATCCCGAGAGTGACCCTCTGCCACAACTTAGCCAGCAACATCAAGGCAAGCAGTTTGATCATTTCCATCATTTTCCCATTACTTTAAAGCTTAATATATTGTTTTACTTGTATGTATGCATGCTACTTTGTGTTCAAATGTCGCTAGCAAGCCTATAGTTGCATAATCTGTAGGAATTGTTTATCCTCTACTACCATGAGCCTAGGTTATTTGCTGTGGTGGGAGCTCGTTGGATGAGCTCTTATCACTTAGTAGTTTCGATTTAAATTGCTTAGCCATGCTTAGTTATCGGTAGTAATGGGCGATCATCGACTTAGTTGATGGTCTTGATCACTCAAAACTGATTATTACTCCTATATGTCCAAAGCACTTGTGCTTTGATTAATTGTAAAATCAAAAACTGAAAATAAAAGATTGATTTAGACTTGGGCATATTGGATGGATGGTGTGGTTTTGGATGTGGTGGTATGCCCGAGTCAACAAGGACCTAATTCTTGCGCCATTGATCCAAGCAATTATGCGTGCTAACCACACGAGAGGATATGGGACCTCTCTTGACTAAGTACTTTAGGCGGTGCTAATTGGGGTCGCTCGGTTGGTGTGTTTTAAAGATAAAATGTGTGTGAGTGTGGTGTGGGAATGGAGCAAAGGCGGTAGGTTAGGTCAGTCTATTGTGTCCTTATCCCGTGGGTTGTCTTGGTCGAATTAGCACTGTCCATTGGAAATGTCTCGTAGGACTTAGCGTGCGGCACACCTAAGGTAGTGTGCTTAAAGGAAAGGCGGTCGACGTGTGGGTATATTGGTACACCCCTGCAGGGATAAAACTATTCGAATAGCCTCGTCCTAGGTTATGGACACGCTTGGTTATTTCCCGTGAGAATTAGACTACAACCTTTAATTAAAACTTGACATGGTTGGTATGAACGGGGAGTTCATGCTATTGTTGTGGTGACTTGGGTTAGTCACTTCCAGGTTGTTCTTGTTGTTGTTACTATGTTACTATCTCGTTGTTACTTCAATAATTAAAATGCTTTGCCAAATTGCCTTCAATCTATTATGTTATTGCAAATGAAACTTGCTTTATGCTAAATGAGACATACAACCTCCACTTACATAAAGCTTGCATGTAGCTATCTATAGTTCTGTTATCTCACACGTAAGTCTTGCGGAGTACTTTATGTACTCATCTGCCCGTGGTTGTGGTATTTTTGTGGCTTTTGTTGCAGAGGAAGGAGAGCTCCAAGAGCCTCTCTTTTGTGCTACGTGTTGCGGCTTCTTCGACGACTAGCTTGGCGGTCCCACGATGCCTAGGGTTAAGGCACACTTGATTGGCTTTGTGTTATAGCCATCTTTATGGCACTTTTGCTTCATTGTTATCTTAGTGTTTGTTGTTATTTGGCCGAAGGCCCTCTTTGTAATAACCTATCCTTATTAATTTTAACTTCGGTTTGTTGCTTATGTACTATGTGTTGTATGGAATTGATACACTCTTTTGTTGTGAGGTATGTATCTTGCATTCGGGAGTATACATCTCTCGAGACTGGTTTATTTGGTTGATAATACTAGGGTCAATTGGATGACTAAGTATTAGAGCTTAATAAATCCGGTGCTCAAAAGTTAGTATCGAGCTATCTTCGACCGTAGTAACGCAAGCTTGGTCGTCTTTAGGATATTTTGAAAACCTAATTTCAAAGTATCAATGAGTTTTGAAAGCTTAAGAAAATTCTCGGATTTTACTCCTCATCTATCTTAGCTTTCTCTTCTCATCTCACTCTAATTTGAGTTTTAAAAGTTGTTTTCCTCTCTTCCCTTCTACAAAATAGTTGTTATCGATTAATTGGGTTTTGGATAACTTATGAGAGTCCTAAATTGAAATCTTGGCTGCCTTTTGGTGAAGAATAGAAGTGTTTGGAGCCGGAATACAAATCTGGAATTTTTGGACAGCCAACAAGTAATTCAGGGCAGCAAGCACAAGTCAGGAATTAGGGTAGAAAATGAGAGGTTAAGTCAACTAAAATTTGTGGCAATAAAAGGGTAAGATGTGATACTAGTTAGCTAAGTATCTAACACTTATTTCGCTGCATTAACCTTGCTCTCTAATAATTTTAGATCTTATCTTACAATCTGATTTTTAATCTTCTCGATCAATTACTCGTTCATTCAATACGGGTTAGTTGAGTTGAGAAGTCGAGCTTTGCTTTTGGTGCTTCTTGGCTGTTTTTAGAGTCTTTTAGAAGCTTCTAAAGTTTAGTTACTCGCTGTTTTGGCTTTCGTTTAGGGTGATATTCCATTCCCCTAGTCGATCGCTTTTGCTTCTTTTAAAGGCTTTGTTTTTCGGGTTTAGTTGCTAACCAAATTTCTTGTAATAGCATGGCCGGACGCACTCGTAGCGGCCAAGGCCAGTCAGCTGGTCCGGACGAGGAGCTTCCTCCTCCTCCGACCATGGCCGAGGTTCTTCTTGGATCGGCGCAACCGCGGATGACAGAGAGTTCTCTCGGGCGCCATCGCCGCAACACCACCGCTTACACTTACCGGAGCTTCGATCCGGGCAAGGCAACGCCCATCACCAAGGTGGAGGACTCGCGGAGTTTCTTCGTACTCACCCCTACCTTTTCCCGGTCGAGGACCTGCGGATTGGATCTATTGGCTTGGCCGTCGTGGAGCGAAATCTCCGCATCGCGCAGCGAGAGCACGAGAAGGCGCTGTCGCATCGCACCGGCTTGAGGGTGCGGCTTTGTCATGGTGGGAGAGTTTTCTCGCCATGCAGCCCGCAGACCACACCGTTTCTTGGGAGGAGTTTCAGACGCTTGCCTTCCGTCGGGCTCACATCCCTACCGCTTGATGGAGATCAAGAAGCGGGAGTTTCTTGCGCTCAAGCAAGGGCGTAGCTTCGACCATGGAGTATGTCTCGAAGTTCAACCATCTAGCTCGTTATGCTCCCGAGGATGTGGCCACCGATATGGATAAGGAGCCAAGTTCAGCGTGGCTTGTCCGAGGAGTGAAGGACAAGCTATCCATTGTCGACTTCGATTTCCGCACCTTGGTCGACAAGGCCATCGTCGCCGAGCATGCGGCTCGAGAGCTTATGGACTCCATAGCGCAAGTGGGAGGCCCATAAGTCATCCAGGCGATTCCTCCGTCCCGCTTGGGCGATCTCGAAGTACCGGTCTCATTCTTGGCACCCCGAGGTTACCTCGCCTCGTTCCTCGTTCATCGCAGTCGTGTCTCGATCCGTGCACTGCGAAGTCGTGAGCGCCCCCGCAACCCGGCCGGGTCACCGCTTCTCTTGCAACGAAGGGGCATTATGCGAACCAATGCCCTAAGAAGATAGAGCCCCTCGTCCTAATGGAGGACGCGGGCCGAGGTGGTGCATCTCAGACCGGAAGATCGCCCCAGCTACCCAAGGCGTGGGTAGTGGTCGCGGCGTCACGCCACACCGCAAAGGAGGCTCAGAGGCACCCGGCGCCGTGCTAGGTACACTTTCGTTAACTCTCACCTCGCTCTCGTCTTGTTTGATTCAGAGCATCTCATTCCTTTGTTTACGAGTCTTTTCTTCTGCTGTTGGAGAGCTTCTTTTCTCTACATTGTCGGTCCCGCTTACTCATTCGCTCTCTGGTTCGGAGTTGAGAGTGAATCTGAGTGTAGGATGTTCCTATCGAGATCGAAGGGTAGGTTTCTTAGCAAACCTTATCCTTCTCCATTCAAATGAGTCTTGATGTGATTCTTGGCATGGATTGGTTGTCCCAAAGACATGGGGCAAATCGATTGCGCCAAAAAGCAAATCTCTATCTAGTCCTCCGTGGCGAAAGTTAAGCTTCGCTACCGGCTAGGTCCTCATCTCTTCGCGCTTGAAGCGAAGCCCGCTCTAGATATTAGTGAAGTCCCAACAGTTTGTGACTTTGTTGATGTCTTTCCCGCAGATCTTCCAGGGATGCCACCCGTTCGAGACCTCGAGTTTGTCATTGAGTTGGCTCCCGGTACCGCCCCTATCTCAAAGAGGCCTTATCGGATGCCACCGAACGAGTTGGTGGAGTTGAAGAAGCAGTTAAGTGAGTTGCAAGAGAAGGGTTTCATTCGCCCTAGCTCATCTCCTTGGGGTTGTCCAAAGCAATCTTCGTGAAAGAAGAAGGACGGTACTTTAGCATGTCGTTGATTACCGCCCACTTAATGAAGTGACGAAAGAACAAGTATCCATTGCCCCGCATTGATGATCTCTTCGATCAATTAACTGGAGCTCGAGTTTTCTCCAAGATCGATTTGAGAGTGGGATATCATCAGGTTCGGATTCGACCTGAGGATATTCCAAAGACAGCGTTCTCTACTCGCTACGGCTTGTACGAGTACACCGTTATGTCATTCGGCTTAACCAATGCTCCTGCCTTGTTCATGAACCTCATGAATTCGGTATTCATGGAGTATTTGGATAAGTTTGTCGTGGTCTTCATCGATGATATTCTTATCTACTCCAAGAACGATGAGGAACACGCTGAGCATCTGAAGCTTGTGTTGATCAAGCTGCGTGAGCACCAGCTGTACGCGAAGTTCAGCAAGTGTGCATTTTGGTTGAAGGAAGTGTCTTTCTTAGGCCACGTTCTTTCAGCAGGAGGCGTAGCCGTTGACCCTAGCAAGGTTAGCGATGTTCTTTCATGGAGTCAGCCTGCTTCGGTCACCGATGTACGGAGTTTTCTCGGTTTAGCGGGATATTATCGTCGCTTTATCGAGAACTTCTCCAAGATCGCGAAGCCGATGACGGAGTTACTCAAGAAGGACAAGAAGTTCGTGTGGTCCGCTGAGTGTGAGGGAAGTTTCTAAATACTCAAAAAGCATTTGACCACCGCTCCCGTTCTTATTCTTCCTGATATCCATCGAAGCTTCGATATCTTTTGCGATGCTTCTCGTCGAGGCCTCGGTTGTGTCCTTATGCAAGAAGGCAAGGTAGTGGCCTATGCATCAAGGCAATTGAGACCTCATGAGTTCAACTATCCTACCCATGATTTGGAGTTGGTCTGCTGTGATTCATGCACTTAAGATTTGGCGACATTACCTAATCGGTGTCGTTGTGAAGTGTATTCGGATCACAAAAGCTTAAAGTACTTGTTCACACACCGACCAACCTCGTGCAAAGGAGATGGTTGGAGTTGATCAAGGACTATGATATGGGTATTCACTACCATCCGGGCAAGGCTAATGTCGTTGCCGATGCGCTTAGTCGCAAAGCGCATTGTAATGCCTTGTTGTCCAAAGAGCTTCAGCCCGCTCTTCTGGAAGAATTTCAGCGTCTCAACTTGAGTTTAGTTGAGCATGGTTCCCTCGCTGCCTTTGTTGTGCAACCAACCTTGGTGGATCGGATCAAGTCCGCTCAGCAGTCGGATGTTGGAGTGAGCCACATTAAGGCAAACGTCAAGAACGGAACAACCAAGTGCTTTTCTGAGGATGAGCATGGTGTTGTGAGGTTCGGGCAACGCCTTGTGGTTCCAAAGGACATGGAATTGCGGAATTTAATCCTCCGCTGAAGCCCATGATTCGCTTTTATCCATTCATCCCGGCCACAAAGATGTATCAAGATCTCCGCCAGAGATTTTGGTGGACCCAATGAAGAGGGAGATTGCGGTTCGTTGTCGAAGTCGACGTATGTCATCGTGTCAAGGCCGAGCATCGGCGTCAGATCGCTTCACCTTTGCCTATTCCGGAGTGGAAGTGGGATTCGATCGAATGGATTTCATCACCGGTCTACCCATCGCCCCTCAAGAAAAATGATGCCATTTGGGTCGTCATCGATCGATTGACTAAAGTGGCTCATTTTCTTCGATCAAGACCAAGATTCGCACCGATCGCCTAGCTGAGCTCTATGTCTCTAGGATTGTGAGCTTACATGGCGTACCTAAGACGATCGCTTCGATCGTGGCTCTATCTTCACTTCCTGCTTTACGCATAGCCCGCAAAAGGCTATGGGAACCCGTCTTACCTTTAGCACGGCATTTCACCCCCAAACTGATGGTCAGACCGAGAGGGTCAACCAAGTTTTAGAAGACAGGCTTCGTGCTTGTGTCCTTTCCTATGGGAAGCATTGGGAGAAATGCTTGCCATTCGCCGAGTTTTCTTATAACAACAACTTTCAGGCCTGTCTCGGCATGGCACCTTTTGAGGCCTTGTACGGGAGAAAGTGTAGGACCCCGTTGAACTGGTCAGAGACCGGTGAAAGACCTCTCTTTGGCCCAGACTCAATTAATGAGGCCGAGCGCCAAGTCCAAATTTTATTCAGAAGCGTTTGCGCACACTCAATCGAGCAAAAGAGCTATGCGGATCGCCGTCGACGTGAGTTGCGCTTTTGAGCCTAATGACTTTGTTTATCTCAAAGTCTCTCCTTTGAAGGGCCATCAACGCTTGGCGTCAAGGGCAAGTTGGCTCCTCGATATGTCGGTCCTTACCGCGTTATCGAGAAGAAGGAGCCGCGCCTATAAGTTGGAGTTGCCACCGCACTTGAGGGTACATGATGTTTTCCATGTGGCGGTGAGGACATCGATGCTTAGATCGCTTCCCGCATTTATTGCCTGCGGGCTAATCGCCGGGTCTACTACTACCGCTTTCGCTACCGTTTTTACTTCATTTGGCCTCAGGCCCTTTATAATAAACTCTGAATAACTATTGATAAAGTACGTGATATGTTTGTGTTATCACTTTTGTTTGACTGTGTACACTAGCAATCCTGGATTAGTGTATAAACACAGAAAATTCGGAATCCTTCGTTCTCGGGTTCGACATAATCCCCTTGTAGACCGGCACCGGCACGGTGGCACCGTGGACGGCATCGTCAATTCGTCACCCCAACCGCGCGTCGCCTTGTGCTTCCGGTCGTGGCGCGGCGTCCGCGTGGCCCATCCTTGTCCGAAATCTTCCACGCGCATGGGCCCCGCTATCCCCACCCGCGCGGCCTGCCGCTGATGCAGCCTACATACTGCCTCAGATCGCAGGTCGTCAAAAGCTACCATCATTCTGCTAGCTCCACTATAATCGTGTAACTTGACAGCTAGCTAGCCAGCGCATAATTGTGTGCCTCGCCGCAGTTTCTCCGCATTAGCAGAAAAAGGCTAATCATAGCCAAACCAATTGAAAGGTCAGAAAGTAAGCAAACAGTTTCAGAATTCTTTTGGTAGTAAGAAGAGTTAGGGAGAAATTAAGCAACGATTTTCTGGTCCAAAGTCTTACTTGTTGAGCTACAAGTGACAAACAATAGTACCCTTCGGCCTGAACCTTTTTTGTTTTTTTGTTTTTGAGACAGCAAGGGGAAACTAATTGGCTAAAACATTTTATTTGGAGCTCTTTTTAATGCTATGGATAAAGTTATTTGCACTATTTGCGGTGCATATGGCTATGGGCTGTGGCTAAGAGCATGTCTAATGGTGTGACGTCAGTTATCTGTAAGTCTTGACATGTAGGACACAAGATGGTATGGAGGAGAGAGGAGGTGCATAGAGAATTGAGCCTTCTCTTATGCAGTAGTCGACTGTAATACGAGAAACATGACATATTGTACATAGAGTAGCTGTCTATAGAGAATGTAAAGAGACAATCCATTGTAGAAGCTGTCTTTAATGCTGTCTATAGACAACATAGAGAGATACTATAGACAACAGTTGTGTATACCATTGTACATGCCATAATGCCTGTCGGGCCGCCGCATATGCGATGGGGGACGAATCACCGGCCGGATCGAGAGCCACGGCTGTTGGATTTGTCAAGAACCGTAGCAGGTGCACTAGAAGTTGTTGCACCAATAACTGCGAAAGAAGAAGAAGAAAGGAAAAGGAATTATTGCCGCCACTAGCAAGCAACCTGCATTATGTTATGCAACAAGATGTGGTGTGTAGTTTGCAAATGTACATGTCCATGCCAACGATCAGCATGAGAATGATCGATGCTGTCTACCACTAGCTTGAACAGTTGAATGTTCCATATATGCATGGAGCGTTATCCATGGGAGATGGGCCCTTTCCTAAATTATCCAGTTCTCACAATGTTCTGGTCATTGCACTACTACAAAAAATCTAATACTGAACGTCTCATCACAGACGATTAACCAAAACTCCGCAATTTACTATGCAATTTTTATGGATTTTTTAGAGCTACGTTGCTATTTTCCTAGTTTAAAATGTATTCTCGGTATTTATAGAATATTTACTATGCAAAAATGAGAACATAATTGAAGCTCGGAATATTTTAATCTGACTCACTACTACAAAAAGGCTAATACTGGACGTCTCATCATAAAAAGTTGGCCAAAACTGTCTATATTAAATACAACCACATATGATTTTGGTTTAGCGACCGTCTGTGTTACTGGCTGCGCTAAAAGCCATCTATGAAGAAGTAATATCATAGACAGTTCATGTTGAAAACCATCTATGAAGTATCACAGACGACTTTGAACAAGAACCGTCTGTGATATTTAGTAATATCACAGATGGTTCTTGTTCAGAGCCGTCTGTGATACTTCACAGACAATTTTCAACACGAACCGTCTGTGGCTTCCTGTTCTCATCACAGACGGTTTGTATTAAAAACCGTCTGTGATAAGTATTTCTGATTTTATCATGACTTGAAATACCAATCCTCTGCCACGCCCCTGTCGTGGCAGCCAATCCTCTGTCGAACCCCTACCGTGGTACCCAATCCTCTACCGCTGTAGGGTTTGGCAGCGGCACACCTTGCCGCAAGCAGGCTTAGCAGGGCGCGGAGGACGGGTGCTACGGTAGGGGCGCGGCATAGGATTGGCTACCCAAACCCTACCGTGGCACTCAATCCTCTGCCGCGGTAGGGTTTGGCAAGGCGACGGCTTGCCGCGCAGGGCTTGGCAAGGGCGCGACAGAGGATGGGGTGCCACGGCAGGGGCGCGACATAGGATTGGCTGCCCAAACCCTACCATGGCATCCCATCCTCTGCTGCGGTAGGGTTTGGCATGGCGACAGCTTGCCGCGGCAGGGCTTGGCAGGGGCGCGGCAGAGGATGGCGTGCCACGACAGGGGCACAGCATAGGATTGGTTGCCCAAACGCTACCACAGCAGAAGATTGGGTGTCACGGTAGGGGCGCGGTAGAGGATTGGCATTTCAAGCTATGGTAAAATTACAGACGGTTTTTCTATAAAACCGTCTGTGAAGTATTACGGTCATCACAGATGGTTCTTGTATGAAACCGTCTATGATTCGGTTATCACAGACGGTTTTTGTATGAAACCGTCTGTGATTCGCAACGCGGGAGGGCGAAAAATTTTGAACGCGTGCACGGGATGCAAATGTTTTGGCGCTGTCCTTATATATTATAGCCACCCCAGCCTTGTCTTCCATCAGCCTCTCCCTCTCCCCTCCCCACGTCGAGCTCCGGCGACCACCCTCGATTCCCCGTCTTGGTTCGACGAGGAGACATAGCCGATGACGAGGAGGAGGAGGGATGCGAAGGAGCTCCTTGTCTGTGTCAACAAGGAACCGATCCAACTTATTAATTAATGTTGGGTTCCTTCTCTTATTAGACCAAGTGTACTTCTTATTTGGGATTTCTATATCTATTAGTCCTTGGTCTCGAATCCAATTGTTGAAGATAGCCATTCTGTTCAAATTTAACCGGTTGTTGTTCTTTTCATGAGCATACCTATAGATGTTGAAATCCCCTAACACCAACCAAGGGCCTGGTACAAGTAATCTGATATTTGCTAACGAAGAAAAGAAATGTTGTCTTTCTTGATGCTCAGAAGGTGTATAGATGTTTGTGATGTTGAACTTCATGTTGTCATTTGTTGACTGGAACCTTAATGAGATAGAGGAGCTATCAGAATGCAGAAGAGAGGCAGCGAACTTCGAACTGCACCAAGCGTGAGTATTCCACCCGAAGTCCCGGTTGACGGGTGGTAGTGAAAGTTCCTCAAGTTTGCAGGTAGAAATCTAAAGGCTTTGAAGTTTTCTATAGAAATGAGTTTAGTTTCCTGGAAGCACACAACGTTCAGTTTCAGGTTCAAAATAGTCTGAAAAACTAGTGCAGTCTTTAGATCGTGGCCCAAACCGTGAACATTCCATGATAAAACCTTCATGTTGTGGGGCTAAAACTACACATAATGTTCGGTCCTAACCCCTCCCAACCAATGTTCAAGCAAATGCTAGCGCCACTCGGCAGTCCAGGTTGACCAGAAGGAAAACGAAAAGAAATGACAGAAAACAGTAAAAGCAGTAGAGAGAAGAGAAGACTTAGAGACCAGAAAAGCTCCCTCCAAAGACGATAACAGGCAATACAAAGCTAGAGGTACAAAGATCAGACAATAAAGACTAGGGTACGATAAGGGACTACGGCAAGCCACATCGACCCAAACAACAAAGAGCTAAGAGCAGAGAGATCGTTCTACTACGATTCTCATCCAAGTTCTCTCTCGCTTGGCTCATCCTTCGAACAGTTCCGCCAGCAATTCCTCCATTTCCCGAGGCGTGTATCGAGCAGAGCTGGTGAGCTCCGGGTAACTGGCCAAGCGCCTACTGTACTCGCCAACGACTCTCGCGGCGACGGCCTCTCGCAGCCGTCCCCTAAGTTGAGGGCATGGCACCTTCCAATGCTTGTGGGCACCGTACGTTCGCTGGAACTCTGAGTTGAACTTGACCAGCGAAGGAGAACATCTCCGGGAACGGTGGCGCCAGCCATCTCTGCTCGGAGACGGCAGACAGGACAGGACTCTCAGCCAAGAAGACTGGATGTACCTTTCTATGTAGCGCTCGATCCTCAGCTTGCGTAATGGGACCAAGGATGCCAGGTCGTCCATGGATTCGACCTGCTGCAGTATGAAGCTGGAGTTGTTAAGCAGGAACACGCAACTCAGCCCGGGGTCCGGGTACATCTTTGCTTTCTCCACAAGCAGATCCTCTAAGCCGTGGATCAGCTCCACCAGCAAGTCGCTCAGCGAGCTCGGCCCCTCCATGTCCAAGCTGGACATGCAGCCGTCGGCGCCCCTGTGCTGCGCGGCGGCTACATCGAGGCAGGGCGAGCTCGGCCCCTCCATGTCCAAGCTGAACATGCAGCTGTCGACGTCCCTGTGCTGCCCGGCGGCTACATCGAGGCAGAGCGAGCTCGGCCCCTCCATGTCCAAGTTGAACATGCAGCCGTCGACGTCCCTGTGCTGCGCGGCGGCTACATCGAGGCAGAGCGAGCTCGGCCCCTCCATGTCCAAGCTTAACATGCAACCGTCCACGTCCCTGTGCTGCGCGGCGGCTACATCGAGGTAGCCGTAGCCGTGCAGGAGCTCCTTGATGTCTCTCATAGCGCACCGGGTGGTCTTGTGGATGTCGCCTCCTGGAGGAATGCCCAGCGAGTCGCCCGCCGCGAGGCAGGCCTTGACGTCGCGGATCATCGCCCGGATCGCGTTCCTCAGCAGCTGGGCGACGCTCTGGATCTTTCGGGAGACGATCTCCTTGTGCAGGCCGGAGAAGAGCTGCAGGAGAACCGGGGAGTAGTCCGAGATGGAGGCGTAGACATCGAGCGCGCGCAGCAGGTTCTCACGCGTCTTCGCCACGCCGGCGACGGCGTCCGCGAAGGCGAGCATCTTCAGCACGCTTTCCATGGCGAATTCCGCAAACTGGGCTTCCGGCAGCTGAGGTTCGTCCATGCCGCCGACCCGCCTCGTCCCCGTGCTCGCAAGGGAGAAGGCCGCCATGGCTTCTCTTACGCTTGCGACGCTCGAGCTCGAGCTGCTTGACAAGCTACTGTCGCTTGTACCGTAACTAGATTCGCTGCCGTCCGACACCGAGGAGGAACAGCTCGATGGTGGCGGCGGCCGAGCGAGAGTAGTCACAGGCGCAGAGCGCGAGCGTGTCTCCCTCGCCACGATTGGAAGACCGAGTTGGCCACCGGAGCTCTGGTCGTGGAGCTCCGACCGCGTCATGTCGAACACCTTGACCATCACCATGACCGCTTTGATCCACCGCTGTATCAAGCCGTCGAACGCCGCCCACTCCGGCTCCGACTCCGGCGCCAGGTCGGTTTCATCGATCCCAAGAACCCAGTCGACGTCGAGCTCCGAGAACCAGCCCTTGAGGACGTCGTCGGCGCCGCGTTCGGACGGTCCGGAGAAGGCTCGCATCAAATCCCACGTGTACCCGTCGCGGACGATCTGGCAAGCCACCTCGTCGAGGAGCTGCTTCTTGAAGCCTGCGTCCGGGGAGACATCGGAGGGGGGAGTCTCCGTCTCGGAGCCGTCGGGGGAACTGGAGCCGCTGCTGCCGCTGCTCCGGTTACCTGACTGAAGGAACAAAGCCGGCTTGTTGAGTGTGGCGAAGACGGGGATCCTCCGATAGGTGCAGTATCCGCCGCCGGACCGGCGGATGCCGGTGGAGATGCCACCGCTGACCGCCGTAGTCAGCGTCATGTCGTCCGAGACCGCCGAGAGCCGGCGCAGCATGGTGATGACCAGGCACTCGCACACTGTTTGGGGGGGGCGATCAAAGAGGTGAGAACTGATCAAAATGCCACGCATGTCATCGATTAAGCTAGGGAATTGATAACTGTCGGGGGCGTACGAACGTTATCCTTTTCCGCGTGTGTCTTTTTTAAATGCTCTTCAACCATCTATTCCTACTGATTGACTTTCACGGATGCTCTCTAACCACTCATTCTTTCCCCGTGGGTGTACAAGCTTCTCAAATTCTCACACGCACACAGAGAGCCACGCGGGAGGAAGGGAGCCGGAGTTGCCAGGGAGCTAGAATAGCCGGCTGAGGCCGGCCAAGGCAGAGACCATCCATAGCCTTGCGCGCGCCGACGACCTCACTGGCGTCCAGAGGCCTCCGTGCCCCCCGTCGCCTGGGAGCCCCATTGCCCCGCCCCAAGCGCTTCCTCGTCTTCTTCGTGGACGCCGGCATCATCGTCTACGATTCCTCCAGGGGTAAGGAGGACGAGTGCGCTGCGTGCGGGAGGACATCGAGCTCGACGCCCTCGGCGTCGCCACGGCCGCCTGCCGCCTGCACTCAGCTGCCGCCACCCTCCCAAAGACCTCCTCCCTAGTGCCGCCAAGACTGCCCGCCTCTAGCCTCCTCCCCCTGTTGGCGCAGCCCCAGCTCGGCTCGCTCGGCCTTCGGCCACTCGGGCTCACCTATGGCTCGGTTCCCCTCTCCCCTTTTATTGAGTTTCAGATTTTAATGAAATGTTGCATCTGTAAAAAAAAAATGTTGCATCTATGGGGAAAAAATGTTGCATACGGTTCTCGGTGATGTTGCATTTTTTCTAACGCGTTTTTTTCCATATTCTTTGCTTTGATTTGTGATGTTGTAACTTTGATTTGTGATGTTGTAACTGTTATTCGTAGATATTGTAACCATTGTTCAGGGATGCTACAACCGTGTCTAAAGATGTTGTAACGGCGTACGGAGCTAGCTATAAAGCCTTTCTATTTTCATTCTGTTGATTTAAGCTCCTATGCTATCTCGAATTTTTACTATCACACCCTTCATGATATTTTTTGCTCGTTGGAACCTTTTTTATTCAAATCTCATGTAACCAAGCTCTTTTAAATTGATTGATAATCCAATAGGTATGGGCGTATGACAAGCGCATCTCGTGACTAAATGATAAGGTTTGAGTCCAACTATTTGTGGATTTTCTACAATTTAGATTGCTAGTTGTTCAGTAGAGCCTTCCCTATAAATATCCTAGCAACAGGTGACATGCTGCCAGCATTAAGTTTGATGGGGGTAATCAATTGCTATCCAAGCTATATATTATATAATTTTGGGCAGTATTAACGTGCAACAGGTCCACTATTAACGTGCAGAATAATCAACCTACACTGTGTTGGGTCTGTTTGGATCTGCGGATGGCACGAACAGCCTATCACAGACGGTATTTTTTAGAACCGTCTGTGATAGTGATATATCACAGACGGTTCTTATTAATAATCGTCTGTGATAATCCCGCTAATCACAGACGGTTTTATTTGACAACCGTCTGTGTACTATCACAGACGGTACTATTAACAAATCGTCTGTGATTTGCAGGACTATCACATACGGTTTTTAATAAGAACCGTCTGTGATAGTACGCAGACGGTGCTGAATGAGAACCGTCTGTGATATTGAGTTATCATAGACGGTTTTGATTAAGAACCGTCTGTGATATCCTCGCTCCATATAAATTGAGCCCGACACATCCTCTGCCAAGATCGCCATTGCAGGTTCATCACAAGACCGCGACCGCCACCGCCTCGCCATCGCCGCCACCGCTTTGGAGAGCAAAATTAAACCTCTCGCCACTGCTCCACTTAGATCTGCTTGCTCCTCCCTGTGCCACACTTCCCCCTAGCTCTCCTCCAACTCGGCTCCTCCCTAATTAAATAGATGGAGTAATACTTATTATCCTTTATCCACTCTATTGATTAATGATTTTCCTTATTTTGCTACTCAGATATGGACCCTAATGTTTATTCGCTTTTCTTTATGTATTCCTTAATCGAAAGCATAGGGTTTACGTTTCAATTAATACTTCTCACAAAAGCAATAAATTCTTAGAAAAAGGCAAATTTAAACATCTAGCTCTCTATTTGATGGACCCTAATTAAACCTAAACTATAGCAACCATTGGATGTTATTGAACCAAAACTATGATATAAATTCCAGAAAATGAAAAGCGAAATGTAGCCTTTAATCTGGTGTAATTCCTTTGTGCAACGATGAAACAAAACGAGTAAGTACGTACAAAGAGGTGAAAGTCTTAATCAGATCTAATTTCATGAGTTGTTTTCTAGAACAGATTAAAAAGAAGAATTTATAACACACCAAGATAAGTCATATGTGCAATGATTTATTTTATATTTCCTCCATTTATCCATGAAGAAACGCTCATCACGTTGGTTTATTGTTTCAATTATATCAAAAGCGGATACCCAAGCAATCGCTACGACCAACTTGCTAGTTATTAGGATCTTCCTCTTGTCATTTGTCTCGTATCGCTAATCAACAATCATACAGATAATCAATAATTATCCATCGTCAGCTTAGAGAGGAGAAGGTTGGACCCCGCCTAGCGCCTCCAACACCGCCGCCTCCTCTCCCATTGCGCCACCTTAGAGAGGAGAAGGAAAGGAGAGGAATCGATTTTCTTCGTGAGCTCCAAGGGTAACGATCTATAACCCTTTATGTTTGCTATAAATTAATCGCTAATCAATTTGACACTAATTTGTTACATGCGTAGTGTAGATGGATCGAATCGATGTACGGTGTGAACCGTGTGAGTCAAGAGTACATTAATGGCGTGGTTGCTTTTAGAAGAGCCACGAAAGGTGATATGTTGAAGAAGGGATAAATTTTATGTAATGTTCATGCATTGATTATGTAATCAAGATGCTTAACAACGTGGCGCAGATCGAAGCGCACTTGATTTGAAGGGTTTCAAAAAGGGTATACATGTTGGACTAGTCACGATGAAGAGCAGATTATACCGTGGTTAATAATGACAACATCGCCGAGAAGTCAATGATTTCCCGGATGTGGACTGCTTTTGATGAGGATAGGTGGCACGATGACAACTGGATCGATGATGCTACGCGATGCGTAAGAGAACTACAATGAGAGAGAGTTTTGTAAATTCGAGGGCTTAAGGGAGGACTCGGTGAGACCTTTGTTCCTGGTTGCAAGTCGGAATATACAAGGTTGTCAACCGTGCTTGAACCGCTGAAATTGAAGGCAAGCAATGGTTGGTCCGATAAGAGTTTCACGGCGTTGTTAGGTCTCCTAGCGGACATCCTTCCGGAGGAAAACGTGTTGCCCAAAGACCACTTATCAAGCAAAGAAGGTTATTTGTCCATTGGGAATGGAAGTAGAAAGAATACATGCATGTCCGAACGATTGTATCCTCTATCAGTAAAGAGTATGCAGACATGCATGTATGTCCCGTGTGCAAAGCATCCCGATACAAGCGCCGAATCTCGCTAAGGTGAAGCAAGGACCTCTGCTAAGATGTTGTGGTATCTGCACCGTGATCCCACGCTTGAAGCGCTTATTTGCGAACCCAAAGGAGGCAAGATTGTGCGCTGGCACTCATAGGAGCGTAAGAGAGATGAAAAGCTAAGACACCCTACCGATTCTCGCCTAAGGAGAAACTTCGATCGAGCTTCAAGAGTTCGGTCGAACCGAGGAACATAAGGTTAGGGTTGAGTACAGATGGAATGAATCCTTTCGGTAATATGAGCAATGACATAGCACCTGCCCGTGAATCTATGTATGTACAACCTTCCTCCTTGGTCAGGTATGAAGCGAAAGTACATTTTGATGTCACTACTTATCCAAGGGCGAAGCAACTCGGGAATGATATTAATGTGTACCTAGCACCATTGCCGGAAGATCTTGTGACACCGTGGAACGAAGGGTACAGATATGGGATGCGATAAACGAGAGAACTTCACTTTACGCTACCATGTTGTTCTCGCACCATCAATGATTTTCCGCCCTTTGTAACTGCTCGGGTTTGAAAGACAAAAGGAGCCAAAGCTCATCTCAAGACCGCTAGATGCTACGGAGAGTGTATGGCTGAACAACTCGCGCAAAACTATGTACATGTGTCACCGTAGGTTCCTTCCCAGGAGTCACCCATACCGCAAGATGAAAAAACAATTCGACGAAAATAAGGAGAACGATTCAGCTCCAAGGGCTTTTAGAGGGAAAGAGGACTATGGTATGGTTAAGGATATCGATGTTGTACTTGGGAAGAGACGTAAATTAAGAACCCGTGAGAAGAACATCTGGAAGAAGCGGTTAATTTTTTGGGACTTGCCTTATTGGGAGCACTTAGAAGTTCACCACTGCATCGACGTCATGCACATAGAAAAGAATGTATGTGATAGCTTGATTGGTCTCTTGCTGAACATTAGTGGCAAAACAAAGGATGGTGTTAACGCACGGCGTGACTTGGTTGATATGAACATAAGGACCGAGTTAGCACCGGAAGAGACTGATACAGGACGAACGTATCTTCCCCCAGCTTGCTACACTCTGTTGAAGGCTGAGAGAAATGAACTGTGCCAGAGCTTGCATGGAGTGAAAGTACCATTTGGTTACTCCGCTAACATTAAGAACCTTGTTTCTATGCAAGATTTGAAATTAATTGGTATTAAGTCTCATGATTATCATGTGCTGATGACACAAATGCTTCCTGTTGCAATTAGAAGTATCTTGCCGAACAAGGTCCGAGTGGCAATCTTGAGGCTATGTTATTTTTTCAACTCAATTGCTCAGAAGATCATTGATCCCCAAGGACTAGATGCTCTGCAGGCCGAGGTGGTGACGACTCTATGTCATCTTGAGATGTATTTTCCTCCGTCATTTTTTGATATCATGGTCCATCTCATTGTTCACCTTGTGAAAGAGATAAAGATATGCGGCCCTGTGTTCTTGCGTCATATGTACCTGTCCGAGAGGTACATGGGAATTCTCAAGTCCTACGTACGGAATCGATCTCGACCGGAGGGTAGCATCATTGAAGGTTATGCAACCGAAGAGGTCATTGAGTTCTGCGTCGACTACATAGCTCAGGTGAAACCGATAGGTGTACCTCTATCTCGTCATGAGAGGAGACTGGATGGTATCGGGACCATCGGAAGGAAATCAATCACTCCCTATCTGGATACGTACGCTCAAGCCCATTTCACGGTCTTGCAACACATGACCCAAGTGTCCCCGTACATCGACGAGCACAAAGACATGGTGCGCCAATGTAATCCGCACTGGTCGGAGGTTTGGATCACGAGAGAGCACAACCGCTTGTTCAACGAATGGTTAAAGGTGCGAATCACAGGGAGGTCATCAAGTGATAATACGCTGCTATGGTTAGCACGAGGGCCACAATTTACAATTGTCGCATGGCAAGGATACGACATAAATGGGTACACATTTTATACGGCAACTCAGGATAGGAAGAGCACAGTCCAGAACAGCGGTGTTCGCATAGATGCATTCAATACCGATGGGATGAGGAGCTCCTACTATGGGCAAATAGAGGAGATATGGGAGCTCGACTACATGCTTTTCAAGATCCCCTATTTCGTGCCAAGGGTCCATCTCCCACGGTGAAGGTCGATAAGCACGTTGTCACTACCGTGGACCTCGAACGGTTCGGATACAAAGACGAACCATTCGTCAAGCAACCAAGTTGTTCAAGTCTTCTATGTAACTAACCCAGCAAATAAGAAGCGACATGTAGTTCTTCATGGAAAAAGGAGGATTGTCGGAGTTGAGAATGTAGTGGACGAGGAATAATACAATCAATTTGACGAGTTGCCTCCTTTCGGAAACGGCATTAGGTTCGAGGAAGAACCCAATGAGGAAGCAAGCTATATGCGCGTCGATCATCAGGAAGGCCTATATTTTAATTAAGAATTTACTCCAATGTAATTAATTTATTCCATAACATCATGTGTTATGGACTTGTAATCTCTCATATATTTTGATGTCAACGTAAAATTGTCATGTGTTGATGTGTTATGGACTTGTCATATTTGATATTGATGTCAATGTGTGGATGTACATTGTAATGTGGAGTATCAAAATTGGTTTCACTTGATTTGGAGTTGAGTTGAATTAGATATGAAATTTTGAAGTCAAATGTGTTATGAACTTGTTATGGACTTGTCATATTAGATATTGATGTCAATGTGGACGTACATTGTAATGTGGAGTATCAAAATTGGTTTCACTTGATTTGGAGTTGAGTTGAATTAGATATGAAATTTTGAAGTCAAATGTGTTATGAACTTGTTATGGACTTGTCATATTTGATATTTATGTCAATGTCGACGAACATTGTAATGTGGAGTATCAAAATTGGTTTCACTTGATTTGGAGTTGAGTTGAATTAGATATGAAATTTTGAAGTCAAATGTGTTATGAACTTGTCATCATACTTGTCACCAGGTTCACTATGTTTTGTCAGGATATCACACATTGTCATCAGGTTTTGTCAGGTTAACACACATTGTCATGAGAATGGGTTCTTTGGGGCTATCACAGACGGTTCTTGAATAGAACCGTCTGTGATAATATTATCATAGACGGTTCTTAGAACCGTCTGTGATAATAATATCACATATGGTTCTATAACAGAACCGTTTGTGATATGGAAATGTCACAGACGGTTCTATTAAGGAACCGTCTGTGATATTATTATCACATACGATTCTATTAAAGAACCGTCTGTGATATACTTTTTATAAGGCGGGAAACGCTAGGGTTTTGCTCTTACTTGTCACTTCCTCTCCCGCGCCCCTTAGGCTCTCGCGCGCTCGTTCGCCTCCTCTAGGGTTTTGGGCTAGCCCGTTCACCGCCGACTACGACCTCGGCGCCACCGCCCCCGACATTGGCGCCCCCGACCTCGGTGCCCCCGTTCACCTCCCCGGCCGTAAGCCCCGTCGCCGCCTCCGACCTCGACGCCGCCGTCCTCCTCCCTGTGTCGGCCTCCTCCTCTGACCGGCCTTCTCCTCACCCGCCCTCCTCCCCTGTCGGCCTCCTCCTCTGCAGAACGGCCTTCTCCCGCCGCCCTCCTCCCGTGTCGACCTCCTCCCTGCACCGCCTCCTCCTTGCCTTTGTGAGTTCTTGTGCGGCATCCTCTCTGTGAGTATTGGTCCTCTGTGGCGCTTCGGTTGATCTTTGCATATATATATTTGCGGTGCTAGTTGATACCTTGATCTCGTATTAGTTACGATTTACAATCTAATATCGAGATGTTGCAAATTGATCGCTGGGCTTTGTTGACATGCTCGTGATGAACTCGCTCTTATAACGAGATTGAATGTGATAGTTAGTTCATACTTGAGCTCTATTGTGTTACTTGCTCTTGCCAATATGATGTAATCGTTAATTGGTTACTTTCGGTTGAGCTCATAGTTCATTGCAAATTGATCGGTCGCTTTGTTGATATGCTCGTGATGAACTCTGCTTATACCGAGATTGAATGTGATAGTTAGTTCATACTTGAGCTCTATTGTATTACTTGCTCTTGTCAATATGATGTACCGTTAATTGGTTACTTTCGCTGAGCTCATAGTTCTATTGCAAATTGATCAGCTTCTATTGACTAGTTTGTGATTCTTCTAGTAGTCTCAGATGAGCTCATTCAACTTTTCATTTGCCATCTTGATCTCTCAGTAGTCAACCTCTGCTTGATCGAAGTTTAATCTGTTGCTAATTAGCTTGAGATCATTTGACAGCTTAAGCAAAGTATTGTTTAGAGCTCATAGTTTGAATTTATATTATCATATTCATTTAATGAAGAGTATAGACAATAGGATTGAGATGGCAAAGACTTGTTCTTTAGCTACTCTCCTTCCGAGAGCACATAATATCATCAATCAATATGTTGGAATAGTGTCCATGCACCGTGAGTTCTTGTGCGGCATCCTCTCTGTGAGTATTGCTCCTCTGTGGCAGTTCGGTTGATCTTTGCATATATATATATATGTGTGTGTATATATATATATATATGTATATATATATATATATATATATATGTTTGCAAAGTGCTAGTTGATACCTTGATCTCATATTAGTTCTCGATTTACAATCTAATCTCAAGATATTGCAAATTGATCGATGGGCTTTGTTGATATGCTCGTGATGAACTCTGCCTTATACTTGAGATTGAATGTGATAGTTAGTTCATATTTGAGCTCTATTGTATTACTTGCTACCGCCAATATGATGTATTTGTTAATTGGTTACTTTCGGTTGAAAGCTAGTTATTACGATTCTTCATGTTCGGTTCTATTGAGAGTATTCAGCTTTAGTTGGTAATCTAATGACTAGTTTGTGATTCTTCTAGTAGTCTCAGATGAGCTCATTCAACTTTTCATTTGCCATCTTGATCTCTATAGTCAACCTCTGTTTGACTGGAAGTTTAATTTGTTTTCGTTAACAATTGAGATCATTTGACAGTTAAGCAAAGTATTGTTTAGAGCTCATAGTTTGAATTTATATTGTCATATTCATTTAATGAAGAGTATAGACAATAGGATTGAGATGGCAAAGACTTGTTCTTTAGCTACTCTCCTTCTGAGAGCACATAATATGCTAATTAATTTTGTTGGGATTAATTCTGAAATTTTGCTAAAACTGCATTTTTTACAACAATCCAAAAAGAAAGTTTTACTTGATTCTATTATGTTTCTATGTTGGGATTAAACCTTTGCTTAGCATTTCCTTCGTCGATCATTTTACTTGATTCTAGTTCTATGTCTTCATTAAAGGCTAGTCTTCTCGTACATGAAGCATTAAACCTCTCGCTTAGCATTTTCTTCGTCGATCCTGACACACTTGAGTGTACCTTTGCTTCATGCCAATCCTCCACTAAGACGAAGCAAATGGTACACTCCAAAGGTGTCGAGCTTGTAGGACCTGAAGGCGACTAGAGGGGGTGAATAGACGCCGCTCCACTTTCACCAAACTAGATTCAACACTAACTTTTCTCCAATAGCTATTAAAGCTAAGAAGATCGCAGTATGCGCATAGCGAAGCCATGTGATGAATCGATTAACCCCTAAGCAAAAACACTAAAACAGAAGTTCGAACAAATCAGACAATCGGTACAACCGCATGTAGCAGGCGGTCAGATGCGATGTCTTGACTACAACCGCAGATGTTACGGCCGGTCGTACCTCGGGCGGTACAACCGCAGATGTTAAGGGCGGTTGTTCCGATTGTCCCGAACAAAGAAGAACAACTTTCGGGTTTCAAAATGAAAATCGATCAAACTTTTGTTCTACTCGATGAAACTTGATCAAACTTGGAACATACCTTCTCAAGGATATCTAGAACCTATTCCAAGCAACGATCGTCCAGATCCACGCCAAAGTTTTGATCTTTTTCTGTTTTACCGAAAGAAGGTTCAAAACCGAGCAAAACGAAAAACTTGATCAATAACTTGCTCGTGAGAGATTGATGATTCAGATGTTCTTAGATGTCTTCCCACACGCCACAAAGAAGGTAGATGAGAACAAAAACCAACCAAAAACTCATCGGAACAAGGAAGCACCCAAAATCAACAAAACTAGGAGAAAGAACAAAGAGAGAGCATACTTGAGAAATCACTCATAGATTGATTCATGGTGTTGCTGTTACTGACCACTCCTCAAGGAGGACAAGAGCTCAATCCATGAGCACACAACTCAACTCATCTCTCTAGAGCCTAAGCCTCTCTTTTCTTCCCTAAACCCTAACACCAAACTAGGGTTTTCAAATGAAGTGCTTAGGTCAGCTGTGAACAAAGAGACCCTCTCTATTTATATAAGGCCTAGAGCTTCTAGAAGACTTAACCCTAATGGGCTCCGTTAGGCCCAATAACAAACGGACACACACGCACGCATTTTAAAGCGCCGTTTTCACTTTTCTTGACCTAATCCACTTCTTGACGCACCGCCTTGCGCCGCTGGTTGGCATTAGGTCACCAAGGCAAGATTTGGTGAAATTACCAAAATACCCTTCTCGATCCTTCTCCATGGACCGAGTCCAACTCGTCGGCAATCGCCGCTTCGCCACGTGTAGGTTGATCAACGGCTCTCATCATGCTCGGCAAGTCTCCCGTCCAATCCCATCGAACCTCCAAGGCACTTGCACCGACCCCGCCGCTTGATCCAACCAACAGATCGAATCGCTGCGGCTCGATCCACCTAGTCCATTCAGGCCATGCTTGAGTCACCGACCACCCCAAGATCCATGATCGCTTCGGACCTCAGCTCTCCAAGCTTAGTCCCGATCCACCTCGCCGCTGACCGTCGTTGACTCGCAAGCCACCGCAAGACAATAGACCAAGAAATCGCCTCCGGAACAAGTTCTTCACAACTTGACCCACGTTAGCTCAAAACATGCAATATGCAACACATATACAAAGATAAACATGGATATGACCTATCCCAAAGCCAAAACTCCAAAATGGCCAACAATCTCAACACAATCGGTACAACCGCCAGAAGTTACCAATCAGATTACCACATCTGCGGTCGTATCGCCCAATAATCAAGGCGTCGCTCCGATTTCCAATGAAGACCGAACTCCCAAAACACCTTCTCGAATTAAGCTACCGCCATCTACTAATCGGTATATCATGATCCCAGATTACCGCCACACAACTTATGGTCGATTGCTTCATGGGTCGCATCGCCTTTTAAACGCCGGTTCTTCCGATTATCCCGACACTTTGTCAAACTTTCTAAAAGCAAGAATTCCAACAAACCTTCAACCAAATTGCCAATTGTAACATCACCTAGGATCATGAACATATCCTCATGATGTTCACAATCTCCCCTTGATGAACACATTGGCAATTTCCAAAATGAAAGTTTTGAGGTTTGAAAGAAAGGAAATCGCCAAGACAAAGGCACAACTTGGTCCTAAAAGCAAATAAATGCAAGGAAATGACCAAGTTGGCTTCAAAAGGCTTCAAAAAGTGAGATAAGACAAAGGAAAGCAAAGAGAGCTTCAAATTCCGTAAAATCTCACTCAAGATCCATAAGAAAGAACAAGTGTTCTAAATGACCTTCGTAAAAAGCACGAGAGCATCCAAAACAAAGATTTTTGTCCCATTTTTCTCCCCTTGACAATGAATTCAACAAGGTGCATGGAGAAGATAGAGCATGAAGGTTATGGAATGGCTGAAATTTTTGTATATTTTTTTTTATTCATTTTTTTTTTGTGTTTGTTTGTAAATTGAGCAAAAGGAGCCATGAAGATTATCCATGAAGACTGTACAAGTATTACACCAAGCCATATTATGTGAAGAAGCTATAATCAAGTATGGCAAAACATGTACAGCAAAGCTAAGGCCAAAATAGCAACAATCTGAGATTAAATGAATTGAAGGCATGACAAGGTGCTCAAGATCATAGTTTAACTAAAGGTATCCAAAAATGAGTTAGGCCATGTCTATAGGCAATATGGAGCCAGAAGCTAAAAAAGAGTTAATTTTGAGCATTTTGAGATCAATTTTGAATCAATTTGTTCAAGCATTTAGAATTTAGCACATTGAGCACTTTGCTGAAAAAGATTAGTTTTATCTTAGTAAAGCAAGTCCTGGACTAGGAGCCATCCACAACTGCCTTCTAAGCTTCAACCAATTGCCAATTTGTTTTCTTAGCATTGTGCTAGATCTCAAGCCTCACTACGACCATCCCAAGCAACACAAGCTTAAGAGAATAGTCTGGGTCTTCCAAAACTCCCCGAGTTCATGCCTAATGCAATGGCAAGGGCCTCATAAGAAAGAATTGGTGAGATCGGTTTTTTCAAGACAAAAGCTCATTTTTCATTTGCTTGACTTGAGAATTAGCATAGCTCAATTTAAAACTCGAATAAGTTCAGACTCAATTAAGCCTATATGACATGGCATGAATCATGAGGGATCACTAAAGCCAAAACTAGTCACAAGATCCAACAAGTCATATTATAATCCGCTTTGCACACGATAATAGAGCTAGCATGACAAAAGCTAAGCTATACATAAAAAGCCATAAAAGACATCTAGCAAGCTAGCACAAGACATGGCAGGGTATAAAGTATGAAAGCATGTCATACAAGGATAATAATCAAAGCTCCATAAGGTTATATTACAATGCAAGTTGCTGAAGTTTTAAAATGCATTATGATACAATGAATGCAAAAAGAGCAAACTCCCCCTCAAAACAGGCCAAGAGGACTAACAACCCCCAATTCTCCCCGCAGAAAAGCAAAATGAGAAGAATCAAGAGCTTTAGTGAAAATGTCAGCAACCTGATGCTCAGACTCAACAAAATGAAGCACAACATCACCCTTCTCAACATGGTCTCTAAGGAAATGGTAACGAATGTCAATATGCTTAGTCCTAGAATGTTGCACAGGGTTTTTGGCAATATTAATGGCGCTAGTGTTGTCACAGAAAAGAGGAACACTACCCAAAAACAACCCATAGTCCCGCAGAGTAGATAAGATCCAGAGAACCTGAGAGCAACCATCGGTCATAGCCTACATACTCGGCCTCGGAAGGATCGGCAACAGAGGACTGCTTCCTAGATGACCACGAGATAAGAGATGTGCCTAAGAAATGACAAGTGCTGAAGTACTCTTCCTATCTACTCTACACCCGGCAAAATCAAAGATCGAAAAAAGCCCGAATAGAGAGAGCGAAGAAGAAGAATACCAAAGTCCAAAGTCAAGAGTGTCCCGAGGTACTGAATATGCGACGACCGCTTGACGATGAGAAGCTCGAGGAAGCTCGAATCGAGCGCATGAGACACAAATAATTGTATGTCCTACTCGACACTGTGAGGTAGAGAAGGAGCCAATCATGTCATGCGGTATTCTTCCGTCCACGGACTCTCCATCCTCATCTGGGTCCAAAGACACGTTGGTCGTGGCAATGGGAGTAGACATTGGTCTCATCGCTTCCCATGTCGGGTTTACGAAGAAGGTCCTTTGTATACTTACTTTGATGAATGAAGGTGCCTTCTTTCGCTTGCTTGACTTGAAGACCAAGAAAGAATGTCAATTAGCCCATCATGCTCATCTCAAACTCCCCGCTCATAGAATCTGAAAATCTAGACACCAAAGCATGAAAAGAACCACGAATATGATATCATCCACATAAATCAACCAATAAGAAGTCAACGCCATGCTTAAGAGTGAACAAGGTTTTATCAACCATTCCCATTTTGAAATCATTACTAAGCGAAAAACTCTTAAGCCTATCATACCAAGCTCTAGGGCTTGCTTCGCACCATACAAGGCTTTGGAGAGTTTAAACACACGGTTTGGGAATTTGGGATTTTCGAAACCAGGTGGTTGCTTGACAAAGACCTCTTCTTCTATGAAACCATTCAGGAAAGCACTTTTAACATCCATTTGAAAAAGCTTGAAGCCCTTAGATGTTGCAAATGCTAGCAAAATGCGAATGGCTTCCAATCTAGCTACAGGAGCAAAAGTCTCTTCAAAGTCTAAGCCCTCTACCTGGGAATAACCTTGAGCTACAAGCCTAGCCTTGTTGCGAACTACCAACCCATCCTCACTTTGCTTATTTTTGAAAATCCATTTTGTTCCAATTACATGTTGATTAGGTGGAGGTTCAACTAAGGTCCGCACTTGGTTTCTTTCAAAATTTTCAAGTTCTTCATGCATGGCATTGACCCAAGAGGCATCGAAAGAGCATGGGTGATATCTCGGGGTTCAAAAGAAGCGACAAAAGCGAGAATGTGCATGAGAATCGAAGAATGAACTCGAGCGCGAGTGACTCGCTCATGAATATCCCCAATAATCTGCTGTGGATGTTTGTCATTGAATGTGAAGAGGAGCTCTGGTGCGTAGTGGCCTCTACCTCACGGGTCGTGGAGGTAGGCACAGAGCCACTCGATCGCCGGTGAAGGTAGGAAGAGGCCGCTCATCCGAAGTCGTGTAGTAGAAGCAGCTCCCCAACCCTCTCGTAAATGACTGGAGGATGGATTGGGTCCTCATCCTCGAGTCATCGTCGGCGATTTAAGATGCTTTCTAATATCGTGAACCTGTACCTGCAAAGATCGGGTCTAGTACCGTGACTAGCCTCATCAAAAGTGACTTCGAAGTCTCAACAATTTTGTTAGTGTCAAAATTAAATACACGATAGCCACGAGAATGAGCAGGATATCCAAGAAATATGCCATCGTAACATCTAGATTCAAATTTATCAAGGTTGCCATGTTTAAGAATGAAACACTTACAACCAAAAATCTTGAAATGTGAAACTTTGGGCTTATGACCAAATCTGAGCTCATAGGAAGTCTTACCAATAACAGATCTCAAGAACACCCTATTAGAAATATAACAAGCAAGAAGATAGCCTCATTTCAAAACCTCCTAGGTGTGGAATGCTCATCTAGCATGGTCCTGGCCATCTCTACAAGGGTCCTATTCTTCCTCTCTACAACACCATTCTGCTGGGGAACTCTAGGTGAAGAAAACTGGTGCTCTAGCCCCCTATCAGAACAAAAGGTGGCAAAGGAAGAATTCTTGAATTCTGTCCCATTGTCACTCCTAATGGCTCTCAAAGCTCCAGGAAGATCAACAGCAAGTCTAAGGACCAAATCTCTAAAGAAACCAAATGCCTCGTCCTTAGACACCAGAAAATAAACCCATGAATACCTGGAGTAGTCATCCACAATCACAAGCACGCACTCACTTACCACCCAGCAGATGGACTCTAGAAGGACCAACAAAGGTTCTAAGTGCAAGAGCTGCCCCGTCCATCACCATCACTAAGGTAAGAGGAGGATGAGAAGCAGAAACCATCTTACCATGTCTACAGGGTGTGCACACAAGGTCTCTAACAGCCTTCAGCCTAGGTAAACCTCTAATCAAATCCTTGCTACTGACTCTAGTCAAGTGGTCGAAACCTATGTGACCAAGCCTACGATGCCACAAAACTAGATCATGGGAATCAGAAGCAACAAGACACCTAGGGCTAGAAGCAGAAGAGATACAGAAATTAGCACAAAAGATCCTCTCAAACCTGGAAATCTTAAAGACAAGCTCACCAGAGGAATCTAAAACCCTGCACTCACCACTCTTAAATCTCACCTCAAGACCCTCATCAAGCAGCTGAGAAACAGAAAGCAGATTATATTTCAGCTTACTTACCAAAGCGACGTCCTTGAGCATGAATTTGTTGTTGACGCCAAGACTTGTGCCCTTTTTGTCACAGTGCATCGTAGAAGCATCCCCAAATGTGATCAATTCATTGCGGATGCACGTGTGAGGAGGAGAACCATTTAGAATCCCCAATCATATGTCGAGAACATCCGAGTCAACAATCCATATGTCCTCCTTCCTCGCACGCCTAACCTAAAGAGCACTAACAGAAACATATGTGCCTCAAGATCAAGTTAGTGATAAAAGACTTGGGAATCCAAGATCGAGTCACATGATGCTTAGGCAAAATAGTAGAAGCAAAGAAGAAACGGTTAGGAACAAAATCATAAGAATGCACACGTGAACCACCTAGACCTCTCCAAACGATCTACCAAAAGATCGGTACTCCCCTGCCTAGATGCTACCCGTGGTCTCTCCTCATGATATCCTAAACTGCAGCGCGCCTAGAGGCACCAAAAGAGTCAAAGAAGTCATCTACAAACCTAGGCCTATGTCTAGTAGGAAGAACAGTCGCCTGCTCTAGAGACTACAAGAGGTGCAAAACTCCTCTAATGGACCTCAAAGCACTCATCCTCTCCTTTCTCTCAATTTTGGCTCTACTGAAGGTAACTCAAGAATGTGACCATTCTTCTTGCGTAGAAGGTGCAATGGTACTTGACCTTTTGAGGGTCTCGACCGATGAAGGTAGCACCTATCTTGCTAGAAAGGGTTTGAGCAAAACCACAGATTTAAAGACTATCTTGGATGACTTAGGTGGTTCTACCTCAAACAAGCCACTTTCAACAACTCTCGCAATCTTGGGTGGATGATTCTTGGAATGCTCTAGGTATTAAAACCTAGCCCACTATTTTTCACACTCACCTTAGATTTGTCTAGAATCATGTTGAGGTTCTTCTTCCCACCAACAAATTTCTCAAGAGATCCTCTGAGATAGTCATTTTGTTTGGCTAGTTCAACACAAGAAACACACTTATCGACATGCTAGCTCTATCGACTTTTCCTTATAATGAGATACCTCGACTTTCAAAGCCTCACAAGACACACAATAATCATCTCTAATTCTATCCAACTGCTTCTTTGAACTTAACTCTAAAAGCTTCTTGTATCTTATCTACATTATGCCCAATTTCAATGCAAAGATCACAAGAACTAGAATCAACAACTTTCTTGGAAGCAATCATGGACATGGATTTTTCAATTTTAGCTTTCTCCTCAAGAGTCTTGTTTAAGGCATCATTCTCGCCAGAGTTTAACACGCTTTCACATGAAACAGCTTTTAGAGTAAAGAACCATTTCACCATCTCTTTCATTTTGACCTTATTATCCTCACAAAGGAGAGCAAGTATGACTAGGATCAAATTTTTGCAAATCTTTTGTAGCGCTTATTCAGTTTTAATTCAAGCAAAGCACGCTTTGAACAGGTAAAGGAATAGCATCTACAAAGCAGTCATATCACAAGCAATGGTATTCATACAAGTAGAACTAGACTTGAGAGATTCCAATTTATCAAGAGCATCTTTCAATTGATTTGTAACAGAGGAATGAGCAAGTTTTAGAGTTACCAATTCATCATACATTCCGTAACAAGCATCGCAAACATCTTCGTGATTAATTGATTTGAGTGTAGCAACTTCTAGTTTCAAGTTATCAATCATGATGTCCTCGATTCTTAAGCATTCTAGCTTGCTTATCTAACTTTCGCTCGTAAATGACCAAAGCACGCTTTCATCTGGAGGTGAGGGACATACCTCTTCGGATCGCCAAAAGGTCGCTCGCCGTTGGAGGAGTCGACGCCGTGGCCGCCCTGGCCATGAAGCACATGCCGTGAAGTCTTGATCCTTCTTCTTGCCATGAGAGTCGCTGCCGCCCTCCGTCCCGAGTCCACATCGCTCATGTCAATGACTCAAGTGCGGTAAGGACCTTGTCGATTTAACTTGCGATAGTTCGGCTTCTTGGGCTTCAGATCCTTAGCTTGAGGACGCCCGAAAGTCCTTCTCCATCTTGCCCTTCACTTGGGGCAAGCTGGAGCGAATGTGGTTTGGCTCACCACACTCAAAGCAAGTAACAGGCCACCTCTCCTTCATTCCTCACTTTGTTGAAGACTCTCGAGAATTTGGTGGTTAGGAGGGCTAAATCATCCTCCCAGTATTTTCTCTAGCCGCTCATCGCTCAAAGAGTGCAAAGCGGACAAAGAAAGACCAGATGAGCCAAAGTCCAAAGAATCGGAAGAGCTACCCCGAGATGGGTCAACCACTAAAGCCATCGACTGTTTTGGGGAGTCGCGAGATGAAATCAATCTCATGCGACTTCAACCTCGAGTAAAGCTTATCCATGGTAAGCTCACTCATGACAAGTGTTGTCATTGATGGACGGATCTTCATCCCCAAACTCTCACATCAAGAGCACCCAAGAACCGGGCGTGCATTTTCGACTCAAGAAATGTGAGACCAACAAAGACGTAAATTATGAAGAATCTTGGAAAACCTTCCCAATAACTCATCCAAAGATTCACCAGCTTTTGTTCGATCTTTGAGTATTCTTTCTTGAGTGATTCTCGCCTCACTTCCTTGATCGCAGAGAGCCCTCGTGGTAATCACAAAGGGTCTTCCAGATCTCATGAGCAGACTTCAAGTGAGCCACACGCTCAAACTCAGATCGACTCAGCCCTTGAATCAAGAAGTTCCGAGCCTTGCTATTTGCCTCTACATCCGGATTAATCACATCTTCATCGGTACGGCAAGACGACATAAGGATTTTTGACCTTAAGCCAAATTATGTGCCCTTGAGCCTCGATGTAGGCACACATGTGCCTTCCAAGAGGAAAAATCGACTCCATCAAAGATGTGTGGTTTGGTCGAATACTTGTCGATCGCCATGGCTCCAAAGACCGGTTAAGATCTATGAGAAGAGCTAACCGGCTCGATACCACTTGTAGGACCGAAAGGCGACTAGAGGGGGTGAATAGACGCCGCTCCACTTTCACCAAACTAGATTCAACACTTAACTTTTCTCCAATAGCTATTAAAGCTAAGAAGATCGCAGTATGCGCATAGCGAAGCCATGTGATGAATCGATTAACCCCTAAGCAAAAACACTAAAAGCAGAAGTTCGAACAAATCGGGACAATCGGTACAACCGCTTAGATGTAATCAAGCGGTCAGAGTCGATGTCTTGTACTAACCGCAGATGTTACTACGGTCGTACCTCGGTCTTGAGTACAACCGCAGTGTTAAGCGGTTGTTCCGATTGTCCCGAACAAAGAAGAACACTCGGGTTTCAAAAATGAAAATCGATCAAACTTTTGTTCTACTCGATGAAACTTGATCAAACTTGGAACATACCTTCTCAAGGATATCTAGAACCTATTCCAAGCAACGATCGTCCAGATCCACGTCAAAGTTTTGATCTTTTTCTGTTTTACCGAAAGAAGGTTCAAAACCGAGCAAAACGAAAAACTTGATCAATAACTTGCTCGTGAGAGATTGATGATTCAGATGTTCTTAGATGTCTTCCCACACGCCACAAAGAAGGTAGATGAGAACAAAACCAACCAAAAACTCATCGGATCAAGGAAGCACCCAAAATCAACAAAACTAGGAGAAAGAACAAAGAGAGAGCATACTTGAGAAATCACTCATAGATTGATTCATGGTGTTGCTGGTTACAGCCACTCCCTCAAGGAGGACAAGAGCTCAATCCATGAGCACACAACTCAACTCATCTCTCTCTAGAGCCTAAGCCTCTCTTTTCTTCCCTAAACCCTAACACCAAACTAGGGTTTTCAAATGAAGTGCTTAGGGGCAGCGTGAAAGACCCTCTCTATTTATATAAGGCCTAGAGCTTCTAGAAGACTTAACCCTAATGGGCTCCCGTTAGGCCCAATAACAAACGGGGACACACACGCACGCATTTTAAAGGGCGTCTTCACTTTTCTTGACCTAATCCACTTCTTGACGCACCGTCTTGCGCCGCGGGTTGGCATTAGGTCACCAAGGCAGTATTTGGTGAAATTACCAAAATACCCCTCTCGATCCTTCTCCATGGACCGAGTCCAACTCGTCGAAGCAATCGCTCGCTTCGCCACGTAGGTTGATCAACGGCCTCATCATGTCGGCAAGTCTCTCCGTCCAATCCCATCGGAACCTCCAAGGCACTTGCACCGACCTCGCCGCTTGATCCAACCAACAGATCGAATCGCGGCTCGATCCACCTAGTCCATTTCGGCCATGCTTGAGTCACCGACCTCACCCGGCATCCATGATCGTTTCGACCTCGGCTCTCCAAGCTTAGTCCCGATCCACCTCGCCGCTGACCGTCGTTGACTCGCAAGCCACCGACAAAGAATAGACCAAGAAATCGCCTCCGGAACAAGTTCTTCACAACTTGACCCACGTTAGCTCAAAACATGCAATATGCAACACATATACAAAGATAAACATGGATATGACCTATCCCAAAGCCAAAACTCCAAAATGGCCAACAATCTCAACACAATCAGTATAACCGCCAGAAGTACCAATCAGATTACCGCTCAAGGATCGTATCAGCTCAATAACTTCGGTCGTTCGATTTCCAATGAAGACCGAACTCCCAAAACACCTTCTCTCGAATTAAGCTACCGCCATCTACTAATCGGTATAATCACGATCCGATTACCGCCACACAACTTAAGGTCAGATTGCTTCATGGGTCGCATCGCCTTTTAAACGCCGGTTCTTCCGATTATCCCGACACTTTGTCAAACTTTCTAAAAGCAAGAATTCCAACAAACCTTCAACCAAATTGCCAATTGTAACATCACCTAGGATCATGAACATATCCTCATGATGTTCACAGAGCTCGATGAAGTAGGCTCGGGCAAAGATTTGTATCACTAGTTTCTATCTATACAAAGATCACAAGAGAAGCTGGTGGATTAAGGAGTGTTAGAATAGAAGCTGGTGGATTAAGGAGTGTTAGGAATGTTAGTAATCTGTATGAGCTCATTCAACTTTTCATTTGCCATCTTGATCTCTATAGTCAACCTCTGTACTTCTTCCTGAGATTAATTTGGGACACTTGCAATAAATTTTATTGC
Source organism: Phyllostachys edulis (assembly GCA_036346405.1). NCBI lineage: Eukaryota > Viridiplantae > Streptophyta > Magnoliopsida > Poales > Poaceae > Phyllostachys > Phyllostachys edulis. The sequence continues at coordinate 16,914,707 of CM070547.1, forward strand.
ATATGTAACTTATATAGATAGCAAGTAAGCGAGATGGCAGAGGCACCGTCTTCGCCACCGTCACCGATGCCGCAGATGGAAGAGGCGCCGACGAGGCCGCCAACACCGACGCCGCAGATGAAAGAGGCGCCGACGAGGCCGCCGTCACCATCGACGATAATGACACGGAAGCGAGATGGCAGAGGACAATCGAAAATACCTTTGGGCCGACTGGTCATCACGAAGGTCGATGACTTTGGGGTCCCTCTCGAGTCCCAAGAGATCGTGGCGTAGATTCCGACCATCTGCGGGATACTTGAAGGAACGGGTCCCCATCACCACACCAAGGTGGAAGGACTCGACGAAAGAAGCGAAGGCGATCTGGGGATGTAACTTTCGTGAGAAGTTCACTATTCCGTAGCACACGTGGCACGCTGCGGCAACGGACGGCGATGCTCACAATGGATAAATCGTGGAGGACCTTCAGAGCATTCTTGTCACGAAGTACGTGAACACGGGTCAGACGCCCTTCGTGCAGTATAGATTCTTGAAGCGGGAAGCATGGGACACCTTTGTGGCTATGAAAACGACGGCCGAATTTAAGGAGCAAAGTGCGGCGCACAAAGCTCTCTAGACACGAAACACTCACCAAGACAGACTTCGCACCGCCGATATGCGGAGTAAATACGAGGAATGGGCAATGGAGGAGCAGAACCCGCTTCGATGTCACGCACTGCGTTCCCTAAGCCGTTAAAAGCGAGGGCAAAAGTCTTGTCTTCGGCAAAGATCTCTTTCGCAAACCCGCACTGTGAAGTGTCCCAACGTGTGGTAAATATGTCGAACTACCTAGTTAATAAGTCCATAACTTCATAGTGTCTATAATAACATGATGACCTCTTGCGGCGGACTTGATCGCCTAAGCTTCCCAAGGCTCCTTCCATGCGCATGGAGAAGGATATACTATCTACACTTTGGGAAACAAGGAGCACCCGGTCGCACACGAGGCCTTGGGGTTAACGCATTTTGGAGTTATGGATTCGCGGACGACTCATCGCACGATAGGAGTAAGAAGAGATCCAAAGCCGAGCACGACGACCGGTTGGTACAGATGATTACTAACAAATTTGAAGAAAAGATAGCAGCATTGCAGGGTCAAATGAAGATACTCCTGAGCCAGCGGTCGCAAGCCGCCTCCGCAATTCGGGAGGCGCCTCCTCGACGCCGAGTAGGCGTCGGCGTCACAAGATAATTCTGAACATGACGACGTCCGACACCGATAGACGACATCAAGGTAACGTACATCTATGGAATGCACCAAAGATAGACCTATAGGACGCCTTAGCTAATTGCGATCGCTTTATAGGAGCCGACGCTGCAAGCTCCAAGTGAGGATGGATAGGTCCATTTGTATTGAGGTCACAGCAGGGATGGTGTATCCATACGAGGAAGGGACAAGTCAGAAGACGGCATGCCACCGGGCGCAGGTTACTCAAGGTCCGTGGATATGGTACATGTCAATTTCCGAGCCATCCCGCCAAGATTTGCCCGAACGAAGAGATCACAACACTAGGGATGCCGCCCACTTTTTATCCAAAGGCCCAAGAACAACATCGCTCGACCTAGCAAAGGCCGCGATCCGACACAACCATTCCTCTCCAACGGACCTCGATGACTCCACCTCATGTTTCGCCTCAGAAGGCCACCTCTTCGATTCCCGTGGAGAAGACGCCGAAGGAACAGCAAAAGCGTGCCGACGTATCGGTTCCCGAGTCGTCTCACAAAAAGACGCTACCAATCGCTAAGGCCAAATCGAAATCAACGAACGTTAAGGTGCCTCCCAAGTCCGGAAGTCCGGAAGTCCGCGATACCGGGAACTACATCATCGAAAAACGCAGTTCGTGCAGATAATGCACGCCGGATATGCTTGTCGCTTTGCATGCCCGGTACTTGGACAAGACCCAAAAGAAGGGTGCGATCATCGAATCACCGCCGACACGAGGACAAGCATTTCTTCAACGGACGAGGTACTTCGTCGTGGCTTCAACGACTTATATGACCTATTCAACCTCATTGGCCTCGACGCCTCGCTTCTCACGATGTTGGACATCGTAAGTGTGTACAATCAAGTTCTACATTCATGTAATACCGATAAATATCACAATTCATTGCTTATGTATAGATATATGCTTTGAAAAATGTCCGGAATGGAAAGAACCGTGGGTTTCTCGACCCACATATGGTATCGCTGCAAACCATCCAAGAAGACTCGCCCTGCGCCGAGAAATACATAACGAGGTCATTGCTTCGCCAAAGTAACATGAAGTACATAGTGGTGCCCTACAACTGTGGGTAAGTGTCACTACTTGTCGTACAAATTTCATTTGTACTTTATACGCAAAGACTAACTTAGGTTTAATGACTATAGCGACATACATGAGTAGGTACCATCGATCCTTTTAGTTATTATACCCAAGAGAAACCATGTGATATACCTTGATTCCCTAAACCGCAACAAGCACGACTTCAAAGATTCTAAGAGGAATACTCGAGAGGTATGCTCATTTTCTTTACATAACTCTATTGTAGTCTTCATTCGCTTGAAATGGCCGAGGATAACTTTTTCAATCATGTAGGTTGTTCATCAATTATGTTGCCAACAAAGGAATATACAATGGAAAGAGCGCCTAACTAACACACAGTGATGGATTTTCCGCACGCTACAACACGATAATCCTATATCATATTTCATAATAACGCGTCTTGAACCGACTATACCTATATATGTAATTCTATTTTTGCAAAGGCCACAAGAAAAAGATGATGAGTTATGTGCAATCTACGCTCGCTATCATATGCGCTAATCCTTAGAGCTAGGAAGAAGGATCCCGAGGTTTGTCAATCTCGAAATAATTATTTCCTAATTATAAATTTAAATATATATATAGCTTACCACTTTACTCTTGGTAGCTTATGTGTCTTGGATTTACAATGTGATTCACTCGCTATGAAGAGATCAAGGACATTCGAGGAAGCTCTGCGCTTTTATCAACACAAAAATCATTAACGAGAATGGAGAGTTTCACTCCGTCGCCAACCGAGAGCATCACCCCGTTGACACATCTCAACGTAAACAATTGTAATCCAGTTGTAACTATAGCGACAATACTTGAACAAATGCGATCTTTTGTAATTTATTTTGAGTAATGATTACTTTGAGTTGTCAACAATTGATTATCTCTAATGAATCTGTTTTTGTGCATGCTTGAATCTGTTTTTGTGCATGCTTGTTTTCAGAGGGTATGGCTAGTAATTCCTGAGGCTAGCCAGAAAAACAGCAAAATTGAGGTCATGGGTTTGAGCTATCACAGACGGTTTTTTGTTAAAACCGTTTGTGAAGGCAAGTATCATAGACCGTTATAAAAACAAACCGCTCAGGATTCGCGAATATCACGAGCGGCTTTTACTAAGAACCGCTCAGGATATTAGCCTTCACGCACGGTTTTTAGTAAAACCATCTGTGATATTATGCGTATCACGACGGTTTTTACCGCTCGTGATAATGGCCTCGTTATCACGCATCAACAAACATAGACGGTTCGAAACTGCTCGTGATGACGGTTTCGAACCGTCTGTGATGTGGCTTCCTGTAGTAGCGCTAGTCTCCTTCACACATCAAGGATAAAATTGACGCCGTAGAGCCGCGAGTAAGTGACACCTGCTCTCGTCCCTCCTCTCGTCTACGTCCGTGCCCCTGGGAACTTTTTTATTAATTAATTCTTTTTTTAATTTTATTTTAAAGTTAACCTCCACGAATTTTATTTCTAATTCTGACCTCTTTGGTCATGCCAGCCACCACCTGTGGCGTGACAAAATAACATTATCACGTCATAGGATAAGTCCGCTAAAAATGCACATTTTGACACACCACTAATGGTGGCATGACCAAACAACACTGTCATGCCACTAGTGGTGGCGTGACAAGAGCTTGAAAAAAGATATGGGCTGACGTGACAGTGTTGTTTTGTCACGCTACGGATGGTGGCGTGACCAAAGGGATCAGAATTGGAAATAAAGTTCGTAGAGGATTAACTTTAAAATAAAATTTAAAAAGATAATTAATAAAAAAAATCTGCCCCTGGGCCAGAGCTGACAGTGTGGATTTGTTTTCCCCACAGCTTTGCTTCTGCTCACTACTACTGTTAGAAAAATAAGGGCAAAAGAGACACAAATTTTACATGAAAAACCCTTGCGAGAAAAAACCACGGGCGTCAATCGGCGATGGTCACTATATGGGGAGTGATTACAAATCGTAGGGGATTACAATGAGGCGTCTCTCTCCCCGTGCGGCTTACGAGACGTATATAAAGGGGTAAAAGGATTTAGAGTCCAAGTAGGACACTAATCTACTAATATGGTAAATTCTAGATACTTTCATATTAGAAATTCGGATCACATACGGATCCAAATATCAACAATCTCCACCTTGAGACGAATTTTCTCTTGTAGCAAAATAAAGAATCATCAATCACCAAATGATTTCCCCAATAAGATAAAAAAAAATCACCGTGCGCCAACTAGTCTCTAGGACTAAACTGTAATACCAATTAAGCTTGAGCAAAACTCAAACTTAGTAACAGGAACTGGCTTTGTCATCATATTAGCTAGATTATCATGAATACTTATCTTGCACACTTTGACATCACCTTGAGCAATAACATCTCGAATAAAGTGATATCTCACATCAATATGCTTTGTTCTCTCATGGAATATTTGATCCTTTGTAAGACATATAGCACTCTGACTATCACAAAATATAGTGGTACAAGAATTATCTCCATAAAGCTCAGTGTACAAACCTCTCAACCAAATAGCTTCTTTACAAGCTTCAGAAATAGCCATATATTCTGCTTCAGCAGTTGATAAGGCAACAGTAGCTTGCAAACTTGCCTTACAACTAACAGCACAACCACCAATGGTGAAAACATAACCTGTTAGAGACCTCCTCTAGCCCAAATCACCAGCATAATCAAAGTCAATATAGCCAACAAGTTCATCTCTAGAATTCCCAAACTGCAAACAAGCATTAGAAGTGCCACACAAATATCTGAAAATCCACTGCCTGCTCACAGTTACATACCATTTCTCTACCTGCTCGCAGAATTCCGCTTTTTCCTGTCGCAATTGGACAAGTTGCCTGTTGTATTCAACAACAGTAACAATTTGTTCCAACGTGTTCTGCATAAAAAAAACAGTTAGAAGCGAAAAAAGGTATGAGTGCAAATACCGAACAGCAGGTACTTACATTCATCACCCTTTGTGCGAACGAAGACACTAGGATTCCTCAGTTCATCAACCTCTCGGACTCGGTCCCACCACACCTCTTCGAGACGAGCGTCATCGAAGATATCCCCTCCATCGAGAATATTTTTGGGGTGAGGAACACGAGCACGAGGTCTAAGAGCAGAAGATCCCACAATGGAAGACGGCCCAAAGAACTCGGAGGCGAAGTTGGCATATTCTTTGTCCTCTGATTCGGTAACGCCAACTCCTCCTTGAGGACCTAGAGGAACGTCTGCGACAACCTCCTTTCCAGCGCGACGCTCTGATGCCTCCACAGTATCAGACGTCGCCTCTACCTCGGTCTCTACGACCACCCCTATGGTCGTAGCCGCTTCCGACTCTACGACCGCTCCAATGGTCGTAGCCATGTCAGCTGCAACGGCATCTTCCACCACTCGGACGGCGGACGACCCTTCGATCGCTGCCACTGTTGTTCCTTTTCCTTCGCCTGCCCAAGAAACTACAGCGGGTTTCTTGGCAGGAACGTCCTTGATAATGAGAGGAGCCAAGCTAAAATCATAAAAAGAAAACACTATTAGGTAGTAAAAAGCAAGAGGTAAATGTTGTTCTTACACTTTGTCTCTTTTTACGTACCTTCGAGTGTTGGATTTGATCTTAAGTTTGGAAACAACCCTCCCTAAGGAAGGTTTCTTCGACTTTTTCTCAACCACGTCTGGTTGAGAGTCAAGTTGAGAAACGGCCACGACCATGTCTGATCGTAGGTCTTGAGCAAGTGCCATCGCCCCTTGAGCCTCTTGGCTCTCTGGATGGTCAAGACCAGTCTCGACCACCTCAAGGGCATCGCTGCCCTCGACCACAGGAACTACTGGCGTAGTATTTTCCTTCACAAAAGACATAAAAACTCTTCCAATTCTCTTTTTCTAGTTGTTTGACAAAAACACGGGAAGGACAAACTACGAAAGTCTTATTGAAGGGCACCTTGGTCTTGTGGGCTTTGCGCTTGAGAGGTTCAACCGTTTTGGCTGCAATTTGTGCTGCAGCAACCAAGTCTGCAACAAATTTTGTGAAGGGTTTAGTCGGGTCAAAGGTACTTGAACTTGAGCCTCCCTTATCGGCGACTTTCACGAGACGACGCCTCTTGGCAGGGGGAGAAACAAGTTGCTCTACTGCAGCCGCACCAACGACCATCAGTTGTCGTCCCGACGGTTCTCTATGTTTACTTTCTGCAGAAATCAGAAAGAGAGATATTTTAAAGTGGTCGTAAGTTCTTCTACGACTATTTACCATGTCGTAAGCTTTTCTACGACAACTTCCTGATCGTAAGTTCTTCTACGACCAGAACATGATCGTAAGTTTTCCTACGAACAGTACCCAGTCATAAGTTCTTTTATGACTACAATGTCCTACAGATGAAATCAACTCTCGATTACCTTTAGGCGCTCCACCTTGTCTTCTGGGGACAGGACCGCCAGAATTTGGGGAGGCTCCACATTTGAGGGCTGAGGCATCTCATAGATGAGTTTGACCCGAGCGTCAATCTTTTCTTGTGAGAGGTCTGTAAGGATAAGGAAACTTTAAGTAAAGCCTAAATCTAAATCAACAGGAAAAAGGCTAAGCTTAAGATTATCTTACCCTCCGAGTAATCCCTCGTCGGGTCCGTTGGCACCGAGTACCTCCACATCTGGTGAGCCCTCTTCTTCAGAGGACTAATACGACGTGTGATGAAATCCTTTACCACGTGCTATCCGGTAAGCCCCTCTTCCTTCAAGTCTGCAATAGCTCGAATGAAAAGGGCAATCCGGCCAAGATCCTTGAGAATCGAATCCCAAGCGGGAACCTTCTCGGTAGGTTCCCAGGTGAAGGAGAGGCTGTCCTCATTGGTGATCTCCCAGTAGAACCACCTCTTCTTCCACCCCGGCCATGACGACCGGGTAAACATATGAATGTACTCCCTCGACTTCCCATCGTGGAGCTTCAGACTGCAACTACCTGCGATTCCGCCTAATCGGGTCATTCCGTAGTAGTACCGGAACAACTCCAGATCAGCCGGAATCCCTAGGTAGGCCTCACACAGGTACACTAATACCTCCAACATTGTGATAGAGTTGGGAACAAGGTTCACCAACTCCACTTGGAAGTATTCGAGTACTAATGTGAGAAAAGGATAAGCGGGTAATCGAAGACCACACTCACAGAATGCCTGAAAGACGGGGATCTGCCCCATCTCCTCTGACGGCCAGAGCTACCCGGCAGCCTCAATCCATCTCACGAATTCTACCTTTGGGATCTTCTCGGAGTCGACCAAAGCTTGGATTTTGGCCGTGTCCATCTTCGATTCAAATTTAATCGAAGCAAATTTAGCCATTTCTCCCAAAAGCTGAAGGTTTGGATGTAGAAAAATTGGAGAAGAAGGCTCGATTTGGTCGGAGGCAGAGAACTCGAAAGTTTGAACAACAAGAGCAATTTGGGGGAAGGTAAAAGACCTTATCCTCATCCACAGTGAAAATTTATAACCCCATGCCCAAAGTTGAAAAGACGTGGCTACCCAACGGTTGCCAACGCTTCGGGAATTGCTCCAACAGACAAAGGTGAGGGAGTCGATTGGGATTCTCAAATTTATCTGCTTAAGGAAGTCAGATCTGTTTTTACACCTCAAGCGAAATTACCTTCTTGACCAAGTCTTTTTCTGGTCAAACGCAACAACGGTTGAAAAGTTTCTACTTCCAACCACAGTATTGCAACCACTCGGTGATCGTTAGATCTCCTACGACCACCTTGTAAGTCGCAAGGTTATTCCACAACTTTCTTGACCAAGCAAATTTCTGGTCAAATGAAACACTAGTCGAAGAGTCTTTCCTTCGACCACGACCATTTACTAGGTCGTAAGACCATCTACTGCTCCTTCTTCAAATAGGTTATCTTGGCTTAAGCTGGGGGGCTAGATGACGAGGATATAACAATCCTCATTTAAATCATTTATCTATAATTGATATTATAGATAATAATGACGTCATATAACTCTTGAGTATACCCCTTAATGTTCATAAGGGAGAAGCTGGAGGTCGTAAGTTCTCCTATGACTACCCTGTAGTCGTGGGTCTTCCTACGACTACCCCATAGTCGTAAGCCCTTCTACGACTATCCTGTGATCGTAAGCTCTACTACAATCGATCTATGGTCGTAGGCTCTCCTACAACCACCACCTGGTCGTAAGCCCTTCTACGACTAGTCCTTAGTCGACAAGACTCACAAACATGTGGGCCTAGTCGGTCAGGGAATCTTATATACCATATCCAAGGATATGAGCAATCAATTACGTTGTTATTCCCTAATATAACAGCATGATTTAACTCCCTGTTATGATGATAATTACCTAGCGACGTGGGAACGTTACAACTCCCGTAATAACCTTCGGTAACAGCTCCACGATCTGGTGCGTTAAGGTGACCTTTATTCTGAAGATCCAACGGCGCACCCCGGAGATAGTATAAAAGGCAAGGATTATCAGGGCAGGAGGGAGGCCGAAACCACCTAGAAGCATAGTACTCTAGTTTTCTTTGGCTCGATCTTGTAATCCAGCATACTCAATACATACACACAGGAGTAGGGTTGTTATTCTCCCAGGAGAAGGCCCGAACCTGTATAAAAATCCCCGTGTCTCTATCTCTGTGTGATTTTGAGCCTAGAGGAACCCCCGAATCAAACAATCTTTATGTAAGTTCGGTCCTAAAACACCGACAAAACACAGCTATCATAATCAGACTGCTTAAAATCATGAGAGAGCACAAAGGAGTCAAATCTCTTATACCATTGCCTAGGAGATTGCTTCAAACCATAAAGGGATTTCTTTAATCTCCAAACAAGGTGTTCTTTTCTAGGAATAACAAAACCCTCAAGTTGGTCCATATAATTGTCTTCTTCCAACTCCCCATGTAAGAATGCAGTTTTAACATATAATTGCTCAAGTTCATAATCATGCATAGCAACAATACTAAGTAAAGTGTGAATAGAACTATGCTTCACAACTGGGGAAAAGACATCATTAAAATCAATACCTAGAATCTGACTATAACCTTTAGCAACCAACCTTGCTTTATACATTGCTGGTTTAGCAGGAGAAATACCCTTCTTTCTTTTGAAAATCCACTTGCAACAAACAGACTTATTCTCTTTTGGCAATTTCACTAATTCCCAAGTGCCATTCTTTTTAAGTGACTCCATCTCATCATACATAGCAGTTATCGAATTATTACAATCAGTGGAGTTAATAGGCCCAGAGTATGACGAATGTTCTGTATTACCTTCAATTTCTTCTGCCACACTCAAAACATAAGCAACAATACTAGCTTCTTCAATTAACCTCTTGGGTGGATTAATCTCCCTCCTAGGCCTGTCAACTGCAATGAATCGTTATGGTGGCTGCTCAACAATAGGAGTATCCTCAACAATAGGTGCATCATGAACAACAATATTTTTCTTATCTGATGTGTTATTTGAACCAATAAAGTGATTCACCTGAACACTTGTATTCTGCTCACTCTCAACAGGAACATTAGTGGGCAGTTTATCATGAAGCATAGCAGATTCATTAAAGACAACGTTTCTGCTAATCACAACCTTACTTGTTTCAGGATTCTACAACTTATATCCTTTAACACCAGATTTATAACCAAGAAAGATGCACTTAACAGCTCTAGGCTCTAATTTTTTATTATCAACATGAGCATAAGCAGTACAACCAAAAACTCTCAATTATGAATAATTTTCTAGGGAACCAGACCATATCTCAATTGGAGTTTTCCTTTTAATTGCAATAGAGGGTGACCGATTGATAAGATAGCAAACAGTGGAAGCGGCTTCAGCCCAAAAACGCCTATGCAAATCTGCATTTGACAACATGCAACTGGCCTTAGAAACAATGGTCATGTTCATACGCTCAGCTACACCATTTTGTTGAGGAGTACCGGGAACGGTGTAATGCCTAACAATGCCTTCAATCTTGCAATATGATTCAAATTCATCCGAACAGAATTCCATCCCATTTTCAATGCAAAGTTTCTTTACTTTCTTTTCAGTTTGCTTTTCAACCATAGTCTTCCACTCTTTAAATTCTGAAAATACTTCTGATTTATGCTTCAAGAAATAAGGTCACACTCTTCTAGAGTAATCATCAATAATTTTTAACATATAACGAGCACCTCCTAGCGATGTCTTCTGAAATGGCCCCCATAAATCAGAATGCACATAATCCAAAATACCTTCTGTGGTATGAACTGAAGTATTGAACCTCACCCTCTTGTGTTTGCCAAACACACAATACTCACAAAATTTCAGCTTGCCAATGTTTTGTCCATTAAGAAGTCACCCCTTGCTCAATTTTGCCAAACCAATTTCACTCATATGCCCAAGAGGCATATGCCAAAGATTAGCAGCATCATAATCAGATAATAAACTTGAAATTATAGCAATATTACCTAATATTGTAGTACCTCGCATATGGTACAGATTGGCATATGTCATATCAGCTTTCATCACAACAAGCGAGCCTTGTAATACCTTCAAAACTTCACCTTCACCAGAATACTTGTACCCTTTACCATCAAGAGTACTCAAGGAGATAAGGTTTCTTTTCAAATCTGGAGTATGCCTCACATCTGTCAAAGTTCTGACAATGCCATCAAACATCTTGATCTGAATTGAACCAATTCCTGTAACCTTACAAGATGAGTTATCACCCATCAATACAGTACCACATTCAACAGGTTCATAGGTGGCAAACCAGTCCCTATTAGGACACATATGAAAGGTACAGGTAGAATCAAGAATCCATTCATCATTGGTCTTAGCACATCCAGCAAAGGCAACAAGAACCTCTATATCAGAACTATCATTAGCAGCAAGGGAGGCTTTACCTTCATCATCTGATTTACCTTTTGGCTTATAATTGCCCGTTCTCTTTTCTTTATTCTGCAGCTTCCAGCATTCAGAGATGTCGTGCCCACTTTTCTTGCAATATTTGCACGACTTGTACTTGCCTTTGGATTTCAACAGGTTCTTGTAGCCATTCGAACTTTTGCCTTGAGATCCATTGTTTGAGTTCTTCTCCTTTTGCCTGCCACGAACAAACAAGCCTTCTCTTTTTGAACTTGAATTTTTAGAAGGTACCATCTGTTTCATCTTCTCCTTAGCATGCAAAGCTTCATAAACTTTATGAAGAGTGAGAGTATCTCTACTATATAATATGGTATCTCTAAAATTTTAAAAAAAAACTAGGCAGGGAACACAAAAGAATAAGACCCAAATCCTCATTATCATATTTTACCTCCATCGACTCTAGGTCGGAAACGATCTCCTTAAACAATGAAAGATGATCAAGCACGGATCCTCCTTCTTGCAATTTGTGAGAGTACAACTTCTGCTTGAGATGCATCTTGCTGGTGAGATCATTTGTCATGCAAATTTGTTCTAGCTTCAGTCATAATGCAGCAGTTGTTTTCTCCTTCAAAACCTCCTGCAAAATATTATTTGGTAAATGAAGGTGAATCTGAGATAAAACCTTACGGTCTTTGCGCTTCTCATCTGCAGTCCATGTGATAGGTTGTTTCTCGATTCCTTCCAATGCATCATCCAAATCCATCTGTGCCAACACAGCCCTCATCTTAACTTACCACAGCGAAAATTTTGTGTCTCGACCTAAGAGAGGATGATCATACTTCAACGTCACTATGAGGAATAAGTCCTGAAATTGCTGGTATTGATCTGTGTAAATCTAGCAAAAATCATGATATTTTTGGTACACTTTCTATGTACGCGAATCAGAGAGCTTTGAAACTCCTGGTGCGCTTTTCGTGTGGACTTAGCAAAGATCACCGGAAATTGAATCTCCTAGTCAAGCAACCAGGGAGCTTGCTCGGTGATACTCCACGTGAAGCAACAGAACGCCTTGGAGATTTAACTTTAACCTGTGCTGGAACCGGAGGCTTGCATAGAGATTGAACTGACAAAAGATGTCGCACTGAAAAAAAAAATCTTGAGACCTGTGCTGCCTTTCCTTTTTTTTCCTTTTCTTTGCTTGTCTGATCTGTTGCCGAGGAAACGCCGAGGAAGCGAGACGTAGTGGCTTATGGAGACGCACAAACCGAGGAAAACTCCTGGATGATGCTGGCACCAGTTGGATCTACTTGCGACGCATGCGCGCTTGGACCGAGAATGGGCGGACGCAGCGCTTGGACGAAGAAAACGGCTGTGGAGTCCGCGATGCGGAGGACGCGACGGGAGACGCTGGCGTGTCGACGCGACGGGAGGGCGTCGATCGAGGCGGCAAAACCGCGAGACGGCGGCGGCGGCGGATGAATCTGATCTTTTTTTTCTCTCTCGTATCTTTTTCAAACCCTAAATTCATATGTGCTCTGATATTACTTATTAGAAAAATAGAGATAAATAAGACACAAATTTTTACATGAAAACTCTTTTGGAAAAAAACCACAAACGTCAACCGGCGACGATCACTATATGAGGAGTGATTACAAATCCCAGGAGATTACAATAAGACGTATCTCTCCGTACAACTTACAAGAGGTATATAAAGGAATAAAAAAACTTAGATTAATCCATTAATCTGTCAAATTTTAGACACCTCTGTATTAGAAGCTCGAATCAAATATCAACAACTACTACTGTCAGAACTTATCCGTGCCCTGGTACTCTGATGGCCTGATTAGGTGCAGATGCAAGCATTTAATTATACTATTCTAGGCCCTAGCTTGTGGCAGTTCTTGGTGACGGAGAGAGGCAAATTGCCTTTTGAATTGTAGTGCTGTTCTGATTGTGATCTCACTTACTCCATTATCAATACGGCACGTAGAGCTGGCCAAGATGCAGAAATAATTCTCATCAAAAGCTAGTTTCACCGAGATTAGAGGTGGCCAGATAGTCCGTGCTTATCGGACCGATCTGAGGCACAGCATGAATATCCGTGTCATGTTTGGGCTAACCCCTGGCACAATAGGCCGTCCCGACATGACACAAACAGTGTCGAGTCGTGCCAGACACGATACGAGTCTAGCAGGGCCCATGTTGTACGCTTGCGGAGAGGTCGAGAGAGGCAGGCCGCCAGGCGGTCTAGGCCATAGAGAGCGCCAGGAGGGAGGGAGCCAGAAGGAGGCGACGCCGGCATGGAGGCAGGAAAAGGCGGCGGGGTCGACTCGGGATGGAGGGAGCCGGGAGGAGGAGGAGGAGAGGAAAGGAGGTGGTGGAGGAGGAGGGGTGACGCCTGCATGGAGGGCGCGGGCCAATGCAAAGCGGCACCACTGCAAGGCAGCATGGGCATGCGGCGTGTTTGCAGACTCAGCAAGACCGCCACACGCACAAGCAAGGGCACACGCAGGGGGGAGCATAGGGGCACGGGCAGGCGGGCAAGCAATTGGGCAGTGCTTGGCACGGCACAGCCCGACTAGAATCAGCCTGATGGGCATTTTTTGTCCCTTTTTTACCGTTTTGACCGTTTAGCCCTTTAAAAATAGCTAAAAAATCCGAATTTTTTCCTATAAATAACCACCATATCCCTCCCCCCCCCCCTCATTCAGAACACATCCATTACTCAATCTCTCTTTTAAATTATGGTGTGCAAATTCAAATTTGTTGTGAGATAATTTTGCAAAATTCAAAAAAACTTTGCCAAATTTTGGAAAATTCAATTTTCAGTATCAAGTCAGTATTGTTAGTATTTTCGGCAGCAAGTCAGTAAAAGAGGTACAATTCTATTTTTTTCATACTTTTATTGTTAGTATTTGTTATGCTAAAATGAAAGTAATAATAGTGTTAGTTTCGATTTTGCGCTTTTATGGATGGACGATTTACAACTTTGTTTTGGTGATTACGGACTTTCACTAGAGGAAGTTGCGTCCATGGAGGCTGCTGCGGCTGCCTCAAACCAACTAGAGTTGTTACCGGAAGGACAAGGCAGAGTTCCGTCATCAGACTCCACAGTAGTATCTTCGTCGACGACCACCAGAGCAAAGAGGTTGAAGCCGTCTACAATGGGAGTGTTGGAGAATTTCAAAAGGAAAACCAAGCCAGACGTACAGGGAAATCAGGTATCACATGCTATTTGCAAAATTCATCGCAATGAATTGTCTGCAATGTCTACAGGTCGAACATAATACTTGCTTAGACATACTACAAGATGTAAGACCAAGCAAGGATTGGTGATAAAGCAGACGCAGCTGCAGTACAACCCCAACGGTACGGTACGTAGCTGGGACTACGATCCTCAGGTAGCTCGTCAATCTCTATGTCGTTTAATTGCTTCTGATGATTTACCGTTAGGTTTTGGGGAGTCTATTGCTTTCCAAACTTACATTACGATTGCATATAATCCTAGATTTTCTGTCATTTCTAGATAAACAATAACTAGGGGTCTAGTAAAATACTACAATGAACATCGTAATAAAATAAAATAAAAACTATTTAGTACGTGCACATTTTCGGTGGCCCTGACCTCGGACATATGGAGTGGTCGGGTTAGGGAAGATTATCTTTGTGTAGTTGCTCATTATGTTAATGACGACTGGGTAATGGAGAAAAAAATTATAGGTTTGAAATTAATTGATGTATCACACACGGGTGAGAATATTATGGATTGTATTATCAAAGTCATGGAAGACTTTGGTCTTACCGACAAAATATTCTCAATTACTTTAGACAATGCCGCTTCGAACTCTAGGGCTATAGATATTCTTACTCCAGTGTTGAGTACATACACCGATTCCTTCTTGCTACATCAGCGATGCGCTTGTCATATTATTAACCTTATAGTCAAATGTGGTTTGTGGAGGTTGAATCCGTATATAAAGCTTTTCGCGATGCGATTTCTTTCTTGGATAATTCTAACGTAAGAATAGTAGCATATAAGAACTTCTACAGGGTGATGGGTGTATGTCTAAGAAAGTTTTATTTGAACATGTCGGTAAGATGGAACTCTAATTACCTGATGTTTAAGAGTCTTTTACCATATAAGAACATTTTTTTTTGTTTTTATTCAAATGCACTATCAGAATACTGCGGTATGGTACTACTGACTGAGCAACATTGGTTCGTTGTTGAGAAGATACTACTATTTTTAGATATTTTTTATGACGCCACTGTTGCTTTGTCTGCTGTCTACTATCCAACATCTCTTGTTATTGTGCATAGTATTTTACAGATTGCTACTCAATTGAAAATATATGAAAACGACTCAGTTTTACGCGACGCTATTGTTGCTATGAAAAGTAAATAACTCAAATATTATTGAAAAAAATCCCTTTTCCTATATGTATTTGCATTTATTTTAGATCCTAGAGGTAAAATTAGAGCATTTGCTAATGTTCTTGATCATCTTAGTAATGCTACAGGGCTATAATATTCTAACTATTTCGCAGAAGTTCGTTCTCGGTTACACGAGGTTTACCAATGGTATGAAAATAAGTTACAGGAAGTCTGCCTGCAACGACCTCTAGTAGCCCCTACCCCAAGTAGCAAGATAAATATGTGGGGCAAGATCTTCGGTGGCTCTTCCTCCAGATCTTCTTCTACAACGGCACATTCTCAACAAAGTCCAAGACCAACCTCTCATCCAAGGAGTAGAGAACTATCTGCCTTTCTGGATAGCGATACGGTAGATTTCAACTCAGAAAATTTTGCACTAGTGGCATGAGCATACGTTAGCATATCTCGTGCTATCCATACTTGCACGTTATGTGTTAACTGTTCCTGTCTCGACGGTTTCCCCCGAGTCTGCTTTCAGTCTTTTGGAAGAATATTGGAGGAGAGAGGAACACGTCTCACAAGTGAGATAGTGGAGATACTTCTAACTATAAAGGGCTGGAAACAAGCTGATTCACGAATACAACATTCTGTGGAAAATCTAGAGTTGTCGGAGGTGTTCGAAAATCTGTACCTAAACAACGACACGTAGAACAAGGATGTATGTAGAGCTATAGGCTGTACTATTTTTCCTTTGCCAAGGTTTTCTCATGTTTAGCTTTTACTTGGCAAAGGTTTCAAGGAGGCAGCCATTTGAACATTAATAAAGCTCTTTATTACATTTTTCAATATGCTTGTCTCATTTTTTATAATTTCCATATCTATTTCTAAATTATACACATTTTTCTGATTTTTTAAGTATGTTTTTGGATTTTTTTCCCCTGATTTTTTTTAAGTTTTCGAGTCTAACAGGCTAAGTGGGCTGCAACAGGTCCATCGGGCTAAATGGGCTTGAGCCAACCCAACATGGCATGACAGGCCATCAGGTCATGTCTGGGCCATCTCCCTGACACGGCACAACCCATCTATTAGTCGGCCTACGATAGGCCATGCCGAGTGGGCCGTGCCGTGCCGTGCCGGGCCGGGCCGTCCATCTGGCCACCACTAACCGAAATAGATGTACAGAGATTGGGATCCACTGCATCAAAGGATTTAGAGGCTCTACAGTAGATAGCATTACGAGCGATTTTCACCATTCAATTAAAAATTAAAGGTCAAAATCAACAGCTACAGTGTTTTTGCTGGCCGTGCCCAAGACACTCGGCAGGCTCCTCCTGTGTGAAGTGTGTACACCCGGGAACAATCACTCGGCAGCCCTGAAGCTACTTTCACGATCGAAGAAAGTAGACAACGATATCATGTCTGAGTAAATCTTCCACCGTACAAGTCAACGCAAAATAAAAAGGAGCAGAAGCATATGCTACATTCAGATCCATCCTATTTGTCCGCAGGTGCATTGCTTCAAGCTCTTTCCAGCATGCTGCTTTTTCTATGGTTCGAAAGACAGCAAGAAACATGTGTCAGTACTGAGATAAACCGATGGTTCGAGAACATTGTTCGTGATGTAAACACGGCACACAAAAATGTTTTACTTCTTCTATGGTGACAATTAACTTGAGCCTGAGTGCTACTCAGCTCAAACTAAAACCACAAGAATTGAACCGAATTTCCCAAGGTGTTGGTGTACATTTATGCTTGCTGATGAATTGAATAAGGCAATAGATACGACCGACTCTAGATCGATATATAACAACGAATCAAAGAAGTGACCACAATATGTAGTTACATACCTGATTATCCTTACTTGGTGCATCTTCCTTGTTAATAACAAGACCAAGAAAAGCAACACCAGCAGCAACATGCCATAACAAATAAATAAAGGCAAAATCTAATAGCGCGAGCTCTCGATTTGGTCTTAACGAGTGCTCACTTCCGCACGGCGGCGTGCTTCTTCTTCGGCGACGGCGGGCGATCGGCAAATGTTAGAATTAGGGTTCACCGGGAGTTATGGAGGGGCTCACCGTGCCCCCGGCGCTGTAGAGGGAGGGATGGGAGGTGGCGACAACGGTGCGGTGGTGGCACCGCTGGCCACGGGTTCGGAGGAGGGTGGTGGGCGGTGGCGCGCGGCGGGTGGCACGATGGCAGTAGTGGAGGATTTAGGTTGGGAGAAGCATGTGGCGGCTGCGGGCGGGAAGTGTTGGTAGTGCGGCGAGGCGCCGCCGACCGCGGGAGGTGGCGACGGAAGCACGGCGGGCAGCGGAGGCATTGGTAATGGCGCTCGAAGCCACAGGGGAGCGCGAGCCGACAGGGCGGGGGCGGCGGCCAAGGGGTAGGCAGGACGGAGAGGGAAGAGATGAAACGTCAGGATGGTCGCCCGATAATGCTATCGGGCGACTGTGCACTATGTAGACTTGATACAGATCAATGTGTAGTCGATATGTTATGTGGCCCAATCTTTCACGGTAGTTGAGTTTCAATCTTGATCGAAGGAAAACTCTAGCTCTTTCGGCCGAAACAAATCACAAGAAGATAGCAATCGGTTGGCGCTGAATCAATCAAAGAGAGAAATAAAACCAACGACGAGAACACCACCAAACTGTGCATCTTGTACACGAATTGATGAGTTGATCCACATGAGATCATGGGGATTAGATGGATGAAGCTCCTCTAATCCTTGTGCCAAAATCAAGGAAATCCTAGCTCGGTTCTCCTCTCCCTCACGGCAAAACCATATGCGCCACAAAAACATGATTTTTTTTTGTTTATTCCACAACTTCAAACTTACTTACAATGGGGGTTTACCCTTGAATATATAGGATTGGTGAACAGTACACACGCATGAACAGTAATCCAAGTTGGCGAACAGTGCGCTCGTGAACAGTATCCGAAATCAACTCCTATTGCAAACTCCTACTTTAATTCGAAATTTAAACTACTCTAATTGCTGAAAATGAATTAAACTATCCTATTACAAGCAATTTTGGAATTAATTTCTCTTTTAAAGAAAGATCCGAATTGGAATTGATCCTATCCAAATCCATTTCAGATTCTTAGGTCGAAAATGCATTGATTTCGGATTTGAGTTTGAATTTGGCTCCTTTGTCTTGCCTGGGCCGAATTCTCTTGCAAACTTTCCTCCATGCAAAGCTCTCGGTCCTTGTGTCACATACTTTTCATGTCCATGAGCTTGTCTAGGGTTTTCTCCTCCTCTACTAACTTCTCTTGGACTAGGGCTTCCCTCATGCACCGCATGTCTTTCACCATGACTAGTGCTTGGCTTATGCACCAAAAGTTTCCCATGCATACTCAAGCTCCTCCTTCGGTCTACCTCCCTCTCCTCCCTCTTGGTCGAATCTAGTTCTTGTTTCTTTCCCCTTTGATACAAAATAGGCTCAAGTTGAGGTTTAGCATAAACTTGCAATCTAGAGATATTTACCACCGTAGTAAATGTGCCTAGGGCCTCATCAAGACTCGTCCATAAATAAATGCATTCTGGGGCTTGCTTTCCTCAATAAGGCTGAACATTCAACAAAACTCAACATCTGAGGACACACTAGCGATAATATTAGGAGCATATATAAATGAAGTAGGATTTTTTTTCTTACATTTTAACTCCTCCAGATATAACACTTCTTTTTTCAACAATATGGTCCATTCCACTAACCTTCTCGATTAATGCATTCACCTACACATAACCGAAATAGTTGATTGTTCAAATGTCACTTTCAAGCCCTGACAATGTCACATGCACACTAAGTAGGGTCAGCCACAAGCCAAGGCTCACGTAGGGATGGCAATCTTGCCCGATTACCCGTGAACCCGTGGTAAAAATTATAATAGAGGTGGATATGTTCATCTCTTAGGACACGTGTGTATATTCGTGGGGGAAAAAGTTTGCCCGACAGGCAAACACGCACGGATATGGGGGAGCTCCATCCGTGCCCATTCTACCTGATTACCCGTCAATGGGGACTGGCAGGTGGGCCATGTCTAAAAACCCTATATACCTCCCACCCACACTGATGTGGCCATGACCAATCACTTCTACTTTAGTTCTTGTTGATTTATTGCAATTCAATCATATTATCAAGCTCGTTACTACGCTACAAAAATCGTGTTACTGCACGAAAGATGTAGTGTTACTACACCACCGTCAGAGTGTTACTGCACGAAAGACATCTTGTTACTATACTACCGCAGGAGTGTCACTGTACGAAAGACATTGTGTTACTACAAGACCGCAAGAGTGTTACGTCCTATTTATTTCCAGTTTTAAGTGTTATGTCATTTGTGGTTGTGTTTGTACTCTTGTTTAATTCCAATTTCAAGTGTTTAACTATGTCTTAATTCCAGTTTTAAGCGGTTGTTTAGTTTGAGTTTTAAGTGATTGTGGCTATATTTAAATTGTTTGTCTATTTTATCTCTGTATTCTTGTTGTGATCTCTTTTGAAACAAGTGGTGGTGAGCATATGGACATGCCTGCGGGCGACGGGATTGGGCGAGGATTTCTGCCTGTCACGAGTGGCGGGCACAGTCGCGGGTATAGATTTTCTGGCGGGCAGGGTACAGGGGAGCTCCACCTGGCCTCATTGCGCTCGATTGCCATCCCAAGGCTCTAGGAAGAGAGAATGTCACATAGGCAGAGTAACTATATAGGCCAAATTAGCCATGCAAGAAGTTGGATGTTGAAGTTATAGCATAGTCTAGCGTTGTGGCACTTTGTCTTGCCAGTTGATTAGCATAGTTTGATTTTCACCAACCACGGGTCATGTGTGTTATTTATGTGGATTTTCCATTTTGATTGTCTGGAATTAGAGCCCGGAACTATACTAGCCACTTGTCCCCACCTCAGAAAAAAAAACGTGGCTGTGGAAAGGAAAGGGCCATGAAAGTATACCGCAGGGGTGAAGCAATATGTGGACAGAACCTTGGCTTGGAGGGGGACGATGAAATCGGATCAAGGACTTTCTCTTCGCACCCCACCAACTCCTAGCAAATTCAGTACCATCAGCACCAACACCCAAAAAGACAAAAATTAATTCACATCCATATCTTACTTATGTCATATCATTCATCTATAATAGTATAATACAAACAGGCAGACAGATTGTGTGTGTTGCATCGTTCTCATGCATGTCAAACGTACTGAAAGAAAGCACTGATCGTGATCGATACCACCCTGAATTCTTTAAACACAAAGCAATCAGCTTCAGTGGTGGAGCCAGGATTTAGGCATACCGGAGGCCAGACACACAATCAAGCATTTGCATATATGTTTGGCTAGCTACACAAAAGGAAATTACATATCTATTAACTAAAATTTAGCTCTACTACAACCAAGCAGATCATACTAAGTTAATGATTTTGTCAAAACTAAAGTTTGCCGCGATTTCATTTTCAAAACCAGTATCTCGAGTCTTGTTTGAGAACCCTTTAGTTAGAACTAAACTTTGTCAATTTTTACCAGGACATAGCAGTATGGCGACACATTGAGACAATTTTTCCTTCTGGTGGTAGAGTAGCTTAATTCAATTTTTTGTGATTCCACGAATTGAGATAGGAAAGGGGAGTTTATGAATGCTAGTAGCTGGAACTTTATCAAGACTGGCCTCACTCTTCTTCTTAAAATCAAATATACATAATTTATGTTGCGTGTTCTCTTTTTCCGCGAGTAGCCGGAACTTTGTGCTCCTCCTTAATCGGTAGTTCTATATCCAAATTAACATTTTTACCACTAAATTCTCTTATTATATATTCGTAAAAAGTTGTAAAAGTACAATATTATGTAAGCATTTTTCATGACAAGTTCACTCATCATTTTCATGCATCCAAATCATACATTTTAAATAATATATCTGATCAAAATTAATAAAGGTTGGCTGCACTCATTCTAGGGTGTTATCGTCTGTGGGTGGAGGGAGTACACGCTACCAGCCCCCTTCTCTCCGCCCTTGCCTGGAATTTTTTTCTGAGGTGTCGGCACAACGCAGGGAGGGACGCAAGACCGCGGCACGCGGTCGTTCCCGACACACGCTGCTGAGAGGGCACGGCGGACGGCCGACGAGCAGAGGAGGGACGACATCGATCCCTCCACTGAGAGGGCGTGGGCGTGTGGCTAGCTAGGGTTGTGAGTCGTGGAATAAAAAAAAAACTATCCCATGTTCCCTGGCGAGTCGCTGGCTAGGGTTTTGCATCAGCCGGCAAGTTCGAACTTCTAGGGTACGTTTGGATCTCTTGCTACTCTAAGCTATAGCCTAAATCAGCGAGCTAGATCATATCAGCTAAGCTACGCTTGCTCTTGCCCCATGTTTGGTTGCCTAGCTCCTATAGGCATTGTTTGGTTTAGTGCAAAGAACAGCTAGCCTAGCTTTTGGAGGCAAGATCCCTGCAGCAGCCTATTTGGTTGGTTTTAGTTGTCGTTTCGAAGAGAAGTTGCAAAGCGATTTTTACCGCCTGGGTTTCTTGCCGACGAGGGAGAGCCAATTCGGCTCTCCCCACTGAGCGAGGATTTTCTGGCCCTTCAAGGCAAATTTGCCCATAAAAGCTAGGCTTTTGTACTGATTCCAAATGTATGGCCTTGCCAAGCTAGGCTAGAAAATTTCTAGTCTGAGATCTCTAGTCTCTATATAACTGGTACAATTACGGAGTCGTTCCATGCAAACTACTTTATGTTAACCTGATTGACATATAAAAAAAACTAGTTGCTAAATAACAGTCAACTAAAAATTTTGTGATCATTAGCGAATTTCTCATCATTCCATTTTGGTTCTAGATTTGTGCGCCGCCTCTCCACATTCATCTCCGGCGGTGGCGTCTTCACTGGTGGTAGCACTGTTAGAGTTCGGGTTCATCGGGTCCCTGACCTTATAATTAGGGTGGACGGCAGAGGCACCGTTGGCCATGGGCACGGAAGAGGGCGGTGGAGGTCGGCAGTTACAGAATGCTCCATGTTAATTAGAAATGGTGCAGAAACCTATCGGGGCCGGAATTTACATCCAGACCTTCTGTGTATACTGAGCTAGTCACATGATCACTAACTAGCTCACACAGTACAACATCAATGAATATCACATCCACACATACGCTTGTGTAACATCCCTAAACATGGGTTTGTGTTTCAAATGTATAAAAATGTGAAATTTTAAATCTTTTGATGCATCTTGTTGTCATTTGATTTCTCTGGATTTTCACTGAAAGGTTTTGTGGATTTTAAAACCTAAAGCATCAATTTTGGAAATACAAACCTAAAGGTAAATAAAACAAAGTGAAATGAAAGTGATAATAAAATCCAAACTTGTTATAAATATACTGAATATAAAATGGGAAATTTAATCCAAGCATGTTTTGGAAATTCTCCTCAAGTTAAATAATAAAAGGTAAATGCAAACTAAAACTTGAAATAATTTTAGGGAAAATTAAATGACAGATAAAACCCTATAAATTTTATACAATGATCTTCTCTGTGCCCTCAGCCTCCCTTAAAATTTTCATAATTTTTGGAGTTAAACTTCTTTATCTAAAAATTCCTTAAACCCTCTCAGCCTATTTACAAAAATCAGAAAACTTAATCTCTTTTCCCTCTCTCTTTGACTTGTGGGCCCCAACCGTAGGCCTTCTTCTCCATGCGGCCAGTGCACGGTGCGGTTTCGCCAGCGCAACGCCATGGCGCTCTCCACCCACTCCGCTTGCACCATCTTCGCCCACGGTTTCGCCAACACCCCCAGTTTGCCTCGCTCTCTCGGCCACTTTGCCGCGCATTAACTGCCCTGTCGCTCACCCATCACCTCGCCCTCGCTCGTGCTCTCGTCAGCGCGTCAACGCCCATGCGGGTGCTCTCTCTTGCGAGCTCTCCATCCATCGCCTTTATAAGGCCGCTCAGAGCCTCCCTAGATCTTCCTTTGCCTCCCTAAACCACTCCCCTTCCTTCTCCTTTCTTCCTTCAAGCCCGAGTGCAATTAGAGCTCAAGCTACCATTTCCAGCCGACACGTCGTTGCAACGATCCAGCCGACACAGTGGTTTCCTTCCACTTCTCCTCACGTCACCTTGTGTTCCAGGGCACGAGAATTATTGCCCCTCATCTGATTTTAGTTTTCATTAGCAGGAATCGTCGGATTTTGGTTTTCCTCATCTCCAGCCGAAAACGTCCTCCTTCATCCCCATCTTCGGTCTGGTGAGACCTAGGCAAATTACTGGCGTCAGGAACATCGCGTGGACGTTCTAGAGCCTCCCCAAGCCTTCCCAAGCTTCATCGTCCTCCAGGGCAAGCTCCCCACATTGACCACTCCGTCGCCGCCTCAGACATCATTGCCGGCCAACTACCGTACCCCTCCGACCTCCCTCATCGTTCCAACGAGTTCCCTGTGCCTTGTAAGTACTCATGCACTCACGCTTTAGCTCAAAGCATCGCCGTGTGGTTGTTTCCATTTTGGCCGAACACTTCCGCCGCCAATCCTCGCCACGCCGCCACCTTAGGCCGTCGTGGACCTCACCACCGGTACCAGTAGAATCGCCTTGGCATAGGGAACCCATTTTTGCCCTTAGCCGACGCTGCCATCATGCCCTCTACCATCGGCAATAAGCGTGAGCCGAGAGCTCCCCAGAGCGTCTCTGTTCTATCTGAAAACGGACAACAGCTGTAGCATCATCATTTGAGCAAATCACGGTCGTTAGGTTAATCATTGCTTTAATGTCTGGTTTAAATGTCGTGTCTCAATGACTCGTGGGCCTGTGAACAGAAATTGAGGTGAGTTAATAATCTGATTTTTCCTTTAAGTCACTAACATGCGGGCCGATGGATTACGTGCGCAATGTGCACCTAGTAGACCCATGCACTATGCATGTGGACCTTTGGTCCATGCACTATTCGTATGAGTCAAGTCAATGACACGTGGGCCCGTGGCCATTTGATCAGGTCAACGTTGACCAGGTCAATGATGACCACGATCCCACTGGTCAGTGACCGTGGCTAGCTCAAGCTGCGTATAGAAATTATTTAATGCGATTAGAAATTCCGAAATGAATTATTTTTGCATTGGAAATAGGTTTAAACTTCAAAAATTCATAAGTAATTCATTGTAACTCCAAATGAGATGAATCCAATTTTGTTGTTCATAAATTTTATTCTCTATCAGACCATGTAGTTTTTGTCTCCAGCATTATCCTGGAAATTTTCACGAAATGATTTAATTTCAGTCTACAGTAACCGAAGGCGATTTTTCAGCATTTTCTCTCCTGGCATAAATTGTTTAGGCTATAACTCTTACATATGAACTCCTTTTTGATTGATTATTCTTGCTAAATTCATCTAAAATCATAATTTTGGATGAAATTGAATTTTTGGTTAATTTCGGCGTTATTCGTTCTTCTTGTTCGCTCGATAGATTTCGAAGTGTTAGACCATGTGGCTAGGTCTAGTACATTTTAGTTGATGAATAATTGACAATGTTGGGTACTATTGTTATTTGAGGCATGTGGTGTGTATGGACTTATGTCGGTCAAGTTGGGAAGAACTTGTGCTGGAAAAATATATTATTTTGGTCTTTGCATGTGCAGGGTAACTCAGAGGCGATCGTGGTCTACGGCGGTGACTAGGAGATGGCTTGGTGCAAAGTCATGGTCCAGAGGGTCGAGGATGCTGAAGGACATGGTCGGGCTCGAGTTGGGGTGCGTGGAGATCAAAGATGGATGATGCGTGTTGTAGCTACAGAGGTACGGTCCGGAGGCTACGACATGTGACAATTTTGGGGTCTCCAAAATTGGTTTTGTAATCTGGTGTAAAAGCCCCCGTATTGGGCCCTAGGACTATTGAGCCGTACGAGGGATTTAGGTGCTAACGTGGGTTGGCATTAGGGTTCTCGGCCGAATGGAACAGATATCACGAGGTGTTTCTGGCGACTGGGATATAAAAGAGAAGGCGCTTGCAATGTGAATAGATGAGGGGATGGTGGCGGCTGTTATGTGCTAGGCTACCGTGGTTCATTGGCTTTGGTGCTTGTATAGCTGCTGCCTGCTGCATGTGTAGGGGAGATGTTTTGGTGATTGATGTTTTCCTGTTGGGTCATCAAGCAATAGATGTGGTAGCTTTTGTTGGCTGTGTTAATCAAGAAAGAGTTGGTGCTTTTGCATTACGTGAGGTGTTTTTGCATTGAGTTAATCTAGAAATTTGTGATGCTGGTTCATTGCTTTTACGGTGCAAGAATCAATCCATCACTATTTCTTCTACATGTGCATCTAGAGCCGTACCTTGATGTCCAATTGGGAGCAACCAAGATCGCCCGTGTACTGTGCGAGATGGGAAGTCAAGATCGCCACAAGGGCTGCGGCGGCTGTGGCTTTTTGGTTCGAGCGTGATCTCCAGAGAAGGCACGATTTTGTTTGTCGGCTGCTGGTGTTCTTGTCACCATAGGATGTTTGGTCGTGCAAGAGATTAGGTAGGTTTTTTTGCTGTAGCGACATTAAGTTGCGTGGTGCGGTCTACAGAAGACTGCTATGTGATTTCAAGCGTCAGCTTCGGAATTGCCAAATTAAATCTTGTTCAAATTCCGATCTTTCCAGCCTAGTACGAAAAATCTTCCACAATCATTCATCCCCCTCTGATTATCATTAACGATCCTACAAGTGGTATCAAAGCGGGTTGCTATGGGGTCAGAGAGGTATGTAAATCGTCCCCCCATGCTAGATGGTACTGATTTTGCTTTTTGGAAGTGTCGTATGCAAACTTATATTGAGGCTCAAGGTAATGATATTTGGAATAAGGTTTCTATACCTTATGAGGTTCCTGTTCCTGTTACTAATCTAAATAAAATAGATGTTGATTTAAAT
Organism: Phyllostachys edulis; assembly: GCA_036346405.1. Lineage (NCBI taxonomy): Eukaryota > Viridiplantae > Streptophyta > Magnoliopsida > Poales > Poaceae > Phyllostachys > Phyllostachys edulis. Next base: position 16,941,114 of record CM070547.1, read on the forward strand.
GTTCAAGCTTGTAACTTGTTGTTTCAAGGGATTTCTCGCAAAGAATTTGATCATGCAGCTCATATTAATTCTGCCCACTTAATATGGAAAACTCTTTGCGATTACAATGAATGAACCACTAAAATTAAGAAAGTGCGTAAAAATCTTTATCAAAAAGAATATTCTGATTTTGCTATGAAGCCTGGTGTCACAACTATCAATCAAACTATTGACCTAGATACTTTAACCATGGATGATCTTTTCTCTAGATTGAAAACCTATGAGATGGAAGCTTTGCCATCTAAGATTGATAAACCTTCATCTTTAGCACTTGTGACTAACCCCGTGCAGGCTGCTTCGTCGAGTTCTTTTCTTGTGTCTGCTTTGTCTTCTTTTTCAGAGGAACAGTTCGAACAGCTCCCTGAAGAGGATTTGGTGTTGATCTCCTCATGGGTATACAAGGCACTCAACAACATGAGGATGAGGAAGCGAGGTGGTGTGTCAAGTTCGATCAAGTGCTATGAGTGTGGGCAGCCAGGTCACATTAAGATGGAGTGTCCCAAGCTCAAGGGGAAGGTGATCAAGGAAGACAAGAATTATCATCGTCGGTCATCTAAGAACAACAACACCAAGGGTGACAATTTTCGTCAGAAATTAGCTGAAAAGTTTCTTTTGGCTATCGAGCATCTTGATCTGAGTGATGTGGAATATGAGAGTTGCGACGACGATGACCACGACAATGATGATGCTAAAGGTAAGAAGAATAACAATGACGACTTCACAGGCATGTGCTTCATGGCAAGAAACGACAACGACGACGACGATGACAGTGATCCCGATGAGGTAAGACCATCATACGATGAGCTTAAAAATGGTTTGATTAAATTTGCTATTAAATTGAAACAGACAAAAAAGAAACTGAAAGAAAATAATTGTCTCGTTGAAAGCTTAACTTCTGAAATTGATAGACTTAGAGCTTCTATTCCTGATGATGAATCTTGTGAGTCTTGTTAAGTTTTACACTCTGAGTTGGAGACTGCTAGAACAATTAATGCATCAACCTTGGTTCAATTTAGGGATGTAACTGCTAAACTTCATGAACTAAGATTGGCACATGATTCTTGTGATGAAAAGTTAAAACTTGCAAATGATGAAATTGAAAAGCTCAAGTTTAGTTCTCCTACATGATTCTAGACAAGTCAAAACTAAGTGTCAAAAATACTGGTTTGGATTTAATATTGCTAATTATGCCAAGAATAATCCACCTAAGATAGTTAAGGTCATTGGAAGTGGGCTAATTGAAACAAAAAGTGAGCCTCATAAAACTGTGTTTAAATCTGCTTGTTTTGTGCAAAGCTCTTCTGCTAATGTTGTAGGTGCTAGCTCATCATCTCAAAGGAATTATAATTATGCTAAATTTCATTGCACCTATTGTGGTTGAGATGGGCACTTACATGAATTTTGCTTTAGGCGTGTTAAGAAAGAGAAAAGGAAAAGATTGAATGCCTTAAGACAAAAACGTGCAACCTCTTTTGTTGTCCCTAGAACTAATGTGAAAGCTAGGTTTTTAGAGGACTTTCATGATGGCTTTAAATCTATTTCACATATTGGTTTTGGATTAATTCACATAATTCACGTTCTGATCGCGCACGCACACGTGGTTCTGGTTCTAGTTTTGTTGCTATTCCTCCATATTGTGTATCTCAGTACTGGATTCCTAGATATTATTTGCAGAGTGAGTTGGGGGTGTGTCATCCAATGGGATTATTCTGAGAGAGAGCTTGTTGTTTAAAACTTCAAAAGCTTTGTTTATTATACTTGTCAAACAATTCATCAAGTCCAAGCCATTAAAATCAAATGAGGTGTAGAGCTCTCGTTATCATATTTACTAATGTGTTGTATAGCTTTGATCATGACTTGTTATAATTATTTTACCACATTTGAACAAAAGCATGACATGACGGTATAGTTTGACTAGATTGATTATACTTAGTACTTTGCGATGTTCATCGAAAAGGATTAGCTTGATTGTGAGTTTTATTTTAAATCCTGGCTATGAAGCTCGTTGTTTCTTATTGCAATCTTTTTATGTTCACTCAATTTGGCATGTTATTAAAAAAAATGAGAAAGCAACAATTGAAAAGATGTATGCTTCAAGCATGCCATACATACATACATACATACATACATACATACATACATACATATATACAAAAAAAATATGCTTCAAATGAAAAGAAGTAAAAAAGTTCTCCAATGAAAAGAAGTACGCTTCAAGCATGCCACCATTAAAAAGAAGTATGCTTCAAGCATGCTACCATTGAAAAGAAGTTTGCTACAAGCATGCCACGTGCTTAAGAATAGAATGTCGAGCAATAGGTTGTTACATGAGACTGCTAGCTCGTTTAGATTTAAAGTTTGCTTCACTTTTAGGCTTTAACTTTTCATTGTGGTATCTCTTTGTGCTCCTTATAATCGGTTTGGTCATTGTTGCGATGCATGTCATTAATTTAAATTGTTTAATCATTCTAAAGACTTGTTTTGACATTGCTATATGGTATATGTCTTTATATGATCAAGATAGCTCTACTATATAAAAAAAATGGCTTGGTTAATTTATTAAATCAATGCGAAGTGACTTGAATAATCTACAAAGCTTCTTGTTTTTACTCCCATTGCTCCTTTTTCTTAGATTTATTCTTTCTCTGAAGTTTTTGATGATTACATTGCCAAAGGGGGAGAAAAATAGGAGAAATTGAAAAAATTGGAGAAATTTACTATTTTGCTTCCCTTGTATTGAGGAAGAGTGTTTCAGCTCCTTGTGTTGAGGGGGGGGGGGGGGGTTCAGCTGTGGTTTGAAGTGTTTGCTTTGCAGCTTTGAAACTTTCTTTTCATAAATTTCTTTTCTTTCAAAATTCAACTCACAATTTTGAAGTATTGTCAATGTATTCATCATGGGGGAGATTGTTAGACCATGTGGCTAGGTCTAGTATATTTTAGTTGATGGATAATTGACAATATTGGTACTGATATTATTTGAGGCGTGTGGTGTGTGTGGACTTATGTCGATCAAGTTTGGAAGAACTTGTGCTAGAAAAATATGTTGTTTTGGTCTTTGCATATGCAGGGTAACTCGAAGGCGACCATGGTCTACGGCGGTGACCGGGAGATGGTTTGGTGTGAAGTCATGGTCCAGAGGGTCGAGGATGCTGGAGGAGGTGGTCGGGCTCGAGTTGGGGCGCATGAAGATCAAAGATGGATGATGCGTGTTGGAGCTACGGAGGTGCGGTCTGGAGACTACGACATGTGACAATTTTGGGGTGTCCAAAATTGGTTTAATAATCTAGTGTAAAAGTTGTAACGTCCCATTTTTGGATGAGTAAATAGTGCTTACTAATTCGGTTTTCCGCTGTATTTCAAATTAGCAAGTATTTTCGAAAATCTTCTCTCTTCGGGTAGCTCGAGTTTGTGTTTCAAACATTTCTGCAAACTCCTGATTTCAAATTCGAGTTTGATTTCATCTTTTTGGATTTTGGCCCATTCCTCTTTCTTCTTGGGCCTGGCCCATTTCCCCGGCCCAACCCTTCCCCAGCCTTTCCCTTTTCTTGGCCCACTTCGGCCCGGCGCCCACGCCTCTTGTCTTCTTCACCGAGCCGCCCCCTCTCTCTTTCTTCCTCAGCCGTGTGCACACCCGTGAGCTTCCCTTTTCTCTCAAGATGCCATCTCCTCTGGGCCTCATCAAGCGTCCGCCCTCTCCGTCAATAAGCACAAGGCCAGGCATGCCAGAGATGCTCGCGCCCTTCTTCCGCCACCACGCATGAGTGCCACCTACCGCTCCCTTGCCCCATCGCATCCGCGTGAGAGCACGCCCTCGCACTCGCTTTGCCGCGCGCGCGCGCTGGTGCTCTGCCAAGACGCCACCGACCAGTGCCTCTCACAGGCCGCATCGCCCCGCCGCCTTCTGCGCCAGAGCACGCCCGAGCACCCTTGGCTCCCTCTGCCTCGCATGCCACCTCCTGCTCCCTGACACCGCCGCCTGCGCCTGCTTCACCCGTCGCGTCCCATCCCTGACGCCCTGGCACGCTTGCCCGTCTCACCCATGACGCGACCCCCTTGGGACCGTGCACACCTCAGAGCCGCAACGGCTCTCCCCTCCTCCTTTTCGGCTACAAAGAGCCGTCAGCCCCCTTGCTCCTCCCCATGCTCACCCTCTTCTCGCTGGTAAGCCCCCAAGAAGAGCACCTGTAAACACCGGCGCGCTCCTCCCTTCGGCCTGACTGCCTCGTCACCGTTCTTCGCCCTGGTGAGCCCCCTCGCCACGCCGGCTCCGTCAGCATGTGCGTCGGCCCCCAAGGAACTCCTTCCCCCTCTCAATTTCTCTCTTGAACCGCAGGGCTCACCGGAACGCCTCTCGTCTCCGATTCCGGTCGGTTCAAGCTTCTCCGCCGCCATCTCCTCCTCGAAGTGCCTCGGCCCAATTGCCGGCACCTGGAGCACCCCCCTCAACATTCTCCACCTCCTCCAACCGCCGGCCAGAGCTCCCTGCCGCCCTAGGCCGTCGTCGCTGCAAGCCGCTCCGTGCCGCCCTGGCTCCCGTCGCCGGCCCACTCCAGTGCTCCTTCGCCTCCACGAGCTGCTCGGTGAGCTTCCCGACACCCGACAGCTTCAACCGCCGCCACTTCCCGCTCGGTGTTGCCCCAACAACGATGTCACCTCCCTTGGCCTCCTCCACTACTCGGTGGCCCGTTTTGTAGCTCCTCGCTGCCCCTCCAACCGCCGCTTGTCGTCGGCCAGCCCCACGGCCGTGCGCTCCCCTTGGCTTCCTCTGCTAGCTAAGCCTCCCTCCTCTGCTCTTGCGCACGCCGCTCTTAAGTCCCCCCCCCCTCTCACTCTGCATGGCAGGTGGGCATTTTCCCCTCAAAGCAGATGGAGGACCTGTTTTGTTAAGTTCCTTGGTTAATTGAAGATCATGCTAAATCTTTGGTTAGCTTCCCTTTGTCAAACCCTCTAAATTGAGTGATTGTTCAATTGGGAAAATGAATTTAAAGCTAATTGAGAATAATTATGTTGATCTCAATATCTTGCTCTAGAACTTGATCATTTATCTCGCAAATCCTATCAATCTTCCTTGGTCCAAATGTTAGCCATCACACCTTTATCCTCCAATCTAAAGTTATATTGTTAATTAAAATTAATCAATATATAAGATAAGCCCGGCAAATAGATCAAGTATCCTGTCTTTGTCCCAAAAATCTTGAAGACCCTTAAAATGGTAAGTTGTTATTTAAGGAAAAAAGAATCTTTTAAATCTTAAGTTCCTAATCCTTATCTTAATTATAACTCATGCATGGATATATACATTCTTGTGTAACCGGCAAATAAATTAAAGTAATTAACCAATATGCCCTTGCCATCTAATTTTAAAATGCAAACTTAAGTATAATGTCTTGCTAAAAGAATGATCTTACCCAATATCAATCATCCTTTTTGTTTATCTCTAAATCATCGGTGGTTTTTAAGAAATAATTAATGTATCAACAATTCGAGGCACAACTTTAATCAAGAACTCCGGTAACATTGGACTCCAAGTTTAACTCGACGAATTAAAATTTATGATCTTCCTATGATAAATCTCACACACTAATCTCTAATGTTTAACACTCCTCAAATAATGCTCAGTGTTCCTTCATGCTCACATCTATCCTAAATCTAACCCTACTCATGTGGCTTCCTTAAATGATATCCAATAATTAAAGAAACTCTTGAAATTAAAAGATCAAGCTATGTCTTTTCCTCGATTGGCAATATCTTGCCATCTTTCGAATCCGAAGTGAACCTCCCCGCAAATGTTCATTCGACCTTGATCCTCCCTTGTCCCCCCCCCCTCGGCAGAGTTTCTCCGCCATTTCCCTTCCGCTCAAATAGTCGTTTGGCTTTGTCAAACATTTCCCCATTCGCTAAATCTTCTCTCATAATCTTGATCATCGCAAATCTTATTCAAGCTCAATTGAAGTTATTTGGTCTTTTGAAGTTCTTTGGATTTGTTTGGTTTTCGATCGTTTATCGTGTAATTAGAAGTAGGAGTCTCGAAGAAACAACAACTCAAGCGGAATCAAGATTTGGATAAAGACACGGACCAAGAATTCAAGACCACTGACTGAGAAGGCTTTGAGTAAGATCAAGGCCACAGTAAATAGACCCAGGCGAGTCAATACTTTGATCATTTTGAGCCTACATTTTATGCAAATTATATTTATTTAAATTAGCAAAAATTGCATGCCTTAATTCTTTAATCAAATGTATGTTAAAGCTTAAGGTAGTTAAACACTCATTTGTTGATTAATTAATTAATATGCCATCCTTGACAATTTAAATCCCTTATTCCTTGTCACCTTAGTAAATATATGGTAATACTAGCTATAGGTTGTACTTAAGCGACATGCTAGACTTGCTTAAGTACCAGGGTATTAAAATACCTCAAACATCATTCTTCAAACATGAAATAATTTGGGCAGTCATTGGTGGTCCATTAACTGAAAGGAATGGAATAATTTGGTTTTACTCCTCAAAACCCTAATAATTGCTAATACCACATCTGGGCGGATGGAAAGGCGGTGGGTGCTCAAGGAGCACGAGAGTGGTTGGATTGTGGAAAGAACCGCCCGGATGGATTAAGGACTTAATCTTGTCACTACCTCCCGTGTTAAATAAGTACAACCACAAGTCTGCAAAGTACAACTTGGCTTAGTAAAATTATTAAACCCTGAATGTGTCTTACATGGTGGAGAAATGGAAACGCGCAAGCTTGGGTACATCCAGCTTGAATGGGTGAAGTTGCCAGTAGTTGTGGGTAGTCTAAAACTACACCCAACGCTAGGGTTACAATGATCCCACGCAACGTATGGGCGCAACCCCATATGGGTGAGATAACCGAAAGGGCAAGGTAGTTTGAAAGGTTACTGTGACGGTCGTCCAACTACATGACTACGGAATCATGTGGGGTAACGCTTATGACTATCTCTTGTGGGTACAGTGTACAACCTCTGCAGAGTCTAAACTGTTTAAATAGTCGTGCCTATGGTCAAAGGCGGACATGAAAATCTTAACTTGAGTTAATTCTATTTTAAAAAATTTGTGGGTGGTGTGGAAAATGTGGAAGGGCTCACCTAGCCCTGTGTTGGATTTTACCTGAGTCTTCGAGCTCAGCGATGGTAGTAATTGGAGGTAGCTCCAATTAAAAGATGCATGGTGTAGAGTTTCCGACGGATGGAACCTCTACTGATAATAAATATTGCATATTACTCTCTTTAATAAAATGCAATTTGTTAAAATGCTAAGTGATAGGACTTTGTAATTATGATTAATTGAAAATGTTGCTTTAGCAAATAAAAGAACCCGAGCCATCCTTGTTTGGCCTTGCATGTATATTATTGTATTGTGTGTTGCTTCCGTTGTCGCTTCTGCTACTTTTGTAATGTACTCAGTTTGGCCTGTTCGGCCCTTATTGTAAAACTTGACCCGATGCGGTCTATGTAAAGCTCTGATGTGTTAATTAATGAATGGTATGGTTTTATCTACGCTATGTATGAATTGATTCAGTGATGTATCTGTGAGTGCTATCTACTGATCCAGGGAATAGCACAGTGTTTTCACAAAGGATTTGGATTCTCAGAATCCGGGTCCGACAAAAACCCACATATTGGGCCCTAGGACTATTGGGCCGTACGTGGGATTTAGGTGCTAAAGTGGGTTGGCATTAGGGTTCTCGGTCAAACGAAACAGATATCACGAGGTGTTTCTGGCGGCTGGGATATAAAAGAGAAGGCACTTGCAACGTGAATAGATGAGGGCATGGCGGCGGCTGTTATGTGCTAGGCTGCCGTGGTTGATTGGCTTTGGTGCTTGTATAGCTGCTGCCCACTGCATGTGTAGGGGAGATTAGCCAGCTATGTTTTGGTGATTGATGTTTTCCTGTTGGGTCATCAAGCAATAGGTGTGGTAGCTTTTGCTGGTTGTGTTAATCAAGAAAGAGTTGGTGCTTTTGCATTACGTGAGGTGTTTTTGCATTGAGTTAATCTAGAAATTTGTGGTGCTGGTTCATTGCTTTTATGGTGCAAGAATCCATCCATCGCTATTTCTTCTACATGTGCATCTAGAGCCATACCTTGATGTCCAATTGGGAGCAACCAAGATCGCTCGTGTACTGTGCGAGATAGGAAGTCAAGATCTTCACAAGGGCTGCGGCGGCTATGGCTTTTTGGTTCGGGCGTGATCTCCAGAGAAGACACGGTTTTGTTTGTCGGCTGCTGGTGTTCTTGTCATCGTGGGATGTTTGGTCGTGCAAGAGATTAGGTAGGTTTTTTTTGCTGTAGTGACATTAAGTTGCATGGTGCGGTCTACAGAAGATTGTCATGTGATTTCGAGTGTTGGCTTCGGAATTGCCAAATTAAATCTTGTTCAAGTTTTGATCTTTCTAGCCTGGTACGAAAAATCTTCCATAATCATTCACCCCCCCCCCTGATTGTCATTAACAATCCTACACAGAGATTTGAGTGTCTACGAAAGTGATCCTCGTCAGCATCTGGACTATCCCCAGCAAGGCAAGTAGCCCCCTCATTTGATCATATAGATCCTACTATGTTCAACACTATTATCTTGTTTTGTAACTGTACGTATGCATGCTCTATTTGATGATCAATTTTTTCATTACAGGTAGTTAATCCTAGTAGTTATATGAGCTGTAGGTAAATTTTTATCCCTTACCACTGAGCTTAGGTTAATATTCCCACTGGTGAATTAGAGCCCGGTGGATGTTTGATAGTCATTTATACTGTATACGAATCAATGTCGCTTAGTAATGCTTAGTTTCGGTAGAATGAGGATCATCGTATAGCGATGGTCAGTATATCATCACCTTAATTACTTGGGTTAGGGTACTCATGTAAGTATTGTATTTGGAAAATTAAAATTGAAAATAAAAGGATTTGGACTTGGGCAAATGGTTGAATGGTGTGTTTATCGGATGTGTGGTTTGTGCCCAAGTCAACAAGGACCAAACATCTTGTGTCACTGATCCAAGCATTATAGCTTTCGTCCATATGAGGGTATATGGGACCCCTCTTGGCTTAGTACTTTGTTATGCAATAACTCTGAGCCGCAGGTGGTAGTTATTAGGGAGAAAAATATTTTGTTGTTAATGGAAATGTGCTAGTTGGGTTCTGGGTAGGTTCCTTCGCCTGAGGTGTATCGGTAGTTGCTGGGACTTAACCGGTGACTCTGTCACAACGTATGGATCCTCCGTGGGAGCCCCGTCTACACACATAAGGGTGGTTCACAGAGGTCTTCGCACCCATAGGGTGGCTCCTATTTAATGCATTCCATTGGAAAACATCTCGTAGGATTTAGCTCTGCCGACACACCTTAGAAAGTATGCTAAATAGCTTGGCAAAAGAGCGGTCTAGCGTGTGGATAAAGTTGTACACCCCTTCAGGGTATAATCTATTCGAATAGCCAAGTCCTTGGTTATGGACAAGCTTGGTTAGGTCGTGCAAGAGTTAGACTCTGCATTTTCGATAAAACTTGAAATCGGGTGGTACGGATGGACAATTCATGCTATTATTGTGGTGGCTATGGGCAGCCACTTCTAGGTTGTTATTTATGTCTCTAAATATTGTCTCGCTATTATTTAATCAAATAAAAATAGATTTAGTAAATTGCCTTGCAACTTATTACTCTATTGCAAAGAAAATGCCATTATGCTGAAAATTGCTTAGTGTAGTAGCCTTCCTTTGATACTTGAACGCATCTACTTTATTTTGCTATTGTAAGTCTTGCGAATACAATTTTGTACTCAACCAGATTGTCCACTTGCTATAGAGGAGGTTGACCCCTAAGGGGTTAGCCATTGTGAGATCGACTACGAACGGGACGACTAGCTCGGTGGTTTACCAGTCGGTTGCCTTGTGGGTAAGGGCAACCAGTTGGCCTTTTCTTCGCTGCCATCTTATAGCTTGTGTTTTCACTGCGAACTTGGTATTTTATTGTGCTATTTGACCTGTCGGCCCTATGTATGAAATCTGAACCTTGTATGTTTGTTGTGTTATAAACTATGAAGTTTTCGGTATCGTAATAACTTGTGTATTGCTTGATATTTCTGAAGGTGTATGTGTACCACTGTCCTGGGAGGTACATAATACACCGAGAGCGGAAAATTTCTCTTGTGATGCTAGGACCATTGGGAAGGTTAAGCATTACAAGTTAAATTTCCGGTGGGCTCTCACAGCTTGAGTACAAGAATACTTAATATTATATAAACAGACGCAAATAAGCCTTAAGGCCATGTTCTTACATAACGGGCCGATGGGCTGACGAGTCCAAAATAGGAAACAACAGCGGAAGATAAGTAAACCAAAAGGGCCTCCATGACATGTCACGGGCAATCGACTAGGGCTAGGACCTAGTTATCGTCGTCGTCTTCATTTCCAAAGCCGAACGCATAGAAATATCCATACACCGGGTCTTCAGTCTCGCGGTCTAAATCCATGTATTTGAGCAACGATGAATACAAAGGTACTCACCAAGCCCGTATACCAATTGCAAATATATAGATACTTGGCTTGCCAAAGGAGGGGTCTTATGATTACTTTAGCACAAAGCAAGTTTTGTTTTCCAATATCATATCATGGTTATTTTTCAAACCTATGGCCTAGCCATTTTAACTTAAAACCAAAGTGTCATTTGTAAGCAAGTTTTGTCATAAAGCAAGGTTCCATCCACCTATTGCTACTCATGAGGTTCTATCGACCTATCTTCATATATCAGGTACCATCTACCTAACTCTAGATATCAGGTTACATCCACCTAACTCTATATATGAGGTTCCATCCACCTACAATTATATTATTGCTACAACCATTTTTAAGTTAACATATTCTCATCTCATATTTTATCAAAACTAACCAAGTGTGGCCATTTGTACCACGCCCATGACTATGGGCACAACTATTCGAATAGATTATACAATCCGCAGAGGTTGTACAACTTTACTCACAAGATATGATCAACTTTTGATTTCCTGGATCAGTAGATAGCACACAGAGTTACATTGTTATGATCAACTTTGATTCCCTGGATCAGTAGATAGCACACACAGTTACATTGTTATGATCAACTTTTGATTCCCTGGATCAGTAGATAGCACACACAGTTATATTGTTGATTCAAACACATATCATGAAAATATAAAGCTATTGCATAATATTAAACAAAGCGTAAATAAACCTTACGGCTTTTGACTTGCAGAATAGTCGGACAGGCCAAATACTTTCAGATATCAGCAGTGGAAGTAGAATAAAAGTATAACATGTGGAACCCTCACGATATGCCCACTAGCAATCGATTGTAGGCTCGCAACCTAGTTCTTGGCCTTCTTGATCTTCAGTCTTGTCTAATGCTCATATTTGTCCTTGTAGCCTCCTTTTATGCTTACTGATTAAAAGAATATAAATAGCGAGCATGAGTACACAACCGTACTCGCGATCCAACACACAATGCAATTGTTATAGATGCAAGGCTAATCAAAGGGGAGGCTCATGGTTCTTTTATTTTGCACAAAGTCATTTATTGAAATAGACACAAGTTTTATAAACTGAGTTTTTGTTGTAAAGTACTAGTGGAGATTTCATCTCCTATATCATTGAGTGAGTCCATCCACTCAATGCTCAGGATATCCCGTATTTACCACTGGTCCTCGACCAGGCTTTCTCAACTCTCAGGGCTCCAACCCACCCTTTTCATTCCACACACACACAAATGGTTTTATGAAAAGGAAAGCTATATCAAGCAAGTTCTCAACACCGCTCTTGACCGTGAGCATGGCCATCTAGATAGTTTTCTTACTTTGCAGAATTTGTACACTTTACCTACAAGAGATATATCAACTTATACTGCTCCGACACACTTTCGTAGGTGTATGGCTAATGTTGATTATCACAAGGCCTTTACAATATTCCACCTCATTGCAACTTTGCACCGCTAGGTATCACCTCCTTCGGACTCTCCTGCTTGTCCCTGAGATGTCTCCCTTTTGCGTCTTGCAGTTCATGTGGCTTCGTTCTCCCTCGTCTATCCACCCACATCCACTAATGGCGAAGCCACGCTGAGACGAACAAATTAGTTAGCTAGGTCGTAGGTGTTACCAACTTGTGGTTGCACTATTTTACATAAGAGGTCATTACCAGATTCGGTCCTTAATTGACTCGAGTGGTACATCCACAAACCAATATTCTCTCGTGCACCTAACACCAGCCACTCTTTCTAGCCGCCCAAGCCAAAATCTGTTTTTCAGATTTTCTTTTGTTTTCAAAATAACCTTTAGTCCAACATATCAGCCCGGCCCCCAGCCTCGACTGCCCAATATCATTTTCAAAGGTTTTTAATGATGTCGGACAAATTACTGTCCGAATGATAATGTATCTAAGTAAGGCTAAGTATGACACTTAGATACAAACTTATTAACTAGTATGTTAACCATAAATTCTACGGTGTCAAGGATAATGTCCAAGTTCAAGGATTGAAAGTTTATACATAATTATTGTTAAGGCATTAACTATGGCCTAAACCAATGTAGTTGTATAAAACATAGCAATGCAATTACATAATTTAAAGCAATATAATTGGAAAAATTAGGTGCAATATGATCAAAGTATTGGCTCGCCTTGCTCAATATCCTGATAACCTCGGCTCGGTTCTTGCTCAGTATTCTGATAATAATCTCGCTCAATGTACTGATAATCATCATGTTCAATATTCTGGTAATCTTGATTCTGGCCTCGTCCTTGTTGGGATTGTTGTTCCTTCATGGCTTCAGAGTCTAATTACGTATAATATGATTGAACTCCAGAACGACTGAAAGTAACCAAATGAAATCCAAATACATTCTAACAAACGAAAACACTTCAAATAGAACTAATCATACTTACTGGTATTTTGAAAGCGAGGGGTACTTTAGATGAGACCTAAATATATACTCATCTAGAGTTGATGAAGGAAAAACTGAAGACGAATTGTGTTCAGAGGAGCTGATGAAGGAAATACTTTAGATGAAGTATAACCAAGGAGTTGATAAAGGAAATACTACAGACAAAATATATCCAAAGGAGTTGATGAAGGAAATACTACAGACAAAAGTAGATAAATCTAACAGGGAGAGAGAGAATGTTCACAAGAACATACCTCATTGGTTACCTAGATAGGGGAGATTACCTGGTTAGATAATACTCTCAGATCTGCTTTCGGATCATGGATCATCCGGTTACTGGGAACAGATATTGATGGATGATAGCTAGGGCTTAGGCGATGCCTGGGGAGTGAACTTCTATTATCCACTAGGGAAAAATGTGCGGGGTTTGCATAGGGTAGACATACGTCTCACTGACACATGAGACCTAGCTCATTTAATAGTTTATTTTATTATTTTATATTTATCAACAAATTCCATGAGCCTTAGCTGGAATTTCCAAGCATTAGCTAGACATTAGCCCTACAACTTGATCAGAGGCGTCTACTGGTTTGGATTCATCTACAAGGTGATCTACACTTGAGATTGACTCTAGACATCATGTTGTTAGGTCATGGCTTACAATCCTATGTTTATTTAATATGTTCATGCAGTCATCCGCTTATTCTCTGACAATTTTTAATTACAATGCGACCTACTGGTAATGCGCTATTTTATTAGTTAAAAACTAATCATTTCTACTAATCATGATTCATTCATCTTTACTAACATGACAATGGTTCAGGGTTTTCAGCTGTTCAATCATATGTGTATGCACGAGTCTAACAATGACTACATCCTCTAAGGTTCTAAGTGCTTGTGTGGATTACTCTCACTTTATTTGCTAATGGTTTGGGACCTTGTTAACTAAGCATTCTTAAACATAATACTATATCTGATATAAACCCTAATTGATATGATTTACAGATCATTAATCACAGTGTGTTATTATAACTAATGGCCTAGGGTTTACATGTTGATGAGACCACTAAACCGAACACGCCACTCATCTTTCAATCTCACTGCCAATGACAAATTACTGACATTTAACTATTTAAACTAATTATCTACAATTAACGACTAACAGTATATGGGTAGTTTTATATGCCTGTTAACAGCAACCTTACCAATTGGTTTTAGTTAATCAACTAGCTAACTGGAATGGTCTACTGCCATTGAGTATATTTAATAGACCTTGATTGCTACAGTCTGTTGATCATTTGATCAACTCTAACTATGTTGGATTTACACATCCAATGTAATGCTCCTGACTTGTGGTGAACCCCCTAATCAGTTGACTCATTCACTAATTATCATTGTTTGAGCACACTATCTACTATCTGAATCATCTATTAGCTAAGTAGCCTATTATCACATTCTAAATAGCTAACTAATATAGATGGCCTCCACTGTTATAGGTTCATTCATACATACAGAGAGGGACAAGCTATATTTTCATTAGACATCCATTGTCTACTTCTAATCTTTGTCTTGCCTCTATACATCTTCTACTAACATCTAGCTTTACACCTCAATTAGCATGAGTACAATAGAGAGAGATGTGAGGGGGCCCACCTATCATGCTTACCAACAGAGATCCAGAGAAGAAAGGGTGAACAGAGGAGGGCCGAACAGCTCAGGGCTAGGCTCAGCGCCGGCGGTTGGAAGGACGACGACAGCCAAGGGCGGCCAAAATGGGACTGTGGCGCTGAGGCGGTCCCGTGAGTAGTGGAGGCGCGGCCGAAGATGGCTGGGAGTAGCGAGGCGGCTGCATGCGACGGCCGGCCGTGGGAGGGAAGATGGGCCAGCGGCGCCGGAGCACATGGGCATAGAGGAGGCTAGGGAAACTACCGAGGTGGTTGGGTGGAGGAAAGGAGGTTCGAGGCGGGCCAGCGACGGGAGCCTACGGTGGCGCGTGGAGGGCGCCTTGGGGGTGACGCTCCGGTGGGTGAGAGCTCCAGTGGGAGGTGGTGGTAGATTGTGGGAGGTGAGGAGGTGCTCCCACCGCGAGGAATTTGGGGATGGCTTACTGGAGGAGGAACGGTGATGCATGTGGCGGTTTTGGCCGCCGGTGGAGAAGAAGATGGGGCGACGAGCTGCCGGTGGGGAATACTCCAATTGGTTGGGGGCCTTTGCTTGCAGGGTTGTGTGGCGCGATGTGACGCAGTCGTTTGGGGAAGGAGTTCACCATGGCGACGGGATTGGCGAGCGGGTGTGGCGCTCCTTTCGCTTTTTGGTGCACATCAGAGGGTGGGAGATGGCAAGGGGGTCAAAGGGCAGGCTACGAGCATCTATTTGTAGGCACAAGGGCGAAGAACGAAGAGGAGATGGAAATGCCCTCGCGAGAATGATCGGCGGTGACAAGACTTGGTTGGTAGGCAGCAGTGGTGGGCATAGAGCAATTCTGGCGGTGAATTGGAGCACAATGTGTGGGCAGAATGCTAGGGCTATAGCGACGTGGCGAGCACAAGTGAGCAGCATACTCGGCGAGTGACAGTAGTAGGAAGCGAGTGCCACAGGGCGGCGACGGAAGGAGTTGGCTCGGTCTCTGGAGAAAACAAAGGAAGAAAGTGAGAGAGAGAGAAGGAAGGACTGGTGAGGTGGTTCAGCGACATCAAATGACAGAACAGGTTAAGCACAGGGAATAGTGGACCAAGGGAAAAGAGCTGGCTGGCAAACATGGAAAAAGAAATTATGGTGATCGGCTAGATTCTGGTATTTTTGCTAAGATCATTTTTGTTGGTGATTGATATAATCTGACATTTGATAAATAATTCTAATTGGTCTTTTGAACTTTTTAGAGTATTTGGTTTTAAATTTTATGCTTTTGGCTTTTAGGGTTTACTTTAAGTCTCGTTTGATTTGGCAATTTCTGATATTAGGGTTTCTATTTCTAGGGTTTTATGGCTTACACCACTTGTGTCAGCAAAATAGAAAATGTTAGTCGAATAAGTCCAAAAAATGTCATCAAGGCAAATATGAAATAGCATGCAAAAAGTTTTTAAAATCCCGTATTTTTATATTCTAGCACTTTTGGGATGTTACAACAACCCACTCACCGAAGTCTCCATTATTTTATAAAACATTTTTCTGTTTCCAGTTGTAACTCACGTTACCACACTAACAACCATATCATGCCCCAAGTGATGTAATGACAATATTTGTATCATATTCAAATTAACAACTAGGCATCTCTAAGTGTAACCTTTAAACATGTTTAGCTAACCAAGGACTATCTTATTACGATAATTAGCCTAGGGTGACAAGGTAGACATAATGTCAACAATCAAGGAGGGGAATGGTAATTAACCAACATATGCAGTAACTAGGCATCAATATTTAACGTAGCCTTTCATAAATAATAATAATCATGCAAGTAATACTTTAAAGCAAAATAATTTGCATTTGAAAAGTAGATTCAATATGATCAATTATACGGACTTACCTTGCTCAACAGTGGATATCACTTGGTCTTGATCAACAGTGACAGCGGTGTCTGAAGCATCAAAGTCTACAATCACGAACATAACTGACGAGGATCTAATAATCCTCAATTAATTAAGCTATTTATCTCTAACGTTTATAGATAATAATTTATTTTATATAATATTCAAAGGTACCCCTGAATATTGACAATGAGGGAGATCATACACACCTAGTGGTCGTAAGCTATTTTACGACCACCCTATATGGTCATAAGTTCTTCTACGACCACCTACTGGTTGTAAGTCCTACTACAATCACCCTATATAGTCGTAAGTTCTTCTACGACCACCCATTAATCGTAAGTCCTACTACGATTACCTCATGGTCGTAAGTCTTACTACGACCATGTCATCTACGACCACCCTATAGTCAATAAAGCCTGCAGACATGTGGGCCCAATCGACTAGGGACATTTGTACGATGTGTTTAATACACGCAGTTGTTAATATGTGTTGTTATTCCTGAGATAACTGCACGTATTAAACCTTTGTTTTTGACATAACCACAAGGCGACGTGGAGAGATGCATCTCTGACAATAACTACCCTTAAACGTGTGCATTGCATCAAACGACAAGGTGTCTCTTGGCGTGAACAACTGCCACATCTTCATGCGCTATATAAGGAGTAAAGTCGGTGGACTGAGGAGAGAGGTGATCAAGCAACAAAATAGATAGGAGTCATTAGTCTTAGCCTTTGGTGACTTCTCTTCTGTAAATACAATCAATACAGCAAATACAGGAGTAGGGTTATTATTCTCTCAGGATAAGGCCTGAACCTGTATAAAATTCTCGTGTTCTTTTCTGTGTGGTTTTGCTTCAGGATAGCCCAATCGACTAGGGATAGTTGTACGCTGTGTTTAATACACACAATAGTTAATATGTGTCGTTATTCCTAAGATAACTGCACGTATTAAACATCTGTCTCTGACACAATCGCAAGGCGATATGGGAGGATGCGTCTCTGACAATAACTACCCTTAAACGTGTGCATTACATCAAACGACAAGGTGCCTCTTGGCATGAACAATTGCCACCCCTTCATGCGCTACATAAGGAGTAAAGTCGGTGGACTGAGGAAAAAGGTGATCAAGCAATAAAAGAGGGAAAAAATTGATATATGCCACTGCTTAGTTGATATCTTACAAAGGTGCCACTGAAAAGTTTTTTCTTCCAAATATGCCACTCCCTAGTGTAAAGTTTTGTACTAGGGAGTGGTATATTTGGAAGAAAAAACTTTTGAGTGGCACCTTTGTAAGACATCTTAGTCTTAGCCTTTGGTGATTTCTCCTCTATAAACCAAATTAATACAACAAACACAGGAGTAGGGTTATTATTATCTCAGGAGAAGGCCTGAACCTGTATAAAATTCTCGTATTCTTTTCTGTGTGGTTTTGCTCCAGGAGAGCCCTCGGCATTCATTCATAAGATTGATACTAAACCATCGACAATAACCAAATTCAAATAAATTCGAATGAACTCCAAAAATTATGATTTTGGTACTGATGGAAAGGTTTTGAATTTAGATGAATTTATAAACAACAATCAAGTCATTTGAATTTAAGATGAAGGAGAACGTGCTCTCCAAAGTTTGAGCTGAGAGGAAATTCCAGAAAATCTGAAATTCCTGACAAGTGGGTCCGGTCGGATTTTAATTTCCTTTGTCAATTATTTTTTTTGTTAAGAAAAGTCTTCTGAGGCTAACAGGTGGGGTCCATCTGGATTTTAATTTCTTTTCTCAAATTATTTTTATTAAGAAAAATCCTTTGCGGCTGACAGGTGGGGTCCAGTGGGATTTTAATTATTTTCCAAATTATTTTATTAAGAAAAATTGGATACAGGTGGGACCACAGTCGACATGGACTCAGTCCTCCCAATGGTTCACAGGGCCAGAGGGCCCACACGTTAGCGACTTTGGTCTACGAACAAGGTCCACATAGGGAGTTTTAAGTGGTGGGGCCCGCATGTCATAAACTCATACACTAATCTATCTATTAATTAAGTTTTCTAATTACCGAGGACCCACACATCATACTAACACAAACTAACGATTAAACACTAATTAACTATCGATTAAATTAGTCCTAATCTTCCAAGTGGGGCCCACTTGTCAGCGATTTCGATCGCCTTCTTCCTCCTAGAATAGAGGAGTGGTGTAGGGCAACCATGGCTAGCTCGGGCCAAGCTCAGTGCTGGCGAGGGAGGCTCCAGCGTCCACCCGCGACCCCCAAAATGGGATGCGAGGACCACGACGACTATAACGGTTGCGATGGTGCGGCAGAAGATGACATGAGGCTACGGTGCTATGACAAGGACTGCAACTTGAAGATTGGTTCACCAACTATGGGCTACCATGACACTAGGTATGCTCTCGATGCTTAAGAAGAAGAAGACTAACATTAGGGAGAGGAGGTCAAGGCGGCCACGATACGCAAGACAACGAAGGCAGAGGCTCACCTCAACGGTCGAAATCGACGAGTGAACGCCGGCAACTGGAGTTGAAGAAGACGGCTCACGCAACTGAATCCTTCTCCACTTGGTGTGGAGAAGAGGGGCAAAGCTGGGGAAAAAGTTGAGGAGGAGTGGACTAGGGTTTTGATGCACTCCGTGGGGGGCTTAAATAGAGGAGAGAAGGAAGAAAGGCATGGCATGGTGCGGGAATGGCACAGCGTCCGAGCGGAATGGCGGGTAACGGCACTGGTGTGGATGGGATGAGCTCATGGTGCGGTGTGAGAGGGTTATAGGCTCGAGGTGCAGGGCTCTGACGTGGCATGTTGCTCGCGCGACGCACGTGCTTACAGGCAGCAACGGTCAAGAGAGAGAGAGAGAGAGACGGCACAAGGAGGAAGAGAAATAGTGCCTCCTCCGTGCTGACAGGTGGGGCTGGGGTCCACTGGTGATCAGTGAGAGCGTGCGAGGGAGAGAGCTGGGCTGGCTGCTGCTTGCTGGGCTCGGCTCGCTCGCTAGCCAGCTGGGCTACGACGGGAGGGAAGGAAAGGAGGGGAAGGCGACGGCGCGGGTTGGCTGGGCTAGGCTGCGGGGAAGAGGAGGGAGAAAGAAAGGAGGCGGTGGCTGGGTCGGCTCGAAGGGGAGAGAGGGAAAGGGAAAGGTTTGACTTTTTATTTGCAAATCAAAAGCTAAATTGAATTTGAATTCAAACTTTGAAATGCTTTTGCAACAACTAGGTTTTAATTATTTTGTGTTTGCACACAAATAAATTTTAGGTTCTTGCTAAAACAATTTCTTTGAGACAAGGAAATTGTTTTAAATTCTAAATTGCAAGGCAAGGCTTTTGAAAAATTGAAATGCAACCAAAGTTTTTTTTTGGAAATTCATGAAAATTATGCACTTTTAAATTAGATCCAAAATTGGTCTGTTACAAAATCTTACTCCTCTGCATGACTACATCGACGGCATGCCCTTTTCTTAGGCTCGTGTCCTATTTCTATTCTATTTTCATGGCGAATCTAGTGCGACCACATTTCTGGTGGACATAAAATATTAGCCAGCTGACAATGACGCACGATCGTTGGAGTCTAATCTTTTCGGCCAAAACGTCATGGCATTCACACACCTGTAAACCGCAGAATCCATGCAAAACTACAACTAGTTTGAGGTGTATCTCCTTTTTTTCACCTCCCTTCTTCTCTTTCTTTAGCTTCTTTCTGCCTTCTCGGCCATCTCTTCGTTTCCGTCAACCTTGTTTCTCGCGTCCAAAACGGAGTTATTTCCTCAAACCCACCTCATTGATTATTGGGTATTCTCGAGAAGAAGAAAAAGCACAAGTGATTGTGAACACAAAGGTACGTTAATTTATTGGAGAATTGCCTCCACACTTTCATTGTCATTTTATCTTTTATCTTTTTTTTTAGTTCGATCCTCGGTGCCTTTATTGTTCTTGCATGCAGCCCATAAGAATCACTAAATTTATCGATTTTTCCTTTCTTTTTTGTTCGATGCTCATCAATGCGTTCCATGTCCTCGATCGAATGCAGCCCATGACGCGCATGGAGGAACCTACTTCTTGATCACATCCGAAAGGAATTGTTGATGCGACAAACCCACGAGCATTCCACGCCAATGTGTTCGATCTTATCATAAATTCATAATACGGGGGGTTGATTTCCGATCATGCACAAGCGCTCCAAATCTTGCGAGCCGTCGAGCAAGATGGACGAGCAAGGTGGCGGCGGCGGCAACAATGGCGCGACGTCCACCGACGACTTGGCGAGTGGCAAGGCGCCGTCGTCCTCGTCGGCGACAGCGCAGTGCTCCACGGTGTCGGTGTACCTCGCCAAGATCAACGGCGTCCCGCACCTCGTCACCGCCGTCTGGAACAAGAACCTCATCAACCAGTCCTTCACCATCTCCATCGACCGCCCCAACGCCTGCACCGCCGGTGGCGGAGGCGACGACGGGCCGCTCACCCACAAGGTGGAGCTGAAGCCGTGGCCGTTCTGGAGCAAGAAGGGCCTCAAGACCCTCGACGTCGACGGCGACCGCCTCGGCATCTTCTGGGACTTCCGGTCGGCCAAGTTCACGGCGAGCAGCCCGGAGCCGGACGGCGGCTACTACGTCGCGCTGGTGAGCCAGGAGGAGGTCGTCCTGCTTCTCGGTGACTGCAAGAAGGACGCGTACAAGCGAACCAAGTCCCGCCCGTCGCTGGAGGACGCCGTGCCGGTGTGCCGCCGGGAGAGCGTCTTCGGCAAGCGCACCTTCGCGGTGCGGGCGCGGCTCGACGCCGGGAGGAAAGACCACGAGATCGTCGTCGAGAGCTCGCTCGCCGGGCCCAGGGGGCCGGAGATGTCGATCACGGTGGACGGCTTCGCGCTGGTGCACGTCAAGAACCTACAGTGGAAGTTCCGGGGCAACGAGACGGTGCTCGTCGACCAGGCGCCGGTGCAGGTGCTCTGGGACGTGCACGATTGGATCTTCTCCGGCCCGGGCTCGCAGGCGGTGTTCATCTTCAAGCCCGGCGCCCCGCCCGAGGTCAGGGGGGACGACGACGGCGCCGGTGGAGGGGAGCACGGCAATGGCATTCAGGGCGAAGCGTCTGACTACAGCTTCTTTCTTCATGCATGGAGAACCGAGTGAGGCTGCATGCGGAATTTATCTTGTTCTTGTTTTGATGTATGACATTGATTCGTTTATATGACATTGATGTATTCAGCTGGGCGGGCAAGTGTGTAATTGAGGAATGTTTCACCTGAATCCGAACATCAGAAATGTACATTTCTGTGACTGATTATTAAATTCAAGCGGAAATGCTTAATTTGAACAGCCTAACTAGTCACTAGAACAAACAAGCCATGTATTTAATGCATCTGCTTGGCTAGACGCAACAATACATATCTCCATATAATACAACTGTACTATGTACAAAGCCAAACGAGCAAATTGCAGCCTCCGACAATGATAAATGTTCTTAGAAGTACAATGATGTTTAGTATCGTCACAGGGTAAATGAGAAATTGAGAATACCGTATGAAAATGAAAATTTTCAGGTAGTTTTGGGGCACACCAAACAAGATGTAACTGAGATGGTGAAATATGTGAGCATAGAAGGTTTCAGGTTCCCTATGCAATTGCAAAGCATTTCCAATTAAAACGGCGTACTTAAAAGTAAATTTCAGAATACCCTAGGTATTGGGACATTCATGGCACAAAACTATAGGTTTTGCAAAAAAAAATTCACAAAATCACATGTTTTGAGACACTTGGTTACACTTAACCAAATTTTATCCAAATCCCACCCGTCTGATATGTTGGGCCCATAAAGAAATCGACGTCGATCGCCGCCCAACTATAGTGGCCCCGCCTTCCTCCCGCCCAGCCTTGGTTGTGCTGCGAAGACCCGCTTGCGCATATGAACTGTGCGAGGGAGGTCATCGCTTCACGCCTTAAGGCTTGGCGCTCGGGTCTCCTCGCCACATCGTCAGGTGCAGTCGTGGCACCGAGCGAACACACAGCCTCCACATCCCTCTTCAACTACTAGCTCAAGACTTCTTTGTAGGCCCAACATGTCAGACAGGTGGGATATGAAGGGATATGGATGAAATTGGGTTAGAAGCAACCATGTGCCTTAAAGCCTGTGGTTTTGTGAATTTTTTTGCAAAACCTGTGGTTTTGTGTTACCGATGCCTCAATACATAGGGTTTTCTGAAACTTACTCTAAAAGTTATAACAGATACAACAAAGATAACCAAAAGATATCAGCATCACATTCATGGCAGCGGTGTCTACATTCCTTTCATTCAGTTCTGGTGCCACAGTATTCCATCAGGAAAGTTCTATAGTACCCAAAGAACAACTTATTCTTGAACAAATCACGACGTGATCGTAGCAACTAAATCTCTAGTTTCCTTCTCACTTTGGTTACCTGTCACAGCTGAACCATTTCCTCCATCAGTATAGAGATGCTGCAATCTCGAATGCCTGACGCCCTGACCATAGTAACAAAAACAGAAGGAGAGTGGGCAGTGTCCCGGAGATAATCCTTCACTCCATCACAGCAACACCACCAGCAGCCTTTATCTTGTCTATGATTGCTTCCGCTTCCTCCTTTGTGAGTGACTGCTTCAGAATGACTGGGGCCTTCTCCACTAGCTCCTTAGCCTCCTTCAGCCCCAAATCTGTAAATGTTCTGATCTCCTTAATAATCTTGATCTTCGCAGCAGCATCAAATTTCTCTAGCTTGACATCAAAGACTGTCTTCTCTGCTTTCTTCTCCTCAGCCTTGGCAGAGCCAGCCCCAGCACCGCCTTGAGGACCAAAACTGAACCCCTGGCCAGAAATTGCCTGTGGTGCTGGCTGGTTTAGTCTGAGAAGGAGAGCAGGAGCAATCTGTTTGATCTCCTGGGGAGGGAGGGCGGCAATGCGGTCAGCTAGATCCACAACTTTCTCTGATGGTGGTGGCATAGGTCCATATGGGTCATAGACTTCAGGATATTTGTATTTATTAGAACCCGTGTCTTTTCCAGCTTCGGTGCTGTACAGATAAGCCCAAACTACTGAAAGACGACTCGCGGATGATGGTCTTGAACAACATAGTCGCCTTGCTATGGTAGAGAGACTCATCCTACTGTCAGCTACGTAAGTTGCCACAAAATACAGCCAAGGGAGGAGAAGAAATGAAAGATTCTCTGCCCTGCACAAGAACACAAAAAATAATTGACACTAAATGGGACGCCGAGAAAATCTCCTGCATGCCTAAATTCTTTTTGAATCAATAAACAACCTCTAGTACACAAGAAGAGGCACATGCTCAATACTTCAAATAAGCGCAACTCAAAGAAAGTGGACAAGTCCAGGACTGCATGGTAGCCATCTTACAAGTTTATAAGCTAATGTTACAACGATTCAGAGAATGGAATATTGGATTTGCAACTAAATAGTAAATGCAACACATAACTCGTTGCCAGAAAAGATGGCTCTTTTCCCCGAATCCTTTCGCATTATCCACAAAAGCACATTACTCTAGGTTCTCCCAAACCCCAAAATCAAATGCCGCACTGCAATAGCCGAGGGAGAGCAAAACAAGTTCTTCTATTCGATGGGAGCTTGATCATTTGCCATGATCACTTGGCAAAGTACAAGAACTCCCTAAGCAGCAGGCCGTCTCCTAAATGACCTAAACTACAACCTCATCCGGTGCTAATAATCACATCGATCTCACAGACTCACACTCCAAGTTTCCATCGGTTAATCAGACAAAACATAGAGATTTCACAATGCGGACCTACAAGATTCACCAACTCGCCAGTCAGTCGCTACCCTAGCTCTCAGAAACAACAGCCATCAAAGAAGATCAAAGCTTTTCCAATATGATAGCCCCGTCCTGTTCACTCGCAACGAACGCGAGTAATTGTTCCTCCTCAAAACCAGCAGCCGAGACGCCGAAACTAGAAACTACCAGATCCCCAGCGCCGCAGCTAGGACTAATCGAAGGTTCGCTACAGTCAGATCGTCCCTTCCCGCGGTGCACTTCTCCAATATCCAGGCGCAAAGAAAAAACCCAGGCCGCAGCACTAGACGGCGTAGAGAGAGAGAGAGAGGGACGGAGTCGGGGTAACTTACCGCCGACGGCGAGTGGTCACGGGAAGGCGTCGGGGTCGCCGCCGCTAGGGATGATTCCCTTCTTCCCGTTGCGGTCTGCGTTGCGGCGGCGCGCGCTGGGCCCGGGGCTAGGTTAGTGGGTTACGGGGGTGCAGGTTCGACGACCGATCTGGGCCGTCCGTTCCAGCTTCGACGGGGATGGGCTCAGTCCAGTCCAGGCCCAATTGAAACTACCCTTCTTGTCTAAGGCTCACCCCAGCGATGACAAGGCAGTTGGATATAGAGGTGCTAAACGAGGGAACCGCTGCACCTGAACCGGTTCTCTAAACGTGTATCAATCATTTTGGTTTGGTGGATGATGACCAATGCGGTAATTTGGGATCACATAATGGTCAACATCAACATCATACCTTTATTTCAACACTCCATCGGCATTACAGCTGCTACTAAGATGAAACCAAGCTAAAATTGTTAAGAAACCAGGCCCAGACCGGTAGTCCTAGCCCACAATGAGCTCCGCATCCATCCAGTAGCCTATATAAAGGAAGGAAAATTCCAACCATTATACTACAGTTTTAAACAAGAGTACTAAAGATAAGCCAGAACTCTCATTATATCTCTGTGTTCAATCTGCTATTTTGTTCTTATGTTCTTGTATTGTTCTTACGATTCTGAGTTTGTCTACAAAGCAATCGCTCGGACTGAACTAGCCAGCGATGGTTCCTCAATACGTTATCAACACGATCGACTCACCTCAGATCGAAAGGTAACCGTCGTAGCACGGCGCTCATAGATCGAATCGTTTTTTCTAGATCGCTTTCAATTCTGCAATTGTTGCTTTCTAGATTATTTTATACTACGGTGCAAATCCGCTCTAATCTACCGCAAGCTGACTTAAAGTCGCTAGCATAATGCCGATCGGTAGATTGCACGAAAGAGTAGATGATGATTGCACTGTGGATTGCAAATCCGTTTTAATCTATCACGAGCCGACTTGAAGTCGTCGACCAAGCCGATCGGTGGATCGCATGAACAGTAATTGCTCATGAACAGTAAAAAGACTCGTGCACGGCGTCATCGCTCAAGACGGCCGCACCACCGCTAGGCCCAAAGCCGCCACCGACCGCAAAGATCATTACTTTGCCGAAGCCGGAAGAAGGTAGCGTCGGCTGGCACGTGTCACCACGCCGCTATTGGCCCCGCATGGCCACACTGCCATCGACCATGCATGGCCGCCTCGCCAATCCCGCACGATGCGCCTACACGCGGCATCGTGCTCCTCACCGACCATGCCCGCGACGGCCGCACTCTCCGCAGACGGTGCACACCGCCGCTACGCCAGCACGACATGAATAAAGGCGCCGACGCTAAAACGAGGTCAAGGCGTCCAATCGCGATCGGCCCAAAGCCGTCTTCCACGCCAACTTGAAGCCGTCGGCCGCCCGCTTGTAACCGTGCCCGGCCTTCCATGTGCCGCCTCCGCACAGGCGGCGCCACCACCCTCGCCTCGCCTGTAGCGCCTCCATGCTCACACACGGTCTTTGAGGAGCCCGCCGCCGCCAGAGACGGCCGGCGCCTCCATGCCCGCACGCGGTCCGGAGCCCGCCCGCCTCGCCCTAACGCCGCCGTGCCTCCACCCCACACGCGGTGCTAGGAGCCGCGCCGCACCTCCACCACCCATGCGCCGCCTCCGCCCGGGCGACGCCACCACCGCTGTCACCGCCACACCAGCCACCCATGCCCCAGGCGGTTTGTGCACCGCCGCCACATAGCATTGGAGCTAGGGAAACCCTAGCTCTCGGTTTTTAAGCAGCAGGACAGACCGGGTAGTGTCACGTGCCGAAGTGGGCCGACGGTGCGGGCCCGGGAAAGGCAAACTGGGCCGTGAGAAGCAGGCCTAGAAATCGGGCTGAAAAAAAGAGGAGGTCCGGTTGGAAAAAAAAGGGAGGGAAAAGAAAATCCCGATTTTGTAAACAAGCCCACGGAATTGCTGAAAATTGTGCGCAAATTTTTCTCAAAACTGAAATTTCTCGTTTTAACCCTTAGAAATTGCAGAATTCACCGAAAAGTCATTTTCTAGCAGAAAAGGGCCTCGAAAATTCAAATTTTGCATATTTTGAACTTTTGAAGCATGTTTAACTTTGTTATTATTATTTCTATGCAATTTATGTATTGTATTTACTGTTTTTGATTATCTGTGATTGTTTGTATTGCTTTTAATAACTGAAAATAGCAGTAAATCATGATAAATGCATAGAGAAATACGGGAACATTATAAGAATTTTTGCAACCATTTTATGCAAGTTACCAGTAGTAATCTTATGAACTCTTTGCATGAATATGGAAATGATTGGCAATACGAACCAGGAGTTCGAAGAGCTGACCCAGCATGGCCAGAATTACTTGACTTGGGCATCAGATGTCGAGATCGTACTTGGAACCAAGAAGCTCCATGCTGCTATTGGACTTGGCACCTCGAAGGATATCACTCCAACTGCTAAGGTAAATAATCAAGCACTTCATTTCCTCAGACACCATCTTTGCCTAACGCTCAAGAATGAGTATATGGCGGAGAAAAATGCACTAGCTTTATGAACCGCACTGAAGAAGCGGTTCGAGAAGCTCAAGTACACCATTCTTCCTCGGGCAGAGCAGGAATGGAATCGACTATGTTTTGCTGACTACAAGACTGTGGGGGAGTACAATTCTGCTTTGCACAGTATTTGTACCAGTCTTTAGCTCTATGGTAAGGTAATCACAGATGAGGAGAAGATTGAAAAAAGTCTTTCTACCTTTCACCCGAATGCGGTGCAATCCGTATGCAACTATCGTCAAGATGGCTACAAGGAGTGTACCGAACCGATTGACATCATGCAAGTTGCGGAAGCTCAAGATGATGTTCTAAGGAAGAACTACATCTCACAGCCGCCTAGTAGCAAAGTTGGCCATGAAGTTAATGCTAGCAGCTACAAGGTGAGGAAGTCTCAGTTAAAGGAAAGAGGCAAGAAGGGTAAGGTCATAGGTCGCAAGACCAAGCAGAATGCTCAAACCAAGAAGGGCGGGGAAAAGAAGCGTGATGAGAAGCCCTATGGTTAGTAGGACCAAAGTTGCTACAAATGTGGCACATGGGGACATTGGTCACGTGTTTGCCGTGAACCGCAGCACGTGATTGATGCCTTCAAGTCTAAGAAGAAGGGCAAATGATAGCATGAGGCACACCTCGCCATTGTAGGCACAGATGATCCACAGTCATTGGTTGCACCTATGGATGTGGACAGCCTACCAGCAGCCCCCATCACACCTTCTTTGGACATTGCAGTGGCCGCAACTATAGTTGCCGAAGAAGAGAAGATGGACATAGAGCAGATTCAGGCAGAAGTTTCTTCATACTTCGCTGATTTGATCTAGTGTATGCATTGCACTTAGATTTTTATAGTCATTTGCAGTTTATAGTTGTGATAGAACATTGAATAATGGTTGTAAGCTCTAGGAGAGCAAAGCATTAAAATTATTATCATGGGTCCTACAAGACTTTTTCCCGTATTAATAATAGCAAGTTATTTTC
The DNA here is from genome assembly GCA_036346405.1 of Phyllostachys edulis. Classification (NCBI taxonomy): domain Eukaryota; kingdom Viridiplantae; phylum Streptophyta; class Magnoliopsida; order Poales; family Poaceae; genus Phyllostachys; species Phyllostachys edulis. Next base: position 16,969,253 of record CM070547.1, read on the forward strand.
TGTTTTGGAGTATTTTATTTATGTGTGGATTGCTTCCTACCCCATATTAATAAATACTTTATATATTAGGATGCGTGAGGTGCCGTATGGAGGAAGTGTGCTTAGCAGACAGCGGCACAATGAATACCATCTTGAGAGAAATTTTTTCCAGTCGATCAACAAGAATACTGGTAGTCTTACGACAATCGCAGGCAGCGATACTTGTATAATAGGCTCAGGAAGAGCCACAATTATACTCCCGATGGGCACAACATTGGTCATTAAAGAAGCCTTATTGTATCCAGAATCGACTAGAACTCTCTTAAACTTTAAAGATATTCGCGCTAATGGTCTCCACGTAGAGACTGAAGAAGAGTATGGTAAGGAATACCTGCTCATTACAAAGAGTGAAGAAAATGGAAAAAGCGTATTAGAACGACTTCCTTCATATGAATTTGGACTATACTACATTAATATTAAGGCACCTGCAACCTATACTGTCCTGAAAACCACTTTTAGAAGCTCTGAACTTTTCTGTTTTCGGCATGATAGATTAGGCCACCCCGGTCTTAGGATGATGAGAAATATAATTACCAATTTCCAGGGATATAATATCAATGTAAATAATTTCTTGAATCAAGAAGATTTTGTGTGCCCCACATGTGCCACCGGGAAATTAATTATAGACCTTCTACTATGAAAGTGAAGGATGAAATCTCTGTATTACTGGACCGTATCCAGGGAGATATTTGTGGTCCCATACAACCCCTGTCAAGGACATTTAGGTACTTTATGGTGCTCATCGATGCTTCCTCAAAATGGTCGCATGTATGTTTATTGTCTACGAGAAACCACGCTTTTGCAAAGCTGATCTCGTAGATAATTAAAATTAAGAATAATTTCCCTGATCATCATGTGAAGTCCATCAAAATGGACAACGCTGGAGAATTTACTTTAAAGACATTTGATGATTATTGCATGGCAATGGTAATTACCGTTGAGCATTCTGTACCGCATGTCCACACCCAGAATGGACTAGCCGAGGCATTAATTTAAAAAAAAAATCATTGCTCGACCGCTTTTGCAGAATTGTAATTTACCAACTACATGTTGGGGACACGTAGTCCTACATGCAGCAACTCTCATCAATTTTAGACCATCATCATATAACATCCATTCACCTATGCAACTAGCGTACGGGTCAGCACCGAAAATTTCTCATCTTTGCAGGTTTGGTTGCAAGGTTTATGTACCTATACCACCACCGCAGCGAACTGCAATGGGACCTCTCTGAAAGTCTGGAATATACGTTGGTTATGAAACAACATCCATAATCAGGTATCTGGGCCCTATGACTGGAGATTTGCATACAGCCCGCTTCACTGATAGCATATTTTATGATGATAGTTTCCCATCATTAGGGGAGAAAATAGAGAAATCCATAATATAATTGATTTGCAAGCATTAGCGAATCAACTGCTTGACCACTTTAGTGATTTTAAGAACGTGACCAAGTTGCATGTGCTTGCACGCAATGCTCCGGAGATGGTTGAAATACCAAAGAAAATTGAAGGTATCCCTAATCCCGTCTAGAGGCCTCAAAATAAAAGGACAAGAATTCTGGCCTCTCGAATCCTAAGAAACCGGGGACGCCTGGCGAAAAAAGGATAAGAAGGACTTGACACGATCAATCATTGAAGTTCCCTAGAACCAGAAGGGGCGACAGTTGAGACCAAGGTAGTTAGAATCACGATCCTACTCTTAGAGTCTTACGATTCTACGAACCCACGACAGCCTGTCGATTTAAATCGCACTATCGATCCTACTCGTAGAGACTTAGGGTAATTTTTTTTAGAGGCCAGGCTTTGCTGATATTTTGTTTTAGAGCAAAATTTGTTGATATTAATTTCTGAGAATGAAACTATAAATAAACAAGGAGCATGCAAAATATTGTATTAGTGTGGTAATGCTAGTACAAATATCTATAGTATGGCATAAGCAATCTTGAGCTTGATAATGATAAGCTATTTTTATTCCCGGAGTATGTCTAGCTGCTTTTAAGGAATATGCAAGTGGTAAACCATATAATAATCATACACACTTATAGTATAGATGTTAAATATGTGTATTTTTACAATTCCGTAGAATCGCCGATTCTATGATTCGATACTACGATTTTGATCCTACCGAAGGCAAATCGATCCAACTTAGGATCTCGACTCTGACTACCTTGGTTGAGACCTGGTACCAGTATAGAATCTTCAGTAAAAAGCATACCAAATTTGAACATTCCCACGGAGGGAGACATCAACATAGATGTGTGCTCACACATCGAAGCTGAAAAACTAAAAGGATTTTCCCCCGCAATTGGAAGCAGCGGTGAGCGAGTAGAAGCATTAGAAGAATCGCCCCATGAAGAAATAACTATAAATTATGTGACCACAGGAGAATCTATGAATAGAACAACAACCAATATTGACATTTATTTTGCAAAGAAAATTGTCACAATCATCAATCCTGATCCAAAGCGTGCATCACTCGCTGAATGTAAGAAAAGATCAGATTGGGAAGATTGGAATAAGGCAATAGAAGCAGAATTATTATCTCTGAATAAAATAGAGGTGTTTGGGCCTGTAAGCCGCACGCCTCCCTATGTTTACCCCGTAGGGCATAAATGGGTATTTTTTCAAAAGAGAAATGAAAACAATGAAGTCGTAAGATATAAAAGAAGGCTTGCTATACAAGATTTCACTCAATGACCAAAAGTCGATTATGAAGAAGCCTATTCTCCGGTTATGGGTAGAACTACCTTTAGATATTTAATCTTAATGGCAGTAAACTTGAATTTAGAAATGAAATTGATGGATGTGGTAACTACATACCTTTATGGAAACTTGGATTCAGACATTTATATAAAGGTACCTGAAGGTATCCCTGTCCCGAACTAAGACAGAGCAAATAGAAATCTATACAATGTGCAACTCAGAAACTCAGTGTATGGACTGAAGCAATTAGGCAGAATATGGTATAATTGCTTAAGCAACTTTCTCTGCAAGAAAGACTACACGAACAATGAGGATTGTTCCTGTGTATTTATACGACGATCCCAGGATAAATTTTGTATAATCTCAGTATATGTAGATGACCTGAATATCATCGGGACACTGGAAGATATTAAGAAAGCAAGCTCTTACCTGGAGTCGGAGTTCGAAATGAAAGATTTGGGTAAAATCAAATATTGCCTAGGCTTGCAGCTTGAGCATGCCCCTAGAGGGATTTTAGTGCATCAGTCAACCTACACTCAGAAAGTGTTAGAAAGGTTTGGCTTTGAAAAGGCATACCCTTCGAAAGTGTCGATGGTCGGGAGATCCTTGCAGCAAGACAAGGACTCGTTCAGACCTAAAGAAGAGAGGGAGGAAGTCTTGGGACCGGAATTCCCATACTTGAGCGCAATAGGAGCACCCATGTATTTAGCAAACTATACTAGACCGGACATTGCATTTACCGTGAACGTATTAACAAGGTATAGTACAGAACCTACCAAAAAGCATTGGCAGAGAATAAAAGACATCTTCTGATACCTCCAAGGAAGCAAAGACTTTGGTCTGTTCTACAGAAAGAACCAAGACCAAACTATGATAGCTATCTTGAGATGCTTAGGGTACTGTGCGGACCAAGATACAACTAAGTCGCAAACAGGCTATGTATTTCTATGTGGTGAAACTGCAATTTCATGGGAATCGTCTAAGCAAAGACTTGTATCAACTTCGACGAACCACTCGAAAATCATAGCACTGTACGAGGCCCCGCGAGAATGTTCTTGGCTTCGGCGGATGATTCACCACATCTAGCAGTTGTGTGGATTGAATACCGTACAAACTCCCGCTATTTATCAATGAAGATAATGCAGCTTGTGTTGCACAAGTGCAGATGGGTTATGTGAAGAGTCCTCTCACAAAGCATATCAACCCTAAGTTCTTCTATGCTTATGAATTGCAAAAGAAGGACGAAATTAAAGTACTACATACTAAGTCATGTGAAAATCCTGCAGATTTATTCACTAAATCACTTCCAACATCTATCTTTGAAAGATGCATACGTAGAACTGGAATGATGAGACTTAGAGAAGTGCAGAATTCAGGGGGAGAATCTTCACGAACTCATTATTAAAGCTAGATCATGAAGATCGAGTGCCCAAAGAATAAATCCTGGAGATTAAATGAAATTGGGTGAATTGTACTCTTTTTCCCTTGACGAGTTTTCCTGAAGTTTCTCAACTAAGGTTTTTAATGAGGCGATTTGTGCAGCACAGCAGAACGTGTTTTATGTACTCTTTCTCCAAAACAAATTTCACTGAATTTTTATAGAGTTTTGATGAGATATGAACATGCCGGATGAGTGCCCAAGGGGGAGTATTAAGGAGTATTAAGAAACCAGGCCCAGGCCAGCAGTTCTAGCCCACGATGGACTCCTCATCCATCCAGTAGCCTATATAAAGGAGGGAGACCCCAACCATTGTACTACAGTTTTAAAGAAGAGCGATAAAGAGAAGTCAAAAGTCTCCCCATGTCTCTGTGTTCAATTTTCTTGTCGGTGTTTTAGAACCGAACTTACGTAAAGATTGTTTGATTCAGGGGGTCTCCTAGAATGGAATCACGTAGAGAGATTGACACGGGGATTTTTATACAGGTTCAGGCCTTCTCCGGAGAGAATAACAACCCTACTCCTGTGTGTATGGTATTGAGTGTATTCTGAACAATCAGGGGAAAAACTAAGACTATTACAGATAGTACTGGTATTCCTGATGGCCCGATTCATCCCTTCCCTTCTCTGATTGCCATTTTTATATAGTACGTGAAGGAGCGGCAGTTTCTCCAGGTGAAGCGGCGCCTCATCACATCCTGTAACGGACGCACGTTGGTAGTAATCACCGACGTATTAACTCCTCCACGTCGCCTAACAGCAATATACCAGAGATAATGGAGCATTACGTGCTATTATTTCGCAGCAAATAACAGATGATGACTGTTTGAATCCCTTAATCAATTGGGCCCACTTGTCTGAAGGTTTAATTGATCATAAGGTGGTCGTAGCTGACCTAGTCGTAGAAGAACTTACGACCATGAGGTAGTCGTAGCAAGACTTACGACTATTGGGGTAGTCGTAGCATAACTTACGACTATGGGGGTGGTCGTAGAAGAACTTACGACCACCCAGTAGGCTCTTCCCTTATAACATTAAGGGGTATACTCAGGGACCATATGACGTCATATTTACCTATAATAAGAATTATAGATAAAAGATAAAATGAGGATTATTATATCCTCGTCATCTAGCCCCCTAGCTTCAAGTGAAAGCAACTTACTTGGTAAAGGGGTTATAGATGGTCTTACGACCACGAGAGGGTCGTAGAAAGATAGTCGAAGGAAAAACTCTTCGTTATTAGTATACTATTTTGACCAGAAATATGCTTGGTTAAGGAAATTGCTTACGGCTATCAAATAGTCGTAGAACATTTCTACTATCACAAGGTGATCGCAGCATGGTGATCGGAAGAAAAACCTTTCCGATTAACATTTCCTTTGGTTAAAAAGAATCTAACCAAGGAAGTAATTTCGCTTGAGGTGTAAAAGCAAACCTGATTTTCTCAAACGGACACGTTGGGGAATTTTAAACGACGCCCGTTAGCCTGTCCGTTGAAGCGGTTCCCGAGACGGTGGCAACCTTTGGAATACCACGCCTCCGGCCCGAGGCACGCGGTTATAAATACTTACCGGGGGTAAGACTTAGGGTTCACACTTTTCCTCAAATCATCCCACTGTTCATCAAGTTCTTGTCTTCTCATACCAACTCAATCAAGAATCTCCCCTTCGAGAGAAATGGCCGGAGGGTCTCCGAGCGGGCCGAGTCGAAGATGGATCTGGCGAAGATGGAAGCCCTTGTCAACGCTGGGAAGATTCCAGAGAGTTCTCGTGGAGTGGTTCCCGCGAACAAGCGGAATGACCGTCGGGGAGGATGGACAAATTCCGCCTTCGAGCGTCTTGTGAGTGTGGTCTCGATTGCTGCTCACCCCTTTCTTACACTTATACTCGAGCATTTTGGAGTGGAATTGGTGAACCTTGGTCCTAATTCTATCACAATCTTTGGCGTATTTGTATATCTGTGTGAAGCGTGCACAGGAATTCCAAATGATCTTGAGCTTTTTCAGTATTTCTACGGAATGGCTTGCCAATCTGGGATAGCTGGAAGTTGTGGTCTGAAGCTCCATGACGGGAAGTCGAAGGAGTATATTCAGATGTTCACTCGGTCCTCATGGCCGTTATGGAGGAAGAGGTGGTTTTACTGGAAAGTCACCTCCGAGGACAGCCTTACCTTTCAGGGGAAGGCTGCCGAAAAGAAATCTTCATGGGATTCGACTCCCCAAGATATCAGTCGAATTACCCCCTATATTCAAGCTATTAAGGATTTGAAAGAAGGGGGGTTGACTGGATGGCATGTGGTGAAAGATTTCATCACACGTCGAATTAGCCCTTTGAAGAAACGAATACCTCCTATGTGGAAGTATACGGGGCCAAAAGACCCGACCAGGGACTACGATGAGGGTAAGTAGTTTTTCGACTTAACTCTTAGTTTGGTCTTCTTCAGATTTATCCAATAGAGTATCTTTATCTGTTTTATACAGATCTTTCACAAGCAGAGATTGACGTTCGAGTCAAACTCGTTTGTGAGAAGCCCCCACCACCCGGAATGGCGGTTCCTCAAATCCTTGCGGTTTTGTCCGCAGAGGAAAAGGTTAAGCGTCTAAAGGTAATCAAAAGCTGATTTTATCCTTAGGACTTTATAGTCGTAGAAAGAACTTACGACTAGGTAGTGATCGTAGAAAATCTTACGATCAGGGACATGTCGTAGAAAAGCTTACGACTAGGTAATCGGGTCAGAGAAAAACTTACGATGGTCATTGATTCTTCTTCTTCGCTTTTTCTTTACGAAAGTAGGCATGGAAAACGCCGACGCATTTAAGAGGTCGAACCGATGACCATTGGAGCAGGGCGATAGTAGACAAGGACTCGCCTCCCCAAGTAAAAAGCGCCGTCTTTCAAGAGTCGCCGACAAGGGAGGATCAAGTTCAAGTCCTCGCTTCGACCGTGTCCTTGTTAAGGTCTGCTGACGCGATAGTTGCAATGAAATCAAGTCAAGCAATCAAGTCGAGGAGGATGAAGAACCTCTTATACGCAAGATCCGTAAGACCAAGGACATGACCACAAAGAAGAGCGAGACCAAGCATTGCGGTGAGGAGGCCGTGGAGGTTGAAGAACCTCTTAGGCACAAAGCCCACAAGGCTAAGGTACCTTTTTATTATGACAAGAAAGCTTTCACAGTTTCTGCCACTTCTAGTTTTGTCAAGCAACTAGAAAAAGAGAACTGGAAGGAGTTTATGTCTTTTGTGAAGGACAACGCTGATCCAGTCCCTATTGTTGAGGGTAGCGCTGCTCTTGGAGTGGTCGAGACCGATCTCGGCCCTCCGGAAAGTCAGGAGACCAGAGAGATGGTCCCTGTTCAAGATCCACGACCAGACGTGGTCGTGGCCGAACCTATTCCCCAACTTGAGCTACAATCAGACGTGGTCGTAGCAAAGAAGTCGAAGAACCCTTCCATCGGGAAGATGGCTTCAAAGTTTCTGATCAAGTCCAAGATGCAGAGGTATGTGAAACAAGCTAAAGTGTAAGAACAGCATTTACCTTTTGCTTTCCATAATTTGATTTGCTATCCTTTTGTTTATTTTAGCTCGACTCCTTCAAATTTCATAGTGGTTTCTATCGAAAAGCCCATTGCAATTTCTCTAGCGATTGGAGAGATGACAACAGAGATGGTCAAGGATCATCCACAGCTCGGGTTGTGGAAGAAGTCGTGGCTCCTGAAGCGGTTGTTTCGACCGCTGAAGTTGTAGCTATGGCCACTGAGGCAGCGGCCATAGTTACTGAGGTGGCGTCTACAACTACTGAGGTAGCCGCCATGACCACTGATGTGACCGTGGGACCAGCAGAGGTAGTCGCAGAAGCCTCTGCCCAAGGTGGTGATGTGCCAGACCACCGTGCGGGGAAGGAAATTATTACAAACCTCCTTCCTGGTACCCAAAGGGAAATTACAATTTCAGAATCGGAAGATGAGGAATACTTCAACTTCTGTTCTGATTTCTTTGGCCCTGCTTCCATAGTGGGGTCTTCTGCTTTTAGATCTCGTAACCGAGTCCCCCATCCCAAAGACATTCCCAATAGAGGGAACACTTTTGATAATGAGCGCCTTGAGAAGGTTTGGTGGGACCAAGTTGAGAGAGTGGACGAGCTGAAGCACCCAGAGCTGGTTTACTCGATATTTGCTCGATCAACCATGAGTGTAAGTATTTGATGATACTTATACATACAGGTATAATCTTCTCTTGTTTCTCACTGTCTTTTGTTTTGCAGAAAGCCATAGAGCAAATCGCCGTTGTTTCGGTGAATATCATCGACAACTTCTAGAGTCATGACAGAAAGAGGAACTCGCAAGCAGCAGAGAGATGGTAAGTTACTATTTTTCATAGTCGTTTTCGATTTGACTACTTATATAGTGCTTACGGGGTTTGTCGTGGAAAACTCACGACTATATGCTAGTCGTAAAAGACTTACGACCGAAGGTTTAGTCATAGGAGAACTTACGACTAGATCCATAGTTGTAGAAGAACTTACGACTGGATTAATGGTTGTAGGAGAGCTTACAACCAATTTAATAATGTTCATGTCCACTTTTAACCTTTACAAAGTTAAAAGCTTATTTAAAGACTCGCCGACTCGCCGATTATCAAAAAGAGGAGTCGAGAGTTACAGAGAAAGTAGAATTTCTCCCGAGGAAGCTTAAAGAAGCTAACTCTGCAAGAACCTAAAAGGTGCGAGAAAGGATAAACAAGAAGTGCCGAACTTAAGACCGCTTATGTTTTCGATCTTTGCTCGACTATTACTTCTTTTAAGAAAAAGAAGATGATATAAGAAAGCTCGTAATGAAGTCCAAAATAAAACTTTGCTCATTCACGAGACTTCTCGATTCCAGAGAGAAAATGAAGAAATTACGAGACTAAAATCCGAAGATCGTAAGCAATTCTTTACTCGCAATCTTTTCTGAGTTCTTCCCATATTCTCACTCTCATTTCTTTTCTAGAAATGGAACTCGAATCGAAGGCTCGAAAATGAGCTCGTGAATAAAACCGTGATTTATACTTGAGACCGTCTCAGATACAAAGAAAATGCGAGGAGATTAGATCATGGGAGAAGAAGCATGCCGAGACCGCTGCCTCCCATGATGAAGAAATCAAGAAATTGATTCTCGACTAGCGGTAAAGAAATCTTTTACCTATAATTATTTTTGTTTTCTTTTCCTCTAGAAGTTTATTTTTACTTGACCGGTCTTATTCTTTTCAGAGCAAGCGGTCGAAAACAAACAACTCATGAGGCTTCGACTGCACTCAACAGAGATGGAGACAATGAAGATTAATCTTCAAAGCAAAGGTCACGCTCTGAACAATGTACTTAGTGAGCTTCATCTCGAGGAAAAGCTCCTCCAGATGATACGATGGCTGCTCACATAAGTACAATTGGGGAACAAGTCGACTTTGCAAGAACCGATGACCACCTCAAGACCAACCAAGTCAATCGATAAAGGAGGCGGTCGGTTGCGATAAGTTATGCATTGGCCAAACTTAAATCTCGTGACCCCAACCTTAATGTTCAACCAATCGGCCGACTCGATCGCCTCAAGCGAAGCAAGTCGTCTCGATTGAAGAAATGCAATCGATTGGTATTTAAGGTTTGGAGGAGATGCGACTAGGTTCTCCTTCTTCAAAGTAGTTTGTAACAAACCTGAAAAACAATCTTTTATTGATGTATTATATAATCCATCTTGTTTCCTGCAAATAATCTTGTCGAGTAGTTAGCAACTCAAAAGATAATTAACGAAATGAAAGACTAAGAATTGAAGTCAAATTAATAACTTTATCCTAGCCCCCGACTATTTGCTTAGTTTGTTTAGACGAACTAAATAAATAGTGTTAAAAAGGGTTTCAAAACAGAGAGGTTTGTTTAACTTGTTATTTTTATCACAACCATCATGCAATCGGTCTAAAAAGTGGAAACGAATCGACACTAGAAAGTTCCTTCTAGTGGGCGGGACCACGCAGAGAGAGAAAGTCTTCGACTAAGTGATGTTACCATCTCGACTAGATTATTTAAGTCGAGAACAAAGAACTTGAGTTAAACAAACATCCAGAGGACTTCAAAAAATTCATTCGCCCTTCTTTGGAGGACTCGATAAGTCTGTCTCCGATAGCAAGAGTAGGAAATCGAACGATGCTAGGAAGTTCCTTCTAGTGGGGTGACCACGTGCGAGAGGAGAGACTTCGACTAGATGTGTTTCTTCCTCCGACTTAGTTGAGATTTAATCGAATGCACCAAAGGCGGTGAATAAATCTAAAAAGTGCACTTTGCTTAGAATATTTTTCAAAAGAATCAAGAAATAATCTAAGGTGAAAGGAGTAAGCTTTCAAAAATATTTCACTAAATAGAACCCGAGCTCTTTGTGTTGGCGGCAAAAGTGAGTAACGAGTCAATACTAGGAAGCTCCTTCTAGTGGGCGGGACCACATGCGAGAGAGGAGAGGCTTCGACTAGGTGATGTTACTCGCCTTTCGACCAAAGTAAAGGAAACGGGTGTTTGGAATATAGTCGAAAGATTATGAAAGCACTACTCAAAAGTAAGACAATAGAGGTAGAGAGAACTGAGTCTTTATTGTCTCAATGATGGGTTACACATAAAACTTGCGTGAATCGGGTCGATGTTCCAAGAATTCGAGAGAACTCGCCGTCTTCTATTGCCAATCGTCTCGACCACGACGAGTAACTTCACCACTCGTAAGGACCTTCCCACTTGGGAGAAAGTTTGTTCCGATTAGACTTGGATTGGCAGTCTCAATACCAAGTCACCTACAACGAGGTCATGCGAGGTTGGACCTTACGATCGTAATATCTTCGCAGGCTTGTTGATAGACTACTTTGAATGAATTAGGGCTGGTTTCTCCTTTCTTCAAGTAGATTAATATCATCCGCTCAAGTTGTTCTTGGTTGGAGTCTGTGAAAGTTTCACTGTGTTGACCAGATCTTTAGTTTCGAGGAAGCATGGCTTCACTCAAGACTAGAAAGAATGGTGTTTCACTGAGTCTCGATCGTAGTCGCATTTAACAGCCCATAATACTGAGGGTAGCTCTTGTACCCAAGCCCCGAGCGTTTGATGAGCCGGGTCAAGACTCTAGTCTTAATTCCTCTCATTATTTGGCCGCTTGCACGCTCGATTGCCCCATTACTTTGGGGATGGGCTATGTAGCATAACACAACTTGGTACCCAACTCGTCATAAAATTCCTGAAATTTTGCGCCGAAAATTGCTTACCATTATCTCGTAATTATTCGACTCGGTACTCCAAATCGAGTAATTACGCATCTCATCATAAACCGCTTTTGCCGCTTCGTTGTTATCCCATCCACAGTTTCGCTTCAATCCATTTTGTGAACGATCAATAGCCACAAAAGGAACTCAAAACCTCCCGGAGCTTTGGGGAACGGTTCTAGGATATCGAGACCCTGTGTCGCAAAAGGCCAAGATAGAGGTATTGTTTGTAATGCTCGAGTGGTTGGTGTATCTCGCTGCTATGAAACCGCAATGGACACACCTTTAACCAACTCTTTAGCATCGTAGGGTCATACGAAGAAAACCTTGTCGAAGGCCTTACCGACCAGCGTCTGTAGGAAGCATGATTTCCACAGATGCCATCATGTATGTCGTGAAGAAGTGTTAATCCTCGCTCGTGAATGCATCGCATGAGTACCCCTTGAGTACCTCGTTTATAGAGGACTCCTTCCACCAAAGTATACATTTTGGCTTTTCGATAAGCGATCCGCCTCGAGATCGCCTTTCGCATGTAACCCTTCTCAAGATATGCATAGATGGGTGTCATCCATGTGTCCTCGTATTCTAGAGAGGCCGTCTCAATAGGAGGTGTTTACGGTTCGTCGACGAGAGACGACTTCGAGTTGTTCCAAGAAGACTCCTTTTGGTACTTCAGATCGGGAAGAAGCTATTCGAGCAAGCCGGGTCTCATGCGAGAAATTATCCTTCGAGGATGAATTATGCCTCAAACCTAAAAATGCTTTTCTAGCTTACGACTTCCGATAAGTACGAGACATTGTCGGATTAGAGCACCGGTACTCTTTTCGACTTGATTCACGACTAGTTGAGAGTCTCCTCTCACAAGTAGTCGGCGAATCGAGAGCGCTTTATTGCACGTCAGATGCCGCCTAGCAAACCTTCAGATTCGCCCACGTTGTTAGTGGCCCGAAAGTTTAATTGTATGGCATACTTTAAGGTCTCTCGGTAGGAGATACCAGACCACCCAACCCAAGAGCCACTTAAAGTAAGTGACCCGTCAAAGTACATCGATCCATCGGTCGTGGGAATCAGATCGGGATCTGAAACGAGTTCAGATTTGTCCATTCGGCGACAAAGTCTACCAAGATCTGGGATTTAACGGCCGTTCGGGACACGAAATGGATGTCAAACTCCCCAAGTTCGACTGACCATTTTGCCATGCGTCCCGCTGTTTCCCTATTGTGGAGGTTCGCTCCTAAGGGAAACTCGACAACCAAATGACTAGTTTGTGCTTTGAAAATAATGCCGCAGCTTCCTTGAAGACATGAGGAGGGCATATAGAAGCTTTTGGACCTGAGGGTAACACTCCTTAGGCCCGTGTAAAACTTCACTGACGTAGTAAACTGGTCGTTGTACATTTTCACGTTCTACGACCAAGATCTGCGCTTCTCGCTGTGGCGTGGCGCCTAGGTAAACTAAGAGTGTTTCTTCTGGTCTCGGAGAGACCAAAATAGGAGCACTCGAAGGTACCTCTTGACATCCTCAAAGGCAGCGTTCGCCTCTTTCGACCACTCAAAACCTTCATGTTTCCTTAGAAGTTTAAAGAAAGGTAGTCCCTTTTCTCCCAGTCGTGCGATGAAACGACTTAAAGCCGCCATGCACCCCGTGAGTTTCTGAACTTCTTTCCTTGTGGTTGGGGGGCGCATTTGGAGAATGGCCTTGATCTTTTCGGGATTTGCTTCGATTCCTCGTATAGATACTAGGAATCCAAGCAATTTTTCTGAAGAGATTCCAAACACACACTTCTCAGGATTGAGTTTTAAGCGATGTTTTCTGAGATTGTCGAATGTTTCTTGTAGGTCAGTAATATGATTAAGTCTCTTGATGCTTTTAACAACTAGATCATCAACATAGGCTTCTAGATTTTGGCCTAATTGAGATGAAAAAGTTGCTTGCATCAAGCGTTGAAAAGAAGCGCCGGCATTTTTTAGACCAAATGGCATTTTGACATAGCAAAATATACCAAATGGTGTAATAAATGCGGTCTTTTCTTCATCGTCTAGACACATATTGATCTGGTGGTATCCGAATATGCATCTAAAAACTTAACATTTCACAACTGCGCAGAGAATCAACCAACTGATCGATACGAGGTAAAGGAAAATCGTCTTTTGGACAAGCTTTATTAAGATCAGTAAAGTCTACGCACATACGCCATTTGCCATTTGACTTTCTAACCATTACAGGATTAGCCAACCACTCTGGGTGGTTGACCTCTCTTATAAAGCCTGCTTTGAGTAGCTTATCCAATTCTGATTTAATAGCATCTCGTCGATCGGGGCAAATCTCGTAATTTTTGTTTTACGGTACATTGTCGGTAGTAAAGCTAGCTCGTCTTCGATCACCTCCACAGGGACTCGGGCATATCGGATGCTTGCCATGCGAATACATCTGCGTTAGCTCGGAGGAAGGTGATGAGGCGTCTTCCTATTTGGGGTCGGAAGTATCCCGTCTGAGCGATCTTGAGGGCTCCCTGCGTCGGAGGAACCTCTTTGACTTTGTCGTTCGGCTTTGGTGCGACTTTAGGCTTCCCGACTTGCTAGTCAAAGGTGACTTTCTTCTCGTGTTGGTATTTGTCCAACCATCTCGAGGATCGACGATCGCGGTATCGCCATCTTCTTGTCACAATGGATTGTGATTACTCCTTTGGGACCTGGCATCTTAATACATTGATATCCATAATGAGTAGCCATTAGGAATTTTGCCAAAGTTGGTCGTCCGAGTATGGCGTTATATGCCGTATCGAAATCGACCACATCAAAGGAGATTTTCTCTGTCCTGAAATTACTTGGTGAACCAAATGTTAAAGGAAGAGAAACTTGGCCAATTGGTTTAGCCGAAGATCCCGGTACGATTCCATGGAAAGAGTATCGTACCGGTCTTACCTTGGTCTTGGGTACTTGCATGTCATCCAGGGCACTCGTAAACAAAATGTTTAACGAGCTGCCACCATCAACCAAAACTCGATTGACCCGACAATTGTTGATGGTGGGTTCGACCACGATTGGATATCGACCTGGTCGAGTCGAAGGAATCGGGCAGTCACCCTTCTCGAAAGAGATGGTGACTTCCGACCACTTCGGTAATTTATTGACGAGAGGAGGATCTATGGAGTTTACCTCACGTTCGTGACCTTGAGTCGTCGCTTTGATTCATATGCCGATGATCCCGTATATGTGTTCGACGGTGTGTTGCGGATCCTGGAACGGCATCTCCTCCTCGTCATCTGATGACTTATGACCACTCGTTTTCCCTACTTGCTCGAGAGTGGGAAGTGGTCCTTTGCCGTTGTAGTAGTCTTCAAGCTTTCGTTGGAAGACCCGGCAGTTGCGAAGGTCATGTCCTTCCTTTTTATGGAAAGGGCACCACCTAGGCTTATCATTTTTCCGATCGGGGCGCTTACCTTTGCATCGGTCAGAGTGCGGCTTGGAGGTGCGTGGCTCTTTATCATTCACAGCCAAAACTTCCTTGGAACCGCTGGCTTGGGGTTTTTTACCCTTCGTCTTGTTCTTGGACTTTTTTGCTTTCTTATCTTTCTTCTTCTCGATGTCGCTTTGGCTCTCGAGATATTGTCTTCTCGATCTATTGTGTTGTTCCACTCGACCGCCTCAGAGGCAGTTGCATATCGATCAGCCATCTCAAAGAGTTCAGCGACAGAAGTAGGAGGATTCAAAGCAATGTCTTCTGTTATCCTTCTGCTGCGGACTCCTTGCTTGAAAGCCCTGATGACAGATGAATCAGAAACTTCAGGAATTGAGTTACGAACCTGACTAAAGCGCTTGATGAATTGGCGCAAAGTCTCGTTGTCGTTCTGTCTCATCCGGTGCAAGTCATCCTCCTTTCCGGGGCGATTGTAAGTGCCTTGGAAATTTGCCAGTAGAAGGTCGCAGAGGTGTTGCCAAGAGTAAATCGACTCGAGTGGTTGGTTCAATAACCACGATCGAGCAGATCCTTCGAGCACAGTTGGAAGGTAATTTGCCATCACATGCTCTCCTCCTCCTGCTGCTCGGACAGCTGTGGTATAGATCTGAAGGAATTCGATGGGATTTTGGGAACCATCAAACTTCTCCATGTTCACTGGTCGAAATCGAGGTGGCGAAAGAGCGGCTCGAATCAGCGAGAATGCCCGACATCCAAGAATGACTTCTTGACGCCTCCTTTGTAGGAAAGAAGGGTTTATATCATCGGTGGTCGTACTCGGCGATACCCGATAATAGGTTGACCGGACCTCGATAGATCTCGATCCCACGAGGAATACTCCTCGTAGTTCATCTCTTCTTCAGATTCTCATGTCGGAATGGTGGCGATCACCTCTCCGAGGAGTTTGCTGATCATCAATCGTTCGAAAGATATTTCTCCGAGTAGGAGATCGATGCGACTTACTGTTGCGTCGATTCCTCCGTGGTGATATGTTCGATCGACAGGTAGCTGAAGAAGTCGTATTGTTATGACTTCCTGAGTGATGTCGGCGAGGTGCTTCCAGCCTTGTCATCGTGTTCCGAAGCCTTTGTGCGATCTCCTCAACGAAGAGGTCGTAGCCTGGCGCTCGGGCTAGCTCTTGAGTTGGATTCTCGAGCAAGTCATTGATGTATTGGAGTTCTCGAGTTTCCTCTGATTGATATTGAATGCGCCCAGGCAAATTCTTCTGGGCTTCAATTTTCTTCCGTCGGGCAGCCTCAAGAGCTTCTATGTCGGACTCTTGAGACTGCCTCAATGAAGTGCGAGAATGTCGAGGATTTCCTTCGCGTTCATGAAGGTGTTGGTCGTGTCTGCCAATGGTGGTGTCCTTGCCATTGCCACGAGGGGGTGTAGTGTGTGATCTTCTGGGAGAGTCTCCAACTCGGTTTCTAGGAGAGTGACCTTGATCCGAGGGAAGGACGAAGACCTCCCGTTGATGATTCTCACTTGCACTCGAGGCCTCCCCGCTTGAGGATTCGTCGAGAGACACCATCTGGCGACTTGGAGTAATCCCCTCCAGGTAGGGGAAGTCCGGGTTATAACCGTCTCCGTCGGCAGATGTGATCTGCGGAGAGATGGTCGAATTTGCAGGAAAAGCATGCTTGATCCCGCTGTCTCTGATGTCATCCGGAGAGAGATGATCACCAGATGCTGGTGAAGTCCCGGAATTGTGGCTTCCAGAGCTTGCCTTACCAAGTCGGACCGCCTCAGGGGGATTCGGACACTTCGAGGAAAAACTCTCGTTGTGTTGTGAGTCCACCTGGGTGTGGTCCTGGTCAGATTGACCCTTGTCCTTTGAGAGGGTAGATCCCTCTCTCGGACGTACTGTTGTGGGGGATAAGGATCCCTCCTCAACTCCACCAGCGGCACTGTCTCCTGGATCTGTGGGAAGATCACCGGAGGCAACAGTACCATCGGATGAGTCATCACTCGGCTCGTAATCGAAACCGGCATCCATGTCGACGTCTGCGTGACCGCTAAGTCGAACCAATTCTCCTCGTTCCATTCTCCGCCATGAGTGCATGAGATTTGGAAAACAGAGAGAATGTTGACAAGAGATTACCGAAGATCCCCACGGTCGGCGCCAACCGCCGGTGTTTTAGAACCGAACTTACGTAAAGATTGTTTGATTCGGGGTCTCCTAGAATGGAATCACGCAGAGATTGACACGGGATTTTTATACGAGTTCAGCCTTCTCCGGAGAGAATAACAACCCTACTCCTGTGTGTGTATGGTATTGAGTGTATTACGAACAATCGGGAAAAACTAAGACTATTACAGATAGTAATCTTGGTATTCCCGATGGCGATTCATCCCTTCCTTCTCGATTGCCGCCTTTATATAGTACGTGAAGGAGCGGTTTCTCCAGTGAAGCGGCGCCATCACATCCTCAGAATCTGACGACGTTGGTAGTAATCACCGCGATAACTCCTCCACGTCGCCTAACAAAGAATATACCGAGATAATGGAGCATTACGTGCTATTACTTGTGAGTAACAACAGATGATGACTATTTGAATCCTTTAATCAATTGGGCCCACTTGTCCAGAGGTTTAATTGATCATAAGGTGGTCAATAGCTGACCTAGTCGTAGAAGAACTTACGACCATGAGGTAGTCGTAGCAAGACTTACGACTATTGGGGTAGTCGTAGCATAACTTACGACTATGGGGGTGGTCGTAGCATAACTTACGACCACCCAGTAGGCTCTTCCCTTATAACATTAAGGGGTATACTCAGGGACCATATGACGTCATATTTACCTATAATAAGAATTATAGATAAAAGATAAAATGAGGATTATTATATCCTCGTCACTTCTATTCTGTTCTTCTGTTCTTGTATTGTTCTTACGATTCCGAGTTTGTCTACAAGGTAATCGTTTGGACTGGACTCGCTAGCGACAGTTCCTCAACAAAAATAACCTATGTGATACAATTTACAAGTTTAGAGATACTACAAGTGGTTAAAAAAAACTTGTAATTTTGTACTTACTCACCCCAGCTTGTTAGGACCTAGGGGATCTTTCAAGGGGGAATTCTTTATTTGCCCTCCCTTTAGATCCATTTTCAGAATTTACACCTCTTCCCGACCTAATACATTTTTTGCCCCCTCCTTTGTCTATTTCTTCAGATTTTGCCTTCTTTACGTTATTTTATTCTTATATGATTGTTTTCCCGTTACATGCCATGCGAAATTACTCTCTTGCCCTCAGTCTCGTTCCCGTCGCACGCACCCTTGCACTGGAAGTCGATGTCGGTCTTGACAAAGTCGACAACGAAGCCCACATAGCTCTGCAGCCGGTCCTCGTGGCGATGTCCGGCGGCAATCATCACGTGATCCAAAGAATGCTCCTTGTCAACACCGCCACGACACCCCATTGTGCCCGCTTAACACCTACCTAAACAACCGCAGATCCAAATAACCAAGAACCCATCACATCAAGAAATCAACAAAATTAGGACGACGGAGAAGATCGGGAGGAGCATACAACAAGACGAGAAGGTCAGAGAGGGTCGCCGGGACGCGGAGGCGTCGGGCTTGACAAGGAAGTAGTCCTCGCCAAGACTTGGCGGCGGCCAGAGTCAGCCGTACGGGTGGGCGCTTAGAGCCTCCGGCGCAGAGCTCGCGCTCGATCAGCATGAAGCGCCGGTGGCAACCGCCTCTCCCTCATGGTGCTTGCCATCACTGCCGCTTGCCTCAGTCGCACCCACCTACCACCTAGAGGCGTGGAAAATCTCAGGACGAAGGCAACAGGGAGGCGGGCTCGGATTCGGATCTGAGATTGCGTGGCCGGTCTCCTCCTCCACACCACCCAGGGCCGCACCTCGACCAAGGCCGACAACCACGGCCGCCAGATCCTCATCCGTGGCGACCTTGCCGAGGGCTACTTCGTCAGGACGCCGCCGCCATCGCCTTCCGCCTCACCAAGGATACTGGACCAAACGCGGCGGAGCTCTGCATGTCTTGGCCGACCACGCAAAGAACCTAAGGTGCACATAGAGAGTCCAGACGATGTCCGGCCTCGCACGAAATCCAGAAGATGGCGAGGTGCCGCTCGGGATCGTGCTCAAGAAGCTTGCTTTCGTAGATGGTCTGCACCCGGAGCACAGCAGAACCTGTTTCATGTACTCTTTCTCCAAAAAAATTTCACTGAGTTTTTATAGAGTTTTGATGAGATATGAACATGTCGGATGAGTGCCCAAGGGGGAGTATTAAGGAGTATTAAGAAACCAGGCCCAGGCCGGTAGTTCTAGCCCACAATGGACTCCCCATCCATCCAGTAGCCTATATAAAGGAGGAATACCCCAACCATTGTACTACAGTTTTAAAGAATAGCGATAAAGAGAAGTTAGAAGTTTCATCATATCTTTGTGTTCAATCTTCTATTCTGTTCTTGTATTGTTCTTACAATTCTGAATTTGCCTACAAGGTAATCGTTTGAATTGAACTTGTCAGCGACGGTTCCTCAACAAAAATAACCTATATGATACAATTTACAAGTTTAGAGATACTACAAATGGTTTAAAAAAACTTATAATTTTGTACTTACTCACCCCAGCTTGCTAGGACCTACGGGATCTTTCAATGACTAGGAATCTCATCGAGTTTATATATTCAAACAAACAAGCCATGGTAGCTCAGATGCCGGACTCGATCTACAGGTGCCCAAATACACCAGGAACAATCAGACAAAGTCTTCCAGGTCGCTTTCCAATCATTTTTGCATCTCCTTCCCTCCAATTTGCGCCAGTTGTTACTAAACTGTGAACGTTGTGCCGGTGCCTGCAGTTGATGTACTGACGAAATGTTACGCCTAGGAAGGTTGCAACTTTGCACTGTTATACGTCTTGTTTTGAGGACTGAGTCGTATCACAGTATATCCAAACAAACCTTAAGACTTGGTCTCTATAGGCCTTTTCTACACGTCAGCTTTGTAGTGCGCCAACCACTGATAAAATTAGAAGGGCAAAAAAGGGAGAGCTGTATGTTTTTGCCACTTGTAAGTTGTAAGAGTGACACAAATCTCTTCATGTTCAAACGGTACACATTAACATTGTTTTCCCCGGCTCTAGTTTGACGGTATCGTCAGAAGGAGTAGCTACCATGGCCGGCGAGGCCAGCATGTCCTGGGTCGTCGACGACATAGTCTGCAGGGTGATAACCCTCCTCGCCGGGTAGCTCAGGACCGGCGGGGCGTCGAGGACAAGCTACGGAGGCTACAGCGCCTGCTCATCAAGTTCGAGAGCGTCGCGGAGGTGGCCGACGCGAGGCGGATCACGAGCCGCGAGCTCCTGGCGTGGCTCTCGGAGCTCGTCGACGGTGTGTACCAGCTACCAAGGACGCTTCCTCCTCAACGCGCTCCAGATCGGAGCGCCCGAGCCCCCGGGTCACGAGGAGGACGGCCATGCCGAGGTGGCGCAGTCTCTCTCCCTGCCTAATTCGTTCAACCCCGCCAAGCGCCTGCGCGTCGCGGCCAGGAGGCTGATGTTGAGTGACGACGGCGCTGGCGAGCTCGACAGCGTCCTCGCAAACCTGGAAAGCGTCTCCGGCGATCTTACGGAGTTCATCATGCTGCTGCAGAGCTGCCCGCCGGCGCTGCACCGGCCGCTGGCCACGAACATCTACGCGGACAGCCAGATGTTCGGCCGGCACGTCGAGAGGCGCCGCGTTATCGACTTCTTGCTGCAAGACGACGATGGCGCCGGTGGCGGCGAGCCGGCGGCGGCAGAGATAGGCGTCCTTCCTATAATCGGGCCCGCCGGCCTCGGGAAGACCACCCTCGTGCAGCACGTCTGAGACGAGCCCGCGGTGTGCCGCCGCTAGCGCTTCTCGCTGGTCATGCTGCTAGACTTCCACTCCATGAGCCTCATGGCAGCCGGCGAGACGGCGCTGCTCTTACGCTCTCTGTTCACCGTCACCGGCACCGCAAGCACCAGCCTCGACGGTACCGGCGAGCCACTGAGGCTTCCCGAGCGGAAACTGCGCGGCGAGAGGTTACTGATCGTGTTCGACAACGTCGACCCGCGCAAGAAGCAGGTGGTAGAGGCGATCATGCCGACCCTGCGTCGCGGCAGACGAGGGAGCAAGATTATCGTCACGAGCAACGACGTCAAGTACGTCGCGGGTCTCGGCACCGTGGAGCCCATCACCCTGCGGCCGCTGCCTCCGGCGGAGTACTGGTTCTTCTTCAAGGCGCACGTGTTCGGCGGTGCGGACGCCGAGGCGGACCCGCGGCTGGTGGCGGCGGGCCAGTTCATCGCTAAGAGGCTGCGCGGCTCCTTCTTCGGCGGGAAGATCGTGGGCTGAGGTCGCGCCCGGGTCCCCGGCTCTGGCTCAGGGTGCTGAGCGGCAGCGTATCCGAGCTGCCGTGCCTCGGCAACGGCGGCTACGTCACCGCCGCCGCCGGCAGCCTACTCCCGCCGCACGTGACAGTGCGCGGCCTCGCCGTCTCCAGCTCGCCGGTGAGAGGGCTCGTCAGCCTCCAAGATGGGGATGGGAAAAAAACGGGGGCTAACCATAATGTTGCTTTGTTTAGTTTTGCAGCTACGGCTTGAACCCTTTGGAGAGTTAGGAACAATATGGTGTTTGAGAAGCGTTTTATTAAGAATCCAATAGATATTATCTTCAAAATCTTATCTTGTTTGCAGCAGTGGCGGGTTCTTCTAAAAGGGGATGATGGAGATATGCTGGATTGCTTCACGACGAAAACCGCTGTTTGGGTGAAGACTTTTTGTAATAGGAGAAATGATACTCTTGACTCTGTGTAATGTCTTGTTTCCTGAGCTGGCTCAGTAGCTTTCTCAGATGCAGTAGCCTGGAGCATTTGCTGATTTCAGCAGTCCTGCCTGGTGCCAGTTTAGTAGTATTCTCTATTTTGTCTTAGTAAACTGGTAGTCCCAGTAGTTCTTTTGTTTCTCTGTCTGTAAGAACTTCTTATATGCTTTCAATCAAAAGCAGGGTCACCTCCCTTTTCAAAAAAAAGATGGGGATGGGAACAGGCGCCACTCGTAAAGGTAGGTGCAGCGGCGCAACGAAAAGGATGGGGATGGAACGGCCGCCTCCTTCCTCGGCAAGCAAGCAAGTGAGCAAAGGCAGCAAGGGCGGCGGGCGCGCGGCGTAGGGGAAGGAGGCGGTCTGGGCGTGTAGGAGAAGGAGGCGACGGTGCTCGTATAGGTAGGTGCGGCGGCGCAACGAAAAGGATGGGGGTGGAACGGGGCGCCGCTCCTTCCTGGGCAGCGGCGTCGCGGACCAGCAGCGGCGATGGGCTGCGGCGCGGCGCGTAGGAGAAAGAGGCGCCGGCGCTCCTAAAGGTTTCGTCAGCAGGAACAGATGCAAAGGGGAATTGCATGCATTAGGTTAGGAGCGTATACCATTACAACCTAACGTCAAAAAAAAATGACTCAAAAGTTTATTTCCTCCCTCACAAATCAATGACGAGATTCAATCTATACTACCACCCATATGTACGGTAAAATTTCTCAAGTCAAATGTGTGCACAAACTAGTGGCAAAAACAAATTTTGCCCTACATTAATTGCTGAATTTCTGCTTGGTTCATTGTGGAATTTAGAGTCAGAAATTAATGATGTTTTGAGGAAAATTAAGCAGAGGGCGCCTTTTTTTTTGTTTCTTTCGTTGATTCAACTTGCTGATTGCATGTTTTTTGTTTTTTTTGGAATGAAACCGGCAGGAGGACTGCCCGTTACATTAATAGAGAATGGGCGGAACGAAAGCCACGGAGTACAAGGATTAAAGAAAGGTCTTAATTACAAGAAATTGAAAAGCTCTAAACACTTTGCCCCCGCTCGGTCCCACGTTCTTCCCTTCTCTTTAATCGTCGCTAGGAGATCTAAGGGCACAGCGGCTCTGTTTTGGAATATTTTTGCATTGCGTTCCTTCCAAATTCCCCATAAAATGAGGATCAAAGTCGTTCTCCTGGCTTTCCTAGGGGATCCTATCGTCTCCGCTACATTAGACCACCAGTCCAAGATGTTTGTGCTAGAGGGCCAGAGTGATGGCTGAAGACTCTCGTTTACCAGCCAGAGTCCGCCATAAGCTTCCACATTCTTTCGGAGAATCGACACTGAGCGAAGATATGCATGGCCGATTTCGGGGGGTGTCTGCATAGGGGGCAAAAAGTTTGGTTTGGCCACCCCCTAGCTTCCAGTCTGTCTGAGATCCAAAGTTTATTTTGTATTGCTAGCCAAGCGAAGAATTTGCACTTTGGGGATGTATTTGTTTTCCAAATGATTGATTTGTAGTTTGTCTTGATGGATCCAGGAAGTGTAGAGTGTATGCAGATCTTGACGAGTAGACTCCGTTTGTGGTTTGTTTCCAGGCAATCTCGTCCGAGATGCCTTGTATCAAGTGGATTCGACTGATTTTGGTCCAAGGTTCTACGAATTGTTGGATTTGGTGGATCGTCAATCCATGCGTTAAATTTATGTCTTGCACCCATCGTCCGTTGTGAAGCGCCGAGGCCACGGTCTGGTTTTTCTGTTTTGATAATTCGAAAATTCTAGGGGCTAAATCTTTGGGTGCCACTCCATGCAACCAGACCGAGTACCAAAATTTTGCCGTCTTGCTATCCCCCAAGGTAATCCTTGTGCCGTCGTAAAAAGGTTTTGATCCAAGTCGTCACGGGGGATTTCCATGCCGACCCAAGATTTGGACTGATTCTTCCACTCCTGCCAGAGCCAACGAAGTCTGATTGTCGAGGAGAATTGCGGGAGGCTTAGGATGCATAGGCTGCCTAGCTGGGTAGGGCGACACACTCTGCCCGAGTTAATCTTGCATTTCCAGAGGGAGAAAAAAAATCAAGTTCAGAAATGCCTGTGTGGTTCTTTTCACATATAAGTACAGGTGCTGATTCTTTTGGAGCTTCTTTGTGCATTGACCTGCGCTGGTGAGATGATGGCAGAAATACAGGATCACAGGACCTTCAGCAGCTGAACCTCAAACACCAGCGGTTCGTTGGCATGCGACAGAAGGCTTCGCCGCGGTCCGAACTGCGATCGCAACCAAAGCAAGTAGAAGAATGATCGCAAATGCACTATGCAAATAATCAGAGAGATAGGCCCGGCATTTCCAATCTGTTGTTTCCATAGGACAGATGCAACGAAAGAGGACAAGAATGATACTAGTTCACCAGATAGCTAGACTGTGTCAGGGCTGTACCTCTTCTGGTATGGGCTGCAAGCTCTCATTGATGTAGCCTACTTCAGGAGGTATCAGGGCTCTCCTCTTGCCTGCATACAAAGCCATGAAGAAATGAAAATTGGTGGTGCCTAATACCAGAGTACTGTCAGAAATGCCTGGAAACGATCGGCGTTCACAATAAAGTACCTCCGACCTTCATGCCGATTAGGACGTCTTTGAGGCCTCGAATCATCTGTAGAACATTAATCAAACTAGATTACTCTACCATAGAAGAGAGAGCAGAGCTAGAGTGAACATATGGGAAATCTGAAGGATGTGAAAATTGTCAGGACTCAGGAGTTAATCTTGTAACCTCTTTTCCGTCAACTGGAAGCGTCACCGGCTTACTCTCGCCGCTAAACTGGTCTATTGTGCTGAATTACAGAAGGCAGGCAAAGCATGATGCGATCAAAGAACGACAGAATTGAATTGATAGAACTGAAAAGGCAACATATCATGCAGTTTCTTAGTATATGAACAAAGTATTATAGCCAACGGCGTTGTTTTCACCTATGCACAAAATAACCATTTGCGCGGCGGCAGACGTAGTTGAACTGCACTAGATTGCCTTCCTGCGCTTCCGGCCCCTCCCCCTCGACAACATCTTGAAATCAAGAAACATATTATTTTTTACTCATATATAAGCTGATGATAGAGTGTCAGCGACTAATCGTGCAAAAACATATCACTACTTGCATGTACCTTCAAGCTTTACTCCACTGTCCAGCCTTCGGTACCTGAACACTTCAAACGAAATCAACAGATTGGATTCTATCCATGCCATCGTTACACTAGGCAATGCGCATTACCTGATAACGTCAGGCTCCAGCATTGCTGCCTGAACGGGCAGCATGGACGTGGCAAAGAGGTTTATGCAAGGGCTTGCAGCACCAAGAACTGCCATTTCTGAAACTGCTCTCCTCCTGGAAACCCCACACATTGCCTTCAGAGAGGGAGCTCTTCTGCGACCTGTTGACCGAATCGCCATCGGTTCCGATGGATACCGACATCTGATTGAAAACGCCCAAGAACAGAGCTAAAATTCAAAGGAAGAACATGCAAAGGAAGTACCAAACACGTACAAGATACACAAATTGGGCTCATACTCTAAATCTCTCATGCATGCAAGGTTGTGTATCATTTTCCTCTTTGAAGGAGTAGGCCATAAGACTGGTGGTGTTATGCATTACCTTGGGGATGGAGAGGCACATGGAAATGGATTGGTGAATCTTGTGGGAGATGCGTACTCCATTGTTCTGGCTTGAAGGAAGGACAGGCGAAGGCAGTGGATAACGGTAAGAGCTTATCCAAAAGTGGATAAAGCCAAAGACAATCAACGACATATAGATAATCGCTGTGAACAACAGCAAACAGGCGTTGAGATGGCCGAGTTGGTCTAAGGCGCCAGATTAAGGTTCTGGTCCGAAAGGGCGTGGGTTCAAATCCCACTCTCAACAAATGATATATTTTTCTTACTTTTTTTAAAACATCCATTGTGTGTGTGTTTTTTCTTCAGCACCTTAATATTTAAAAAATCGATAGGTTGAATTTTTATTCTTCAAGAAATATTTACAACATCGAGAGTTTTTTCTCCAGCATCTTGAGAGGAGCAACGATGTTTCGATTCTTCAACAGATCTGAACATCTATAGGATTTCCTCCGTCATCTTGAGATGAGCTAGGAAGCAATGGCCAAAACATTTATCTTGCGGATTATCTTCATGTACTAACCATCGGTCGTCGCTAAAAAAAAGATTTACGTTTATCCTGCAGATCAATTTTAGTGTTTCTAGAAGGTTAATTTTTACGAGCCCAATCTAGCCCTAAGCACCACCAACTTGTTATTTCCGTTATGATTTACCATTTGGAACGGAATGTTTCAGTACCGCAGCACTCAGATGTTCTGCTTCGGTCTTTTTACTTATTCATACCGATAAGTGTTGTTTTTGCTTAGAAGATCTAAATGTCTTTATAAATGTTTTAATTATGTATTTTGTATGCCAATGATATTACTTGCTTTATTGAGTTTTAGTTGTACTACTTGCTAGTGATTATCAACAATAAAGCATCTAGAATTCCAATCAGAGCTAATCATGGATGTTTGTCAGACAATGTAGGCTCCTTGGATGAAAACAAGAAACCATGACATGTTCATGAGAGGAGATGACCTTTTGTTTTGTTTGGTCATGTACTCATGTGCTTTGGAGTTTAGACAGTTATTTTGGACGGTTGTATATTAAGTTGTATATTACTTTTTATCATTAATCGTCATGTTGACATGGAGACATGGGCTGTTTAATATTAAGTGTTAGTCTTTCACCCTTCTTATTGATTAAATGGATTATATTGAATGACTAAATGTAAACTTGTGGCTCTGAGTCCCCGTGACTGGTTGGAGTGTTGGACCGGCTTGTAGCATGTCTGTTGAATGATTAAACTTGTGGCTCTGAGTTCCTGTGACTGGTTGGAGTTCCTGTGACTTGTAGCATGATTGTTGAATGATTAATTGGATTATGTTAAATGACTAAATGTAAACTTGTGGCTCTGAGTTCTTATTGATTAAATCCATTATGTTGATAAAATGGATTATGTTAAATGCTAAATGTTCCTAGCTGGCTTCTGGATCTGAGGTCATAAGACTGGAATAGAGCCATAGTCCTATAGCGTTTCGGTTACGCTCGAGCCTCGAGCCAAGACCTATCTGTTCTCGGCTCACGGGGCTCATGGGTCGGCTCGAGCCGAGCCACCCTCCTGGATCATGCTCGAAACGAGCCGTGCCGATTGTTTAAATGAGCCTGACCGATCCTGGCTTAAGCTGACTCGACTCGCCTCGTTTCCATCCCTAAACAGAGCACGATGGAAGCCCATATATGTAAACATAATCAACTCCAATGGCTAAAATGTAAAATTGCAATATCGCAATACGAGCTAGTATTGACTTGACTAAGCCCGTGCGCACGAGATGCCAAGCTCTCTTAGAGCATATATGGTGTATCCTATGTTTTGGTGCATCTTCATACATCTTTTTTTATAAACACGAAGCAAATGGTCATGAAAAAAACCAAAAATAATTAACAATGTTTACACAAAATCAATCTATCATGCCACAAAATTTCAAATCTAAATTCGATCTACACATGGAGAAACAAAAAAAAAGATAAATCCTGCTGAAAATGAAATCTAAAGATAAAAGAAAAGAAAAGAAACTAGTATTTACTTAATTTGTCTTTTTTCTCCTAATATATGTCACATTTTTAGTTGAATTTTTGCTGGATACTTGATTACATCATGACTTATATAAACATTTTTCCATATATTTTCATGACCATTTGTTTCATGTTTTAAAGAGAATACACAGGGATGCACCAAACACATAGGATGAACTAGATATGCTATCCTAGCTCTCTACTTCACTCCTACGCCACCGCACTACCTTCTTCGGTGATTCCCTTCAATCTCACCACACTAGATCCGGTGAATTCTTGCTCACAAGACTAAAAACCTCTGTTGCTCAGTGTAACATCCCCAAATTTTGTAACAAAAAATCCCAAGAGTGAAAATGTGGGATTTTTAAAACTTTTTTTGCAATGGCGGACTACTTAAAATTGTGGAGAATTATTTGGAGTTTTGCCATATTTTGAATTTCCCAAAATCAATTATTAAAAGGCAAATAGGCTAAAGATAGGAATTTTGAAATTAAATTAAATTAATAATTGAATTTTAATCACCAAAGCAGAAATACGAATTAAAATTTGAAATTAAAAGCAGAGGAGATTGAAAAGGAGATTATAAAACCCAAATTCAGTTTGGGCTGAAATATAGCTAGCCCAGCCCACTTTCCCCTTTTTCTTTTCTTTCTTTTCTTTTTCCCTCCCGGGCCAACCCACATCCTTCCCATCTTCCCGGCCTCCTTCTTCTTCCTCCCCCTGCCCTGGGCTTAGGGGTGATAGTGGGCTAAAACTCAACCCAAATCCAACCCAACCCATTTCTATATAATACATCCACCCAACCCAACCCAACCCACTGCTCCACCTTCAAAACCCAACCCACATATAAATCTGACCCAAATCAACCCAACCCAATTCTCTCAATATGGGTTTAACCCGTTTTGAACCCGTTTTCAACCCATGGAAATAATTGTTTGCATTACTTCTGAAGAAAACAAACTTTGTTTGTTCTCTTACCTTTCTACCTTTTTCTTTTCTCAATTTCTCTCTCCTACCCATGGAAATAAAATCCTCCTATCGCCGAACAACCGGAGCTACTCATCCTTTCTTCCCCAACTCGTTCTTCTTTGCTTCCCTTCATGGCTTCCTCTCTCCTCTAATCTCTCCCTGGGATTTCCTTCGATTGAAGCTCCCCACATGGTGCTCCTCCTTTCCTAGCTCGGGCTCCCCATGGCACCGTTCCTCTGGTCGCCCTCGGCGCCTTGTGCTACCACTGGCTCCCTTGCATGCCCGGCCCATGCGCTCGCTTGCGCCCATGGCACCGCTGGCTTGGAGGCTCGGCCCGTGTGTGCCTCCCCAGGTTCTCCCACAGCTCGGCCCTGGCGCCACTCGTGTCCTGCCCCTCGACTCGCCTCCCGGCCTCTGGTTCCCAGCCCGTCGCCTCCGCCGACCTGCTAGCCTCCGACCGCCGGTCGCCTCTACTTGGCCCCTCTCTCACTCTCGCGCATGGCTGCACCTTCGTGCGGCCTGCGCTCGGCCGCCGGCCTGTGCTTGGCCCACGCCGCTTGCTCCTCCCCGGTGCGTCCTATGCTCGCCTCCCCCTCGGCCTTGGGCCTGGTCCTCATACGCGGCCATGCCCGTGGTCCTCATAAAACGGCAGTGGGGGAGGCCGGCGCGGTGGGGGAGGCTGGCGTGGAGGGGGAAGTCCGGCGTGGAGGGGAGGCGCAGATGGGTAAGCCGGAACGGAGGAGGGGAGCGACTGCACGAGAGGGAGCTAGCTCGATTCAATGGAGCTCTACGGGAGAGGGGAGATGGTGCGACCGTGCGAGCACAACTCCAAAGCTCCACCCAAAACCAACCCACCCATCAAACCCATGGGTTGAACCCATTTCAACCCGAAATTTTTGAACCCACACCAACCCAACCCAATCCATTTCTACTGCAAACCTAACCCAACCCAACCCGTTAACCAAGGACGGAGCATCATGTAGACCAACATGGGCAGTGGCCCCCCCCAGCATTTTTTTTGAACATCATGTATCCATACTTAATATATATCTATACATATGCATGTATATTCTTGATGATGGCTATGCTCACCTGTGTTTGTGTATAAATATATATCTATACGCATGCACGTATACTCTCGATGAATCTGTATATGTAATTCACATGATGGTTACGCTATATATTAAGTTGTAGGCACTGGCTGAGCTTAATTAGTGTAATTTAGATTAGGCGAGGACCCCTATTGCACTTTGCTAAACTCTAAGAAAATTATGGTACTAATATGCGCTCTCTATTGTATTCAGTTTGCAATTCTCTCGAGGCTAGCCCCCCCTATAATTTGTTTGAAGCTCCGTCACTGCCGTTAACTACATCAACCCATTTCAACCCATCCAAACTCAACCCGAATTAAAACCCAACCTGTTTAACCCGTTTCAATCCAGCCCATTAACACCCCTACCTGGGCTGCTCCCGATCGCGCCACACCCAACCACGTGCGCGGCCAACCACCCTGGTGACCACTATCGTGTTGGACGCACTGCACCTCGTGTCGCCCTGCCACGCCCTCGTCACACCTGCATCGTCGCTCACCAACTCTAACACGACGTCGCCTACTCCCGCGTTAGCCACAACTCACCAGCCACCATCGCATCTGCCATCGCATGAATCCTGACCACCCTTGACCAGCGCTAGCTCCAGCGCTTATTTAAGCCGCGCATCGTGTTCTCCTCGTTGCCCGCATTTTTCTCCTCCTATTCTTCATCTCCCTCGCGCACCAAAGAGCGAGAGAGAGCCGAGGACCTCTCGGACCCTGTTCCAGCTACCATCATCAGCGCTGTGCCATTTCGACCTCTCGGTGAGCCCCCGAAGCTCCGGCTTGGTGTTTCGGGCCCGTTGCATTCCCCTCGACCTCATGCTCACATATTCTTGTCTTCTTCTCCGCCAAACCGGCGCCGCCTGCCCGTCTTCTTCCTCTCTGTCAACCAAGCCGACTGTGCCGCTCCGCCGCGCCAACCCCTAAGGTGAGCTCTAGCCTTGGAGCCGCATCCCCTAGCTTTGCCTCGGTCTCCTCCATTAGGTGCTCACTTTCTTCTTTTCTCCCTCCCACAGAATCACCCAGAGCACCGCCATCTTCCTGCTCGGCACCGTCGACCCCAAGCCATGGCACCTTCCTCCTCCACCACCCGAAGTCGCCGTCTCGGCCGCCAACCCGTAAGTCTTCGCGTCATCTCGTGTTCTAGGGTTAGGCGTAGCTAGCGGGCTAGTCAATTAGGGTCGTAGAGTAGCGCAGAGCCACCATACCGCAGCCCTTCCTCCCAGGCATTGACCGTCGTGGACATCCGCGCATGAAACTCCCCGCGTTGTGCGGGTGGTACCATTATAACCCCTGGGGTTGTAGGTGCTTGTGTGTGCGCCTCTATGCGGGATTAGCTGGCGGCTCCGTTGTAGGCCAGAACACCATCGTGGGCCATCGCTGCCCTTGTAGCTATCGTCCTTGGGGTCGCCGAGGACGCGAGATCCCGTTTTGGACCACCGGGTCACTCCTAAGGTCCAGCTTGCCAGTGTTGAGCTCGGCCCGAGCATGTCCGGGGCACCCTCATTAGTAGTTAATGATGTCATTAGGAAGTAGGTTAATTAAGTGTTAATGTTAGTATGACATGTGGGCCCGAGTTGATTACAAAAATATAATTAAAACCTAAATTAGGTTCTGAGTCTATGACATGTGGTCTCCGCCCTTTAAAACGTATTGTGTAGACCCAGTCTTTAGAACAGCACCGCTGACATGTGGGCCCTCGGTCCACGCACTATTCCCAAGGACTGAGTCCACACAGACCGTGGCCCGGCTGTTGTAAGTTCTAATTAGAAACTAAATTGGAAAAGGATTTCTAATTGAAAAATTAAAATGAAAATCCGGTGGGCCCTAGCTGTCAGTGAGAGACACCCTCTCTTCTCTTTTATTTTTAAGGATTTTCTTGGTTCTAAAACTTCGGAGAGCTCGTTTCCTCTCATTTTAAATCTAAATCCAATGATTCTTATTTCTCAATTCATATAAATTCAAACCCTACCTAACAGCAGCAAAAACATGAATTTTGGAGTTTGTTTTAAATTTTTTAATGCAATTTGAATTCATTCGGATTTGTTCGAGTTTGGTTGGTTTTCGCGTAAATAAATCCTGAAGCTATGGAAGGGCAGCAGATCAAACACGATCAAGACCAGTAAGACTTTGAGCAAGGCGAGTCAACACTTTGATCATTTTTGCACCTAATTTTTTAATGTAAATTATATTATTTTAAATTATGAAATTGCATGCTATGCTTCCATTACAATTATGTTGTCTTTAGCTCGTAGTTAGTACCTTAATGTTAATTGAGCTATTGAATTCCATTCCTTGAACTTGGACACTACTTTTTTGTCGCCCTAGGAATAACGATATACTTAATTAGTCATTAAGTCTGTATCTAAGTGTTATGTTTAGCCTTACTTAAATACATTGACATGTGGGATTTTATTTGCCACAACATTATTCAAACTTCAAAACTAGATTTGGGCAGCCGAGGTTGGAGCCTGGCTGGTATGTTGAACTCAAAAAGGATTTTCAAAACAAAATTCCAAAAATTCTTTTAGACTTGGGCGAATGGTAAGTCGGGCGGGAGTGGATAAGAGCACAAGAATGGGTAATGTGAAAGCACCACCCAAGTCAATTAAGGATTGAATATTGTGATGACCTTTCGAGCACTAACAATGCAACCACAAGTCTACAATGGGTACAACCTAGCAAATTAATTTGCTTCACCTCTGCGTTAATTTCACCATCTGGCAGAATGTGGAGTGGTCGTAGCCATAGGGAAACCACACGGCGCAAGAGGGGGCCTCCAATGGGTTGTAGCCCACGGCGGTGGAAACCTTAGTGGGTAGAGCTGCATTGGGGTGGAGCATTGTAAATGACTTGTGGTGGTTGTCTTAGTCTCACGCCTACGGTAGCATGTTGACATTACAAGATGATTGTCTCTTATGGGTAAAGTTGTATGACCTTTGTAGAGTGAAAACTGTCCAGATAGACGTGCCCACTGTCATGAGTGATATGCGGGAACTTGCTTGGTTAGTCTCAATTTTTATAAAATAATTTGTGGGAGGGGTGAACTGTTAGGTTGTAGCCTAAGGATTTGATTTGTCCTGGATGGAGCGAGTAGAAGGCGTGGGCTATAGCCCGTGGCTTTATTTGTCCTAGTTGTAGCCAGTTGTAGGATTGAGGATGACCGACTAGAGGGGGTGAATAGGAGGTTTATAAAACTTCTAGCACAATTCAATAGATATATTCCAAAATTTCACTAGGACACCTCAAAGCTATGTCAATACAAAATACAATTCTATGTAAGAAATATTACACAAATAAATTGCTTGAAATGTAAATACAAAAATAATAAAGACAAGGGAGAAAAACCATAATGAAGACAAGCAATGGTTTTCCTGTGGTATCGAAGATTTGCCGGTATTCACTAATCCACGTTGAGGAAACTTGAACGAATCAAGTTGGCTCCACACGAGCACTTTCCTCGATCACTAGAGTTTCTCTTCCTCCTCTCTAGAGATGGTGAGCACACAACCACTTCACAATCTTTGCCAGGTCACTTCACAATCTTCTTTAAAGAGATCACCACGCAAACTATTCTCCCAGCCGTCTAGGTGCCGGTAAGCACCAAGAGTAATAAACCACAGCTTCCGCTTGAAGAAAACAAGTGTCATAAGGATCAACCAATGATGCAATGCACTTGAATGCTCTCAACTACCTCAAAATGAGAAATATGAGCAAATGGGTAGTAGAGAGTGCACTAGAGGCTCAAATGTATTCAATGAGGTCCAATATACTGAGCTTGGTGCTAATGAGGGGGTATTTATAGCCCCCAACCACAAAACTAGCCGTTTGAAGCAAATCCCTGAAAAATTCAGTACTTGCGGTAGTACCGCTGTAGAAACCTGGTACTACCGTACTCACTGTTCAACGGTCATCTGCTGTTCATTAAATGCTTCTAAACTAGCCGTTACAGAAGGTTGCGATACTACCGCACTCACA
The DNA here is from genome assembly GCA_036346405.1 of Phyllostachys edulis. NCBI lineage: Eukaryota > Viridiplantae > Streptophyta > Magnoliopsida > Poales > Poaceae > Phyllostachys > Phyllostachys edulis. Next base: position 17,002,642 of record CM070547.1, read on the forward strand.
AGGTCCGGTACTATCGCACGATGGTAGTACCGCTCGGCTAGAATGGAACTACCGATTTCTAGAGGATCAGAGAAACACAAAAACATGTTATCTGCAAATAACATACCACCGTGTAAACATCGGTCCTACCGCACTACGGTAGTACCGCGCTAAGGATGCGGCCATACTGTTTTCAGGAGAGAAGAAAAACTCCCAGAAATATGCTCTCTGGAAAAAAATGTACCGCCAACTAGAATCTGGTCCTACCGCTCTGGTAGTACCGCTCATCAACTGCGGTCATACCGATTTTACTGAACAGTTTTCCAGAAGCAAAAAACTAAATGCAATGCATAAAACTTGGTTGATCAAAATGGCACAAAATAAACTCTCAAGCTACTAGCCATGATCTCTCTTTATAGTATGGCATTGAACCTACAAATCCGGTCTTTTCTCCAAACACCGAGACCGGTAAAAACTACAAAAGGATCCTTATGCTATACAATACCTTTGCTTTGAGCCATGTCGATCTTTTATCATCTTTGCAATGTCATTTTCATGTCATCATTCAAACTCCGGGACTAAATCTTTAAAACATCTTAGCATACATATTAGTGTCATAACACATTGTTGTTATTAATTACCAAAATCATTTTTAGGGGCTAGATGCTTTCACCAGTGGAAAGGCCGGGTTGTAGCCTGAGGTGTTGATTTGTCATAGTTGTAGCCAGTGAAAAGTGCGGGTTGTAGCCCGAGGAAAACATAGCATTGGGTGGCTGAAGCCACATTATAATATGTGGAGGTTATAGTCTTCTCTAGTATTTTACAACAATACTCAATTTCATTAAAACATGTGTTAGTTAAAATGTAAGGTCTCAGGACTTGCCTACTACTTAATTTAATTCAATTGTAGTTTTGTGCAAACAAAAGAACCGCAAGCCTTCTTTTGAAGAGCCTTGCATCTATTATGACTACATTATGTGTGTTGGCTCGTGGAGTACGAATGTGTACTCACACTCGCACATTACAAATAAACTCATAGTCATCTGACCAAGACCCCTACGCCTACTTCACCTCGTTTGGACCAGACGGGGAAGATGATGGCAGGATGTAGGCCGAGACCCCCTGTCGTTTGCCTGTGGGCAGTGCTGACGGATCCACCTTTATTCTCCGCTTCCGCATCTTTCTCTACTTTATGTATTGAACTCTGTGTTAAGTGTTTGGTCTGTTCGCCCGTACTTTAAAGCAGATGACCGTATGGTATATTTATGTGATGTAATATTAATCGTGGTATGACCATGTACGATATTTGTGTATGATCCAGCGATGTAAATGTGTGCACTATCTACTGATCTAGGGAATAGTGCACTATACATAGAGGATTCTGGTGATAAATCTGGGTCCCGACGCTCCTGCGAAAACTAGTGACCAACACGTCTACTTGTTGAATTTTTTTAATAATCATTTTTTATTCCAAAATACAGTAATATACCTCTATTTTTTTATTTTACAGAAATAATCCTCTATCACTCCACCGTTGGGTGACTTGGATCTAGTCGCTCAACCATTAGGTGATTGATCCAAGTCGCCCAATGGTGGAGCGACTACTCCCTTCGGGTACTAGTCGCTCAACTGTTGAGCGACTTATCCCCTAGTCGCTCAACCGTTGGGCGACTAGTCGACGTAACGCTCAACTGTTGGGCCACTAGTTGCTGCCAAGTCGTCCAACGGTTGAGCGACTAGACAGTTGTATAAAAAGGCACACCTGGCCCCGTCACGGTCACTTTTGCCATTTCTCTCAGGATAGAACGAGAGGAGCTCGGGAGAGGAGAAAAGGAGATGGAGAGAAAGAGAGAGGAAGTGAAGAGGGGGAGAAGGTCGGGAGAGGTGGAGAAGGATAGAAGAAGAGAGAACAACGGGGGAGGGGGAGAGAAGCAGAGGAGCTCAGGAGAGGGATAGAAGGTGAGGAGAGGAGCTCGGGAGGTAAGAGAGAAAGAAGAAGGAAGCTCGTTGATAAGGAGAGAAAGTATTCGTATAAAGGTAATAGTCTCATTCGTTATTGTTTGAAATATTTCGTGAATATATGTTGACAAATGGCTAGTTGCAATGTTCAAAATATTTGTAGTGAGAAATCAGTCATGTCAGAGCCCACAAGATTAAAAGTGCATTACGGTGTTGGTACAATTCGTGAAGGTCCATACGGTATTGACCTGAGTGGTTTCCCGCAAGTCAATATGGTACACTCGGACGCAGAGAATGCTCAAATCGGATATGTCCTGTGCTGGCTCACCTGCAGCTTCCTTTGGACCCCGAGGTGTGTAGTGTCATCCTACATGCGCTTTGGAGTCGGTCTGCCACGCACATTTGGTGGGAGTTGAGTAGACTGATGCACACGGTTGCATGGAAGGGCTTTGTGGAAAGCTGTCGACGCCATGGATATGAGTGTGTGCTACTTGTGCAAGCATGTCCGAAGGGAGTCGCACGAGGCCCTACCGACGGCTATCGTCTAGTTGGTGGGAGCAGCTTGGGCGTGCAGCGCGTGGTTCATAAAGAGGACGCGGTGGCCAATGTTGCGGAGGCAGAAGACGAAGATTGCACACCGCACGCTAAAAAGTAGGAGCGGCGGGTAGACGTTGCGGCCAGGAAGGCCACACTGCGAGAAGTTGCAAGGCATCTGCCGACAAGTAGGAACACCGGCATGAAGTGCAACACTACTTCTTGTTGTGTGTGTAGTGGTACTAAGATTAGAAATGGTAGCATGTTGTAACTTGTACTTCAGTTAGTACTTTGCTTGTTGTACACAGTGTGGAACTAATTGTATCATAATTGCAAACTTTAACTTCATTGTCAATGTCAATCTGTCATCGATACCTATCTCTGCAAAGTAGGACGTGACCTCGCTCTGCAAAGCAGGACGTGGCCACTCTCTGTAAACCAGGACATAACCACTATCTACAAAGCAGGACATGACCTCGCTCTACAAAGCAAGACGTGACCTCGCTCTGCAAAGCACGAAGAGACCACTCGACTGCCGCTATAGAGCTGCTACAGCTGCGTCCCCTCCCGCTATAAATACAACGCTACTCGGTTAGGAACTCCATACCAACAATACTACCTAGATAATATGGACAAGGAGAAGGAATAGGAGCACATCCGCGAGCTTTTGAAGGGCTAAGAGGCTCCCCAGCATACCGACGCTCGCCACAGGGCGTTTAGTCAGCAGCCTTACATGCACCACCCACCTCCGGAGCTCGTCGATCTAAGGAGGCTGCCTCGTAGTACGCACAAAGATTTTGGGTCAAGCCACCCCCCTCCTATGTCCGCTGAACGCCCTCCGGAAGGGCCCCCGATGGGGGTGGCGCCACCCCTTTGCTGGTGTTAGGACGCCTGCAAGTGTGTCAAATCAACCGACGAGTAGACCATAGGGCAACACTATTGGTGTTGCCCAAACTTCTGTGTGGACTACTCCGACCGCAGGTTTCACACACCGAGCCACAGGCAGCCGGTAATGATATCGTATTTCAGTGTACACTACTATTTTGTTTCTCATTACGTCGTAACCACGTCTCTCTTCCCAACGTAGTCTCCGCTGCGCCTATGCGACTTCAGCCAGTGGATCGACGACAAGATCCACTCCTACGACATGTGGATGTTGCTGTCATGGAAGAGGTGGGCCAGCGAGGACTGCAAGGGCCGTGAAAGGCACCTCGAAGAGCTGTAGGCTGAGATGGAGGAGAAGAAGAGGCGGAAGAGGCTGCACGAGGAGTAGGAGCGCGAGCATGCCAGGCGACACGAGGCCAAGAGGGCACGGAGGAGGGCCATCGCAGCGAAAGCTAAGGCGCAAGGCGAGGAGTACAATGCTAAGCTGGGCCGCAAGGGCAAATGGCCACATTCCACGTAGTATTTTGACCCTCTTAATCCATATCTCCCATGTATTTCTAATTCTCTAAAGGCATGCGTGTACCGTCCTTAGTTCGTTAGCCTGCATGCCATGTAACCCCCTTATCAGATCAACTGTCGCGTTGTTATCGTTGCGCCATTTCTCCTAAGTTCTCCACCATGTATGAATTTCCTAGCGCCTCGCAATATCACTTACCTTTATATTTACGACTCATTGCTACCTCAATCATCCCCACAAAATTCTTCAGAAATTTATCACACTACAATAACATACGACGATCACAAAATGTTATTGCGAATCTAATACATTTCGTACCCTTGAGAATATACGAAAATCACAAACGGGCCAACCAACCTTGTCGCCGCCCTTTTATTTCCAAAAAAATTAACAACCTACAAACAAGATTTGCTAAATGTATTACCTACAAAAATTACTATTTGTTCCCCCACAATTATTCCCATTGGATTAATAAAATAATATTATTATTAATTTAAATGGCCCAACGGTTGAGCGACTTATGATAGTCACCCAACAATTGAGTGACTAGTACAAGTCGCTCAACCTCTAGGCGAGTTGTACATTTGTCGCCCAATGGTTGGGTGACTGATCCAAGTCGTCCAATGGTGGAGTGACAAATGATTATTTCTGTAAAATAAAAAAGGGAGATATATTACTGTATTTTGGAATAAAAAATGATTATTTTAAAAAAATCTCTACTTGTTTGTTTTTCTAGCCGTCATGGACCAAGATGGCCGGAGGTTTAGCCGGCACAAGATGGGGGCTTTGCTATCCCATTTTCCTCACCGAAACACAATGTATGTACCATTCTAAACAGTATTAGTGACAAGCACCAGGCCTACCTAGATCCATTTTTCTTTGGATATGTTGGTGATATGCCCTAGAGGTAGTCATAGAGATGATTATATCACGTCTATGTTTATGAGTTATAGAATAAGTTTATTATGTTCTTTGATTGAATCATCAGTCATAAAGATTAACGAGTATGTGACTTGTTGGTGAAGCTCTTTTAACTAATGATGATGTCATTCTAAATGTATTCTTGGTCGAATGTCACTGGTCGGGACACTAGTGACTCTATGACCAGCACATGTATTGATTGATGACCATGTTTCACCGATCATGGATATATGGATATCGAATCAATAATGTGAACACATGTTAGAGAACATGGAGTTAGATTGACCCACCTTGAGACACTGTTGAGATTGTTATGATTCTATATGTCATCAGTTGGTCTCAAGCAATGATGGTGTATAATCCTTAGACCTGAGATCAGTATGGTTTCCTACATGTGTAATGGCACTCTTAGGGGTTGTCAAACGTTAATCCTTAACTGGGTATTTATAAAGGTAGCTTTCGGGTATGCGCATGCTATGAAACATGCGGAGGAATATGACTGGTCAGATATGCGATTTGCCTCTCCTAACATAACAGGAGAGATATCTCTGGGCCCCTCGATGTGGTCGGATAAAGAAAGTGCATAGCTATGCCACTGGTGGTCGAAGAGTTCGACCACATGAAGTTATCTAACACTCGATCGAGAAAGTATTGAACAGTCCATGGAGGACATAATATCTCACCTAGAGTTCAACCAAATATCGTGAGGCAAAGGGAGAATACACGAGTAGGTCACTTAGTTCGATCAGTTATGGACTGGTCATATGGAGATATGAGCTGGTCGCAGACTGGTCGAACGTAATCACAGAGTGGTCGAAACCTGGTCGTAGATCATATTGCATTAAGGTTCATCCTATATAATTTATGTGTATTCAGGAATCGTTATGTCCTGCTAGGTATCGCTAACGACCCATGGTCGGAAGAGGTTTCTGAGTCACAACCGATTACGCATAGTTTTTTATCTAGATCGGTCACATATACCGGATATGTGGCAGTAGTAGATTGGATCTATTACTGGTTTGGTCTAATAACCTAGATCAGTTCATATGGATGGAACAATCTAGGCACTGGTCGATAAGATCGATCGGGTTTCGGCGGTAGTAGATGGGTTTTGTGAAGAGGTATAAGTTAAGAGCACCAGATGATTTACTCGACTCGTTTTCAACTCCCTCGCGTGATATTCCTATCGGTCGGAATTCCGCCATCGGAGTATGTCGCAGTGCGTGGTCGTATCAAGGCAGTGATCAGATTGGCTAGGAATATGGTTAATATGATTAATCCGATGATTTTCGTGGCTCGATTACGTGAATGAGATTCATGTCTTGGAAAAGGTTTCCGAGAGCGCTATGGGTATTCGATACCTATATAATTGACTCTAGTGCAAGTGGGAGACTGTTGGTGACACGCTCTAGAGGCAATCATGGAGATGATTGTATCACGTCTATGTTTATGAGTTATTGAATAAGTGTTATTCTGTTCCTTGATTGAATCATCAGTTATAATGATTAACGAGTATGTGACTTGTTGGTGAAGCTCTTTTAACTTATGATGATGTCATTCAAAATGTATCACTGGTTGAATGTCACTGGTCGGGACAAAATTTCATATGTTTTTATACTTCAATTTCGATTTGGTTGGTTTATTTGTTTTAGGGATTTCCCAAGAGGAGCCAGACAGCGACGAGGTCTACACGCTGGTCATGCTCATGCCGAAGCCTGAAGTAGCTCTTTCATCAACTTTGGGGGGGCAAAGATTTGGGGATCTTTTTTATGGTGTGAGGGATTAGGTGTTTATCTGTGCTCGATTTATTTCTGTAGCAAAATGAGATGGAGACGGAGAAGTCAAATTCTACATCGAGCTCCAAATTGCTGCACGAAGTGTTTGATTTTGTTGCAACACCTCTTCTCAAATTTTATCACAATAGGTATTTGTTGTAGTCGGTATTTTGATTTGTTGCATCGAAGTTTATTTATTGTTGCATTAGGGATGTTGAATTGTTGCACCAAGGAAATTGATGTATCTCTTTTCAGTTTTGTTGCAAATATGTTTTCGATTTGTTGCATCTAAAAGTTCAAGATGTTGCAGAGTTATATAGCATAATCCCCTCCAGTTGCTGCATGATCCACCATGTTTTGTGTGCAGCCCTTTCAAAAATATTGCAACAATTATTTTTAAATGTTGCAATGTTGTAACATCGAAATTTGTTTGATCGGGGTATTTGAACTAGTTTTAAAGCGCGGCTAGGTTCTATACTGAAGGTTTCATACAATTTTCGAGATTTTTTAATTAATTAACCCTTTTTAATTTTTATTTTAAAGTTAACCCCTGGCACACTTTATTTCCAATTCTGACTCCTTTGGTCACGCCACCACCCATGCTAATTGAGAATATGACTTTTTTCCAATCTTTTTTCTTAGCATTATATTATTATTTGTGTATTTTGTTGTACACATAGATTAAAATTATTGCACACATTGTATACAAATGTTGCATTGGAACGTACAATGAGAAACCTTCCATCGTACGTTCGAGTGCTAATTGCTCCCTTCATTTTGAAACCTATACCTATTTTCTCACTACAGAAACACATACTATACCCCTCGAAATTAGGCAATTATATTAGCCGCTGTACACACATCCGTCCATTTGGGACGCCGATCGAGCCAAGCAAGCAAGCAAAAGCCGCCATCCCAACCCCCAACCCTTCCTCCGTCGCCGCCGCGCGCCGAGGTCCATCTCCCCTGGTCCTAGGCTCCTAGCCCTCCTCCCCCTGATCGCCCACCCCCTATGGAGATCCGTCCGGGCTAAGGATCTCGGTTCCTGATGTGGTAAGCCCTAGCCCTGCCCTGCCCTACCCGATTTCGACCCGATTCTCCCTGATCTGTGATTCTATACAGCTCTTGCACCTGCGCTGCGTTACGGGATCTGCTGCAGTTTTTTGTTTCGCTGTTGGGCCGTGCATCCTTTTCTGGCCCAACTCACGCAGATATCTTGCGTACGCCGCCTCCTCGGCCCCTCCCTTGCGTACGCCGCCTCCGCCCTCGCGCTAGACCGCGGGATCGCCGCCGCGCTACTCTCCGTCCCGAGCCCCTCTTCTTCTTCATCTCCGGCGACCTCCGCGCGCCTCCACCACCGCCCTCCTCCGACCCCGCGGCCGGCGGCGCCACCGCCTCACTCTATACCCCGGGGTCCCGGTGAACCCCTCCTCCAACCCGGTGAACCCTAACCCTAACGCCGGTCAGCCGTCGCTGGAGATCCCGTCAGCCGTCGCCCACCTCCGTCGTCGCTCGCCGTTGCTGGAGAAGAACTGGTTTGTCTATTTGTTGTCTGAATGTGTTCGATCCATAGTTATGCAGCTCTTATTCGATAGATAGCAAACACCAATGGGTTCTGCTGCTGGAAAGGCTCTTTTTAATGGTTGTAGTTGAGCCGGGAAGAGTTATGACTAGCCTCAGTAACCGTCGAACATTGGATAAATAGAAGCTTTATCGGGTTTAGCTAGACCGTTGGTTAAATTGGCAACTGAGGGCGAACACTTTAAGATCCGGGTGGCTGCATACACTATGATGATAATGCGGCAGTTGGCACGCGGCACCGCAGTTGAGCTCTCTCTTGATTACAACATTCTTCAATTGGTATCACTCTGCATTTTGGGGTGCAGTTTTTAGGACAATTTCTTTGACCTCCTTATGGTAATAAGCCAATATCTTAATAATTTCAAGGAAGTTTTCCTGACTTTGGGATTATAGATTCATCGTGGCCTTCAAGTGAGCATGCTTGAAATGTCGACCACACGATAGGATCAATCGAAGTCTTGAGCCTCAATGTTACATCTAAGATTGCCTTGTCATTTAGCTTATCTGTCACCCTTTCAATACAGTGCATGCTGTTCCGAACATGTGGTTCATGCCTCATGTTTGCGCACCTTTTAGTGCTTCCACTTTCCATACGGTGAATTGATTTTGATAACCAACTTTATGTATGAGTATTGCAATAAGCCAGTCATGTTTTGTCTCTATGGACATGCAAAGCTTTGTCTTACCTTCTCATGAAGCACAGACACTTTCATAAACTTGTTTATTAATTATTATTTCAGAAAACCAAAGCAGCTAAGTTAGTTTGGTTGTTAGTTACAACTTGCAGATTCTGATTTTTTTTACCTCAGACTTCACTTATCACATTAGAGAAACGGAACCTCCAAGCTCAGCCATCTCGAACTCAGAAACTACCCTTCTATCCTACCCTGCTCCTCCTCCTCAAGCATGTACCTTCCAGTACTTTATGAGTGACTTGACAGATCTGCACTAACACGTTTTCTTTTCACCACAGATGCTATTGATCAAGTGGACCAATATTGTTCTTTTTTTTTGTTATAATATACATCTTCTTTGTTGTTGTTTTTTGTTCCAGTGCAATTCAAATCCAAGCACTTTTCCCTTTTTGTTGTTTCTATTGTGTGCTGACTAAGCATTTTTCTTGGTCACAGTTGTAAATTTCAATCTAGCCATGGAAGACAACAATGATGAGCTTCTTCATGAGCAAAATGAAGCAATACAAGCCCGAGTATCTCTTCCTCAAGATGTCCAGCAGATTATTCTTGCTTCCTTACCTGGTAGGGTCGTTCTCAAGTTTCGCAGAGTGTGCAAGTTCTGGCGAGACTGCATTGAAGAACCTACTTTCGTGGACCGTCACCTCCACAGTGCTCTCCGCTTCCACCAGTCCATTGCTTGTTTCACCTCGGTTGATCGTGGTCTTGTCCAAATGTACACATTTGATCCCACCACAATGAACTTCAAAAGCATGGAACTTGTGTTTTCATGTAGGTTTAACATGTCAGGCCCCTGCAATGGCCTGGTGTGCGCATATGATTTAAAAGGTGATGTTGAGGTGTTGAATCCAACAACGAGGAAGCATTTAAGACTGCCAGTTTCAGAACTTGTTTCTCAAGCTCCTTTTTCAGAATATTTTGTTGGATTTGTGCATTCCACAAAAGAGTACAAGGTGGTTTCTGTCCGCCACCACTTGCAGTTCTTGACATTTGATGTATGCACTATTGGCACACTGTCATGGAGGACAGTACGTGAATCTGCAGACCTCCTGAAGACAACGAAGGCAGTCATCGTTAATGATGGCGTGTATTGGCTACTTCTTGATGAGATATCCTCCTATTTGACTCGAAAAATCTTGTGGTTCAGCCTGACAGATGAGAAGTTCTCAACAATTACTGTCCCAAATACTGTAAAAGACCGTGATTTGGAATTATTCGAGGGGGAAGGGAAGCTGCATTTATTGTCAATGCACTGCAAGGGATCAGCATATACAGCCTCGGAGATTTGGGTGGCAGGCTCGACCCGGCAAGTCTGGGTCCACATGTACACTGTCGCTCCTCGGTTACCTTCGGGCGTGAGGCCATTTTTCCTGCACAAGAGGAAGCTCTTCTTTGGCAACGAAAAGAGATTCACCTACATTGATCTTGTGGATGGGAGTGTTTTCTACATCGACATGCCTTCTGGCGAGAGTTTGATATCTTGTGGAATGTTTGTGGAGAGCTTTATACCTTCTATGACAGGCTTGGTGAACTCAACAACATTGTCGTACAGTTCTCATCGTGCTGGATCATCCTCAACAGGCCCTGGACCGTCTTCTCGTGGCGCTGGATTATCCTCAACAGGCCCTGGACCGTCTTCTCGTGGCGCTGGATCATCCTCAACAAACCCTGGACCGTCTTATGGTGGCGCTGGATCATCCTCAACAAACCCTGGACCGTCTTATGGTGGCGCTGGATCATCCTCAACAGGCCCTGGACATTCATCTGGTCTCACTGGATGGTCCTCAGCTGAGCTTGTACAATCTTCCAAGCGAGCAAAGAGAAGTATGAACATGGAGTGGAAGACATACAGCAAAGACACAAAGCTCGGCTTGGTCTATGAGTAATTCTCTCTGGATTGTACAGCAGCTTGAAGCTAGCAACTTGCAGCTAGTACCTAAAGTCCCAGATAAAAGTTCCTGGTGTTTGTTTGTGTGTAATGCTATGGTGGGTCTTGGACAGAGTAGAACAGGGAAAAAAAAGCAAGTGACATGTCAGTGACTGCTCTATATTTTCGGTTGTTGCTTAGCCCTGCTTGTGGGGTTTTTTATGTACTCAAAAATGGAAATTATGAACCCGGTATAATCATAATGAACTCATGTTTTGTTTTGTAGTAGTAAGCTGTATGCCTGCATTGCATCTGTGAATGTTTAGGTCACAAGACCAACACAAACTGATGCTTACACGTATGTACCATACATACAATAATGCATACAACCTTCAGGGTTTACAAGAAAATGTAAACATTTGGAATCTATTTAGCAATCTGGTCATGCCACTCAAACAGTTGGCAAGGACAGCAATGGCGGGAAGCCGATGTACGGCCAGCAACCGTCGCCGGTGACGCGTGCCCGGCAGACCGTCTCCAGCTGGAAACTCTGCATGTCGATTTTGAACAGCTCGACGTCCCTGCTGCGGTAGCTTGCCATGAACGCCGGCCGCGTGTCTTGGTTGACTTCAAGAATCAAGCATCCGTTGGCCGCGCCCCGGATGCTGTACAGCCGGCTGTGCGCGACCGGGACCGTCTTTTCCAGCTGCCACCGCGGCGAGCCTTCGCCGTCGCGCTCGATCGTGTAGTAGTACAGGCTGGCGTTGCCCTCGGCGTGGTAGAAGTCGTGCGCGAACACGCCGACCTTCCCGTCCGCGCCCTCCACGACGGCGACGTGCTCCTCCCAGAAGCCGGCTGGCGACGGGATTTCCTCGACGGAGAGCTCCATGGCGCGCGTGTCGAGCACGAGCCACCGGTTGGTGAGGCAGTCCACCCAGTAGAAGCAGTCGTGCGCGTAGTGGCGCCGGTTCCAGACGGTGTGCACCGGGCCGCCGAACGGCGACCGATGCCTGGTCCAGACGACGCAGTCCGGCGACGGTAGCGCGCGCCACCGCCCGTCCCGCGATGAGAAGGCGAGCGCCACGACCTTCCTTGGGCACCGCGCTGTCCAGAACACGGCGAACGAGGGCTCCTCCGCCTCTTTGTCGTCCGCCGCAGCGGCCGGGGCGAGGAAGGGCTCACACCGGCGCCGGCCGCCGAGAACCGTGAGCGGGTTGGTGACGGCGGCGCCGAGCTCCTCCGGGATGGGCGGGAGCAGGACGTAGCGGCGGGACAGGGGGTCGCAGACGGCGAGATCCGTGAAGAGCGTGCTGCCGCCGGAGGACGCGCGGTCGAGGAGGAACCGGCCATCGCGGTGATCCCGGACGAGCCATCCGGGGCGTTGGCCCCGGCGCCGGCGTCGGGCGGCGCCGGTAGGAAGGCGAAGGAGAAGTCCGCGGCCGCGGCGACGGCGCGGGCGGCGGCCGCGGCCGGGTGAGGCGGATCGGCGGGGTGGAAGACGCCGCCCGCGCCGGATACGCACAAGGACGAGGACGAGAAGGCCCCGAGGAGGAGGCCCGGGGCCGGGTGGAGCGCGCGGTGGCGGCGGAGGAAGCGCAAGGAGGAGACGAGGCCGCGGAAGGAAGAGCTCGCCGCGGCGGCGCGCGCGAGGGAGGAGTGGGAGGGCAGGCGGATCAGGATGTCGTACACGACGTCGTCGGGGATCTCCCGGAGCGGTTCCACGACGACGGCGGCGGCCATGGGAGCTTAGATGAGCTGCGTGCGAGTGTGCGAGCTTGTGGGGCGGGGGATTGCTCGAGTTGTGTGACTGCGAGGTGTGAGGCGCGCGGGAAATAGCGCGACCAGTTCTCGGACGTGTTTCGAGCGCTAGGGCCGTAACTCCGAGCTCCAAACGTTCGAGCTATAACATGGTTATATATTAGATGAAAAAAAACGTGTACAATATTTTTTTCAAACATTGTAACATTTTTTCAACGGGCGCAATAAAAAGACATCAAAACAAAAAAGAAAATATCTAGAGAACTGGTGCAACATTTTTTTTCACCGATTGCAACATTTTTTTCACCGATCGCAATATATCAAAAAAAAGTTCAAAGAAACAACAATCAGACACTGCAACTAATTTTTCAATGAGGCGCAACATTGATACGATCACAATGCAACAAAAAAACTCCTCGCACAACAAATTCATACCAATGGTGAGGTGCTTGCGCCACTGGCGGATGAGGTCAAGGCCGTTGCGGAGGGCGTTGCAGAGGTTGAGCGCCTTGACAGCACAGTCGAAGAAGTCGGCTCACAGGCGATCGAGTGGGGCGCGCGCAGCGGCCGCCCCGCAGCTGAAGAGGATGACGCGGAACTCCTCGAGGCAGATGAGGAAGGAGTCGAGGAGGCGGCGCATCCAGGCGAGGGAGAGGATCTCTGGGGCGGTGGGATCGAAGTCCCGGAGGAGGTCGAGGAGGAGGTCGGCGGCGTGGCGCTGGAAGGCGTCGATCTAGAGGTCAAGGAGGAGATCGGCGGTGTGGAGCTGGAAGGCGTCGATCTGGAGGTCGGAGGAGCTGGCATGGGCATGGTGGTGACAATTGACGGGTGGGAAGGGGGTCTGGTCGCGGCGGAGGGAGCGGCCGAAAGAGGTGGGTGAGGAGTCAGTGGCCGGCATTTTTTTCTTCTTCCACTACAACTCCCTCCTTCCTACTCTCTCCTAGAGGGAGAGCGCGCGCTAGAGAGAGGGAGTATTTAGTATTGTGATGGACTGCTGGGTTGCCTTTCCGATTCAGGTTGGGTTGGGTCGGGGGACGCCGAGGAATAAGGGCGCAACTAGCGTGGGAAAAAGTGAAGCGAATAGAAAATTTAGAGAGGGGGAGTCACGTCTGCGTAGTACTGTTTCCCATAATTTATCCGAGTGTAATGTGCGGGGTTGGGTCGTGGGATCTGGGTCCTCCACTAATGTAATACAGATGATCACTCTATGAACAGTATGGATGCAAATAAAGTGGATAATTTCCGACCAACGGAAAGCTCGTGGAATGAATACGAAAGAGATAAATGTTTATCTGGCACTATCCGTGTTCGACTTCGACTCCGAGGAAAGATACGTAATATGATACGGGACGAGGAAAAATAAGTCTGTTGTGACTTCACTTAGGAACATGATAACAAATAGGTGGGTTACTGCGTGTGAGCAGGCATGGGATACTGAGTGTTTTTACTTCGACATCTCAGCGATTAGTCTCTCTGTGTTCGCTCTGATTGTAATCCTACTGTCTAATGTCCTATGTAGGGATACAAAAGAAACAGATAATATATGTCTAGCCGACCGACCGAAGGCACGTGTAGCGAATACAGGATGGAGAAATAGGTATCTGACACTATTCGTATCCGACTCCGACTCCAAGAAAATAATACAGAATATGATACATGATGAGCAATATCCGACCGTATCCACTCCAATTGCACCCTTAGTGAACAGTAATTTGTGTTTGTATAAAAACACTGTGGCTATTGATTTGAACCTTTTCTTTTCGACTGGACGATAAAGATCACCTTGTAATACGCGGCACTGTAGATTCTCTATATCCTTCAATACAAAGGATCAGTTATGGGGTCGTTGGCCTGTGAGCCTAGAAGGAGTGAAAGAAGTTCTTTTAATTATTTTTGAAACTGCGATACATGGAGGATTGATTTGATTAATCTAAGGAACAGCTTAGTACTATTACTCCATTATTCCCTGGTTCATGGAGGTGGACATCTGCGTTATTATTAATTTGACTTCTTTTTTCCAATATGGGATGGGAGTTCAGTGGGGGTTTGATCGGTGAGAAATTGGTGGGCTGAAATTGGAAATTAATCATGAGTGAATGGTCGTTTTGGATGCAACAAGTGGTCGTTTTGGACGCGAGAATTTTACGAATATTTTGTACATAATGAAATAAACCCTTTAAAAGCTATTTTCAAATTCTCCAATCCGAACAAGCCCATATATGTTCGTTGCAAGAAATTTTGGGATTTGGAGTCAAATAATTGATTCTCACTATTTTAAACCCACAGGTAAGCTCGATAATTCTTAGCGGGATTGGAAATCGAGTGTCAAACGGCACTAAGAAAACAACTTGTACATGAATTCATAATCAGATCGTAACCTTGACTTGATGACGATCAACTCATGATGCCATTCGAAGTCTCTTTTATCACGGAACATAACCTATTCATCCAACTCATAGAAAAACATTAGTCCCATAAGAATGAAACTAATGTTTTTCCAAACCAGACAAGAGAACGGCGCACACCCAAGTCCACCTCTAAGGGCTTGTCTAGGAAGTTTATTTCCAGTCGGGATTTACGTAGATGGGTCGAGAATTTAAATTAAAATCTCGGTTCATTCGTAGAGATGAATAAAGATTTTAGCCTAACTAAATACTCTCTCCGTTTTTTAAAGATTGACGTCCTGTAGTACTAGTACTCACATCACAGCGTCAACCTTATTAAAACAGAGGGAGTAAGACCTAAATGTCTATTTCTATATCCAAACAACGGTCCAGTTGGTACATAGAAAACCACCGCAGGAGATGGTGTAATCCACGCACGAGTATGAAATTTGTACGTTCCAAGCTTGTTTTTTGCAGGAGGCAATTCAGGATGTCCTTGTGCTGCGTACGGATGGATGGAGAAACGGTGCTCGGTCCAGAGCCTAGGTTTCATTTTCCTTGGCATATATGACCTCGAATTGTTAGCTTATTTAGCGCGATTTTAACAAAAATAGTCTTTCACGAACGAAATAGCAAAATTAACACCCGTACTGCATTTAAAATACACGGCAACCGGCCGGCCGCATCCCCACCGCGTGGCAGCCAAATTATTTGTACCACCACCACCACGGCGGCGGTGGCACAGTCGTAGCGATAATGATGCGGCAAGGTCGGTTGTCGCTGAACGGGAGGCCGTCACGTGACCTACCGCTCAGCACAACATGAGTGTTATTTTTACCAATTGGTTCACGAATGAAGACTATTTTTGTTTATTCATCGTGAAACAATGTTATTAATTTTAGCCGAGAACTCGTCTTTGAGCGCAACAGATTTGTTGCCACCCATATAACTCCACGGCCTGTGCTGTTCAGTGCACAACACTCTTATAATTCTAGACAGCAACAGCTAGCCAGAGGCCTATCTATAAAAGACGAACGTAGAAGTCATGCCATTGACGTTCTCGTATGGGTAAATACCGTGCTAAAACCGGCAAAGTATAGGAAACCAATGAAAACCAGGTGTACAAGTTCCCAAAATTCATAGAGAAGTTTGCTCAAATTGATATCCATTCGCTCGATCCATGGAAGCTAACCTTACCCGCGTGCGTTTTAAGGTGTTGATTCGACAATTCACAAACGCCAACACGTATTGTTTGATGATAGAGTATTGTCTGACCGACGATCTTATCGACAATTTATTTGACTGATAGGCTCATGTCGTCAGATCGTTTGACAACATAAAGCTGATTGGCTAAATAAAGTGGTGACATAGTATTATTTTTATGTTTTCGTCGGCTATTTATTTTTATCATATTAATTTAAAAAGTGTGCGACCGTAAAAAAAAAATATCCGGCCGGTATGCTTCTAGATTCATATTATTAATTTAAAAAGTGTGCGACCGTAAAAAAAAAAATCCGGCCGGTATGCTTCTAGATTCATATAATTCGCTCGTGGAAACACTCGTGATTCGCGGTTGTCTCGAAACACTCGTGATTCGCGGTTGTCTCCAACTAAACGAGCTTCACCCACGTCGCATCTCGCTTCCCCTTTCGCTTCCTCAGTTTGTTGCGCTAGTATCTTCTGACAACCTCGTCCTCGAGAGCGACTCGTAGCCACTGAAACCAACTCGTTGTCCCTCTAATCTCCAGCCTCTCCCTACCGAAAAGCGACATCCCACGACAACTGTTGCTTACCGCTAATCCACCGTCGCACAATAAATTTAGGGGAGAAAGAAAGATTATGGCGAGCTGTGCATACTGTTAAGTCATGTACAATGATATAAACAGTTGATGTATGTAACATTCTCTATATCATCTATAGATAAAATTAAAGACAACTTATATAATAGGTTATCTCAAAATTGTCTATATAGGACCATATAATTTGTACAGGCGTCAGACGATATGATACAACAACAAAAAAGGTTGTATATAAGGGCCTTATAGACCGTCTGTTACATGCCTGACAGCTTCTTTCTCTGTCCTCGTTCTATCTCATCCATATCATCATTGCCGATGTTTTAGAACAGAACTTACGTAAAGATTGTTTGATTCGGAGGGCCTCCAAGACTCAAATCACGCAGAGAGAGGCGACGGGGAATTTTACACAGGTTCGGGCCTTCTCCCAAGGAGAATAACAATCCTACTCCTGTGTATGTATTGAGTATACTGGATTACAAGATCAAGAAAAAGACTAGAATGAGGCATCTTGTGACCTTGGTTCCTCTCCCTTTCCTTCTCTGATGATTCTGCCTTTTATAATACTCGGAGTGTGCTGCTGTTCTTCCAGTCCAAAGGGCGTCTTAATGCTTCAGATTATTGTAAGATCGAGGAGGCCGACTAGAGAGGGGTGAATAGACGGTTTTAAAAACTTCTTTGGCTAAAACCGAGTTTTATACGGAATTGTAAATCAATTCGGTTTTGCGCAATTAAAGCCTAAATCAACTAGTCTTTCCTAAGTGCACCAACAATATGAGACTATATAAAAGATAGCAATCATACACATACAAGTAAGTAATTTAATATAGGGAATGTAAATTGCAATATAGTTAAAGCACAAGAAATTAAATCACAATGACACAACGATGTTTTACCGTGGTGATCGGAGACTTGCCGGTCTCCCCTAATCCACGTTGAGGTAAGCCCAACCACGTTGGACCGGCTCCACGAATTGAGCCAAACACCTTCGAGGTAAGTCCAACCACTTGGACCGGCTCCAGCAAGAACCAACACCTCGATCCCCTAGGGGTTGCTCTTCCTCCACTCCAGAGATGGCGAGCACCAAGCCACTCACAAACACCTGGGTCTTCTCACAACCTTCTTTGAGAAGATCACCGAACCACGACGCTTCCACGCCGTCTAAGTATCGACAAACACCAAGAGTAACAAGTCGAAGACTTTCACTTGATCTAATCAAGTGTCTAAGCTCAAGTGGATACACAATCCACTACCCAATGCAACACATGCAATTAGAGTTTGTCTTTCAAAGCTCATTAAGTACAACACATGCACAAAAAAGTATAGAGGGCTTGCTCTTAACTCAATAGAAATGAATATGGCACCAGCAACCCTCCCATAACTGGCCAAGGTGGGTATTTATAGCCCCCACACAAAAACTAGCCGTTGGGGAAAAGATTCCAGAGAATAAGGGAAAACCCGGTTTGACCGTCAACTAATGGCCGGTCAGACCGCCCAAGCTCCAACGGCTATAAATCTAGCCGTTGGACATACTGCCGGTCTGACCGCCAACCAATGGTCTGTCAGACCGCTCAAACCGATCAGACCGCCAAAAGGCCTGCGGTCAGACCGCTCGAAGGAAACCAAAGGCATTCAACAAAAACACCCTCTTTGGAATAAACATACCGCAAAAACTTCAGTAATACCGCTCTCCGGTAGCACCGTTTCTTATGGGGTGGTACTACCGCATAAAAGCTTGCAGTACTAGGGGACCGGTCAGACCGCTCAATACATGGCGGTCAGACCGATACACCACCGGTCTGACCAGTGGCTACTAGCGATCAGATTACCAGTTCACAGAGAGGTTTTGCCCTTCGCTTCAATTCATATTGCAAAAATTATTTGCCAATTAATGCACGATGCAAATACAGGATAAATGCAAGATTCTCAATAAGTTGCAAAACACATTTGCCGACTTTTAGAATCAATGCCACAAGGAATAAGGTACATGGACTTAAACCATTTGTAAAACACATTCGCAAACTAAAGTCACATGCTATAAGGATTATGCATGAGCCTCAACTATTTGCAAAACACATTTGCAATTATTGGCAACATGCTAACAAGAGCTAAAGCAAACACAATGAGTTATCAACACATGCCTAACTTAAGCTACTAATCAAGACCCCTCTTAATAGTACGACAACATATACTAGCAATCCGGTCTTCCATCCAAACACCAAGACCAGTAAAAAACTAGGAATAAATCCTTAGCCCTAGCTAATCATACATTTGCCTTGCACAAACACTTGAAGCTTGATGACGCACATCTTTACTTCAAGTCCGGGACATCGTCTTTGACATGCATCAACCCATGATACATCCTTTACTTGACCTCTATCAACACATGATGGGTCTTCTCTTGACTTGATGATCAACTCATGATCATCTCCTCTTCGAGATCTTGATATGCATCAACACATGGTGCATCCTCTTCTTGAACCTTGACTTGATGACGATCAACTCATGATGCCATCCGAAGTCTCTTTTATCATGGGACATAACCTATTCATCCCACTCATGGAAAAACATTAGTCCCACAACATGATTGTCATTACTTACCACAACATGCCATTAACTCATAATGGTGGGACGAGATATTCCAATCTTTCCTTTTTTGGTAATTGATGACAACCATCACAATTGCAAGTAATTGAATGTAGATAAATATGAGTATGTATAAACTACATAAGTTTTGTATACTCATATGATTTGTTTCAAAGTAAAGATCCTTAATATTTGTGGATAAAGGAATATGGATCAATACTAATGAAGCTACAAAATATAGAGTGAACTCCCCCTAGATGTGTGCATACACGAATGTGTAATGAGAACATATGCACATATTCAAGTTACATTGTTAGTGGAGTTCAACCTATATTTTGGATTTGAGGAATGCATCAAGAGATAAGATTATGATGTCGAATGCATACCCCTTTGATTTTCACCTTTTTATCCAATTGAGACTAAGCAATAGGTATGTCAATAAATGTATTAGTCTTACAAATAGATTTGTCGTTAATCACCAAAATACTCCATTAACGCATAATGGCAGGTCTAGATTCTTGAATTATGGAGTCATTCTTTGGAGATTATTGTGGGAGTAATGCGTTCCCACGCGTCATGGCGATTATCACCATGACAGGGAGTTGATCCGTGCCATTATTTCAGAGAATAACAGCGTAGTTTACTGCCCATATCTTTAAATATGGTGCGGAAGATTTCCTAGTCGATTAGGCCCACATGTCTATAAGCCACATCGACTAAAGACTGGTCGTAGAAGAGCTTATGACCAGGTGGTGGTCGTAGAATAGCTTACGACTATAAACTGATCATAGGAGAGCTTGCGATCAATATATAGTCGTAGAAAGACTTACGACTATGGGGTGGTCGTAGAAGGACTTACGACTATGGGGTGGTCGTAAAAAAACTTACGACCTCCAGCTTCTCCCTTATGAATATTAAGGGGTATACTCAAGAACCATATGACGTCATTATTATTCATAATATGAATTACAGATAAATAATTAAATGATGATTATTATATCCTCATTAATCATAAATCTTACGTGATAAGAATTACAGACGGTTAAAGTCACCCCATAGTACATGTCGTAACCGCTAGTCTCAAACCACCACGATACTATATTATAGGGCAAAAGGATGCGAGTGAGACTATGGTACTCGCCCCAGTCATGTAAAATTTGTTTTAGACATGGACACGGTCTTAAAAATGCAACTTTGATTACTAATTTATATTATAATATATTATAAAACCTAATAAAATTATAAGATTACGAAAGTATTTTTCAAGACAAATCTACCTATTATTTTCATATGTCTAATCTAAAATATTCAAAAAGATATTGATAGCCAAATTTTATAATGTTTGACTGTACGCAACATAGAACAACTTGTTTTTTTAATCCAGAGGAAGTATATTTGTATGTAAATTATGCACTTTACGCACACTTTTTCCTTATCATCCAGTAAGCATCGTATGAGTGGGAGTAGAAAAATAGCGGAAAACATTGTGATTTTTTAACTAAAAGTTGCATAGATCTAGAGCTGGCTAGATGGGTCGTGTCGATCGGTCTGGTCCAAAACCAAGATCTGTTGGCTCAACCGAACTACAACATGACCAAGATTGTTCATGGGTCAAGTAAAGACGACAACCCGGCCGTGCCTAGCCGCTACCCCAAGACGACACGAATAGTGCTGGCTCGGCTCGGCTGGCTTACCCATTAGGCCCGTTTATTTTATATATATATATATATATATATATATATATATATATATATATGATTTTATTTTCAATTTTTAATACTTATATTGTTTTATTTTGTAGTTTTTAAATTTTATATAGTTCATTTTATAAGTATATGTAAATTTATTTTTGGTTTTGAAGATATTATATATATTTTCTAGGATTTGTTATACATTTTTCATGCCTCATGGGATAAATGACAAATGTTTTAACGAAGCAATCATTTGAACATTAATAGAAAAAATCATTACATTTTTCAATATGCTTGCCTCATTTTTTATAATTTTCTGTTGGACCGAAAAGGCGACTAGAGGGAGGTGAATAGGAGCACGCTCACTTTTGCACTTTGATCAGATTCAACACAAATTTCACTCCTATAGCTATGGAAGCTATGAAGATCAATATACCAGTACAACGGAAGACTAGTATTGAATCCAATCCAAAATACCCAACAAAAGACCAAATAGGAACTCAAAACCTAAGGGCGGTCAGACCGACGGCAAAATCGCGATCTGACCGCAACCCGGTCTGACCTGCATTGAAGGGGCGGTCTGACCGCACCTGACGCGGAACAGTGGGAACAGCCCGAAAACCAAAACTCAAATCGGTCTAACTTTTGATTTATGCGACCAAACTCCACGAAACTTGAGACACACCTTCTAAAAGATATTAGGAACCTATTCCAATCAAGGATCGCGTAGATCCATGCCAAAGTTCCTATCTTTTTCAGTTTGAACGAAGATGGCTCCAAAACGAGTCAAAAACAAAATATGATCTAGAGACTTGCTCGTGGGTGATTGATGATTAAGATGATCCTAGATGGGTTCCCACATGTCACAGCAAGTTAGATCACGGCAAGAAACCAAGCAAAAACTCGCGGATCAAAGAAAGACCCCAAATCACCAAATAGAGAGAAAGAAAGCAAAGAGACACATCTTTGAGAAACTTTCCTTGGATTGATTTGATATGGTATTGGTTTACAGCCACTCCATCAATGTAGGACAAAAACTCAATACATGAGCACGGAATTAAATCCAACTCTCTAGAACCCTAACCTTCAACTATCTTCTCCCAAGCACAAAAAGCAAAACTAGGGTTTTTAATAATTAAAGGGTTGAAGAGGGGTGCAGCCACCTCCCTCCTCTATTTATAGTGGAGGCTTAGAGCTTCTAGAAGATTGAACCCTAATGGGCTCCCGTTAAGGCCCACACACAAACGGGCCACACACACACGTATTTTAAAGCGTCGTCTTCATCTTCTCTTGACCTAATCCGCTTCTCCACGCACCGTCTTGCGCCGCGGGTTGGCAAAAGGTCATCAAGGCGGTATTTGGTAAAATTACCAAAATACCCCTTCTCGATCTTTTTGCAAAGACCGAGTCTCATCTTCGTGAAGCACTTCCATGCTTCGCCACGTGTAGGTTGATCCAACGGCTCTCATCATGTCAGCAAGTCTCTCCCATCCGGCTCCCACCGAAACCACCATGGCACTTACACCGACCCCCGCGCCGCTTGATCCAACCCGTCGCACCAAACTGCCCGTTCGGTCACCTTTGTCCCTCTTGCGCCATGCTTGACTCCATTGACCTCACTCGGCATCCCCGATCGTTTTGGACCTCATCTCTCCAAGCTTAGTCCCGATCATCCTCGCCGTTGACCGTCATTGACCTCCAAGCAACCTACACAACAATAGACAAAGAAATCGATTCTGGGAACAAGTTCTTCACAACTTGACCCACATTAGTCAAAACATACATTATGCAACACATATGCCATGAAACCCATGAACTTGACCTAACCCAACACTCATCGCCACTTTTGGTCGATGATCAGCAAGAAATCGGTCAGACCGCCATTCAATGGCGGTCGGCCAGTAGGCTCTGGCTCTCGATCGCGCTTTGAGCGTTGGTCTCGACCGCGACTTGACTGACAAAGAATCCACACTTTGACGAAAACGCATGTTTCGACAAACCGATAACGCCATTGCCAATTGTAACATCATCCTAAGATCGTGCACATATCCCTATGATATCCACATTTTCATATGTATTTCTGAATTGGAATAAGTCCAGTTTACTCCCTCAAACTATCAGAAAAGTCTAGTTTACCCCCCCCCCCCGGAACTAAAAAATCAGTTATTTAACCCCCTAATTTTACGAAATCCGGTCAATTAACCCCTCATAGCGGTTTGAATGAGTGGTTTTGCTGATGTGGCCACATTCGGCCAACTCAGCATATGACATGGCGCACGCGGTCCGTTTTCTCCTCCTCCCCCTCTCTCTGCCTCGTGGGCCCCGCCTGTCAACCGCCGTCGCCGCCTTTCTCCTTTGCTTCTTCCTCCCATGGGCTCTCATGTCTGAGTCTTGCCATTGGCGGCCGTCATCTCATTGCTTCAAAGACCGACGGCGATCTTGAACGCCTCCGTCCTCGTCTTGCTCCACGCTTCTGCGAAACAAGCGAGTCGCCATTACAACACGAAGGAAGCATTTAATTCAAGAATCCATGGCGGCGAGAGCAAGAAGAAATCGCAATCGGCGGCGGGCGACGAGATACTGAATCGGCGGTGGTGACGACGAGTGAGGAGTCAGATTGAACACGGTGAAGACGCCAGACACAAATGAAACCTGCACGGCAATGCACCGATCAGACACCTGGTGAACGCAGCGGAAGACGACGCGGCACGTGTCTGCGCTCGCCGCCGACGCCGGCGCCACGTCTTCTTGTGCGGCGGCAAGCGGCGGCGGGACCTCCGGATCCACGACGAGCACCGGAGACGGAGGGCTTGGGCTTGTGATGATGATCTTGCGGCAAGAATCGCTGCGCCGTCTCGCTCTCTCGGCTTCCCTCAAGGCTCACCGCCGATGCTATGCTCCCTACTCCCAATCCTTGACATTTGCAGAGGCGCGCGCTACGGGCCGAGCCCCATGACATTGGCGGCAGTGCGAAGAAGAAGCGAGGGAGGAGAGTAGGAGGGGCCTTGGCGGCGGCGCAAGGCAGAGGAGCTCGAGAGGAGAGGCGCCGGGGAGACCCGGAGAGAGAGAGAGCGGCATGGCGGTGGGCAGTGGCAGGCGATGGTGGCGCCGAGGCCGGGCCACCGGAGGAAGGGGAGGCACCACCATGCACCCAGAGAGAGTGCCATGGGGATTGGGGAGAAGGAAAGAGAAGAGCCAGCGGAGAAATAGAGATAAGGTGGAGAAATACAGAAAGATGGAGAAGAACAACGTTCACACTGGTCATACACATGTTGACTTGACAAAACCGGCCACGTCAGCAAAACCACTCATTCAAACCGCTGTGAGGTGTTAATTGACCGGATTTCGTAAATTTAAGGGGTTAAATAACCAGTTTTGTAGTTCAAGGGGTAAACCGGACTTTTCTGATAGTTCGAGGGAGTAAACTGAAGTTATTCCTTCTGAATTCTACACCTTTTTTATTTTTTTTAAATTTTCGGTCCTCACAGGCTAAGTGGGCCAGCACAACACAGCCCGAAAGACCGTCAAACTATGCTTGGGCTGCTTAGCCAGCACGTGAGCCGCACGATTCGTCTAGTTCGTGGGCCAAAATGATAATGTCTAAACAGCCGTGCCGGACCGCGGTCAGCTCTATTGTAGATCATAGCCATCCCATAAGATGTTTGCATGGTTTGTTTAAAAAGATCACAAACCTGAATTAGCAAACGATGGGAAAACTCGGGTGATCCTCCCTTCTCCCCCAAAGGCCCAAACCACAACCGGGCCAACCCTAACAGGCTAAACCCCGAACCCATTTCCAAACCCCCTCCTCCGCCGTCGCCGCCGCCATGCTCCGCGCCGCCCTCAGCTCCGGCGGCGGCCGCCGCCACCTCCCCGCCATCATCCCCCACCGCTGCCTCCTCTCCGGCTCCTCCATCGCCGCACTCTTCTCCCAGCCCTCACCGCCCGCCGATCCCGCCCCCGCGATCCAGTCCGCCGGCCTCGACCTCTCCCACCCCAACACCATCCCTGCCCTCCTCCTCCACCCGGACCTCGCCTCCAACTACCCCGCCGCCTCCCGCTTCTTCTCCTGGGCCGCCTCCCACCCCGACGCTGCCACCCTCAACTCCAAGTGCTTCAACTCCATGCTCCAGCTCGCCGCTGCGAACGGCGACGCCAACCATTTCTCGTCACTCGTCTCTTCCATGAGGTCCAAGGGCTACGGAATCTCCAAGCCCACCTTCCAGGCCGCCACGGAGAGCTTCCGGTCCAAGGACATGGCCAAGGACGCCGACTCGCTCCAGGAGGCCTTCTCCGCGCACTCCAGGAACGCGGCGGCGGCGGAGGCGTGCAAGGTTCTCCGGTCAGAGGCCGATGAGTCCGCGAAGTTGAGCAAGCTGAATGAATTAGGCGTTGAGGTGACTGATGAGCTGGTGGCATTGGTGGTGGAGAAGGTTGGGCAGTTCCCGCCGCAGGCGATGGTGTTCTTTGCGTGGGTGGAGCAGTCAGCTAGGGCGGGGATCGGTTGGGGCAAGGTCTACAATGCAATGGCGAGGGTTCTTGGCCGGGAGGATTGCATCGAAGAGTTCCGGGAGGTCCTGCGGAATATGAGGAGTAAGGGGCTTGGGATGGATAGGGAGGTGTATGTTATTGTCACCGACAGGTTCCTCAAGAGGAAGATGGTTGAGGATGCGGTGGACCTATTCCAGTTCGTGATGGGCGGGATGGAGAAACCATCGGCTGAGGATTTTGTGCTCTTGTTGAAGAAGGTTGTGGTGAGTGATGATATGGATCTGAAGTTGGTGACGAGAGTCATTCGGATCTATCAGAATGCAGGGAATCAGATGAAATGCTCCGTGTTCGATGCTGTTCTCAAGTCTTTGAGGAGCGTAGGGAGGCTTGGGTTGAGTGGTAGGGTGTTGAAGGCAATGGAGGAAGGTGGCTTTGCACCGGACAGTGCTGTGCATGGGAAAGCTGTTCTTGCAATGTGTGATGCTGGGAACCTGGAAAAGGCGCACAAGCATTTGGATCGTGTGGAAAAATCGGGGTATAAGTTGGATCCACAAATATGGTCTGGTTTAGTTCAGAAGTATTCTCTTGGTGACGATGTTGATATGGCAGTATCATTCTTCCACGAAATGCTGGAAAGAAGAAGCGACAATGAGGTTGGTTGTGCTCTTGAGGTGCTGGTTTCTGGACTGTGCAAGAAGAAAGGAGCAAAGGAAGCATTCAAAGTTGTGAAGAACCTGTTGTTGAAAAAGGCTGTGGTTCCTTGGCAAACTACGTACAAGTATTTGATCCACAGGTTGATCCACCAAGGGCATCTGAAGGAAGCATTTGACATACTAGGTCTAATGAAAAGTAATGGCTTTCCGCCTTTTATTGATCCATTTATTGCACAAATTTCAAAGTCTGGGACCGTGGATGATGCCTTGGGTCTGCTGAATGCAATGTCTTCAAAGGAGTTCCCATCAAGAACAGTTTACATGCGCCTGTTTCGAGCTTTGTTCAAAGAGGGGAGGCATGAAGTAGCCCAGCAGCTTCTTTCTAAATCTCCTGGAAGTGTCCGAAACCACGCCAATGTTCTTGATCTCTTCCACACAATGAAGCTGGAAGAACCTGCTGCAGCAGCTCTGTAGACCATTGGTATATGGTTCAATTGAATTGTTGACACCCATATTTTGAATGGCAGTTTGAATTTGCTTTTGACTTTCTAATTGGCCTTTGAGATGGAATCAGAAGTTTGGATGGCAGAAACTTCTTTGCTGAAATGCTTGCAAGAACTAAAGGAATAAATTAAATTCTTTTCTTCCCTTTATCTTGGAGTTCCTTTGTAATTGGCATTTGGCAATTGTGCCAAGTTAAACGGTTGGTAACAGTACAAAATCAGTACTTGTGCTACTTTGTGTTTATATTCGAGGATGACTTTAGGTTTTGTTCTACTAAATGCAGGTTTTGGTGTTGTTCTTATCAACATGCTCATTCGGTATCATCTGTGTGCTGTCAGCTTGATGTTTTTACTAGCATGATTCTATCAGCTATATCTCGGTGCAACAGTTTTTTTGTATAGTTGACCTCTATACTGTTATGGTCTAAGATCCCGGCGAGTACCGCAGCGGAGTGTGAACAGTACTTCGCGTACTGTAGTACTGCTATATATTTTCCTTAGATGGTTTGATTAGTTTCCTAGGATAAAGATTAGTTTCCTTAGCTATAAGTTATTTTTAGGGATAAAATCTTATCTATTAAGAAGGTTATCTTATAGTGAAAGATTAGATTGGATTGTTAGATGACCGGCTATATATAAGCATGTCATTGCTATCCTTTCTCATGAAGCAAGAAATAAACAAAGTTTTATAGTCTCCTCTTTTAAAATCAGGCTTCAAAGCCTCTCTACCACGTCAAGGTAGGAGCTCTGCTAGCGGTTCAGTGAGGGTGAGTGACCTACCCTTAGTCCTCGGCCACAACATATACATATAAATTCTCTTAAGCTCTATACAGAGATAATCTGGAT
This sequence comes from Phyllostachys edulis, assembly GCA_036346405.1. Taxonomy (NCBI): domain Eukaryota; kingdom Viridiplantae; phylum Streptophyta; class Magnoliopsida; order Poales; family Poaceae; genus Phyllostachys; species Phyllostachys edulis. Next base: position 17,030,060 of record CM070547.1, read on the forward strand.
AGGAAAGTGTAATTTCCATCTCGTATCAAATGGATGTTACATGCATGTACAGTGGTGCAAGCACATTACATCATGGGGACATCACACGGCTTTGGGTAAAAAATATCTATTCAAACTACTGCAGCAAGAAACCAGTGCATTCTTTTCATTCCATTCCTGTTATCTTCTGGTATAATTTGATGTGTATATGCAACTCTGCTTGACTTCCTATCAAGGTAACATTGAATCAATCAAATGTATGAGGAGAAAACATATCTGTGGCTATCTATTCACATAGGCTGGCCATCTGTGCAAAAACTGAACTGGCAGTAGTAGTGGCAAGAGTTGAAGCAAGCTGTGACGCCGACGAACTAAATGACAGATCATCTCGATTGCCGATCTTTCCTGTGTAATTTTAATCTGCTTGAATAGAGAAATCAATCAATCTACTCATTGTCTTGTATGGGAGTGTTAACTCGCACCTGGAATAGCATTGCAAAACTACAAGTCAGCATTGCTTTAGATTAATGAAAATCGCACTATTTTATATCAGGGCAGCAGAAGCTGAGTCAGTAATCATAGCACGGGAGACTACAATGGTACGGTAATTTACTGCGTTTCAACATTTTAAAATGCTAAACTACACGGTAACATGGTAAGTTACTCTATGGACTTTCATCATTTCTGTCACATGTAGGTCAAACTGAACCCAGGATCGCTTCAGCAATTTACCACTGGGAGGGATCAGTTGGTGTTTTAAAGGAGTACCTTTTCTTGATGTAAGTTCCTTTTCGACTTCTGAGAATATCTCTTTCAACCTGTTGGTGGAATTCGACATGACATTCTTCGTGGCCTTCTTTAGGTGCTTAGTGCCCTTCAACCAGGCAATCCCTAACAATACCTGAATGCTGCAGGTGTTCGGTTTCAAGGATGTGCTCATCATATGATACTTGAGCTGGATCTGCAATTTTTGAAAAATTGTGATCCCACAATTTGAAGTAAACATACAAGCATTTTCATTAAACTCGGTCTTCATTATCTTACACTCGAATAGTCTTCATGTAGAACGCCTTGGAGGGTCATCACCTCGTCAATGACCCAGCCATCTCGATTCAGTAAGTTATATTTTTGTTGAGTGGTCGATGCTTCTCCTGCATATCTTGACAAACTTTTGTCAAAGCTAAAGCTGATTTGCCGTTGGTATATATTTCGGTTTACTAGCTCCCATTCTGTTGGTGAGTAGTTGGCACAACCAGCTTTCTGCATCACCTTGTGCTCCAATGAACCTCCAGAGAACATCTCCATCAAGGCATTGACCTGCAAATACAGAACTGATGAGGTTTAAACAAATGCTGTTGCAAGTGCATTATACAAGGTTCCAGACACACGTTCATTGACAAATGACAAGAGAGCAAAACTTACATCAACAGAAAGAACTTTCGAGTAGACTTCTGACATTTTTACATCTTCATTGGCCAATAGAGAACCTTCTTCGCAGAGAAGCTGTTTTGGTTCAGGTTCTTTATCAATCATCTCTCCCTTCTGTTCTAGACCCAATGACCGTATTTTCCATAGTGCCATTATAATTCTGTCAGACATCAGTTTGATATATTATCAACCGTTTGACAAGAGAAGCTCTGCAAATAGTAGCGAAGAATGGGAGTCCAGTTGGTGTTTCAAAAAAATCTTAACAAAAGTATAACAAGCTACCAGTCTGTTTGATCTATTAGTTGTTCTAATACATAAAGAAATGTATTATTAGTTTGCATACAATATTTGTGTTCCATGAAAATGTTCCTAGGATAACCTGATATGATATCAATTATTCAATTGTGTACGAGTGGTCAATGGTCATATAATTTGGAGAGAAATATTTGTGTGTGTGTGGAGCTTCTTTCTAGCTAGGCTCCCATAAAATTCTTTTCAAATCCACGTGATGCCACAATGAATGGCATTTCTAGAAACTTTTGAAAGGAGTCTCTAGTCTCTACCATGGAAATTTGCAATGCATGAAAAGGCTTACAAGTAACTTGAAAGGTCTTCACCAAGGAATCAAGAATAACACCTGGCTGACTGATGTATAAGAATCTGGTTACAGATGGAAAGCTGAGCCTGGGAACGACTTTGGATATGTGAATGAATGGCATTTCTAGAAACTTTTAAAAGGAGTCTCTAGTCTCTACCATGGAAATTTGCAATGCATGAAAAGGCTTACAAGTAACTTGAAAGGTCTTCACCAAGGAATCAAGAATAACACCTGGCTGACTGATGTGTAAGAATCTGGTTACAGATGGAAAGCTGAGCCTGGGAACGACTTAGGATATGTGAATCAGGTGCAAGAATTTGAGACCTGAGGGATTTTTACTTGTTCTTTGAAAACTATTTACGCATGTTCTAACCCATTTGCTTCTTTTAATTAGGATAACACCAAGGGTCATGTAACCGAAACTGTGATGGATCCCGCCCCCTGGCCGGTACCGGTAACCGGCCGGTTACCGGTTTTCCGGTATGAAATTCGCTAAAATTTGATTAAAAACCATCCAAAATTCAAAATTCAAAATTTGAATTTGAAAAAACCGAGAAAACCGGCCGGGATTTCTAATCCCGGCCCCCGGCCGGTATCCGGTAACCGGCGGTTACCGGCCGGGAATTTGATCCCTGGATAACACCCACAAAATAAGGAATAAGTGAATTTGTTTTACCAGGATAAGTGAACTATTTCAATCAATATGATCAGAATTAACGAGCTTTATATACAAAGGGGACATGATATAGGGTTGTAGGCTGTCAAGACATGCTTAAGCAGAAGGCAACACTAACTATACCTTAATATTCTATACTACAGAATAAAGGAATTCCAGATATTCTTTCTTTGTCATGTCAGTCATGCTGCTTTGATGTATATTGAGTATTTAAGATATTCTGTCAGGAGCCCAGGATAACAAATTTCGGTAAAGCAATCATGATAATCCCTACTTAAACTTTACAAGCATTTCATCTAGTAGTGGGATATAATGATCAATAAATCAAATTCGTAACCTGTAATCCTCTAAACTAAAATGTATTTAGGGTTCAATATCTCAATGGAATTCTGCAGACCAGTAAAAGAATTGAAACAAAGGGCAAAAGGAAAGGTACCTGTGAGCATCATTGAATGAAACAAATGTTTGGAAATGGAATTTCAGTCTTCCTTGAGGATCCAGTGTTTTGGCACCATGCCTGGCTTCTAGACCTCTGTCCTTGTGGAGGATGATCATCAAAGATGGACTGCCAACGGTTGCTAGAGTCGGTGGAACAACCTGGATATCACCAATGTCTTCCCAAAGAAAGAAAATTTTGGTTTTTCGGCCAAATATATTGGAATAAAATCCAGTTATTCTTGGGGAAAGAAAGAGGCGCCCCTGTGACAAATGCTAACTATTTCAGTTCTTGATCGATCTGACCAAAAATAGTTGCAAAAAGGTAGCAAATGCCTGCCAATGTGCAATACAATCACTAACTAGTAAATATTAATACACAGATGTACTACTATTCTGTTTTTTTCCCTTTTCTGAATGAAATACGGCTCCAACAAAACAAAAACAAATTTCTTATCTGCCTTTGATGAAGGCAATATCTGCATTGATTTTTTTCTCAAAAAAAAAAATATCCACATTGATTGATTTCATATATGCAAGGCTTTAACTGTATATTGGAAATTAAAACTTAAAAGGCATAAAGGATAACATCATAACATAAAAGCCTGTATCAGCTATTCCAAGTCAAAATTCAACTGTATTGTGCAAGCACACCACATCACTTATGCATGTGAAGAAATAACTCAACTCCAACTCAACACAGTAACACAAATAGTGAACCATATTTACCTGAAGTGGCATTTTCCGTTTTAGATGGCAGGTGAAATCATCGATAAGGAATTCTTCTGGAGGAAGGCTAAAGAGCTTACGGAATGCTGAATTTGTCTGAGCGGACCGTAAGTGCATCTGAACATTCAGTCATATGTAACTTAGTAATAGAATGCGTTGTGCTGAAAATGACATTAAAACAAATGCTGGCCAATTCTTACCTTCTTACCAACTTCTTTCCCCATCTTTGCCAGATAATTCATAACAACTTCAGTCCCCCGTGAATTGTTCAAAAAGATTCGTAAGTGTAACTTGGGCTCACATCCTTGGGCAAACCTTCCATCAAGAGGAAGCCACATGTCAGCCAAATCTGACAAATTGTTTTTCAAAAAGTTCACTTCTGTGTGACCAATAGGAGCTCCATCAAATGGCCCATCTGAATCATGCACAACCACGTCCAACCTTGATGGCGGATCATCCATTGCACCAAATTCAAATATCTCTAGAGAATTGAAAAATCAAAGAATCATCCAAATGCACTGAGAAGGTCACAAGGGTGAATGTTTTTCCAGCATGGGATTTCCAGCTATTTTTAACATGCAGGATGGAAATAAATTAATGTAGAAGCAAAACTGACCATTCCATTTTGGTTCGGACGTCTGGAATTTAACTGAGCTAGTTTTCCTCTTTCCATTGCAGGTAAAAACTACATAAGGGTCAGGCAAGCCAGGTGTACCCGCACCTACTACACTGCTTCCCTCGATAAGAGCAATAGTCAGCAACCAACCATCACCATGAGCTTTGACCCCATGATCACTACCTAATATTGGAAGAAGAAAAGGACAATTTATATGTGTTCATTGTTTGTTCCCAAGGAAACGAGTAGAGAATTTTGTTAAAAGTAGCAGTGAATGGAATAATAGTTTTTAAGATGAGTAATTTGTGCTTTTTAAATCATTTAGAGGATTAAAACGATTCTATAAAAGACTAGGTAGAGGAGGGTAGAGAAAAACATAATATCACTTCATCCTGACTAAATATTTACAGAATAGGTAAGAACGCCTATCAAAGACGTGTACATGTGCACTACTTAGAATAGAGAGAAATAGTTACCGCGTTGTTTCCAGGCATGCAAAAAACGTTGACCTACTTTGAAGATATTCTGCCCCTGAAGAATCAAAATAACACAAAATACGACCTCCCCAATTGAATCTGGAAGATCAACACCAAAATATTCAAGCCCATGCACCATATTGGGCTTGGCTAGACGAAGATGTGCAATGACATACAGTGCTATACTGAAAGAGAATATGAATGCAAAGTTCCCAAGGAAGCGGGCAGCCAGCTTCCAGTTTGATTCTTCCTGCGTCTTCAGTGAGGCTAAAATCTTGTCTTTGCTTGAGTTAGCATCATTGAGCTCAACTACTTTAATTTTCTGGGACAGTATTTCAGTAAACTGTGCATATCCCTCTCTGAGGCCTTGTTTTGCCCCATTCTCGATCATTCCTTTCAACATTGTACTCTGAACAAAGTTCAGACGCCAACTTATAGTAAGCTGTGTGGTTTGTTCTTCAGATGGCAATTGGGGACCTGGTATTATACAGTACAATATCTCCACCTTGAAACAATTACCACAGGGAACATCAGGAGTGCTAACACTGGAAATAACAGCAAACGAATTTCCAGCTGCCTTCAAATATGTCTGTTCTTCTGTAGCTTTCACAGATTTAACTAATTTACTTGCAGCTTTTGTGTATGTTAATGATCTTTTCAAACAGTTATCATTATTCTCATGTTTCCAGGGCTCAATTTGAAACCCACTAGTTCCTTGTACTTCTGCAACTGCTGGCCAGAAATCTGAATTTGGAGAAAACAACAGGGAGTTCAATTCAGCTGGTGCAATAATGTAAGATTGGTCCACTAGTACACCACCAGGCAAGTTTCCAGGCATTCCACAACCTTGGTCTTTAGATTCCATGGTTTTCAGTAGTTCGTCAAGGCTAACCTCAGGCAGTGTGCCATTCTCACAAGATTCAGCATTCGTTTCTGTATCATGAAACTGATCTATGAACTCAGGATCTGATGTGACAGAAGGTGCAGCATCAGCAGCGTTCCGAAAGAAGTACCGAGACAATACCTCCACTACTGATGATACATTAGCAGTGGCATCATCGTCATCTTGTTCAGGCTCCAGAAGAATAGCTTGTTCTGTGCTGCCACACGGTAGTCTCTCTACGCTGCTAGAGACTTTTTGGTCCACCATGCTTTGGGGCAATCTATCCACACTGCTACGGTATGCTCGGTCCATGCTGGCACAGGCTGATAGATCCAGACTGCTAGCAACAGCTGATAAGGATGAGGCGTTTGTTTCAATTGACCTATTTGAGCTGCACGGTGTATCATCGATAAGTTGCAGCGGGATGTTTTCCGCTTCTTCGCAAAAGTATATCCTCAGGCAAATTTCACCTGAAATGAAGCAGAATATAAACAGTTAATAACGTTAGCTTCATCCACAGGCCACAGCTACGATTTACTTTCCAGCAAGTTTTAATTGACCTTAGCAGTAAAGCATTCATCTGATGGGGCAGAAGAACAGTTAAGAATTAAGACTCTACAAACGTTAGCTTCACCCACAGGCCACAGCTACGATTTACTTTCCAGCAAGTTTTAATTGACCTTAGCAGTAAAGCATTCATCTGATGGGGCAGAAGAACAGTTAAGAACTAAGACTCTACCAAATCTGTTAATTATTTAGAAACATTGCTCTTGGAATTAGCAATAGTTGACTATGGATTGGACAACACTATCAAGGCAACGCATTTTTTCCCCTGAACAGTTAGAGCGTCTGTTATGAGGTGAAATAAACAGCACAGAAACGAATCTTCCATGCCCAATTTCATAGCTTCCATTTCTCCTACCTACATTTCTGGAACATCTGCATCCAATGCTCACAATCTCATCTCCAAGGAAGCATCTATTCGAAAACATCAAAGGCAACCAAACATGACAGACTTGCAAAACGTAACCATGAGAAGTGTCAATTCTTGGCAAGAAAGAAGGATGCGTGCAGCACGTACCGCCGCGCCGTTTCCTCCTGAACTTGCTGCTCTTGGGCTGGAGCTGGTACCACGCGGTCCCGAGCGAGAGGTTCTCCGTCTCCATGACCGCGGACAGCGGCACCTTGACCCGCCCCAGGAAGTCGGTGCTGAAGTACCTGTCCTCGTTGAGCACGGACACGACGAGCTCCTCGGCGACGTCCCCGACGAGGAAGCCGAACTCCTCGTCCCACATGGGGCTGAGGCTTCTCTTGACCACCGTCGTCTTGGCCCGACGCCTCCCCAGCTGCAGCCGTACGTAGGGGTCGCTGGAGCCGTTGAGGTAGATGGCCGGGAGCCCCCGCGCCTCGACGACGTGCACGCACAGCCGCACCGGCGCGTTCTGCCTAGCGGGCTCCGAGCTCGCCATTCACGTGTGCGTGAGATGCTCGAGGAGGAGAGAGAGATCGAGCAATGGCGGATACGCGGGTAGCGATCTTTGGTTTCCTCCGTCGAATTGGGGATTTGGATGATGAGAGAGGATTATTACCCGCGACCGTTTGAATTGGAGACGCGTTTATCTCGTGGCGCTTTTGGTCCTCGAGATTCGTGCGGGAGGGAGGCGAGGGGTTTGGGGCCGTTGGATTGGCGGAGGGGGCATGGTTTCCGCCTAACATGTGGCAGCTGGTCCGAGCATTTTGGGTTGCCTCAGGTTAAATTTGCGGCCTAAATCCTAATTCAGATAAACTGACGACGAAAAAAGTAGTAATATAAGCCGAAGCTTCTATGATTCAACGAGAAAGAGCTCAAGCATTTCACGCGAAGCAGTTTTTTTTTCTTCTGAAATCTCAGAAATTTACAGCGTTCCAAACAAGCAGTCCCCCCCCCACCCCCCCCCCCCCCCAACACCCCGCGAAATCTTAAAAATAATTACCGCGTTCCAAACTAGCACGGAAATGCTGACTCGGTGACTTGCTTGGAACTTGGAAGGAAATGTCATTATGTTGGTAATGAACTACAGAATATAGACCCCAACAATCGGGGTAGCATCTGCAGTAGTAGATGAGAAGGCATGCAATGCGGAAAAAGAAAGCTAAACCCCAACTCGAAGGTGAACAAAAACTACCCCATTTTACCAAGCACACTGTCAAAAGTACATGGAACATCCCAAACAAAAGTTACTAGACTAATGACATCGGGAAGCTCTCGAAAGAAAAAGAATGACCATATAAGCAAAAGCATCTGATGAAAAAGTAGTACATTCTTGAGATGTTTCTCCCGGTGCTCAGCTTGGCAATCCTCTTGAATTTGATTGCACACATCAGACAATGAAAGGAGTAGTAGCTGCTTCAGCTTGTGGCCTACATTCTGAAGGTAATTAACTGATTCCTTTGTTGCTTTTGCATCATGATGGCTGAACTCCCCGTGATAAGAGAAATGGGCATATGCATTGCGGCATGATCGGCCATCGCATCAGTCTTGAGCCTTACTCTTTTCCGAAGTCTGCGCTGTAGTGGGCACTGGATTCCAGCTTCTTGGCATCGTTCAGCTTCCTGACAGCCTGGAATACAGTTTGCACGAAAACTGAGTGTCAGTGCCTAAGTACCGGTGTGTTAAAGGTACAGATAGAAGACAGTATAAGACAGCGCACCTTCATGAAGTCCTCATGGACAACATAGTCACGCTCTGCACGAATTGCAGCCATACCCGCTTCGGTGCAGACATTGCGAAGATCAGCCCCATTAAAACCCTAAAACCAAGCGAGTTAGGAGAAATTGGGAGATGCAACAAGAGTGTTGGATAAGATAAACTCACTTCAGCAAGTTTGACAACTGCTTCATAGTCAATTTCCCCATGCTTGGCGATACCAGCTGCATGAATTTTAAGAATTTCCATCCTTGATTGCTCATTTGGTAGTGGAATCTCAATCTTCCTGTCCAGACGTCCAGGACGCAGGAGCGCAGGGTCCAGAACATCGGGCCTGTTTGTTGCCATGATCATCTTGACCTGTTTAAGCAAAAAATACCCTTGTCAAGCACAATTCATTCAGAACCAACAAAAAACAAGTTATACATAACATTAGAAAAAAGAAGTTAAAGGGAGTAAAAGTGAATGTTATGTGAATCATTGTGCAAGGACCACAAAAATCATACAAGCAAAAGGAGCTGTCATTATTATCTCCAGGATTCTAAAAGGTCTTATCCTAACATCATCCATTTAAGTTTCAGGACGGTAGTGAGCTGACCATGCAAAACCACACCAAACTTATCCATCCATACGAGTTGCTATGTACAATCTAGACTCTGTACAAACTAGAACGTAGGTGGATGGATATTTCCAGAGAACCCACATTGATTACATGATCAATTGGAAGAACATAAAACCATTACATATTTACACCCTAGTTCTAATCTGTGGCACCACTGTAAATACTAGTTGGCAAACACAAAGTCAAACTAACTGGCAAAAGTCACAACTCATAAGAGTATGCAACTGATAAAGCAAATAGCATGTCATCAGTGTACTTTCAGGATACAGTAGTCCACTTGCTGAAGTAAGATGTAAGTCATGACTTTGCTCAGTACTACACAACCAAACAGATCAGCTGATCTTGTACAATTGCAAAGTTACAATAGTAAATCACATGATAATCACCTCACGACATCACTGGTGTATTTTATCCAAGAAAGGTAGTGTGTGTAACATTTACACGTGTTCCTTTTCACACACAAAAAAAACATGTGCACATGCAAAGATGCCAGCAAGTAAATTATTGTGATAGGTTAAACCCATTTGCACATTGCATTAAGATTCCTAGAAACTATATAATCAAACTTTACATATCTGATGAAACATGTTTACCTTTCCAAGCTCATCAAATCCATCTAACTGATTAAGCAGCTCCATAAGTGTCCGCTGGATCTCACGGTCTGCACTGGTTCCTTCACTAAATCTTCTCCCACCGATGGCGTCAATTTCATCCATGAAGATAATGCATGGCTAGGTCAAAACAATTTGAAACAACAAATAAATTTTATTAGTGATGGAACTAAACAGAACGGTGCTGCAAGTTAAAAGATTAAGGAAATGCATTGCTCGTGTCCCTACGGCGACTCAAATGTAAAAGCATTGGTTTCCAGTGAGTTCTTCTCATGCAAAACTGGCAATGAGATCTATAGCTTAAGATATGCTTTACTCTAGAACCAAACAATATTGTCCATAGTGCGTGGAAAGGAATCAGCGGCTGAGCCACCTCCCGGCGACCAGCCATGGAGTTGCAGTGCAGCCCCACCACCGCAGACACTATGGAAATAGAGCTTTCCCAGGCAAGCCTCGTCCTAGGTCATCAAGACACTCTCGTGGGCTGTCGCATGGGCCAAAGGCCGAAGAACAATATGTGTCACACCCCTCATGGCCTCACGCAACCCGTCCCCACACCCTCACGCACACGGCGACGCCGACTCGATCGATCCCCAATTCTGGAATTCTCCAGTCCCCACTGTCGCCAGTCTCCACTCCCAAAACCCTAGGAAGCTGGAGGCCAGGGCGCGCCTCAGCGACAGGCAGCAGGCTAGCGAGCAGCAAGGCAAGGCCGCAAGGGGGGCAGGCAGCAGCCGAGCAGGGCACAGGGGCCAGGGGCGCGCCGCACGCAGGCCAAGCCGCCAAGGGCCCAGGGTGGCACTGCCACACCGGGGCACCAGCCGGTAAGAGGCCTATCCTAAGACCCTAACCGAAATGTTGCACTGTGCCTCTTTTATTGGCGAGTCATTGAAGCTTTGGTAGTGTCGTAGTGAGGTACTTGTTGTATCTTCCTTTGTTCATCTATGGACATTCACATGTGTATTGGACCACCATGCTTTTAGTTTAAAACTAATGTGGTTCTCAACTTTGCTTATGTGATGTGTATATGGACTTGTTCGCGCTTACTGGCCATAGTTAGCCTTGCCCAGGCTCCACAATTTTCTTGGCTCCGCCACTGATAGGAATATCCAAATAAGAATAGATATCACAATATTTGGGTCAAAGAAACTATTAAATCACGGCTTGCATCTGGGCCCACAAGTAACACTAAATGCATAGCTGGTCGAGAATATAACTTTTTCACTAGATAAAATGAGCTTTGCAGGAAAAAATAAAATGAGCCAAAACAAGACTTACTTGGTGATCCCGTGCATAGCCAAACATTTCTCTAATCAAACGAGCACTTTCTCCAATGTACTTGTCAATTATAGCACTTGATACAATCTGTTATACCCAATATATCAGTATAAACTATAAAGTAATATATTTAATGTGTAAGAAAAGACTGCCTACATTCTATTAAGTGAGAAAACACACCTTCAAAAAGTTGGCATCAATGTTACTGGCGATAGCCCTCGCCAATAGTGTTTTCCCTGTTCCTGGTGGACCGTAGAGTAGAACACCCTGCAATGAGTAAATAAACATATATTGACTTCCAAGGTCACAATATTTATACATTTGTCCCTTTCACCTTATATGCATAATTTGGGATCTAAGCACATATATTGTTTAGTATACCTTGGGAGGCTTGATTCCAACACGAATAAAGAGCTCAGGGTTCATGAGGGGCAACTCGATGGACTCTCTGAGATCTCTAATCTGATCAGACAGACCACCTACAGCAGAGTAACTGACATTCCCAGGGTCCTCATGAAGCATATTGTAAACCACAGGGTCCACCTGAGGGCACAAGTGTAGTTTTAATTCCAGAACATCGAAAACCATTTGTTATATGCAACAAATGGATCCTACAATAAAAGGGCTAACAAAAAATGCACCAACAAAAAGACATAAGCAAATGATTTATAGAACTAAAAATACCTCCCGTGGCAGAGTGCGCATGATTGTAAGCGTCGTCATGTCAAGTACGACACGAGTCCCAGAAGTTAATTTCTCCTTGTCCACTTTACTCCGGCAACCAACAACGTATCTTGGACCACTGCTAGCCTTAACAATAACTTGAAGAAATAGGTGTTTCAGTTGTTTAGTTTTGTAGTTCTGCTGATATATAAGAACAAAAACTACAAGTGATAGCTTCATACAGAAAGGCCAAAAGAAATTATCGAGCTGGTGACTATGGCATACTCATCTTTCATTACAAAGGAAACGGAATGGGAAAAAAGATAGATATTTTTTATAGTAGGGACAAGTGTCCATTCCAAAATATCTGTCCAGGACTACACTTCAAAAAAACATAGGGAAGGCTCTTTACTTACAACGTTCATTGTCAAGAGGGCGGAGAACCTCTCCTATAATCTGTCCAACACTTTGCAGCGATTTCAGGTCATCTTCAGTCTTTGAAAAGTCCCTCTTAGCATTTTTTAGGTTTTCCCTCACTGCATGCAGATGAACCATGCATCAAAACAAAATCAAGCTAATTAAAATCGAAACAGATGCTTTTTAAAAGACAAGCAAACATGTATTTTGGACAATTTACTTAGGGGGTCCCCTAATACAGAGGCCACTGTGGAACACTGTGGCTGACAGTTTTTAGCTGTGCGTCAAATTTGCACAGCAAAGATATTACTAGATCTTGTTCAGGTCCACAAGACAAAGGATTGATTTCATCTTCATATATATCGAATTAGACACATGCAGTGAAACATCAGTATAGAAACAATTTCACACTCGAAATGCTAGCTTGAAGATATGCTCCTATAGCTTTATATATACATGTAGTTCTAATTACAATAAGAATAACAGAGAAGAAACCAAAGCTTGCTATGCGAACAAATGAGCTACTATAATTTAAACCAAACAAAGGCACACTATTAAAAGGAGATATAATGCCATATCAGTTACTACCAAGAATAAAATGGGAAACTGGGACAAGACATAATACAAGCTTATGAACAGTGTAATATTGCCAGACCCTTCATCATTAAGCTGCTGAGAGAATAATTATGAAACTACATAAAGCCTACCATATCCTAGCTCTCAATATAGCATCTAGTCAGATATAGAGGCCTGAAATTAGATGAAATTGTACAATACAACTAAACAGTGGAGCTGCTCTCAGGTCGCCCAGAGCTAAAGCTTAGTTGAACCTGCAATACTACCCGAATTTCATGAAACTTCTTACCCCCAACACCGAAAGAACCACCAGAATCTACCCAAACAAAACGCAAGGAAGAACCTAGTGATGAGCAAACAACAAATTAACCTCCAAACGCACAGATAAAAATATTTATTAGGTTCAAACGTAGCACTTCAAAGTTCACACCAGAATTAGCTTCTCTATATATAATGCACCAACAGAAATCTCTAATGTTTCCACAACTTATTTGCAAAATCGCGAAAGACCAAATGAGCAAAGCTACTGATAGGCGAGGATCACCAAATAATCTTCATCCCAATCAGGTAAGTGACTATTAATCTATTATTTCCATAATCAAAATCTTCTTCACAGAAAATTGTCGAGGTTGAGCAAAACAAAACAAAAAAACCTAGGTCACATCACACATGCAGGACTTCAGATCCACATCAAGCGATCAGCGCCCAAAACCACCAGATTTAGCGCTCGGAAACCTAATCTACTGAATCAACAGCGCAAGCCAAGACCCGACGTCCCAGCCCCCGATCTAGCACCGGAACACATCGCGAAACAAGTAAATCCACCTGGTAAAGCCTCGAAATCAACGAGTACTAAGCACCATAGCTAGCGAATCTACACATAAACTACCCACATCCACAGCGCAAACGAGATCTTGCCCACGCAGCTGCATAGCGCCTAGAGAAAACGATGGGAATCCACCGCTCCGAACCCGAGGGAGGTTCGAACCGAGTTTTGCCTTACCAGTGCCGACGCGCGACTCGAGCTCCCTGCAGTTGAGCAGCTTCTTGCGGTACTCGGCCACAGCGGTGCGGCGGCGGGTGGCGTCGGCGTCCTCCCCGTCGGCCATCTCCTCCTGCTCTCTCTCTCTCTCAACTTTGCTTCTGTCGCAAGAAGAGAATAAGCACACAAATACTCTCCCCACTCTTCGGTTAGGTAAAATATCGAATTGTGGCCTTGCGCTAGTCCAAGCTATTTCTTTCTATCGCTGAAAACGTAAACCCTGAACAGCTCGTAAAGCAGTTCAGAAAGCATAATGCGTAATAGCATAGCGCCGGCGTATACGTGGGCCATATAGATGGGTTTTTTCTCTTCTAAACAAATGGGCGTATAGTTTGATGCGAAGGCAATGATAGTGCACTGTACCAAACTACCAAGAGGCAATTAGGCTGCTCCAATGATACTATCTTAGTACAGTTTTTTTAGTGCATGAGGAGTGTTAGGATACTATCTTCTCGATACATGGTTTCTTATGGTGTAGTATTTTTATTTAATTACATGCATGATCTTTACTAGTATTTGAGCATTGTGGCCTATTTGTGGCGTGTACTAAAACAATGCATGCGTGATCTTCCCAATGTACGGGATCGATCAAAATAAATTTTATGCGTTGGATTTCGAGACCGAACCGGTATCCAGATTAGATACTAGAGTACCATCTCTCTTCATTAACTATGGTGTCACATCATCATTTTGCCTACATGGCAGGCTTAAGATACCAGCCATGGTGGAGCACTGGAGCAGCCTTAGGTATTGGAACAACTGTAGAAAGGTTCAAGGAAAAGTGAAGCCGACATAAACTTTTTTGTGTTTGCTACAACAGTGACACCTCCAGATAGGATTGGCACTGCCTCCAATGAAATCTTTATTACGAATTCATGACGCAGGCAATAAAAAAATACACCTTCAACTTAGGTCATCTCTAACAGTTAAAGATAACATTGTCTCTAACATATGCTACATCATTTTTAGAGACAACATCTCTAAAAGATAGTCTCTAGCACACTTTACAGTATATTAAGAGCATCTACAACAGTCAATGTCACTTGTTACTAAGGGGTTGTCACATTTAGGTGATGTGGATGAGAGAAGGTGAAGTTGTTTCTAGATGAAGAAACCAGCAAATCGTTAATACCAAGATACAAGAAACAACCAAATACTCTATTGGAGACTTACTTGTTACTTAAAAACGCGTTTTGTGGGTCCCACTGTCTCCAAGCAAAATATCTATCGAATCACTTGTGCAGCCCGACTTCATTATTGATATGATAAATGAGCCAAAACATGTAGGCCACAAAGTTGTACTTCATTATTGATCATCAAAAATCATGCACACTTGTAGCAATTAAAGTCTTAGACACAAGCTTAAGAAACAATCTGTTGGAAGACTTATTTTTTTTATTAGATTGAGTACTCTCTCCTCTTAGTAACAAGCTAAGAAACAAATTATCGTAGATGCTCTAATATATCATGTCTTGTTTCGTGTACACGACAGTCTCTTTAGGAAGAGACGACCTATGCTCTCTCTCCTCCACGTAGGATTTTGTTGATGTGGCATAGCTAAGAGACGACAATAAATACACTGTTGGAGATGCCATTATATTCTCACTTGCACAGGATAGCCTAAAAAATAATCATGCGTTAAAAAAGCTTCACCGTCTCGCACTAAAAAAAGGTTATGTTTTAACTGATATAGAGTCAACGCCCCATAGGAGATGATGTTCATATACTTTTTTGGGGGTCTGGATTTGAATCCTCTATGTATTCTAAGTTAGTCTCGTGATCAGTATCGGGCTCACACGGTACCATTATCGGCGAATATAACATCTATACAAACGTATAAATAAAAAGGTACTTAATTGTTACAAAAACATGGTAAATATGCCTTAGGCCCAAGTATTTACCGAACATGCCCTACCAGTTCAGAGTAAATAGCAACAACAGAAAGTAAACCAAAATAAAGGATGAGACATCTATGCATTTGCCACATGAAATCTATTGGGGCTAGGGCCTAGTTATCACTGTTGTTAATGGTTTAGTATTGATCTTATGAATGAATATTGGGGGCTCTCTTGGAGCGAAACCACACAGAAAAAGACACATGAATTTTATACAGGTTTAGGCCTTCTCCTGAGAAAATAATAATCATACTCTTGTGTTTGTTGTATTGATTGTGTTTATAATAAGAAGGAAGTCACTAAAACTAGGGCTTGATCCTCCTTTGTTGTCTCGTCGTCTCTCTGCGTCCTCTGCCCACCGACTTTACTCCTTATATAGCGCATGAAGGGGTGACAGTTGTTCACGCCAAGAGGCACCTTATCATTTGATGCAATGCGCACGTTTAAGAGCAGTTATTGTTAGAGACGCATCCCCCACGTCGTTTTGCGGTTATGTCAGAGATAGAGGTTTTAATATGTGCAGTTATCTCAGGAATAACGGCATATATTAACTACTGTGTGTATTAAACACAGCGCACAAATTCCCCTAGTCGATTGGACCCACATGTCTGTAGGCTTTATCAACCATAGGGTGGTCGTAGACGACCTGCTCTTAGCAGTGTTTTTGCTACCGGCTGGAAAAAAAATCGGAGGGGACCAATAGGCCTTTTTTTGGAAAAAAAAATTCGGCCAAATCAAATTCGAACAAAATTCAAGCAAATTCAATTTTTTTTGGACAAAATTCATCAAAACCGAAATTTCGGGGGATGGTTTGAAATTTACCGGCCCCCGCCGATAACGCCGTTAACCGGCGAAAATCGACCGAATTTTTTTTCCATGGCTCTTAGTAAGACTTACGAGCATGAGATCATCGTAGTAGGACTTACGATTAATAGATGGTCGTAGAAAAACTTACGATCATATATGGTGATTGTAGTATGACTTACAGTCAATAGGTGGTCGTCAAAGAACTTACGACCATATAGGGTGGTCGTAAAATAGCTTACGACCACTAGGTGTGTATGATCTCCCACATCATTAATATTGAGGGGGTACCTTTGAAGGTTATATAAGCGACATTATTATCTATAAATACTATAGATAAGTAGCTTAATTAATTGAGGAATATTAGATCCACGACAACTGTCTTCATCATTTCCATAGCCGGATGCATAAAAGTATCCATACACCAAGTCTTCTCCTTCATAGTCTGAATCCACATATTTGAGTAACCATGAGTACAAAGGTACTCGACAAGCCCTCACAACAAATGTAAGGAAATAGATGCAAGACTTACCAAATGAGGGTTTTATGTTTATTTATCACAAAGCCAATTTGCTCCAATACTATCATTATTTTCCAAAACTATGGCTTAGCATGTTTAACTACAAAAACCAAAGTTTCATTTGTGTGAGCAATTAATATCTCGACAAGGTTCCATCCACCTACAGTTACTCAAGAGGTTCCTTCTACCTATAGTTAACATAATGTTTCATACATCTATAGTCTCATAAGGTTCCATCTACTTATAGTGACTCATAAGGTTCCATCCACGTATATCATCACCACAACCATGTTTACATCAATATGTCTCAGTTCACATTTTACCAAAACTGACCAAGTGAGTTTTTCTGCACAATGGCCATAACCGAGGGCACGGCTATTCAAATAGATTAAACACTCTATAGAGGATGTACAAGTTTACCCACAAGATATGATCAACTTATAATGTCAACCATGACATGCTACCATAGTCATGCGATGGAGACGGTCATAATAAGGCATTTACAATAACTCGCCATAATACTACACCATTATCAGTGATCGGAATACTGGGTTCTGTATCGAGCTTATCCGGGAAATAATATGAGAACGATATAAAAAATAAAGACCCTTTATTGTTGTAGACACACTGAGTGTTTGTATAATAATACAAAGGATGTTACGGAATGATCATAATTATTGTTGATGACCATCGATGAACTTGTTCTTACAAAGTACGTGGGATATCTCCCTTATAGCTATTGAAGGGGTGACATTTAATATCACTAAAGGCGCCTCTAATCTTTACACACATTCACAAGAGAGTCTTGAACTGTCACGTCCTTTAGTTAATTGTTGTAAGTTACTAGATGCGTCAATAGCCGCCTTCCTGGTAGTCACATGGGTAACTGTTGTGTTTCCCGACCAGTTTGCTGGTCGAGGGTTGTCGAAACCCGTATAACTGATCGGACGGTGTCCATAGCTAGTCGTCCATGACTCAAACTGATCGTCGACCAATTTGGATGTAATAAAGGGAATTAAACTTTCTTTATATACTAGTCGTAGGCTCATGACTGTTATAATGTGGGTCTTTATTAAGTGTGCCTCCTTTGACAACAACTCTGACTTTGACCGAAAAAGGTTGACCTGGTCAAGAATCCTCATCAACCATCTAATGGATTGATCTTCGGGCGTTTGAAAAACATTAACTTTGAAGAAACCACCATTGGTAGAGTAGACGTATCCCGACCTAGTACCATCACAATACTCAAGGGGTGTGTACACAGAGATAAGCCTTCCTACAGCCCAGGTCCAACAACCCAACCCAGACTACCCACAGTACGAAAATAGCATAATTACTCAGTAAATTATTCAACTAGGTCTATTCCATACTAGACTTGTGGTTGCACGATTAATAGTTCAGAATTGCAGCACATGACTCAGTCCTTAATCGACTCAGGCGAGACAAACCACAAACCAAATTCTCATGTGTACTGCACTGATCTCATATCAATCACTCGTCCAAGTCTCCACCATTTTGAAATAACATTCATGTTTCCAGTGGTAACCCATGTTATCACACTACGAACCAAATCATACCCCAGTTCTTGTAATGATAATATTTGTGTCATATTTAAGTTATCCACTAAGCAGTGTCTAAGCGTAGCCAATAGTCATTTTAGTTTAACCAAGGGGAGTTTTACTCATGTAACAATTAACCTATGGTGATAAAGTATAAGGGTTATCAACCATCAAGGAGAGGAATAATAATAATCAGCATTTGGCATAGCTAGGTATCAACCTTTAACATGGCATTTCATAAATAATCACTACTACAAAAAGGCTAATACTGGACGCCTCATCACAGACGGTTGACCGAAACCGTCGGTATTACATTCAATCACAGATGGTTTTGGTTTAGAGGCGTCGTACTCTTGGGCTGCGCTAAAAACCGTCGTGAAGAGGCAATATCACGAGCGGTTCATGTTGAAGACCATCAGTGAAGTATCACGAGCGGTTCTTGTTGAACCGCTCGTGATATTATCGATATCCGCGAGCGGTTTTAAAACACAACCGTCAGGAATTATCGCGACGGTTACAACAAGAACCGCTCGTGATATTAATTAATATCACGAGCGGTTCTTAAAATAACCGTCGTGATAATATCGCTCGAGCGTGAGTTTCTTCATCGCCGATGCGTTTGTTCGTCGCCAATCCGCTTCGGCTCCCCGATGCGTCTCTTCATCACATCGATCCGCTTCAGCTCCCCGATGCGTCTCTTCGTCTCACGCTCCGAATTTATTCCTTGTTTTATAAAAAGGATCATCCGCCATCCAAGATGATCATCCCCACATACTTATAAAAAATCAGAAATGGCTGCCTCTTCCTTGTCGCCAGAGCGATGGCCTTCTGGCCGCCTTTGTCTGAGCACCTCTCTCTTGCACGTTGAGCCGTCTTTGCGGAAGAACACTGCTTGATCAACAGTGTCTTCACTCCTCTGCCTGCCAGCAGAATTTGCGGAAGCGGTGGCGGCCACCTTCCGCCGTCTTGACATCCTCCTCCGCCGTGTCTTCGGGTGATCTCGCACTTCGGCGAGTTCTGGCGTCATCGTCGTAGTCCTCCAAAACGACGGCGTTGCCTCTCGAGGCTTGCCGTCACTTGGCTCATAATCGAGCGGCGGTGGCCGAAGTCGACGGCCGAGACCCTCAAGCAAGGAAGAGAGCCTATGGGCTCAATTCTTCTTGGTTCAACGATCGAGGTCTTGGGAGACACTTTCGAGCAATGCGTCAGCGGTGGGCGCATTTGAGCTTCGTTCACGATGATCGAGAACCGTCCGATCTTGACACCGTCGCTTATGAAGTATTGCAAATGGAGATAGCAGCCTACCTTCGCCACTAGAGAAACCTTGTTTAATTATAGGTTTCTGCTTTTTTAATATAAACATGTAATTTCTTCATGTCATGTAATTGTATATATATACTTGAGAAAAAACCATTTCACAGACAGTTCCATTATGGAACCGTGGGACATATCACGGACGGTTCCATAATGGAACCGTCTGTGATATGCTGTGATATGTCCCATATCACAGACGGCTCTATTACGGAACCGTCTGTGATAATTATCACTGACGGTTCCATAATAGAACCGTCTCGATAAGTCTCTTTATAAGTAGGAGCTAGCCCGACTTGCCGCTAGGGTTTGCGCTCTAACTCGTCACTCCCATGACCTTACTCTTGTCCGTTCCTCCTCGCCATTTCTTGACGCCGCCATTCTTCCTGTTGCCGACGGTTGTAGCATCTGGTGACCTTTGCAAAAGACACTCGTGCGATAAGAGTGTCTTTTGCGGCGTCACCGTTGTGCCACAACTACTGATGACGTCCAAACTCGTCACTCCCTCACTGCTAGGGTTTGCGCCCGCCTAACTCCGTTCCTCCCCACCTCGACGCCGCTCGACCTGCGTCGCCGCCGCCTTGACCCGTTAAGCCTGCTAGGGCCCTCGCCGAACTTTGCTTTCCCCATCCTCCTCTATTCTCCTCTAGATCTGTTAGCTTAATGTCTTTTGTTGAGTTTGATTTTTATGCATGAACCTTAAGTTGTGTCCTCGATGTTTGTGTGATTTATGCAAGGTAAAGGAAATGGATGAGGGTTGTCTTTGGTGGTGGGGTCGCCACCGTGGTTCTTGTTGTACTAAGGTCCCTCTCTGTCTCTACCCCTTGCTCTGTGATGAAAATGGCTAGCTAGTGCTCTGCGATGGATCTTGAGGGCTACTACTTGTGTGGTGGGTTTGGACACCCTTGGTCTTGTTCTCTTCTTCGATGAACCGCTCAATGATGTTAATAGTCTTATCTTTGAAATTGAATTGATAATTAGTTCATATTAATAGTCCTCTTGCTCGTGATGTAATGATGTAAATAGTCTTATCTTTGAAATTGAATTGATAATTAGTTCATATTAATAGTCCTCTTCTTTGTGTGATGTAATGATGTCAATAGTCTTATCTTTGAAATTGAATTGATAATTAGTTCATATTAATAGTCCCTTGTTTGTGTGATGTAATGATGTAAATAGTCCTATCTTTGAAATTGAATTGATAATTAGTTCATATTAATAGTCCTCTTCTTTGTGTGATGTAATGATGTCAATAGTCTTATCTTTGAAATTGAATTGATAATTAGTTCATATTAATAGTCCCTTGCTCTGTGATGTAATGGTGTCAATAGTCTTATCTTTGAAATTGAATTGATAATTAGTTCATATTAATAGTCCCTTGTTCATGCGGTCAAGTTCTCCTACCTCTTGCGTGCAGTCGTCCTACCATTCCATTCATAATCTCTTCTCTATAAAGTCTCCAGCGGTGGTGCTTGTGCCATTAAACAGGCATCATATATATATTATTAAGTAGTCCTCGGCCACTTTAGGAAGTCGTCCACATGACATGAGAAGAATGAGGCGGTATCCACGGGCAATCTCATTGAGCCCTTGTAAGTTTAAAAAGTATGGATGCAAAGAGGCGGTCGGACATCCAATTACAGGATTGGGCGTCGCTATGTTGAAAAAGTGGCGTTGATCTTAACTTCTCCGTGGGAAGTGGCATCATGTATTAGAAACCAACAATTCTTGAGCATGTAATTGTCTTTAAAGCCAACAAGAACACCAAGCAACAAGTTGAGAATTCTTTTGAAATATGAGAATGGTTGCTTAGTGTTCTTGTTGGGTTTAAAGACGATTACATACTCAAGAATGGATAGTTGCTAATATATGATGCCACTTCCCACGAGTACTCAAGATCAACGATACTTTTCTCAACATAGCGACGCCCAATCCGTAATTGGATGTCCTAACGCCTCCTTGCATCCATACTTTTATACTTGCAAGGGCTCAATGAGGTTGCCAGGGCTATCGCCTCATCCTTCTCATGTCATGGACGATCCCAAAGTGGTGAGAGATCACGAACAATATATATGTAATATATATATGATGTCGGATTTAATGGTACAAGCGACCAACGCTGGGCCTTTATAGAGAAAAGTCATCACAGAGCGGTTCGACCACAAACCGCGTGCATGATATGTGCTTATCACAGAGCGGTTTGTGGTGAAACCGCTCGTGATATGTGCTTATCACTGACGGTTTGTGGATGAAACCGCTCGTGATATTACTATCGCAGACGGTTTGAACCACAAACCGCTCGTGAAAGTATACATCACGAGCAGTTCAAAACCGTTTGTGATGACCTCATGTCATCATCGACCCATAAACTCAGACGGCTCACGAAAACCGCTGCGTGATGACGTTACGAACCGTTTGTGAAAGCCTTTTCTGTAGTAGTGAATAATAAGCATGCAAATAATACTTTGAAATGAAATACTTTGCATTTGAAAAGTAGGTTCAACATGATCAATTGTAAGGACTTGCCTTGCTCAAGAGTAGACATTGCTTAGTCTTGGTCTTGGCCTGAAGCAGTGACGAAGTCTTCGGCAATGTTGGAATCTATTTAATGCAAAAGCGACGACTTTCGAATAAATGCTCATAACACAAATAAATTCAAATGAACTCTAAAAAATATGATTTTGGTACTGATGGAAACATATTGAATTTAGATAAATTTAGAAATAAAAATAAAATCATTTGGATTTAAAATGAGGGAGAACAAACTCTCCAAAGTTTGACCCGAGAGAAAGGAAAGAAAATTTGAAATTTCTGACAAGTGGGATCGACTGGGATTTTCTTTTTCTTTTTCATTTATTTTTATTAAAGAAATCATCTATGATTGACAAGTGGGGTCTATCGGGGGTTTTAATTACTTTTCAAATTATTATTCTTAAGGAAAAGGGCTCTATGGCTGACAGGTGTGTCCAGGCGGGGTTTTTATTTTCTTTGGTATTTATTTTTATTCAGGAAAACCCCGAGAGACTGTCAAGTGGGGTCATGGTCCATATGGACTCGGTCCACCCGACAGTGCACAAGGCCTAGGGCCCACTGGTCAGCAGCTAGGGTCTACGGACTAGGTCTATATGATGGTTTTAATCAGCGGTGTCCACATGTCATAGACTCATACTTAATTCTACGGTTTAAATAAATTTACCTTATGATGTCGGGCCCACATGTCGTACATACACTAATTACTAATGATCAATTAACCTAACTACCTAGGCCCGCACGTTAATGACTGTCGTTGTTAACGTTCTCCTCAGAACAAAGGAATGAACAACGGCGGCTGTGGTTGGCTCGGGTTTGAGCTCGTTGTCGGTGAGGAAGGGCGCGGCGGCTACCCGGGATCGGCAAAATGGATTGCGGTGGTCCAGGCGATACTAATGGCTGTGGCGGTGTGGCGGTGAAGAATCTGGACCCGCCATTATGAGTTAATAAAGTATTTTGGTAATTAATTACAATCATTATGTGGACTAACATTTTCCCTGAGTTGGTGAAACAGGTTGAGTCCCATAATGATGAAGACTTTTGGTGGCATCGTGAATTGATTATCATCAAATCAAGATTCGGAACGAATGATGTCATCATGTGTTGATGAGCATCAGGACAAGATCCCAAAGTAAAGAAAATCATCATGTGTTGATGATATTCAAGATAAGATTCTGAAGTGAAGAAGATCATCATGTGTTGATGATATTCAAGTCAAGAACTCGAAGTAAAGAAAATCATCATGTGTTGATGATTATCAAGTCAAGAACCCGGACTTGGAGTGGAGATGTTCGTCATCAATTGATCACTCCAATATGGATGCTCAAGGTAAATGTATGACTAGCATAGACTACGGATGTGTTCCTAGTCTTTTACCGGTCTCGGCATTTGGTTGGAATAGCGGATTACTAGTATAGGTTGTTGTACTATTATGAAGGGTCTTGTCTAGTAGATTGAGTTTTATCATATGCTGATAGCTCAATCCCGCTTGCTCTAGCTCTTCTAGGCATGATGCTATTGTTTGCGAATGTGTTTTACAAATAGTTGAAGCTCATGCATTAACTCTTTGTAGCATGAAACTATAATTTGCAAATATATTTTACAAATGGTTGAAGTCTATGCACCTACCCCTTGTGATATGATACTAAAGTTTGCAAATTATTGAAGTTCATGCATCATTCCTTGGCATGTTCGAAGATTGCTTGTTGCTCTTTTCTTGGACTTAGGCCTTGTGTTGACTCTTTGGAGTTGTGCTTCTTGATTTGATCAAATGTGTTTTATATAAATCAAACAAATGGGTTGTGTATCCCTCTTAATAAGCTTTCAATAGAGCCTAAGATTACCCAATTCCGACATCGGAGTCAAAAGTTATGATCATTTTTCTGAGTGTCGCTTGTGCTAAAATTCAGGCCCGGACCGACCGAAAGTCCGGTCTAACAGTCCTTATAAGGTCGATCAATCTTTTCCAGAGGACATATTTTTGGGTTTTCTTCCTCCCGGAAGTCCGATATGATCGATCCGGACTGACCGGGGTCTGGTCAGACTGGACCATGTGAGGGAGGTCTAACCGGAAATTGTCTGTAATGACTAGTTTTATAGCCGTTGCATTGTAGCCCAGTCTAACCGACCGTTGGTTGGTGCTTTTAACCTCCAACGGCTAGCTTTTGATGTGCGGGCTATAAATACCTACCATGGCCGGTTGGGTGGCATCTCTTGGTAATCCATTTCACTCTCTTGAGATAGTGTGAGCTTCTCCTCTCAATTGTGCATGTGTTGCACCTTGTGAGCAAAGGGAGATGTTCTAGTTGTATGTGCTGCAACTAAAATTGGATTGAGCATCCAATTGTGTATGTGTTGAACTTGGTGAGAGTCATGCAAGAGGCTTGACTTATTACTCTTAGTGTTTGCCGACACCTAGACGTCGTGGAGGCGTCGTGGTTTGGTGATCTTCTCAAGAAGCTTGTGAGAAAGTCCGGCGTGTTGTGAGTGGCTTGGTGCTCGCCATTTCCGGAGTGGAGGAAGAGCAACCGCTAGTGATCAAGGTGTTGGCTTAATTCATGAGCCGGTCCAATTCGTTTGGGCTTACCTCAACGTGGATTAGGGGAGACTGGCAAGTCTCTGAACATCACGGTAAAACATCCTTGTGCCTTGTGGCTTGCTCTCTTGTGATTTACTTTATGCAATTTAAATTCCTATAATTAAATTGATTTGCATGTTAACCTAGGATTGTAAATCTTGACATAAACTTAGGGTGTTGGTATACTTAAGGGAAACTAGAATCTTTAGGTTTTAATTGTGCAAAACTAAATTGACTTTCGCTTCCGCATTAGAAATCTGTTTTAGCCTTAGAGATTTTTAGAAAAGACTATTCACACCCTCTCTAGTCGGCCTCCTTGACCATACAGGCGGAAGGTGGCCCGAGGTGACGGTACCACTATACACAGTGGCAACTACCATCTAGAGCTAGCTAAACAAGGAGGCGACGTGCCGAGAGGCGGCGAGGTTACAGCAGGTAAAGGCTAACCTGTCTAGCCTACCAACTTTGCAGAAGCTAGGAACGCGAAATGTCGCAAAGAGGAGAGGAAATGGCTTACTGGAGGTGGAGCTAACGTCGTGGTGCGTGGCGGCGGCGACACTGTACTGGAGCCGAGGATGATGATGCACTCCGGTGAATCTGATGCATGACAAGGAAGAAGAAGGTGAGCATCAGCAAGAGGAGCTCGAGGAGAACCCGAGGAATAGGACCTTCAAGATCGAAGCTCATTAGAACGGGTAAAAACTAGCGGCGGCGACGAGGTAGGCACCAAATCTGTGGCACGGTTGTTAGGGTGTTCTGGGCGATTGAGTGAAGGAGAAGGAGGGAGGGCGGAGGGGAAATGGAGAGGAGTTGACGGCGAGCATCATGACGCGCTTGATACGGCTTACAAAGGAGAGGAGAGGGGAGGAGAAAGCGGCAATGCGGCGTGCATCTAGGTGTTTTCTCGCGATTGCGCGGGCGTTAATGGTCGGCGAGATGATGCGGCGATGGGATGAACTCGCAGCGCATTGCACTCGAGGTCTATGGCAACATAGGCTGCCTCTGCCTTGCTTACACGTGGTGTATATATATATATATATATATATATATATATATATAGAGAGAGAGAGAGAGAGAGAGAGAGAGAGAATGAACAGTAATGGATTGACAGGTAGGGTCGGGTCCACCTAGCAGCGAGAGGGGGGCGAGGACTAGCTAGCGGCCAGCTAAGCAGTGAAAGAGCCGCAGATGGAGAGGAGGCGAGCACTAGCGGTGATCTTGGCGTCTTGGCCGGGAAGAGGAGTTGGGCCGTGGGAGAGAGAATGTGGATTGGGCTGGTGGGTTGGATGCGGCCCGAGGGGAAGAGAGAGGGAAGAAAAGATTTGAATTTTGTTTTGGAAATTTCAAAGATGAATTTGAATTGGAATTCAAATTCTGAGAATTTTTTGCACTTCATTTAGCTTGTAGATTTTTATAAGTTTAATTTGGAGCAATGATTTTGATTTCCATTTTTGAAATGCAAACCAAGTTTTTTGAAATTCACCAAATACAATAAAAGTTTTTGAAAATTCATAAAATTCATGCAAACTTTCAAAAATTCAAAATTGAGATGTTCTTCTACACACAGCTAATCAACTCTTTTCTTTACCATTATGCGGGGTTGGCCCAAACTTATTGGAGAACTCATTTTTAACAACATTTGAGATAAGCCTTTTGAAATAAAAGGGAAATTAGGAGATATATGATGGCTACCACCGCAACATACCACCGTGTAGTACCAAAGTAGTGGAGCGTCACCTTCCGTGGAGGTTCATGCTAGGTTTCCTAAAGCCGGCTGTTTATGACTGGTCATATGTTACACACACACATACTAGAGACTTGTAAGCAACAATGATTTAAGATAAAAAGCTTGTAAGCAACAAGCTTTTCTTTTGTCCTTTCCCCCTCTAAGATAAAAAGCTTGTAAGCAACAAGCTTTTCTTATGTCCTTTCCCCCTCTAAGAATGGGTATTTGGGCTT
The DNA here is from genome assembly GCA_036346405.1 of Phyllostachys edulis. Taxonomy (NCBI): domain Eukaryota; kingdom Viridiplantae; phylum Streptophyta; class Magnoliopsida; order Poales; family Poaceae; genus Phyllostachys; species Phyllostachys edulis. Next base: position 17,056,930 of record CM070547.1, read on the forward strand.
CACAAATTACAAACAACAATGATTCCTTATCAAAGCAACAATTAATGTTGCAGTTGAAAGTTTACTAATTAATTTTGGCCCATTTGAACCACATGTAAACCCTAAGTAAATCCGGGCAAACTTTACCATGTCTAATAAAAACATAAGAAGAGTTAACGGGCAAAGCTAGAGAGGGGAAAAAACCAAATTATCTGTTTTCTCCTATTTTGCTGTTTTAGGACACGGAATTTTAATTTCTTGCTTTTTAAAAAGTGGAGTTTAATATCGTGACGTACGCTCCCCCCTTCTTCACCGAGCAAGCACAGATGCACGCACGTTTCCGGAAGGGAGACGGTGGGCGAGACCGCGAGAGAGCAACCATAAACAAGAGCAGAGTGACCGTGGAAGCAAAGGGGCACCCACAGGAGAAGCGATACACCACCAAGAAACACGCACACACCTCGATGACCCCGAGGTGACCTCTCGATTGCCTAGGTCCTCCCCGCTTGACCCCTCCGCTTCCGAATCAAGCTCGCCGATTTCGAGCCCCGGATCGCCTCCCGCGGCAATGGGGGCCGCCTCCGAGGACGCCGTCAGGCAGCTCGGCCTCCTCATGGAGCAAGGCGCGTGCTTTCTTTATTTCTACTCAAGCTTGAGCTACCTGGGCTCTTTATTGGGTACTCTTTTTGCGATTGTTGCGGTGATCTGACGTGTTCGTCTTGGTCTGGATCTTTGCAGTGGAGGCGCCGCTGAAGAGGTCGTTTCAGGTATGGATCTGGGGTGCCCTATAGGCAGCTTGTGGCAGAGCTTGGGATCTTGGTGCCGTTTCTTGTAGATTTTAGCCTCTGCGATTGGATCATAGTGTAGCTTAGCTAATTTCAGTGCCCTGCAGATTTGATCTGATTTAGTGTGGGAGAGTGAGCTACTAGATTTCTTATTAACGCTTAGGATCTGCTAAATCTTTAGCTCAAAATGGACCATTTCTGTTTATCTCTGAGCTTTTCTTGGTTAATGGTACATGCTAGAGGTATGATCATGTAGTCATGCACTGTTAGGCGAGTGGTGTGTTTGGAGAGTGGTGCTTTATCCGTGGACAGCAAGTAAAGTTGGTGCATTGCCAACATGTTGGCGGCGGAATGCTGGTGCTTGATTTGTCTAGTAAGTAGTAGTGTAGTGGCTTTGCATGTTCTATGAAGTTCGTTATACGTGCATGGGTTGACAGTCGTTGAGTAGCTCGTGAATCATGCTGTCCTCCACAAGGGATGGACTCATGGCATTGTGCTGATCTCAAATCCACTAAGTGAGATAAATTGTTTTGGGCATATTCAGCATTCAGTGTGGCATCGGTTTGCGGTTACCTATTGTGTAGGAACTTTCCGAGTGCCATTGCGCTGACTCTCTCTCTCTCTCCCCCTTGGCTTTTAATATTTACCACACGTGTAGCCTATGTCTGAAGACACGTGCTTAAGCCTACGGCATTTCGAATTTTCTTGACGTTACCAGTTTATGAAATGTTCTCTAAAAGTTAATAGGGAACAATTGACATGTGTGCTAAATCTTGAAGTTAAGAGGTGCCAACTTATTCTGAAGCGGAATCTATTGGTTAGTGCCTTAGTGGAGTGAGAATTCAGACGGGAATACTGCATCAGAATTCATAAGTGCAGAATCGGTTCCATTTGTTGATGTGGTCAGGGTTGAGAGAACCTTCAGGAACCAACAAGGGCCATGATTGGGTAAATTCTAAATTGAAGCTGGAATCATGCTGACTCAGCTGAATTATATTTATATGGCGTTATGTCACCATCTCATTTGAAAAAAAGAGAGAAATATTGATAACTGATAATTCAATGTCTGTCTGATGGTTTTTTTACCAAAAGCTAGCTATTTTCCAACTGGAGTAAAAACTGGATCAAAGCCACCGGAAACCAATGTTGTTGTCCATCCATGAACCCTCCAAGAACATATTTTGTTACCTTGATTGTACCCGTAATTACTACGCCTGCAAGGCCCCGTAATTACTACGCCTGCAAGGCTGCAATTGGTAACCAGAAAAGCGATATAGAGACTACTCTATCTAATATTTACCTTTTATTTTGTTCATTGAAGGCTGAGCGATAGATAATAAATTTAAGTGCCCCAAAAAATCAACCTTGAGTTATATTCCTTTTCTGGAGTCCTCTCTAGCTACAGTTACAGTAAAAAAAGGGCTACCATTAGTGAGGCAGAGATGGCCACTCCTATCTCAGGTTGGAAGGTCCATTTCCAACTTTAGAGAAGAGAATGTTTAATATAATTTATGCTTTTCATTGGAGATTCCCATCATAAATGTCTGTCTGATGTGCCATGGAACAAACCATTACCAGACAAATCATAGATGATAGACCATCACTTGGTGCACCTCCAACTATTTACAATTTTGAAAGAATGCCATCATTTGTGGTTGCGAAGATGCTTTACGTTACACTTAGGAGATTGTTTTGGGGTTTGAGTCTCACGCTGTTTCTGATCTGTGCTTCTTTCAAATGCTTCATTCATAGTTTCAATTGATATAATTGCGGCAACACTACAGATATCCGCCTGCACCACAGTACAATCAATACCATAACCAGCAGATGCCGCTCTGTTACCTCTGTATAACCTACCCCTGTACCCATATTATGTACTTACATGTATGACTATACAAATCTATACATAATTGTATACCTTCTTAAAACAATATTTTGATTGCTAATCTTGAATTCCTTCACTTGGATGATTATGTTAGAATATGACTCTTTTGTATTTCATTATCTGTATATGGAAACTCCCCTTATACATCCCTATATATATTGCCTATTGGGCCCTCTTGAATATACACACACTATTCATAACATGATATCAAAGCTAGAGCACTAACCCTAGTTTTCAGCGCTTTGCCTCGTTCTTGCCCGCCAAGAATCCCATATTTATGGCCGAGCCGCCTCTTGGGTCACATTGTTCTGCTTCCCTCCTTGGGTCTCGTTCTTGCGCATGCCGGCCATTACCAGAGCCATGCTTAAATCCTCCCAGGTCACGCTTATTTCTACATACTCTTGGGTCTCGTTCTTGCATTGTCGCCGCCGCTCTGGTCGCCGCCGCCGCCGCTTCTACCACGAGGCCGACGCCGCCTCCGCCAACAGCCGCCTCCACGAGGCCGACGTCGACCTCTGCTCGACACTCACTTGACGCCGCCTCCATGAGCCGAAACCGGTCGCCGCCATTGAAGCCGCCGCTAAATGAAGTCGCCGCCATATCGCCGTCGCCGCCGCCGCAGGGGAACCCTAGTTCCCCTGCGTGCCTTCTTTATGAGGGTCGGTTTGCGTTGGGCCGTTTTTAGCGTGTGAGTCGGCCCGAGACAAAAAAAACAGTACGTTGATCTAGCCGCTGCGCCGTCCAGCGTCGCCTACTGATGGCTTTCGTTCCATCAACTGCGATTCCATTCTCGAGAACAAAGCTTAATGGGATGAACTACAGGTTGTGGTCTTCACTCATAGAGATCACGCTCGATGGTCTTCGCCTCTGGGGACATGTCACTGGTACCCGACCTTATCCGCCGTCGCCGGTTCAGCCTCCTCCCAAACAACCTACTTCTGCATCTCCTGCAGAAGATGAGGCCGCCAAGAAGGAGGCAGAGGCCGCCGCCGCTGATGTTGCTGATGAGGCCTTTCAGTATGCCATAGACGCTTTTGAGAGCTGGTGTGCTGATTGTTATGAATAGTGCTTGTATTCAATATGAGGCCAATGGGCCAGTATATATATACAAAGTACAGGAGGTGAATATGCAAATAACCCCTCATAACAATGGGGAATAACACACTATACATATATCTCTAACACCCCCCCTCAAACTCATGGTGGATCAACAACACTGAGTTTGGAGAGGTAGAAGCCGTGCTGTGCTCGAGTCTGGGCCTTCGTGAAGAAATCCGCTATCTGAAGCTCTGAAGGCACATACTGAAGAGCAACCACCTGATCATGCACACAAGACCTCATGAAGGAAGCATCAACACCAATATGCTTGGTGAGCTCATGTTTCATATGATCACGAGTAATCTTGATAGCACTTGTCTTTGTTGACAAGAGAGGAGTTGGTGTAGTGTGAAACACCAAAATCCTCAAGTAACCACCGTAGCCAAGTAATCTCTGGCATCAAGAGAGCCATAGCTCGCAACTCGACCTCTGCGCTCGAGCGGGACAACTGCGATCTGTTTTTCGTCTTCCGAGCAATGAGAGAACCACCAAGAAAAACACAAGATGGCAGAGATAGACAGCGATTAGAGGATCGGCCCAAGTAGCATCCGAATAAGCTGAAGGCATAACAAATGAGTGTGAAAAGAAGAGACGACGAGATAGTCCACGAAGGTATCGCAGAACTTCGAAGAAGATGGTCAGAGTGGACTGAGTGGGAAGCGACGAATGACTCGAAATGTGAATTTGGATAAGTGATATCCGGACGAGTAACAACAAGGTAGATAAGACTCCCAACAAGATGGCGATAGCGAGTCGGATCGAAAGAGGCTCGCCATCGAGGGTCGGAGGTGAACATTGAGTTCCATGGGAGTCTCAACAATCTGTTGATCGATGAGAGAGCGCGATCAAGAAGATCTGAATATACTTCTCTTGGGATATAAAGAAACCATCTGGAGTGGAAGTAACCTCAATCCCAAGGAAATGTGAAGAGACCAAGATTCGACATAAGGCGCTTTCGCTAAGATGAGCCTTGACAAAGGCAATGTACTCAAAATCATCTCCGTTAATGATCATATCATCAACATCTGAAGAAGAAGAGTCCCAGACCACAAGGCGAAGTGTGGACAAAGAGCGCAGGATCATGATCACTAGTGAAAAAGCCGGCCAGATGACCACGAGGAGAAGCGCTCAAACCAAGCACGAGGGCTTGCTTAAGGCCATAGAGAGCGGCGAAGGCGACAGACCATGCCCTTAGGAACAGAATACCCGGTGGCGGATGCATGTAGACCTCCTCGCGCAACTTCGCCATTAAGAAAGGCATTCTTGACATCAAGTGAAAGCAGACCCGATGGCGAGCAGAGCGCCACCGAAAGAAGAGTGCGGACAATGGTCATGTGGGCCACAGGAGCAAAAGTCTCGTCGTAGTCACGACCATGCTCTTGCTGGAAGCCACGAGCAATAAGACGTGCCTTATAGCGCTCAAGAGAGCCATCAGAGTGAGTCTTAATCTTATAGACCCACTTACGTGATGGGGCGAGAGTGAGATGGAAAAGGAACAAGATCCCAAGTACCAAGATGCTGCAGGGCAATCTCCTCGGCCATGGCATCTTGCCACTCGGGGTGAAATGTAACACATCCGTGGGAGACAAACTCATGAGTAGCGACACCAAAAAAAGCAAAAGCAGGCGGGGGCGAATCGTGGCGATCGCGGAGGCGTAGCGAGAGAAGATGACCCGTCGGGGAAGATGGAGCATCGAAGAAGATGGCTCATCTGGAAGTTCCTCAATCTGGTCGGCGAGGGTAGAAGAGAGGAAAAAAGGCATTGTAGGGAGGAGCCACGGAGACAAAGCAAAGCGGCGACAACGGCGGAGAGGCCACAGGAGAATATGTGGAGACTCGATGGGGCCGGGTGGGCGAGGGCAAGAGAGATATAGGTGTATCTGGAAAGGTCAAAAAACGAGAGACTCCACAGAGGAAGCCAAAGGAGAGCGAGACATGGGTAGAAGGGCGAGACTCGTCGAAAGTCACATCCCGAGAAATCGCGTCCGTCGATCAACAGGATCCCAAAGACCGATAGCCCTTGTGCTCGACCTCAGTATCGAAAGACACACTCAATAGATCGGCGGTCGGTTTGGTGCGTTCTCGAGGCGAGGAGAACGCAAACGCAGCCCAAACGACGAAGGCGCGAGTAGTCGGAAGAAGACCACGAGAGACACTCAGCGAGGATTGCACCACAAGAAGCGAAAGAAATTTGGATGTTGGCGAGGTAGGTGGCGATGGAAACGACCTCGGCCCAAAAGTGAGGTGGAATAGAGCGGCAATCATCGATTACGAGCCGACTCAAGGAGGTGGCGATGCTTGCGCTTAGCGACACCATTCGAGCATGAGCACGGGACAAGAGAATCGAGCGAGAGTGCCTTTCGATGAAAGGAAGGCTGCGCGAGTAACGAGAGAGGTACTCGCCACAGAGTCGACCACGAAAGACACGAATAGGAGTGGAGAATTGTGTGCGAACCATAGTGGCAAATTGTTTATAGATAGATAAGGCCTCGCTCACGAGAAGACATGAAATATATCTAAGTGTGGCGAGAGAAATCATCTATAAATATGATATAATATCGATGACCCTTTTCGAAGCGAAGGGAGCGGGACCCCAAACATCCGAATGAACAAGATCAAATGGATCTTTGAGACAACGACTCGCTATGAGGATAAGGAAGCTAAATCTGTTTGCCTAACTTCTGACCTTGACAATCTAAAGACCGTCTCTGAGGCAGACCCGAGAAGGCCACGACGAACTAAAGGCGACGAGGCGAGATCCACACAAATGGCCAAGACGGTGATGTCACTTCTTTGAAAAAGCCAGTGACGCGAATGGCGAAGCGAGAGAGCGGCGGCGGTGGTAGCGGAAGGAAGGTGAAGCTAGTCAAGCTCCCAGAGACGCTGTGAGTCAAGGCGTCGAGGGCCAGAACCAACCAGAGCTCTCGTGTGACGGTCCTAAACACAACAAGAGTCAAAGTTGAGAATGACGACAACCAAGATCGATGTCACTTGTGAGAAAGAAGTCGCATGGTAAGGCGAGGAACATGAGCAAATGTAAGGAACATGAAAAGATGAGTTGCTAAGAGGTCCTCGACGAGAGAGAAAGAGAGGTACCATCGGCGGTGAGAACACTAACGGGAGAATCAAGAGGTGTAATGAAGAATGAGTAGAAGAATCGAAGTCATGTGAAAAGATGCTCGAAATCAAGAATCACGGGGTGGTACCGACCAGTAGGGGTGCTTTCGCGATGCTGAAGAGTCGATTCTGAGAACCTATAGAACACATCGAGGAGAACATGAAGCGGCAAGCGGCGTCGTCGGCTATCTCACCTTTCGATGAGAGAAGCTGTTGAAGGAGTCGATGCAAGCGTCGATGTAGAAGCACCAATGCGGTGCTAGTAGAAGAATGGCGTGAAAGATGCCGCCTTCTTATAGCATCGATTGAATGTGGCCGACCTTGTCGCGATAGGAAGCGATGAGGCGGCCACCGCCAGATGGAGGCGACCACCGCCGGATGGAGGCGGCCACCACCACCGTGGCGAGCGGGAGGAGGAAGCGGTGTCTTTGAAGCGTGGAAGCGTCGATGTAGCAGTGGACGGCGGTGAGCACGGAGGGAGTGGCATCGAACCAAAGACCGCTCGGCGAGTCTCGCTTCGCGCGTGTCTCGGTAAGAGCCTCCAGGAGAGTGACACAAGGGTGACTTGCAAGGAGCTGGGCATGCCTCTGCTCAAACTCAGGACAAAGGCGAGTAAGAAAATCGTAGACACGCTGAAACTCTAGGTCAAGACGCGTCTGACCAGCAAAGACGGACGGAAGCGATAGCGGCGGTCGCGAGAGAGTCTAGTGACGCCAAAGCAATGAGCTCTGGCGTAAAAGCGTCAACGATAGCATCACCTGCTGAAGAGTGCTCTGGCGGACCACGCAGACGGTAGAGGCATCGCTAGAGGGCTCGTGGCGGCGAAGGTGGTGAGTCCACATCTGAAAGCGAAGAGTCCCACAACCTCGAAGAGAACCGAAATTTGGACAGGCGATGAAAACAAAGAAGAATGACGGCGGCGTCGTCGTCGTACCAGCTGAGTGTAAGCGGTCGATCGATTCTTGTAGGAATCGAGCCTCTTGGTAGGCGAAGATAGCCTCATCATCGGCAAAGCGGCGGTCTCAATGACCTTGTTGGTTTGTCGAAGCGTAGCACAGCGTAAACTCCGTCGGAGGAGTAGGCAAAGCGGGCGGTGACATCGCCAAAGAGGGCGCCCGAGGCGAAGACCAAGCATGTGGATGTGCATGTGAGACACGGTTGGTGTAATTAACACCATCGAAGATCACCGGCGGCGAGGAGAAAATAGTACCCATTGGTGGCGGCTTGAACGGTAGCGGCGACCAAACAATGAAGTCTAATAAGCGTATTTGGGCGGTGGCCAGTTAGAATGAGGTTTTTTCCTTTTTTCTTTCTTTCTTTTTAAAGGCCGCACGCTAAATGATTGCTTTGTTGGTGAAACAAACTTGAGCAAAGGGAACTAGGGTTCCCCTTCAAGTGGCAATGGTGACTCATTGCGGCGGCGATGAGCGGTGAAGCCGGCGGCTTACAGACGCGAGAAGCACAGAGCTTTAGCGTTGAGCTCGGGAGAAGCAGGAGCCCGCGCTTAGCAGCGGCGCAAGCGAAGCGCAAGAGGCGGGCGGCGCGAGAGAGGCAGATCTGCGGCGCTTCAGCGATGGCAGGCTCAGCGACGTCGCGGCAACCTCGCGCGCATGGCGGCGGCAGTGGAGGCTCGCCTTGGCCGGACGACAGCGGAGGTGGCATGGCGGCTCGTCTTGGCCGGCGGGCGAAGCAGCGGACGATTGCGGGACCGAGGAAGACGAGGATCCGTCGGAGTCGTCGAAGATGACGACAAAGTGATCTGCGTCGGATCGAGAGCCGGCGGTGGGGGAAGGTAAAGGCGGCGGAAAAACCGTGGAGTGCGCTCGATACCATGTTATGAATAGCGCTTGTATTCAATATGAGGCCAATGGGCGATATATTTATACAAAGTGCGGGAGGTGAATATGCAAATAACCCTCATAACAATGGGGAATAACACACTATACATATATCTCTAACACCGATGAGGCCCATGTTCGAGCCATCACGGTGGTCAACGTCAACGACTCCGTCCACCGGACATTGTTGGTCTGCGTGCTACTCGTCGGATCTGAGTACTTGCACGAGCGATACCGTGAGCGGCGATGCTCGATTTTTTGCTTGGCGTGAGTTGGAGACGCCGCGGAGAGGACTCCTCGTCGGCGACTTCTTCCGAGCCCTAGCCGATCTCTGGCGCCGGTTGATGGTAGCTTCTCCCGCTTACCAAGAGTGTCATAAAGTCTGAAAGCGGTGTGATCGCCGCCTTTATGACTTCGTCTGCCGTCTTCGCCCGAGTTTGAGCCTATCGAGGCTCAAGCTGTTGAGCCGCCACCACGATCGGCGAATCTGAGGCTTTATCGGCGCTTTGTCTTTGAGAGCTTCGCCATGCGGGTTAACAACACGGTTTGTTCTGCTTTGCTTACTACCCTTCTTCTTCGACTACATCAGCGGTTTTTACTTGACTCTGATCCATCATTCGATTATCCGATTACGCTCTGTTTTTGCACAAACCGGTTCATGTAATTATTGCAAGAACTTGAACACGACTATTAGCGTTGTGCGGTGCAAAAGCGAAACAAAGCGAGTGGGAATGGACGATCGAAGCGCGAGGAGGCCACTTCCTCCACGGGAGGATGCAGAACCCGCCGCGTCGAGACCTTCTCGGCGAGGTGACTCTGTTCGGCTTCGCGAGCTTTACTTGGCTGCTCTCTCCAACTCGGCGAGTTACGCTAGTCTAGCTCGAACATCTCCTCCGGTACCTTCTTGGGTTCTGGATTCTGGTGTCTTTTTCCACATGACACCGGACTCCACGTCTCTCACTTCAGTAGGACCTCTTGTTTTTCCTATCTCTGTTCAGACAGCTGACGGTACTCATCTGTCTATTAACTGTCAGGGCACTCTTTTGTCCACTGACTTTTCTGTTCCAACTGTTTCCCATGTTCCCCAGCTTACCATGCAACTTCTCTCGGTAGGTCAGCTCACCGATCTCGGCTGTAGGGTTGATTTTGACTCTCACACCTATTTCATCTAGGATCGACAGACAGGGACGATACTTGGACTGGCCAGCGCCGTAGGGATCGCCGGAGTCTCTACATCCTTGATCGCCTCCACCTTCTGTTCACTTCAAATGCTCCTGTCACCTCTACGTCTACTTCCACCGCCACTGCTGCCACCACCTCTGGCGTTTTTGCGCAATGGCATCACCGTTTAGGTCACTTGTGTGGGTCCCGTCTTTCTTCCTTAGTTTGTTAGGGTGTTCTTGGACGTGTTACTGTTGACACAGCCATGTTTTATCAGGGTTGTAAGCTGGGCAAGCAGCTACAACTTCCTTATCATTCTAGTGAGTCCTTGTTTTCTTGTCCTTTTGACTTAGTTCATTCAGATGTATGGGGACCTGTGCCTATTATTTCTAAAGGCGGGCATAAACTTTATGTGATCTTCATTGATGATTATTCCCGTTTTACATAGATTTTCCCTATGTCTAATCGTGGTTAGTTTCTTGCGATCTATCGTAGCTTTGCAACGATGGTTCGTACTTAGTTTGATTCTCCCATCCGTATTTTTCGCTATGATTCTGCTGGCGAGTACTGTTCTGGCGCTTTTAGATAGTTTCTTTCTGAGCAGGGCACTCTTTACTAGTCTTCTTGTCCTGGTGCCCATACTCAGAATGGGGTTCTTGTCTTAAACATAAATCATCGATTGAGATTGCCGCGCTCTTCCCTTGCCTCTCATGTTCCACCACGCTTTTGAAATTTGAAATTTTTTACTACTGTTGCATATCTCATCAATATCGACCTTCCACTCTCTTAAGGGTGTCGATCCTATAGGCGTCTCTACTCGAGCCCCTCTAGTACACTCACCTTCGTGTTTTTGGCTATACTTGTTTTGTTTTGCTGTAGCCTCGTGAACGCACTAAACTATCGGCCCAGTCAGTTGAGTGTGTTTTTTTTGGTTATAGTTCTGAGCATAAGGGTTATCGTTGCTGGGATCCTTCTGCTCGACGGATCAGGATTTCACGAGACGTTGTCTTTAACGAATCTCGACCTTTCTTTTATCGAGATTCGGCCCTTCCTTTTTCCACCGTTGAGTCGATTTCATGGTTGTCTCTTTCTGACTCTTCACCAATTACCAATTTCTCCACTATCACAGTCTTCCCCTGGTCCGTTTCCAGTGGTTCCTTCTATACCTCTGCCTCGATCTTTGCCTCGATAGCACCGCCTCTTGTTCTGCAAAGACACCGTCTCGTTTCTCTAGTATTCACTACTCGGGCGTCCTTGTCGCCACCATTCTCTCTCTTAGTATCTTGCCGACACCCACATCTGCTCCTTCTGCTGATGCTCCTCGTTCGTCCTTCGTGGACCGGACATCCTTCGACCTCGATCGTCTTGGATTTGCGCCGATAGCTCATGCTCTCTCATCCTCGAGCCTAGTTCTTATCGTCTTGTACCGCTCCTCATTCTGAGTGGCGGCTTCGCTATGGCGAAGGAGCTTGGCGCTCTTCGACGTCTGGAGACTTAGGATATTGTACCGACACTGTGCATGCTCGTCCGATCACGTGCAAGTGGGTGTACAAGATTAAGACCGATCGATGGTACTATTGGCGCTATAAGGCTCGTCTTGTGGCTCGTGGTTTTCAAAGAGAGTGCGGTCGTGACTACGATGAGACTTTTGCCCTGTTGCCTATATGACCACTTGCTCGCGCTCTTGTTGCGGTTGCTTCGATCGCCAATGGTCTATCTCTCGACTCAATGTTAAGAATACCTTTCTTAATGGTGTTTTGTATGAGGAGGTCTACATCGACCACCACACAGGTATTACATTCCCGATGGGCACGTCTGTTGTCTTCGTCGTGCTCTTTATGGCCTTAAACAGGCTCCTCGTGCTTGGTTGGCGTGTTTTACCTCGATGATTCTTCTTTGTCGGTTTCCTTTCATCGGTTCCCATGATCTGCTCTTTTTGTCCATGTCTCATCTCGGGGTAGGACCTTTGCTTCTTACGTATGTTGATGATATGCTCATCACCGGTGATGATTCCTCATTAAATCACGTATGTGAAGAAGCATCTCGATGGCGATTTTGATGGTGATCTTGGTTCTCTTCGTGCTTCCTTGGGATTGAGGTCTCTTCCATGCACGAGGGCTACTACCTCTCCTAGCGAGTATGTTCAGGATCTTCTTGATCGATGCAGTCGATGACACTTTCGCCTTCTTGAGACTCCCATGGAGTTATTCCTACAGCTTCGTGCCAATGATGGTGATCTTCTTGAGGATCCTACTCGGTATCGTCATCTTGTTGGGAGTTTGGTGTATCTTATGAGTACTCGTCCTGATATTGCTTATGCTATTCATATCTTGAGTCAGTTCATGGCTCGTCCTACCCATCTTCACTACAGTCACCTTTTTCGTTTTCTTCGCTACTTGCGTGGGACTATCTCTCGTCGTTTGTTTTTCCCTAGCTCTACCTCACTACAGCTTCAGGCATACTCCGATGTGACCTGGGCTAGTGATCCTTCTGATCGTCGTTCTCTTTCTGCTTACTGTGTTTTTCTTGGCTCCTCCCTGATTGCACAGAAGACTAAGCAGATTGCAGCTTCCGTTCGAAACGGAGAGGTGAGTTGAGAGCTATGACAACAGTGACAACAGAGGTTACTTGGTTGAGGTTGCTACTTGCAGATTTTAGAGTGCCTGTGATGGGACCTACGACTCTTTTGTTTGACAGTATAGGTGCTATCAGTATTGCCCGGTATCCAGTGAAGCATGAGCTCACTAAGAACATTGGTGTGGATACTTCATACACTCGCTCACAGGTGCAGGAGGGAATACTTGCTTTACAGTTTGTGCTATCAGAGTTATAGGTTGCTGACTTTTTCACGAAGCCACAGACTAGGGCATAACATTTGTATTTTCTCTCCAAACTCAGTGTGTGTGATCCACCATGATGATTATTGGTATTTGATGTGATTGTTGGACCATTCATCTTAATCTATGTCTTTTAAGTGAATCACTCCTTAAATCAAAGAAAAATTATAAACATGTCCTTTTTTTTTTCAGAATGTGCACCAGGGCTATCCTAAAGAAACATTGTTGCGCTTCCTTAAGGCCAGAGAGTGGAACATATCTAAGGCTCATAAAATGGTAATATTTCTTATTATCTCGTTCAGTACTGGAAAAGAGTATTCCTGGAGTTATTGGTCGCTTAATTGGTTAATAATATATTTGTTTTTGTAGCTTGTAGATTCTTTGAATTGGAGGATTCAAAACGAAATTGATAGCGTACTGGAGGTGAGTAATCCTTCTAGATTATAATCCTGCCAGATATTATTAAATCTGCACCAATTGGAAAGCTATGGCAAATATTTTATTGATATACAATTTCAATTTCTTGTTGATCATATCTCATTTATATTATTCGGTTAATTTAGTATTTATATATGATTTACCACATCCAGTAGTCTACCTGTGCTCACCATGTTTATGTTACATATTGTTTTATAATCACTGATCACTGTCTACATTGGCCATATGCAGAGACCTATAGTCCCAGTAGATTTATACAGATCAATACGTGATTCACAACTTGTTGGACTGTCAGGATACACAAAGGAGGTATAGCTATCTACTTCCAATTGTAACATGTTTCTTATCTTATTCCCGCATACTATTTGTCTCCGTATGTGTCCCTGTGCGTAAGAAAATAGGCACACCCTTTTTATTGTTGGTGTTCTAAGAACACCTTACGCTTGCAGTTAATTCATTTCTAGGTGCACATCTACTGGCTAATCAAAGTATTTTGATTGACACTGCAAAAGGTAAATATACTGAATAAAGATAGCAGCACTGAAGAGGTTGAAATTATAACTTCTGTTGGTCCGTAATCTCCCATGGAATGATGTCCCGGTGAGAACTGCAATGTTTTGACCAACCTTTTAGCTTGGAAGAGTGGGCAGTGCACATCCTAAGGTGGAAAACCGAAGGGACTGTATAGTGTAGCAAGATATGACCTAAGCATAGGCACTGTGAAGTTCAAAGTAAAGTGTCGTGTCTTACAATATTGTCTTGCTTGAAGCTGTGATCATTGCAGTTGACTTAAGAGTCTTTTATTGTTAAGATTTGTAGGAATTTAGGCAATGTTCCTCTCTTATGGTTGCGCCTTTGAATTTTCCCACTTAATGTCCTTTCCTGTAGAATGTCAAATAATGTCCTTTCCTATAATGCACCATCAAAGAGCCTTTGGTTGGCCATTTATAGAACGGGTCTGTGACGTTTCCCCATAAGCTATATCATTGCTCGCCATGCGCTACTTGAGACTCTTAATGCCAAAAAAAGATAGCAAGGCCTGTTTTTCTAGTTGTTAATTAAATGTAATATAGACAAATTAACAGCTTTTTTTTTTAATAATTTATGTCTTAATCTTTTTTCTCTCTTTCATTGGCAGGGTCTCCCAGTTTTTGCCATTGGTGTTGGACAGAGCACATATGACAAAGCTTCGGTAATTTCTCAGATGCTATCTGTTGAGTAGGCTACAGCAAAAACCATGAAACTGGATGCATTCACCTTCTGTTGTGTAAATGGATATTTTTGTGAGGTTGATGTAACTTATTAAGTATCAACATTATATCCTTATCAATTAGTGACCTAAATAATTATCTCATACGATCAACTTACGATACTGTGGCATTGTTATTTTTTCCTACTAATTCCATTTTGTGAACTAAATTAGAGTTGTTTCCTTTTCAGATCCATTACTATGTGCAATCTCATATTCAGATTAATGAATACCGTGATCGTGTAATTTTGGTAAGTATCAAGCTAAATGCTCCAATCTTAATAGAGTTAGCACATATATTTGTTTCTTATGTTTATTTATCACATTTAGCCCATGTTGACGAAAAAGTTCGGACGGCCACTTACCACCTGTATAAAAGTTCTGGACATGACTGGTTTAACGTTGTCAGCACTGAGCCAAATAAAGGTATATCTTATATGTTTTTTTTCTCAGCGTTGTTTCTTTTGTGAGCAAGTATAACAGTATGTTTATACTATACATGTATGAATGTTTACAATTTTAAATGCGACTGGAATAGGCATGCCTCTAACTAGTAATTAAATTAAGGCATAAGTACCACACTTCTTGAACACTATTGTCACGTTTACCTTAACCCCGTCAATTCTAGGAGGAACAACTTAACTCTTGAATGCTTACCTGTCCACTGTTCTGCTCAGCTCAGTAGACCATTCAAGAACACAAACAGAAGGGTTAACACTGAAGTTCATGGACTAATTGATTACTTGTCCAGTTGTCCCATAATTATTTTTCTAATAAAGTTGCACAGTGTGCTCATTAGTTGTGTTGCTTCTGGTAAGATAGCGTGACATACTGACATGTTTTCTTGTTAATATGGATTACAGATGTTGACTTCAATATCAACTGTTGATGATCTGAACTACCCTGAAAAGACAAAGACCTATTATGTAGTTAATGTTCCATATATATTTTCTGTATGTTGGAAGGTACTATATTTTCCCATCAAAGTTCAGGCCTATAATTGTACTAGTAAATTTTGTAGTGAATACTGAGAGACATTTCATTTGAGCACGCTGGTAGGTTGTGAAGCCCCTATTGCAGGAGAGGACAAAAAAGAAGGTTCAAGTTTTGCATGGTTGTGGGAGAGATGAACTTCTAAAGGTAAAATTATTGGCTATTATTTTCTTTCTTTTTAGTGTTCTTGTCGTTGCATAGATCCTTCATCACTGGGCACCATATTATCACTCTTCTATGAATGAGTAGCAAGATAGAGTGGTGCAGAACAAAAGGGTAGCTGTCTTTGGCATTTATTTTCTTTGATATTCAAACTATGGTGAATTGTTTCATTGCTTGAATTGTGTAGATTATGGACTATTCATCTCTTCCCCATTTCTGCCGGCGGGAGGGATCTGGCTCATCTAAACATTCATCTACTGATGTTGATGATTGCTTCTCCCTTGACCATCCTTTCCACAAAGAGCTTTATGGCCACATCAATGAGCAAGCATCACACAGGGAGCTCATCAGGCTGGGATCATTACATGTCAGCATTCCCGAGCCTGACCCAGATGACGCGAAGCTTGTTGAGGTCATCCAGGCTGAGTTCCAAAAGATCGGCGAGCAGAATGGATCCACCAACGGCCACAAGGTTTAGTGTGCATCAAGGATGGCCATCTCCAGATCACCTTAATCAGTGCTGGTGACCTCTGATGAAATTGATGTTGTTCATGTCTGTAATTTGGTTGACGACCCCCCAGTTAATTGGGGGAATATAGTAGCAAGGTTTGCATTCTCAGCAGATTCAAACAGTGATGCAAGCTTGTGAGGTAATAGTTCGAGAGATGAACTTGTCAGTGTATATTAGGTGGACACAGCCATAAACACCTTTTGCCCTTTTGGTAGTACAACCTACATATGTAGAGCTTTTTTTTTGAGAGAGAATGCCAACAATTTATTGATCACAAAACATCGTTATAAAGAGTCACCTAGATACGCTCCGGTACACCATTGCGAATAAAAAAAGCTAACAGAGCGTTAATAAGATCTAGCTACAATATGTGTCGTCACATTCACCACACGACTAATATGACGAAAAACAACCGAGGAAAAGTCCCTTGCTATATACTTGATATCAGTGATAACTGTACCAACAGAGGACAGATCTCGCATCAATAAATTCAACCTTTGCACTACATATAAGCAGTCAGAAGCAGGATGGTATTTCGATATCCTTTATCACGGGCAAGGGCTGTTGTACGACGAAACGCCAAAGCTTCTACTAATTTTGGTGTGGTGATCCCATCAAGGCGCTTGCTGCAGGTGGCCAAGCATTCACCAATGTGGTTTCGGACTACCACGTCAATCCCAATCCGACGAGAATAAGCAAATAGTGCTGCATCGATGTTAATGAGGACCGTACCTGCCGGCGGCGACATCCATTTAGGGACCGAATGCAAGGACTCATGTCTATGGCCTGAATCCGGATTGAAGATATGCAACACTATCAACTCAATATAAGCTTTAACTTTCGCATCCACCATTCGAGAATGCAACAAACCTTCATCGTTTCATGCACCATTATGGGCCTCACATATATACCACAGAGTAACAGCAAGAACCGTTGCCTCCCGAGTCAAGGAACATCTCAGGAAATCGAACAGTCACTACTTAGCACAAATCAACGTCTTGCGACAGAGATGGAAGGCATACTCCAATTTCACTTCACGATAGACTTTCACGGGCAAACTGGCAAAAAAGGAAGGAATGTTCGATACGCTCCTCCCTCCCATAGAAGACACAGATATCATATGCTGGGATATGCCTCCGTTTCAACTAGAAACCACACGAGAGACAGTCATGTGCAAAACGCCACAACATAATTTTCATCTTATTCGGTGCCTTTATAGCCCAAAGTGACTTCCAATGTTTTCATCTGCGTCATACGTCGAGGAGAGACCACGCCCAGAACTACTTAGAGAGGAATAAAAGCCCTCTATCCGAGCTAAAAAAATATGCGGAACGTATCGTGTAAGACCCATGTCTTGTATGTGGCCATGAAGTAAAATCCTCACTGCCTTGCGTACTGATGGGCACCTGGATAATCTGATCAGCCACCACCTCAGGGAAGATAAAATGAACCAGGTCAACATCTCAAGCACCATGCTTCTCTTGTATAAGAAAATCAACTGTTTGATCCGTAGGTAGGGGCATCAGCGGCTGAACCAGATTGGGTGCGCTGTCGGGTATCCAGTTATCAAATAAAATTTTAATACTTTTGCCATTGCCGACTCCCCATCGTACACCCTTCTGCAGTAATTCCTTCCCAAAGTAGATACTCCTCCAAGTATATGAAGAAGATCTTAGACGAGGGGCATCCAAAAAATCACAGTTAGGAAAATAACGACTCTTCAACACCTTCGCACAAAGTGACCCCGGCTCCTTCATTAGCCGCCTGCCCTAACAACCTAACATGGCTTGATTGAAGAGCACAAGATCACGAAAGCCCATGCCCCCAAAGCTTTAGGAGTAGACAACCAGTCCCAAGAGTGCTAATGCATTTTTTCTTGCTGTTCTCAATACCCCACCAATGATCAGCGATAGAGGTTTTTATTTTCTCACACGTCAAGACCGGCAGTTGGAAGCAGCTCATAACATAAGTTGGAATAGCCTGGATCACCGATTGTAACATGACTACTTTCCCACCCCGTGACAACGGTCGATCAGTCCATCCATTGATCTGCTTCCACACTCTATCAGGCAAGAACTAAAAAGATCTCGTCAGAGATCGACTCACCTTAGTTGACATCCCAAGGTAGGAATCCTAGAAGGCTTCATTATGAACATTCAGCCGAGCCATGACTCCTTGTTTGACACCATCGTTGCAATGCAAGCCAAAGAAAATAGAGGATTTCTCTAAATTAATTTTCTGTCCAGAACCTTCACAATACAAATGAAGCATGGCTTTGAATGCATCAACACTTTTTGCATCACTCCGAGCAAAGAAAATATTATCGTCTACAAATAAAAGATGTGATATGGGGGGTCGAACCGACCATTTCAAATACCGTGTAGCTCACCACGGCCCTCCTTGTGTTGCAAGAGACATGATAGACCTTCAGTGCACAACAGAAACAAATAGGGACTAATAGGGTCCCCCTGCCTAATACCCCTGGAAGGGACCTCATGCATAGTCAGCTCACCATTAATCCGGACAGCATAGCGAACCGACGTAACACACTGCATGATAAAATTGATCCAAGTAGGAGCAAAACCCAACTTAATAAGACATCCATGTAGATAATTCCACTCTACACGAGCATACGCCTTCATCATATCAATCTTCAAAGCAAAATATGACCTCTTCGATTGTTGTCTTTGTATGGTATGTAAACACTCGTAAGCGATAAGAGCATTATCAGTAATAAGCCTTCCAAGGACAAAAGCACTCTGATACTCGGACACAATCGCATGCAGAAAAACTTTCAATCTGTTAGCCAAAACCTTCGAAGCAATCTTATAGATCATGTTGCACAAACTGATGGGGTGGAAAATTTTTAGATGTTCATGCTTCAAAACCTTCGGGATAAACACAATAAATGAGTTGCAGACACCCCCTGGAATATCTGCGCCCTCCAAAAAGCTTATGACAATCTGGCAAATTTCCTCATGAAAAAAAAAATCCCAATGGGCCTGATAGAAAAGTGTCAGGAAACCGTCCGGACCCGGCGCTTTCGTAGTCCCCATCTGGAATAGGGCTGTCTTGATCTCATCATCTGTATAAGGTTTACACAACTCAGCATTTACCTCATCATCCACTTTACGAGGCCTTAAGAACTGCATCCACCGAATCACACGGTTCAGAGGAAAAGAGATCTTCGTAAAAACTCTAAACCATACCTTTAATGCCATCTTGATTGTCACATCTAGAGCCATCATCTCGAACAAGGGCCTTGATATTATTTGTGCGCCTCCTCGCCGATGCCCTCGCATGGAAAAAGGCAGTATTCTGGTCTCCCTCCCTGAGCCAGTCCACTCGAGATCGTTGTCGTGCCATAATCTCCTCCCTTTCAAAGAGCTCGCAGAGGCGACATTCAACTGCATGCTCCTCCTGGATCATGACATCAGTGACATGTGCCAAGCACAAAGACTTGATACGACGCTCAAGCTTTTGAATCTCCTTGCGCACCGAACCAAATGACATTTTGCTCCATCGGCCAAGAGAACTGGCCAGCTGGTGCAGATTTGTCCAAGTAGATTGTAGCAAACGAGTGCCATCACTGCCCTCTATCCAAGCCTGTGTCGAGACCATATTTCTGCACCCGAACCCTCTGCGTATTTCTGCACCAGTCCCATGATCAGTAGCTTGTGCACATAGTAAAAACATCGTTGATAACAAGTTCGAATCACAAAATAACATTAATAAACAACTAAGTACCGGCCTTATGGCCACGTATTACAAAAAGAGGTCAAAAGACCTTCAGTCTTACAGTAGCGGAAACAGTAAAAGAGTAAACTCCGAGTGGTGGCCCATCAAATTGCCCACCAGCATTCGACTAGGGAGCACGGCTTAGTACTTCAGATGTCCTTCATCAAACCTGCAGATGAAGTAGTCGTAGTCGTCCACAGCATCATTGAAGGCTTCTGAGATTTATTTGAGTGTACCATGTGAGTACATAAAGTACTCTGCGAGTCTTGAGAAAAATGCATATGCATAGCTTTAACAAATGAGGCTTATATGCTTCTTTTGCACAAAGCAACATTTTAAGTTAAAACAATTTTCATAAAGCACACTTGACCAAAAAGTTGTTTCAATAAATAAATTAACTGTATCACTAGTGGTGGTTCTAGCTACCAACCACTAGCATCAAGGCTCTAGCCACTAAGGTTCAAAGGATAGGGTTCTAGCTGCCAGTAAACTACCCGAGAGTCCCAACTGCTCCTGGTTCTCAAAATTTATTCTTTTGAAATCAAAATCAAAATCTACTATGTGAAAACGCACCTTGCCTGCCTTTGACCGTGGGCACGGCTATTCGAATAGTTTTACACTCTGTAGAGGTTGTACAGCTTGACCCACACGAGATAATCAGTTTATAATGTCCGCCTGACACACTTTCGAAGGTGTGCGACTAAACGATTATCACAAGGCTTTTACAATACTTTATCCTAACATTAGCCCGCCCGATGAGCTTAACCCCAAGTCTGGTCGTCATTTACAGTGACCCGGAGCTCACCGTTGTGGGGGATAACCTGGCCGAACGTGGAGTTCTGTTACCAACGTACGACGCAAGCCCTGACAACATGGAGGTTCCTTACCATGCTGCACGACTCAAGGTAACTCCTACCATCTACAGCTTGCGGGTGTAATGCTAGAACATAGTAAATTATTTAGCTAGGTCCTTCCCATTTAGGACATGTGGTGGTTGCACGGTTTTGATCAGTTTGGATAATCACAAGCGTCGGTCCTTAATATGACTTGGGCGAGACTAACACATTACAAGATCTCGTGCTCTAGCTGCACCCGTCTGATCTTACCATCCGCCCAAGTCTAAATATGTTTTCATCATTTTATTTATTTATTTCCAAATACTGACATTACCTAATGTCATACATTTTCCAAACAAAGCATAAAGAGTAATAAAGATTTTTTCCCTCCCAAGGGTTGAATAAGACCGAAAAGCATGTCTAAGCAATTCTACCGCGTTTAACTATTCCACAATGTTGTAAACAATATTGCAGAATTACTATGCTAAGGTTACAAAGGTATACAGTACAATTATCAAGGATGACATTAGCAAATTTTAGGTTTAACTAACAACTACACTTTGAACTTATCATTATATATGAATTAGCAATGCATAATACTTTAAAAACTGAAAACATAATTTAAAAATTGTAGGTACAAAATGGACAAAGAAGACTCGCCTTCAATGTAGGTTGCGGTTGCCGCGTCCGGTTGGTCCAGACTGGTGTCGGCGACGTTAGATTCTATATACGCGAAACGATACAAATAAATAACAAAAATTCAAATAAAATCCAAAAATTGCAAAGTAAATACTGGAAGAAAGAGAATGAATTTAGGAGAAAAATCGACGAATTTGGAGTTCGTACAAAGGAGTACGGACATATGGAAGGTTGATTATCACATGAAATGATGAATAATCCAAAAATGTACTGTACTAGAATCACTATTCACTGTAATCCGAAAATGATGAAAAAAATAAATCCTCTTGAGTATGACGCGTGGGGCTCGGCTTTCATTGACTCAAAGAAAATAATTGAAGGCTAGAAAACAATGAGGTTCTCATGACTTGGACCCAAGATCTAAGCCAACCAACATTAATTGCTCATCTAACCAACTAACCCAAAGTGCTCATGTGACAATACTCAAAGCAAAAATATTTGAAGCAAAGGAACAGAGAGCTTCAACCAACACAGAACGAACAGAGGGAAGCTCCGGCCATGGCGATGGCGCCGGTGTGGAAGGCAGCAAGGTGGCCGGCCAAGCACTAAAATAGGATCCCACTGAGCTCCTCTACCCATAGGTGATGGTAGCTCGACCCGCGAACAACGACGGCGGTAGCGGCGACTCTATGGGCGGCGGCGGTGCACGGTTGTGTGCGGCGCCAGACGGTGGCGCGACGAAGGCCGGTAGCCGGATTAAGGGTGGCACGGTGGCGGCGACGCACGACGGGAAATTGAACAAATGGATGTAAGCACTTGGTAGAGTAGGCGATGGAGATCGTGCAGTAGTGAAGAATTGAATTTTGGCTCACCGGAGGCGACAAATCGATGATTTGGGTGAAGCGACCGTCGTTCGGAAAACCGGAAATGCGATGTCATTGGTGCTCCAGTGGTTATGAGGCTTGGAGGGGATGTAAAGGGGGTCTAAGAGCTGCTGTGTACCAATTTATAGCTTCATCCGAAAATTGAATCGTCAGGAACGTGATTAAGAATGCTGGCGACATTCGCGGCTTCGGTTTGGAAACTGAAAGAAACGACAATTTGCGTTGATGGGGGCTGTGGTAATGGTAGCTTTGACAGCACGGTGATGATGGGATCGCAACAGTTCAAATGAAATTAAATTTGATGATTCGAGTGAGGAGAACGGGGAAGAATTGCAATTACAGAAGAGCTTCTGTTAATTTTGGATGAACAGTACACAACAATCGGGAGGTAGAAGATGAATAGTAGGAGAGAGAAAATAAGTAAAAGAAAATCCAAAAATAAAATAAATTCCAAAAAAATCTAAGAAAATTCCAAAAAAAATCCTTGGAACCTGAATAGATTGAATAAAATAATTTTGAATTTAATTGATGTTTATTTAAATCATTTAAAATGTTTTTCATTTTCTAAAATTTCAAATTAAGTTTTAAATTAATATACTAAATTGCAAATGATTCATTTTATTTTTAAAGCTTCAAAAGACACTAAAAATAAAATGAAACAACTTTTATTTAATTGGAGTTTGATTTACTCACAGTAAATTATTTTTATTTATGAAATTTCAAATTAAGCTTTAACAATTCAGGAAAAAAAATTCAAATGGTGATTTTTATTTTGAAAATTTCAAAAAGGCTCCAAAAATTGGGATGTTATAGCCTGCTCCATCACCTTCCTATAATCCAGTGCACGCAACCACATAGCCACAAATCAGAACCCTTGCTGCACCATAGGGTGCTCCACCACTTTGGGAGGACAAGTAGATGGAAATAGCATAATGATTGGGCGTTGTCGTTATGACGTCCTGTACATGACAATCCTCAAACAAGCGAGAAAACTCACCATTAGCCACTGCCTGATCAAGCCGAACCTTGACATTAGAATCAACATCCTGCTTATTCGTCCACGTGTATTTTGGTCCCCAAAAACCCAGGTCGATAAGCCCACAATCATCTAAGCAATCACGAAACAAGGCCATCTGTGCTTCATTGAAATCACCACAATAGATTCATTGACCATTCCATTGAGCATGCATGAACATGAGAAAATCCCAAAAAATATGCCTATGTTCTCTTCAAGGTTCACTATAAACAAAGGTAGCACGCCATGTTGCACTAGACTTCGTTGACACAAACACATCGATACAATGAGAATTAAAATCTTTCAAGGAGACCTTATATGGCGGCATCCAAAAAAGTGCAAGGCCGCCACTAAGACCTACACAACTGACTACAGAACAACTCGAGAAACCCAAAGACCACAAGAAGTTTCGAACTTTATTATCCCTCATCTTAGTTTTAGACAAGAAGAGGAGGGCAGGACGGTAAGTCTTCACTAACCAGCGAAGCTCGCCGACTGTTGAGTTCGTCCCCAAACCTCGACAGTTCCAACACAAGAGACTCATTGTGTGTGGCGGGGCTGTACCACAGCCACCGCCAGATCCGTCGATCGAGAAGAAGCATCTGCCGAGTCCTTTTTGAGTTTCTTGTTGGAATCACAGCTTTCCCCCGCACCGTTAGAACTCGGCTACTCCATGATTCCCAAAGCCAAGGTTGTACCTTTCTGCACCACTGTAAGAGCCAAACCCCCCTCAACAGCAGGAGCAAGAGAAGAAGAGTCCTTGTTCCTATACTCCTTGTGTTGTTTGCGCTTAAACCCTACAATGTTCTTCTTGTACACCTAAACTTGGGACAGATCCTTCCCAACAACAGAACTTATGCGGTTCATCACATCAACAGTTTTTTAGACCAGGGTAGCATGAGTGCCATGACCATAAGTCTTGATTGGCGACAAGTCCTTGTCCAGGTCAACATGCACACCACAACTAGAACTAGATCTTCCAGCCCCTGGTGATTTCGAATGATTGAAAGTACCCCTCGATGGCTCCTTTTGATCATGAGCAACAGAGCCACAGTCTATCGAGAAAGAATTATTGCTGGACCATACGCCTGACGAGACCTTCTTACGTGTAAACGGTGCACAAAGACGGTCACTAGAGTACGGTAGCTTCCCATCAACATCCTGTTCCCCCGGCGTCGGGCATTCCACGGAAGAATGACCCAAATGGCTGCACGAGAAGTAGTAGAGTGGGAGGTGCTCGTACAAAACATCGTATCATTCCGTCGTCTTCATGCGATTTGAGTAAACAGTTATGCCCCTCAAGAGTGGTTTGTCGACATCTACTTCCACACACATGCGCATGAAAATACCCCAGCAGCGCCCTTGCACATCCATATCTATCTTTTCCACATCGCCGTTTAGCAAGCTTCTTACCCCAGTGTGCAGTCATCTAGCCAAGCGGAAGGTTCATGATTCTGATCCAGACATCCATCATGTTGAAGATCAACTGGGAGGGCTTAAGATTCAAATCATAGTTCCGAAGCAGGACTGCGTGCCTGCCCACCTGTTGGAAATATGCCCTAGAGGCAATCATGGAGATGATTATATTTCATTATGTTCATAATATTGGATAATATGGTATCCTGTTCCTTGAATGAATCATTGGTTATGAAGATTAACAAGTATGTGACTTGTTGGTGAAACTCTTAGCTTATATGATGTCGTTCTAAATGTATCCCTAGTCAGATGTCAATGGTCGGAACACCAGTGACTATCGACCAGCACATGAATTGATTGATGATCATGTTTCACCGGTCATGGATATAGGGATATCGAAACAATAATGTGAACACATGTTAGAGAACATGGGGTTGGATTGACCCACCTTGAGACACTATTAAGATTGTTATGATTCTATGTGTCGTTAGTTGGTCTCAAGCAATGATGATGTATAATCCTTAGACCTGAGATCAGCATGGTTTCCTACATGTGTAATAGCACTCTTAGGGGTTGCCAATCGCTACTCGTAACTGGGTAGTTATAAAGGTAGCTTTCGGGTATGCTATGAAACTTGCGGAGGAATGTGACTGGTCGGATATTGGATTTGCCCCTCCTAACATGACAGGAGAGATGTCTCTAGGCCCCTCGTTGTGGTTGGATAAAGAAAGTGCATGGCCATGCCACTATTGGTCGAAGTGTTCGACCACATGAAGTTATCCGACACTCGATCGATAAAGTATTGAACAGTCCATGGATGACACAACATTTCACCTGAAGTTCAACCAGACATCGTTAGGCAAAGGGAGAATACACGGGTAGGTCGCTTAGTTCGATCAGTTATGGACTGATCGTATGGAGATACGAGCTGGTCGTAGACTGGTCGAACGAAATCACAGAGTGGTCGAAACCTGGTCGTAAGGAGTTACGAACTGGTCGTGACCAAATACGAACTAGTCGTATAGAGATAGGACCTGGTCGTAAGTGATGGGGACCTAGTCGTAGATCATATTGCACTAAGGTTCGTTCGATATAATTTGTGTGTATTTGGGAATCGTTATGTCCTACTAGGAATTGCTAACGACTCGTGATCGGAAAGGGTTTCCGAGTTACAACTGATTACGCACGAACCTACAGGGTCACACACTTAACGGGTTGGAACAAACTAGTACGGATAAGATTCGTCAAATGTGTTCGGATAGGATCCGTCACGAGCACTATATAAGGAGATGCATGAGGCTGTTGGGAGCGGTGAACATAACAGACAAGACACACGAAAGTCGTGAGTTGAGTTGTTCCACCGAAACCCTAGCCGCCATCTTCCTGAGAGCTATGTCGTGCGACTTGGTGCTAGCTCACCGGCGCATGGTTGTTCCTTCCCCGGACGTGTGGATACCGTAGAGGCGCTACTGCAGTTGCTGTTGCGCTTGAGGACGATCCGCGATCTTCACAAGGAACTGCAGAGGTCGCTGGAGGAGACAATCGACCACGACCACCGCACCAACGTGCTCGACGCTGGACGATCGACTACGACCATTACATCGACGCACTCTTCGTTGGACCAGGCTGCTCCAACCCTTCTTCCGCTGCTCTACGCATCTGGTGGTAATGATTTGTGATCATCTACTTGCTTGGCTTTCTGGTTTACGTGGTAGAAAATTTTGATTTGTTGCTATCGTAGCCTACCCGTGACCCAACACGAGCGGCGTAATCGGACCTTGTTGGACATGGTTCGATCAATGATGAGCCAATCAGATCTATCGTTGTATTTTTGGGGTTACGCTCTAGAAACTGCTGCTTTCACTTTAAATATGGTACCATCTAAATCAGTAGATAAAACACCATATAAGATATGGACTGGGTAGAGTCCTAGTTTGTCTTTTCTAAAGATTTGGGGATGTGATGTCTATGTTAAACGTTTGACAAACTCACACCCAAGTCCGATAAGTGCTTCTTTGTGGGGTATCCTAAGGAAACTAAAGGATATTATTTTTATAATCGGGTTGATAATAAAGTGTTTGTTGCCCGTAATGGTGTCTTCTTGGAGAAAGAGTTTCTTTCCAAAGGAGTCAATGGGAGCAAGGTGCAACTTAAAGAAATTCGGGAAGCATCTGAAAGTGTTTCAACTCCCACTGAACCTCTACAGGATGAACAAAATGTTGTTGAACCTGTAGATGAGGCATCAGCCCCACGTAGATCAAAAAGGCCACGTCTATTGCCTATAAGGTATGGGCATGACGTGTTATTGTTGAATAATGATGAGCCTAAAACTTATGCGGAAGCGATGATGGACCTAGACTCTGAGTCATGGCATGAGGCCATGAGATCCAAAATAAAGTCCATGCATGATAATCAAGTTTGGAACTTGGTTGATGCACCTGATGGTATTAAGACCATTGAGTGCAAGTGGATTTTTAAGGAAAAGATAGATATTGATGGAAATGTTCACATTCATAAGGTATGACTGGTTGCAAAGGGTTTCAGACAAATTCAAGGGGTTGACTATGATAAAACCTTCTCTCCTGTCACGATGCTTAAGTCTATTCGGATAATTCTAGGTATTGCTGCATATTTCGACTATGAGATATGACAGATGGATGTCAAAACGACTTTCCTTAATGGAAACCTAAGTGAGGATGTGTACATGACACAGCCTGAGGGTTTTGTCGATCCAAAGGAAGCTACAAAGGTATGCAAGCTTAATAAATCCATCTATGGACTGAAGTAAGCATCTCGGAGTTGGAACATTCGTTTTGATGAAGTGGTCAAAGGGTTTGACTTCATTAAGAATGAAGACGAACCTTGTGTTTACAAAAAGGTTAGCGGGAGCAAGCTTGTGTTTCTGATCTTGTATGTAGATGACATACTATTGGTCGAAAATGATATTCCAATACTTGAGTCTGTTAAAACTTCATTAAGAAATAATTTCTTAATGAAATATTTAGGAGATGCAGCATATATTCTTGGTATAAGGATCTATAGAGATAGATCTAAGAGGCTAATTGGATTAAGTCAGGATATGTATATAGACAAAGTGTTGAAACGGTTCAACATACAAGATTCCAAGAAATGTTTCTTACCCATGGCACTTGGCATTAATCTAAGCAAGAGTCAGTGTCCTACGACCACTGATGAGCAAGATAAAATGAGTAGAATTCTATAAGCTTCGGCTGTTAGATCTATCATGTATGCCATGCTATGTACACGACCAGATGTATCATATGCTCTAAGTGTTACGAGCAGATACCAAGCTGATCCCGATGAAGGTCACTGGACAGCTGTGAAAAACATTCTTAAGTACTTAAGAAGGACTAAGGATGCGTTCCTAGTTTATAGCGGTGATGAAGAGCTCGTTGTAAATGGTTACACCGATGCAAGCTTTCAAACTGACAAAGATGATTATCGGTCGCAATCTGGTTTTGTATTCATTTTGAATGGAGGAGCAGTGAGCTGGAAAAGTTCCAAGCAAGAGACGGTTGCTGATTCTACGACGGAGGCCGAGTACATTGCGGCTTCTGAAACTGCAAAAGAAGGTGTTTGGATAAGGAAGTTCCTTGCTGAGTTGAGGGGTGGTTCTGAGTGCCTCGAGCCCAATGGATCTCTATTGTGACAACAATGGAGCCATTGCTCAGGCCAAGGAGCCTAGATCCCATCAGAAATCCAAACATATACTCAGGCATTATCATCTTATTCGTGAGTTAGTGAATAGAGATGTTAAGATATGTAAAGTTCATACGGATTTAAATGTTGCTGATCCGTTGACAAAGCCTCTCACACAGCCCAAGCATGAGGCACATACAAGAGCTATCGGTATTAGATACCTTAATGATTGACTCTAGTGCAAGTGGGAGACTATTGGAAATATGTCCTAGAGGCAATCATGGAGATGATTATATTTCATTATGTTCATAATATTGGATAATATGTTATCCTGTTCCTTGAATGAATTATTGGTTATGAAGATTAACAAGTATGTGACTTGTTGTTGAAACTCTTAGCTTATATGATGTCGTTCTAAATGTATCCCTAGTCAGATGTCAATGGTCGGAACACCAGTGACTCTATCGACCAGCATATGTATTGATTGATGACCATGTTTCACCGGTCATGGATATAGGGATATCGAATCAATAATGTGAACACATGTTAGAGAACATGGGGTTGGATTGACCCACTTTGAGACACTATTGAGATTATTATGATTCTATGTGTCGTTAGTTGGTCTCAAGTAATGATGATGTATAATCCTTAGACCTGAGATCAACATGGTTTTCTACATGTGTAATAGCACTCTTAGGGGTTGCCAATCGCTATTCGTAACTGGGTAGTTATAAAGGTAGCTTTCGGGTATGCTATGAAACATGATATGTGATTTCCCCCCTAATATGACAGGAGAGATGTCTCTGGGCCCCTCGTTGTGGTCGGACGAAATCATAGAGTGTACGGAACCTGGTCGTAAGGAGTTACGAATTGGTCGTGACCAAATACTGAACCGGTCAGATAGAGATAGGACACAGTCGTAAGTGATGGGGACACAGTCGTAGATCATATTGCACTAAGGTTAAATCGATATAATTTGTGTGTATTCGGGAATCGTTATGTCCTGCTAGGAACCGCTAACGACTCGTGATCGGAAAGGGTTTCCGAGTCACAACTGATTACGCACGAACCTACAGGGTCACACACTTAACGGGTTGGAACAAACCAGTATGGATACGATTCGTCAAACGTGTTCGGATAGGATCCGTCACGAGCACTATATAAGGAGATGCATGAGGCTGTTGAGCTAGAGGTGAACGTAACAGACGAGACACATGAAAGTCGTGAGTTGAGTTGTTCCACCGAAACCCTAGCTGCCATCTTCCTGAGAGCTCTGCCGTGCGACTTGGTGCTAGCACACCGGCATTTGGTTATTCCTTCCCTGGACGTGTGGATACCGTAGAGGCGCTACTGCAGTTGCTGTTGCGCTTGAGGACGATCCGCGATCTTCATAAGCAACTGCAGAGGTTGCCGGAGGAGACGATTGACCACGATCACTGCACTGACGTGCTCGATGTTAGACGATCGACTACGACCACTACAACGACACGCTCTACGTTGGACCAGGCTGCTCCAACCCTTCTTCCGCTACTCTGCGCGTCTGGTGGTAACGATCTGTGATTATCTACTTGCTTAGCTCCCTGGTTTACGTGGTAGAAAATTTTGATTTGTTGCTATCGTAGCCTACCCGTGACCCAACACCACCATCCAGGGAGATCCCTCCAACACACGAGTTCTATCTGCCTGCGAGGCGAACTCCGCCACGAAAGTGTTGTCGCCGGCGGAGCTCATCACCAAGCCCTTCGGGTTGCCCCATGCCAGCCTCAAAGCCGACTTGATGGTCTGAATATGGAGAACATTAGGCGCGAGGACCTTACCGACGATAGCCCAATTCGAATGGGCAAGATCCTCGTTTCTTTCATCGTCCAAGACGGCCACCTTGGCCTCCTTCGAAGTAAGGCGAAGGCGCCCCATCATCTCCGCAACATGTTCTTCAGATCCGGTCACCTCCACCATCAACCACCACATTTGCTTTCCCCTTAATAGATCAAATCGGCTCTGTGGGGAAGCCACCCGATTCCACTCCGGGGCTACCTCGAGCCTTGACTCCAACTGCCCTGCCATCCCTCGATCCAGCCATCACCAAAAACACAAAGGTTTCACACATGCACAAGGCCAAGGGTGGGCGGTAGTCCCGGGAGTGCTTAGACACGATCACCGAAGGTGTTCAAATCCTAGACCCACCCAGACACGATCACCAAAGTTGTTCAAATCCTAAACTCACTGATCCAAAACAATTTCAAAGAAACTGTACCACGGGGACAAACTCCGACGAAGCCGCCACTACCGACGGAGCCGACGAAGCCGCCACTGCCGCAATGAGCTGCACCTCCGCCAATCACCCCAAGAACTGGATCGTCTCCTCCTCCCACCCCACGCCAACGGAGTAGCGAGTTCGGACGGTGAAAAACGAAGCTACCCAGGGTCAGAGCCTCCAAAGCCGCTGTCGCCGGACTGAACCGCCTCCACCCCTTGCCTCAAGCCAACAGAGCCGCAGGATCCCGAGGTGAGTCGGGGCTGTCCACAGCCAAAACCTCCCAACCCACCGCCGCTGTTATGGGCTGCTGCTCCGTCGAAAACGCCCCAAAAAATCCCCCTGGATCCGCCGCCCCCAAACCGACATATGTTGAGCTGTTATAAGGAAATCCATGGATATTAAGCTATTATAAGGTTCAGTATAGTTTTGCACCAGGATGTTGAATCATTTTCTGGAGAAGTGCTTATTGAGATGTGAAGGATGATCTGTATTTGCAGTTACAACAAAAATGAGTTGGGAGAATGGGTAGGGTAGGGAGGACTGGGACTAGGACCTATCAAGAAGCAGATGCAAGAGCTCATGCAAGAAGAGCCTGGCAGGTGCAGCAATGCCTGTCTGGTGAGCTCACATCCAGTTGTTGAACTCCCTCGCTCTCCAGGTACTTGCCAGTGAGCATGTCGAAGAGCAGCCCCGCGCCGACGCCAACTGCCAAGTCGATGGTGTAGTGCCCCCTCAACATCAGCAGCACGATCCCTGCAACAGGTTGAGCGCGTCGTAGAGCCAGGCCAGCCGGTGCCTTCGCGAATGTGATCACCGTGCCCGCGACGTGCCCAGAGAAGAACAGGAAGAAAGAGACGTTGCCGACGGGGAAGTCCATCCTAGAGCCCAAGAAACCCTAGCACACCGCAGCGGCAAAACTCGTCACCCTGTCACGGTTTCACCTCCTAGTGGTAGTCCTAGCAAATGGCAAGGGCGAGCAGCATATAAACCCATCGATGACGGTTGAAGCGGTATCGAAGAACAGAATCGAAGACGGGCGAAAGCCTCGACTCCTTCCCCGTGCTACTCCTCCCCCAAATTCCAATTCACTATACCCAATCCCCTGCTTCTTCCTAGCCTATTTGCTCCTCCCAGTCCTTGCTTATATTTCCCCCAATTTGTATCCAAAGTACTTGTACCTCGAGTTAATTTGAGACTATGATTCATGTGTGAGTCATACTATTCGGTGTTGATTCGAGTTCTTCAAATGGGAACGTAACACACCCTACCATGCATCATGCATGCCAATCGAGCAGCAGCTAATACAACTAGCACATGATTAAAATTGAATAGGTTCAAGAAACATCGTCAGTACATCGAACAACGGCATTGCGTCGGCGGCAAAAAAAGCACGCCGCGCAGTGAACATCATGAGCGCGGATGATGGCGCCGCGCCGCCCTCGACAAGGATCGCCCACATGTCAAAGTCAGAGCTTGTAAGGTTTCAGAGTTGAAGTTTCAGCCAGATTTAGAAGGTGACCGATAAGCAAAGGAGATATGAAGATTCAGCGCCCGGATGTATGCATACCGGTTCGTTGGCGATGGACGATCGTGATGGATCGGCGCTTTGGTCGTTGAAGTCACTTTGTCTTGACATTTCAATAATTATCACACTTGTCATCTTTACTTGTTATCTTTACCTTTTACTTTCTTAACCGAATGGGTGTATTAAACTCAGTTAAAATTACAATGGAAAGGCATCTATCATTTGCCAAATATCTGTCTTTAGCTAGGGTTAGCTCCCGTAGTCTTTTCCTCTTTCAAGCGTATCCTAGTTTTCCATTTTCCTCGTTGATTTAGGGAAGATTAAGCCGGTTGTGACAAATTGGTATCAGAGCAGATCTTTCCTTGGAAGAAGAGTAGATCTATCAGGAAGAGTGGTTGGCTTTCATCGGCCGTAAAATCCGAGTTCTTCCTTACCAGATCGAAGTGGAGTGAGATCTGGGCACTATGACCCGAGGAGGCAAGAAAGATGGAACTGGCGAGGGTGCAGAAGGTTCCGAAACGGTGGCCGTGAGGTTAGAGATGGAAGAGATGAAATCGCAGATGGAGGCGCAACTGGGAGCCATTCAAGGAGATGTGAATGGACTGCGAGGTGAGTTGGGAGAAATCAAGGAAATTTTGCGTTCTCTGGTGAGACCTTCGGTAGGAGATACTCATTCCAGAGTCATCAACGCGGAAGAGCAACGAGAAGCAGAAATCGAGGAGGAAATGAGAAAAAGAGTACGTGCGCTTGCGGATTTGGATCTGAATGGTGGCGGATTCCCAACACAGTCTCAGCAAGGTGGTTTCCATGCTAGCAACTCGCTCATGGGGTATTCTGTAGCACCGAAAACCCGAGGTAATGATCAAGCTTACCATCCTGACGCCCCGACTTTAAATCTGTTGGGTGGGTTAGGTGGAAGACAGGAGGAGAAGAACAATGAGTATATGAAATCCATTGCTAAAGGTCCCAGATTGGATTTTCCGGTATTCGATGGGGACAATCCTTTGGGTTGGATTAGGCAATGCGATAAATACTTTGAATTAGCTAAGGTGCCAGAAGAAACGCGCAGCGAATTGGCAGCTTCATATATGACAGGAAGAGTTGATAACTGGCTTAGAGGGTCCGGGCTGATAGTTGAGCAAGTCAGTTGGTCCCTTTTGAAGCTAATAATATGTGACAGATTTGCAGCCCACAGTATATATGATATTGTTGAAGAATTCCATGCAGTACAGCAAAACCAATCCTCAGTGGCCCAATACATCGATAGATTTGAAGAACTCATGGCTATTATGCGAAGTGAGAATCCCACTCTAAAGGAGGACTATTTTGTGAAGAGCTTTATTAAAGGATTGAGAGAAGATATCAAGCATTATGTCAAACCTCACCGACCCCAAGGTCTTTGTGAGGCATACTGGATATCCAAGGATTTGGAGAAAGGAGCTAATGCAAACGCAAGAAAATCTGGAACAGGTTTAGCTACTGGATTTCAAAGAAGTGGACTTGCTAAAGGGGGTTTTCAGAGACCGTACTTCAAGACCTTGCCAAACAATAGAAGTGGAAATTTCAGAGATAACACTGAAGCTGGAAAAAAACCCGAATAGATCAGTTTATCATGTGGTCATCACGAGGGAACCTGGTAAATGCTGGTATTGTGCCGATAAGTGGGTACCCGGACATACTTGTAAACAATCAAAAGTACTCAATATCATGGTAATGGATGCCGAAGGAATAGAAGAAGGGGAATTGAATCGATTCCAAGAGGTCGAGAAGGAGGAAAATCAAGAAAAAGATAATGAAGCTCCAGCAGAAGAAGGAGAATTGATGCAAATTTTTGTACAAGCTCTAAAAGGGGTTCCAACAGTAGCTACCTTTACAGTAATCATAGCCTTAAAAGGAAAAAGGGGGGTGGCACTTGTAGACAGTGGAAGCTCCCATACTTTTGTTGACCTGAAATCTGCTACTAATGCCCAATGTCAAGCTCAAAACAATGAACTACAAAAAGTTACAGTAGCAGGTGGTAGAATACTATACACAGGTGCTCATTTAGCAAACTGCGAATACAGTATACAAGGAGAGAAATTTATGGGGACCTTTAAAGTCTTGAAACTGCATTCCTATGATGCTATTTTGGGA
Organism: Phyllostachys edulis; assembly: GCA_036346405.1. NCBI lineage: Eukaryota > Viridiplantae > Streptophyta > Magnoliopsida > Poales > Poaceae > Phyllostachys > Phyllostachys edulis. The sequence goes on from CM070547.1 coordinate 17,091,086, forward strand.
TGTGATTGGCTTTACACTCACAGCTCCATCAATCTCAACCTGAAAACCAGAGAATTATCTATTCTAAAAGACGGTCAGCAAGAAGTCACACTCCACGATTTCACTGCAGCACAGTCTGTACCAATTATCAATACGATTCAGTTGAACAAGTTATGCAACAAGGAGGTTATGGGTTATTTGATACAACCTTATGTAGAGGAAAAAATGGATTGGATCCTTGTCTCCCTCCAGAAGTCCAAGTATTGTTGAAGAGGTATCACTTGGTTTTTTCAGAACCGACAGAGCTTCCTCCGGTCAGGGCTTGTGATCATTCATCCCATTGAAGCCAGAATCCATTCCACCAAACGTGAGACCGTATAGGGTGCCGTACCAACAGAAGAATGAGATGGAAAGACAAATCAAGCAATTGTTAGATTCGGCTGTGATCAGACCAAGCGAAAGTCCATATGCCTCCCCAGCTATATTGGTAAGAAAGAAAGACGGAAGTTGGAGATTGTGTATTGATTATAGGAAGCTCAATGCCCAAACCGTTAAAAACAGATTTCCAATACCTGTGATAGAAGATTTGCTTGATGAGTTGAATGGAGCACAATATTTTTCCAAATTGGACCTTAGATCTGGCTACCACCAAGTGAGAATGAGGGAAGAGGATGTTTTCAAGACTGCATTTAGAACCTACTTTGGACATTTCGAGTATTTGGTTATGCCATTTGGTCTTACGAATGCTCCAGCCACATTTCAATCATTAATGAATAACATCTTCAGTGAATACCTCAGAAAGTTTGTCTTGGTCTTCTTTGACGATATTCTCATCTGTAGCAAGGATTTTGAGGAACATCTCAAGCATCTGGAATCAGTGCTAAGTCTATTACAAAAGGAACAATTATTTGCCAAACTGAGCAAATGTGCTTTTGCACTGCAACAAGTTCACTACTTGGGACATGTTATCAATGGAGAAGGAGTTTCTACTAACCCCTCTAAGATTGATGCAGTAAAGAAGTGGCCAAGACCCTATAATGTGACACAGCTAAGGAGCTTCTTAGGGCTCACGGGTTACTACAGGAGATTCGTCAAGGGATATGGCTTAATTTGCAAACCTCTTCACGAGATATTGAAGAAAGGTGCCTTCTAGTGGGGAGAAAAGCAAGAGGAGGCCTTTCAAAAGCTCAAGCATAGTATGACTACTACTCCTGTCCTAGCTCTACCCGATTTCACAGAACCATTCACGCTGGAAACCGATACTCATGGATCGAATCGAGCAAGATGTTATGCGAAGGGAGACCAATTGCATATTATAGCAAGTCTTTGGGGTTAAGTCACCGCTTATCAACATACGAGAAAGAAGCCTTAGCAATTCTTGAAGCACTAAAGAAGTGGAGACATTACTTCCTCGGTAACTTAATCATCATAAAAACGGATTAAAAGAGCTTAAAGTTCATAATGGAGCAAAAGATCTCGGAGGGAATCCAACATAAACTCATGTTAAAACTCTTGGAGTTCAACTATTTGGTGGAATATAAGAAAGGGAAGGAGAATAGAGTTGCGGATGCCCTTTCCAGGAGAGAACATTGCAGCGCAGTCACAGTTGCTATCCCTGTGTGGATGGAAGAAATAGCAAAGAGCTATGAAAATGACTCAAATTGCCAGGAATTACTCGGCCGATTGGCTATCAGTGCAGACCAAGAAGGACAATACTCACTGCATTCTGGTGTGATCCGATACCAAGGGAGGATCTATGTGGGTGATGATTCTGCTCTGAAAACAAAAATTCTGGACTCACTTCATGCCTCAGCTATTGGGGGACACTCAGGTATTGCCGCTATCTACCAGAGGATTAAGCGACTGTTTTTCTGGCCCGGGTTGAAGAAGGAGGTTCAAACTTATGTAACGGAATGTGCAGTATGTCAGAGATCAAAAGAGGAACATTGTCACTCTCCCGGTTTACTGGAACCACTTCCCATTCCGGATATGGCTTGGACGCATATCTCAATGGACTTTGTAGAAGGCTTGCCCAAATCCAATGGAAAGGAGGTAGTATTAGTAGTCGTTGATAGACTCACTAAATATGGACATTTTATTCCATTGGCACATCCATATACTGTCCAGATTGTAGCGCAAGCATTTATTGATAATGTGTTCAAATTGCATGGGCTACCGACAGCTATAGTGACCGATAGAGATCGTATTTTCACTAGCCGGTTTTGGCAAGAAATTTTTAAGGCATGGAAGGTATCGTTGAGGTTTAGCACCGCCTATCATCCACAAACGGAAAGGTTGAATCAATGCTTAGAAACGTACCTCAGATGCATGGCTCTTTCGGAACCAAAGAGATGGTACTTTTGGCTGGCTTTAGCCGAATGGTGGTATAACACCACCTTCCATTCATCCCTGAAGCTCACTCCCTATCAAGCATTATATGGCAATCCCCCTCCAGTCAACAGTGAGATCTCAGTACCGGGTCCTATAAGTACTGAAGCTAGAGATTTCCTGCTGGAAAAGGAGAATATGATCCGACAAATCAAAAACAACTTGGCACAATCTCAAGCGAGAATGAAGAAATATGCTGATCAAAACCGAAGTGAAAGGACTTATGAAGTGGGCGACATGGTGTATTTAAAGATGCAACCTTATCGCCTAGCTGCTTTTGGTCTCCGACAACCATTGAAACTGACCAGCAAGTTTTATGGGCCTTTTCGGATTTTGCAGAAGGTGGGATCAGTGGCGTATCGACTGTTATTGCCCGCTGGAGTCGGAATTCATCTGGTTTTCCACATCAGCCAGCTCAAGAAGCATTTGGGTCCTCGTGCGATTCCGGATCCACAACTGCCACTAGTAGATAGTGAAGGGAGAATCAGAACAGAACTAGTTGCGGATCGACACACGCCAAGAATGCCCCGACATCCCCATCTGGTCACGCAGTGGTTGGTCCAGTGGATGAACATGTCGCCTGAAGAGTCAACTTGGGAAGACGCAAATTTTATCAAGGGAACCTTTCCTGAATTCTATGCTGAAACAATTCGAAGTTGGTTTCTACCCACTGAATCTTGAGACAAGATTTTTCTCAGGAGGAGGCATTTATCAAAGCTATAGCTTGTAAGGTTTCAGAGTTGAAGTTTCAGTTTCAGTTTAGAAGGTGACTGATAAGCAAAAGGGAGATATGAAGATTCAGCGGCCCAGATGTATGCATACCGGTTCGTTGGCGATGGACGATCGTGATGGATCAGTGCCTTGGTCGTTGAAGTCACTGTGCTAACATTTCAATAATTACTGTTACTTGTTATCTTTACCTTTTACTTTCCTAACTGAATGGGTGTATTAAACTCAGTGGAGATTACAATGGAAAGGCATCTATCATTTGCCAAATATCTGTCTTTAGCTAGGGTTAGCTCCCGTAGTCTTTTCCTCTTTCAAGCGTATCCCAGTTTTCCATTTTCCTCGTTGATTTAGGGAAGATTAAGCCGGTTGTGACACCACATGATGTACGCGGCCTGCATCGCGACGAACACCTGCAGTAGACGCGTCCGCGCCACGCGACGCAGATGTTAGTCTAATATTGACGAGATCTCACAAGCAATCCGAGGAGCATTCGCCGTGAGCATCGACAATGCCGCATCGCCGTTACCGTGTTGAGCGCCGCGAGAGCGAGTTGAGCGCTGGGCGGACGGCGAAGCGCGGCGGGCTTGGTGGCCGGCATGGCCGAGGTCGGCGGCGGCGCGCCGGGCGGAACCATGGGAATGGTGTTCGACCTCGGCGCGCGCCGGCGGGACCATGGGAATGGTGTATTGCAACCCCATGAAGGCGAAGCAGCCCGCACTGAACGCCACGGGCGCCGGTGCCGCCAGATGCCGCCACCGCCGCCGCCGACCACCACTCCGCCCGGCACGCCACTCTGGCGCTGGCGCTGCCGCAACGGTTGGGTTTGCTGCCGCTTCGGCGCCAAGCGCTGGGCGGCGTCGGGCGGGCCGAGCTGGTGTTGGGTGGCATGACCCGAGGCTGAGCGCGTCGTCGGCTGGCTTCGCGGCTGCGTTGGCGCGCGCGGTCGCGGGTGGTGTGGTTTGGTTGGGATCTTTTGCTGCGCGAGCGCGCGTGAGATCCCAAGAAAACACAAACACTCTCCTACTGATCGAGGTGTTGATGTATCTGTATTCTGTCAGCTGAGCTCTACAATCTACATGCCATTGCCCTGTGGATTATAAATGATGGTGTTAGGTAGCGTGGATCGGTGTCGAACCCGGATTTGCACTAGGATCCAACGTGTATATCAAGCTAGTTCTGTGATTAGTAGCTAGCTTATGCGGTATAAAATTTTAAATTGGACCAAATTTGGGCTGTTATAATCGGGGTATTGTGTCTTGTTTCAGCACGGAGATTAGTGTACTACTCAGCCGTGTAATGCTGTTCCGGAATGCTTTAACGACGAGAGGATCGAGATCCCGTGGAGCTCATTGTTAGAATTAGTCCTCTTTTCTGGTACTCGGTGTCTCTTGACAGATGATTATTTTCTTAAGGGTAGAAGATGAATCTCGATCACACATCACGGGAGATGAATGCTTCTTTTAATTCAGTGACAAACCAGGCTATTTTGCTGTGATGAATTTTCGCTGTGACGGTGCGTCTTTAGCATGCACCGCTATCTGGCAACGGAGGTGTGACCCCTTTCGTCACGGAAACGAATATTTTGCTTTTAATTTGTCTTATTGTCTGCATATAATTAGTGGTGATAAATACATCCAATTACATGAAACTGCATAGAACAATTGCTTGAAGCGGCAAATATAGGGCCTCTTTGGCACGGCCGTAGCTTTCCTGAAAAGCGGCTTCTGACTAGTCTGCAGGGATGAACAGTTCGGCTGAAGAGATTTATTGTCTGACTGTATGACTTTTACGTAGGCTAGCTCTAGCTTCCGAGATGAGAAATGACTGAAATGTCCATGAGGACAGTAATGGCTTGTTTGATGCCGTTTAATGCAATTAACAACATTTAACGACAATTGACGATTATTAACAACGACTAACGCAATTGAAGACAACTATAGCAATTGACGAGAATTACCGCAATAAACGACAACTACCGCAATTGACAAGAATTAACTGCAATTAACGATGATAAACACAATTGACTCCAATGAACGATGACTACTGCAATTGATTGCATTCAACGACGATTAACGACAATATACCGCAAACAACGTAACATACCACGATTAACGACAATATACCACAAACAACACAACAAAACGCAATCAGCGTATTTAATGACAAATATTAAAAACAAACATTTGTTACAACAAATAATTATTAAAAACAATTATTACAATGAATAAATATTAGAATGAATAATTATTAAGATAAACAATTATTACACTAAGTAATTATTACAAACAATTATTACAGTGAATAATTAATACAACAAATAATTAATAAAATAAATAAGTATTACAAAACATTAAATTTACAACCGAAAAAAATAAAAGAAAAGGAATAAAAACAGAGCCACCGCCGGCGACGGCGTCGGGAGAGGACTTGGGCGGCAGGGGAGGAGGGAGTCTGCAGGCGATAGGGCCAGCGCGGGGTCGAGGGAGGAGGAGGACGGCGTCGGGAGAGGAAGGAGGTGGAGGAGGGCGGTGGGAGAGGAGGAGGCCGACGGCCAGGCCAACGCGGGGTAGAGGGGGGAGGAGGGCGGGGGCCGCTGGAGGAGGGGGGTGAAGGAGGGCGGCCGTGGGCAGAGGTGGGAGGTGGAGGAGGGCAACCGCGGGTGAGATCTAGATCTGGATTTGGGCCACGCGAGCACCAGGAGGAGGGATCCGGGGAGGAGGGTGCTGGGGGAGGAGGGCGCTGGGGGAGAAGGTGGGAGTTGGGGAGGAGGTGGGTGCCGACGGAGGAGGGAGGCGGGGGAGGAGGTGGGCGCCGGCAGAGAAGGGAGTCGGGGGAGGAGGAGGAGGTGGGCGGGTGGGGGAGGAGGGAGCCGAGCGGCCGGGGGGGGGGGGGTGGGTGTGCAACCAGCGTGGTGGCTTTTATGCAGTGGCAATCGGCGGGTAATTACCCCTGAACCTCGGGGGGTAAATTCGGAATGGAGGCTGCGGGAAGCCGTGAAAGCTCCCCACAGACGGCTTTCGGCTTCCGCGCGTTGTAACGCGAAGCAGTTTTGGGGAAAAGCGGTAGCGAAAAGCTTGATGTTTGGAACGGCTTTCGGCTTTTTCGAGCAAAAAGTCGAAGCCATTCCAAACATGCCCATATACTTGCATATAGTAAGCTGTTCCTGTTTGGCCGCGTCTGCTAGTTTCTAGCCTAAGATGATCTTTACATGAAAGCAAACCAACTTCGTGTGAAAAAGCCGAAAGAAGGGAAACAAACTAGAGCCACTTTTACATGCTCGTGTCTGTCAGCATGACGATGGCGCCGTGGCTCTATGGCCCAAGAAACCAACCTTCCACACAGGGAGAAACCGGATTAATTGGGAGCCACCAACGCGCGTGAGCTCCAAATGCACACTCAGCACTCTAGACACGTGCTGCCATTTTAAGTGGCGGATCTGGACTAAAGTTTAGAGGTGTTAATGAGGCACTGCTGCTTGCCCGGTTGCCGCTGTATCTTATACCTGTGTGAGTCGTCCAGCACGTTTAAGCTCACGCACGCACACCAGCCGCGGTGCTAGTCGCCAGGGTTCATCGTGATAGGGTTGGGGGAATTGGTTAGTAATTGGAGTGAGACTCAACACCTAGTTGGAAGAGAGAGCAGAGTCAGAGTAAGATAGATTTGTTTTGTGGGTTTGGCCCGTTGACACAGGACAGCAAATACCATCACTTAGCTTGGTGCAACCTATACAAGAGAATTCCAGTCCAAATCATTTTCTTTTTCTTCTACCCCAGAGCAGCTAAACTGCAAGCTATGGCACCCGATAGATAGGGGTGCTAGGGAGTACCCATGGTACGGCCTACCGTTGGGCCTCTGTTGAGTTCGCGACTGATGATTTTGATATGTCAGTCTCACAATAAATGATATATTATAAATCATGTATTTATTTAGTGGTATATTGTGAATTTTCGCAATTTTACTACTGCGTGATAATAGTATGTCCTACATACACAAGATGGCCATATATATTACGTGATACAGCATGTCACTGTGCTATTATATCAGACGGGGAGCATTAGCCTTTGCATATAATGTTAGATATTTATTACTGGTTCATGCCATCGAACTCAATTCGTGCCAAAACCCGGTAGCTTTTCTTGAAAGAAAAGAAAACCTGAAGAAACAAGTAAACCAATTAGGGTGGCAGAGAAGTAGCGTAATACTAACACATTAGCACGTACCCACCAAAGTACTCAGTTGATTGACGTTCAATCTACTGCGGTTTTGCTACACAGGAACATAGCATGCTTATCTAAGGCTCCATCTGACAGTCATTTTTACTAGAGCCTGGCGTGCGCATAAGCGCGTGTAGCATACGTGGTGTTTAGTTATTTTTTTTCTGTAGTTATAGAAGTTAGGTCTAGGATTCAAATGTCCTATGCATATATTTATCTACATATAGACAAAGCTGATACTTATTGAGAAACTATAGTGATATTAAGCTATGTATAAGTCAAGTGTACGAATGTTTTTTAAGATACAGTAATAGATGACATAAACTGGGCAGGTTCCATCTGTAGGTCTACGCAAGACAAAAGGGGAGATTGTTGAACTAGAAACATACAAAAAACGTATGCAAGAAGCACAACGAGTCTAGTTGTTGTGTAGCAGCCTAGCATATATAGGAAATCTGCATATATAGGAAATCTTTAATATTACAGGATAAGTACTGTGTACTATATTAGCATATATAGGAATTCTATGATATTATAGGATAAGCATATAACACACCAGACGTCTAGAAGGATAGACTACATAAAAGAAAGTAGTGGATAGAAATGAGATGTAGGTTGCATCCAACAACAAAAAGATAAAGAGATGTACATTCAAATTTGACAAGCAAACTTAATTCCAATTTTATCATAAAATCTGCAAGGAATCCCTCGTGATAAAAGATAAAATTATAAAGCATCATGCTCTTGTACTCAAGCAAGTTCCTGTATAGTGAGTTGAGCAAATGTAGTCCATGCAGAATACATCTATTTCGAATAAATGTTATAGCTAAATCTGGAATCTGATCCAGATTTCGACATAACATCGACAACTAATACACCAATTATTACTGTATGGGAATAGGAAATGCGGAACTATTAGCATAGAAACTTGATTGGAGGTTTTCATTATAATAAAATGATTCATTTTTTAGTCAATCGCACACATCAAGACATACAAAAAATCAAATATGCAATTTGACCTTATATTACGGTACCATAGCACCTTGAAGATACCTCTTCCGCGTCAAGTAACGATGTTTCCCAAAGCATTGTAATCATCCCGCTCATGCCACCAAGGACCTGGAGGAACACTGTTGAGCATTTTGGCACAATAAGTTAAAGAAAACTATTAAAAAAAGTTTTAGCCATAGATAATTGATACTAAATGCATAACATGTCCACAGTTATGCTTCCAAGCTGAACTTTTCTATGTTCGGATTTAAGTTTCTTTAAACGATCATGTTTAATAAATAGTAGAGTAATTTTGAGCTATGCTATTATGATATTTGAGGACAGGAAATTTAATACTCTTGAATTGTTGAGATGTTGTGGTTAGGAGGTTATAAAAAGGCAATAATCGATAAACCAAAATATGTACGTTGTATGGAACATACACATAATACAACATTAATAGGCAAAGAAACGCATCACAATATATTCAATAAGAAAGCCACAAAATAATGAAAAGAAACCTACGGGATGGTCGACAAGGCAGGCAAAAAGCAATGCAAAGAAATATATTTGGATACTATTTCTCTACGCTTCTTGTCTTACACTCTGCAACTACATGAATATCCGCTGGAATTTATTGTCAGTCTCATCAAACTCTTTAACATCTTGCTGCAAGAGATCAGGTAAAAATTTCACACATCAAGATTTTCTTGAATATTGAACTGTGTTCACTGCCATTAAGACAATATGGAGTTCTACAAGTTAGAGCAAAATTATATTTGAACATCAAGAGTACAATTTGGTGGACTATTATCTACCAGATTAAAAGGCCTATCATGTATCGATTATCTAATTATGTATTTGTCAAGCAAATGCTCCATCATGAATCATATTTGAAATGCAGATGCATTACTGATTGCTCCATCAGGGATCGGAATTAAAGTGCAGATGCATCTTGATTACTAATAACCTTGAAATATCTCCTGAGAAATTAAATAAACTTCTTTGTTGCTAGAAGAGTAACTACCTAATCTTAAGTATGACAAAAATACATATTCAACATTGCATAACTGTGTTTACCTTTTCACTGTCATAGGATGGGTATTGGCTAGTGATTTCAATCTGTGGTCCAAGGTTTGGTTTGTGTAGCCATGTGTTAGAAACACACCACATCTCTGACAAGCTAGTTCATCTCTCCATTGAAGACTGTGCAGCACCAGGCTTTTGACTACCTTCGTGCATTGCTTCATGGCTAAAGGGACCAACATTCCTAGTGTAGGGAAAGCAAAGAAAGTAAAACATGCCAAATGCAAATGGACTGCAGGCTGGAAGTCTACGATGCAATTCTAAGAATAGAAGTAAAGTGCATTCCCAGCTCACCATCCATACCTATGGTAAACCAGTGTCTCTTTGCAAACGAACCATATTTTTCAGAAAGGATCTGCCTGCTATTGCACAACTCGTGCCTTGGACTTCAGAACCTGCATTTTCCTGAACTCTTGAAACCAGGAGTTAGGTTTTAACGAACTAATATGCAATCAGCTCCTACTCCTCCATTTGGCTAGTAGGAATCATTGCACCCAATGCACACAACATTGGAGACATCTGGTACCCTTAGGGAGAAATAATAACAGTACCAGAAGTCGACCAAAAGAAGAGCCCTGGACACATGGTGCACAAATCGCATCGATATGAATGTATGTCAATGCGTACTGAAAAGAAAAAGCAAGGACCAAAACTGAGCAGAACAAATAAAAACATAACGTATTTTTCTATGTCCTGTATTTTTACTCTACATTGTGACTCATAAACTGAGCAGAACAAATAAAAACATAAGGTAAAGATATCAACATGTGTAGTAAGGTAATGCTGATATGTAAAAGAAATCTTATGTAAGAAACAAACAAAGGTCATATATAACACAAGTAATTCCTTACTAATCACTACCCCTGTCAATTCTGGAAAGTATTTAAGTATGATAATATGATTGAGCTCAGGTTGCTTCAAATGGTCTTGTTTTGAGATAGCAAGCACTTAAGAAAGAGAAACTATTAAGCTTTAGATGCAGAATAAATTAAAGCTAGTTTTGAGCCTCATCAAGCAGATGCAATAACAGAAACATGTGCAGATAGAGATTTGCCACGAACATTTTTATGTGGGTCTGAATCGTCCACATCTAGAATCATATTTTACAAGCAACCATCTATAGCATAAACAAATTCAAAGATTCTACATGTAAGAAACAATGCAGCCGAGGTTAGTATCTCTACATCTGATACGTCTATTTATATAGTTAATGAGAAATAGATAACTAAACACGACATGGCAAATAGCTAGTATTAGCAAAGAATTGAACTTACAAAAGCAGCCAAGCTATAGAATTGCCCTTGCAGGGAGTGGCAGAGGCATACATGATCGTTGAAGCCATACATATCCAACATCAATCCCTTTACTCCATTCCACAAACACCCATCATTAAACCAAATCGACTAAAACAACACTCGTCCCATAAATTCTGAAACATATAACCAAAGAATTGGTTCATTTGGTTGGTGACAGTGTTTTCCTAGCTATAGAATGTGACCCTCTCGACCCCGGTATGGGATGGCTCGCTAACAATGGAGAAGGAACTATGGGTCACCAGCCATGTGTACCTGTTGAAGGGCAGACTCCTCACCTAAACAAGCACACCCCCATGGATCGAGAACAAGATAGATGAGCAATTTCACAGGAGCAGGCACTGAGAAAGGCAATAAAGAGGTGATGCAAAGGATTACAATGGAGGGGGGCTGGATGGGCAGGTCTCTGATGCAGGATGGTCGCGTCCTGCTGGCGGCCGTGCGACTGCCGCAGTATAGGCCTGCCCCGTATCCGCGTGTCGACGAGCACCCATCGGCGACGTCCTCAGTGGAGGAGCCCCAGGGATGGCCTTCATTTGCCCAGCCGGAGGTGGTGCTCCGGAGGCGACCCGAGGGGGCTCCGAAGGGGCCGAAGGCGACGAGGCGATGCTCCAGAGGCGGTCGAAGCTGAGGGGGCGCTGACGGGGGTGTCGCGGGCGGCGCTAGAAGGGGCGCCGCTGGTGAGGTGGTGCTCCGGAGGCGGCCCAAGGGGGCTCCGAAGGGGCCGGAGGTGGCTCGAGGTGGATGGCGAATGGTGCACGGACGGAGCTCGAAGCTCGAAGGGGTTCCGAGGGGGGGGGGCTTCGGGCGACGAGGGTTGCAGGAGCCGAAGGCGAAGGGGGCCGAGGGGACCTCGAGGCTAGAGTACAGGGGAGGCCCAAGCGCGGCCGACCTCGCGCCATGAGCCGGGAGGCGAGCGGCGGCGTGGCGCGGCCGAGCACGTGGGAGGACCAGCCGAGCAAGGAGCTTGCTGCCCAGCGCAAGGTCAGACGGGAGGCGCGGCGACGCGGACCGAAGGAGCTGGACCCGAGGAGGAGGGAGCGCTGGCAGCCGAAGGCACTGGGACCAAGCCGGAGGCGGCGTCGCCAAGACCGGAGGGAGGAGAGATCTAGGAGAAGAAATGGAATGGGGAGAAGAAATGAAGTAAAGAGGAAGGGGATACAGGCCAACGCATGCATCAGGCCAATGCAACAACATGAAGACGAAGCATCGAAAGCGCAGGCAGGCAGCGGGTGTGGAAATCCCACGCGAGGGAATCGGACGGAAGAGGCCAAGCGGTGCACGATCGAAGGGCGTAGGAGGCATGCGTCGACGTGGCCAGCCCCTCCATCGCCTCTCCCGGCCTCCTTTAATACCTTTAGGATTACACAGGAACAGAAAAAAAAACTACATCGTTTCAGAAATTTTTTATCAGACTCAACCGATAGAACCGGTAACCGCCGGTTACCGAATATTTCGGCAAAATTTTAGACTGAATTTTCGAATTGAAATTTATTTTTTCAGATGTAAAGACAAAATTTATCTAAATTTTGAATTGAAAAATTGAATTTGGATGAAAATTAGATAAATCCGATTTTTTTTTGCCTAGTATGAAATTTTATCGTACCCCACCGATAACACTGGTAACCGCCGGTTACTGGCGAAATTTCGCCGATAGAGTTTTCCATGCACAGTAACACAACATTGCACTCCATGAACTGTCTTCCTAAGAAACCCCACAACCATTGACTACTTGAAGTGCCTACTCTAATTGCTCTTGGAAGAACAAGGGTGCATGATTTGTGAGTCTTAAATGGTTTTCAGATGAATGTGTGGCTAGAGATAGCTACTAATGCCATATGCAATAAATGTTTTATTCTCCACTGAAAAATAAATGCTTTTTCCTTCTGTTTTTCCTTAGTTTTTTTTTCATTTTAAAAAGGAAAGTAGTAGCTCAATTTATGAGTGTTCATTTCTACATAGTGTAGAGTGTAGACTGTAGTGAATTGGTCTAACTTGTTTTTTTTCCCACTTGTTATTATAATGGGAGTCAACCTAAAGTTGGCTTACCTATTTAATTTTGCTTAGTGAACTATCTGCAGCTTTTGCGTGGCTTGTTTTGTTGGGTTTAAAAACTTATATAATTAGGGTTTGTTTGGTAGGGCTCCACTCCTCATTTTTCAGCTCTCAGCTCCTAATTCTTAGAAGATCCACTCCTCTGAGAATCTGGAGTTAGCCGAGAGAAGTGTTTGGTAGGAGGTTGACTTCCAAAACTCTGAAAGTATGAATTTGAGGCAACAAGACCACCATACTCCTGGTTTCAACACTTCAACTGTATTTGTTACTTACTCATTTATATTTGTACCTTCCATTTCTGAAATTTATTAGCTACAAATTTCTCGGGGCCAACCAATATTCCATTTGAATACGATATCATATGAATGTAGTGAGATGAATGCATTTCATACCAATAATAAAGTCGATTAATTAGGAGTATGATAAAGTATGAACCACAAATAATATGGAATTGTTCGTAGGATAAATGGGTGCTAACACAAGAACACATAGAAGTGTTCATCGATAATTGAGCGCTAACAAAAGACCGCAAAATGTCCTAGCAACCAGTTAGGCAATCATGAAGATTGAGCAATTGCACAATACTAGCTAATTCAATATTTACATGATAAATAACCAAATCAGATGAAAAGAATTTGTGTACATCCAACAATTTCAGGAGGCTCAGATCAAGGCGTCCACGATATGGCGGTGCCACTTCCCAAACTCTGGCGACAGCTGGATCCAATTTCTGCCTCCTCCTCCGGCCTCCTCCACCTCTTCGTCTCCTGCATCGTCAGCCCCGAGTCCGCCTTATCTGCGACGACGTCATCCTCAACCGCACCGACCTCCTCCACCTCGCCGACCTCCAAATCCGGCAGTCTCCACGCCGAATCCGGGAAGGGCAAGGCCAGATCCACCCAACAGCCATGGTGGCAGTGGAGAACGGCGGTGATCTCTTACCTTCTCGGCTCCAAGGGACCGGCAGCGCGGAGGGAGACTGGCAGCGATGGCTTGCGAGGCTGGTGAGGGCTTCTCGGGTTTGGTAATGGAGGCGGCGGGAGGCGGGAAGAGGCCAGTGGATGAGAGTGCAGTTGCCTGGGTCCGATGGCGAGGAGATGCCGGCCGACAGAGATGGGATTGCGGGTGGAGGAGAGGGATTCCGGGCAGTGGCGACGGGATTCCAGACGAAGGCGAGGTCCTACGGGCCGGCTAGGAGGCTTTCCGTGGTCGACACCGCTAGGCCTGCATGGCATCGTGAGAGAGGAGATGAGTGGGAGAGGGGGGAATGCGCGACTAGAGGGGCCAAATCTGGTGTTATATCTAGTGGAAAAAGGTAGGTAAATACACCTTAACTTGTGGGGCAATTTCATAAGGGGCGTTTGATTCTTGCGGAGAGCGGCCTTAGTTATGTACAGAGAACTCACTTTACTACTTCCCTTATTCTGATTTTAAAAAACACCGAGCTAAAATGTTTGGTTGTGCTCTTGCAACTCAAGTTGAGAATTCGGGAGCAGGAGCCCTACCAAACAGGCAATTATTAGAGTTGGGTAATGATAGGTGTCCTACGTCCGATGCCTTCCCTTTCATTGTACGCTTCGCCCACTGAAAAACCAATAGAGAAAAAAATTGAATGCCCTTATCCATCTCTCTCTCTCTCGTCTATGCATCTCTCTTTTCATCTCTGCATCTCCAGCCCCACCATCGCCTCGTCCCAGTCGCCATGGACGCCGCTAGCGTTGTCGCACCGCATTGTCTCTCGCCGCTGTGGCGTACCACCACCACCACCCCCTCGCCTCGGGACTGGCCGCCCCAAGCACTGCCACCTCGTCCTGCCTCCGCGCGTCGACTACCAGAAGGTCCATGCCCTCCAGCCCCGACATCGCCTCGACTGTCTCCCCGACGCTGACCGCCGTCGCCGCCTCGGAGCAGGTGACGTAGGCCGCCACGTAGCCCTCATATGGGAACAAGCACGTGTAGCCCCCTCTCGTGTGCCGCATGACAGCGGTGAGGGTGAGGCTCGCAGCGGTGGGGTTGCCCGAGGTGGAGGAAACTGAAATGTTCGGTGCCTCAATGACGAGCCATGTGTTCCATTCACCGGCCTTGGCGGAGAGGAGCTTGGCGACGTCCGCCGACCCTGCGAGGTTGTGGTCGACGAGCGTCCTGACGCCATTGATGTAGGCCTTGGACGCCATCTCCGGGCACAAACCAGCTTCATCTGGGTACATTTTGTTGCAGGTGTTTGTTCAATTTATGGCAACAGTTGGCTCGAAATGTTGCATGGAGCGTATTTTTTTTATTGTTGTGATGTTGTTGTGGCAAGATGTATTTTTTTGTTGCAATGGTGTTTTTGATTTGTTGCATAAGAGTAAGCTTTTTGTTGTAGCCTCTTCACCATTTGATTGTTGCATCATTGTTTAAAAAAATATTGCAACAGTTATTTTCGGATGTTTCCATTGTAATTTTCAAATGTTGCAATGTTGTAACATCGAAATTTATTTGTTTGGGATATTTGAACTAATTTTTAAAAGCTTGGCTAGGTTCTATACTGATGGTTTCATGCAATTTCGGTGAGAATATAATATTTTTCCTAAACTTTTTTCTTGTTATTGTATTGCTATTTGTGCATTTTGTTGCACGCATAGATTAAAATTGTTGCACATAATGTCTACGAATATTACGCCGGAACGTACGATGGGATAGGTTTGAGTGCTAGTTGCTCCATTAGAGTTTCACCAAGGAGCAATTAATAGAGCCGCACATCTCCCACAGTACTAACCGGGGTTCGATTCCCCAGATGCGCATTACAATTTTTTTTCTCTCCCATTTTTTCCAAAGTACAATTCACTCCCTACATCTTTTGTTCTTCAGTTTTTCTGAAATTAAGCAAATTTTGTCCCCCCTTAATAACCTACTTGTAAGATCGAGGAGGCCGACTAGAGGGGGGTGAATAGGCGGTTTTAAAATCTTTTGGCTAAAACCGAGTTTTAATGCGGAATTGTAAATCAATTCGGTTTTGCACAATTAAAGCCTAAATCAACTAGGTTCACCTAAGTGCACCAACAATACAAGTCTAATGATAAGAGTAACAATTAAGCATATAACTTGTAATCAATTCAATTAGCAATATGAATAGCACAAAGCAAGCAAGCATTCATACACAATAAATAAGCAATTTAATACAAGGAATATAAATTGCAATATGTAAATCACAAGAATGCAAACCACAATTGACACGGCGATATTTTACCGTGGTGATCGGAGACTTGCCGGTCTCCCCTAATCCACGTTGAGGTAAGCCCAAACTAATTGGACCGGCTCCACGAATTAAGCCAAACACCTCGATTCCACTAGTGGTAGCTCTTTCCCGCTCCGGGTAGGTGAGCTCCAACCTTCACAACACGCCGGCCTTCTCACAAGCTTCTTGAGAAGATCACCGTCCACGACGCCCACGCCGCCTGGGTGTCGGCAAACACCAAGAGTAATAAGCCAAGCCCCTTGCTTGACTCTCACCACGCAACGAATGCACAAGCTCAAGTGGATATGAAATCCACCTCTAGATGCAACACATGCAACTAGAGACCTCTCTCCTTGCTCACAAGGTGCAACACATACACAATTGAGAGGAGAAGCTCACACTAGCTCAAGAGAGTGAAATGGGATGCCAAGGTTGCCCTCCAACCGGCTAAGGTGAGTATTTATAGCCCACACATAAAAACTAGCCTCTGGAGGAGAATCTGCTGAAAATCGGGAAACCCTCGGGCCATGAGCATAGGGCATCGGTCCAGGCCTCTGATTAGGCAACGGCTATAAAATAGCCGTTAGATGCAATTCGGTCGGTCCGCCCTCACAGGTCCGTCTCGACCGACCCCGTCGATCCGGGCCTTCAGTGCAAGAAAACCGAAAAATATGCCCTCTGAAAAATGTTGACCGGCCTTATAAGGGCGGTCAGTCCGCAGGCATGTGGGCGGTCAGACCGCAGGCATGTGGGCGGTCAGTCCGGCCCTGGATTTCAGCACAGGCGACACTCGGAAAAACAGTCATAACTTTTGACCCCGATGTCGGAATTGAGTGATCTTGGACTCTATGGAAAGCTTATTCAGAGGGCTACACAACCCACCTATTTGATTTGATCTCAAACACATTTTATCAAATCAAAAAGCACAACTCCAAAGAGCTACTAACATGGTCTAAGTCCAAAGTATTAGCAACAAGCAATCTTAGACCATGCCAAGGGAAAATACATGAATCCCAACAATTTGCAAAACACATTTGCAAACTTAGATCATGCCACAAGGAGTAGGTACATGGACTTCAACCATTTGCAAAACACATTTGCAAAGTATAGTCACATGCTACAAGGATTAAATGCATGAGCCTCGACTATTTGCAAAACACATTTGCAAATAATAGCATCATGCCTCGGAGAGCTAGAGGAAGCAAGATTGAGCAATCAACACATGATGAGACTCAAGCTACTAGACAAGACTCCTCTTAATAGTACGGCAAACCTATACTAGCAATTCGGTCTCCCAACCAAACACCGAGACCGGTAAAAGACTAGGAACACATCCTTAGCCCTAGCTAGTCATACCTTTGCCTTGAGCAACCACTTGAAGCTTGATGACGCACATCCTCACTTCAAGTCCGGGTTCTTGACTTGAATGCTCATCAATACATGATGAGTTCTTCACTTGACCTTTATCAACACATGATGAAGCTTCGCTTCGGGATCTTGACTTGACGCTCATCAACACATGATGACATCCTCCATCCCGAGTCTTGATATGCATCAACACATGATGCACCATTTACTTGACTTCCATCAACACATGATGGGTCTTCTTTTGACTTGATGATCAACTCATGATCATCTCCTCTTCTTGAACTTGATACACATCAACACATGATGCATCCTTCACTCCAAGCTCTTCAATATCATCAACACATGATGTTTTTCTTCACTTCGGTATTCTGACTTGAACATCATCAACACATGATTATTTCCTTTATCCCGAGTCTTGACTTGATGACAATCAACTCATGATGTCATCTAAAGTCTCCATCCTCATGGAACACAACCTATTCATCCAACTTATGGAAAATGTTAGTTCCACAACGTGATTGTCATTAATTATCACAACATACCATTAACTCATAATGGTGGGACAAGATACCACAATCTTTCCCTCTTTGGTAATTGATGACAACCACTTCAATTACAAATAATTGAATGTAGATTGGTATGAGTATATATGAACTACACAAGTTGTATATACTCAAAGGATATATGAGCATGTATGAGCTACACAAGTCTCATATATTCATATGAATATATTAACTACACAAGTTATATATACTCAAGGATATGTTTCAAAGTAAAGATCCTTAATATATGTGGAAAGCGGAATATGGATCAATACCAATGAAACCACAAAACATAGATTGAGCTCCCCCTAAATATGTGCATACACAAATGTGTAATAAGAACATATGCACATATTCAAGTTAGACTTTTGGTGGAATTCATCCTATATTTTGGATCCGAGGAATGCAACAATATATAGAAATATAATGTAGAATGCATACCTCTTTGATTTTCACCTTTATATCCAATTTGAGACTAAGCAATAGGTATATCAATAAACATGTTAGTCTCACAATTAGATTTATCAAAATGAATGCATACCTGTTTGGATTTTTCCTTTTATATCCAAGCTGAGACTAAACAATAGATATATCAATAAGAGTGTTAGTCTCAAAAATAGATTTGTCATTAATAACCAAAACTCCATTAACACATAATGGCGGGTCTAGATTCTTCACTACTAGGTACCTGTGCACGTATTTGTGCGCTCATTGTATACAGGGGAGAATAAAAGTTGAGTTGAAGAGTGGATTTGGGATATCAACAAAGAGTGAAATCAGGATACTAATAGAGGAGTAAAAACGTTAAGATATGGAAGAGAAATATATGATTAGTTTGGGTGGGGTGGTGTAGTATAATCAGAATAAAATATGTCACTATACTATAAGTAAGAAAATTTTGGTAGGTAAATTCAGTGTGGTCTAATGGTGTAGTATATCTATATTAGCTAACTGGGCTATTGTTTTAGGAAGCTGAAATTGTGATATGTTGTGTGTGTGTGTGTGTGTAAAGGTTGAAAACCCCTTTTTTACCGTATAAGAAAAAGAAAGGTATGTAATACACGTAGTAGTAATGGTGCATATTGGGATGATTCATTTGAATGGAACACCGAGCACGACAAGTGCCGAAAGTATGATACATTGATACGTTATGTTGAAATCTAGATATATGTATATAAAGGTTGAAAACCACTTCTTTTTACCGTATAAGAAAAAGAAAGGTATGTAATACACGTAGTAGTAATGGTGCATATCGGGATGATTCATTTGAATGGAACACTGAGCATGACAAGTGATGTGTTGATGTCTGTAACATCCCAATTTTTGCCTCCTAGAAAAAGTTTAAGTTAAATTAATTAATTCAAAGACTTGGATTTTAAATTGGGTTTTTTTTTCTAAATCAATCAAATTTCCTTCGTTTCAATGCAAATCTCAAATCAAATTCCAAAATCATTTCTTGTCCAAAATTTGGACTCAAAATTTTCATCTTGAATTTGGCTCAAATTAAAACCCAGCCGAAAACCATTTTCTTTTTCTTTTTCCCTTTTCCTCTCTCTTTTCTTTCTTTTCCTTTTCCTTTGTTCTTCTCTGCTGCGGATGGCTTGCTCTCTGGCAGTCAACACCAATGTCTTGCCGCGTCGCCTCTTAGGCCAGTTGCGCCATTGTCATGCTTGTGCCCTGGCCTCCCATGTATGCCCCTTGCTCGCTTTGCCAACTCGAGCCGCCTACCAAGACGCGCACCAAAGTTACTACCGCTGGCGTGCTTTCACTTTGCTTGACTCGATCACGCCATGTTGTCGTCGCCTTCAAAGCCGTGTCATTATTGTGTCTTTACCAATGCACCATCAAAGCCTTCATTACCACAGCCCTCCATCAAAGTATTGCCATTTCTGTCGCCATTTAACACTGAACCGAAACTGTCGCCGACATTCATAATCGTGTTCCCGTCGATTCAAATCTAGGAAGAGCCTATAAATTGGAGCACCGGCTATCGAACCCCCAGGCGTGGAATACCCGAAGACCCTATGTGTATACTATACTAGTCCCATGATCAGTGGCTAGTACACACATTCATAACATTTGGCATTCACATCTATGCATACACATACAAAAGTAAAGAAAATGGTACTCTACTTAAGCTATTACAAGTTATTACAACAATGACCGACCGGCCAAATAAAAGTAGTCATCAGAGTAAAATATATAGAAGCGAAAGAATATGATGTAAGTAGCAAAAGTCTAGCGGCATGCCCATCTGATCCCATAGGCAATCGACAAGGAACAAAGCCTAGATAGACCCGTCACCGAACCCTTCGGTTCTGGGTGCAAAGAACGCGTCATCTGGCATCGGCTCATCTTCAATATCTGAACAACAATATTAGCAAGATTGAGTACTTGTGTACTCAGCAAGACTTGAAGTGTATCGCAAAATTATATTAAATGCAAGGCTATCAAAGGATGAAGTTCTACTCTACAAGTTATTTTGCTCAAAGCCATTTTTATTTGCAATATTCATAAGTAGTAATTTGCAACGGAATTTGAAAGAGCAGTTTAAATATGTACATGACAGTAAGTAAAGAACTGAACAAATAATAACAGCATCTCATAACCCTTCTCAGTTATGAGCACAAAAGGAAGTATAACAACAACTCACAACCCTCCTTGGCTGCGAGCCACAACTCATGTTCAGCCATAGACATGGCAGTTAACTCAAAAAAAAAAACCCATGTCATTACCCAAGTTTTGTGACAAACAGTTTTTGAAAATCAAAACTACAGCCATACCAGCCGCACTAAGTGTGCTCATGACCGCGAGCGCGGCTATTTAAATAGATTTTCACTCTGCAGAGGTGTACAACTTTACCCATAGTACGCGAATATTCCAACTGACCTAGAATTCTCCATATCACTGCCCACTATCGTAGGTGAACAGTCTAGAACTCGCGACGCAGCCTTTACATTATCTAGTCCTAATCTTGCACTAGCCCTAACGAATGTTCACCCACTCGTTCGGATACTCTCCGTCGAGTGAGGCCCTTACTTAACCGGATACCCTCTGTTAAGTGAGGGATCCACATTTACCCAACTAACCTCCGTTAAGTGAGGCATTCACAGTTGTGTCGGCAATAGAAATTGCTCGCACGTCTCCTGCCTACTCATCATGCAAGGCTATGATTCGATAACTAAGTTTGCTACGACTATCCCATACTAGCACATACGGTTGTACGATTAGGTCTTAGTCCTGGAGTTGCTGGCTTTAGTCCTTAATCAACCACGGGTGAGAATCTCCACTCTAGCTACTAGTGAGTCGCAATCCTCACTTTTTCAGAATACAATATAACTCGCCTGCGTCTAAAATTATGTTTTTCATTTCATTTTCATACAAAATAACAGAGATACCCCGTCTAGACATTTTCCAAAATAACCCAAAATTCTCAATTAACATATCGTCCTTTTACCAAGTTTTTAGAAAAACCTATCGTTCTAGTAGCATTTGTGCGATAATCGCACTCAAAAATTCCCAAATGACATATATATTGCCTAACCCATATTCTAATGGCTAAAATAGTAAGGGATCAATATTACAAGGAGATATGTGCAACAAATAGGATTACAATTACCAATTTCCCAATAATAGCATTTTCATATAAAACATACACCATGCATAATAGATTTTACAAAACAAAGTATAGTAAGTAAAATACTAGGATCAACATGATCAAAGGATGTGCTTTCCTTCCTCTTGTTGTTATTGAAATATAGTTGATTGGTTGTCGAAATAATTACTCGGACAATCGACGTCTAAATCAAAAAGAGCCGGAAACGAATTAAACGTCTAAATCAAAAAGAGTCGGAAACGAATTAAATAACACCAATAAATTCAACAGTGACCAAAATTAAATATTTTTACATATTCTGGTAGTTCATGATTTTATATGAATTTAGAAATAAATTTCATTCAATTTGGAGTTTTGTAGCAAAAGTTATTAAGGTTTGAATTCCATTCGGTTTGTAAAGTCCAAAGAAAATGAGAAATACGCTTTCTAATAAAGAAAGCGTAATCTCGCACATACACTATTGAGGTTTATGCTTCCAGCAAGGAAAGCGTATTCTCCTCAGAACTAAAAGCGCATTTTCATTTTTCTTTTGATTTTCATTTAAATCAATAAGTGGGGTCCACTTGTTAGCGACTCGGTTCATATGAATAGCGCATGGACTAAAGTCCACGCGCTCGGTCCATGGACTAGAGCACACTGTACACTTAAGCCGTGGGGCCCGCGTGTCAGCAGCTCATTAGGAGTACCGATTCATTTTATTTTTTCTTTAATCTAATGGCTCAGTCTCACACGTCAGTGACTCAACATTTATTAACTAATCAATTAAACCTAGATTTGTCTTAGCAACCATGATTACATGCGTTAATGACCGATCTACAGTTCATGTCCGCTTGAACCGCATAAGCGGCAGCAGTGGCGCTAAGCGCCCGCTGCGTCGTCGGCAGCAGTGGTGCTTTCAGCGGTCTTGGGAATGCCCAAAATGGGATCCTCATGCACGCAAGACCTCAGCACTAACGGCGAGGCCTAAGGTGGCTGGTAGCAGTAGTGCGCCGAAGTTAAGCGGCGGTGGAGCTAGGGGTGAAAATGGATCGTATAGTTTTCGTCGAATCCGGACGGAAACGGATTCGGATGGTCTCGGATTGGATTTTTTCGGATAATTTTCGAATCAGAAACGGATTTGGATTTTTTTCTAGAAACGGAAACGAATACGGTAGGCATGATATCCGGCGGATACGAATACAGATTCAGATTACCTAGATAAGAACACATCTGGATATCTGGGATTTTCTTAACAACCTGAGCCCAGCCCACTCACCAGCCAGCCCACCACGATCCAGTCAAGGCCAAGCCGGCAGAGGCGACGCACGGGCCAAAGGCGCAATGAGGCGCAAGAGAGGCATAGGTGGATCAAGGACCATGGGGGCGGCCCAAGCCGAAACAGGCGCTAGCCGAGGGGCTCACAGGCGATTTAACCAGGGAGGAGTTGGTCATGGTGTAGGCTGGTAGCATCAAGGGGCAGGGGCGTGGCCGAGCTGGGGAAGCGGCCGGGGAGGCGCAGCCAGGCACAGGGCACGACGCAGACCGGGGGTGCGAGGAGGAGCCAGTGGCGGGTAGAGTCACGAGCGAGCGGTGCGGAGGCGAGTCAGCGGCGCCATGGAGCCAGTCGAGTGAGGAGCAAGCGTCGGTGAGGCGCCTTGGGGGCAGCGTGGCGTGTGGGAAGCCAGAGGAGTTAAGCGGCACCATGGAGAAACACCAAGGGAGCAATGGAGAACTAGAGAAGTGAGAGGAAGCGACTTGGGGAAAAGGAGGCAAAGAAGAAGAAAGAAGAAGCCTGGGTGTGTTCGGCTAGGGAAGGGATAAGGAGAGAGAAGGAATAGGGAAGTGGGAATTAGGTGAGAAGGGGATTATATTAGAAAAAAGAGAAAAGATTAAGAAAGAAGTGAGAAATTAAGTAAATAGATAAATTTTAGTGATGTTTAATCATAGAAGATTTAGCAATAAAAATAAGCACCTATGAAATTAATAATCGACGCTGTAAAATTATTAGATCAAATAAATTTATAAGCCGCGTGCGGATAAATAGCGGTAGACAGACCTGTAGAAATTAAACATACGAACTCCGATTTCGTCGATTCTAGTTCCTAAATTCTTACAAATTCATAATCTTTCTTTTGGTTATCTTTTTATAAGTTTTGGATTTTATTTGATTTTCTATTATTTGTTTGTCGCGTTTTGTGCGTGCAGAGTCTGACGCTGCCGACACCAGTTTGGACCAAGCAGTCACAGCAACCTCAACCTTCGACGAAGGCGAGACTCCTTTGAACATTCTGTACCCATTCCGACCAAATTACGTGCATTTTCAAGGATTTCCGGTGTGCGCGCGTGGAGTTTTTGGTGGTTTTTGGGTTTTGGCGCGTGAGTTTCCATGTTAAAAACTGGATGGTAGAGCGAGAGCAACAACACGCACGGTGCTGCTGCTGTTTGACAAAGGATACAGTTTATAAAACAGCCTCTCTCTCTTTTACAATTTCAAATGGATATCATCAAATATTAAGATGCACACGTACTTGATGAAAACAGTTTACCTAGTGCACAAATATAGCTTCTTAAATGGATATCTTGGATTCTTGGCATTATTGAACTATGTATGTCATGAATAAACTAGGTGTGATGAGCTAAGTATGAACTATGTTTTATGTATGTGATGAACTAAGTTTTATGTATGTGATGAACTAAGTTTTATGTATGTTGACTTGTGAGTTATGACTTATGAGCTAAATGTGGTACACTAAGTGTTATGTTTGTGATGAACTAATTAATACACCTTGCTAGTGCCAATGTTATGTGTGGTTGGCTGGTTGCTGAAAATATGAACAATTCATGAATGTTTGCATCAAACAAATTAGTTATATGTTTTCGTTAATTTCTAGCATGCAATTTAAGGGGTTTTCATGTTCTGAATAAATATCCGTGACCGTATTCGTTTTGATTCGTATTCGCTCCGTATTCATATTCGATATTATTCGCATCCGTATTCGTATCCGCATCCGGGAAAAAAAATGAAAACAAATATGGCAGAGTCATTATCGATCCGTTTTCACCCCTAGGTGGAGCTACGGCAATGAGCAAACGCTCGAATGAGCTATGCTCTCAACAAAAGAGTGTGCGCATTAGCATCTATGGACTACCAGGAGTATGCCAGAGCAAGGAGGAGGATGGAGGTGGTCGGAGTATCGTCGGCGATGAAGACCAGCGGCGGCGCAAGGAGCTTCATGTGGAGAAGAAGTTCGACCAAAGGAGATCTTCGTCCAGTGGTCGGGGAAGTATGAGGAGGTCTCGGTGATGCTCTTCGTGCAAGGAATCGGCTTGGGGCTCAGTGAATCTCTAGCGGTGACTGTGGCGGCGAAGAAGACCGGAGACGAAGAAGAAGGTGTGATTTGGTCGTTCCTGTGGATCAACAGCCAAATTAAGTGAGGGGAAGGGATTAAGGTGTCCTGGAACATGATATGACGCGGGAAGAGTGATAAGAAACCCTTCAAGTCGTCAGAAATGGTGGTGGCGGCGCACGGCCAAAAACGAAGCTCGGGCTCTCGAGCGATTGGGCTTGATTGAGGAGGAGAAAATGGAGGAGGAGGTGCGCACGGATGAGGAAAAAAAGGAATGGAGCTCGGAGCTGGCTTTTATAGACAGGGCGGGCAGAGATAAGCGAGGAGAGGCTCGGGCACCCACGGGCAAGCGAAGGAGCTCCTGGCGTTGTACGGGCAGGAGTGCGCATGGCCGGGCAGGGGATGGGCGCGAAGATGACCGGTGATGCGATGTGGTCGGTTGGCCAGTGGAGAAACGGTGGGCGTGTGGCGAAATCGTAGGCGGTGCGGTGATGCACTCGTGGTGTGCGCTGGCGCTCCCGGGCGCGAGGTGGACGATGAACCCCGTGCCTGGGGCCCACCGGTCAGCGAGAGGTGAGAGGAGAGTTAGGTTTAGGTTTTTTATTTTTAGCCGATTTGTTTTGCTGATTTTATTTACCAAGCAAACAACTTCGGAATTTTATGAAATTTTTTGTGAGGGTTCTTGACCTAATTTAGTTTCTCTTGTAAATGTTTCAGAGGTTTACATCTTTTGTGAATTTCTCTAAAATTCATACAAGGTTTTGTTCTTATGCTTTTGTATTTGTTATTCTTAACAAGCTTTTATATAAAAGTTTTGGTGAATTGCTTCTGGGATATTATGCCTCAAATAATTCTCTCATATAATATTTTTACTTTGTTTTATCAAATTCCCTTTGAGTACATGTTTGTTTGTATTTAATGTTTTGCTTTTAAATAAAAAAAAGTCAAATTCAAACATGGGTATAATTTCATATGCAAAAATGGTCAAAGCATTTTTCCTAATGCATTTATAATACATATTCCCAAAATTCAGATTTTGGGATGTTACACCAGCATCCCTTCTACCCCTTTGCACTCCCTCAAAACCACGGGACCACTGGAGCTCCGACGACGACGGATTCACTGTTTTCCCGAACGTCGGATACCACACACAAACTACAATTTCTTCAATCCGATGATTTTCTTGATGTCTCCACGTCACGATGTGTTCCTGAGCATGGTGATTAATATGCCTCAATCAATTTCAATTTTCGTGCAGTGTATCGTCGGAATTTCGTCGTTGCTTCTTCTGGGCCGATTTCATCCCCGACGATCGATCTCCTTCTCCAGTGAGCTATTCGCCAAATGGACCGCGTCATGTCATGTTCCCGGACATCCTCTTTCTTTTCCCCTTCTCAATTCGTTCAATTTCTCACAGTGGAGCGCCGCCGACATCGTCGCCTCTTTGCCGCCGCTGGTCGACGTGGAGCCGCATCCTGGGCCATTCTTTGACCATTCCGAGCGGTCCAAAGCCTTACCCACACCCATGCGCCGCTTGTGCTCACCTCCATTGCCTCCCCGCGTCGCCGAACTGCTGCCGCAGTCGCATGGACTTGCGCCGCCGCTGCCACCGTAGCCCTCTGGCCGAGCCGCCGCCACCCGTGGGTAGAACATCCCTACAGGGTTCCATTTTGAGTGTTCACCGGCCACCCCGCCGCCTGCCTTGCTGGCACCGCCGGCGCTCCCGAGCCAACATGCTCTGCTCTTCTCTGTGTTGTCTCTGAGAGCAAAGATCGAACCGACGAGACGAAGCCACAGGACCGTAGGCAAGCAAAACAGAAGGCAGATCGGATGACCGTGAAGGAACAAAGTAGAAGATCGGACGTCCCAGAGGAAACCGGGCGACGCGGAGAATTTTTTTCTTCAAATAATCCATTTTTTATTATTAATTACAATATTATACCTGCAATAATACTTTTTACAGAAATATACCCCTGTCGCTCAACGGTTGAGCGGTAGTTCAATCGCTCAGCGGTTGAGCGATCAGTTCAATCGCTCAACCGTTGGCTGACAGACACTTGTCGCCCAATGGACACAACTGGCTAGATGAGTGAACTGCACACTAGGACCAACCGTTGAGCGACAAGTGTCCCGATCGCTCAACGGTTGAGTTATCAGAACCGATCGCTCAACCGCTGAGCGGCGAGGTATATTTCGTAAAAATATTATCGCAGTATAATATTGAAATTAATAATAAAAATAGATTATTGTGAAAAAAATTCGGCGTGGATGCCCTCCGCCGTAAAAATCGCCTTTACCTAAAGGATATTCTCACGTTTATAATATATAGGAATATTGAGTTCAAATATTCTTTCTTCTTACAGCCAGCTTTGGCCCAACCGATGAATTCGTGAGACTTTTCTGCTCGTCTCACAACTTTTTGGATTTGGGCCGTATTTTAAGAACAAAATGGTGCCCATTACCGTTTGCAAAAACCTGCGAGAAGATGAAGGCCGACGAACTGGGTTCCTCGTGTGATCGATTCATCGAACTCTCAGAGATTAAATATGTGCAGTAGTGGCTGCCAATTTCAGAGATTGGAGGACTAAGGGGAGAGAATCCTCTGTATTAGAATCATCTTTGAGCCGTCAGATTTGAATCTAACGGTGTAGATTTAGTACTACAACTCTATTGAATCCTGTTGGGTACTCATAACACTGTGTGCGGAGGATCAGGTCCGGATGGTACGACAAATAATATGCGTGGTTCCAAGCATGCAAGTTTTCAGGAACGAACAGTGTGCCTCATATTCATTAACTAGTAAGGTGTCTGTATGTTGTAATGAAATCTTAAAAGACAGAAACATATCAGCAGACGGGATTCTAAATCGTATAATAAATATTAAGTTTCTTTCACATATATAAATAGAAATATTAACTCCGCCTATTGCATCACTTGTTACTACTACTTAAAAATTAAAAATTTAAGCTCATAGACGTTTTACCTTTGGAAGCTAAAGTTGATGCCGACTCCCCCCCGATGTGCTGCTCATTTCTAGCCATTGTTGGCCGGCAAGGAAGAGGGCTACGCATCGACGACCACCTTCTTTCACCCTAAACACAAGTCGTGACTCGGTTCTCATAGCTATTGGCCTTTGTAGCCCGCCACAGGCACATCATGGTGAGGAGATGGGAGGCTAGGGGAGGAGGTGGTGGCGGCGGCGCAGGGGATGGTTAGGATCAAGAGGACACGATGCAATGAACTCGAGACGGCGGCACGGTGAGAAAATGATGTCTTCATCTCTGCCTCTCCTCCCTTCCCTCCCAGTGCCTTCTCCCGTCCCTGACGCCGCTACCTGGCGAGTCGCAGCGCGAGGAACTACGCGTGAGACAGGAAGGAGTGGGACGACGATAAATTTAGGTGTGTGCATGTGAAGATGAAGTGGGGCGGTGGCTGTTTCAGTGGTTATGGAAGAACTGGGAGCATGGACACGCTCGCGAGTCCCCGGGGGGGGGGGACGATTTTCCGTTACGCAGGGGTAAACCCCTTCTTTTATTAATTAAGATAGATTGTTTACCTTTAGAAGTTGATACCGACTTCCCTCCCCAATGTGCTGTCCATTTCTAGCCATTGTTGGCCGGCAAAGAAGAGGGCTACGCATCAACGACCATCTTCTTCCATCCTGAACCCAAGCCGTGACTCGGTTCTCATAGTCATTGACCTCTGCAGCCCTTCCTAGGCACATCGCGGTGAGGAGGTGGGAGGCCAGGGGAGGAGACACTGGCGGCGTCGCAAGTGATGGTTAGGATGAAGAGGATGTGATGCGGTGAACTCGAGACGGCGACGCGGTGAGGGAAGAATGCCTTCATCTCTGCCTCTCCTCCCTTCCCTCCCAGTGCCTTCTCCCGTCCCTATGCCGCTACCTGGCGAGTCACAGCGCAAGGGATAAAGCGCGAGACAGGAAGGAGTGGAACAACGATAAATTTCGGTGTGTGCATATAAAGAAGAAGTGGGACAGTGGTTGTTTTGGTGGTTATGGAAGAAGTGAGGGCATAGATATGCTCGCGAGTCGCAAGGGGAGAAAGGGGTGAGACGATTCTCCGCTACGCAGGATAAACCCTTTATTTTATTCGTTAAGAGAAAGAGAGTCACCAAAACAAACATGTAA
Organism: Phyllostachys edulis; assembly: GCA_036346405.1. Lineage (NCBI taxonomy): Eukaryota > Viridiplantae > Streptophyta > Magnoliopsida > Poales > Poaceae > Phyllostachys > Phyllostachys edulis. The sequence continues at coordinate 17,120,056 of CM070547.1, forward strand.
GATAAAGGCTGTCATAAAAAAATGAGAGAGAATATTAAAAAAATAGGTTACTTTTCGGTCTTCTTTTCCAGATACCCAGCTTTGTACAGGGGTCAGAAAGTGATAGAAAAAGAAGTCAAATCAATTGATCGCTCATTATCTCTTGCAAAAGCTCATGTGGGTAAAAAATTGTGATCAAATAATTATCTGCAACAGCTGCAGCTCACATGGTAGATTCATTCAGCCTATGTAGTGCACCTCTTTGCATTTGCTTTTCGGTCTCTGTCTTCGATGAAAAACGAATGGATGGTGAGTCAGCGGAATATGCTTGCACGGCTCTTGTAATTGGGTTGAAACTTTTCAGTGTATAATAATCATCATCATCATCATCAAAGCATCACAAAACTCTTCTGTTTACAATAGCAGCAGCATCAACTTGGGTTCTGCTGCAAGCAGAAGGTAATAGGATTTCTCAGATGTGCAAGCAATCCTTAACTTGAGCACATCAGCTTGGTGCTTCAGAGCTTGCAAGTGTAAGCCACATGCCTTGAGTACTACCATATGCCAATATAGAAAAGTGAGTCTACACTACTTACTGGGGAAGAATAGACTCTGAATTCCTAGTTCTATCTGTCTATGACAAATTACATGCAGGCCAGCACCACAAGAAAAGCAATAAGCATGGCACCAAATTGCTGTCGAATTTAAACCTGATTGATGTTGTAAAATAGGAACAGTGGAATTCTGACTTGAGAAATCATACTTAAGTTTGAGTAGTAAAAGGAGGCCAGGCTGAATTCTGAAGCATGAGACAGTCATTCAGAAATGAGAAAAGCATCTAGTAATTATTTGCATCGAGTCATCGAGAGAAAAAGAAAACTAATGTACAGGAGGAAATCATTCTTTTGAATTTTGAACTTTTGATACCACAATTTTCTAGGAATTTGCATCCAAAGAATTTGTGAAGTCTGTAAGTCGTCCATCCAGCCTAGAGCGCATCTCATTATTAGCCCCATGGACATTCAGTTCAGGAAGCATACGGTTTCGTTGCGCTCGAGTCCTAATACAGACATGCTAATCTGTCTGTAATCAGGTTGCTAAAGCTAAAAAAATGAATGTACATGAAAGAAGCGTAGCCGAGTACGGTAAAATCAACCCCCCTGCTCGAGCTCTCTGTAAAAACAGAATCACAAGCAATATCAAATCAGCTCAATTACGCGAAAACTTCGTCAAGACATGAACAACAACAGAAATGCTACATATGTACCTTGATTCCTTGAATGGCGTGAGGGGCGATGAGGATGCAGACGAAGACGATGACACGAGGCCTTTGAAGCCAAGATCAATGGAGACGCTGCCGTCGGGCTTGAACAAGCCGTAATGGCGCTCGGTGCCCGGCCCGGGCTTGAGGTTCTCGTTGAAGAGCGCGAAGATGTAGGCCTTGACCGCCCTCTTGGGCCGGTAGGGCGTTCCCTTCCTGAGGAAGAGCCTCTTCATGAGGTTGAAGTTGTAGATCCTGGCGTTCTCCATGTTGGCTCCGGGCTCGGTGGCGTCTCCGGTGGACGCCCAGCCGGTCTCCGCCACGCGCACCTCCATGTCCCTGTACCCGGCCGCCTCGAGCGCGAAGTAGGCGGCGTCGACCTGGGCCTCGAACATGTTGTCGTAGTGGAGGTTGGTCTTCTGGTCGAGGATGCCGGTGTTGGGCTTGAAGAGCGCGTAGTTGATGTCGATGTGCTCCGGGTCGCTCATGTAGGCGAGGAACGGGTAGGCGTTGACGTAGAAGGGGGCGCCGGTCTTGGAGAAGAAGTCGAGGAGCGGCTTGAGGTAGACCATGAGGTCGGCGCGGAAGACGCAGGCGGAGGGCGGGTAGGAGTTGGCGAAGACGGCCTCGGAGTGGGGGGTGGTGAGCTCGATCTTGTCGGCGAGGCGGAGCGCGGTGAGCGCGGCGTGGACGTTAACGACGGCGCCGAGGAGGGCCTCGGCGAGGCCGACGTCCTGGCCGCCGAGCACCTCGTTGCCGACGGTGATGCCGACGATGCGGGTGGACGGGTAGTAGGGCTGCACGTTCTCTTTGAGCCAGTCCATGGCCTTGCTCGGGTTGGCGGCCATGTCCTTGAGGTACTCGTTGGGGATGGCGATCACGAGGTTAAGCCCCGACCCGCGGAACGCGTCCAGGACGGAGTGGTCGGCGTCGTAGATCTTGGCGTTCTTGATCCGCGCCATCTTCAGCAGCTTCACCACCTCCTCCGGCGCTGGCAGATTGTTCGCGATCCTCCCGTAGTTCACCCCGTACGTCCCCACGAACGAGTGCATAGCTGCAGTTATTAATTACGAACGCGTCGATCAAAGACTAAACCATGGCTGCTGGTTCTTGGGGCGAGTGGAAAAGAAAGAAAGAAATATTTGTGCGCACCGTGGCAGGGGAAGGCGAGAAGGCAGCAGCAGAGGAGCAGGAGGAGCCGGCCATGGCCGGACAGCCACCGCCGCTGCCGCATCACCGCCATCTTCCGGCGCGCCGAGGCAGCAAGAATTCGCAGGAGGGGGAGAAGGAAGAAGGGGAGGTTACGGCTGCGATCAGAACGAGCGTCAGAGGAGAGCCGCGGCACCACTTTGCTTGAGGTGCGTGGCATAGCGGCACGGCGGCAAGTGCCATAGAGCAATCGAGGCGGCTCCGGGGGCAGGGTATCCGAGGTTACTTATCCCTCGCGCGCGCGCGCATGCCGGTGGTATGGGGCGGCGGCGACCTCCTCGATCGGTCGCGTTGCTTGCTCGGAAGGAGCAAGCGAAGGATCAAAGTTGGCGAGAATGGAATGGCTGTGGCGGAGGAAGGATGGAATCCAGTCTCTTGCGTTGCTTGTGTGTCTGCCTGCACGCGCGTTCTGCCACTGCTCAACCGCAACGAGATTATTCTTTGGCCTTGTTGCTCCTCTGCCACAACAATCTCTCTCTAACTCTTGCCTCTTGAAGACTTGAGCTGAACTCTCTCTCTCTCTCTCTCTCTCTCTCTCTCTCTCTATATATATATATATATATATATATATATATATATTATGGTTCCAAGAACAGGAAGATCAATGGTGTAATAGAGCTAGAAGTAGAAAAGTGGTTACCTCATTTAGGAAGGGAGTTTACTTAGTGAGAAAGGAGGGAGTGAAATGGAATGCTGACGAAGTAAAAGTACAAACAAGTTCAGGAACAATTCTGACACTGCCATGGTGACTGAACTGAAGAACATGCATGGTAGATAGAACCAAACCATGAACAAGTGCACTTTAGCTGCTAATTGCGCAATGTGCGCGTAAATATGAGTAGTTTTTTTTTTTTTGAGACAACACGTGTTTTTCTCCTTACAAATTCATTCTATTGTAGGCAATTGGAGCTTTGGCTTTTCACTCCCCAATTTGTTATGACCTGATCTCAAGAGTAACTAGCTAGCACTATTACATCTCAACTTTCAACTTTGTTTAGTGCTTACATAGCTTTAGCGGTTTAAAATTTGATCTGAGGAGGGGTCCTCCAAGAGTGTTATAAGATTTGCCTCTCTTTTTTGGCACAAAACTGATCTAGTGTTCTGCCCAAGGATCAAAGAGCCGTTACCAGGCAAAATCCCGCTCGGGGCGATAGCAGTTCCCGCAGAATCGAAAAACCGCTAAAACCGATCAAAATTCGAAAAGCAAAATTTGAATTCAAAATTTTCCCGTCCGGTTACCGGGCGGTAACCGGAAAAACCGGCTGGAAAACCGGTAAAACCGGAAATGAAAGGAAATTTGGTAATTAGTAAATAACAATGCTAACTTACTAGATAATGTTTTGTAACAATGCCTATAGCTTGTATGAGTTAAGCCTGATTCAAGAAGGTATATACTATATAGTATGCATATACTCTAACCAAGAAGCTTCAGAATACAACTTCAAGCTTTAATTGAGTAAATCCAAGTTAAATTCCTTTCAACCAAGCAACAGGGCTCAATTCTTGGTTTGGTTGTGAAGTAACATATGAGGTCAATGAACATAATAAATCACCTATAATCTGTTAAGACATCTTACAATGTTTAAATCACCTCCGCAATTGTAGAGTGTTTAATGAAGTAGCAATCCTCCAAGAGTTTAATGAGCAATTGCAAAAAAATAGAGAAAACCTTGCTAGCTTCACTCTCTAGCGTAGCCCTCTCCCCTCCAAGTACTCAGCAGCATCTAAAATAATAAAAACATAAGTTAATGGTAATAAATAATAACTTGACTAGCATACTAAAAACAATAATGGTGACAATTCATACCAATACATTGTCGAGAAACGCGAAGGTTGTGCAATATACTCATTGTTATCAAAGAGTACTAGTCCTTCGTATTGAGCAAGGTAGGCTTTGTATTGATCCCAAGTGTATGTTTCATGGGTATATTGTAGCCAATGATTATAAATTTGTTGGTAATATTCGGGTTCCACCCACTGATATACCATTCTTGAATTGTCGTTGAAGGGTACAAGATCGTAATGGTGAGTAGGATAAGAAATGTCTGACGAATGAGAATCATCACCAGAAGGTAATAGGTTGGCATCTCGACGTCCATAAGTCATTGAGCTAGCATGGGATTCATAGGAAGAAGAGTTATGTGGCCGAGATTGATCTTTTTTGTGACTCTTACCCCTCTCGTAGATCTTACGAATTGGTCTTGAAGCATGACAACCATGATCTTCATCTTGGGTAGCATGCGTGAAATTTTTCTCGCAGGTGAATTCCAATGGTTGGTCTTGTGCTGGATCTCGAGTTGTCCCACCATCAGCACCATCATCGGACGATGGAGAGCTACTGTCAGCGGACTCTTGGTACTGCACTTCATCAGATGGCGGACTTTCTGTTTCTTCATCGCTTTCCACAATGTCCTCCTCAATGTTCTTTTTTTTTTCTTCTTATCAGCCTCTCGTTTCCTTGTTTGTGTAAGAGAGGCAAAATCTGCAGCTAATTTTGCAGTCGGTTGGTTACAATATTTTCTTTTCCCAAGATGACTCTTGCTAATAGTTGTCTTTGTCCATTGCTTCAACGATTGATCATCTAGTGCTTTTTCTAATTCCTCCTCAGGAATGGCATCAACTACAACCTTGGATGGAATGGGAGGCTCACCTTCCTCGTCTAGTATGGGCTCTGATTCTATCATGGAGCTATCAAGCCACTCATGGATTGGGTTATCCCTGTCGTATATAGTGGCATTAATTATATCACCAAAGGATCTACATCTCTATCCTCATTTCTAGTCTCACGCTCTTGCAATCACAGCCTTAAATTGTAGTGGACATATACGAGCTTATGCAGTTTCCTGTACCCAAGTCGGTTCCTCAATTGTGTATGCACCAAAGCGAATGTGCTCCAATTACGTTCACATTCACTAGAGGAAACACATTGTGAGACAATCCGCAAGGCATATTTTTGTAGTGTTGGTGTCTCCGCTCCAAAAGTCATCCACCATGTAGCTACAAGTAACATGAAAAATATATTAAACTCGTAGTGACGGTTGATTTTCTATGTATATATAAGTTGATAACAACATACCTACAGCATGACGAGATGCACTAATGTAAGCCTCATTTGAAGCAAATAGGCCTCGTCGATTACGATAGTATTCTAGCTCGCCTAGAGCCTGCACTGCCTCCTCGGGTGTATCGACTATTCTTTGAATTGCCATTGTCACTTGAACGATGAAGGCTGGATTCTTCCCCAAACCATATAGGTTGTGGCTCTGCGGGTTTAGCACCCCCGCTGTCCAAACACACTTACAATGTTAGAAAAAATACAAGAAATATTATTTATGTGTTAGGATTTAGAAAACTATCTACTTGCCTGCAACCACATAGGTGCGGTTCTTGAGCGGTACAATTCTTTTATTAACTACCTCCATAACACGATCACAGGTAGTCTCATCTATTCCCAATGCCTCTTCAAGCTCTTGCTTGAGTTCATGTGTTTTTCCAACCAGTCCTACCACAGTTGCGGGTCTCTGCTGGTCTACAAATCGCAGTAGTCGATAAATCGGTTCTACCACTTTAATAACCCAATGCATAGAGGTCCACCATTGTCTACATGTGAGATAGGAATACATGTATTCTCCTTCTTCGGTCGTGCACAAATGGTTGGAGCTCCACACATCTGACACCATCCACTTCATGAACTAGTCTTTTCTATCCCAAAAACTTTTCAAAAAAACAAATGTCGTTCCAAACCTTGTGGCGTTTGGACGAACTATGTCTCCCCCAATATGTTCTCGCATTTCATTAAGGAGGCGACCGTGGCTATATAGGAACCGACAAATCCTCTTGGCCGCCTTGACAACTCTAGCAACCTCCTTGAACTAGCTAATATCCTTCAACATGAGGTTGATGGTATGCACCACACACGGCTGCCAGACTAAAGTTGGATACTCTTCAATTACCAGTTGACATGCTTTCTTGTAGTTTGCACCATTGTCAGTCACAATCTGCATAACATGTCAAACTCCAACTTCTTCCACAACTTTACGTATCTCACGATACAAAAAATAAGCATTTTGCATCTTACTAGTTGCATTCACTGACTTATGGAAAAACATTCGTCCATTGCAGTACAACATGAAGTTAATAATACTCAGTTGTGTAGGTCCTGACCATGAATCACACATGATAGAGACTCTATATATACCCTAGTCATCTTGGAACTCTGCTACATACTTCTTTACATCTTGTTCGTTAACATCAAGATATACCCTATCGATTTCATGGCCTCTTGGTGACACAATGCCTTCACTAAGTTTTTGTGTCTCTTTGATGGCAGCACGAAAATAAGGACACTCTGCCTTTATTCCAGGAATGTCATTACTATGGAACCACTTAGACCAAAATTTTCCAAGTTTTGACCTTGAGCCTCCAAGTAGTGTTGTATCAATGCGGGTTTGGCGGAGTGCCTGACCTGCCAAAATATTTGAATCAACTCTCATGAACTGTGACTTGCCAAACATCCTAGAAATAACACCACTTCCCCTACCACTTCCACTGCCACCACCATATTCAAACGTTCTACCCCTTGCTGTTGTCCTTTGTTGGAGCCGGTGTACCTCCAACGACTCTTGGCGAGCCCATTCCATCTGCATTTCCTCGTCATCATTGAAGACGTCTTGAGATGATGGCTCACGAGCTACAGGCTCTCCTGCAACTTGCTCCATTCGTAGTCGTTCATCTTTAATAGCTTTCTTTCTTGCCTTCGCTTCTTCAGGACTTGCCAGCATGAGCCTTCGGACTTCCGTCGGAACCCCACTGCAAGCAACAACATCTCTGTGTCTCCCAGCAAGATGTTCTTTTAGGCGGGTGACACTCCGCCTGATTTCGTTACATTACAATATCTACACTTCCAACCAGCACCTCCTAGTCTCTCTCCATGGTCCCAAACATTGATAGATTTAGGAGCCATAACCTACAATAATCCATACAGGATGAAAAATGGGTCAATTCAAAAGCAATATAGGAGTACAAGGCATAGTTTGTTAACAACGGCTTCAAAAACTCAGTGAGTTCATTTTAGTTTCTTAATTATTATTTTTGTTATGTATCCTATCTAGGGATTACTGGTGTTGCTAATATCATATATACACACACACAATGATAGCAAATGGATGGCAGAAGCACACATTTCTAGTTTCTACTCCCTCTATTTCATAATACTCTTACTGTCTTACATAACCTCCAATAGTTGAATAACTAAATATGACATATAAAGATCATTCAACATTTTTGTTACAATAACATAATCAGCAAACGACTCAAAATTATTTTGGTATTAATTATGGTAACACCACTATTGCTTATGTAACGTGTTTGACAAAAATCATTGTTGTGAACTAAGCAATTACCTGTAATGCTTTGATGAAATAATTGTTTTGCTAAGCAAGTGTTTGCACAAATTTCTAAGATGCTAAGTAACACATTTACAATGCAAGCCTTGATGCATGTATTTGGTGTAGCAGCCAACAGGCTTGAGTTTTAGAGTTTCAAGCTAGAAATCTGAAAGGGAGATACCTATGCTATGCGACAACTCATACTTACACTACACCAATGCTAAGGAATTGGTAGACTCAAGAGAGTGATCGCTCTTCATAAATATAAGAATGTAAAAGTTCAAGAAAGAATACTTACCGGCTCTACTTCTTCTGCTGCTTCTTTCTGCTATCGCAGCCTCGCCATCGCTCTTCCTATTGCATGCTGCCATGTTGCTTCCCGATGCTCTCTTGCCTCCTGCTTCTTTGGTTATGGTCTGGCCTACTTTACAGCGGAGGGAGGGAGGGAGGGAGGCAAGAGGGAGGCAGCAAGGAACAAGAGGGAGGAAGACAAGAGGGAGACAAGAGTTGTACTGGACAAGCTGGACTGCTGGAGGCACATGTGAGCACATGGGACAAGCCAGGGGAGGGCATCCAAAAGCCAACATCAACAGGAAGCATCCAATGCCACTGGACAAGGCAAAAAAAAATCGATCGGGATTTTAATCCCTTGTTCTGCCCCTTAGGAGACAGGATTAGACCATTTTGGGGGCTACATTCGGGGGCGATAGCTCGAGGAGCGACATAAATTTGTTATCGTCCAATTTAAGCTACTTATGAAAGGGAAGATTGAGGATTTGTCACTCATAAGTTTCTTAATTTAGAATTTACCACCTTTAAGTTTCTTCTCAATAATTTGTCACTCCAAAGCACCAAATACTTGTGATTTGACACCCCGACCGTTTCAGTATTTTTATTTTGCACCAAAATCCACTATGAAAAGACACATATACCCCTTTCTATTCAAGAAGAAACTTACAGGTGGCAAATCCTAAATTTAGGTGCTTAGGAGTGACAAATCCTCAATTTTCACATATAAAATATAGAAGTTTTCTTAGGAGAAAACTTTCTATGTCAAATAAGCAATAGAAAATAAATAATAATCATAATGGATGCTAACTTGAGTTTAGTGCACATGCACACTTCACCGAGCCACAGAAGGTGTGACAGAAGCTAGATACGAGGAATAAGTGCTTGATCTAACTCTAAACATGTAGTGAGATGAAATATCATACACTTGTACAGTACAAATTAAACTCAATACTAGCTTAAAAATTTAGGAACAAAGTAAAATATAGATGTTATATAAGATGGGTTCATGTACCACAAATTAACTCATAGGTCTTTTAGTTTCATCCTAACGGTTACTTAATCACGTAAATTGAATTAGTAGGATCTTAATCCTAGTAAAGTTTTAATGCTCTTGTTGCTAATGAAAGGTAGTAAAATATCATGAGGTGGCGGATCTCCGCCCCTCAGTTCTCCCATGTGTCCCGAGAAAGACCAACTGTATTTGTAGTTTGCTATGCTACAGTGCCTTTATGCGATCAGATGATACAGCTTTGTGTGTAAGCAAGCACAAACAATGTGTGGTCTATGTTTCCTTCATGAAAAGGTGGTGAGGTAGGTCTCTAGATTTTTTTTTAAAGAAAGAAAAAAGATTCCATAACTCGAGGATAACGTTTCGATAAGGAAACGGTCGAAAAAGGCCTTGGCTAAGCTATGGTGTGAGAGATCGATCACAGTGCCGCTTTAATTTGCTCGAAACTTTGTTCGTGCCCATAGCAACTCTAAATCAGAACAACATGACACATTAAGCTAGTTCTACATCAATTGTCGCTGCAGGTACATATTAGACTAATCTCCTCTGTGAGCACTAAAACAAACAAAATCAAAAGTTAATCGCTTTTGCTAGCTCCTAGTCGTCTGAAATTTTTTTAAAACTCAGTCACATACAATTGTACAGTACTAAACCTAAAATTGCATTACCAAGTGACGTGTAATTTTAGCACAGTTTTACTGTAATTTTTAGTTTTGTTTGTTTTTGTATTTGTATAGTTCACCTAGATTTACTTTTGTTTAGTTTAGAATTTTTTTGTTTTGTTTTTGTATTTGTAGGGTTCATCTAGATTTATTTTTGTCTAGTTTAGAATTTTTCAATATAAAAAAAGGAACCAATGAATGATGATCCAACGTGTCGAAGAAAGTGACTGGGTTTTAAAAAAATTTAAGACGACTGTAGCTTAGTCAACCCAAAGTTAAAAGACGGAATAGTAAACAAAAAAGTGATTTTGGGACAAAAAAAAATGACAATCTGAGCCAATCTTTTCCCCTTTTCTCGGTGGTGATCGACCAGTCGATCTAATCTTGTGATTAGCCAGCCGAACCCTTATCCCTTTGCATGATGGTGGCTTGGGGACCTCGCAAAAATAGACAGGTGATTAACCGTTAGTCTTTGTCCAATTGGGCAAGATGGGATGGATGCGCCGCCCTGGCCCCACACTTCAGTCTAATTAGCAGCTCAGCACCATGCAAGGGTCGAAGGAGAAGGAGGAGGAGAAGAAGACGGAGAAGGAGGCCAGAGTATTAGCTCATTTGGCATTTTTTTTTTTAACAGAATGACAAATCTAGCCGTTTCCTGTATAAAAATGACAAAAATAACACTCCCTATCATGCTCTCCATGCGCAGGAGTCCTTGCTGCGCACCCCCGCCGCGTATCATATGGCATGTGCTGTCGCGGATGGAGAGCGCGGTAGGGGACACGTGTCACCTGTCTAACCTGTCGGGATGCCATTTTTGACATTTTTTTGGTCGTGAGAAGGAGGACTAAATTTGCTATTTCGATTCAAAAATAAGCTATATGAGCCAAAAACAAGGTAAGTTGGACTCGTCTATGGCTGCCGAGACAAGGAATCGTCAATCATCTGACTACAAAAACAGTGAAAGGCCATGCTGTTGTTATCACACATAGGATAGATGGATGCATATTCTGAAACACTTAGTTCATAGGCAAACATCAGTCCAACCTTGCCTCTAAATTTATCGTTTTATTTACTTCCAGTGATTTTGTTGCTACACAACGGGTCATTTCCACTTTTTCCCCTGAGACAACAAACGTCATTTTCACTAGGCCAGGCTCGTGTGCTCCATGGGCCATGGGCCGATCGTACCCGTTGATTTTCCCAGGGTTGCATCTGTTTTTCGGCCTGGCTGATGGGCCATCTGGGTTGGCCTTGTCTAGTCGCACCTCTATTTTTTTTTTCTTTTTCTTTTTCAGAAGTGGCGCAATTAGTTTACAATTATTTCAGGCTTTCAGCAACCGAGAGAGTTCACGTGGTAGTATATCACAGGTTTCAATAAATCCAAACTAACATGCAGTTAGCATGACTTGAGCTAACAGATATTTAGCTCAATGTCTGATCACTTATGCCCAATAGAGATGCCGGACAGTCTATTTATATCTTCATCTACTTAATCTCTATCTATTTAGGGCATGTACAATGGTCCAGATAGCTGCTGTCTATAGCAATTCTCTATATCACCTGTAGATAGCACTAAAGACAACTCATACAATGAGTTATGGTGATACAATCGGCTACAGGATTGTAGACAATACACAATCTTTTAATATTTTTTTTTGTTCTGACGCTACAGTCGGCTACAGAATTGTAGACAACCATTTCTCTATCTTTATTCTCTTTCATCCATATAAGTTTAAATCCTATATGACAGAAACTATAGACAGCTAGTATAAACCTATTGTACAGACCTTATATCCCCATTCTCTCTTTTTACGTGAGTCTGCCCCTGGCCACAAGACACCAACACCACTGCAACGCTGTTGCCTCGCCTCTACATCCTTGCTCTACTTGTGTGCTAGCAAATTAGTGAAAAGGCCATCCTCTCATAAAAAAGGAAGGAAAAAATGGGTTCTCTTATTCGAGGAGCTGTAAATGCATTGTAGAGCAACAGCCCCAATATGCCAAAAATACAACAGAAAAAGAATATTTACAGTGATTTTTATATTAAAAAAAGCTCCAATGACTGACAAGAGAAAGCTACCAACTTGCAGGGATTTCATTCCTTCGGTGCAAATATGATTCAATTTCTATTATGTATAAATTATCGTTCTGAAACAATTTTATGGGCGATTTATTGCTAGAGTTTGATGTTGTTGCCTCTTCGCAACCCACCGCCGCTCCGATCAAAATCCATTTCAACTGGTGCATGGATAATTTATTACTAGATAGAGTTTAATGCTATAATCTTTTTGCTACTTACCAGGCTAGTACATGATCAAAAGTCATTTCTAATTGTGCATGGGTGATTTATTGCTAGAGAGAGTTTAATGGCATGTTCACAATTACGGTGTGACATACTTTCTTGAACTTTTTTTATTAATTAATTTTTTTTGAATTTTATTTTAAAGTTAACCTCCGGCGTACTTTATTTCCAAATCTGACCCCTTTGGTCACGCCACGGGTGGTGACGTGACAAAACAACACTGTCACGCGCTAGAATAAATTCTCAAAATAGCACTTTTTGTCACGCCAATGGTTGTGGCGTGACCAAATAACACTACCACGTCACTTCCAGTGGCGTGACAAGAGTTTGACCGGAAATGAACTAGCGTGACAGTGTTGTTTTGTCACGCCATCACCCGTGGCGTGATCAAAGGGGTCAGATTTAGAAATAAAGTGCACCGGGAGTTAACTTTAAAATAAAATTCAAAAAAAAGTTAATTAATAAAAAAAAATCTACTTTCTTAGTCTCTTACTCTGCCTGTCATATACTCACCCACTAGACAAAATTTGTCGCAAGTGTGATGAAAACTATGATTCGTCACACTTGTAACAAAAATATGGCAAAAGTTCATGAAGGAACCAAACATGCCCTAATCCTATAACCTCCGGCAACGCACCACACGCTTTAGGCAACTACCTTAGATAAAGGAAAAGATCAAGCTTTATTAACCCTAGAAAAATAACAACCAGGAGATCTGAAAAAGGAAAAACCAGGGGACAAAAACAAAACAAAACAGTGAAGAAAAATAAAAGAAAAAGGGGAGCAGAAAAGACAGCAAGGTTGGAGAAATTAGAAACCAGTAACCACCTCCAGGCTCCAGCCCAAACACAGTCACCACCTACACACCCCCGCTGTCTCCTCCCTTCCCCCTCCTCGCCTCCCACCTCCGTCGGAGCCGGCGAGCCGCCGCTCGCTCCCGCTCCCGCCTGCCGCCGCGCTCCACCGCGCTGCCATTCCCCGCTGCTCTCCTCCGGCGAGGTAAAGAAACCATCTTTTTTCTCACCACCGGCGTTTCTTGCGCGGCTAGATCTGCGCGCATTTGGCGTTTCTTGGGCGTAGATCTCGCGGTACCTCGTTTTCCCGGATCCGAAGTGGCGTGGATCCGGCGTTTATGCGGTGCCGATCGGATTCGGTCCTCGATGTGGGAGCGAAAGGCCGCATTTTTGGTTTCTTGGATCGTAGAGCGTCTCCGTTGGATCGTTTCTTGATGTTACTTTCTTCACGTATGCGTCGATTCATACGTAGCCGGCGCAGCATTTGTTCCACCAAGTTCCATGGATCTGTATAAATAATTGTATCGCTGGTGGCTTGGCTTGTCGGAGACGTTAAATACATGTGAAGTTGCACCATGATTAGTATTCTTACATTGCCATTGTGCCTTCTTGTCGAGTGTACAGGGGAATAGAGCATGATTCGGTGGCAAGGTTGAAGGGCGGCGATATTGGGGTATATACACTGTGCTCAGCAGGGGGTTTCTGATAAATCGAGGAAGAGGTGAGACTTGCTCGAGATGGATACTGTTGCCGATGCTACGGATGTGGTGGCTATAGAGAATGGGGTCAATGGCAAGCTGGCATTGCCTGACGGTGTAGAGGAGCATTTGGAAGAGCCTGAGGCGCAGGCCGATGGGGACCATTCGGGGGAGAGCGAGGTGATCAACCCGCCCGAAGAGGTGGGTGGGGAAGCCACCTCACATCCAGATGGGAGGAAGCCTTGCCCTTCCAAGGTGGGTTTGTGACAATGATGCTTTGTATCTGTTTGGTGACAATTCTGTGCTGATCGTTGTTTTCTCTGAGATGTGCTTCTTCTAGGGAACCCAAAGTCATGGTCCTAAGGTTGTAAAAACTAGGAGCCCAAAGAGTGGAGATGAGGGTCAAGCAAGGAGATACACTCCTAGTTCCTCTCTTCTTAAGGCACCAATTGCCGGGGCATCCCATGCAGATTCAGGTACTGGCTCCCGGACCAATGGCGATTCCAGTGTTGATAGGGATGTAAGTTCCCCTCCATTGTGCTAGAATTTGTTTACACTATGTTATTTGGAATCAGTTTTTATAGCCAAGCAAGTTGGATCTCAAATAATTTGTGTGGTAATGGTTTTATCAGAAAACGGAAAAGAATGGGTCTCGCCCAGCTGCCAAGGAGACAACATTGCTCGAGGACTCAAAGTATGTAGCTTCTTTCCTGTGTCTGTGCGTTCTTTCTTGTGTACCTGTATCATCTTTTTAAAAAAGAGGGAATTTAGTGATTTATCTTTCTAATTATGTTTAGCTCTTTGTAATTAAGATAAGTTCTAATCGAATTTGAGTGGTACCATGGAGAGGTAAACCTTGCGTTGCTAATGTTTGATTAATTAAACAAATGGAAATATATCATTTTTGCATTTCTTGGAGGACCTTACCACAAATTATGCTTATGGGATTAAAACAATTGTATGCTCACCCTCAATTCAGTGGAACAAATGGTTACTTGAGTTGTTTCTCTTCTATCTAGCCAAACCAACTTTTTTCCCCATCTGTCTTGTCATTTATCGATCTACCACAAGTATTTTTAGTGTTGGAAATTACTTTAGAAATTTCCAGCTTTTGGATGTCATGTACCTTATGAAGCCATGCTCAACCTCAAACCATTGAAATATGATGCTTCAGTGACTCATTGTTAACTATTAGCATTAGAAATGAAATGAATATACATATATATTCTTTTGCATCTAGAACGACCCTAGAGACTTCACTATTCTTTTTCTCCCTGTAAAATTATCTAGTGCAGTTGGATACTCAAAAAGTCACTTTTGCGCTGTTATACTCACCCTCACAAATCCAGGGAGAAAGGGAAAACCCAGAAGCCATCAGGCCAGCATTCTTCCGTCAAAAGAGATGAAGAAGAGTCAAATTGTGAAAGCACAAAACCTCGAAAGGTTGGCGGCACTCCTGCCTATGGCTTTACCTTCAAGTGCGATGAGAGAGCTGAAAAAAGGAGAGAGGTAATTGTTGTTCTATTGCCGTGCTTTCCTGATTGTATTTTAAGAGAGAAAAAAGTATGTAGATTTAGCTATTTTGTTTGCACAATTTTGCTATCAAATAGTTCTATTCAAAGCTTGAGGAGAAGATTCATGCGAAAGAGTTGGAAATAAGCAATTTGCAAGCAAAATCAAAGGTAACCGTTTTTGTTTTTCTTTTCTGGGTAATGTTACCCAGTCTTCCATCTCTTACGTTGCTTGTTGATATTTGTTTCCTTATAATGCACAGGAAACTGAAGAAGCTGAACTCAAAATGCTGAGAAAGAGTTTGAATTTCAAGGCAAATCCGATGCCCAGCTTCTACCAGGAACCACCACCTCCGAAGGTTGAGTTGAAAAAGGTAATCCAGTGACCATAACTTGTGGTTAGCTTCGTTCTTTTTTACTTCAGAATTCATGAATTGTGTAGCAAGTGAATTTATTACTATGCACTATGACTTATCTAACAACATGAGTATATATGGAACTATCTCTCATGCGGTGAGAATTCTACTGGACATTATCACCCTAATCGCTTTACCTTTTTTTATTGTGTACTTGAAACTGAGACTTCAAAAAATATGGTAACTAAGTTAAAACTACCATTTAGCCTGTAGTTGTAGGCTTGTAGCTCTCATTTTGCTAGGATACCCTGTGGTCCTGATGGAGATTTTAACTGCAATTGGATTTTTTTTCTTTTGTCGTTGTTGATGATTTACCTGATCCTGGGCCTTCATAAACATATAGGAGAGATGAACGCTCTAAGCAGAGCTAACTGATGTGAATTCATCATATCCACTGAAACTAGTGCCTATTACCTATAGCAACACTCTAGTCTACTCAAATGCCAAATATCGAACTATTACTGATGACTACCAGTGATTTCGTACTTATCATAGTGGCCCTTGTTAGCTGTTTAGGCAGTTCATCTGGTCTATGATGTCATTGTTTATCATTTTGAAGGCTGAATGTATGCCTCTACCATGACATGATTACAAAATTGGGAATTTGATTACCCTGTATTTTCTTTTATACGAATAACATAATTGTTAGCATGCTTCGCTGGTATGAATTGGTATTTGTTGCGATTATGCCATTCATTAGATTAGAGACAACCTTGTCAAAAAGGCACAATGACCCAGCTAATGAACTGTTGTGGTCAAAATTATGCAGCCGGCAGTTACAATAGTAGATCAGAGATTTCGAATGGATCTTACTAATTAGTTCCGATATGTATTTCTGCTTGCAAGAACATTATTTGTGTATTTGTTTACTGTTTCATGATAACTTGGTAGCTCTAGCTCATACACCTATTGCGAGGTGCAAGATGCTGATTGACTTTCTAAGAACTTTGTGCATGTTCTATTAGAATTTAGAAATGTTCCTGGCATCTATTAGGTCAAATTCAGCTCTACATTAAGGTAGCTGGGACATGTTTTTTCAGAGTAATCTACTGTTGTTAGACGATGAAAATTGTTCTCTTATGGACACAAATAGAGTTTATCTTTCAAATAAACTTTAACATCCCAGCTTTTATAGGATTGTGACTCTGTGCTCATTAACGCCTGTTATTTGCTGTAGATCCCTCCCACCAGAGCTAGATCACCAAAGCTTGGTCGTTCCAAGAACAAATCCGCGGCTGATACCGAAGAAAATACCATTCCTCCAAGCCGACCTGTCCGTATGAGCCTTGATGAGAAGGTTTCTCAAAATGGTGTAAAGAAAGCAACCCCATCGAATGCAGTGAAGAAGCCCCAGAGGAAGTCACTCCCCAAATTGCCATCAGAGGAGAGTGGTCCACTTGACGCGAGGCAGCAAAAGAACACCGAATTGAACACACAGAACTTTCAGGAGTCAGGGTCACCCACAAAACACCTTCAAGAAACTGACTTGATTACCAATATCGCTCAGGAACCAATCCGAGCTAGAATCACTCCAGACGAACAAGAACTCAACGAACAGATAGCCGTCTAGCAAAGATCATGGTGACCAAATCCTCTGATTTGTGATGGAAGGTGTGCCTCTGGCTGTCCCATGTTGTGCTTGACTATTTCAATAGTAACTAGTGAGTGGCCTGTATTTTGTAACGAACTCTTATCTCTCATGTTCCTGGAGTTTAGCCTCTGTATTGCTTGTCTCGATAGTTTTTGTTCATAATCGTAAGTGAGGCACCAATTGTCCTTTGCAGTTGGAGTCAACTGCAAATGGTTATCTCCTATTTTCAAGTGCTGCTATGGTCGAGATGAATTTTGTCGCCCTGCTTTACTTTTATGTGTAAGCAATCAGTGAGAATTTTGCTGCAATATCCAGAGTTCTTTTTTTGTTCTCATGCTTAAGTATGTGTCTATAACTGAGATTAATCCAAATGTTAGAACTTTAATGTCTCCTGAGCTAGTTGAGGCAAGCCATTCTGTCATGAGATTTTTTTTCACGAACAACACGAACAATCTAGAGAAAGGACGCAGATTGAACCATTAGTTGTCTTTGATTTGATCTGTCTGCAAAGGTTTCTTCGTTTCGGCTATTTTGCACAGGGGTTTTGGGGTGCGCCAGCACAGCCGCCAAACTACTACTGGTTCCCTTCGCCAATATAGTGGTCAGAACATGTCATCTGGAAGATTGAAGAGGATGACTTGCCAGGCTATAATTCAAATGTTCAAAGGTTGGCAAAGTTTCAAACTAGAGAGAACATATCGTCAAAAATATATATATTTACCCCCTCTTTTCAAATAATAGGGAACTGACACACATGGGGTCAAAGGGAGCAAATGTTTGCAAAAGTTTATTTCCACAGTAGTCAAGACAATATGAACTAATAGATTTCAGGCAGTACCAGTATCCACGGTAGACTTTAGGCGTAAGTTACAAGGGCAGAATATATAAACAAGAAATTTAAGCACATTTTAAATTTCAATTACATAAGCAGTTCGTCAAGAAGAGCAGTTCATACTTCATAATCCATGTGATTACTTTGCATACACAGTAAGGGCATCAATCCAAGTCACATAATTTGAACAAACACGTACTTCATTTATTCTGAGAAGGTTGCAAAGATTACGGTCCTCAACAACCTGCCTGTAAAACCGGGGATCTGGCGAAAAAAACAACCATACAAGGTAGTCATGGCAAGGCTCTAGTATGCGCCTCGCAATGGCCAGATCCCCATGGAGACCAGGCATTCCCAAGAGAGACTGCAAGAAAAAAAAAGCAACCTTACATGACCCACACACACACACACACACTACATAGAACAGCACACAGCACCTCGAAACTCAGACTCAAACTCAATAACCATACACACCGAACAAGTCCACGGACACTACGGCAACAACAGCCTGGAAACCAGAGTCGACTACCGGCGATGCCAGCAGTCGAGCTGTGGTACTCCAGAACAGCCATTGGTGCACGGCGCATGAAATTCCATAGCAAGGAAGCAGTGAAAAAAAAGGACACTGGACACTACGGCAACCTAAAAAACCAGCATGGTGTTATGACTATAATGGCAAGGACCAATGCCTGGATAGAGGGGCAGGATGCCAGTGATGGCAGCCGAAGGCTCAAAAAACAGATTACCTCCTGAGAGGTGATCTGTGAAAAACGAGCTCTTGGCTAGAAACGCCCCCCCAAAAACAACCGGTCCTTGAACAAGAACGGAAGCCCACCACGACTCATGCACGAGCCAAAAACCTGACTAACTCGTGCACGAGCCAAAAATCTGACTAACACGGAGATTGACTGGTTGCACTACTGCTAAGGACGTATATCTGCATCTGGAGGCGGCTGACCCAGTAGACACGAGCCACTCCAGCAACGAACCATCTTGTCTGCCTAAGCGAGAATGTCACACCACCAGAGCTTCTTCTCCAGCCATGCAATGTTGTGGTTGCCGATCATGTTGCAGAACTGAAGATTGAGGCCCTCCAAAGACTGTCCCATGTTGCCCAAGAACGGCACACTCTTCGGAGTGACCCTCGAGCAGCCGGACAGTGAGAGGACACGAAGCTTGAGGTGCTTTGCCGATGCCAGGATTGCAATACCGTAATCGCTAACCAAGCAGTTCGAAAGATCAAGCTCTGCAAGCTCAGTGCAGCTCTCGGAAATGGCAACAAGGATTGCATCGGTTATCTTGCTGCAACCCTCGAGACTAACTTGCTTAAGAGATTTTCCATGTGCCTTCACCAGGGAAGAAACAGCTACATCTGTGATGTTCTTACAACCACTCAAGTCAACCTTGACCAGACCACCCTCGGAACACTTGATCAACGGAAGAAGCCCATTGTCAGTTACCTCACCAAGACCACTCAAGTCGACCTGCTCCAACTGAGGGCAAATCATCCCCACCACTGCCAAGCTTGCATCAGTGAAACCCGGGCAATCCTTGATGGTCAGGAAACGAAGTGATCTACAGAGAGGAAGCTGTGCCGGCGCAGAGCAGACATCCTTGATACCCATGCATTTCACCAAAGAGAGAGCCCTGAACTTCAGGCTGCAGTTGAGGAGGAAAGCAAGAATACCGACAAGAGTAACCCCGTTGCATTCTTCAAGTTGCAAGTTCTCCAACGCCTTTGCTGATTCTGTGAAAGCCTTAAGGCCAGCATCCGACACATGTCCACACTTCCTGAGGTAAAGCTGCTTCAACCTCGGGCAGAACTTGGAGATAGAAGTGAGTGCAAGATCGGTGACCCCAGGGCAAGAGGTGACACTCATGCACCTGAGCTTCTGCAAGCCAGCAGCATTGGACATCACCCAAAAACCCCTCTCGCCGACCGCAGCAAGGCGGGCAAGTGTAAGATCCGTGATAGCCTTTCCATAGTACCCAATCACGGCAAGCGAAGCATCAGTGATGTTCAACCCCTGGAGCCGGATCTTGGCAAGTGAGGCGGTAGCTGAGCACACAAGGCTAGAGATGCCCTGGTCACCAACATGCGCGCAGTTCTTGATGTTCACAGCCTGCAGCTTCAAGCAGCACCGGCCAATCGCCCTGAGTCCCTCATTGCCGACACCGGAGCACGCCTCGATGGTCAGAGACACCAAGTTGGGGCACCCCTGCGCAACAGCAGCAAGGCCCTTGTCTGTGATAAGCGGGCAGCGAGTGATATCCAGACGCTCCAGCGATGGGCACCCGGCGGCTATCTCGGCAAGCCCAGCATCGGTCACAAGCCGCACATCCCACAGGGCGAGCGAGTAGAGGTTCGGGCTGCCACGGGCAACAGCCAAGAGCCCCTGGTCAGTGACGCCGCGCGTTGGGTGGCTCCCGCGGACGGCGAGCTTCTCCAGCCCGCCGCGGGATCCGGCAATAACTGCCATGGCGGCGAGGCGGACGTCGGTGGCGTCCTTGCCCTCAAGGACCCTCTCAACGCAGGGATCTAAAGGGGATTCATCTTTGTCCTCCTCCATGACGAACTCCTCGTTGAGGTCGGGTAGGGACGGGGCGGCCGCCGCCTGGCAGAGCTCGCAGGCCCGGATGCTGCCGAGGAGCGCGAGCCAGCGGCGGGATACGCAGGCGGAGGCGCCGCGCTCGCGGCCGCCGGGCAGGCGGCGCAGGACCTCGAAGAGGCACTCGTCCGGGAGCGCGTCGAGCGACGGCTGCGGGCGCTGCCTCTGCTTCTTGCTGGCCCTCACGCACTCTGCCGCCGCCGCGGCCACCAGCGACCGCTTCCGCTGCTGCACGGCACCGCCGGCGCGGCAGAACAGCCCAGCCAGCTCCGCCGGGGCAGAGACGAGGCACCCGCCATCTGATCCAATCCAAGAACCCACCATCAGGCACACGCAAGAACACACCTTTCCTCCCAAGAAACCCCAACCAAACAAGAAACCAGTAAGAGATCTTTCTCTATCATCGCTTACCTCCGTAGGCGTGGAACGCAGGCATGCCGAACCGCCCGAGAACGAAGAGATTCCTTCTTCCAAGAAGAACAGCACCACCAAGAAGAGAAAGAAGAACAAAGCCACCTCCGCCGGAGTAAACAGAGAGCCGAACCCTACCGCCGCCGCGACAGGGGAAAAAGGAGCAAAGGAAGAGAGAAGAGGAGGGAAAGTGCGACCTGGGGAAGGAAAGGAGGGACGAGAGAGAAGAGGGTAGGGGGAGGAATTTAATAATTGGAGAGAGACGGCAACGACGAAGGGGAG
This sequence comes from Phyllostachys edulis, assembly GCA_036346405.1. Taxonomy (NCBI): domain Eukaryota; kingdom Viridiplantae; phylum Streptophyta; class Magnoliopsida; order Poales; family Poaceae; genus Phyllostachys; species Phyllostachys edulis. The sequence continues at coordinate 17,141,300 of CM070547.1, forward strand.
AGAGAGAGAGGGTTGCTTGCTTTGCTTCCGGTGTGGCGAGGCGGAGTGGATGGATGGGAAGGGGCGCCTTGAGGCCTCCCAAGGGACAGTCAAGTTGCATGCGCACAGCGCACTCGCTCGCTGGATTCATTGAACCTTTTCTGCTCAGCTCGGGGTGGTTCAATGTTTGGGTCGTGTTGGATGCATCATCGTCCAGGGTGGGTGGGTAGAGTACAATGTAAGTGCACGCGGATCCCCATCTTCTGCTGCCTACTGTAGACAATACTGTATAAACAATGCTTTTAGTCTACGTGAACAGCAAGAATTTTACTGTAATCGTACAGTAAAGATGATACCTTAATGTATGTCAGTGTACTCCTCTGCGTAGCAGAGGATCCATTTCTATGCATGCAGGTTCAGGTGGGACTTGGGAGTACCAGGGGAACTGATTCGGTGGAGACAATATTTAATGTATGTCAATGCACTTAATGTATGTCAATGAACTTCTCTGCGTAGCTGAGGATCCATTTCTATGTATGTTGAGGTGGGACTTGGGAGTACCAGGGAACTGATTATTCTTCTTTTTTCCCTTTTGTTTCCCTCGGTTCATTGAATGTAGGCTGGGCTTTGTTTTTTTTTCCCGGAAATTTTGATGAATTCGGCCTGTTAGGTTTCCCTTGAGGTGGGGTGTTTTCCAACAGAGTGTGTCTGGTTATTGGAATAGAGTTGAATGAGATGGGATAATCTTGTACTATATGGTTTCATTGTTTTAGGAGAGTAAGATGATTCAACATCAACAGAGAATATTTCACAAATCTATATTCCGTCATCTAGAATGGAATAGTTCTATTCAAGCAACCAAACACATGAATGATTTTTTCTTGAACCAACTCATGTATATACCACTTGGTACAAGAGCAACCAAACACACCCTAAGTTTCCTGAACAACACAAGTTATAAGCTTGTATGGAATAGAAGGGACAAGACCTAATTTTTTCGAATTGGTATGGATTTTTTGTATAGTTTTCCTGCCAATCCGAATTCATGTAATGAAGTTTGAAGAGATCTGGGCAGCCTGATTTTTATTTAAGTGTCCAAAAAGATTGATAGAAATTCAACAGAGATTTAGCTGAGTGTTACTTAGTTTTCCCCAGAAATGTTGCGACTGGTGCGATGAAATGATTATTATTTTTACAACAAATTGATTTTCGAACAACATAAAAATGACAGTCCAGCTATTTACTCCAAATCCATCAACAAACTATATCAAAATTGAAAATAAGTCCTAGCTATTAGCCTATTATTATCAAGTATTCCAGACGCATGGTTCCAACAAAAAAAATATTAAAAGTGTTGTAGAAAATACAATTTTAGCAAAATTTCAGAATTAATCCCAGCAAAATTAATTAACATTCAAGCATAATTCCAATAGAATTTAAATGACAAAAATAACATGTACTCATGTAATTCTTCCAAGTCATCTAAAGAGAATAAAATACTTAACACAAACATCATGAGAACATAAAAAAATCAGCATAGAGCTCAGATATTTAGATTGTTCGATTGCTCTCGGTAGCCTAGTTGCAAAAGACATAGTCTTTGCCATTTCAGCCCTCATGCCAAAATTCTTCATCAATTGAATATGATAACTCTAAATCAGACTTTGAGCTCAAAAATTAATGCTTTACTAATATGTCAAATTTTATCTCAATACCGCAGATTAAACTCTCAGTCAATAAAAGTTCTTGAGATTAACAGTGCACAGACACTATTCCAGCATATTGAATTTTCGGCTAACACAAAATTGAACGTATGACATAGCACATGAAGCAAAAATGCTTGCAGTTAATACAAACCGAAAATAGAGCAGCAGCAATATCATAGTGCACAACAGATGATCAAGTACTGTCTAGTCACAGCCGAAAACACCAATAGACAAACTGACTGAGTATGGCGCTAAACTGACAGCAACAAAATAACAATAGTAAGCAATTCTAAATAAGCTCAAGTCTGATCCTAGTTAACAATTCAATTTCATAATATGGCAGCAATCATCATTGAGCTATTAACAGAACCCACCACTTTGCAGTTTCTCTCTCTGTACTAAAGATTGACAATCACACAATGAATGAATCACTAGCACAGCACAAATGCAAAGGGACAAAGCGAGATAAGCCACAATACTCACAGAATCGGTGGTACTCGAAACCACCGATAAGATAAACAGACTAGGCACGTCACAAGGACGCTATTCCAGAAAACCTAGCGCCCCGCTGAGCAGCGGTAAGAGGCGAGGCCGTCGGAGATACAAAGTCTTACTTCACTCTTCGGGACACACCAAAGATGAAGCCGAGGGTCAGGTAGGATGCCGCACAAGAGTGCCAATAGAATGTTTCGGCCGAAGTAACACTCTAAGCACTAGATATCAAAGCAACGGCACCTTCCTTCTATTGATTTTCTGAACAAAAACACCTCCAGCGAGCTTTCTTAGAAGCGATTCCACCCAACTCACCCAGAACCTCACCGAGCCCAATCAGGGAATCAAGCTCCAGAGGAACCAACAGAGAGAGTCAAGAAGAGAATCACCCCCTCACCACCGAGTCAAGAAGATCCCACTCGATGCACCAGGGAAATCCAGAACAGAATACAGATCGAAAAGGAAGATCAAATCAATCTCTGGGGGAAAAAATGTTCTTTGGTTTAAAAAATCTCTCTATCTTTTTAAGGACTCACCAGGTTGGTCTTTTAGGAAGAAAAGTCGAGACCATCGACTCGGTTTCTCAAACGGCCGGTGACAAAATCGCTGAGTCGCTCGATCCATCCAGAGTCGCCGCCCCTCCCGTTCCTCTCTCGAGCGAAAGAAAGGGGAAAAACTAACCCCCACTCTCCTGCTCCCCACCAAGCCAGAGGAGATAAGGGTTCCTCACAGCCAATCTACAGGTTGGACTCACCATCCAAAGACTCTTTTCCAAAAATCTTTTCTCTAATTGAGAAATTACTGAGAAGTCCTAAGAACAACAAAAAGCACATTAAAAATAAACGAAATCTCCCCGCTCCACCACCAAAAAAACGTGGGGAAGCCCACCGAAAACGTACAGCTAAAAAATTTGTCACGCGTATCTGGGAGGCGTCCGTCCGGGCGTGTCACGCGCGTTTCGTCACCGCACCACCTCCCCGTCCGTGCGTGCAGGGAACCTGGACGCGACGCGCCCCCACCCGTCGCCGGCAAGCTCGTACGCCTCTCCCTCTCGCCGCCTGCCCCACCCACCGTCTCCATCCCAGCCGGATCTGCCGCATGGAGCACCCACCCACTGATTCCCCCTTTCCCTGTGATTCTCCCCTATCACCTTCATCTTCTTTTGTTAATTGCCTCTCCATGTTGGTATCGACGCATCGAGCTCTAATCTCTTTTAACGCGAGAGCTCGATCGTCTGATCAACGTAGAAAGATGACGCCGTTGTCCAATCTTAGCGGCGACGGCGTGTGTCATTGAATTATTCGTAACTCACGGGAGCAGGTTATTTGTTCCTTTGTCGATAATCCACGGGAGCTTTTCTACCATGGCCTGCTGCCGTCTCCGCTCGCCCATGTAGTCCATGTGGTTTCCGGTAGTTTTTGCTAATGTAATACAGCCACTTGGTAGCACTACTAGAAACCCCATGTTCTCTACAATTTTATTATTTTCCTAGTTGTAGAAATATAAGTCATAGGAAAGAACATATCCCTATGGTGAGATCAAAGAAACATAGGGAAAGTATATGCTCCCTATAGTTTAATATAATTTGTAGGGAAATCCGGAGGGGAGGGCCCACCAAGTCCATGGTGGCGCCTGCCAGCATGGAGTGGGTGCTGAGTTGGATACAACACAAAGGTTTCCTACCGTGAGACTGAGAACTGTTGGGACATAAATTTCGTTTGCCTCCAAAAAAAATTTGGCACCCTGCCGAATTTTTCCTTATTCCCCTCCACCCAAACTCGACCTCTGCACAAAATTTTCTAAGCCCCTGCTGCTGCTCCGCCCAAACTCAACCGTCCCCCAAAATCCCGCCACCTTCTCCAGTCAAATTTTTCCTCCCGCCACCGTCGGTCACCTCCTTGCTCCCCACCACTCCCCTCCCTGAAACCTCCACCCCCAAATCCCCTCCTCTCTACACGCAAATCCTCCTCTCTAACCCCACGTCTCCAAATTAAATCCTCCTCTACATCCCCAAATCCCCTCCTCTCTACACCCAAATCCCCTCCTCTCCATCCCAAGAGAATGTGCAGCCCTCCTCTACACCCCCAAATCGACTTCGCTGCTGCTCTTGCTTCCCAACCCCCACCAACAAAAAAAGGAAAGAAGAGAGAGAGAGAGAGAGAGAGTGGTGGTAGTGACGACTAGCTTTGACCCCTACCTCGCCTCCGCACCGCCTCCTCCCTTCGCTCATGATTGGTCAGTGGCTCCTCGCCCGTGAGTCCCCATCCGCGAAGTTTTGGTGGTGGTTTTGCACGGTGAGTGGGTGATCTAGGGTTTATCGATTCCGAATAGGGTTTCTGTGTTATTTTCGCATATGTTTTGAATTCCAGGTCTAATCAATTCGAAGCAAGTACGAAGGGAGGCATGCAGTCAAGTGGGTTTGCTTTCGGGGTTGTGTACACTACGCATGCTCATGTGTGGGTATTTGGATGGTGAACTGGTACTAGTACTACTGGTAGTAAGTAGTGTTCATGCTTGATGCATCATTTGGTGGCGTGAATTGCGCATGCACATTTAGGCATTTGAGTGTTTCAAGCACTGTTGCTTCCAGTGAGTAGAATCAGAGTTTGCTACTCCCTATGCCGTGCTGCTGCTGGCTTGTTAACTCCCCAAAATTTATGGTGAGTTGGAGCATTGCCTAGTAGTCATGATGTTGCAGCACACACTTGATCGAACCACGTGTGCAAAGTAGGAAGCAACTAGATACAGGGTACTACTTGTTTTAATATGGAAAATTATGTGTGGTTTGAGTATGAGGTTTTGACCAATGTATTTGCGAGGTTTTGGTTTCACTACTTGAGCATCGGATTTAAGGGTCGTATCAATAACTCTTCCTCACCCAATGTTTAGGAGGATGATAGACTTGTCATGTGCTCATATGTGGTCAATTAGACAGTGGCTTGCTGACTACTGAACTGATAGATATTTAGTCTAGCTACTCTTCATTTGTTTGCACACCTACGATACATGCATGCGGAAATAATAGTTCTGTTATCGAGTATGAATTCAAGTTCTTGGATCTGCATGTTTCTGCCATTGTATTTGTGTTGAGATTTGGTTATCATGTATTGCAGACATGGCCTCTATTTGGTGATGTATTCGGCAAGGCCGCAGGGTGAGTAAAGGAACCAAACAACACTACCGAAGTCAGACCTGTGTGCGTGTGGGAAAGGTTAATTTCGAGAAGTGGCCAGTCAAGCGACGGATACCCAAATTCTAGTAGCTGCTCCAAGAGAAGAGAAGAGAGGATGCCCAAATTCTACACCTGCCTCCAACTGTCTTGGTATGTTTTTGATGTATTGGTGTGGGAAGGGAAATGGAAAGTAGAGGACATGGTGGGAAGGGTGCTGTGAAAGATTTTTTTTTTCTTTGCTTCTCATGTTCCCTACTATAACACCTTGATTTTGGAGCCTTTTTGAAAATTTCAAAATAAAAAGAACCATTTTGTTTTGATGAGAATTCAAAGCTTAACTTGGAATTTTTAGAATAGATATCAATTGACTAACTCAAACTTCAACTAAAGACTCTCTATTGGTCTGCTGGATTTGTTGGAGTTTTGGTGATCTCTCACTTTCTGTGCTTATTTTGTTCATCTTTGGTCTAGACCTCCTTAGGTCTAGACCCATCTCTTTGATTATTCTCTAGCTTAGACCACCCCAGGTCTAAACCTCTCTCATGCTCATTTGAACTCACTCTCTGTTCTGTTGGAACCTCTCTATATCCGTTAAGACCCCCCTTTGGAGATCTTAGCCGTCAGGACCTCCTTTGATTAGATCTTGGCCATTAAGACCTCCCTTTTGGAGATCTTAGCCGTCAGGACCTCCCTTGATTAGATCTTGGTTGTTAAGACCTCTCCTTTGGAGATCTTAGCCGTCAGGACCTCCCTTGATTAGATCTTGGCCGTTAAGACCTCCCCTTTGGAGAGCTTAGCCGTCAGGATCTCTCTTGATTAGATCTTGGCCGTTAAGACCTCCCCTTTGGAGATCTTAGCCGTCAGGACCTCCCTTGATTAGATCTTGACCGTCAGGACCTCCCCTTTGTGGATCTGACCGTCAGGACCTCCCCTTTGTGGATCTGACCGTCAGGACCTCCCCCTTGTGGATCTGACCGTCAGGACCTCCCCTTGTGGATCTGACCATCAGGACCTCCCCGTCCCTTGGATCTCCTAGCCCTCTGGACCTTCTCCCCAGTCTTTTTGCAAGGACCCCATTGCGGGTTGAGGTCACCTTGTGATCAGGACCTCCGGTCTTGTGCTCGGACCTTCCCCGTAGGTCAGGACCTCCCCTGCCCTCTGCGCGATCTCCTCTAGGTCTCCACAGGACCTCCCCTTGAGCTTTGACTGGTCTCATTCGTCAGTCACGCCTGCTTTCTTTATCCTTTGACCATGTCCTTGGCATTTGGATGTCTTCAAGCATTTAATGTCTGTTGTGTCGCATTAAATGCTACCACCTTTTGGCAGCACAGGGCTATTTTTTGTCTCATCTTTTACCTACTTCTATCATTTCCTTCACTTACTTTTGAGCCCGAGAGCCCTTGGGCAATCTCGGCGGCTCTGGCTATATAAGCTTGGGCAGCCCTTCCTCTTTACCTTTTCTCATCTCCCCTCTCTAGCTCACCCGATCAGCCCTTGGACCTCCTTCCAAGCTCTCTGGACCTCCCCTCTAAAGCCTCGGATCTCCTTCAGCAAGCTCCTTGGACCTCCCCCTGATCACCTAGCCTCTCTGTTGGTTTTATTTCAGTGTTCTATTGGAGTTTCTTTGGATCTTATTTGAGCTCTATTTGAGTTGTTTTGTTTTCCACCGTGTAGATTGTGAAGGCACCGAAGAGCAAGAGTTCTCTGAGGAAAAAGAAGACACCCAGGCCTTTGAGCAAGGCAAGTTACACCCTTGACTATGTTGTACCCAGTATTTCAATATATTTATGTTCCATTTCGAATAATAATGCATGCCCACTTTACTTAGATATTTCAATACCTGTCTTTAAATTCATAGTTATGCCTAATTCCTTTGTATGACCACTGTTGACACTGAACCAATCTATTGTCGCCCTAGATAAAAATCTGGTTTTTGCAATAGTGAGAACCCGAGGCATTTGAAAAATGTATGCTTAGCATTGCTTAGACCAAAACCTTGATTTGGGAACTGTTTTTACCATAAGACCAAAGTATCCAGTGTTTTTAAAGCCATGACATTGGGTTGTCATGGAGGTTTTGGCAAATGGTTTTAGAAAAACGGAAATGGCAAATGGATTTGGTCTTGGGCGGATTGGTTTGGTTGGTTGGTGCATGTCTATGCACGGGCTCAACCCAGGTAGGGTTGAGGCCCCGGGGTTCTGTGGTAGCCGCCCAAGCCAGATAAGGACCGGTCTGCGAGCCGCATCTTGCTAGCCACTATCGTGCAACCACTTGTCCTGTATGGGCGGGACCTGACCGACTAATTTGCAAAGTTTCATCGCGGTTGATCCTGTTTGTACGTGGGCGGTCTTTCATGGCCATTTCTTTTGACAAAGTCTTTCATGACTATTGTTCCCACCTGGCATAAGAGGGGGCACCCATTAACCCGGCGGGTTTTTATCCAAAGGGGGGATTTGCGAAACCTTAATGAGGGTGGACTGTGGTGGAACGATGCATTGTAAAGGTCTTGTCATGTGCTCTAGACCTCTCACCAAAGGAAGTGTGAGGTGGCGTTGACGAATGCCAAACAAACTAGAGAAAACATGTCTTGTGGGTAAAACTGTACACCTCTGCAGAGCGTAAAACTATTCGAATAGCCATGTCCACGGTTATGGACATGTTAGCAAAGCCACTCAAAGTTAGATCTTGGTTTTATTTTCAAAGGACTTGTGAAGCTGATTTTGGATTTCTATCCATTTGGTTATGGGCGGGTAGCCTTGTGACAGGAGGGTATCCTTCACCACTTGTGATGAATGTTATCCAACTGAAAACTGAGATTTTAGAAAATGAATTTTAATTATTGTTAACTGCCTTGGAACTTAGTAGTTGTATTTAAATGAAACTTGGCTTTATGCAAATCAACCATATTATGCCTTCCTGTGAGATATCCATTTATGCATGTCATTCTGTTATTTGACAGGTGTAACTTGCGAGCACGGTTGTTGTACTCATTCTTGCTCGATTAATCATTGAGCAGGAGAGGACTATGAGAAGGATGAACCGCAAGATGACTAGGTCGATCTCCAGCCAATTGCCTGTGGTGTATTGGATGGACTTGACTTTTGTTTCTGTTGTGTATGTTACTCTTGTCGGTTTGTAAGCAAAATCTTGTAATCAACTCTTTTGTGTTAATAAAGCTTGCGTGGATGTATATTGCCACTTATGTATGCTGTGTGAACTAGCCATTGATCCTTGGGACTGGTTCGGATCACAGTGGACTTGAGGCCTTTCCAAGCCCCACAAACTCTTCGGGTTGGTCCCTCAAGGACCTCCCTCGGGTCAGAGTGTGGTGCTTAGGGAGGTCTTAGGTCCCAGACCTCCTCGGGTCAGGACCCCAGACCTCCAAGCGGTCCTACCGGACCTCTTGGGATGGTCTTGGCGGTCCTACCGAGAGGCTTTGTGGGATGTCCTGGGAGGTCCTGGTGGACTTTCCAGGAGGTCTTGGAGGACCTCTCGGGTGCCCCAGGTCGGGTCGCCACACCTACTTCCCATTGGAACTATAGCCCTTGCCGATCCTGCCAAAGATTTGGGGTGATATGAAGGTGATCAAAGTCTCGTAGGTTATCAAGGACAGAACCTCTACGTACACCAATAGCATCTGCAAGTAAGTTTGCATGTCATGCATTTTTTTTAAGTCTACATCATCATATTTTATTTGCATTGTGGCTGGGTTTCTATGAAATAGCTAAACAAGCATTCTTTCGGATTGCAGTTTGTCTTTTCTTAATAGGAGTAAATAGATTTGTTTACTTCAAATTGTTATCAGAATAATGGTATGCACATGCAGTTTGTTGCACATATAGCTAAAATAATTTGATAATCTGTCTTGGTCGTGGCACATGTAGCTAAAATATTTTTTTTATTTCAGTTTGTTGCTGCAACATTAAACATGTCGGTAGAAGACCGTAGTTGGATGTACAATGGATGGAATGATAATGGCTGTCATTCCCAAAAGTGGGTGCGCAACACAAATGCTTTCTTGGATTGTGCTTTCGACAGAGTTTCTAATGCTGAAAAAATTGGAGTAGTATGTCCTTGTTCAATTTGTCACGATAGAATTAGACGGAAGAAAAAACACGATGAGCATGCATCTCTGTCAAAGAGGATTTATGCCTAGTTACACCAGATGGACCGAGCATGGTGAGCATCCTATTAGGTCATTTACATTAGAAGAGACTTATAACACTGCTGACCGCTTAGATGACATGCTAGACAACTTGAGTGATGCCTGTCATATAGATAGTTCAGAGGATGAACCAACAGTAGATGCTAAGGAATTCTATGTCATATTGTCTGCTTCACAAGAACCACTCCACAATTTCACTCAAGTCTCCCATCTAACAACAGTCACACGATTGATGGGACAACTTGGAATTCTATGACTGATGAATGGTGCCATCCAGATTGGAAGAAAAAAAATCTAAGACGAATCGAGCCAATCGCTACAACAGTAGTGTCGGTGTTTTAGAATTGATCTTACGTAATGATTGTTTGATTCGGGGGGGGGGTCTCCAAGACTCAAATCACGCAGAGAGAATGACACGGAGATTTTTATACAGGTTCAGGCCTTCTCCGGAGAAAATAACAACTCTACTCCTGTGTGGATATATTGAGTATGCTGGTTACAGATCAAGAGAAAGACTCGAATGCAATGCCTTATGCTCCTGATTGCCTTCTCCCCTTCTCCTAATGATTCCGCCTTTTTATACAATACTCGAAGTGGGCTGCCATTTCTTCAGTCCAAAGGGCGCCTTAATGCATCAGATGATGGAGCCGTTACTGGATATTATTATGTGAGTAGTAACGTTCCCATGTCTAATGTTACCATGTCGCCAGGCGGTTATCACCAGGACAGAGAGTTAAATCGTGCCATTATTCTATAGAATAACAGCGTAATTAACTGCCCATATCTTTAGATATGGTGCAGAAGATTCCCTGATCGACTAGGCCCATATGTCTGTAAGCCCCATCAACTAGAGGCTGGTCATAGAAGAGCTTACGACCAGGTGGTGGTCGTAGTAAAGCTTACGACCACAGACTAATCGTAGGAGGACTTACAATCAGGGGATAGTCGTAGAAAGACTTACGACTATGGGGTTGTCGTGGAAGGACTTACGACCACAGGGCGGTCGTAGAAGAACTTACGACCTCTAGCTTCTCCCTTATGAATATTAAGGGGTATACTCAAGAACCGTATGACGGTATTATTATCCATAATAAGAATTACAGATAAATAATTAAATAAGGATTATTAGATCCTCGTCAAGTAGATACAAACCTCACAAAGGAGGGTCCAACTCTATTGCTACGATATGCCAAAAGCTGGTGACTCACTAAACTTTTGTTGATTATGTAATGGACTCCTTGTGCATGCATTTAAATTGATATCCTTTTTATGTAGTCTGAAAAGAAGGGCGAGAAGTATCTCCGATTGAGGCATGGGTGCATACAAATAGAGGTTCAAATCCTTAGGATCCTAATTCGCTGAACACTAAAGAAGCCGTTGCATGCCTGGTAATTTTATGTTATTTATTAGTTTTTGTACTTATGTTGCAATATTTGTTACACATTTTGACTTATTGGACAGGAGCGGTATAAAATGAAGGCTATGGAGTTAAATGGTCCGAAAATTGGTTGCAGTCTCCAGTGGATGCAAGAGCTCTTTATGCCTGCTCTTGTGGTAGACCACATGGTAAATGGGCTATATTCAATGGGATGGTTGGTGATAGAGAGGCCTTGGTCGAGGTGAAGAGCAGCCGTGCATCCTCAGCAGTTGCAAAGCATCAACGTCGAGAATGAGAGGAATGTGAAAGAAGGCAATCTGAGGATGGTCATGTAGCAAAGGAATATGCATAACAAGTGTTTGAGTGGAGTAGAAGTGTGCACAACTACAATAGCAACATGCAGAGATTTATTGAGGTGCAAACTACTATATAGCATTTTTTTCTTTGGATAATAGTCATTGAGCTATCTTTAACTTTGAGTATTATATATTTTAATTGTAGAATGTGGCTCAGCATACTGGAATGCCTTCTATTGCAATTCCACTACCTCCGCTGCCACCGCCTCCTCCTACATATGGAATTTCTGCCTGTCCAAACCCATCTCAAAATGTATGTATGATGATCTGTTGTGCCCATGTCCATCTTAACATTGTCTCATAAATCTTCTAGTTTTTATTGTTTTAAGACTAAAACCTTGTCCATGAATCCAAGAACTAGTTCCATTTATTCCCATGTGTCTCACATCAAATAAAATAATACTAGTATTGTCCACGAATAAAAGAACTTATGAATTTCTGATAGCAGCTTATTGTACTATAATCACTATTCAGCAACTTGTTCCATTAATTCCCATATGCACCAACTAAAATAATACTAGTATATGGTAAGGGTGACGAGAGAGCTTGTTTCGGTGGGCTTGGGATCAGAGTCAGTTTTGGGTAGCCCCCTATGGATTACTTCCAACACTGGGCTGTTGGGCTTGCTAGCTTCTGATGGTAGCCTGCCTGACTCAACCATGACTTGTTTGTCATGCAATGCATGCATCCATTGAATTCAACAGACATTTTCAGTATTGGAACTGAAATGGGTGAAGCACAAGAAAAGGATAATGTATGTCTAGTTGCTTGCATTTCCATCTTTATCATGGAGCAGCACTTTGACACGGTTTGTCACGAATTCTGCAGGTTGTAAAAAATATATGCTATATTGCTATTACTGATGACATTAGAGTTAGACATGCATGATCTTTTTGCCTCATACTAGCATCTTATATATATTTCTTTCTTTTTTTGTATTCTACATTCAAATTCTTGTCTTGTATAGGCTCATACCATTGGCTCAGCTACCGGAGAAGACAATCCAAATGATACATTGAGTAGAATTGCTCAAGGAATGTTCGGAGGCTATGTCAACGCATCTTGTAGTGCTGTCGGGAACTATTCCCCTGATTTGGATGGTGGTCTTACCCCATTTTGATGTTAGCCACATTAGAAGAGTTTGTAGGACCGGAACGACGACTAGAGGGGGGGTGAATAGAAGCACGATCACTTTTTCTCCTAAATTGGATTCAATACTAATTTCACTCCAATAGCTATGGAAGCTATGAATATCAATATACAAGCACAGTGAAAGACTTTTATTGAACCAAAAAAAAACCCCAAAGAGAGAAGACCAAAATCATCAAAAACTAGAAACCAATATAGTTGGGCGGTCAGACCTCTCAAATTGGCGGGTCGACTTTTTGGCCTAGCGGTCAGACCTCTCAAATTGGCAGTCTGACCGGCAGCACAATGAACAGTGAAATCAGCCCGAACACCAAAAGACAAATCGGTCTATCTTTTGATCTACGACTCTAAACTTGACCAAACTTAAGACACACTTTCCTAAGGATGCCAAGAATCTATTCCAATCAAGGATCGTATAGATCCATGTCAAAGTTCCGACATTTTTCCATTTGAGTGAAGGATGCTCCAAAACCGAGCTAAAATGAAAACTTGATCCAAACACTTGCTCGTGGACGATTGATGATCAAGATGATCCTAGATGTATTCCCACATGTCACAGCAAGCTAGATAGGGGCAAGAAACCAACAGAAAATCAAAGGAACAAAGAAAGCCTCAAAATCACAAAATAGAGAGCAAGAACACAAAGAGACTCATCTTTGAGGATTCATGCATAGATTGATTTGAGATTGTTGAGGGTTTACAGCCACTCCAACTAGGAGGACAAGAGCTCAAACCATGAGCAAACAATCAATCCAAAACTCTCTAGAACCCTAAACCTCCACTTTCCTCTCTAAGCCCCTAACACCAAAACTAGGGTTTAGAAATGAAAAAAAGGGTTAAGGGGGTGCAGGCACCTCCCTTCTCTATTTATAGTGGAGGCTATCCTTCTAGAAGAGTTTCTCTCTTGGGCACCCGTTAAGCCCACACACAAACGGGTTTAACTCACGCACGTATTTTAAAGCGCCGTCTTCATTTCCTCTTGACCTAAACTGCTTCTCCTTGCGTCATCTTGCGCCGCGGTTTAGCCAAAAGGTCACCAAGGCGGTATTAGGTGAAATTACCAAAATACCCCTTCTTGATCTTTCTCCAAAGACCAAGTCCAATCTTGGTGAAACAATCGCCTGCTTCGCCACGTGTAGGTTGATCAACGGCTCTCATCATGTCGGCAAGTCTCTCCCGTCCGGCTCCCATCGAAACCACCAAGGCACTTGCACCGACCCCCACGACGCTTGATCCAACTCGTCGTATCGAACTGCCCGTTCAGTCATCCTTATCCAATCTGTGCCATGCTTGAGTCCATTGACCTCACCCGGCATTCTCAATCGTTCTGAACCTCAGCTCTCCAAGCTTAGTCCCGATCATCCTCGTCGTTGACCTCCCAGCAACCTACACAACAATAAACCCAGAAATTGTTTCCGGGAACAAGTTATTCACAACTTGACTCATGTTAGTCAAAACATGCATCATGCAACACATATGCAGTGAACACCAAGAACTTGGCCTAACATGCAAACATCGCTGACACGAAGGACGACGAACCAGAACACAACCGGTCAGACCGCCAGCCTTTAGCCAGTCTGACCGCCCCTGGCCGATCTGACCGCCGCATGAATGTCGGTCTGACCGCCACTTTGGGACTTAGCTAAAATTCCACCCCTAGAAATCCAAACCTTTCTGGAATTTCCAATCGAATAGAAATTTTTCTTAGAAGCTCCAAAAAATATGAGACAAAGTGTAGTAGAACCTCCTCTCTTGCCTACACCTTCTATTTTTGGCCTAGCTCAAAAATCTAAAATCATTCCATGGCCGGTCTGACCGATTTCACAATGCCGGTCTGACCGCCACTCAAAGGCCGGTCGGACCGCCAACACTTTTTCAGCAAACCCAGCTTAGGCATGGTCAATCTGACTGCCAAAACGGCCGGTCAGACCGCCAGTGACCTGACAGCTTGAACTTTTTCCAGAAACGACGATTTCGACAAGACTTCAAAGCTATTGCCAATTGTCTCATCATCCTAAGATCATGAGCATATCCCCATGATATCCACAATCTCCCCCTTGATGAACACATTGGCAATTTACCAGAAAATGTGAATTGGAGGTTTGAAATTGTAATTACTCGACGTTTTCGCACAAAAGCACAACTTGGTCCATAAGCAAGAGAAAGCAATGAAAAAGGACTAAGTTGGCATCAGAATAGTGTAGGCCAATGAGATAAGGCAAAAGAAAACAATGAAACTTCAAATTCCAAAAAAGAGTCAAAAATCTCACTTAAGGTCTATATGAAAGAACAATTATTCAATTTGACCTTTGATCAAGGTGAGGATCCAACAGATGCAATTCAAGTTCAGAATTGGCAATAAGATCACAAAAATGCATATGAGATGCTCCCCCTCACTATGATCAATATTTTTTGTGAAAATTTCATTTTCTCCCTATTTGTCCAAAAAGCTCTAAAACACAAACATTTTTACCAATTTTTCTCCCCCTTTGACAATGGATTCATTAAGGTGCATGGAAGAAGATAGAGCACGAATGAAATGGAATGGCTGCAATTTATTCATTTTTAGCATAGGGAGCTATAAAAATTATCCAAGAGGACTCTACAAGTATTACACCAAACCATATTGTGTGAAGAAGCTATTCTAAATCATGGCAAATCATATATAGCAAAGCTAAAGCCAGAAGAGCAATAATCTGTGATTAAATGAAAGTTTAGCATGTCAAGGTGCTCAAGATCATAGTTTAGCCAAAGATATCAAAAAATGAGTCAAGCCATGTCAATAAACTAAATGGAACCAAGAAGTTAAAATTGAGCCAATTTAGAGTGCTATGAGTTCAAAGGTGAAAATTTTTTTTTCAAGCACTTGGAAATAAGCATACTTAGCACATTTAGCACTTGCTAAAATTGATTTTTGGTTTTATCTTAGCAAAGCAAGTCCTGGACTAGGAGCCATCCACAACTGCCTCCTAAGCTTCAACCAATTTTCACAAGTTGTTTTCTTAGCTTTGTGCTAGATCTCAAGCCGTGCCGCGACCATCCCAAGCAAGAAGCTTAAGAGAGTGGTCTAGGTCATCCAAAACTCCCCCTGAGTTCATGCCTAGTGCAATGGCAAGCCGTCTCATGAGAAAGAATTGGTGAGATCAGTTTTTTCGCACAGAAAAGATCATTTTTCATTTACTTGACTTAGGAAATAGCATAGCTCAATCTAAAGCTCAAATTATATTCAAGACTCAAGTAGCCTATTTGACATGGCATGAATCATGAGAGGATCACTAAAGCAAAACTAGTCACAAGATCCAACAAATCATGGTTTGATTCAAGTTTCTCATATTTAAAAGAGCTAGCATGGTAAAAGCTAAGCTACACATAAAAAGTCATGATAAATCTAGCAAACTAGCACAAGACATGGCAAGGTATAAAGCATGAAAGCATGTCACACAAGGATAATAATCAAGACTCCGTGAAATTATATTACAATGCAAGTTGCTGATTTAAAATGCAATATGGTACAATGAATGCAAAAGAGCCAACTCCCCCTCAAAACAGGCCAAGAAGACTAATAACTCCCAACTCTCCCCGCAAAGAAGAAAAACGAGAAGAATCAAGAGGCTTAGTGAAAATATCTGCAACCTGATGCTCGCACTCTACAAACTGAAGCACAACATCACCCTTCTCTACATGGTCTCTAAGGAAATGATATCGAATGTCAATGTGCTTGGTCCTAGAGTGCTGCACTGGGTTTTTGGCAATATTTATGGCACTAGTGTTGTCACAGAAAACAGGAACACTATCCAAAAACAACCCATAGTACTGAGAGTAGATAAGATCTAGAGAACCTAACAGCAACTACTAGCTGTAGCTACATACTCTGCCTCGGCAATGGATTGTGCAACAGAGTACTGCTTCTTAGAAGACCAAGAGATGAGAGATGTGCCTAAGAAATGACAAGTGCTAGAAGTACTCTTCCTATCCACTCTACACCCCGCAAAATCAGCATCAGAAAAATCCCGAATGGAGAGAACAGAATCAGAAGAATACCAGAGTCCAAAATCAAGAGTGTCCTGGAGGTACCTGAAGATACGACGCACTGCTTGACGATGTGAGGCACGAGGGGAAGCCTGAAATCAAGCGCACAGACACTTGATGCAAACGACTTTTTTTTTACCTCAACTAGGCTGAAATATGGAAGCTTATGTTAATGATCTAGACGTAAAAAACATCAAACGACTTAATCATATTTTTGACTTACAAGAAACATTCGACAACCTCAGAAAACACCATTGGAAACACAATCCCGAAAAGTGTGTGTTCGGAGTCTCTTCAGAAAAATTGCTTGGATTCCTAGTTTCTGCATGAGGAATTGAAGCAAATCCAGAAAAGATAAAGGCCATTGAAACAATGCGCCCTTCGACCACGAAAAAAGAAGTCCAAAAACTTACATGGTGCATGGCGGCTTTAAGTCATTTCATCGCACGACTGGGAGAAAAAGACATTCCTTTCTTCAAACTTCTAAGGAAATATGAGGGTTTCGAGTGGTCAGAAGAGGCAAACACAGCCTTTGAGGATGTCAAGAGGTATCTTATGAGTGCTCCTGTTTTGGTTTCTCCGAAACCAGAAGAGAAACTCTTAATTTATCTAGCTACCATGCCACAGGCAGTGAGCGCAGTACTAGTCACAGAACGTGAAGACATCCAACGACCAGTTTACTACGTAAGTGAAGTTTTACATGGGCCTAAGGAGCGATACCCTCAGGTTCAAAAACTTCTATATGCTCTCCTCATGTCTTTGAGGAAACTGCGGCATTATTTTCAGGCGTACAAGATAATTGTGTCGTTTGAGTTTCCCTTAGGAGTGGTCCTCCAGAACAGGGAAGCAGCGGGGACACATGGAAAAATTGTCAGTAGAACCTAGGGAGTTCGACCTCTATTTCGTGTCCCAAACGGCCATTAAATCCTAGATCTTGGCAGACTTTGTCGCCGAATGAACAAATCCTAAACATGTTCAAGATCCTCAGTACGATACCCACGACCAGTGGACGATGTACTTTGACAAGTCGCTTAGGTTGAGTGGCTCGGGGGCTGGAGTGGTCTTGGAATCTCCTACCAGAAAGACCTTAAAGTATGCTATTCAATTACACTTTCCTGCCACTAACAACGTGGCAGAATATGAGGGTTTGTTGGCTGGCATATGAGCAGTGAAAGCGCTCGGAATTCGACGACTACTCGTGAGAGAAGACTCTCAACTGGCCGTTAATCAGGTCGGGAAAGAGTACCAGTGCTCTAACTGGCCGTGAATCAGGTCGGGAAAGAGTACCAGTGCTCTAATCCAACCATGTCTCAGTACTTATTAGAAGTCCGAAGGCTTGAAAAGTATTTTTTTTCGGTTTCGAGTTGCAATATATCCCTCGAAAGGATAATTTTCTCGCTGATCAGTTAGCTCGAATAGCTTCTTCCCGATCTCAAGTACCACAAGGAGTTTTCTTGGAGCAGCTCCAGAAGTCGCCTCTGGTCGAAGCACCAGAAACACCTGCTATTGAGACAGCCTCTCTAGAGTACGAGGATACCTGGATGAATCTCATCTACGAGTATCTTCAGAAGGGTACACTACCCGATGATGATCTCGAGACAAATCGTTTATCCCGGAATACCAAAATGTGTGCTTTGGTCGAAGGAGTCCTCTATAAAAGTGGTACTCAAGGGGTTCTCATGCGATGCATATCGCAGAAAGAAAGATTAAATCTCCTTCACGACATACACGGGGGTATATGTGGAACTCATGCTTCTTATAGAACGATGGTTGGTAAATCCTTCTAGCAAGGTTTTTATTGGCAAACGACCCTCTATGATGCCAAAGAGTTGGTTCAAAAGTGTGCACAATACCAGTTTCATAGCAGACAAATACACCAACTGGCTCAGGCATTGCATGCTATTTCTCTTTCATGGCCTTTTGAAACCTGTGGTCTCGATATCCTTGGACCGTTCCTAAAAGCACCAGGGAGCTTTGAGTTCCTTTTTATGGCTATTGATATGTTTACAAAATGGATCGAATTTGAACCTGTGACTGGGATAACAATGAAAGTCGCAAAAAGGTTCATGATGAAAAACGTGATTACTCGATTTTGTGTTCCTAGTCGAATAATTATAGATTATGGTTAACAATATTCGAGCGCAAACATTCAGGAATTTTACGACAAGTTGGGTACCAAGTTATGTTATGCTTCTGTTGCCCACCCACAGAGTAATGGGGCAGTCGAAAGAGCGAATGGCCAAATAATACAGGGTATAAAAACTCGAGTGTTCGACCAGCTTGTCAAGTGTTCAGGGGCTTGGGTATAAGAATTACCCTCCGTATTATGGGAAGTTCGCACGACTGCAAGTCGGGCTATAGGTGAAACATCTTTTTTTCCTTGTTTTTGGGGCTGAAGTCATGCTTTCATCAGAACTAAAGATCCGATCAACAAGGGTCGAAATCTTCAGCGACTCTACCCAGGAACAACTTTGAGCGGATGACATCAACCTGCTCGAAGAGAAGAAGAATCAAGCCCTAATCCATTCAGCAGTTTACCAACAAGCCCTGCGCAAATACTACGATCGTAAGGTCCAACCTTGCAGTCTTGCTGTAGGTGACTTGGTATTGAAGAAGATTCAATCCCAGTCTAATCGAAATAATCTTTCCCCTTAGTGGGAAGGTTCTTACATAGTAGTCAAAGTTACGCGACCAGGTTTGGTACGACTGGCAATGGAAGACAGCCGGGTTCTCTCCAATTCTTTAAATATCAACTAGTTACACAAATTTTATATGTAACTCCTTACTATATCAATAAAGTTTCAAGTTTCTTCATTCTTTATTGTCTTACTTTTGAGTAGTGCTTCGATAGTCTTTCGATCATTTTTATACACTCAGTTTTTCTTTACACTGGACGAAGAAGGGTAACACCACCTAGTCGAAGTCTTTTCTCTCTGTACGTGGTCTTGCCCACTAGAAGAAACTTCCTAGTGTCACATTGTTCCTAACTTTTGCTACCAATACAAAGATACTGTGTTTAACAAAAACTGGTCGAAATATTCTCAAAGCCAACTCTTTTTAACCTTAGTTTATTTCTTCATTACTTTTGAAAAATTCTCTAAGTGGAGTATACTTTTATAGTTTGTTTGACTCCTTTTAGT
Source organism: Phyllostachys edulis (assembly GCA_036346405.1). Classification (NCBI taxonomy): domain Eukaryota; kingdom Viridiplantae; phylum Streptophyta; class Magnoliopsida; order Poales; family Poaceae; genus Phyllostachys; species Phyllostachys edulis. Next base: position 17,160,866 of record CM070547.1, read on the forward strand.
AACCTCAATGTGTTTAAACTGGTAGGAGAAAGACACAACACCTAGTCGAAGTATTTCCTCTCTGCATGTGGTCCTACCCACTAGAAGAAACTTCCTAGTGTCGTATTGTTTCTAACTCTTGCTATCAGTGTCAAACAAATTGAGTTTATTGGAAATGGTTGAATAAATTTTTAAGGCACTCCGAAGAGTTTATCTCACTCGTGTTGATGCTCTTGATTCGATTACTATGGTCGGAGAACGTAGCTTCACTAGTCGAAGTCTTTCCTCTCTGCACGTGGTCCTGCCCACTAGAAGGAACTTCCTAGTATCTATCTGTTACTAAACTCTTACGACCAGAACATGACAATCAAGATCGACAATACAAGTAGGAAAAACTTCTTTTTTAAGCAAACCCTTATATACACTATTTACTGAGTTTATCTATATAAACTAAGCAAATAGTCGGGGGCTAGGATAAAACCATTAATATGACTTCAATTCCTAGTCTTAAATTCAATTTCATTTTTCTATTCATTATCTTATGAGTTACTAACTACTCGACAAGAAAATTTGTAGAAAAAAGCAGGTATATATATTCATAACCAAAAGACTTGTCTTTACAAGTTTTCCTATTACAATCTACTCTGATGAAGGTGATCCAGTTTGTATCTCCTCCACGACCTTCTGGCTGACTGGCTTCACCTCTTTGACCAGACGAGTTGCTTCTGCTTCGGAGCAGTCGAAGTCGTCCTCGATTGGTTGAAGATCGAGATTACGGTCGTGTGCCTTAAGTTTTGACAAGGCATAACCTACTGCACCTTCGACTGCTTCTCTTATCGAGTCAGCCTAGTTGGCCTTCAGAGTAGTTATCAGCTCCCTTAAGGTTCTGACTTGCTGTCCAACAATACTCGATTGAGCAGTTAGGGCGTCTTCAAGAGGAGTAACTTCCTCAGCACCAAGCCCACCGAGTACGTTATTTAGAAGTGAGATGTTGTCTTGAAGGTTGATCTTCACGACTTCATCTCCTCCTGACTACGAGTCGATGCTTCGTGGAGTCGCTTGATTTCGACTGCTTGCTCTGAAATAGTGTATGACCAATCAGAAGCATATCTCTAAACAACTCGTAAGCAACACAGTCGTGGGTAAAGAGTTACTTACCCGCCAGTCGAGCATCAAGTTGGTTAATTTTGTTGTCATGGGAGACATCCTTCTTCGCAGATTGCTCTATCCACGACTTTATCACCTGGTCTTTTTCTTTAGCGGAATGGGATAGTTCGTGAACAACTAATGTCTTTTCGTTGACCTCAGTTTGGAGACTATCCATTTCAACCTCTCTTTTTTGAAAAGAAACAAGAGTTATAGAAAGAACAGGAGATCATTACCATAAGCAGTTTTAGGTTCAGAACTTACTGTTTATCTCACTCTGCAGATCAAGAGTTGCAGAGTTAGCCTCCTGAAGTTTCTTCATCAGGTTGAGATTTTCATCTCTTAGCCTCTCCGTCTCGATTTTCTCGTGGTCGAGTGCGTTAGCCAGGGATTTTTCGTCACTCTTAAACCTGCAAAGGTTAAAGATAGACATAAGAACTGCACAAGTAGTCGAGTAAAAATGATTATGAATGGCAGTAGCTTACCATCTCTATGCCTACTCGCAGAGTTCTATTTTTTATTGGCGTAGCTGTATAAGTTGTCGGTTGGATTCACCAACAGTGATAATTTATTCCAAAGCTTTCTGCAAAAAGAAGGACAATGAGAAGCGAGAAACAAACCACACATGTAAATGTTTGGCATCAGATGCTTACATTTATGCTCGTTCGAGCAAACATGGAGAATACCCTTGTGGGATCCTTCAATTCATCAATCTCCTCGACTCGGTTCTACCACACTTTTTTGAGACGCTTGTCATAAAAAATATTCCCCCTGTTAGGAATGTCCTTAGCGTGAGAAACTTGGTTACGAGACCTGAATGCGAAAGATCCCACAATGAAAGCAGGTCCAAAGAACTCAGAGAATAAGTTAAGGTACTCTTCTTTGGTGATGACAACGTCGGTAGTTTTTCCTTGGGAGCCTGAGAAAACGTCCGCAATGACTGCCTTTCCGGCACGATGATCGAAACTTCTACCACCTTGTCTAGATGCTTCCGCCGCATCATTCGTCGTCTTCGCCTTTGCCTCTATAACCACTTCAGTGGTAGGGATGGCATTGGGGCCCCATTCCCCATTCCTCGATGGGGAATTCACCTATTAGGGGGCGAGTTTAGGACTATTTCATTCCCCACGGGGATACTAATATGAAAAAAGCATTCCCCATCGGGTGAGGCGGGGCCAGGGCTATTCCCCTGCTCCCCATCCCCGTTACCCGATGGGACCCCGATAACACAATTACAACCCACTCCCTTAAGGTCCGCAACCGAGTGCATCTGTTTGCTCAGATGAACTGTTATTGTAATGATTTGTGGTGCTATGGGAGGCTAAAGTATTGTCTATGTGTGAGTGTGAGTCTCAGTTTGGTGTGTGGTAGACTGGCAGTGTGGGTATGTGATGTCTATTTGCTCATATGAAGTTATCAACTGAGTGTGTATTAGACTATCAGACTATTAGTGTATGTCTCATTGTCTTTGTTAGGGAGGCTTAAGAAATTTATGTTTATGAGTGTATCTATAAATGATGAATTCATGATTCAGCTGTATGCGTATAAGTGTATATATGAATCCATGGCTTGAGAAATTTCTCTTTGATGCAACTGAAATCCAGAAATGGCAGTACCGAATTTTGGGTCTGGGTCCCCGCGGGGCCCCGATATCCCGATGGGGACGGTGAACGGGGAAGAATAGTACCCAAGGACGGAGATGGGGACAGGGACGGGGATTATTTATGGTCACGGGGATGGGGATGTGTAACGTCCCGTTTCTCTTAGGTTCTTGCCCAGTTTTCAAAATTAAAAGTAACCATTTGGTTTTGTTGAGAACTCAAAGCTTAACCTGATACTTTGAAAATTTGGAGAGTTTAACTTGAATTAATCAAACCTTAACTAAGCTCCTTGTTGGCGCTCTCTGCTGGTTGTGGCTCTCGGTTGTTCTTCGCTGCCCCTTGGGTTGTTTTCCCTCCGTAGCTTCACCGTGTGCCTCTGGGTGTATCTCTTTTCTTCTAACTTCCTTTGTTGGTTTGAATCTCTTTGAGGCTCAGACCTCCCCCTCTGTTCAGACCTCCCCTTGCTTTGGTTTTCCTGCTGAGGATCCAGCTTGGGTTTGTGTTTCAAAACCCCTTTGATCTCTCAAAGTCAAGCTTGGCTTTTTTTCCTTTGGACCTCCCCGTGGACCTCTCCACGTTCATTTGTAACCCCTGAGTTCTCTTGGGCGTCCCAGAGTTCCTCTGGACCTCCCAGTACCCTTTTGGAACCTTCCTCGAACTCCCTTCGAGCCCTATCGGACCTCCCTAAGTCCTTTCGGGCCTTCCTTTGTCCTACGGACCTCCTCAGCGTCCTTCAGGACCTCCCCTTGCCTATTTGGACCTTCCCCCTTGTTGAGATCTGGCCGTTAGGACCTCCTCTCTGGAGATCTTAACCGCTCAGACCTCCCCCTTGTTGAGATCTGGCCGTTAGGACCTCCTCTCTGGAGATCTTAACCGCTCAGACCTCCCTATTGTTGAGATCTGGCCGTTAGGACCTCCTCTCTGAGATCTTAACCGCTCGAGACCTCCCCTTGTTGAGATCTGGCCGTTAGGACCTCCTCTCTGAGATCTTACCGCTCAGACCTCCCCTTGTTGAGATCTGGTGTTAGGACCTCCTCTCTGGAGATCTTAACCGCTCAGACCTCACCCTTGTTGAGATCTGGCCGTTAGGACCTCCTCTCTGGAGATCTTAACCGCTCAGACCTCCCCCTTGTTGAGATCTGGCCGTTTGGACCTCCTTTAGGTTCAGACCTCCTTCTTTGTGTGTTTAGACCTCTTTGTGGTCTAGACCTCCCTGTTGCGTTTGGACCTACTTTAGGTTTAGACCTCCCTGTGTTGTGTTTAGACCTCCTTAGGTCCAAGATCTCCTTAACACTTGGACCCACTGTTGGCTCCTGCGGCCGAACCGCTTAAGGCTTTGTTTTCCTCATCTAAGGACCGTTCGATGCTGTTCGGATGGCCCGATCCTAAGGGCACATTCGCTTGGTCCGAACGTTCCTTTCCTTTCTGGACCGTCCGATTCCAATCGAACGGCTCTGCTTTGCTGCGCATTTTCCTTTGTTCCCAGGACCCCTTCCTAGCTGTTTTGCAAGGACCACCTCCTCGATCCTTGCTGGTCTTTTTGTAAAGACCACCCTCCTAGCCCAGAGTATCCCTGTTGGTCAGGACCTCCCTGCGCTTTTGATCTGGACCGTTGAGGTCCTCCTCTTTGAGATCTTGACCGTTAGACCTCCCTTGTGGAGATATGAGTGTCAGGACCTCCTCTTGAGTCCTTGGACCTCATGTCTAGGACCTCCTCTTAAGTCCTTAGACCTCCCCTCCAGGACCTCCCCCTCGAGTGTTTTGGACCTCCTGTCCAGGACCTCCCTTTGAGTGTTTTGGACCTCCTGTCCAGGACCTCCCCCTTGAGCGTTTTGGACCTCTTGTCCAGGGCCTCCCAGTGGTCTTTTGCGGAAACGACCCTTGCGGTGGGGCCATCTCTTTGACCAGCGGTGCACCCTTTTGACTGGCCCCACATGCTAGCCTCACTCAACCTTGTTATCATTGCTCTTGCCTCAGAACTCTGTGCGCATTTAATAGGTGTCAGGTCACATTAAATGCAGTCACATCTGAGGTACCTTATTTCAATTCTTTTAGGGCAAGCCCTGCCCTAGCTGCCCCAATTGCCAACACGTCTTTGAGCCTCCTCTTGGTGCACTCTACCAACTCTGGCTATATATAGCCTGGGCAGGCTTTCATTTGCCACCTTTGGTTCATTTCTTGTTTCCTTGCCTCCTTCGCCTGGTTCTCTCCTAGCGCAGGACCTCCCCTGGAGCTCGTTGAGGCTGTGCTGAGCCTCTGGGTTTTCCTTTCTTGCCGAGTTGGTTTGAGTTCCTTTTGGGTCTTTTGAAGTTCTTTGGCCTAGTGTGGTTTTGCTCATTTGGTTTTTTTTTGTGAACGTGTAGATCACGAGTTCGAGGAGTTCTTGGATCCAACTCTTCCAGCCGAAGGTTCTCCACTGCTTAACCAAGGCAAGCCATAGACCTCCTGTTGATCATATTGATCCTAGCTTTACCTATATATTTTGGTTTTACTTTATCATGCATGGCTATCTTTATAAGAAAATGTTTAGGCTGTAGTTACTTTCCTACTTGATTCATGCCTCCTTCACAACTTGCTCAGGACATGTTGTCATGTTCACCTTGTAAGCCTTAGGTTGGGTATTTAGTTGGTATCCCTTGTTATTTGCCAACATGGGGCCGTAGGTTATGTATTGCTTCGCTCTAGAAATCGTGGGACTGTGACTCATGTTTTATTCCTAATAATCTTGACTAATGAGCTATGGAACTGTGGTCGGTGCCACTATTAAGCAGCTATGGCGGGATGCCTAAGTTGTGTTGATGTGGTGTGAGGCCACTTTGTTAAAACTGTTGTGCCAAGATCGGGTGGTCTTTTGGCAAGGGTAATGACAAAAGGTTTCTTTGAGGCAAGAAGGCGGGAGTGAGTAGTGGGTGCTATGCACATCCGGGTGCAATGGAAGTCTTGCCTTAGCACAATTAAGGACTCAACTTTGTGTCTATTGATCTGGGCCAATCGATTGCAACCACAAGATCATTTTATGGGAATGGTGCAGGCTGAATAATTAGCAATGAGATGGCTTAGGGCTGTTGTGGTTGAGCGTGTGATTTGTTGGCGTAGAGGGGCACCCCATAACCTGCATGGATTTCTAGACCAAAGGGGGAATTGCGAAACCTTAGCGGCTCAAGCCGCTTCAAAGCTTTGTAAAGGCCTTGCAGCTCTCAAGATCGCTCACCTTCGAAGTGAGCAAGGGTGACTGAGAACCCGGCCCCGCTAGAGGCAAGTGGATTATGGGTAAAGTTGTACACCTCTGCAGAGTGTCAAGATCTATTCGAATAGCTAAGTCCTTGGTCATGGACATGCTCAGTGAAAATGGTGCAAGGGGTAGTTGTTTCAAAAGTTTGTGCCATTTGGACACTTCAACGAGATGCCTTAGCTTTGCCTCGAAGAGACCTTGGCCGGCTCGAGGTCGGGGTTGGCTCGGAGTAGTGGTCCAGTGGTTCGGACCTCTGAGTGAGTGCTCTTGAGTGGTTTTTGGGTGAGGACCTGGTCACGGGTGTGACCAGACCTTCCCCATTTTGTTGTGGATATGAGTTGGTGCTCACTCCACCTTTTCAAGCATCAAATGTATTATGTTCTAGTGTTTTAACTTGCTGCTTTTTAATCTACTAATGCTATTGCTGTCAAAACCTGGCTTTACGCAAACTAACCATACAGCTCTCATTTGGTAAGCCCTAGTATGAATATTAATTGCATTAATGCTCCCTGTGACTTACTGAGTACATTCAAAGTACTCATGGCTTTAAGCCCTGTGTCAAAGAAGATTACGAAGATGATCAAGTGCAGGGCAGTGCAGACCTCTTCGAGGAGGAGTTCTTGACGATCCATTTGCCTAGGGCGTCCTCCACCCGACACTGTGGGGCTTGTTGGATAACCTGCGTGCTTTTGGTGTTGGAGCTTTAGAGCTCTTTGTTGCCGATTATAAGTCCTTGTTGGTTTTGTAAGCCCTCGATGGCACCTATTGTTAACAAGTTTGACCATAAGGTCCTGTCTTGTATTAAGTTTAATTTGTCTGCTTCATCTTTGTGTGACCTCGTGGTTGTGATATTGGCTTGTCTCCTTGTGTGAGCTAGCTTCTGTTGTCCTGGGACTAGCTCGGATGTACAGGGGCAGAACCTCCAGGAGGTCCTACGGGACTTAGCCTGGGAGGTCCTGTTGGACCTCTCTAGTGATATACTATGAGGTGCTACCGAAGGGTGCAGGGCCAAGACCTCCAAGAGGTCTTGAAGACCTCCTGGGAGGTCGGTTGCGGACCAAGACCTCCAGGAGGTCCTGAAGACCTCCTGGGAGGTCCTGGTAGACCTCCTCGGGAATGCACCGAGCGGTGCTACCACTCCTCTATGTGGTGGCACCGCAGCGCAAAAAAAAATGGTCCTCCCGGACCTCTTGCGGTATATCACAGGGTGGGTCGTCACAGGATGGTCCACCACTCCCCGCCTGGGCATGGCTCATTGCCATCCTTATTCAGTGGTCATGGTTGCTTTGGCAGGAACGACCACCTCTACCGGAGGAACAACGGTCGATCCCGCGACTGCCTCCGTGGTCGTAGTTGCTTGAGAAGCAACGAATTCTTCCACCACAGAGACAGTGGTCGTAGTCGTGGCCACTCTCACTGTCGTTTCCTCGACTGCAGAATAAAGGGCAGCGAGCTTCTCGATAGAAGTATCCTCGGGGGCTGGAGGGGTCAGGCTAAGATCACACAAAGAAAAACATGTCAAATTTGTAGAAAGCAAAAGGTAAATGCTATTCTTATACTTTTGTCTTTTTATATACCTTCATTCCTAGACTTGATCTTGAATCCATAAGAAACCTTCTATAAGGAAGATTTCTTCGACTTCTTCTCTTCGACCACATCTGGTCGAAATTCGAGCTGAGGAATAGGGCCCACCACGACCACGTATGGTCGTTGGTGTTGAGCGAGAACTACCGCTCCTTGGCCCTCCTTACTCTCCTGATGGTCGAAACCTGTTTTGACCACCTCAGAAGCAGTACTTCCCTCGATCATAGGCTCTGCCGACGCAGCGGTATCCTTCACAAAAGATACAAAGCTTTTCCAGTTCTCCTTTTCTAGTCGCTTAACAAAGCCGTGAGATGCTGAGACTAAAAAAGTCTTATCATCATAGTAGAATGGTGCCTTGGTCTTGGGGGCTTTGTGCTTAAGGGCTTCAATCGCCTTTGCTTTCTCTGCAGCAACTATGTCTGTAAACAATTGCGCAAAGGGCCTGGACGGATCGATACTTAAACCTGCCTCTTGCTTGTCGACGGCCTTTACAAGTCGACGCGTTTTGACCGGAGGACTTTCACTTGCTCCACCTCCGTGCCAATAACCATCAGTCCAACGTCTTGGTCGTCCTGACGGATTTCCATGCCTACTTTCTGCAAAGGTCAGAAAGCGAAACATTATTTAGTGGTCGTTTCCTACGATTATGACGGTCCAAAGAAGGAATCAATCCTTGGTTAACTTTAGGCATTCCTTCTTCTCCTTTGCAGATACGACTACCAGGATTCGAGGAGCCACCACATCAGGTGGTGGACTTTTCTCGCAAACAAGTTTGACTCGGGTGTCAATCTCCGTTTGAGGGAGATCTGCGCAAGCGGATAAAATATTTAGCAGTTAGGCTTGAGATTAACCAAAAGAAAGCTAAGTTGGAAGATTACTTACCTTTCACATAATCTCTGGTCGAATCCTTACCCCCCCTCGAGTACCTCCACATGGGATGTGCTCGTTTTTTTAAAGGGCTGATGCGCCGCATGATGAAATCCTTCACCACATGCCATCCGGTGAGCCCCTCTTCTTTTAAGTCTTTTATAGCTTGAATATAGGGGGCGATCCAGCCAAGATCCTTGAGAGTCGAATCCTAGGAAGAATTCTTCTCGGTAGTCTTCCCTACGAAGGAAAAGTTGCCTTCACTGGTCGTTTCCCAGTAGAACCACTTCTTCTTCCACCCTGGCTATGACAACCGGGTGAACATCTGAATGTACTGCTTGGTCTTCCCATCATGGAGCTTCAGACCACAGCCCCCGGTAATTCCAGATTGTCTGCTCATTCCATAGTAGTATTGGAGGAGCTCCAGGTCTGGAAGGATCCCAAGGTAAGCTTCGCACAAGTACATGAACACACTTAACATTGTGATGGAATTGAGAACAAGGTTTACCAACTCCACCCCCAAAGTGCTTGAGTACGAACGTAAGGAAAGGATGAGAGGGCAGTCGAAGGCCACACTCGCAGTACGCCTGAAAGACTGGGGATCTGACCGATCTCCCCCGACGGCCAATGTTGCCCGACAGCCTCAATCCACTTCACAAATTCCCTCTTCGGAATCTTCTCGGCAGCGACCAAAGCCTTTATATTGGATGAATCCATCTTCGATTCCGCCCACTTAGAAGTAGCTTCGACCATTTTCTCTAAGTGCGAGTGATTTGGGTTTGGAAGAATTTCAAGAGAGAGAACGATTTGGTTGGCGGCGGAGAGCGCAAGAGCTCGACAAACAGTGCAAACAAATGGAGAAAAGTAAAAACCCTAAGCTACGTCTACGGTACCTTCTTATAACCGCACGCTTGTGTTAAAAGATCATTGGAACTCAACAGTTGCCACCTCCTCGGGAACCGCTCCAACGGACATATTTGTAAGAGTCGATTGAGATTTTTTAATTCGCCTGTTCGAGAAAACCGAGTCTGTCTTTACACATCAAGCGAAATTATCTTCTTGACCAAGTCTATTTCTGGTTAAATGAAATACCAGTCGAAAAGGTTTTTACTTCTGACCATCATTCTACGACTACTTTGTGGTCGTAAGACCCTCTACGACTCCTTTTCCAAGTAAGTTACTTTCACTTGAAGCTGGGAGGCTAGATAACGAGGATCTAATAATCCTCATTTATTTATTTATCTGTAATTCTTATTATAGATATTGAAATCTCCATATTTGTCTTAAGTATACCCCTTAATATTTATAAGGGAGAGGTCAAGTGGCCTGGTTGTAAACCACCACATAGTCGTGAGCCTTTCTACGATCATGGTATAGTCGTAAGTCTTTCTACGACTATCGAGCAGTCGTAAGATCTTCTACGACTCAGTTGGCTTCGACCAGTCTGGCTTCGACAACCCTATAATTAATAAGGCTTGCTGACTTGTGGGCCTAATCAGTTAGGGAATATTATGCGCTATGTTTAACACATGGGGTATTTAATATATGTTGTTACTCTCTGTGAGTAACCATATGAATTACTTCTGTCTCTGACAACAACTGCCTAGCAACGTGGGGATGCCACGTCCCTAGCGGCAACTTCCATCAAGCGGTTCGTCAATTGGAACGTTGGGATGCTTCTTCGTCTGTAGGAACTGCCACCTCTTTATACGTTATATAAGGTTGAGGTCAAAAGGCAGAAGGGAAGAAACGCAATCTGGAGCACAAGCCCAAGTCTCTCTTGATTGTAATCAGCATACTCAATATAGCCATACGGTCTCAAACCCATGGGAACCAATATTTCCCTACAGTTTTTTTTAATGAAATCGTAGAGCACTTTCTCGTTCCCCACGTTCTTTTTCCCTAGAATTGTTCTCTACGAATCGCACTAGGGAAAAATGTTCTCTACCATTTTTGGGGTGTTTCCTAGTAAAACCAGCCCCAGGGACATGGGGTTCTAGTAGTGTGGTGTTATAAGGAATCACAGCCTTTATTATCGCCAATGCAATGGCAGAGGAGCATACTACCATGATATTTTTACGATATGAGACATCCGATTTGGGAAAGAAAGTCTTGAATTAAATGATACAGTATTTGCTACAGTATGAGATGAATCTCGCTTTTTTTCCGGTTATCCTGTCCGTCATGATAATAGTGCCATGTCATTGTTGTATAATGTGAAATGACTTGTCATTGTTGTATAATGTGGGATGATTTGTTTCCGCGTTACAATGCAGCACCAGTCCCCTTGGACAGTGTTAATTGTTTAAGTTGCATTGCGATTTCTCTAGTGACCAAGTTGGTCAATTATTTGTACTTCGGGTACCTGTAATTAACTAATCGCTCGTGATGAGTGACAAGAAGTTTCTAGCCAGCTAACGCGCATAAAAGAATCATCATAACCGAATGGGGTGCACCTGGCCATATATAGAGATCGATTCGGTTAGTCGTCAAGATTTCCCATGTGGCGCGAGTTCGGCGTAGGGCGTTCCCGTCCGTTCTGATCCATCACAAGCCGTCCAAATGAGCTTGCATCCGGCGACGGATGTGTCGTCTATGATATTCGATTTTTTTTAAAAAAAAGTAATATTAATTTAAAATATAATTAAAAAATACTTATTTTTTTATTATAAAAATATGTGTCTATCGCTATTTGAAGTGACAAATTTTTCTTGACATTATTCTTATCACGTACAAGTGAAATTACTGTTCGCGTATTGGTGGTCTAGCGGAGGATCTGAATTTCAATAGTCCTCTCTTCTTTTTTCGTACACAAGGAAACGAGATGAATGATGCATCCATTGGTCTAACTGCGAAGAGTCAAAGAGGATGGGCTGCATGTAGTGGAGTTCCGACTACAAGTTTCAGACGGGTTGAACGAGCCACTGATTTTTGTATTTCTTTTGAGAAGTGAACGAGCCACTGATGGTTTGGACGTCCGGTCTGATTGGAATTTGGCCCAGGGTGCAGCACCGTACGATGGAATCCGTCCGTCATTTTTGTTCCACGTTTTGGCTCTTGCTGGAACCCTTTTGTACAGGGAGCAGAGTTGGCTGGCTATGGCGTCTTGGCAGGTGGGCCCTCTCTGCAGCCGTACACCGTCCGGCATCCGCCGCCGGGGGTCAGAGTATATGGCCTCCTCGGGACGCCGCCGCTGCCGCCGGCCGGCTTGTTCGGGTCGAGCGGGACATACGAAACCGCTGTAAGGGTACAGCAAGTAATCACGATATGTATGAAATTTAGCTCAATCTCAGCTTGGATCCACGTGAAACCGACAGCCATAGATTTAAGAAAGAACAAATGGAGCGCGATTAATATACCTCCTGCTGCCTGTACAAAGACAGTGTGTGTGTCATAGATAGCAGCTAGGACTGAAAAAATAGCTTAAACTCGCGAGCTGTCTCAGCTCGTAATGAGCTCGAGCCGGCTCGGGCATGTGAATTTTCTAGCCGAACCCCTTGCCAACTCGCAAAAATAATCGAGCCGACCTCGAGCTACTCACAAGCCGGCTCATGAGCCTAATTTGGCTCGTGCTGCAGATCGATCCGTGTTCTCTGATACGCCCCGGCCAAATTTCAACCCGGCCCGTTTAACGTCAGAACCCTAAGTCCTAACCTAACCCTACACTCGCCGTCGCCAACTCGCGTGAGTGCATGACTCCTGTACTCTCATCCTGTCCACGTGCTCGGGCGAACCGCAACACCCCTCGCGATTCCTCTTAGAGAGTGGGCGACGGAAGCTTCCTCGGCAGCGGCGCTCCTTGGTGAACGGTGGTCCTGTGCCGTCCCGGCGCCCTTCGCGATCCCCTCTTTCACAACCGACAAGAGCTTCCTCGACGGCGCGCGGCGTGCCCTTTTGGTCCTGGACAAACGCCTGTCGCGATCCTCTCTTCCACATCCGACGAGGAACTTCCTTGGTGGTAGAAAATCCCTAGTGGTCCTGGAACGCTGCGATTACCTCTAGATCTGGAATCAATTCCACATTCGCACCAATCCCCACCCAAATCAAAATCAAGCTGGCCGTTCTTGGGTTTCATAGATAGCAGGTTAGTGTTTCGTAGATGTGGATGATGTTTTTGGGTTGCGATTGGTGTTTTGTAGGCGTGGATGATGTTCTTCTTCAAATGAATAAGAGTTTCATGCTTTTCATGTTGGATCGGCAAAGATGGCTAAAGCAGATATTCTTTTTGCTAGTTCTTTCACTACAAACCAAACTGAGCCGCTCGAAGACTGCCCCTGTTCCTGGCTCGTGAGGGCTCGCAAGCTGGCTCGAGCCTTCTTTCGAGCTGAGCTGAGCCAACCTCCTGGCTCGTGCTCGAAACGAGCTGAGCAAGCCTACTATTCAAACGAGCTTGACTGAGCCTGGCTCGGCTCGTTTCCAGCCCTAATGGCAGCGGCTATTAGCACGAGCGCTAGGCATAATGAGAGAGCAGAAGAGTGTTCCTTCCTCATTTCTTCTCTGATCACTACTGAGACTTCTCACCTAGCTTGGGTTTCAAGCTCCCCTTGATAGCTTAGTACTCCAATTAGGTCAGGTTGTATGGCGGCCACTGGCCGAGAACGTACATACGATATATGACAATATCCCAAGTCAACTCGCAAGCCACTCGTATTTGTCTCCAAATGCAAGCAGGCTTGTAGTTAGTCACTTATTAGTCGCTACGTTTTCTGGAGTTTTTGGCTCATATGGCACTATTCATCACGCTAATAGCAATTTTGGTCTTCTCCATACGTAAATGCCAAAAATGGTACCCTTCACCGTGCCTAGGAGGCCGGACTCCCCACCAAAGTAAGTGGTCCCATTTGGCTAGTGACACTTTTGGCTTAGGCATCCTTCCCTGGGCTCAAGAATGTCCTCCCCCCTTCTACCTTAGGGCTTTGAATCTTATGATCATGTGTACGACTCTCGTCAATGGCCCCCCGAGACAAATGTTCGAACAATGTTGTGATTTGGATTTTCATTTACTGAGGAAAGAAAAGGGAGTGAATTGACTCCTTTCAATGACAATCTCTTGAGCAAATTGGTTCAGGATTCTAAGATTAGAAAAGAGTTACCACTCAAGGGAGGAATAGGATATGTGGAAGGCTATCCTGGTGGCTCAAGACTGACCGATATACTTGGAACAGTCTATATTGAGCCATATTCATCAATTCGTCAGGCAATTTAGCCTCACACAATGTATCCATGTCCCACCAGATGCTTAATCAACCCTGGAACACAAGAGAACCCTTCTTATCGAAGAGAATTGTGTATTAAAGAGAGACTTAAATCGCAAACTGAATGATCGGGCACAAGTCGACTAGCAGACAACCAAAGGGATTCCTGACTCTAATGAGATATACCGATTGGAATCCTTAAGACATGCTTACAGAGTGGAAAGCGCAGATTTAGACCACTTTTAAGCTGACAACAAAGGATGGATATTAGGAAGAAAATAGAATATTGGCTGGACCAATAGGGGACTTAGCCGGAATAGAAGACTCAAAGGCTAATTGAAACCATATCACAAGAAAACCCCTTATTCGGATTGGAACCGATGACTTAAGCCCCTTTTCAAATCAAAGCTTATCGATCTATTAAGCCTATAGTTGTTAAAGCGCATAGTTGAACTAGCATGATTTAAGCCTCTTAGCACTTAGGCTACTACCTTCAACCTCATCTTACTTAGATGGAGGAGATAGTAAGCAAGATTGTCTATGCTATGATCTTGCTTCTTTTGAGTTAGGCTGTAAATACTTTGTTGGAAATGTTTGGATATATTTTTATGGAATGATAGATGTTTTTGTGACTGTACATTGGCACACCTATATCCAACTTTGTTTGCAGCTTGCTATGAACATCATATTACTGTGGCTAAAGCTCTAGAACATGATAGTTTGAATTTGACTATTTGAGTACAGGACGTTGTTCAGAGTGTTGGGCAGCATTGTGAAGAGATCACCCACAATTTGATTGTGATGTAGCTTTATGATATCTTGTCGCGACCAGACCTAAGATTATTACCCTAAATCCTCTGTTCAAACCGAGCTAGTCCCAAAATCAGCAGCTAGCTCACACAGTAAACAAATGTGGTAACAACCATCAACACAAACTTTATTAATAAACAATAGAGTTGATTACAAGAACGGCTTATGGGACAACAAAACCAAACATAGCGGAAGACAAAAGTAAGTAGACCATACGATTCGCCACAGGCAATCGTCTAGAGAGTGTAGCCTAGTCGTCTTGGTCCTCAGGATTCTCGTAGACCTCTTCTCCGGCTCAATTATTGAATTAAGCAGAGTGAGCACAACAACCGTGCTCGCAAGTCACACCCGTCAAGTAACAGATTGCAATGCATGCAAGGATATCTCAAAGGAATGCTTTTAGAGTTGATTTGCATAAAGCCATGTTTCTTTCCAAATACTTGTACTAAGTTCCAAAGCAGTTATATGATAACTAAAATTCATTTTCTAAATATCAGTTTTATAGTCGGATAACATTCATCAACAAGTGGTGAAGGATACCCTCCTATCACCGGGCTACCCGCCCAAAGCCCATTTGGATAGACATCCAAAACCATTTCATAAAGTCTTTTGAAAACAAAACCAAAATTTAACTTGGAGTAGCTTTGCTAGCATGTCCATGACCGTGGACACGGCTATTCGAATAGTTTTACACTTTGTAGAGGTGTACAGCTTTACCCACACGACACGACTTCTCTAGTTTGTTTGGAATCTGTCGATACCACCGCTCACTACCGTAGGTAAGCAGTCTAGAGCACGTGATAAGGCCTTTACAGAGCGTCATTCCACCGCAGTCCCCCCCCCCCCCCGCTAAGGTTTCGCCCTCTTTGGACTAACCATCCGCCAGGTTTAGGCCCCCTCTTGCGCCAAGTGGGAATACATAAAAGTAGGTCATCACGACATCCACACAACCGGATGGAACGACCACGGTGAAACGTTGCAAATTAGTTAGCCAGGTTCTGCCCATTCAAAATATGTGGTAGTACGGTAGGGCGTAGAAAAATGCACTCGAAGACTGGTCCTTAACTGACTTGAACGACTTTCCACAAAACCTTGGGCCTCAACTTTACCCGAATTGAGCCCGTGCATGAATATGCACCCTTCCAAACAACCAATTCGCCCAAGTCCAAATCAATTTTCCTTTTGCTTTGCTTTTCAAAAACATTTGCAAACTTCCACGACAACCCAATGTCATGGTTAAAACATTTCGACAACATTGGTCTTTGGCAGTAAAATTCCCCAAATCAAGATTTTTAGGTCTAAGCTTTGACTAAATATAGAGTTTTGCAACACGTGCTAGTTCACACTAATGTACCAACTAGCTCTTTACTATGGTAACAAGGGGTGATTAAATCAGTAATCAAGTTTGGATGTATAAAGGAATTAGGAATAAGTTAAAATAGAGATTTAAATTACTTAAATTTAAATAAGCATGCAATGATAATTTAAAACATAACGTAAATAATTTGAGATATTGGGATTCAATATGATCAAGGGTGTAACTTGCCTTGCTCAAAATCTTAAGGGTCTACTTCTTCGGAGTACTCGGGCTCTCCGAAGTCGTCGAAATCTACACGTGAGAACGAAGCAAATTCAAATAAAGACCAAATAAAATCCAAATGAACTACAAAACAAACCGAACTAGAACCAACAGCAAGGTACTGAATTAGATGAATTAGGAACGGCTCTCGGGAGGAGGCTCGACTAATCGGGAGGAGGTCCAACAGGTCAGGAGGAGGTCCAACGACCTGGTCGAAAGAGGTTCGACTGGTCGGGAGGAGGTCCAACTGAGAGGGTGGTCAAGGGTCCTGAGGAGGTCAAGGGAGGTCTTGAGGAGATCAAGGGAGGTCCTGAGGAGATCCTGAGGAGGAGGTCCTGAGGAGGTCAAGGGAGGTCCTGAGGAGATCCTGAGGAGGTCCTGAGGAGATCAAGAGAGGTTCTGAGGTTTTTGTGTCAGCAGTGACGCGGCAGGAGGAAAAAGAAGGTGAGCAGGGCTGACAGGTGGGGCTAGACAAAACTCGAGAGGGTGGTCCATGGCACAGGATTGGCTGCCACAGCAGAGGATCGTGTGCCACGATAGAGGATTAGCTACCGCAGAAGAGGATTGGCTGCCACGGTAGAGGATTGGCTGCCACGGTAGAGGATTGTAAAATTTCAAGCCATGGTAAAATTTGAAAGGAAAATTTGAAGCCATGGTAAAATCATCTGTGAAGTATCAAAAACCGTCTGTGAAGTATCACAGACGGTTTTTGTCTGAAACCGTCTGTGATTCGCAGCGCGGGAGTTCAAAAATTTTTGAACTAATGCGCTGGAGGCAACATTTTTTGGGGTTGTGCTTATATATTTCCGACTGGGACGCGCTGGGGCGAGGCTAACTAGGAGTTCAAGCATATTTTCGTTGAGCCATGTCATCTGCTCCATTTCCGGCCGCCGTCATCATTTTCCTTTGTCTCTCCCTGTCCGGTGAGTTTTCGTTTGATTCATTGGCTTTATGTCATCTCTATATTGATCCACTAGATACTAATACTCGCCTGTCGTTGGCTAGTTCTGCCTCAAGCTCGCGATTCTTGTGAACCATGCTCCGTCATATCCGCTTCGCATGTAGTCAAAATGTCCGGAGTGGCTCCGTCATCGCCATCCACCTTCGTGAGCTCTTGGACCCTCGTGAGTGGAAGTATGAGGTTTAAATAGCATTCCGCTCCTTCTAGCTCATTGCCACCATTTAGCTTCTCATGCATTGTTACTCTGCTCATCGCCAAGACAACTCCAATGACCATAGGTCTTCGTGTATGCCATCTTGATAGCATTGTGGTGACGCGGTTCAAGAGGGGGGGGTAATCTCTCTACATCTGCGGGGCGAACGACCTATCGCCTGGCTTGCCTATTTATTGAGATATAGTAACCCTTTATGGGACAAGAAATCTCTTAACTCCCTTTTTCCCAAAAAAATATCCGATCAATTCTTTATAAAGAGGACTCCCCCTACCGAGCGTTTTCTTTTGCAAATAATATAACTCTGCCCCCAGTTTTTTAGGCCTTTCTCACTAGGTTGACGCTCCACAAGGCCCTTATGTATAAGGAACCTGTGTGCCCCTTCGCGAATCCTTTCAGGGTCCTAGAAAGGAAATTGGGCCTTTTTTCCTTCCCTCCTTGAGTAGCATTCGTGTTAGAGATTCTTCAAGGGCGCGTTCTTTTTCGCGAAAGTCAAGTTCCATTTGTTTTCTTACTGCATCGGCGTCTTTGTGCCCCACTACTTTTTTGCGCTTATCTTTTCTATCATTTGGCGGAGTGAGAGCACTCGACGAGGCCTCTACGACAGAAGAGATTCTTCCCTGTTTCTGGCCGGACAATTCCATCAAATTAATCACACCCACTAGACACAGGAATAAAAAAAATACTATGATAAAATAGACCACTTGGGAAAAAAGAGACTACTTTGAATCAAGAAATTAGAGGTTGTCATAGTGTTTTCTATTCACTCATGATCGGGCTTGACCTGGTTGACCCGATCAAACTATTTCATGATCTGGCCCGGTTGACCCAATCATGATATTGAAGGATGAGACCTTTTCTCGAAAAACCTCTTTGGTTGGAAAGTTCCATTCGTTTAGTACGAGATCGCTTCACACCTCGCGGTGCTTACACCTCTCGCCTATTGAAGTTCTGTTCAAAAACCTCATACGAGAACTTGTATAGAGAAGGATTTCATGGCAGCGGTTCTTCCATACCAACTTAGTCGCTTTCGGTAATGCTATTGGCATAACAACCCAGTACACCATATGTTGACCCAACCCGTCCTCTCATATTAGGGTTGGCTCCTCGTAGTTCTCCCTTTAACACCAACGGTAGATAGGAACCGAACAGTCTCATGGCGTTCTAAACCCAACTCACGTACCACTTTCATCGGCGAACAACCGAACCCTTGGGACCTTCTTCAACCCCAGGATGTGATGAGTCGACATCAATGTGCCAAATGACTCCGTCGATAAGAGCTCTTGGGAGTCATCAGCCTGTTATCCACAGCATACCTTTGATCCGTTGAGCGAGAGCCCTTCCACACGAGACTCCTAGATCACTATGGCTGACTTTCGTCTCTATTTGACCAGCCGGTCTCATAGGCAGGTAGGCTTATACCATTATGCTCATGAGCAGAATCAACGCTTGAGCCTACCTTCGCACGCCTCCGTTACTCTTTAGGAGGCATCCGCCCTAAAAAAAACTACCCACCTCGCAGTGTCCCCCCCCCCCCGCGAATGATCGGTGTGGCGATTAGGCATCCTTAGACGAAAGAGTGGTCTTTTAGGATTGGTCGTTGTGTGTCACCACCTCCCACCTATCCTACACATTCGATCAAGGTTGTCACTGCGAAGCTATAGTCAAGGTGCACGAGGTCTTACCATCTAGCCGTTGGTACTCCGCATCGTCACGGAGAATTCAATTTCACCGGGTCCATGTTGGAGATAGTGGGCAGCCATTACACCATTCGTGCAGGTCGCTACCTATGCGACAAGGAATTTCGCTACCTATGCGACAAGGAATTTCGCTACCTTAGGGCGATTAGAATTCTTGCCGTCGTTCTTGGGGCTTCCATTCAAAGCTTATCGCACTTCTCCTTCGACCTTCGGCACAGACGGTGTCGGACTCTATACATCGTGTTACCACTTAGCGAGTCATGTGTTTTAATAAGCGATCGCTACTCCACGGTATGTCTTTGCTTTCCTAATCAAAAGATAGGAGAGTGCCCCTTCTCCCAAAGTTACAGGGTCATTTTGCTGAGTTCCTTCGACATGGTTCTCTCGACGCGCCCTAGTATACTCTACTTGTTCACCTATGTCGGTTTGGGGTACAGTTAGTTCACTGGGAGGATCGCCCTCCCAATTCGAAGTTTTTTCTAGAAGTTTCAACCGTCGTTGACTATGGCAATAGTGGCGACTGACTATTAAGATCCTCGCGACTATGCCAGGGCAGTACGCTCTGCTCTCTCGCGACCTCTACTCTAATCAAAAGACTAAAGGCCCCTACAGAAGATGAAAAGGAGAGGACTGAAATGAGAAACAAAGGAGTTCGGCAAGACGACTTCGATTCACGTGTTAAAGTGCTTTGCAAGGTGTTAACAAGTGCGCGGAGCCGGAGACGGCATGTTCGCCCACTGGGCCAAGTGTTCACCCACTTCAGAGTCTTCGCCTTTGGAGAAAAATCAGTGTCCGCCCCAGCAAGAAAACAGCTACGAGTTATTGCGCGTTAGACGGAGCAAGAAAACGTATGCGCGTGTACGAAAGCGCAACAGCTTTTGCGCTCATCCCTTGCTTCAAAACTACAGGTTTTAGCTATCCGTTTGCTAGTCGCCAAAGGCGAGAGCTTCGCCTTGAAGCGCCCGATGGCGTGAAATCGGACCAACCGAGCCCCTCTCAATTAGTTGGCGGCTTTGATGACTCGGCGATGAATATTAAGGAAAGGAGAGCGAGGAAGAGGCGAGCCCTTGGCCCGATCATCTAATTCGCCGATGATCGGGCATGGTTCATGGTGAAAGCAACTTTGTCACTTTTGTGTAGCCATCGGACGGCAACCCTTTCGGGGTTCCTTAGGGACCGATTCACTCTGCATAGATTGATCGAACGCAAAAGCCTTCCACCGGCGAGCAATCGTGTTTTCACGAGATTTCTCGTTACTCATGTCGGCATTCTCACTTCGATATCTCGGTCTTGTCACCAAAAACCTTCCTCGATTGACAAAACGCGTCCGCCTCGACACTTGAAAAAGGAGCTTTCAAGGT
Organism: Phyllostachys edulis; assembly: GCA_036346405.1. Classification (NCBI taxonomy): domain Eukaryota; kingdom Viridiplantae; phylum Streptophyta; class Magnoliopsida; order Poales; family Poaceae; genus Phyllostachys; species Phyllostachys edulis. The sequence continues at coordinate 17,181,092 of CM070547.1, forward strand.
CTCGCCGCCGGTGAATCACTTGAGCCCTGAGACATTTTCGGTGCCATGGAGCTAGACTAGTGAGCTATTACGCTTTCTTAAAAGGATGTCTCCTTCCAAGCCCACCTCCTAGTTGTCATCGCTCGATCACTTCCTTTTCCACTAAGTGATTACTTAGGGACCTTAGCGTAAGATCTGGGCTGTTTCCCTCTCGACTTTGGATCTTAGCACCCAATCGGTTTGTGTTGTACTAAGGAAGTCTGTGTTGTACTAAGGATGACAGCCTGTATTCGGAGTTTCCCTCGGGGTTGGTAAAGTGAAATGGGGGCCACCCTAGCCCATTGAGTGCTCTACCTCGGGCCATCGACATCTTACGCTCTACTGAAATAGATTTCACAGAAAACCAACTATACCTGATCTTGGTTGGCCTTTCACCCCTAGCCACAAGTCATCCATGTATTTTGCCACATACGTGGGTTCGGTCCTCCAAGGCCTGTTAGAACTCTCTTCAACCTACTCATGGCTAGATCGACCGGTTTCGGGTCAAATAGGAAGAACGTAAATCTTCAACCTCTGGAAAGTGCTACACCTAATGGCTTAATTCGTTGTTCTCATTTCCTCGCTGACCCATCATGCGAACGGTACGCCGTTAGAGTGAGTGCGCCCACGCTCCGCTCCTTCGACTGATTGTTCGCATTGTATCTCAGTTTCTCTATTGCACTCCCCGATTGGGGTTCTTTTCACCTTTCTCTCACGGTACTTGTACGCTATCGGTCATTGAGGAATACTTAGGTTTAGAGGGTGGTCCCCCTTTCTCATGTAAAAGCGTTCATCATTCAAACATGCCACGTTTTACTAGGAAGGATCGAACCATGGGAACGAATAAACAGGGCTATCACCTTCTTTCCAATCTTTTTAGAAAACCAGTTCACTGCGCGCCCACCCCGTCATGAGTCCTGTGTTGCCTATGCTCTTGCCCCAGCTGGTTCGCAGTCGACGAGGCGGAACGGGACGAAGTCGCGGGGTCTCTCCAAGCCCAGCGACGTGAGCGGTCCGTGACGGCGACATCCCAACGGTTCGCCTCGCCTTCCGAGGGCGCCCTGACGGTGGTATCGGCTGCGGCCGGCGAGGGCCTTGTTGAGGCACAGGCGAGCTAAAGCCATCTTCAATAAACTCTGATCGATGGACGAATTGCTGTGTGTTAGTGAGCTTCTACTCGGCACTTGCCACTCTGCTTCGAGTATGAGATGGAGGCGGTTCGCATATAAAGACGACGAAACAAGGAGAGGAAAGCCTTCTGGGAGCGCAGCCAATAACAACAAACAAAACAGACGGATACAAAAGCAGCCTCGCAATGTTATTTCGCATCTGTTTTCTTTCCCAAATAATATATTTATTTGGACAGATAATCACCAGACTTCTAAGGGGAGGAAAAATAACTTGGCTTGGCTGGCAACATACCATGGACGCAGTGCGTTGTTCCAAGGTCGCAGGCTTACGGGCCAGTTTCAGTACTAAGCTGTCAAAATAACGGGAGATGCAAGTGTGCGACACAGATCAAGGCTCTATGCTCCGCATCACATGACACACAAAACCGAGCCGACAAAAACACGAATATATATATCTAGTTCTGCACAGGGATTAGACCACAATATTGAACTTAAGAGAACACAATTAGTGAGACAAGAATATGTTACATTTAGAGAGGGATGCCATCCTGTCTCCAGGATAATCCGCATTCATCACCCACAAGCTTTGATAACCTAAAGTTCTCATCACATTTCACTGACTAATAATGAGACCTCAAACAAATACCCTTTAATTAACCAGCTAATCATATAGACCTTCCTGCTCCCAGCCGTCCACGAGGAAATCTACCATTTCCTGCCAACAGAAAACCGAACGCACAAGTAAATACATTTTTTTGCACAAGTAAATACATTTTTTTGCACAAGATACGCGCAAAAAGGAAGATGATATGTAGCTCTGCATGAGATCTTACACCAAGAGGGATCGGTTGTGCAAATGCCTTCGTGCTTCCTAGCAGGCTCTCATATGTAGCATTCCAACTGCAGTCAACAGTCACAAACATGAAAAAGACACCGGTGCCAGGTTCAAGCAGTGTAAAAGTCACCATCGGGAACTAATCTAATTCATGGTATTACATAAGATGAGTTCAAAAAAAAAAAAAGGTATTACACAAGATTCTGCATTTCTGGAGTCACACTAGTCACTACCACACTGACAGCCACAGCAGATTGGTGATACATACGTTGGAGATCACAGTGCGGCACACCTTATGGTGCCAACCTTTTAGTTTCACGATAACAGGCCAACGAATGACATAAACTGTGTAGGTGTTGTTTTCCAAGCAGGTACTAAAAAACATATTTCAAATATCTAATACTAGAGGACCGAGCCTAGCTCAGATGGCAAAGGGGATGCTTTAGGCTCCCAACCAGCCCATGTTCGAGCGCTGGCTCAAGCGGGCGCCTCGCGGTGCTTCTCCTTTACTGTAGCCGGAGGGGAATATGTCCCGGATCCCCCCAAAAAAAATCTAATACTATAGCATACTACTAGAGGACTATTTTGGTTCCCATAAAACCTTAGAAAATTCCAGATCTTTGAGGTTCCATAACCACCAAAAAGGGAAAAAAATGTAACTTACCCTATTTTTGGTTCTCGAGGTTTTTGACGATGAGAATTAAGCCTTCTATTTCCAACCCATTGCTGTCTAGTCTGATTCCATAGTAGAAGACCTATAATTTTTCAGATTAAAATAAATATATCAAAATATTAGTGAATAAACAACTATTGTCTTCATTGTTTTTCACCCCCAAAAAAGTTGAGATCTCTCCTTCAAGATCAGGACTCGGGAGGCCTTAGAGGAAATGGTTTACCATATGGCTGTGTGGCCATTGTCAGCAGTTGAGTCCGCTTATCTCCAGCCATGAATTTAGTTAAACAATTTAAATGGCCTAATTTTCCAGATCATAAAGCATAGCTAACAAGTAACAGCAATTACTTATCAGTTAGAGTAGCATCATTATGAAGTTGGAACAGCTACTGCCTACGGCCATGGAAGGTAATCATTGTTAAACATATGTAGCACGCATCATCTTGTAGAATTGCCATGGTCTTCATTATTAAACACTAAATTTCAGGAGCACAAGCACACCATACTGAAATGCAATCTACATGATCATGAATAAACAACTATTGATTTACTATTGTCTGAAAGTATACGGGAGTATGGGTCAAGCCTTGTGGATGATTAACCAGAAAATGACATGAGCACCTATTCCAGTTCAAGCGATGGCATAGTAGTGCCTTTACCTTGATTTACAAACTCATTTGGGTTGCTGCTACTTCCAGCTCCATGCTGATCGCTAGATTGTGCCACCGTGCTGATTGAAGACATACTACGTTGGGATTGCATGGCACTGTTCTCCATTTCATGCGGGCTTGTACTCCAAAAGTCCTCAGACAAACTACGCTGTTTTATTGAGCGCCCTTGAATTCTTAAACCTTTTGAAGGTTCATCAACAGCTGTTATTGGAGTAGGCTTCGCACATCCAAAACAATTTCTGCTCTGTTGCAAACCAGGATTGACCAATAAATGATTAGCACCAAGTACTTGAGAGAAGTTACATCAACTAACAAGAAAAGGCCTACATCTAAAACCCATTGTCAGATCAAATACCATTGGTGGATTATTACAAGTTTTTCACTAGTTACCAGTGTTCACTATGATCATTCCTTTCACGCATGAGACTCGAAGAACCATGCACAAAATAACCTAAACTGAGGCTAGCTAGAACCCACAAAACATGGAACCACCTCTTAGTGGGGTGATAAGAGTTGTGGGTGTACGATTCCATCCACCAGGGTTCAAATCCTGGTATGCACACACAAGTGCGCATAGTGGGAAAGTGTGTGCTTGAACTCCGTGAGGTCGCAGATTTATCCCCGGCACCCGCAATACTAGGGGTGTGCTAGGAGGTGGCACAATTGCGTGTGCACGCGTGTGATGTGCGTACTTGTGCGTCTACCTTGTAATCTCCAAAAAAAAGGAACCCAAAAAAACAGAATAGAAACAAACTCCAACTTGGCCATCAATCATTTGATGTACATTATCTACAGAAGAGGACAACTGCATTTCCCATTTGTCACATAGACCAACTGGTTAACACAATTCCATATGCATTTACAAAGAAGTGAACATAACCTATTCACAAGTTAAAAATTCATTTAAGAATACCAGCCAATTTGAGCAACCAGTTGCCTGTGGTACCCAGTCAATTACCGCTACTATATGGAACACTACATAGGACATCCAGGAACAAACTTCCTACCCAATGAAACCCATATAAATTAAACTAGCATTTTAGATCAGTCTGTTACTGCAGGTAACTAGCTTTCCCAGCCATCACCAGCCAGTGTTCTTAAATGAACCATAAGTTAAGCATTACGTCATAGTACTTTTTACGCTATTTCAAGTAAAACAACATGCCTCACCGGACTAGGCGGGTACAGATACAGGAGTTCACAAGTTCTCTTCTCTAGTTTCATGAACAAATAGATTTCTCTTCTCTTCTATGTGGTAGCGGCTTTATGCAAAAGCTCCCTAGGAGGCTGCTGTTTACAGGCATCAGTGTAAGTGCGTGATAACCACTATTGATGGAAAAGCACCAAACATTATTTGGCCAGCAGCTAATGGCCGTGAACAAAAAGACAATATGATATCAAGCAATCATCCTGAACTCCGGGTTGGTTTCAAACTGCTTAACCCCAGTGATAATTATTGCTGACTGACAGGAGCTCACCGGTTAACTGGGTTTCGAGGCCTTATAACCCGAGTAAAAACCTATTTTAACTATCCGAACAAATATCATTGTAGAGCGGTAACCTCTAACAAAAAAAAAATCAACGAATCAAACAGTACAGCCAATCGCCCGCGCACAAATCAAATTGACATAGATCTCACCAAGCGACTAACTCTAAGAATACGCCGGCGGCCAACGAAACATGGGTAATCAGGTAATCGAACAGGCGCATCACTCTATTACGCCTCCTCCTCCCCCAGACGCAGCGAAACACGCACGGGCGCGGAGATTCCCCGGTTTGACCTCGAATCCATCTTACACCAATCACGTCGTGGCAGCGAACAAAGAAAGCCCACTAAATAAATTACACGCGGGTGTGTGTGTGTATGTGTGTGTGTGTGTGTGTGTGAGAGAGAGAGAGAGAGGAGAGGCGAGGCGAGGCGTACCCCACGCAGGCGACGATGCGGCGCACCCACGAGGAGAGCGACGCGCAGCCTAGCAGCATAGCATCCGGTTCGCCGGCTTAAAGCAGTAGGTGAACGAGCGCACGGTCTCCAAATCCGCCGCCGCCGCTCCTCCAAAACCCTAACCCTAGAAGAACCAGCGGATTGGGGGGAAACGAAGCTCGCGTCGCCGCGAAATCCCTCCCTCTCGCCGACGCTCGTGTGCGCTTTTCCTCTCGGATTCGATCGAGAAGATATGGAGCGTCTGGGGTGCTAGGGGTGTGACGAATGTGATATGATAATGGCAGCTTCCTTCCTTCCTCCCTCCCTTATCTGCTTCTTGCGTTTTGTTTTGTTTTGTTTTTTGTTTTCTTTTTGAGAGAGAGAGAGAGATGTTGCTTGCTTTTGGGGAAGAGGGAATCATTGCGGTTGGTTGGCCTGTTGCTACCGAAGAGGCCGAGAGATCAATAGATACCGCGTACCGTGGCTAGATAGGCGGAAACCGGGGAAAGCGACCCGCCCATGCGCGGATGACAGGTGGGCCCCTGAAACGGTTAGGAGATTGTTTTCTCTCTCCTGTTTAGCTTTTTTTTGAGCTGAATAAAAAATCTAGCTCTTCTGGGAACAAAATAGTAAGACCGTCTCCGATATGTATTTTAGTCGGTTCAAACGAGGAAAGAGAAGGCATTGAATCGATTTAATATATTAAAGGGGTCGATTCCAACAAAAAAATACATGAAACCGGACTCTACTTAGACCATCTCCAATGTTGTGTTTTAGCCGGTTCAAATGAGGAGAGAAAATGCATTGAATCGATTCAATACATTAGAGGGGTCGATTCCAACCAAAAAATGCATAGAACCGAACTCTACTTATGAATCGATTCAAAACATTAAACAATTCATATGAGCATTAAACAACTACATAGAAGAGAGTGCGTTTGAGAGAGGATATTATTATTTTGTGGTTTTTTAATGTAATGTGGGTCCCGGTTATTAGTAGGAATCGATTCAATACACTGAAGAAAAATAAGCTCGGTTCCTAAAATACTTACGTGGCATGACTTTGAATCGACGTCGATTCAATACACTAAAGATGCTATTAGGAGTTGATTCAAAGCATTAAATAACTTATCTGAGCATTAAACAACTACATAGGAGAGAGTGCGGTTGAGAGATGGTATTATTATTTTGTGGTTTTTTAATGTAACGTAAGTCCCAGATATAGTAGAAATCGGTTCAATACATTGGAGAAAAACAAGCTTGGTTCTTAGAATGCTGTAACATCCCAATTTTCAGAACCTTAAAAATCATTTGAATAGTTGGTAAGGAGAAAATTCACCATTTGGATTTATTTGCATTTAGTTCAAAAGCTTAAACTTGGACTTTAGTAACAAAACAATTTAATATGAATAATTCCAACATGAACAATAGTCAAAACTATTTTATTTGGATTCTATGAGCTTGGATATATTTTCTAGAATTTTCTCGGAATTTTTCCAAGATCATTTGCTATTTTCCAATGCTTATTTGAATTTACGGTATTTTCTTAAAAAGAAAAAGCTAATTTAAATCTCCAAATAGTGTTGGTCAATCTCTCCAACCAACCGTTTCATGTGAAGCCAGCCAGCCGTCTTTCCTTGGTCGTCCGTCGCGGCGGACGACCAGATCTCGCCGCGCCAAGCCTCCTCCCTCTCATTGCCGGGTGGGCCCGCCTTGTCGGAGCCGTCTTCCTAGCCGCTTTCTTCTCATGCAGACCTTACCGCATAACCGCCATGGCGGTCAACGCCGAAGCTTCACGCGCGGGCACCTCCAACTCCCGTTCCTCGCGTGTGCAAGCGACCTCCACGACCACGCCGCCACCCTCAAGAACCCTCTCTCATCCATGGCGGCGGTTGCGCCCACGTTCCTGTTGCCGCCGCCACGACCTCCACGTAGCCACGCCGCCTCGGAGCTCCGGCCCCTATAAAAACACCCGGGATCGCACCGCCTCCTTTTCCCAAACCCCAACTCACCCTCCTCCCGAGCCTTGGCCGTAGTAAAGCTTGAGGACCTAATCTCGCCGCCGCTTGCTCGACGAGAATTGCGCCGCTCCGTTGCCCCGCGTCGTCGTCGCCGCCACCATTGGACTCGCCAGTGTCGCCATGGTGGTGCTCGCCTCGCCATGGGAGGAACCTCTGTTGTCGCCGTCGAGCCGTACCACCTCTCCGCCTCCGCCTCACGGCCGTGCATGCCGTCGTCTTCTCGCACCAGTGAGCACACCCTCGAGATCCCGTGTTCCCTCTATCTCCTGTACCACCCATTCTCGCCGGACCGAATCTTCTCACGGACCCTTGGTTCCGTCTTGTGCGCCATCTCGCCGCCGTCACGTCGGCGTCGGCTCGGCCCGTGCTTGCGTGTCGCCCATGTGGCGCCGCGTCGGCGCCGCGTGTGTCGCGCCACGTGAGTGCCACGTGGCGATCGAGCGGCCGGATCGATGGCTCGGTGGACTTGGTCGCGTGGGAGTCGGTCACTGACATGTGGGTCCCACATGTCAGTTAATTCTTTAATTCTTTTAAATTCCCGGAAATCCTTCGCTGACGTCACCTTGCGCAATAATTAGAATTTCCTTTAGAAAAACAATTCGGGAAAATTGTTAAATAACAGATTTAGGTTTAAATTTGTAAAATTCATAACTTTTGCATCCAAACTCCAAATTGGGTGTTTCAAATTTCTAAATTCATATAAAATTAAGATCTAGCTAATCAAACCAAAATTATTTAAATTTGATTTTGTTTAAATTTAGAAATTCATTTAAATTTCAAGAGTTAGGTTAAAACTTGTAAAATTCATATCTTTTGAATCCTAACTCCAAATCCATCCATTCAAATTCCTAAATTCGTCTAAAATCTAGATCTATCTACTGGAGCTTTTTATTTATTTTATTGGAGTTATTTGCTTCTGGTTTTCATTTAGTTTGTTTGTTTGTGTGGTTTTGCGAGTAGACTTATTATTTCTTTGGAAGAGTTGAAGAAGAAGGACCTTTCCAAGACCAAGATCAATTCCTAGATCCTTTTCAAGGCAAGCTATGCCCTTGACCATTTTGCTTCCCAGTTTTATAAAAGTATTTTAATTCAAATTCTGCATCTTAATTCAAGTATTTATTTAAAAGCTTTTGGGTGCGATAGTTAAATCCAAATTGGTATGCCTCCTTGTGTAATTGTTATGCCTTGATTCCTTGTTACCCTAGTTGATAATTAGTTGGTTATCTTGTAGAACCAACGTGGGTTGGTTAGTCGATTAGGCTGCTTAGCCATGCCACGAATCATTTGTCATGTAGATTGCTATATAAATTTGACTAAGTGAATATGCAACTATGTGATAAAAGCTGTGTGTACTATGTGTCTTTGTGGTATGTGTTGCACTTAAAACCAATGGGGTGGTAAAAGGATTTGAACCGAGGCAAGTGGTGGGAAGCTGTGTGAAAGGGTGGATCAGGTGTGTGTGTGGACTATGTGAACTATAATAATCTGTGTGTCTGTGTGATTTGGTTAGCTTGTGGAAGTCTTGCCTTGGTCAATTAAGGACCTCACCATGTGCTCTTTTGAGGCCAGCTCTGTCGACCACATGTCTGCTTTGAGGCAGACCTAGCATAGTAAGATAAGGTATCTGAAATACTTTGTTATGATTAGTGTTAGCTACACTAATTGTATCATGTGGGTAAAGTGTACAAACCTCTGCAGTGTAACTCAATCTATTGAATAGCGCGTCATGATCATGGACAATGCTCGGGATTTGACACTAGGGGTAGATTTTCATAAAAGCTGTGTGGGAAGGGGCTATGTGAACAAATCATCTAGCTATGTGAATAACTTTAGGGTCAGTGTGTGTCTTTGTGAAATAACTTGTTAAAATTATTATTGTCTATTTGTGTTACTGTCTTTAATCTATTGAATTGTATTCAATTGCAAAAGTTGCATTTATGCAAAAGAGCCCTGAGAATGCCTTCCTTTGTAAAAAGCCAACATATGTATATATTTGCATTTACGTGGTGTGGCTTGCGAGTACGGTGTGTACTCACGCTTGTTTTGATGAATCAAGCGGAGGAGGAGTCTTCACCAAAGATTTGAGGGCGAGTACATCGAAGGTGCTGATCGTGAGGTCTTGATCGATCGGTTGCTGTGGCGAATCGATGGGTGCCACTACCGTTTATGTTTCATTGCCGTTTATTTCCTATGTTAGCCTGCGTGGCTCAAGATGTTGTAAACTTCGACCTTGAGGTCAAAACCATTATTTGTTAATCAAAGTTAACCGTTTATGTTATTATTAAGCTTGTATGGAATGATTGCCATCTTTGTTGACACTGTGTGCACTAGCATGATCTGGGCTAGTGCATTAAACCTGAAGGTCCTGCAACCGTAGTTTTGGGTCCCGACAAAAGTGGTATCGAGCCATCTTGTTGTAGGTCTAGACCTTAGTTAGATTGGCCGTTCGAGTGTCCAAATTATTTTCTAAAAGAAAATTAACTTACAAGACTAAATGAATTGCTTAACTCCTCTTATATCTCTCTTGACTCATCTATTGCTACAATTTCTTTCCTCTCCCATTGTTTTAACGTGGTTCTTACCTCTTATCTGTCTTGGACAGATGCCTTACCTTCGACCTTTGGAGATTGCAGCGGAGGACTTGCCGCAGAGTGTGGAAGCTGCTGCAGACACTTGGAGGCTTCGATCGCCCAATGTATCGTGGCGGCAAGTACATAGTCAGCTGACGAGATCGTGGTGTGGTCTGCTTGCGATGACGATCGCGCAGGAGGAACACTAGAGGCAACCGACCTTTGGACATCTCGGTCGGAGGATCACCTTCACGCAAGGAATCTAGGAGTCATCACGCTTGTCCATACTTGATGTTCGCCACATCTCGCGGAAGAACCGCGAGAACACCGTCTTCCGCTACCATCCCGAGCCGCCAGGAGCTATCCGCACACTTTCCGTCTACAAGCGGGAAGGCAATGCCGCAATGGTGCATCAGCACGATTCACAACCGCTTTCGGGAGAGTCGGCTGGAGATGGCCGCCACCGAGCCGAGGTGCGCTATCGAACTGGGAAGAAGCCGAGAAAGGATCGCCGTATTAGAGCACGCTCTCTGGTCGACATGAGCTAGAGGGCGATCAAGAGGAAGATCGAAAGAACCGAAGAAGTCGAAGAAGATCCGAAGAGATTCGGAGGATCGGTAGAGCTCTGCCTGACCCGAGGAGCAGTACCAGCGCCCGGCCAAAGACGCTGCTCTCTTGCACGATCCGAGGCATCGAAACCGATTCGCGAGATGCCACTCATTTGAGTATACACCAGCGGAGCGTCGCCGTGGCTTTGGAGGCTTTCTCGAGGAGTAGTTAGTTTAGGTTCGATCTAGTCGGGCTTAGCGGTTTCCCTTTTCGAGTCACCCTTTAGGTGGTAGCTTGTGTGCTTAGGTTAGCTTTATTTCCTGTGTGCAAGTGTGAGTGCAAAAGCCCTTAGGCATTTGTTGCGACCATGCTATTAAGCTATTAATGAAGATTATTTCATTGAAGTTCTTGAGTGTGTGTTTGTTGGGTTTAATCTACTTCCCCGTCTAGTTCTTAACTCATCTTGTGCTCTCTACCTTATCGACCCATGGAACCTCACGGATGGTTCGGACTACGCCATATCTGCCGCAAGTGGATCCGGAGCCCAAGGATCGGCGGGCAATGAGCAAACCCCTCACAGAGTAGTGCCACCCCAAGCACCTCCTATTGACTTGCGTAACTTTGAGCTTTCATGGCGGCTGACTTCGGATGATGTATCGATGATGAACGGATCACGGACCATGAACAACAACAACAACATCAACAACAATCGTCGGGAGGAGCCCCGATCGCTCATGGTCATCGGGGACCATCAAGTTGGCTAAATTCATGAGGACCCGTCCGCCAACTTTCTCTGGACATATCACGCCAAGAGAGGTCGATGATTGGCTTCAAGTGATTGAGAGGAAGCTGCGATCACCCAATGCGGCGATCATGAGAAGGTTTTGTATGCCACACATCGGATGGAGGGCGAGGCTGGCGAGTGATGGGAGAACCTGCAAGACACATGGAGCACCGCATGAGAATATCACTTGGGAAGAATTCTCCATGACTTTTCGCCATATCATGTACTGAAGGCATTATGGATCTCAAGAAGGATGAGTTCCGCTCTCAAGCAAGGGACCATGTCGATGTTGACTATCTAAATAAGTTCTCCCAACTAGCTCGCTATGCTCCAGAGGATGTAAACTTAAGCGTGTCTCGCCAGAGTCGCTTCTTGAAGGATTGAACTTCGAGGTCGCAAGTCGATCTGCTTGCCCACACCTTCCTGACTTTCGAGAGTTGGTTAACAAGGCATTGGTTATGGAAGACAAACGCAAGGAATTAGAGGACCACATAGCGTAGGATGATTCAAAGGAAGCCATCACCACAACAATGAGAGGGCAAGAGTAGTGCCACAGCCGGTTTAATCGTGTCGGTAGCGAGTTCTTCGGGACACCGCACCGCCTTGACACCTCGTCCTTTTGTTGAAATTCTCGCAACCCTACACCAGTCAACCCCACCCCAGGGAACAACAACCGGCAGAGTGAACCAAGAGTGTGTTACAATTGCCGTCAGCCAGGGCATTTTGCTAATCAGTGTCCTCAAAGGAACTATCACTCGGTCGCTTCAACCTTGGAGCAACACCGCCAAGACCCCAGCGCAGAACAACCAAGGAGTTTCTCGGGAACGATCAACCAGAGGAGCCTCGGTCCGTTGTCAGAGGTCGTGTTAATCACGTCACTTTGGAAGGAGCCGAGGAAGCACCAGACGTCGTACTGGGTAAGTTCCTAGTGAATTCGATACTGCTTCGCTTACTTTGATTACGAGCTTCGCATTCGTTTGTTTAAGTTTTTGCAACCAAGAATAAATTGGAAGTTATGCATCTTAAGCGTACTCTGTTAGTCGATGCTTTGGAGCGAGCTAAGTTCTAATGTGGGTTGTTTAGGGGCTAAGTTACTCATAGTCGGAGTTGAGTTTCTAGCTAACCTAATTATTCTAGACACCCAAACCATAGATGTCATCCTTAGCATGGATTGGTTAACCAAGCACAAAGCCGTGCTAGATTGTGGCGAAGAGCCGTTACAATCGAGGATACCAAAAAAAACAAAGTGGAGTTCCTAGCTACCTCGGTCGCGTAATGGGCATTTGATAGTCAACGACTGAAGACCGTCGTATTTGGAAGATGTGCCGATCGTCAAGGAGTATCGGATGTATTCCCGGAAGAGTTACGGGAATGCCACCGGATCGTGACATTGAGTTTGTCATCGATCTAGTGCGAGAACAACACCCATCTCGAAGAGACCTTATCGGATGCCGGTAGATGAGTTAGTGGAAATGAAGAAGCAAATAGAAGAACTCTTGGAGAAAGGTTTTGTGAGGCCTAGTTAAATCGCCATGGGGAGCACCGGTCTTGTTTGTCAAGAAAAGGATGGAAGCATGAGGATGTGCATCGACTCTGGGTCTCTCAATGAAGTCACTATTAAGAATAAGTACCCATTGCCTCGGATAGATGATCTGTTTGATCAAATGAAGGGAGCCGAGTGTTCTCGAAGATCGACTTGCGATCGAGGTTACCATCGATTGAAGATCTGTCCCAAGGATATACCTAAGACCGCTTTCTCAGCGGTATGGACATTATGAGTTCTTGGTCATGTCCTTTGGTGCGACTAATGCCCTGCCTATTTCATGAACATGATGAATAAGGTATTCATGGAGTATTTGGACAAATTTGTAGTTGTATTCATCGGCGACATTTTGGTTTACTCCAAGTCGGAAGAAGAACATCTTTGAACACGAGATTAATCTCGAGAAGCTCGGGGAGCATCGATTGTATGCTAAGTTTAGCAAGTGTGATTTACGGAAGAAGGAAGTGGATTTCCTTGGTCATGTAATGGCAATTTGCGAGAATGTGATTGACCCCATGAAGGTAAAAGCTATATTACATTGGGAACGACCAAGACATCACTTCCGATTCGTAGTTTCTTGGGATTAGCGGGATATTATCGCCGTTTCATTGAAGGATTTTCATCAATTGCTAAACCTCTTACGCAATTGTTGAAGAAAGAAAAAAGTTTACTGGACCCCACTTGTGAAGGAAGTTTTCAAGAATTGAAGAAGCGTTTGACTTGAAATTCTTGATTCTCGCGAGATATTCGCAAGGATTTTGATATCTATTGTGATGCTTCGCGTCAAGGATTAGGATGTGTCCCGATGCAAGAAGGAAGAGCCGTAAACTTCAGCGTCAAAGGCGATTAAGACCGCACGAAGAAAATTACCCTACCCATGATCTAGAATTAGCCGCCGTGGTACATGCTTTGAAGATTTGGCGTCATTACCTTATCGATGTCGCTGTGAGGTATACACAGACCACAAGAGCTTGAAATATATTTTCACTCAGTCAGATCTGAATATGAGACAGAGGAGATGGCTAGAGCTGATAAAGGATTATAATCTTGGAATCCATTACCATCCTGGTAAGGCCAATGTCGTTGCAGATGCCTTGAGCCGTAAGAGTCACTGCAATGCTCTGGAAGTGAAAGAGCCTTGTTCAGAACTACAAGAAGAATTCCAGAAGCTGAAGCTAGAAGTAGTGTCTGAAGGATTCGTAGCAAACTTGGAAGTCACGATCTACTTTGGAGAAGCAGATTCAAGCTTCACCGAAAGACTCGAGTTCTCAGACATTAAGAAGAAGATGATGAAGGGAAGTTCAAGGACTTCACGGTGGATGATCGAGGATATCTTGTGGATCAATGGGCGTATCTGCGTTCGGATATTGATGGATTGAGGCGGCTAATTTTGAAGGAGGCCCATGACTCAAAGTATTCGATTCACCTGGTAGTACTAAGATGTATCGGGATGTTAAGAATATGTTTTGGTGGCGAATCTGAAGCGAGACGTCGCGAGTTAAATGCGCCTTGTGCAACGTGTGTCAAAAGTTAAGCGAGCATCGAGGCCAGCAGGTGTCTGTTGCAACCCTTGAAGATTCGAGAATGGAAGTGGGAAGAAATCGGAATGGATTTCATTACGGTTTACCCAAGACTCACTCGGGTTACGATTCGATTTGGGTAATAGTGGATCGTTTGACTAAAGTTGCCCATTTCTTACCAACAAAACCACGCACTCGAGAGATCGTCTGCGGCTGTACATGTCAAAGATTGTCGGTTTGCATGGTGTACCTAAGAAGATAGTGTCGGATCGAGGATCTCGGTTCACCTCCGATTTTGGCGAGTTTGCACGAAGCCTTAGGGACTCACTTTGAATTCGATCTGCGTATCACCCCGCATGTATGGATGAGACCGAAAGGGTTAACGGATATTGGAAGATATGTTGAGAGCACGTGCTCTAGCAAATGCTACCGTTGGGATAAGAGCTTACCATATGCGAAATTCTCGTACAACAACGATTATCAATCCGGTTTACAAATGTCACCGTTTGAAGCTTTGTATGGTCGTGCTTGCGAAACCCGTTGAACTGGGTGAAAGCAAAACAAAGCGTCTGATCTTTGGTCGGATATTATTCAAGAAGCGTAAGAGCAAGTGTCCATGATCGAGAGAGGCTAAAGATAGCTCGATCGAGGCGAAAGAGCTATCTGGATAATCGTCGTCGTGATCTCGATTTGAGCGAAAGATTTTGTGTATCTCCGAGTTCGCCCTCGGGGTGTGAAAAGGTTCCATGCCAAAGGAAGCTTGCCCCTCGGTATGTTAGTCTGCTCAAGATTTTGGATCGCCGTGGAGAAGTAGCTTATCGATTGGGCTGCCATGATAAGCTAGCGGAGTCCATGATGTCTTTCATGTCTCTCGATTGAAGAAGTGTCTTCGTGTGCTTGGGAAGAACAAGCACCGTTAGAGTCAATTGAACTAAAGAAGACCTCACCTACAAAGAGCAACGGTCAAGATTCTCGATGTCACGAGCGTCGAACCGAAGCAAGGCGGTTCGTTTTGCAAGGTGCGATGGAGTCACCACTCGAAGGTGAAGCAACGTGGGAGCGTGAAGAAGAGTTGAAAGACGAGTTCCAAATTTTTCTCCATTTAGCTTTGAATCTCGGTCGAGATTCCTTTAAGGGGGAGGTTTGTAACATCCCAATTTTGAAACCTTAAAAATCATTTGAATAGTTGGTAAGGAGAAAATTCACCATTTGGATTTATTTGCATTTAGTTCAAAAGCTTAAACTTGGACTTTAGTAACAAAACAATTTAATATGAATAATTCCAACATGAACAATAGTCAAAACTATTTTATTTGGATTCTATGAGCTTGGATATATTTTCTAGAATTTTACGGAATTTTTCCAAGATCATTTGCTATTTTCAATGCTTATTTGAATTTACGGTATTTTCTTAAAAAGAAAAAGCTAATTTAAATCTCCAAATAGTGTTGGGCGAATCTCTCGGCCCAACTTCCTTTCATGCTGAAGCCCAATGCCTGTCTTTCCTTGGCCGTCCGTCGCGGCGGGACGATCAGATCTCGCCAAGGCCTAGCCTCCGTCTCGGCGCCAGTGGGCCCGCTTTGTCGAGCCGTCTTCCTCGCCGCTTTCTTCTCCGTGGACCTTGCTGCATAACCGCCATGGCGGTCAACGCAAAGCTTCACGCTGGCGCCTCCAACCTCCCGTTCCTCCGCGTGTGCGCGACGACCTCCACGACCACGCCGCCACCCGCAAGAACCCCTCTCATCCCATGCGGGTTGCGCCCGTTCATAGCTTGCCGCCGCCACGACCTCCACGTAGCCACGCCTCGGAGCTCCGACCCCTATAAAAGGCACCCGGGATCGCACCGCCTCCTTTTCCCAAACCCCAACTCACTCCTCCTCCCGAGCCCTTGAGCCGTCGTAGAAGCTTGAGGACCTAATCTCGCCGCCGCTTGCTCGACGAGGAATGCGCCGCCTCCGTTGCCCCAGCGTCGTCGTCGCCGCCACCGTTGGACTCGCCAGTGTCGCCGCTGGTGGTGCTCGCCTCGCCGGCGGAGGAGTTTCTCTATTGTCGCTGTCGAGCACAGTACCACCTCCTCCGCTCCGACCTCGCCACGGCCGCCACCGCTGTCTTCTCGCACCAGTGAGCACACCCTCGAGATCCCGTGTTCCCTCTATCTCCTGTACCACCCATTCTCGCCGACGAAGCCGTTCACGGGACCCTTGGTTCCGTCTTGCGCCGCTCATGCCCCCGTCCGTCGGCGTCGGCTCGGCCCGTGCTGCGTGTCCGCCCATGTGGCGCCAGCGTCGGCCACAGCGTGTCGCCACGTGAGTGCCCAGCGTGGCGATCGAGCCACCGGATCGATGGCTCGGTGGACTTGGTCCACGTGGAGCGGGTCACCGACATGTGGGTCCCACATGTCGATTAATTCTTTAATTCTTTTAAATTCCGGAAATCCTTCACGACGTCACCTTGCGCAATAATTAGAATTTCCTTTAGAAAAACAATTCAGAAAATTGTTAAATAACATATTTAGGTTTAAATTTGTAAAATTCATAACTTTTGCATCAAACTCCAAATTGGGTGTTTCAAATTTCTAAATTCATATAAAATTAAGATCTAGCTAATCAAACCAAAATTATTTAAATTTGATTTTGTTTAAATTTAGAAATTCATTTAAATTTCAAGAGTTAGGTTAAAACTTGTAAAATTCATATCTTTTGAATCCTAACTCCAAATCCATCCATTCAAATTCTAAATTCGTCTAAAATCCAGATCTATCTACTGGAGCTTTTTATTTATTTTATTGGAGTTATTTGCTTCTGGTTTTCATTTAGTTTGTTTGTTTGTGTCGTTTGCGAGTAGACTTCGACGTCATTTCTTTGGAAGAGTTGAAGAAGAAGGACCTTTCAAGACCAAGATCAATTCCTAGATCCTTTTCAAGGCAAGCTATGCCCTTGACCATTTTGCTTCCCAGTTTTATAAAAGTATTTTAATTCAAATTCTCGCATCTTAATTCAAGTATTTATTTAAAAGCTTTTGGGTGCGATAGTTAAATCCAAATTGGTATGCCTCCTTGTGTAATTGTTATGCCTTGATTCCTTGTCACCCTAGTTGATAATTAGTTGGTTATCTTGTAGAACCAACGTGGGTTGGTTAATCGATTAGGCGCTTAGCCATGCCACGAATCATTTGTCATGTAGATTGCTATATAAATTTGACTAAGTGAATATGCAACTATGTGATAAAAGCTGTGTGTACTATGTGTCTTTGTGGCATGTGTTGCACTTAAAACCAATGGGGTGGTAAAAGGATTTGAACCGAGGCAAGTGGTGGGAAGCTGTGTGAAAGGGTGGACTGTGTGAACTGTGTGGACTATGTGAACTATAATAATCTGTGTGTCTGTGTGATTTGGTTAGCTTGTGGAAGTCTTGCCTTGGTCAATTAAGGACCTCACCATGTGCTCTTTTGAATGAGCTCTGTCACGACCACATGTCTGCTTTGAGGCAGACCTAGCATAGTAAGATAAGGTATCTGAAATGCTTTGTTATGATTAGTGTTAGCTACACTAATTGTATCCTGTGGGTAAAGTGTACAAACCTCTGCAGAGTGTAACTCAATCTATTCGAATAGCGTCATGATCATGGACAATGCTCGGATTTGACACTAGGGGTAGATTTTCATAAAAGCTGTGTGGGAAGGGGCTATGTGAACAAATCATCTAGCTATGTGAATAACTTTGTTAGGTCATGTGTGTCTTTGTGAAATAACTTGTTAAAATTATTATTGTCTATTTGTGTTACTGTCTTTAATCTATTGAATTGTATTCAATTGCAAAAGTTGCATTTATGCAAAAGAGCCACGTAATGCCTTCCTTTGTAAAAAGCCAAATATGTATATATTTGCATTTACGTGGTGTGGCTTATGAGTACGGTGTGTACTCATGCTTGTTTTGACGAATCAAGCGGAGGAGGAGTCTTCACCAAAGATTTGAGGACGAGTACATCGAAGGTGCTGATCGTGAGGTCTTGATCGATCGGTTGCTGTGGCGAATCGATGGGGTGCCACTACCGCTTATGTTTCATTGCCGTTTATTTCCTATGTTAGCCTGCGTGGCTCAAGATTTGTAAACTTCGACCTTGAGGTCAAAACCATTATTTGTTAATCAAAGTTAACCGTTTATGTTATTATTCGCTTGTATGGAATGATTGCCATCTTTGTTGACACTGTGTGCACTAGCATGATCCTGGGCTAGTGCATTAAACACAGAGGGTCCCGTACCGTAGTTTTGGGTCCCGACAAATGCTTACGTGATATGACTTTGAATTGACATCAGTTCAATACACTAAAAATGCTCTAAAAATAGCATCTCTACTGCGTAAAAATGGCGCGGCAGGGCCACACCCCACAGGCAGCAACGGAGAAAGGGCACTGTAGCCGAATGTGCAACTGTAGCTACAATGCTAGGCACGGTTTGAATAGCGGCTGAACAGTGACGACGTTTTCGCACGTTAGAGACATTTTTTTTTGCTATTTCGTTTGCCAAAGGCTGGATTTGCTATTTCGTTCTAAAAAGATGTCGAAACAGCCAAAGACTAGTTAGTAGCCTGGATTAGCTGGTTAGAGCTACTTGTAATCGAGACCTGGCAGGAATGGGTGGGTTAGTGCTAATCGGGGTTAGTTAGTGATAATCGTCGTGGTTCGGAAGGCTGGAAAACCTGACGTGCACAGAGAAACCTACGCGATACTTGCTTATGCCAAGGATTACGTGCTCGTACCACTAGGAATCTCTCTCTATTCTCTCTCTTCTTCCTTTTCCTTTTGAGATCAAGCTAACGAGCTTCGCTTTAAGGATCCAGTGATGCATTTGCAGCAGCATCTCATATCACGCAGAGCAGTGCGTAGCCAGTCCAGCCGAAAGAACATCGACCCAACTCTGTCTCTGTGGTTCTTATGCATGACACATTACGATTTTGATCTGGATCGACCCGAGGTTCAACTCCGCCTCTGACGCATAGCACAAATCCTTTTCAATTTCATGAGACGCGGAACGAAATCACTGTGGAGCAGGAGGAAGAAGGGGGGACAAAATGAAGAATTTTTTAATAATCTATTTTTTATTCAAAATTACAGAAATAATACCACTTAATTTTTTTACAGAAATAATCTTGTGTCGCCGTACGGTTGGGCGACTCGTGCAAGTCGCCCAACCGCCGTGCGACAAATCTTCAAGTCGCTCAATGGAATGGCGCTTTAATGGTTCGAGGCATCGTCACTTTATGGCACGGTGACTTAGAGAGAGTCGCCATACGGTCGAGCGAATAGGTCGCCGCTCAACCCAAGTCGCCCAACCATATGGCGACTTGGGGCGGCTATAAAACCCGCACGCGGCCGAATAGTCGCCATTCCACTGAGCGAATCGAGCAGGAAAGAAAAAGAGGAGAAGGAGAGGGAAAAAAAGAGGAGGGGAAGAAGAAGAGGAGGAGGAAAAAGAGATTCTTCGCTTCGCATCGACGACTAGGACGGTGAGTTTGTAGTATTATTTTGTACAAGTTTATTTTTGAAACCATGGTAGGTTAGCAAGCAACTTCATATGTAGTGACATATTGTTAGCAAATATTTAGAGATGGCATGATTAATTAGTAACCATGGTACGTTAGCGAGCAACATCGTGTGTAGTGACATATTGTTAGCAAATTTTTAGAGATAGCATGATTAATACAATTAGTTTAGAAGTTCGTATGAAGAAAAAAATTAGTTAGTGAAAATAAATTTAGTTGTACTATTCCGCGTCTTTGCGCTAATTGCGTCTGACCTAGGCACCTCAAGGCGGAAGCCCAAGCGGGCGACATCTTGGGCACGGACCGGTGTGGGATGTGGCGGCGATGGAGGAGGTCTTTGCGGGTGGCAGCAATGGGTGGCGATGGGGGTTTACGATTCGTGTTTACGTGTTGTATTTCATAGGTACTATGACATGGTTGTCTATGCATTCCCTCTACCATTGTTGTATAACTTGTATTATGTGTTGACGTATTCTCCTTCGTAATTACTATGACATGGTTGTCTATGCATCCCCTCTAGCATTGTTCTATTACTTATTAATATATTAGTTTCGAATCGTTCGTGACCTAGTCGCTGAAGAGTTCGACGACGTGTCGCTCAACTGTTGGGCCTGCAAGTCGTCCAACGGTTGAGTGACTATCAACAATTGGGCCAGTACTTACTGCCAAATCATCCAACGGTTCAGCGACTAGTCCACGTGTCGCTCAACCCTTGGGCCAGCACTTCCTGCCAAGTCGTCCAACGGTTCAGCGACTATCAACCGTTGGGCTAGTACTTACTGCCAAGTCGTCCAACAGTTCAGCGACTAGTCCACGTGTCGCTCAACCCTTGGGCCAGCACTTCCTGCCAAGTCGTCCAACGGTTGAGCGACTACACGGTCATATAGAAAGTCAGCTCAGGTCCCATCATGGTTTCTTTCACCATTTCTCTCGCGCGGACAAGCATAGCAGATCGGGAGAGGAGAAAAAGGGGAGAAGGTAGGGAGAGGGAGAAGCAGAAGAGCTCGAGAGAGGGAGACAAGAGGAGGAGAGGAGCTTGGGAGAGGTACGAGGGAGGAGCAGAGCTCGGGAGAGGCGGTTTGGAAGGAGAGGAGCTCGAGGCGTGAAAGAGAAAGACGAAGCTTGTTGATCTGAAGAGAAGGTCTCCGTGAAGGTAATACTCTTATTTGTTCTTGTTCTCGGTCGAATGTAGGCGACGTGTAGCTACTTGTTTGTTTAGCACGTATATGGGGAATGTATGTCGAGAAATCACTAGTTGCAACGTTTGTAATATTTGAAGTCATGTCAGAGCCCACAAGATTGAAAGTGTATTACGGTGTTGGTATGGTTCGTGAAGGTCCGTATGGTGTTGACCTAAGTGATTTCCAGCACGTCGCTTTGGTACACCCGAACCTGGAGAATGCCTGAATCGGAGATGTCCTACACTGGCTTACCAGAAGCTTCTCCTTGGATCCCGAGGTGTCGAGTGTCGTCATACAAGGGGTTTGGAGTAGGTCTCCCACGCACATTCGATGGGAATTGAGCAGAATGATGTGCACGGTTGCATGGAAGGGATTTTTGGAAGGTCAGAGGCGCCGTGGCTACTGAAAAGTGCTACTCGTGCGACCATGTTCGAAGGTACTCTCGAGGCCCTTCCGATGGCTCCGTCGGGTTGGTGGGAAGCGGCTTCGGACGCAGAGCGTGTGGTTCCTGAAAGAAGGCGTGGTGGCCAATGTTGTGGGCGCAGAAGAAACGAGGTGGCGGCGTTGAGGAGGCGTAAGAGGACGAGGTGGCCAATGTTGCGGAGGCGAAGAGGAGGTGAGCGAGAATATCGTGCCGCACGATCGAAGCCATGCCTGAGCAAATGCAGGGGAGCATGTCGACAGTATAGTACGTCAAATGGAGATTGATGACTTGACAGCTCGAGCAGAGGAGGAAGCTTTAGAAGAGGATAGTGATGACTCTTCCGAGGAGGATTTAAGGTTCCATCCGCGAGGATGGAATAGGAGTGGACGTTGAGGTCTTCTTTGCCGCACGATGAGCACGAATCACCGTGGTATGTGAGCAGGCTGGGTGTCCTTGGCGTGTGCACGCAAGGAGACCCAAGTACGAGACTCACTGGATTGTCTCGAAAGTGGAGCCGCACTCCTGCTTGCTCAGTAGTGTTTTGCCGAGGCATCGCAACCTGACATCCACCTTCATAGCCAATGTCATGTACAGAGAGATAGTGAAAAAGACGGACCTGGAGGCCAAGCACATCATGGTGGCTATCGTGCAGAAATTCAAGTACAAGATTAGCTACGCGAAGGCATGGTGTGCTAAGCAGAAGGCTTTGGAAAGGAGGTTCGGTTCTTTCGAGACGTCTTACGACAACCTTCCTCGTATGCTCCAGTCTTTGCGGGGCGACAGAACAGGCACATACATTGTTGTGAAGGACCAGCCATCCAAAAGACCGCCGCTAGGTTTTATGGTATTGCAGAGGACCTTCTTAGCATTCGGTCCCTGCATCAATACATTTAGACACATGTTGCCCCAGTGGACGGGACATTTCTAACTGGGAAATACAAGGGTATGATCCTGACAGCAATTGGTGTTGATGGCAATAATCAGATTCTACCCTTAGCCATCGCTTTCGTGGGAAGTGAGAATTTCGATAGCTGGTTGTAGTTCCTTCGACATCTGAAGGTGGGAGTAGCTGGAGCATGTCCTGATGTCTGCATAATCCATGATCACCACTCCGGGATGACGAAGGCCATCGACAACTTCAGCAAGACCCTGATGAGTCGTTCCCCTAGCCAGACCTGAGGAACAGATGGTGCATTCGCCAGCTGGGGGCCAACTTCTTCAAACAGTTCAGGCAACAACCGTTGATGAAGCTATTCAAGAGGTTTGCTATGCAGAACCAGCAGCGTAAATTTGATGCGTTGTGGCAGATGTTGGACAAGCACACCAGGAAGCATGTCGTCGAGAGGAACAAGCGTCCCCTCATTCCTGGGGCGGCACAGCTCGAACGCCTCACACCACTGTGGGAGCTCGACCCTCCCCATTTGACGCGGAGGACCTCGAGGGACATCGGGTGTTTCTCTCATTGGATTGAGGCCGAGCCATTAGAGAAGTGGTCCTTACTGCATGACACAGACGGTGCAAGGTATGGCATAATGACCACTAACCTTGCATAGGTGTACAACTGGGTTATTAGGGGCCTCCGTTCTCAGCCTCTTGTCGCTATCGTCGAAGGCGTTCTGCATGGTACAATCGGATATTTCAGGAAAAAGCATGCAAATGCGGCACTTCATGCAACCAACCCACAGACACCCTACTGCTCGAAGATTACAGTATACATGCAGACCAAGACAGAGAAGGCTCAGTCGCACATGATCTTCGTAATGGGCAATATGGAGCATCGATTCGACGTGATCCTCCGAGACAGAGCCAGATTCGGGACGGCTCGGTCTCTTGTTACCCATGAGGTATGCCTTGGAGACCATGTGAATGAACCTAGCTGCACATGCAACAAGCTAAAGCTCCTTCACAAGCCATGCTCTCATGTCCTCGCCGCATGTGGGACCATCCACATGGACCCATCGAACTTCGTATCGAAGTACTTCATGAAGGAAAGTGTGCAGCAGGTGTGGTACGATGAGCTAAGAGGCTTCAGGGTTGTGGGTAACTTCACCACGTTGGATACTGCAAATAGGACTTAGATTCCGGATCTAGACCTGTTGAAAGGGGGGAAGGGCCGTCGGCAGAGTCATCGCATTCGGAACGATATGGACGAAGGGGAAGCTGCAGCGGTGTAACACCCTGGTTTTCTGAGCCTTTTTGAAAAATTTCAAAATAAAAAGAACCATTTTGTTTTGATGAGAATTCAAAGTTTAACTTGAGATTTTCAGAATTTGGGTGTTTAAAATGACTAAACTAAACTTCAACTAATCCAAAGTTTGGTTCTTTTGGTGTTACTTAAGTTCTCTGGAGCTATCTCTTATTTTCTTTGTAGGATCCACTCTTCCCTTGCCCAGATCTCTTTTCCTCAATCTTGTTTGGGCATGCTCTCATGCCCAAGCCACCCTATTGTCTGGCCATCTCCTTGATGCCAGATCTCCTTGTGCTTGGAACTCTTCTGTAAGGATAGACCTCTTTTGTGTCTAGACTACCCTTTTTGCTGGTTTGGACTTCCTCGTGGTTCAGACCACTTCTTTGTTGACCTGAATCCCTTGGACTACCTCTCTGGTTCTCTTTTGCTCAGACCTTCTTAGGTCTGAGCCTCTTCTCTGGTTTCTCTTTGAGTTAAACCACCTCCTTGGACTAGACCCCTTCCAGGGTGTTGACCTTTCCTTTGGGTCACAGCCATCTTAAGGTATTCCAAGTTCAGGTTTGCGTTTCAAGTATCCATGATATCTGAGATTCAATCTTGGATTAAATTCCCCCTTCTGGATCTTCCTCTTGTTCAAACCCTCTTTTCCTTTATGTTCATTTGAACCTCTTTGGGTTCCTTTCAAAGTTGCTCTGTACAATTGAACCTCCTTAGGATCATCTGAATTCCTTCTATCCATTTTGAACCCCCTTGGGTTCATCTGGGTTCCCTTGTATTCTTTGGCACCTCCTAAGGGTCGTTCGTACCTCCCCTGTACTCAATTGAACTTCCCTTGAGTGTTCGATTGAACCTCCTTTGATCTCCTCTAAGGGCCCAAACCTCCTTAGGTCTAGACATTCAAAGCATCTGGACCTCCTTTAACCCAGACCTCTCTCTGTGATGATTCTCTGGCTTAGACCCCCCAGGTCTAAACCTCCCCCATGTTCATTTGAACTCACTCTCTGTTCTGTTGGAACTCCTCCCCGTCTATTTGGACCTCCCCGTGTCCTTCAGAACTTCCTCATGTCCTCTAGGACCTCCTCCCTGTCTATTTGGACCTCCCCGTGTTCTTCAGGACCTCCCCATGTCCTCTAGGATCTCCTCCTTGTCTATTTGGACCTCCCCGTGTCCTTCAGGACCTCCCCATGTCCTCTAGGACCTTCTCCTTGTTTATTTGGACCCCTCTATGTCCTTCAGGGCCTCCCTATGTCCTCTAGGACCTCCTCCTTGTTTATTTGGACCTCCCTCGCGTCCGTTCGAGCCTTCCGCTTGATCCAGACCTCTATCGCTTGTGTACCGTTTGATTTGCGTTGGACGGTTTGATCTTGGTGAGACGTTCGGATGGTTCGAACGTCCCACTCCTTTAGAACCATCCGATCCGTGTTGGACGACCCTGATCTGTTGGAGCGTTCGCTTGGTCCGAACGGCCCAATTGCCTTGACCTGTTCGATGGAAATCCAATGGCTCCCGCTTTCCCCGCTTCTTATCTCGCTATCGTTCACCTCCCTTGTTCAGATCTTGACCAAGACCCCTTTGAGATCTTAACTGCTCGCACCTCTCCTTGTTAGATCGACTGTTAAGACCTCCCTTTGGAGATCTTAACCGTTTAGACCTCCCCCTTGTTAGATTTGACCGTTAAGACCTCCCTTTTGGAGATCTTAACCGTTCAGACCTCCCCCGTGTTAGATCTGACTGTTAAGACCTCCCCTTTATTAGATCTGACCGTTAAGACCTCCCCTTTGGAGATCTTAACCGTCCAGACCTCCCCTTTATTAGATCTGACCGTTAGGACCTCCCCTTTGGAGATCTTAACCGTCCAGAACTCCCCTTTGTTAGATCTGACCATTAGGACCTCCCCTTCGGAGATCTTAACCGTCAGGACCTCCCCTTGCTCTCAATCTTGACCGTCGGGATCTCGTATTGAGATCTAACTGTTAGGACCTTCCCGTTGCTTTTGATATTGACCTTCAGACCTCCCGTGAGCAGGTCTTTTGGACCTCCTGTCCATATGACCTCATTGTTGTGTCTTTAGACCTCCGGTCATGTGCTTGGACCTCTACCATGGATGAGGACCTCCCTTGACCTCTGTGGGACCTCCTCAAGGTCTCCGCAGGACCTCCCCTCTAGGCTTTGACTGGCTCCATTTGTCAGTCACGACCTCTTTTCTTTATCCTTTGATCATGTCCTTTGTACATGGGAGTCTCCCCACATTTAATGCCTGTTGTATCGTATTAAATGCTACCATCCTTTTTGCAGCACCCGTGCTATCTTTTTGTCACTTCTTGTACTAGCTCTCATTTTTTCCTCACCTGCTCTTGACCACGTGTGCCTTGGACCTCCTAGCAACTCTAGCCTTATAAGCTTGGGCAAGCTCTCTTCCTTTGCCTTTTTCTCATTTCAGCTCTCTAGTTTCACCCAGCTTGTTCTCTGGACCTCCCTCAAACCTTCAGACCTCCCTCGACCAGCTCTCGGGACCTCTTCTCCAATCCATCAGACCTCCTTCGGCCAGCACCTTGGACCTCCTCCTGAGGGCCCTTCCTTAGTTCTTCTGCTCTGTTCGTTGCTATTTGGTTTGTTTGTGGAGTTCTTTGGATCTTACTTGGTTGCCTTTTTCTGCCTTGCTTTGTTCTCGTGTAGACCTCGACGTCGCTAGTGAGCCTGAGCTTTGTGAGGGAGAAGACCTGTAAAGCTTTCGAGCAGGAGGCAAGTTACACTCTTGATCATATTGCACCTATTATTTCACCCTATATATGTTCCATTTTAAATGTTAATGTATGCTTACTTTACTAAGTTATTTCAATATCTGTCTTTAAATTCATAGTTATGCCTAATTCCTTTGTATGACCACTATTACCTTTGAACCAAACATCATTGTCACCCTAGGCAAAACCTGGTTAAATGCAATAGTGTGGACCAGGACCTTTGAGAAATTAAAGCTTAGCTATGCTTAGGAAAAGAATATTGATTTGGAAAGTTTTGGCCAAAAATATCACCTATATAATGTTTTGAACCGTGGCATTGGTGTGTCATGGGGGTTTTACAAATGACCATGGCATTGGTGTGCCATGGAGGTTTGAAAAGCAAAGAAATAGAAAATGGATTTGGACTTGGGTGGCATTGGTTGTTTGGTTGGTGTAAGTCTATGCACGGGGGTCGTGTGATCCGATGCCCTAGGGTTGTGGTGGCTGTCCGGGTCAGTTAAGGACTGGTCTGCGAGTGTATTTTTCTATGCCCTTATCGTGCAACCACATGTCATGTGTGGGCGGGACCTAGCCAAATAATTTGCAAAGTTCTATTGCGGTTGATCCGGCTGAGGTGTGGATGGTCTTTTATGGCCTGTCTTTTATGACTATGTAATTTCCACTAGCTCAAGAGGGGGCCCTTGATCTCTATGGGTTTCTAGCCGTAGGGTGAGGTGAAACCTTAGAGTAGGGTGGATTGCGGTGGAATGATGCATTGGAAAGGCCTTGTGGTAATCCCTTCGTCGCACACCTTCGAAAGTGTGTAAGTAGACAGTATAAGTGGATTACCTCTTGTGGGTAAAACTACACACCTCTGCAGAGTGTAACACTATTCGAATAGCCGTGTCCGCGGTTATGGACATGCTAGCAAAGCTGCTCAAAGTTAGCCCTCTGGTTTGTTTTCAAAATGGTTGGTTAAAAATTGGTTTTTGGATTTCTATCCAGATGGGTTGGGCGGGGAGCCTTGTGATAGGAGGGTATCCTTCACCACTTGTGATGAATGTTATCCAACCGAAAACTGAGATTTGCAAAATGAATTTTACTTAATGTAACTGCCTTGAACTTAATACTCATATTTGAAATAAACTTGGCTTTACGCAAACTAACCCTATTGTGCCTCCCTTTGATTACCCTTGTATGCATGTCATTCTGTTATCTGACAGGTGTAACTTGCGAGCACGGTAGTTGTGCTCACTCTTATTTGAAATAATCTTTTGAGTAGGAAGGAAGCTTTGAGGTGACCTTGCTGTGGACCTAAGAGGTCCCGGACGACTAGGATGCGCCCTTCAGCAGATTGCCTGTGGTGTATCGGATGGCCTAATGCTTATTTTCTGCTGTGTTCTGGTTTGTTGGCTTATAAGCCTCCCATTTGTAAATAACTTTGTTGATATTAATAAAGCTCTTGTTGAAGTGTATGTTACCACTGTTGCATACTGTGAAGAGCTAACTGTTGATCCTTGGGACTAGCTCAATTCGCACAGGGGACCTTGGAGCAATTCCACCCCTCCACGACCACCCTCAGGTCTGGTCGTGGGAGGTCCTGGGGTGATCTCAGTCCTCCACGGCCTCCTCTGGTTGGTCGTGGGAGGTCTTGGGATGACCTCAAATCTCCACGACCTCCCCCTGGTCTAGTCGTGGGAGGTCTTCGGGGTGCTCCTTGGCTCCACGACCTCCTCAGGGACACTCCCAGGACCTCCGGGTGGTCCTGCAGGACCTCCTAGGCGGTCCTGGAGGTCCTCTCGGGTGGCTCTGCTGGGTCTTCTGGGAGGTCCTGATGAACTCTCTGGTTGATCCAGGAGGACCTCTCGGGTAACCCTGGGCGGGGTATTACAAGTGGCGGGTAGACGTTGCAGCCGCTGCCGCCAGGAAGGCCACACTGTGAGAACTTGCAAGGCACCTGCCGACACGTAGAAACTTGTATTAGAACTGCTAGTATGTTGTAACTTGTACTTCAGTCAGTACTTTGGTTCTTGTAAGCAACTGTGGAACTAATTGTATCGTAATTGCAAATTTTAACTTTATTTGAAGTGTCAATATCTTGTCTTAATTCTAGCGGATAATGTCTGGTATGGAATAGCTCGGTTTTCAGTACTCGTTCATACAATGCATGTTTGTTCAATGCATATACCTTAAAGCACACGACACATCGATGTAACTTGTCAACTTGATAAAAGGCAACCGCAATGACGCATCCACCATTTAGTTACATACTTTAGGAGATTGAACATAAGTCCGTAAAGAAGGGGAGACTACCGAGGTTCGCCCGTGCCTAATTGTAGAAGGTGCCTCTCGCTACCCACATAGAGTGTTCTCTAGTTGGGCGCCTCGGACGTGGCTGGCCGTCGTTGTAGTGGCACGCACATATGCAGCTAGGGTTGGCGTAGCAGCATGTGGGATCATAGGAACTTTCTATGTTCACGACCTCCTCGCTTCCCTCTCATGTTGATCTGTTGGAGGTCATCATTTTGCTCCTTGAGATCGTCAATTTGCGCCTCCAAATCAAAGATTCCGCTCCACAATGTATCCACGTGCATCAAAACATGTCGCTCAAGGAGAATCGATCTAGCAGGTAAAGTTGTATTTCGCCATCTACCGCAAGGACGCTTAGTATGGAGGATGTATTAGCAATAATATGAACAAAACTATTTACCCGGTATGGGCATCGGAAGAAACGCCGTCCGCCATCGAAAAGGCGTCTATGACCTACACGATAAGCGTCCTCCCGATGTCGATTTCGCCATACCGATTGAGCACGCTTGTTCGCATCAACCGTAGTTAGGGCCAAGTCCTCCTCCTTTCCCCGAGAAGGTCTGCTTCGCGACCGGTTGGATCGGGTCCTCGGGCGTCTACCATCATTTATTACTGTACGACGGAGAAGGTACTTCTTCCTACGTTTTCAAGGGTCGAGTGGTCCTACTTTCGGAGCGTGGGGCGTGTATTTTATAGCCCGCGGGAGGAGGCTAACAAAGCGGGTAATGTATTAGCTTGCAGATGACAAGACCAGACGGGGCTGGCTGCCTTGCGCAGTGATAAGACTAGACGAGGCAGCTTTACGCAGTGACAAGACCACACAGGGCAGCTTTACGCAGTGATAAGACCAAAAGAGATAGCCTTGTGCAGTGAGAAGACCAGACGAGGCAGCGGCTTTATGCGAAGGACAAGACCACACGAGCCACTTTGTGTGCAAAGGATAAGACCAAAGGAGACAGCTTTGTGCAGTGACAAGACTAGACGAGGCAACTTTGCGCAGTGACAAGACCACACGGGCCAGCTTTGCGCAGTGGTAAGATTAAAGGAGACAACTTTGCGCAGTTTAGGGTTTAGGTTCAGGGTTACTCTTTTTAGATCGACTTGCCAACCTTGACCGCCTCGCCATCTTTTCAGACCGAAAAGACAAGACTCTGCAAAGAAAGATGTGACAACACTCTGCCTTGCTAGCTTTTCAGATGGTCATGACAACACTCTACCTCCTCAGCTTTTCAGAACTAAAAGACAGGACACTGCATGAAATTAACCACACCATGCCAATCATGGGGCTTATAAAAGGGGGTTGAACCAAACCCAACACTACACAACACTACATAATAGATACCCAGCTATGGACTCTTCGGCAAACTTTTACGCAAGGATGTTGCAGAAGCAAAAGTGGCTTAAGCAGAAGAGAAAACAGCTACAATACCCAGATTTTTCAATGAAAGATGCTCCAGTACCACCATATTTTCTGATCCCGCAGTTGAATTCCGTAAATTTTTAACTTCATCCCCATGTAATGGCAGCCCGAGATGCGCTGCCACTTCTTCCAGTGGATCGACGGCCCGGAGATGTACGACAGGGTATTCATCCAGCAGAAGTACATGCTGAACTCCTTGGTGCGGGCCGAGAACTTCGTGCGGTGGAAACCTTGTGTACCAGACCCTGTTGAGGAGGCACCGAAGGAGCCCAATACTCACCCGGGCATAATCCATATTGACGACGTGAGTTATGAAGAATGTGCATCCTTATTACGTTTTTCACTGTACGATGTACTTACATTATAGAATCGTAGGACATGGACGACTTCGACATACCAGCCCGACGTGGAAAGTCCCGCGACAAGGGCAAGGGAAAGGCTCATGCGGCTGAGCCCGGCCGCCACAACAGATCCGGCCGCCTCGGCGAATCCGATATCACGACGTGAGTTATGAAGAATTTACATCCTTCTTACGATTTTCACTATACGGTGTACTTACATCATGGAATCGTAGGACATGGACGACTTCGACATATCGGCCCGACGTGGACAGTCCCGTGACAAGGGCAAGGGAAAGGCTCATATGGCTGAGCCCGGTTGCCACAGCGTATCCGGTCACCCGTGCGTAATCCGTATCGACGACGTGAGTGATGAAGAATTTACATCCTTCTTATGATTTTCACTATACGGTGCACTTACATCATGGAATCGCAGAACATGGATGACTTCGACATACTTGCCCGACGTGGACAGTCCCGCGACAAGGGGAAGGGGAAGGCCGGCGAGGAGTTCAACGCCGAGCTAGCAAGGAAGGGAAAATGACCCCGGTCCACGCAGTAGGTCAGGTCATTACGTAGTAGTCCCCCGTCCTACCCCCCATGTTTTTTACTATCCCCTAAAGGCATGTATACTTATATGGTCCGGATGCTTGTGTCGCAGTGTACCGTAGTAGTAGCGAGAATGACTAAAGCAATTAGCCGAACCATCATGCCACGTGACTACATGTAACGTGCTTTTGTCCGCGGACTCTAATGTACTTCTCGTTCCGTGTCTCCGCTAAGCCATCAAAGTAAGCCTATATTGTAAGTATGCCTCTTCTAGTGGAATCCCAGAAAGAACCATTCGCACCGCCATCGAATCCTCCATGTTTTATGGCATCTTCATAACCACAACGAGCGTTCTCAGCCTCTTCAATCATATTCTGTATAAGCTTCATAAAGTACTTCATCGACTACCTGCCTATATACGCGTATGCGTTCAGACGACTTCATCGAGGAGAGACTCCCTGACGCATCGTAATATCTCTTACCTTTCTACTTCCCACTCATTACTATCTCAATCGTCCTTACAAAATTCTACAGAAATTTAGCGACTACAACAATATACGATTTATCACAAAATGTTATCATGGGTCCGACAAATTTCAGACTTTCATATTCTACGAAAATAACAAACAAACCAACCAACGTTGTCACCACACTTTTATCTTTTAAAAAAATAACATCATACAATATGATTTGCTAAATATAATACGTAAAAAATGTAATATCTATTTTAACACAATTGTTCCAATTGGATTTGCATAATTCCAGGTTTATTAGCTAAAATCGCCTAGTGGTTGGGCGATTTGAACTAAGTCACGCAACCACTGCGTGACTTACTAAACTCGCTCTACAAATGGGCGATTCCAACACATGTCGCACATCCGTTTGACGACTAGGTCCAGTCACGCTCTAGTCGCCGTTCCATTGAGCGATTTGCACGAGTCGTCCAATCGTACGGTGACACGGGATTATTTCTGTAAAAAAAAATTAAGCGGTATTATTTTTGTATTTCCGAATAAAAAATAGATAATTTAATTTTTTTTCCAAAATGAAAGAAAGAGGATTTACCAGGCCGTGTCTGGCACCTGGCATTCTTCTCTCTGTCTCTCACACGGGCCTAAATAGCTGTGCATGTCCTTTGTTTTTCTGAGTCGGGTCGCGTGAAATACCGCCTAAATCTCCTCCGGGCCGTCGGCCCAGGCCCACCTTATTTGGGCCGTTTGAGACGGGCCTCTTGTGCTGTGCTCCGTTCCACTCGACAATTCGGCACGGACGCCTCTTGGTCTTGGGTGCCCAAATAAGCAAAGCGAAAGAAGCCGCAGGGAAAGCGAGGCAAGGGCTGGGAGGAAGGGAAACCAGAGAGAGCAAGACGGCGGCATCGCGAGCTGCCTCTTCATCTTGCCACGGTAGACACGTGTATTCGATGATTTGTTATTTCATATCTGACTGACACGTGGATGTTGAGACCATATGTCGGTAAGATATGAAATGACAAATCATCAAACATACATATTTATATTTATAAGGACAAATCTTCGAATCCCCTATGAATTTAGCCCGGTGGTGCTTGACAGCCGGCGTCGTCGTCGGACGCAGCTTGGATAGCTTGGAACTAGCAAAGTAGTTTCGGCACGATGCTCTGGGTCTGGCTGTGCGTCCGCGCCTCGTGTTTTCCTGCTCGGCCGGCGATGGACGTACGCGCCTCTGATTTGGACGGCCGCTGTGCCGTTACGGACGGTCAAAGGTTACGTACGTAGAATCCTTGCGCTGCAGAAGCATCCCTGTAGGTTTCTTTCTTTGGATGCAGCGCGCCTACTTGGAATTTTCTTCGGTCTACGGCTTGTGCTGCTGCTCAATTCTGCTGAAATGCTGCGGAACTGAGCAACTCTTTTAAGCACGTGCGGAGTCAAAACCATGGGTCGCACAAGTTTTGTTATGTTTTTCAGATAGACATTATTCCTTTTTCAAAGTCTCAGGCTGACTGTCTCGCACATTTTATATTATTATTTGTGAACTGTATAGGCCAGTGTCAAACTAAAAGCAAATGGATTAACTGCGTGTGGATTTATCAGGTTTTTTTTTGCTTGTCCCCCCTTTTGTAGACCCTTTTTTTTGCTTCTTTCTGCGTGCTTATCTGGTTACCTTTCTTCAACAACACACACACACAAAACGATCCAGTTACCTGTTTTAACAATGGAAAATGTTACAGCAAATGTTACACGCTACGGCATGCATGACATGAAAAAATATTCTAACACTTGAACACCTAAGTACTAGCTAGCTGCACAATATTATGAGTTTTCCCACCGCAAACGAAATTACAAAATAGCACCCCTACTAAGAATGGCAACGGTCTCATTCCCCATTCTCCACCGGGAAATTCACCCGTTAGGGGCTAGGGGTGGGACTATTACTCTCCCCCCACGGGGTGCTAATACGATAATCCTATTCCCTATCAGGGAAGCAGGGCTAGAGTCATTCCCCTACTCCCTATCCCCATCACCCGCATGGGGCCTCTGTTGGACCGAAAATGCGACTAGAGCGTGGGGTGAATAGAGCACGCTCAATTTTTCACTTTGATCAGATTCAACACAAATTTCACTCTAATAGCTATGGAAGCTATGAAGATCAATATACCAGTACAACGGAAGACTAGTATTGAATCCAATCCAAAATCCCCAAAGCAAAAGACCAAAAAAGAGAAACACAAACCCTAATCCAGAGGGCCGGACTAACCGACGGCAAAAGTGCGGACTGACCGGAGGTCGGACTAACCTCAGGCAAAAGTGTGGACTGACCTCTCTGGCCGGACTGACCTCAGGCAAAAGCGCGGACTGACCGGAGGCCGGACTAACCTCAGACAAAAGTGCGGTCTAACCTCAGGCACGATGAACAGCACAAACAGCCCGAAAACCAAAACTCAAATCGGTCTAATTTTTGATCCGTAAGGCCAAACTCCATGAAATTTGGGACACACCTTCTCTAAGATATTAGGAACCTATTCCAATCAAAGATCACAGAGATCCATGCCAAAATTCCTATCTTTTTCAGTTTGAACGAAGTGTGCTCTAAAACCGAGCCAAAATCGAAATATGATCTAGAGACTTGCTCGTGGGTGATTGATGATCAAGATAACCCTAGATGGGTTCCCACATGTCACAGCAAGTTAAATCACAGCAAGAAACCAAGTAAAAACTCGGGGATCAAAGAAAGACTCAAAATCATCAAATAGAGAGAAGGAAAGCAAAGAAACACATCTTTGAGCAATCTTTCCTTAGATTGATTTGATATGGTATTGGTTTACAGCCACTCCATCAATGGAGGACAAAGACTCAATACATGAGCACGAAATCAAATCCAACCCTCTAGAACCCTAACCTCTACTATTCCACTCCCTAAGCAAAACTAGGGTTTCAAAACAATGAAAGGGTTGAAGGGGGTGCAGCCACCTCCCTCCTCTATTTATAGTGGAGGCTTGGAGCTTCTAAAAGATTGAACCCTAATGGGCTCCCGTTAAGGCCCACACACAAATGGGTCACACACGCACACATTTTAAAGCGCCGTTTTCATCTCCTTTTGACCTAATCCGCTTCTCCACGCACCGTCTTGCGTCGTGGGTTGGCAAAAGGTCACCAAGGCGGTATTTGGTAAAATTACGAAAATACCCCTTCTCGGTCTTTTTCGAAGACCGAGTCCGAACTGCGTGAAGCACTTCTATGCTTCGCCACGTGTAGGTTGATCCAGCAGCTCTCATCATGTCGGCACGTCTCTCCCATCCGGCTTCCACCGAAACCACCATGGCACTTGCACCGACCCCCGCGTCGCTTGATCTAACCCGTCGCACCGAACTGCCTGTTCGGTCACATTTGTCCCTTTTGCGCCATGCTTGACTCCATTGACCTCACCCAGCATCTCCGATCGTTCTGGACCTCAGCTCTCCAAGCTTAGTCTCGATTATCCTCGCCGTTGACCGTTATTGACCTCCAAGCAACCTGCACAACAATAGACAAAGAAATCGATTCCAGGAATAAGTTCTTCACAACTTGACCCACGTTAGTCAAAACATGCATCATGCAACACATATGCTATGAAACCCATGAACTTGATCTAACCCAACACTCATCGCCACTTTTGGCCGATGAACAGCAAGAGCATTCCAAACTTCGACGAAAACTCGTGATTCGACAAACCTTTAACGACATTGCCAATTGTAACATCATCCTAAGATCGTACACATATCTCCATGATATCGACAATCTCCCCCTTGATGAACACATTGATAATTTCCCACAAATGCAAATTTTGATGTTTGAAAAGTAAAAACTCAACGTTTTCGCACAAAAACACAACTTGGTCCAAATACAAGAGAAAGTAAAGGAAATGACCAAGTTGATTTCAGAATAGTATAGGCAAGTGAGATATGGCAAAAGAAAGAGAAAAAATCTTCATTTTCCATAAAAGATTCAAAATCTCACTTAAGGTCCATATAAAAGAACAATTGTTCAAAATGACATTTGATCATTGTGAGGTTGCAAGAATTGCAATTCAAGTGACCACAAGAATGCAAATAAGAAACCCCCCCTCACTATGATCCTCAATTTTCAGAAAAAATTCAAATTCTCTAAAATTCTCCAAAAGGCTCCCCTTTTAACATTTTTATATCTTCTCCCCTTTATACCATTTGATATATCTTCTCCTCGTTTGACAATGGAGTCATCAAGGAATCATGCCTTCCTCTCGTTCAGAGATAACAAATGCAGAATGAGGAAAAAGCATAAGAATGAGTATGCATGAAATGCAATGGAGTGGCTTCATTTTTTTTTTCAATTTTTTGATTACAAGAAGCTTTGGAGATTACCCAAAAGAACAAGCTAGCATTTCTAATATTGCACAAGGACATATCAAGCCTGAAAACGCTAGCAAGATCATGTTAAGACGTATATATCAAAGCTAAGTTCGAAGGCTCAATGTAAAGCAACGAAATTTATCAATTTAAGTAAAGCTTCAAATTTAGCAAGTTCATCAACAGGGATCCTAAAATGATACTGGCCATGTCAAAATATCAATGTGAGATCAAAAAGGTAACAATGACCACATTAAGAGACAAACAGGTCCTGAATTGAATCATTTTGCTCAATTTTGCTCAAAAGCCCATTTTTCGACAATTTTTCATTTGCAATGAATATTGAAGTTGACTAATGGTCTAACTTACAGAAGAAGATCCTGGACTAGGGGCCATCCACAAACTCTTCCTAAGCTTCGACCTGAAGTTGATTAAAGGTGTATCTTAGTGAAGAAGATCTTGGACTAGGAGCCATCCACAAACTCTTCCTAAACTTCTACTAGGGCGATAAATCTTGAGGTTCATGTCAGTTTTGACAAGCAGTCGCCATGAGATTGTCTGGATCATCAAACTATCTCCAAGTTCATGTCTATGACATGCAGTCTCGTAAGAATAGTTTGGCACAATTTAAGCATAAGACAATCTTGAAATTGATTTTTCTTTTTTTATTTTGCACACGAGCAGTTTGAGATTCTCAGAAGCACAAGAAGCTCAAGAATGATCAATTTTAGATTCAAGAGCTAACACAACAATTTTGACAGGGCCAATGTCACAAAAGGAGCACTATTGCGCAACTAACTAAAACATCCACAAATTGCAGTTTTTAGTTCGAGTTGTCTTAAAGTTCTAGCTCATACAACAAAGACTTAGCTACACATGTGAAAGCATGATAATTCTAGCAAGTCAAAGAACTAGACATGGCATTGAGCAAGAATTGAAATACCAAAGCTCCAATGGGTAATAAGCAAAGCTTCATCAATTTTAAAAGATAAGCAGAAAAGCTTATATTACAATGCATCTTTTTGTGATTTTTCATATGAATGCAATATGATACAATGAGATGCAATAAAAGCTCAAAAGCCAAAAAAAAAAAAGATAAAAAAAGGATCAAAAAGTTCAAAAGAAGATCAAGAAAAGATCAGATGAACAAGGTAAGATTAGAAAGGATCCAACTCCCCCTCAAACCAACCCATAGGGATAAATTACCCCTAACTCACTCCTCAAGGTGGCAAACCTTGTTGGGTCTAAAGGCTTGGTGAGGATATCAGCTAACTGAGCCTCGGACTCCACAAAATGCAGCACAATATCACCCTTATCAACATGATCTCTAAGGAAGTGATAGCGAATGTCTATGTGCTTGGTCCTAGAGTGTTGCACTGGGTTCTTAGCAATGTTAATAGCAGAAGTGTTATCACAGAAAAAAGGAACACTAGCAAAGGCTAATCCAAAGTCCTTAAGGGTGGACACCATCCACAAAATCTGACTACAGCAACTAGCAGTAGCTACATATTCAGCTTCAGCAGTAGATTGTGCAACAGAAGACTGCTTTATAGACGACCAAGAGACAAGAGAAGTGTCTAAGAAATGACAAGTGCTAGAGGTACTCTTCCTATCTAGCCGACAGCCCGTAAAATCAGAATCAGAAAACCCCCGAATGGATAGCGAAGAAGAACAGGAATACCAAATGCCATACTGGAGGGTAGAATGGAGGTACCTGAAGATGCGCTTAACGGATTGGCGATGTGAAGTCCTCGGAGATGCCTGAAACCTCGCACAGAGGCATACCACGAAGTGGATGTCTGGTCTTGAGGCCGTCAAGTACAGAAGAGAGCCGATCATGCTACGGTACTCACGTTGATCCACGGCTTCTCCTTCCTCATCTGGATCCAAAGCAGTCGAAGTCGCCATGGGAGTGGTGATCGGCTTGCAGTCACTCATCTCGAAACGTTTGAGCAGATCCTTGGTGTACTTCGTCTGATGGATGAAGATCCATTCCTTGCATTGCTAGATTTGAAGCCCCAAAAAGTAGTTGAGCTCACTCATCATATTCATCTCAAATTCCTTGGACATGGTCTCAGAAAAACTGTAAACAAGAGCATGAGAGGAACCACCAAAGATAATATCATCAATGTAAATCTGACCAAGCAGGAAGTCATTGCCATGCCTAAGAATGAAAAGAGTCTTATCTACCTTTCCCATTTCAAAATCATTCTTAAGTAAGAAGATCTTAAGACTATCATACCAGGCTCTAGGGGCTTGCTTAAGACCATACAAGGCTTTGGATAGCTTAAAAACACGATCAGGGTGCCTGGTATTCTCAAAGCCAGGGGGTTACCTAACATATACTTCCTCCTCTATAAAACCATTCAAAAAGGCACTCTTAACATCCATTTAATGCAACATAAAACCTTTAGATGCAGCAAATGCAAGCAAGATGCGAATGGCTTCTAGTCTAGCAACAGGAGTGAAGGTCTCATCAAAATCTAACCCCTCAACCTGGCTAAAACCCTGAGCTACCAACCTAGCCTTGTTTCTAACCACAGAACCATCCTTATTTTGTTTATTTTTGAAAACCCAACGGGTTCCTATCACATTATGACCACTAGGAGGTTCTACAAGGTTCCAGACTTTATTTCTTTCAAAATTCTCTAACTCCTCATGCATAGCATTGACCCAGCTAGAATCAGATAAAACATATGATATATCGCGGGGTTCAAAAGATGCTACCAATGCAGAGTGAGAAAAGAGACTCGGATCATGATACCTGGAGCGAGTGACTCGCTCATTAAGATTTCCAATCATCTGATCCGGAGGGTGTTGCTTCTGGATGTGCAGTGGAGCGCCTGGGGGAGATAGTATCTCCTTAACCTCCATAGGCACTGCTGATGAAGATGATGCAGCAGGAGCCTCAATTGGAGGTGAAGCATACGTAGCAGGTTCTGGGGCTTGGACAGGAACATCGACAACAGGTGAAGGAGCAGTATCAAGTTCATCCTCATCTTCTTCAACAAAAATGCTCTCTATCACCTGTAAGTCACCTCAAACATCGAATCTAGCTCCAGGGCTAGTCTCATCAAAAGTGACATTGCATGTCTCCTGGACAATGTTAGTTTCAACATTAAAAACCTGAAAACCCCTCGAATGAACAGGATAACCCAGAAATAAACCATCATAAGTCCTTGATTCAAATTTATCTAGGTTTCCTGTCTTGAGAATAAAACACCTTGATCCAAAGACTCGAAAGTGAGAGACGGATGGTTTTCTGCCAAAACGAAGCTTATAAGAAGTATTGCTCAAAGACGGTCTTAAGAAGACACAGTTTGTGTAAGACCAGGAGGCTTTTGGTCATGATATTTGATGATGAACACATTGACAATAAGAAAGACTTAGTCTTGGTGTTTTAAGATGAATACATTGTCTCTGGAACATGCTTGTGATCTTAGATGCTGACATGCTTTTGAGTTCTGTTGAATTCTGTCAAAAATCAGCATTTGTCAGGTTTTGTGGTAGTACCGCTCAGGTCCGCATGAACTCTTCACGAGCGTAACAACCGCACAATTGTTGGCTGTATGAAATTTCCCGAAGACTTGTGTTTTGGCTTTTGGATTTTCTTGAGAGAGGTAGTATCGGCTTTATATCTGCGGAACTACTGGATAATGGTAGAACCGCTTGTAAAGCGCGGTAGTACTGCAAGTCACTAATTCCGAACGGTGTTTTGCTCGAACCGTTTGATCTTGATCTGACGGCTCATATTGAGAGGAACGTTCGGACCGTCCGAACTCTTCAAGGATTGTGAGCCTTTGATTTGAAATCTGACGGCTGATATCAAGGGAAATGTTTGGACTTGCTACAGTGCTCTTAAAATCCGACAGTTGTGAAGCGTGGTCCGATCGACCAAATCATTTGGAGCGTCCGCGCAGCTTTGAGGTTCGTGAAACGTTTTGACATACATTTGTACCGCATTTTAAAAGTGGTAGTACCGTTTTTATTCCGGTAATACCGTTGTTTTAACGACGGAAGTACCACGCTAAGTTTTTCAGAG
Source organism: Phyllostachys edulis (assembly GCA_036346405.1). Taxonomy (NCBI): domain Eukaryota; kingdom Viridiplantae; phylum Streptophyta; class Magnoliopsida; order Poales; family Poaceae; genus Phyllostachys; species Phyllostachys edulis. The sequence continues at coordinate 17,220,881 of CM070547.1, forward strand.
AGAGAGAGAGTGTTTTTGACAAGGTTTGATAAGTGCAAAACAGTAGTACCACAGCTGTGGAACGGTACGACCGCAGGACGGTAATACCTCAGTTTGAACGGCGGTAATACCGCACAAAGGTATGACCGCAAGGTTACGGTATGGAATTTCCAGAGAGCATATTTTTGAAAGATTTTGAGATTTCGGAGGAGCAAGAGTAATCAAGTGTTTGACGAAGAAGATCACCGGTGCGGTAGTACCGGGAATGTCATGGCGGTACGACCGTTTGTGCTTTGTAAAATTGTCGTTTTGAGAATTTGGCTAAGGATAGTTTAAATTCATAAGCTTTAATGTGTTGCATGATGCATGATAGTGTTTATGCGTGTGTGTGAGCTAATGGATGGTCAAGTTGGATAACTTGTGCCAAGATTTGGTTTCTTTGGTCTTTGCATGTGCAGGTTGAGCGTGAAGTCGAATCACGGTCGGTGACGAAGTTGACTCGGACTAGAATGGGGAGAATCTGAGGTCTTGGAAGTCGTGGATGTCACGAGGTAGTTTGGATCGCGCTGGAGCACGTGGAGATCAAAGGTGGTTCGCGTTGAAGCTACGGGAGGTGGTTTCCTGGAGGCTTACGGCGTGAGGAGATTCTGGATATTGTCGGTTTTGGAAAGTTTGAGTGAATTTGGTAAAACCCGTGTTGGTAAGGGTTTCGGGTCCCTTGATTTTCGAAAAGATGGATTTCGTGTTTGTTGTTGACACGGATAGAACTCTGCCTATAAAAAGAGGCAGAGGGGTGCGCCTTGCGAACGGTTGTTTTTTTCAGTGCACTTTTGACCCGTAGCTTTCATGCTAGTTGTGTTACGGTGTTTTAGCGAAAACTGATTGGTCCTTCGATTGGAGGCTTTGAGGGGTGCTTGATGAGCGCTTTGTAGAAACGAATTCAGCTTGAGAAATAAAGCTCAGATTTGCTTTACTTTGTCTCGATTTTGTTGTTCTTGCTTTGTCTTTGAGGTGGTCTTTGCCGTGAAGTTCTTCAAGAGTTATCCGAGAGGTTCTCAAGTTCTTGCACACAAGCGGGAGTTTGAATTTGGTGATCTATTCGCGCAATCATTCAACCTCCCCTTCGATTGCCATTACGATCCTACAAGTGGTATCGAGCAAGGTTGCAATGGCATCAGATCGAGATCGCTTCTCAGGTAAGCCACCATATTTCGATGGATCTGATTACATCTACTGGAAGACACGCATGGAGGTTTTTCTACAAGCACAAGGTAATGTTATTTGGCAAAAAATTGAAAATCCTTATGAGGTACTGCGGTTATTACCAACAACAATATCACGATGTTGAAGCTAATGCTAAAGCTAGAAATATATTGTTGCAAGGCTTAAGTAGAAACGAGTTTGTCAGAATTGCTAATATTAAATCGCCAACAAGATTTGGATTACACTTGCCGATTATCATGAGGATCAAAATCATTAAAGGTGTTCGCGTAATCAATTTAAAAGGGGTATTCTAAATTTGAGATGAAACCAGGTGAATCTGTAGATGCTCTTTTTGGTCGCTTTAATAAAATTGTTAGTGATTTGCAATCCGTTGATGTCATATATTCTGATTCTGACAATGCTCGTCAAATCTTAAATGCTTTGGATATGACTGTCTGGGAGGTTCTAGTCACTACCATCAATCATTCTGTTAACATGGAAACACTCACCCTGAATGATCTTTATTCCAAGATGAAAACACATGAGATTGATATTTTGGCCAGGATAAATAAGTCAAATTCTTTGGGTTTAGTGACTAACCAAACTGACAGCTCATCTAGTTCTTCTAGTTTTTCCTTGTCTGCTTTGGGAGCTATTTCTGATGAACAATTGGAGGAGATTCCAGAAGAATAGCTTGTACTCTTCTCCAACAGGGTGACTAAAGCAATCAACAATATCAGATCAAGGAGGAGAGGAGGTCCAATTAGATGCTTTGAATGTGGTGAGTTAAACCACATAAAGGTGAATTGTCCCATGCTGAGAGGTAAGGAGACCAAAGATGACAAAGCACCAACTCGGCGCTCAAAATTCAAGTTTGATTCAAGCAAGAAGCAAAATTATCATAAGGCGGTCAACAAGGTGCTCTCAACACTTGAAGAGATTGGATTGAGTGATGTTGACTCTGAAAGCGACATTGAGGATGATAACAAGAAGGCAAAAGAGGTGGACTTCACAGGGATGTGCTTTATGGCAAGCAGTGAAGAACTTAATAGTGATGATCTCTATAGTGACCCTGATGAGGTAAAACCCTCTTATGCTGATTTATCTCATGTTGTGCTTAAATTGACAAATGAGCTTAAAAGATACAAAAAGAAAGTAAAGAAACATGACCTTGTTGTTGATAGCTTGAATTCTGAAATTGTTAGGCTTAAGGCTGCTATTTCTGATGATGAATCTTGTGAATCATGTCAAGTTTTGCATTCTGAATTGAAGTTTGCTAGATCAATACATACTAAATTTGATGAACAAAAACTGGCGCATGATTCTTGTGATGATAAGCTGAAACTTGCACATGATGAAATTGAAAGACTCAAGTCTAGCTCAACTTGTTTAGAGTCAAGTATTTTGAATGCTCAAATTAAAACTTGCTCTAATTGTGAACTGCTAGAAGCTAGACTAAAGTTATCTCAGGAATCCATACAACAAATGCTTTATCATGAGATACTTTCTTGCACTAACTGTCCCATACTCACAACTGAGATAGAGCTTTGACTAGACAATTAAATGAATTTGTTGAAAAAGAAAAATTGGCTCAGTCTAGTGCTTCTAAGAAAACCTTGAATGGATCTGTTAAGTGCACAATCTGTCCTACTCGAGCTAAAGAAGTTGAATATCTTAAGGACACTTTGAAGAGATTTTCTTTTGGCAAGAAAAATCTGAACATGATTCCAGACAGATCAAAAGTGAGTACTAAAAGCCAAGGTCTAGGATTTAATGTTGTTGAACATGCCAAGAATCATCCTCCCAAAATTCTTAAGCTTCCTGAACCTAGAAAGTTTGAAATAGAATCTGAACCTAAACAAGTTTTGTTTAAATCTGCTGGTTTTGCAAAGGATCCTTCTATCAAAGTGAGTACTGTAAAAGGAAAAACTACAACTTCTTATCAAGACAAATATCAGTGTACTTATTGTGGTAAAAAAGGACATTTGGTTCAGTTCTGTTTTCGAAAAGCAAAGAAAGAAAAGAGAGACAGGCTAAGAAAATATTTTCAAGACCCTTATCATCATTTTGTCTCTACTAAACAGATCACAGGTGTTCTACACAATTGGTCGACTAAAGACCTAGACAATGGGTCCGACCGCCAAGTTGTTCGTAAAATGTAAATGCTTTTGTTGCTCCTACTCGTCGTGTATCACAATATTGGGTTCCTAAATCATGTCTTACTAACCCCAGTACTGTGAGACCGATACTCTCTTAACGTAGGTACAGCTGTTGAGGAAGGGGAACATATGGTTAGTACACTCAGGATGTTCCAGGCACATAACAGGTGATTCAAAATGGTTCTCCTCCCTCACTAATGCATCCAGCGATGAATTGATTACTTTTGGGGATGCTTCAACTGGAATTGTGATGGCAAAAGGTACAGCGCGTGTTAATGACAATACTCAAAGATGTTGCTTTGGTAAGTAAATTGAAGTACAACTTGCTTTCGGTTTCACAATTGATAGAAGAAAATCTTGAGGTAAGCTTTAAGAAACATACTTGCAGAGTTTTGGATGCTTCTGGAGATCTTGTCTTTAATATCTCTCGGTTAGGGAAGGTTTTTAAAGCTGATTTCAATCATTCTTTTTCACCGAATGTTAGATGCTTGGTAGCTTCCGAATCCAGGGATCTATTCTTTTGGCACCGTAGATTAGGACATATTGGTTTTGATCATCTTGTTCGAATTAGTGGAATGGATCTCATTAGGGGGCTGCCTAAACTTAAAGGTGATAAAGATTTGGTTTGCTCTCCTTGTCGACATGGTAAGATGGTTGCTGCCCCTCATCTTCCTATTTCTGTAATCATCACAGATGGCCCTGGACAATTGTTGCATATGGACACTGTAGGTCCTTCTAGAGTTCAATCTGTTGGAGGTAAGTAGTACATTCTTGTGATTGTTGATGATTTCTCTAGATACTCTTGGGTGTACTTTATGGTGTCTAAAGATGAGGCTTTTGGTCATTTCAAAGATTTATTTCTCAGACTTAATGATGAACTGCATGGTGCTGTGAAAGCAATAAGAAGTGATAATGGTACTGAATTTAAGAACTCCTTGTTTGCTTCTTTTTGCTCTGGAAAAGGTTTGGAACATCAATTTTCTTCTCCTCGAGTCCCACAACAGATTGGTGTTGTAGAGAGGAAAAATAGAACCTTGGTTGAGATGGCAAGAACTATGCTTGATGAACATGCTACTCCTAGGAAGTATTGGACAGAGGCTATCTCAACTGCTTGTCATGTTTCAAATAGAGTATTCTTGAGAGCCTTTTTGCACAAGAATTCTTATGAGCTGAGATTTGGCAAAAAGCCCAATGTTTCTCTCTTCATAATTTTTGGATGTAAATGTTTTATTCTTAAACATGGTAATTTGGACAAGTTTGAATCTAGATCAACAGATGATATTTTTTTTTGGATATCCCCTTCACTCACATGGCTATCATGTGCTTAATCTGGAAACTAACAAAATTGTTGAGACTTGTGAGGTTACTTTTGATGAGGTCGGTACTTGTTCTAGAACTGATATTTCAGGAACACAAGTTCAGGGGGAGTCCGAAAGCATATTCCTTAATGAAGAAGATGATTTTGATTTTTCATCTCCCATGCCATTACCTGCTGATGATCATGCACCTGTTGTTGCGCCACCACCAAGTGATGAACAAACTGCAGAAGATGTTCATGATGTTGAAGCTAGTTCAGAACCTTCTGCACCATTGAGGATTCAGCGACTTCATCCTCCAGAGCTGATGATTGTTGACATTCATGAAAGGGTAATACGTTCTAAGTTCACTTCTCCTGACTCACATGCACATTCTGCTTTTGTTGCCTCTTTTGAGCCTAATGATGTAAGTCACGCTTTATCTGATGAGTCTTGGACCGAACCCCAGCAGGACCAACAATATCCATATGAAGCAACTGTCCTGGTCCGTCAGTCATGATCATAGTCAATGAAGGGTGTGAGGCGGCAACTTGCTTGCCATGCCTATAGGGCGCACATACAGCATCCTTCACGGCTTTGAGTTTAGGCAAACCTCTCATGAGATCAAAGCCACTAACTCGCGTCAGATGATCAAAACCAATGTGCCCCAACCGTCGGTGCCAAAGCCAGATATCAGAAGAAGATGCAATTAAACACTTAAGAGATCCGGCAAGAGATTCAGAAAAATCAGCTCCAAAGATTCTACCCACTCTAGAAATCCCAAAAACGAGCTCACCAAAAGAATCAAGCATACAACAGGTATTTTTCTTAAAACGAGTTTCATAGACATCATCAAGAAGCTGCGAAACAGAAAGCAAGTTGTACCTTAACTTGTCCACAAGGACGACATCCTTCAAGATGAATATGTCATTCACCTTGATTGATCCCGTTCCTTCAATTCACCCTTGTGTATCATCTCCAAAGGTGATGAAGTCATTACCCGTCGACTGCATGAAGGAAGTGAACCATCTTGAGTCTCCGGTCATGTGGCGTGAACAGCCGGAGTCGACGAGCCACGTGTTCTTCCACCTTCCGTGACGATCCTGAAAAATCAAGGCACAAAAGAACGATGTGTCTCAATACCAGGGTTAGTTAAAAGCGACTTGGGAACCCAGTACTGGGACACACGTTTGCGAGTAGTATGCAAAGCAGAAGTGCTATCCTTGATTTTATTAGGAGTTATATTATGAGCAATGGTTACTTTGACATGAGAAGCATCCTGTCTAGGAACATGATGAGCATGTGAAAGAAATCCTAGTCTAGGTTTCTTATTTTCTAAGTGATGTCTCATAAAAGCTGTAGGTTGATGAGATAAAATTCTAACAATATTTCTCCTAGCATTTTTCAACCTACGCCAGCAGAGCTCTACCAAATATCCACTCTTCTTGCAATAGGTGCAATGGTATTTGGTACCTCTAGGAGAAGCACCTTTTGCCTCAAAAGAAGGTTGGACAAACCCTGTAGATTTAAAAACAGTTTTTGCAGGTTGGGTTTTGAATTCAACTAAGCCATTTTCCAAGACCTGAATGATATTAGGCTTGGATGTGTCCTGGGCAGAGTTGTATCCTAAACCTTGCTTCTTATAAGGAGTTTTAGACGTGTCCAGAATCATGTTTAACTGTTTCTTACCTTTAGAAAAATTTTCTAGTGTGTCCTTAAGGTAAGCATTTTCTTTTCCAAAGTTAACACATGATTCACAAGACTTAGCCTTAATGGCTCTAGCATGTTTCTCCTTAAGATGAGCAACTCCAAGCTTATAGGCTGCACATGAGGCATAAGGTGTAGACTCAATTGTGTCCTTAAGCTTGGCATATTTAGCTCTAACTGCTTCTAAAATGTCTTTAACTTCGTGTTCACGTTCTATGCAGAAAGAGCAAAAGCTAGATTTAACATTACCAGAAGCATCCAACTTGCTAGACTCTAAGTATTTTTCACAGGGAGCAGATTTAACATCAATTAGCTCAGTCCTAGCATTTTCAAGTTGATGCAAAGCAATATCATAAGCAGATTGCAGTTTAGCAAATTCAGAATGTAAAACATGGCAAGAGGAATATTCATCAGATTTAAGAGTCTTAGCATTTGTAAGTTCTAATGTCAAATTATCTACTTGTGACTCTAAGTCCTTGTTCCTAGCCATGGTAAACTCTAAGGGCTTATCCTGACTCATGAGTTGCTCAAACATGTCGTCGCATCTAGCAGAAAGAACGTCATAGGAGGGAGGTACCTCATCATTGTCATTGATGTCGACGATGTCGGCCATGAAGCACATGCCGGTGAAGTCCTTGGCCTTCCCTTTCTTGTCTTGAGGGAGCTCCTCCTCCTTGTCCTCCTCGCTCCCGGAGTCCACATCGCTCATGGATTGCTCTCCAAAAGCGGCAAGGACCCGGTAAGCGGCCCTCATGAGCTTGGCAGCATTGTACTTGGGCTTGTTCCCTTGAGACTTCTTCCAAACTGGCTTTTCCTCCTTGTAGTTGCTCTTACCTTTCAACTTGGGGCAGTTTGCCCGAATATGATATAGCTCTCCATACTCATAGCACGTCACAGGGCCACCTCTCTTTTTGTTTCTAACATTGTTATATGCCCATGTGACTTTCTTGACTAAAAGAGCTAAATCAGCCTCAGGAAGACTCTCAAACTCTTTTCCTTGAACAGCAGATAAATACATAAGAGAAAAGCTAGAAGAAAACTCAGAAGAACCATCAGGAGTCCCTTTGAGAGGATCAACCACCAAAGCTATGTTATCCTTCTTAGGAAGGCTACCTCTCTTGATCTCATGAGTTTTGAGCTTGCTATAAAGCAGCTCCAAAGTGAGAGTAGAGATATCGACATTCTCCTCAATGGCAGTAGCCTTGATCTCCCACTCCTTGGTGTTGATTGCAGCCAAGAGGTGGGTGACATTCTCAGATTGAGAGTACTCAATGTCACCAGCTCTCATTTGATTGATCACCTTGTTAAAGCGAGTAAAAACATCATCGATGCTCTCACCAGGACGCATCTCGAATTTATTATACTCTCGCTTGTAGACCGTTTGGCACACTTGCTTGATCTGGGACGATCCCTCATGGTAAGTTTCGAGGGTGTACCAAATCTCATCTGTGGTCTCAAAGTTGCAAATCCTATCGTACTCCTGTCTACCAAGTCCAGCATATAGAAGGTTCTTTGCCTTGTTGTTGTTAGCCAAGAGGACTGCTGAAGCCGGTGAAGCAACTTCGGGCAAAACGAGTGTGGCTCGAACAACCTCCCATATAGCTTGTCTTTCGCTCTCAAGGAAGACTCGCATGCGATTCTTCCAATAGGCATAGTCGAGCCCATCGAAGATATGCGGCTTGGTCGAGTACTTATCCTTCGCCACGTTCAGTGACCGGTTAAGATCAAGATTGAACTAACCGGGCTCTGATACTACTTGTTGGACCGAAAAGGCGACTAGAGGGGGGGTGAATAGGAGTACGCTCACTTTTTTACTTTGATCAAATTCAACACAAATTTCACTTCAATAGCTATGGAAGTTATGAAGATCAATATACCAGTACAGCGGAAGACTAGTATTGAATCCAATCCAAAACCCCCAAAGCAAAAGACCAAAACAGAGAAACACAAACCCTAATCCAGAGGGCCGGACTAACCGACGGCAAAAGTGCGGACTGACCGGAGACCGGACTAACCTCAGGCAAAAGTGCGGACTGACCTCTCTGGCCGGACTGACCTCAGAAAAAAGTGCGGACTGACCAGAGGCCGGACTAACCTCAGGCAAAAGTGCGGACTAACCTCAGGCACGATGAACAACACAAATAGCCCGAAAACTAAAACTGAAATCGGTCTAACTTTTGATCAGTAAGACCAAACTCCACAAAATTTGAGAAACACATTCTCTAAAATATTAGAAACCTATTCTAATCAAAGATCACAGAGATCTATGCCAAAATTCCTATCTTTTTCAGTTTGAACGAAGTGTGCTCCAAAACCGAGCCAAAATCGAAATATGATCTAGAGACTTGCTCGTGGGTGATTGATGATCAAGATGACCCTAGATGGGTTTCCACATATCACAGCAAGTTAGATCACAGCAAGAAACCAAGCAAAAACTCGCGGATCAAAGAAAGACTCAAAATCATCTAATAGAGAGAATGAAAGCAAAGAAACACATCTTTGAGCAATCTTTCCTTGGATTTGCGTGGGCAGTAGTACCGCGCCGCATTTCCAACGGCTATTTCAGAGGCTTTGTTATAGCCATTACTGTGTGTCAGTGGAGGTGCGGTAGTACCGGCCGATGAACGGCAGTACTACCGCTCGTGCTTATTTTTTCAGCAGCTTTTCCCCCAACGGCTAGTTTTTGTATGTGGGCTATAAATACCCACCTTGGCTGGTTGTGGGCAAGGTTGCTGGTGCCATATACATTCTCTTGAAAGAGCAATCCCTTTCATCTCTTATGTGCATGTGTTGCACTTAGTGAGCTTAGAGAGCAAACCCTAATTTCATGTGTTGCATTAGGTAGTGGATTGAGTATCCACTTGAGCTTAGACACTTGATTCGTTAAAGTGAGAGTCTTTGACTTGTTTCTATTGGTGTTTGCCGACACCTAGACGGCGTGGAGGCGTTTTGGTTCGGTGATCTTCGCAAAGAAGGTTGTGAGAAGACCCAGACGTTTGTGAGTGGCTTGGTGCTCGCCATCTCCGGAGTGGGGGAAGAGCAACCCCTAGTGGATCGATGTGTTGGTTCGTCTTGGAACCAGTCCAAGCGGTTGGACTTACCTCGGAGGTGTTTGGCTCAATTTGTGGAGCCCGTCCAATTAGTTTGGGCTTACCTCAACATGGATTAGGGGAGACCGGCAAGTCTCCGAAAACCACGGTAAAACATCATCGTGTCGTCGTGGTTTGTTTTCTTGTGCTTTACTATTGCAATTTACATTCCTTGTATTAAATTGCTTATATGTCTTTGTATCATCGCAATCAATATCAATAGTCTTATTTTGTTGGTGCACCTAGTAAAGACTAGTTGATTTAGGCTTTAATTGTGCAAAACCGAATTGATTTACAATTCCGCATAAAACTCGGTTTTAGCCAAAGAAGATTTTAAAACTGCCTATTCACCCCCCCTCTAGTCGGCCTCCTCGATCTTACAAGTGGTATCAGAGCTTGGTCTCTTATTTTATTAGGCTTCACCGCCTAGAGAGTGAAGGATGGCGGCTAGTGATATAGTGCACCTCGGTGAGACACCTTGTTTGATGGCATAAATTATGATATTTGGAAAATCCACATGTCTTGTTATTTTAAGGCCATGAGCTCTAAAATATGGTGGATTATAGATGTGTGCTTTTCTCCTCCATTGGATCCTCTTGCTTCAACCATTGAGGAAGAGAAATGCTTATATCTTGACGCTCAAGCAATTAACACTTTATTTAGTGCTTTGAGTGTAGAGCTGAAAGAAAGACGTGATCGAGCACTATCAAAATCGGCTGCCTATCTGCAAGGGCTGAGATGCTACTACAATCAAAGAGTTCGTCCAAGAACACTTTATGTGGGTGACCTGGTCTTGAGATGAATTTAGAACCAAGCCAACTTGAACAAGTTGTCCTCTAGATGGGAGGGTTCATATACTGTAGTCTCTGTCACTAGGCCAGGATCAGTTAGATTAGCCATAGAGGATGGTCGTGTTCTATCTAATACATGAAATATTGAACATCTTTCTCAAATTCTACGTATAAGTATCTTTTTTCCCATATCATATAAATATATAATTTAATTATCTTTTTACCGTCCGTATCGTATTAATTTTTTCAGCATAAATTTTTTCTTATCATTTTGCATACATGATCACCATCTTTTCTGTTATTTACTTAAGTGTCTATGGTTGATCAATTTTGCTAATAGGTCATCGTGTCTTTACTTATCAAATGGCCATTGGTATACATTTGGGAAATGACAACTGTCTGGGACATCTTCTATAAGCCAATTCTCATTGCATAAGAACCCAACAATTTGACTTCATCTTCCTGAATACACACTGGTACAGATCATTGATTTTGTGAAAGATACCCTGGTCCTAAAACATTTGTTTGTCCGAAATACTTCTCCTATTGCCGGACAAAGTGTTCTAGGTAGGGAACTACACATAACAAAATAAATAAGGAATTCAACTTCTGAAAATAATTTAATTTGCAAAAGCAAGTCAACTTCCGACAAGTAATTACAATTATCATACACCAAATTATTTCATTATCCCATGCTCTAAAAAAATGTATCATTACATTATCATTGTTAAACGCTTGAGCCAGGAGTTCTTGCTGTGACAGGAGCACTTAAAGGAATGATAGGAGCACTAGCTTCAATATTTTTGATGGTCTCCGCCACCATTGGTGTAATCTTGGCCTAAGCCGCCGTACCTGCTTCTTTTGTTTTGAACTTAGTCGCAGGAACAAGCTTCCGAAGATCAACAGAGTCTTCGTAAAGAAGATCAATCTTCAATAAAACTCGATTTAAAGCTTGACTCATTGTTCTCATTAAAGATTGATATATAATATTCTTCATAGCAGGTATGTGTTTTTTAATGTATGCAATTTGAGTATAGATATCATTCCTAAGGTCATCCAAGGTCATTTTGGTCGTGAGGGGAGTTACCGAACCCTTTAGATGCTCTGCGATTTCTCGCAGAGAAGCTGAGATTCAAGAAAAGGCATTTCTCATAACCATAGTGATCTCCTTGTCGACCTTCATTAAGGTATTCACCTTCTTTTCAAGTTCTTGTACAGCAGTATGACTCCGTGTTTTCACTTCCTTCAAGTCTTGAATCTAGAGATCTTTGTTAGAAGAGGTCTTCAGAAGATCCTCTTTTGCCTTTTCTAGTTATAAGAAAGAACGAAAAAAGATAATAGAATTCACGCATTGCAAATAATGACAAGGTCAAATGCTCTGAAAAAAACAAAAAAGAAGCTCTTTACCTTCCTTCTCCTTAAGGAGCACATTGTTTTGTTCAAAAAGGTTGTGGCTTTCTTCAGATTTCCTGCTCAGGATCTCTTTTAATTTTTTATTCCTTTGAGTTAAGAGGCGGATCTCTTCGGCGTTTTCTGCCATGATTGCATCATTCCTTTTGGATGGCCCTCCTCGTAATCCCTGGTTGGGTCACTCGACCCATAGTACCTCCACATTGGATAAGCCCTCTTCTTCAGAGGACTTATGCGGCGCGTGATGAAATCCTTCACCACGTGCCATCCAGTAAGCCCCTCTTCCTTCAAGTCCGTAATAGCTTGAATGAAGGGGGCGATCCGATCGAGATCCTTGGGAGTCGAATCCCAGGTAGAGATCTTCTCGGTTGACTTCCCGGTGAAGGAGAGGCTGTCCTCATTAGTGATCTCTCAATAGAACCACCTCTTCTTCCACCCCGGCCACGACGACCAGGTAAACATCTGAATATACTCCTTCGACTTACCGTCGTGGAACTTCAGACTGCAGCTACCGGCGATTCCGCCTAGTCGGGTCATTCCGTAGAAGTACCGAAACAACTCCAAGTCAGCCGGAATCCTCAGGTAGGCCTCGCACAGGTACACGAACACCTCCAACATTGTGATAGAGTTGAGAACGAGATTCACCAACTCCACCTGGAAGTATTCGACTACCAATTGGAGAAAAGGATGAGCGGGCAATCGAAGACCACACTCACAGAATGCCTGGAAGATGGGGATTTGCCCAATCTCCCCCGACGGCCAATGCTGCCCGGAAGCCTCGATCCACCTCACGAATTCCTTCTTCGGGATCTTCTCGGAGTCGACCAAAGCTCCGATTTTGGCCGCATCCATCTCCGATTCGGCCCACTAGGAAGCGGTTCTGGCCATTTATCCCAAAAGCCGAAGGTTTGGATTTGCAAAGATTGGGGAAGAAGGCTCGATTTGGTCAGCGGCGGAGAACTCAAAAGTTTGAACAGTATGAGCGATTTGGGGGAAGGTAAAAGACCTTATTCTCACCCACGTTGAATATTTATAATCACACGTCTAAAGTTAAAAAGACATGACTACCCAACGGTTGCCAACGCTTCGGAAACTGCTCCAACAGACAAAAATAAGGAAGTCGATTGGGATTCTTAAATTTGTCTGCTCGATGAAATCAGGTCAGTCTTTACACCTTAAGCGAAATTATCTTCTTGACCAAGTCTTTTTCTGGTCAAATGCAACAGCGATTGGAAAGATTTTCCTTTCAACCACGGTACTGCAACCACTCGGTGTTCAAAAGATTTCCTTACGACCACCTTGTAAGTCACAAGATTATTCCACAACTTTCTTGACCAAGTGAACTTCTAGTCAAATGAAACATTAGTCGAAGAGTCTTTCAATCGACCACCTCTCTAAGACCATCTACTGCGCCTTTTCCAAGTAAGTTATTTTCGCTTAAGCTGGGGGGCTAGATGACGAGGATATAATAATCCTCATTTTATCATTTATCTTTAATTCATATTATGGATAATAATGATATCGTATAACTCCTGAGTATACCCCTTAATAGCCATAAGGGAGAAGCTAGAGATTGTAAGTTCTTCTACGACCACCTAGTAGTCATAAGTCCTCTTACGACTACCTCATAGTCATAAGTCCTTCTACAACTATCTTATGATCGTAAGTTCTTCTACGATCAGTCTGTGGTCGTAAGATCTTCTACGATCACCACTTGGTCGTAAACTCTTTTACGACCAGTCCCTAATCGACAGGGCTTACAGACATGTGGACCTAGTCGAACAGGGAATCTTTCGCACCATATTCAAGATATGGGCAGTAAATTACGTAGTTATTCTCTGGAATAATGGCACGATTTTAACTCCTTTGTTATGGTGGTAACTGCCTGGCAGCGTGTGAACGTTACTACTCCCACAATAACCTTCAGTAACGGCTCAATAGTGCAGGACATTAAAGGCGACCTTTACACCGAGATACAACGGTACACCTTGAAGACTGTATAAAAGGCAGAATCACCAGGACAATCGGGGCGATCCGAAGAGTATTAGAAGCACAATACTCTAGTCTTTGGCTCCATCTTGTAATCCAGTATACTCAATACATACACACATAAGTAGGGTTGTTATTCTCCCAAGAGAAGGCCCGAACCTATATAAAAATCCATGTGCCTCCATCTCTGTGTGATTTTGAGCCTAGAGGAACCCCCAATTCAAACAATCTTTACGTAAGTTCGGTTCTAAAACACCGACAGTACTTCTATCTTTTGGAGGGGAAGATCCTGTTCTTAAGGAAGTTATGGACAATCTTTCATGCAGTCAGACCTCTCCTCACCAGGTCATTTATCACTAGGACCACATTCTTCTCATCATCGAAGAGTTTGATCTCCTTGTCAACAACTTGGTTTTCTAGAGACCACTCTAGTGGTGCATTGTGGCTATAAGTAATCCTACTCTCTTGCGGAATAGTAGAATAAAATCATTCTTTGCTCCATGTTTGGCTAACATCCTTGGTAGCCAAGAAGGGGAAAACCCTCTTGTTGACATCTTGAAACTTAAAATAGAACAAGCCCAAGGCACCAGCGGCTTTCTTGTTGCGAATGATTTGGTAATAAAACCTAAACAGACACAGACTATGGACTATTCCTAAAAATGCCTCAAACAAGTGGGCAAAGACGCTAAAGATTACTGTAAAACCGTCCGGAGGGTATGGCTCAATCTCCCTCCCCAGCGCACGCCACTCGATAATAGCATTCTCTGGTAGATGCCCGTCTTGCTCTAGCCCTTTGAGCTCCTCCGCGGACAACATCGACGATTTCCATCCTGTCATTGCCTCTGTTTAGTGGTGGACTAGGGGATTCTTATCTCTTCGAAGGCTTGAGAAAAATGAAGGGCTCTTGGCAAATAAGTAAAGTAAAAACGGCTGGGGTAAATCGTGGCTAAGGAAAGGTAAAAATCTCTATATATACCCTTGGTGTATTTAAAACCCACTAACTCCATGACGAGATGGTTGTACCTTGACCAGTGGTGACATAACAACTCATACTTGGTCAAGGAAGTTTTTTTCGTGCGTCAGAGAAGCACCACTGCAACAAAATTGCCAACTCTTTGTAGACTATAAAGACCCAGCCTATGTGCCTTTGTACTAGAGATCCCAATCCAGACCCTAATCCACGTTTATTCACAATCATTCTACCTGTAATCAGAGCATACCCTTTGCAATATACATCACCGTTTGAGTCCTTTGGCGAATAGATATCAATCTCCATTTTCTTTATATACTTTTGTTTGTCCGTTCTGTGATGAGAGTCCTAGACGTCGACATCATCCCCCTCTCTGAATTCCAAAACAACAGATCTATATACTATCATGTTGTTGAGAGGCTAGATTGATCTAAAATGGTGCTGGTAGACATCTAGACTCCTCCTCCCGCACCGGTTTTTCCTGATTGCTGGTAGACATCTAGACAAATTGTGGCTCATCCAACTTTCGGGTGTGGGTCCCCGTGGGGACTCGATACCCCGATGGGGCGGGGAACGGGGGTGAATAGCACCCGAGGACGGGGTTGAGGGCGGTTTCCTTCTCTCGGGGGCGGGACTGTTCCACCACTCCCCGTCGGGGAATGGTCCCGTTTCCATCCCTAACCCCTCTCAAGACAAATGCCACGGCGGACCACTGCCGCTGACCTGCATCAAGGCGCCAACAAGACCCCTCCTACTGCCGACTTATCATGCGGTAGGCAGCGTCCGCTTTGTTGGGAGCTCACCACGCGTCTTGCCTTGGTCTGGGTGAACAACAGGTGGTCTGCCGTGGCATTTTGGTGTGGTAGATGTGTTATTCTTGTAATTTCGTTCGTGTGGTTATTTTTGCTATTTCGCTAAAAAAAGATGCTAAGACAGCCAAAAACTCCAATATGTTCCATTTTGATGTGACATTTTTCTATCTTCCTCTGAATATACGTCGGCAAGTGCGTAAGATGCCTACCAAGTGCCAACAAGAAATCAAATGATTACAAAAAGAAAGATGGACAAGGCAAAAACAAACAAGTTCACTGTAAAGCAAGAAAGTAACCCAACAACGAGGCTTGGCCACCACACTGATCCAATAGTGCAGCTCCACATAGTTACCATTTTTAAAGTTTGGTGACGATGATTAAAAATAAAAGTGCTTCTAGAAACCCAATTAGGCAAAAAGACTGGTGTAACCAATTCTTACTGTACAGTGCAGTACTACCAGAAAAAGGCTTCTATTCTTTTGTTTTAAACAAGGGGAGCAAACCTAGGCCTATCCAAACAAGGGAAGTAGATCATCTATATTAGAGGATTCAATGCAGAGAATCTACGGTGCTACATTTTAGAAGTCGATCTCCACCGTTCGATCGGAAAAAAATGATCCAGATTAATCACTACAGTATAATAGTTACAGTGAACATGTCGTTCTTTTTTAGTATTGCTACAGTGTCACAGTAGAGTACTGTTCATTCACTCGTAGATCACTGTTTACACGGTGATTCTCTGTATTACAGCAGAGAATCCGAATCCCCAAACAAGACCTTAGGATTTTACCCACTCACAAGAAAAGAGCTTGTGTTTTTACCGAAAAGGAAAACAAGAAAGTTTATATCCTTATTTTCTCTACGACATTCTGATATTTTCGACAACGATAGAAATGTAGGAACAGTCCCTAATACTCAAACCAGTGAATGTAAGAAGTTGGAAGGAACTATTTGAGCCACCTCCAGCACCAAACTTCAAGATCAAAGTAGAAGAAAAAAGGATCGCAAAAATAGCATGGCCTATAATCCAATAATGCAGCGGTCAACCACAGTTGAGCGTGAGATCATGGACGGTGGCGCACGATGCAATCCCACCGGCCATTTCCATTTCTATTTCCACTTCCACTTCCACCGAAGGGGAGAGCAACTTGCAACCCCGAGGCCTAGGAAAATGAATTCATAAATAAACAGCGTTCGTTAATCGTCTTGCAATGATGTGATCCGATCGCTATCGATCCTTGGCAAATTAATAATCTTTATCTTTACTCCTTACTTTTTATAAAAGAAGGAATATATTGTAGGTGGTGGTGTGGATGGAAATTTGTTAGGGTCTTCATATGAACCGTTGATTCCACCTTGATCAACAGAATCAATGACCGATGGGGTAGGGCTTTGGACGAGGGCCTCCCCCATCGCATTTTCTTCCTGTTGGTGGTGAATTTCTCATGTAGAATTTTTTTTTAATAATTAACCATTTTTTTATTTTTATTTTAAAATTAAACCCCGACGCACTTTATTTCCAATTCTGACCCTTTTGGTCACGCCACCACCCATAGCGTGACAAAACAACGTTAATCACGCCATCAGATCTCTTGTCACGCCACCACCATGCGTGATAGTGTTGTTGGTCACACCACGACTAGTGGCGTGACAAAAGTCTTATTTAAGCGTCTTATTCTACCACACGACAAGATTGTTTTGTCATGCCATGGATGATGGCGTGGCCAAAGCGAGAATGGAAATAAGGTCTTGTACGGGTTAACTTTAAAATAAAAATTAAAAAAGGTTAATTAATAAAAAAAAAGTTCTCTCATCTATCACATTATCCCTACCTTTTGAGTTGGTAGGATCTTTTGTGAATAGATATGTATACATGCATAAGTTATTTAAATGATCTTCTATGGATAATTAAATTATATGTGCTTGTGGTTTGCGATAATATTATATGTGGCTTGTTGATTAGACACAAATTATGCATGAAAATTTTATTTGTAGGATAATTATCTTATGTATATTGATTTTCTAAGTTAACAACTTCTATTATGTTTATTTGAACCGTTGCAAACACTCGGCTAGTCTCTACTGGTTTTTCAATTGGGTTCATGAGATAGCTTAGCTAGATTGCTTGCATCGCAGTCTCAACCGAGAAAAATTGGGTTAGGAAAATGACATGGTATGCTACTACTTGTCTGCTTCCTTCCTTGCATCTTTATGTCGTACTCGTACTTGATTACTTAGGAGCCGGTTCTCCAATTTTTAAAAAATAGATTAAATTTTTTTAAAAAGTTCCATCCCTGCTTCCCGGTAATGTCATTGCTCGCTCAGAAAAATCAAAGCAAAGCAGATAGTACAGTGGTTGGAAGAGGACTAGCCTAGTCCTAATTTAATTTGCTCCTGATGTGCATGCTCGGAATATACTACTCGCACGACTTTATTAGACCAGAAGTGGATAAAGGAATCTTCCTCACCAGTTGGGAACATGCCCTGCTTGTCCTACCCCGGCACCAACCCGTTTTCAGCCCAACCGAACGACATGGCCTGTGCGACGCAAAACACAACCGTTCCATCGTGCACACATGGTCGAACAGCTTCACAAGTCGTCACGTAGGGAACCGAGCAAATCCCATTTTTCATGACACGAGAAATTAAGCTAACGAGCACCCATTCTATGTTTAGAAGCTAAACGCAAGAATTCTACAGGGAAAAAAAAGGAAATTAAAGTATCGTTTAGAACACTGAAGCTTCGTAGAAAACACCGAAACAGTTCAGTTGTCGTAAAAACCATGGAAATTTCCAAATTCCCTTGCTTCCAAATGGATCCTAAATTAAAATTCTTGGTAGGAATCTGATAAAATTAGGGTTTACGGGCATGTACAACAGTATAGATAACTATTATTTATAATACATCTTCATGTCATCTATAGACAAACGCTAAAGATGGTTGCTGCAATGGGTTATCTTTTTACATGTCTCTACAGACAGCTCCTTTATATACAACATGTTTTGTTTCTCGTGTTACAGTCGACTACCGCATGAGAGACGATCTAATTCTGATCTATGTTCCTCCACTCTCATCCACATCATCTCCGACAAGGATATAATAATTCTCAATTAATTAAATTATTTATCTCTAATATTGATTATAGATGATAATGTCTTTTATACAATCTTCAAAGGTACCCCTCAATATCAACAATGAGAGAAATTATAAACACCTACTGGTCGTAAGTTATGCTACAACCACCTTATATGGTCGTAAGACATCCTACTACCACTTCATGATCGTAAGTTCTTCTACGACCACCTATTAATCGTAAATCATACTACGATCACATCATGGTCGTAAGATTTACTAGGACCAAGTCATTTACGACCACCCTATAGTCGATAAGAACCACAAACATGTGGACCAATCGATTAGGGACATTTGTACGTTGTGTTTAATACACACAATGGTTAATATATGTCGTTATTCCCTGAGATACATATTAAACCTCTATCTCTGAGATAACTACACATATTAAACATCTATCTCTGACATAACTGCAAGACGACATAGGGGATATGTCAGGATAATAACCGCTATTGAATGTGTGCATTGCATCAAACGTTAAAACACCTCTTGATATAGACAACTGTCACCCCTTTCATACGCTATATAAGGAGTAAAGTTGATGGACAAATGATGATGAGATTCAAAAAAGAAAACAAGAGATAGAAATCATAAAATCCTAGTTTTAGTGATTTTTCCTGTTATAAACATAATTAATATAACAACACAAGTTATGATTATTATTCTATTAGGAAAAGACCTCAACCTTTTGTAGTGTCTTTTTTTCGTGGTTTCGCTCTAGGCGCGATGTGAAGGCGTTTGCGCTAGTCGGCTGCCATCGCGTCCGTATCCGTCGCCGTTGCACGGCCCGCAGCTTGCGTTTCCCCCGAGAAAGGGAAAGAAAATACTAACCGGTAGCTGTGCCTGCCGTAAGGCCAGTCTCAATGGGGATGTCATGGGAGTGTCATGCACATTAATTAGGGTGACACATCCGCAAAAAAGGAATCTTCGCATGATTTGAGAAGGAGAGAGAATGCAAACGTTTCATGGCCACGAAACGTTTGGGCACCGTTACCAACTCATCGGTAACCGCATGAAACTCGCGTTGAGGATGGGAGGTTTCATCCCGTCGATCCCGTGCGGGCGGGACTCCGACGCGCGCTCCTCGCAAATCTTCGCGCCTCCATCGGGCTTCTTCCGCCCGCCGCCTCTTCGCGCCATCCACCTCGCGCCTTGCCTCTTTCCCCAAAGAACGAGGTCCGGCGGCACAGATCTCGCTAGATGGATCCACCGTCAAGAGCTCGGCGGCGCATCTGGCGATCGATTGGGGCAAGAAGAAGGCGGCGCATCTTCGTCGCATGCGCCGCCGCCGCCAAGAGCGCCGCCGTGATATCCGCCCGCCAGCAGCTTTCAACAAGCGCCGCCGCCGCCGACTTCGCCCTAGTGCGGACCGCTTCACGGCGTGGACGATCGCTGCGACTCCATCGACGTCCGCTGCGACCGGCTGCGACTACGCCGATGTCCATCTGTGATGACTTCCCCATCTCGCCACCACGCCACCGCAAGCCCTGGATGGCCACCGCAACAAGCCCCAAATTCATGGTAAGCACTTTTGATGTGTACTAGTTGATTTCATCTCTCAATGTCAATCGTGCTTGTGCAAGTAGTCTATTTTGGTATGTGTTTGCCTCGGATGTCGATCTCAATGCAAGTGCGATAGCGCACAAGTCAACTGGTTGTAATCTGAAAGGAGAAGTGGTACTAGATTGCGTTTTTCTAGTGTTTGTCGTTGCTTGTTCGTTGTTGGTGATCGTAATCTTAGTTGGGTGTAAAATTAGAGCTACCGTGAGAAGGTACTCTAGCTATGTGAAATCTCGGTTGCTCGCAAACTAGCTGATTTCGATCTAAATTTCGTGGTCTATCCACCCGGTTGTTTTCTAAATTTTCTTCAAAGACCACAATTTCATGACCACAACAAAGATGGAGAAAATTTTCATTTGGTTGGTCGACTATGAGCTTCAACCCAATTTCTCCACCACCACCACCAACCGCATATGGAACACCAAGTCAGTGAAACACGCAGACGTCAACAAACGATCCAATGAACGCTGACATTGATGAAGATGACAACAACGTGGCAAATAGGCCAAGAAAGAAAAGGTATTGGAGTCATGAAGAGGAGGAGAGACCGTAATCACCGATGACTAATGTTATTTTGAATTTAGCAATTGGCTCTGTAATTGATGGTCACACTTTTTTTTGTTTTGTACTTCACAAGCGATGCTTGGTTGAATGCTTCTAAAGACCCGTTAAGGGAAATGACAAGAAAGGTGATACATTTTGGAAGGAAGTCAGCGATCGTTTAACAAGAAAGGAATGGGAAGCGATAAGAGAAACAAACCAATTGAAGGTGCACTGGTCTCGTCTGAAGTCATCTATCAATGATTTCAATGGCTTCTGGAGTACGGTAACTAAAGTGAACACAAGCGGATACTCCGACGACATGCTGGAGGATGAGGCACAGAAAATGTATGCAAAAAGGTATGGAAAGCCTTTTCGTTGGTGCATTGGTGGAGGATTCTAAAAGATGAGCCAAATGGTGTGCACAGCCAGAGACAGAGAAAGACAAGAGTGAGATAGTTGATGTTCCAGATGAACAATCACGTCCCATTGGTAGAGAAGCGGCAAAGGCCGAGCGCAGTGGAAAGCGCAAGAAGGAAAATATTATGGAAGGAATTGTCATCCTTGGGGACAACATTGAGAAAATTGTCAAGGTGCAGCAAGATCGTAAGTTGGAGCGTGAAAAGGTGACGGAAGCACAAATTCAGATATCAAATAAAAATTTGAAGGCTGCAACAGAGCAAAAAGAAGCAAAAATGTTTGAGGTTTATAATTCCCTGCTTAATCAAGATACAAGTCAAATGTCTGAAAATCAAAAGGCTAACCGAGATCGAGCAATACGTAAGATTGAGGAAAAGTTGTTTGCTGACTAAGATACAAGTCAAATGTCTGCGGTGATATGTTCCAGTTATCTGTCATTTTCTACAGTGAGCATTTATATGTTCCAGTTATCTTAGTTATCTTGGTAACCTGAATTGCTATCTGTGAATGTGAATCCGCACTGCATGTCAGTTTCTACAGAGTGTGAAAACTGAATGTGAATGTGTAGTGCACATATGTCAGTTTCACAATTATTAAGTGTGAAAACTGCTACGAAATCTTTTCCTCTCACACTGCATGTCAGTTTCACATCGATATTAAGTGTGAAAACTGCTGCCTAGTTCCACGTATATGTCTCTATATATATGCATCGACTCTTTTCTATGAACTTTCTATGTTTTTTGTTATGCATCGACTCTTTTCCTCACCTTTTTTCTACACCTTGTTTCTCTTTTCCCATGCACATAGATGTCGAGAACATTGCTCAACCGGTCCTCTCGAACTTGTTAGACGAGTTCATTGTCGAGGATGACATCCTAGATGATGTGATCACCGGCCACGGTGTTTGTACAGAGTAGCCTTGAAGGTCTTCGTAAAGAGGTGTCGATCATCGATTTCATCCGAGGAAATACATCAAGAGGCCACGAGAGAGTCCCATCGAAACTAGTAAATGATTATTTCTCGAGAAATCCTCTCTATCCTTCCAATATTTTTCACGGAGATTTCAGTATGTCTAGGCCACTTTTCCTCCGTGATCGTCGATGCCTTAGGCCAATGGTCCGACATTTTTACTCCAAGGGTCGATGCCCTTAATCGGCATGGGCTCATCCACTCTGAAGTATCTGCAGACTATTCGCCAATTAGCTCTTGGCGATCTTTGCGGATGAACTAGATGAGTACTTGAAGATTGGAGAGACTACTGCAATGGAGTCCATGAAGAATTTTGTCAAAGGTATTAGAGATGTATTTGGTGAACGCTTTTTGAGGCGCCCCACTATGGAGGATCTTGACGCCTTCTCAAACTTGGTGAGAGACGAGGTTTTCCTGGTATGTTCGGCGTTATTTGCATGCATTGGCAATGGGAAAGATGCCCGACGGCATGGAAGGGTCAGTTCACTCGTGGTGATCAGAAAGTGCCAACGATTATTCTTGAGGCCGTGGCATCACATGATCTTTGGATTTGGCATGCGTTCTTTGGAGTTGCAGGTTCTAACAATGATATTAATGTTTTGAACCAATCTACTCTATTTATTAAAGAGCTAAAAGGACAAGCTCCTAGAGTCCAATACATGGTCAATGGGAATCAACATAACATAGGGTACTTTCTTGCTGATGGAATATACCCTGAATGGGCTGTATTAGTGAAGTCAATCCGTATGCCCATCGATGTCAAGGACAGGTTGTATGCAGAGCATCAAGAAGGGGCAAGAAAGGATATCGAAAGAGCCTTTGGTGTATTGCGTCGTCGTTTTTCCATTTTAAAACGACCAGCTCGTTTATATGACCGAGATGAACTCCATGACGTTGTGATGGCTTGCATCATACTTCACAATATGATAGTTGAAGATGAAAACACAGAGGACATTGAAGATGATCTAGATCTGAATGTGGCTCCTAGTTCAACGACTATTGAGGAACCAGAGATCCCTCTTGATCAATATGTTACGTTTGACAGAGTTTTAGAAAAAGATAGTGATATTCGAGATCGATCGGCTCATTTCCGGCTTAAAAAGGATTTAGTGGAACATATTTGGAATAAGTTTGGTCGCAATCGAAATATATCTGAAGTTTGAGATAGAATATATGTAATCATTTTTATATATGTGTAACGTTTTTATATATGCGAGTGTGTGATGACTATTGTAATCAATTAATATATTATATTATATTATATATAGTAATCAAGTTTATATGGCCTGAGATAGACTGCGTGTGCGTTTTTAGTTGATCCCAACCATGCAGCCGTACAGGTTATTTCAACACAACAAATGGCTACAAAGTCATCTAGCATCCTTGATCACAGCAAAACACAATAATTAAATGCTACAGCAAGTCTATAAAATAGTGAAATGAAACTATCCTATTGAGAGAGGTTGTTTCATGTTCCAGCTTTCAAGACTAGTAGTATTGGAAACAGTGACATGAAACGTTGCATTGAGACTGGCCTAATTGTGTTGCTTGCACGCGTGGCCGTGCGGTCGTGAACCCGTTCACACCGAACCTTCCTTAGTTCCAACTCCGGCCATGAATGGGATTTACCCGTCCGTTTCTGTTTTTTCAGTGAATCTGGCGCTCCATAAATAAATTCACAAAAACATAGGGATTTCGTACAAGTAGAAAAGCGTTCGGTGTAAAACTCACGCGGGACCTGCACAAAAAAAGAGAGAAACGAAACGAATAGAGATATATTTGGACGAGGTGTACCGTAGCTTCGAATTGACAACTACTCTCATATCCAAGCTTTTCATTCGTCTTTTTCTTGCGAGTACATGAGAGCAGAGAGCCTATTTACAGAGGAAAGCTTTCCTCACCCAAATGAAAAAAGAAAACAAAAGGATTAAAAAAGCAACCAAAAATCGACCATTAATCCATCCATTGTACGGAGGTGTGCCAGAAGTCAACGGCCGGCCTACGATAGCAACCAAACACTAACGACACAAGGAAGAAAGAAAGAGACCAAGAAAGGAAGCAAGAAAATTAAGCAAAAGCAAACGACTACTTTTCAACTCTAAATTGAGCTCTGCGGTTAATCGAGCACGGTGGCCGGCGGCGAGGCGTTGGTTGGCTGGTTGGTTGGTCAGTACTCAGTAGGAGTATGCGACCCGGTGCATGGAGCGGTCGCGGAGCATGCCGCGGTAGAGCGCCTCACGGTTGGCCGGCATCCGCTCCGCCTCCGCCGCGCCCCTGCACGTCGGCTCGGACGGGAGCGGCCTGGCCGCGCCCTCATTGTCGACGACGTCCTCCGCGAAGCGCACCCGCTTCTTGGCCTCCCCCCGCGCCTTCCCCCCGCGCCTCCGCTTCTCTGCGCACGATCGAGAACCAAACCAAAGGGAGAGCACCGTGAGAAACCCCATCCATCTCACATAAAGAGGAAGAAGAGAACCGTGCGTGCGGGAGATCGATTGTTTTACCCACCTGAAGAGGAGAGGCAGGGGCGGAGGGCAGGCTCGGACGACGACGACGACGGAGAAGAAGAAGAGGCGTCGCCGTGGGGCTTGGCGGCGCGGCGGAGGGAGAAGATGACGAGGGAGCCGGAGAGCGCCATGGCGGTGGCGGCGGCCAGCGCGAGGGAGCCGCCCATCGACGACGAAGACGAGGAGGCCATGGGAGGCGGTAGGTGGTTTCTTCTTGACTCCTCGCTGGTCCCTTCCGTTTAAGGCGACCCGGGACGAGAGCGCGTACCAGCTAACGCTCGTGGCTTTCGTTCCGTAACGGGAGGAGGTTTGGCCCGTTTGGGTTAGGTTGGTTTGGGCGTGGTGGCGCTGCTCTTATAGGGCAGGGGTCCTTTCCTCCGGGGCTGGGCTGGACTGCTAGCTGGCGGCTGTCACGCTGCGCTTGCTTGGTAACTTCTGTCAGTTTTTTTAAAGATAAAACTGTTAATTTCTGTTCATTAGATGTGCTATACGATTCGTGTTTTGATGTACTATAAGAAAAAAATCATAATAGTTGAATTTTCATTCGTCCGATATGCTTTGAGATTTACATTTTTCCCTATCTGATAAATTGGGTTCGAATTTATTATGATTTTTTATTCGGAACATAACGGGTTCACCACATTGCTGTATTTTGTTGGTATGTAATTTTATTTTTTATTTTTGTTTTTGCTCAACCTCTCAAAGTATATGTGAAGAACATAACGGGTTCACCATATTAACGTATTTTGTTGGTATATAATTTTTTTGGCTTTGTTTTTGCTCAACTTCTCAAGTACATGTGATATTTTGATTCATGCGATGGAAATATAAGTTATTAAGACTTTTAAGAATAATTACAGTAACCAAGAACCAAAATAACATAAATAATTTACTGTAATTTATGTATAATGGAGTTGTAAATGAACTTTCAAAATGTGATAGTTTTTTAGGGAGAAAACAATCGAATTCTATGTAGACAGGCCCATTAATTATCTCTTTACTTAAAAATGTCACTTAACAATCTCTATTTCACTATTCCCCCTTAGGTAATGTTTGGCAGCACTGGGATCGGCTGAGACTCCACCCCAATCCCTTCCATTTCACGGGAAGGGGAAAAAAATCATCTCCAACTCTGGGATTTCTTTCCCATCGTGACGAGCTCCTCACGACCTCACCCCGCCTCATGCGATGACCTCCTCACCCACACCGTGTGACCTCGCCGCTCCTCTCCCTATGCCGTGTGGCCTCGCCCCGTCTCAGCCATCGAGTTGTCCTCCTAGCTGTGCATCCACCACCGACGAGCACCTATCTTCCTTTGGGCCCTGAATGAACCGTTGCCGCCTTCATCCCCCATTAAAGTCGTCCTCTCCATTCGCGGTCGAAGCCGTGCCGCTACCTTCGTGCGCAGGGTTGCCACTGGGCTCGCGTGGCGTGCTCAGGCGCCCCCGCCACCCACTCGCATGCTACATCCCTCATCGCCGGTCTCAGCCACCGAAATGGTCGGAGTGCGCAGCGGCGGCGCCGTCCACCGGGCTTGTGCGAGCGCCATAGGATTGTCGCTGAGCTCGCACACAGCCGCATCTACTAATCAGCGTCGGCCATGCCCTCTTTTTTTTCGTTTCTTAGCATTTCGTCGAATTGGGTGGTGTGGAACGGGATTGGGGATTAAGTGTAGGAGCGGGATCAACCCATTCTGAGGGTGGATCAAATTCCCCTCAGATAATCTTCCGTTGTCGCCAAACAAGCCCCTCCTGGTAGACTTTGCGTGGAACATATAATTTGGATTTTTTTTAGAAGTGCGGCGAGGCAGGGGTGGACCCGACTGGGGGTCAAAGGTGTTCGGCTGAACACCCAAAATTTTTGGGCAAAATTTCAGTATATATGAGGTATAATACATGTATATACTAGAAATTGGGTTAAATCAACATATAATGTCTTCAAAAGCCCATTCCGTTGGCACATCACTTGCAGCCCACTCGGCACTCGCACAACCCACCAAAGCCAAGGCATTCCACATTCGGCCACTGTTCCAACCTTCCTCCACAATGACTCGGCCCAATCTCTTAATGCCCATTTATTGACAAATCCTAACTCGATCTCTCTTTCCCTCAATCTAGCACACACGCACACAGCCTTGCAGGCTTGCGACGACGGTGGCAGGCCGCGGCGAGCGGGAGTGGCGAGCGGATGAGCGCGGTGGCTGGCGGCTGGGGGCTACGATGGCCTGGGATAAGGGGAGGCCGAGAGGAAGGGAGGTGCGCTGCGGCACCTTGCTCGCTTACTCCGAGCAACCGAGCTCCGAGTGCAGTGGCCAGCGAGGTGGGATGGCCGGCGGGGCGAGGCGTGCCGCACGTTGCTCCGAGGACCGAGGCTCCAACTCACAGCGGGTGGCGCGACGGAGGCGGTCTGGCGATGGACTGGAGCTAGCGACTAGAGTGAGCCGTGAGCGGGGCTGGCCGACGACGGCGGCGGGGCAAAGCGCGTGGGCATGGCCATCTGGGCAGCCGAGCGACCAAGCCGGTGAGCCCCGATCCCCGAGCACAGGTCCTGAGGAGTGAGGACTAAGCCACTGAGGTGAGGTATCCAATCCCAAATCCCAAATTCCCAAACGGCTAAACCAGTTTGAAAAAGGAATTGTGGTTGATGAATCTTGTATTTATGTGAATTGTAGATCTTTAAGCTTTGAAAAATGTACTGCGTAGTTCATATTATTACATTATTGGCTGACACCAAAATGAAGCATTAGATTGTCCTTATGAAATTTAATCTTGTATAAATATATTATACTTTGAAAACTTTCAAGTATCCATGTGGAGTTATCATTGGATAGGAAGGTTCTAAGCAATAATAAGCTAATTGTAGCAAATAATGAAATATCTAGACCATTTTCAGCCAAAGCAACTAAACTTTTAACTTAGCTAAGAGCATGAGATTAATAGATAACTCTATATTTAAGTTAGATTATCAGGCTGTAGCAAATGATGATGGCATACTTCAGCAATATGAATATAAATTCATCCAGACATGTCTATATAATTTATTGATCTCAACTTCTCAAGTTATACAAATTCATATGACCAATCAAATATGCAAACTACAAATTCATGGGCCGACGAATTAGGCTGTATAAGTCAATAGCAGCACATGTTCATCTTCAATTCTCCCTTCCTCAATTCCTCGGTCCCAAACCCTAAATTCCCAATTCAACTATTTTTCTTAATTATTTTGTAATTTCTCTCCATTCTTTGGGGTGTTATTTCTAGTACGGAAAAATTGTACTTTATTTCTTTTGCTATCGTGGACCTTTATTTTTTTTTTCATTGAATAATATTCTATTAGCTCCAAAAACCTATCTGATAAATCCTAGATCCGCCGGCGAGGTTGGTCGGTCGTGTGCTACGTACAATGTTTCCCTGAACTTGTATTGAAGTTTCTCAAACATGCTATCCCATCCCTTTCTTGTGAGCAGTGACCTATTGTCTGTGAGTCTATACACAACCCAGAGTTTAACCAACTCCTCGGAATCGTGTACGGTAATAAACAAGATCGAGAGATAAGCTGACGGTCGATCGAGAAGGATAGATCCTCGACTTAGGCAGCGGCGAACCTACAAAGGATCAAGGTTGTTCAACTCAACACCTAAAATATTTTGTAAAATACTCATTATTTACTATGTTCGTTAGATATATATAGTGATAATTAGATAAAATACTATATATTAAAAAATTTATTAATTATTTTTAATTTATCTAAATTATTGAGATGCTGTCTCTAATATAAACAATCTGTACTTTAATTTTTGCTATTGTGGATTTTTACTTTTTACCATTGAACATATTTTGCCAATTCCGAGGTCCACCACTGTCCGGAGGTTAAGTGGAACTTCCATGTAGTTTAAAGGGCTATTAGGCTAATTTAGAGTTCACAAGACTAATTAAAACTTCAATACAAGATTGGCGAACCATAGATTAAATAATTCGAGGAGTATATCATTTGTACGCACCATGCATATACTTTCGTGAGCTTGGATGCGTACACGCTTGATGCCCCTGAGGGTGCTCTTTGCATTTTTCAGAGAAACACAGACCACTCAACCATAAAATAAGAAGACTTTGCTTCTTGAGGGGAAGTCTTCTTCCTACGATTGATAAATTATTCAGCTGGACTTGGAGGCATGGACCAGACATGTCTGCAATGTACAATGGATTTGGATGTCGATAGTGGACTTTTTGTTTGGACGAAGTGCTGATAAAGGATTTTCATGAGATTGCACAAGGACCAGAGTAACATTTCCAAGATACCCGGCTCATCATATCTCATAGTCTTGTTTTTGAACGCACGAGTTCCATAGGAAACAATTTACTTCCCGGAGGAACCTGAAAAACATGTCATATTTTCCTCAAAGAATTATGTATCTTTTTTAAAAAGAGAGATGTATCTTTTTTAAAAAAACAGAGAGCTTATCGTAAATTTCAAGTATATACACCCTCGGATTTAGTTGAAAGAAGCATGACTGCTAGGCTGTCGGCGATGGTCGACGGATATAAAATCTGCAGCAACATTTGCACGGATTCAGTGCAGCAGCTGTAGGTGCGTAGCACGGTGGCATTGGCAGCCGTTATGTGGCGCCCATGCAGTCCGTGCATGCCTGACAAAACTCCACCTGGTTTTATCCGCATGGTTCCTCTCCACCTGGTTTTAGCCTGGTTCACTTCTTTTCAGAACGTGGCTGGCAGGGCAGGATGCATTCCGATGCCGTCGTAATTTGTCGCCTTTTTTTTTCAGTCCGCGGGCTGTGTGTATCTGAATTCTTTTTTATTTTGATTCCGCAGCCCCTTTTTTTTTTTTTTTTTGCAAATCTAGCCTCCTCTCTCTCTCCTTTCGCGCTCGGGGAGCGTGAAAAGACACCGAAGCCTGGTGCGGTGCGGGTGCGGCCACTTCCCGCGGTGCGTGAGCACGGGAAGTCACTTCACAGGTGCCGAGCGCGAAACTCTTCGCTTCATGGTCGCCGCCCATTCCAAATGAGATTCGCGAGGAATACACTTTCGCGCTTCCCGAGCGAAGGAAGGAAGGGGCTAGATTTGCAAAAAAAAAGGAAGGAGCTAGATTTGCAATTGATTGACGCGAGGGGGCCAAAATAAAAAAGGATTCTGTGTATCTGCGTCCGTGATCTCGTTGGAATTGGAAGGCATGTTCTTCAATCTCTCGAACATCCTCCGGACTGGGATCCTCATCAGTTGGGACGCGCATCTGACATTGCAGCAATGTCATGTGCTACAGTGCCATGGTATTGTCATATGCTACAGTACCATAGTATTGTTTTAGTCGTTGGATCAAAACACGAAGACCAGGTCCAGATCCGTACTGCACAGTAGTGAAAATACTATATCAAAGGCACTGTGGTTTGGCACTGTAGTGACACTGTAGCAGTTGATCTAGTGCATTCTTCTTGAATCGGACGGTTCATATCATCGCAATGTCACAACATTGTTACCCTCTACTATTTCCTTTGCAATATCAAAGGATCTGAATCCCTTCGGTTGCAACCAGCGACGGCTGATGCGCACAGTGCCCTATGCCTAAAGTTCCCTTAGCCGTCAGATCGAACGCGGACGGATGGGATTGGTCGCCACATTAGATATCGCACTATTCACACAATATTTGCTAGTTGCTACAGTACTACTGTTAAGTACTGTTTGTGCAGACCAGAATCGTTCTATTCTCTGTCATACATCAGAGGATCCGGATTCCCTCCTCCCTCCTGTCTGCATGTACATGTGTCATCCGTGCCAGCTACAAATAAATGGACATATTTCTTCTGTTTCAGATACAGTTTTTATGGGTCATCCTTCGCATTCTACGCATGAACTTACCGATCATCGGATCATGTACCTGAAATAGTGAAAACAGAGGAAGGCATGTACATGTTCGTGTCTATAATTGACAAACTAAACAAATGCCTGCTCGATTATAGAACAGAAGGGAAAAAGGAACACATACTTTAACCGGGCTGTACCTGTCAAAACCACTTCTTGTCTAATGGTCCTCTCGGTGTTTTAAAATCGAACTTACGTAAAGATTGTTTGATTCAGGAGTTCCTCTAGACTCAAAATCACATAGAGATGAAGACACGGAAATTTTATACAGGTTTAGGCCTTCTCTTGGGAGAATAATAACTCTACTCCTGTGTGTATGTATTAAATATACTGGATTACAAGATCAAGCAAGAAAACCAGAGTATTGTGCTTCTCAGAATTTGGGCTCTCCCTATTGCTCTGATAATCCTTGCCTTTTATACCGTCCCCAGAATGTACGCCGTTGGACCTCTAACAAAAGGTCACTTAATCATCTAGATCGTGGCGCCATTACTGGAGGTTACTACAGGAGTTAAAACGTTCCCACGTCACCAGGCAATTATCATCATAAAAGGGAGTTAAAATCATGCCATTATCTTAGGAAATAATGGCGTAGTTTACTGCCGTATTTTGAATACGGTACGGAAGATTCTTTTATCGACTAGGCCTACATGTCTGTGAGCCTTGTCGACTAGGGTCTGGTCGTAGAAGGTCTTACGACCAGGGGATGGTCGTAGGAAAGCTTACGACTGCATATTGATCGTAGTAGAGCTTACGATCATAGGATCGTCGTATAAGAACTTACGACTATGGGGTAGTCGTAGGAAGACCCATGACTACAGGGTGATCGTAGAAGAACTTACGACCTCCAGCTTCTCCCTTATTAATATATAAGGGGTATACTCAAGAGTTATGTGCCGTCATTATTACCTCATAATATGAATTATGGATAAATGATTAGATGAGGATTGTTATATCCTCGTCATCTAGCCCCCCAGCTTAAGAATAGCTTGATTGCGGCTCACAAGGTGATCGTAGAAGATCTAACGGTGAAGTAGAAACTTTCCAACCGTTGTTACTTTTGACCAGAAAAGACTTGGTCAGGAAGGTAATTTCGCTTGAGGTGTAAAAACAGACATGACTTCCTTGAGCAGACAAATTTTAAGAATCCTAATCGACGCCCTTGCCGTTGTCTGCTGGAGTAGTTCCCGAAGCGTTAGCGACGTCTTTTGATCTTCGGGCGTGCGGTTATAAAATTTCACCGCAGGTGAGGGTAAGGTCTTTTACCTTCCCCCAATTTGTTCTTGTTGTTCAAAACTTTCGAGTTCTCCGCCGCCGACCAAATCGAGCTTCCTTCTCCAACCCTTCCACATCCAATCTCTTAGTTTTCGGGAGAAATGGCCAGAGCCGCTTCCCAGTGGGCTGAATCGGAGATGGACGCGGCCAAGATTCAAACTTTGGTCGACTCCGAGAAGATCCCGAAGGCTGAATTCGTGAGATGGATCGAAGCCGTCGGGCAGTATTGGCCGTCGGGAGAGATGGGGCAAATCCCCGTCTTCCAAGTATTCTCGTGAGTCTTGCCTCCGACACCGCTCATCCTTTTCTTACATTGGTATTTGAATACTTCCAAGTAGAGTTGGTGAACCTCGTTCCCAATTCTATCACCATGTTGGGAGTATTCGTGTACCTTTGCGAAGCCTACTTGGGGATCCCACGACTGGAGTTGTTCCAGATTACTACGGAATGACTTCGGTTAGGGCGGAATTGTCGCGGTCAGAGTATGAAGCTCCACGACGGAAGTCGAGGAAGTATATTCAGATTTTTACCCGGTCATCGTAGCCGGGGTGGAAGAAGAGGTGGTTCTATTGTGAGATCTCCAATGAGGACAGCCTCTCCTTCATTGGAAAGCTGGCAGAGAAGGTTCCTTCATTGGATGCGATTCCTAAGGACCTTCGCGGATTACCCCTTCATCCAAGCCATCGCAGACTTGAAGGAAGAGGGCTTCTTCGATGGCACGTGGTGAAGGATTTCATCACGCGCATCGACCCTCTGAACAAGAGGGCTCACCAGATGTGGTGGTACTCGGGTTCATCGGACCACGAGGACTATCTGAGCTAAGTAAACCTTAAGCTTTAGCCTTCTTCTACTTGATTTCAGAATTGGCTTTATTTAAGGTTCTCTTGTTTCGCAGACCTCTCGCAAGAGGAGATTGATGCCCGAGTCAAGCTTATCTGCAAAGCCCCCGCCCATGTCGTGGCGCCCAACTCGTTGACACGCTTCCGGAGGACAAGCTTGAGCGCTAAAGGTAATCGATAGTCGATTTCGTCTTTAGGACTTTATAGTCATAGGAGAACTTATGACTGAGTGCTGATCGTAAAAAAGCTTACGATCAGGTTATGGTCGTAGAAGAACTTACGACCAGGGGTTTGTCGTAGAAAAAGCTTACGACATGGTAATTGGTCGTAGAAGAACTTATGATCACTTTATAATGTCTCTCTTTCCGACTTCTGCAGAAAGTAGGCAAGGAAAACCGTCGGGACGACGAGGAGGTAGAACTGATGGTCGTTGGAGTGTTCACCGTAGAGCAGCTTGTTTCTCCCCCTTTCAAGAGGCATCGGCTCGTTAAAGTCGCAGACAAGGGATGCTCGAGCTCGAGTCCTGCTATTGAGCAAGCAGATGCTCCTCAGACCAAGAAGAGGAAGCCCACGCAAGTTGTTGACAAGGGCGATGCAAGCTCGAGTTCAGCTACTCCGTCTGTACCTTCGGCTAATCTTGCCGCGGAAATAATCGATGCAGAGGAAACAATCGCGGCAGGAATAGCTGAAGTGTTTAAACCTAAAGCTCCTAAGGTCAAGGTACCCTTCTATTATGACAATAAAACCTTCGCAGTTTCTGCCTCCCCTGGTTTTATTAAGCGACTTGAGAAGGAGAACTGGAAGAGTTTCGTGTCTTTTGTGAAGGAGACTGCTGCACCAGCAGTGCCCGTGGTTGAGGGTGATGCTGCCCTTGAGGTGGTTGAGGCTGATCTCGACTGCCCAGAGAGCCAAGGGGCCCAAGAAGCGATGGTGCTCGATCAAGACCCACGACTAGACGTGATCGTGGCTGATCCTCAACTTAAGTCTCAACCAGACGTGGTTGAGAAAAAGTCGAAGAAACCTCTCATAGGGAGGGTTGTTTCCAAACTTAAGATCACGTCCGGCACTCGGAGGTATGTAAAAGAGACAAAATTATAAGGACAACATTTACCTTTTGCTTTTTATCACCTGATCGTGTTTTCCTTTTCATGGTCTTAACGTGGCTCCCCTCATCATCAAGGACGTTCTTTTTAAGGAACCTACTGTAGTTTCTTTGGCAGGAAAAGGAACAATAGCGGCGGTGATCGAAGGGTCGACCACTGTCCAAATGGTGGAGGATGCCATTGTAGCCGATGTGGCTATGACCAGCGGAGCGGTCGTAGGGTCAGAAGTGGCTACGACCATAGGAGTGGTCATAGAACCAGGGGTGGAGATGGTAGCGGCGGAGGCACTCGGCCATGGGGGTGAAACATCCATCCAGCGCTCCGGGAAGGAAGTTGCTGTGGATGATCCTCCCAGCCTCTAAGGTCAAGCTACCGATGCCGTTACCTCTGAATGAGGAGAAGGGTTCGAGCTCATCGATCACTTCTTAGGGTTCTTCGTCCCTCGCCACTGCTAGGGCTCCGCAAGATTCAGATCTTGTGATCGCGTTCCTCACCCTAATGACATTCCCAACAGAGGGAATGTTTTCGATGACGAGCGTCTCGAAAGGGCATGGTGGAAATGAGTCGATGAGACCGATGAACTGAGGGACCCCATGAAGGTGGTATCTTCGTTTGCTCGGTCCGCCATGAATGTAACTATCCTAAGCTTGGCATTTCACATATATGTCTTTTCGCGCTCCTTACTGCCTTTCTCTATGCATAATACGTTGGAACAAATTGTCACTGTTGCCGAATATCACAGGCAACTTGTCCAACTGCGACAAGACAAAGCGCTACTCTGCGAACAGGCAGAGAGGTTGTAAATAACTGCTTCTCGTAGTCTTTATATGTTCCGACCACTTTCACAGTACTTGTAAAGTTTGTCGTAGAAGATCTTACGACTAAGAACTGATTGTAGAAGAACTTACGACCAGGGTTTTTGTCGTAGAAGAACTTACGATTAGGAACTGATCATAGAAGAAACTTACGACCAGGTTCTATACTTACAACTACCCTTTTCCTTTGCAGGCTTAAGAGTAATGAGAAGTCCCTAACCGATTCTCTCAACTATGAGAAAGCTAAGGGAGGAGAAAGAAGACCTCTGAAAAAAGCTTCAGGAGGCAGACTTTGCAAACCGAAAGTTGCAGGGACAACTAAGCAGTAAGTGCTGAACTTAAGACTGCTTTCGACCGCTTCTTCATTTTCTAAATTTTATTTCCTTTCAGAGAAAAACCAAGAGGTTGAGAAGTGGGAGCAGCGTTACCTTAAGGACACTACAGCCCATGCTGAAAAAGTTAAGAAGTTAGATTCTCAACTTGTTGGTAAGCAAATCTTTACCTGTAATAGGTTGTGTTTTCTTCTTGAGATTGTTTTATTTGATTGACCTTATTCTTTTCAGAGCAAGTAGTGCAAGTAAAACGACTCCGCGAGGCTTCGACTCACAATCAGGAGGAAATGAAGGTTTTGAAGATCAATCTTCAAGACAACGCTTTCTCTCGAACAAAGTACTCTGGGCTTCATGTCGAGGAGATTATTCCTCGTGATTTACACCTTGCCTGCCCACTCGAGTACTATTGGTGAACAAGTCGGGACTTTGCAAGAGCTGTGACTACTCTGAGGACTAACCAATTCGACTCGATAAAGGATGCGACTCAGGAGGGAATAAGATTTGCTTTAGCAAAACTTAAATCTCATGATCCCAATCTGAGTCTACAGCCTGTCATAGACGACTTTACCTGTCTTGAAGCAGAAGCAGAGCAGTTGATAGTGTCAATGCATCCGATCACCGAGTTAGTCACGCGGGGTATGGAAATAAAACCCCCGTCGCCAGAGTAGTTTGTACCGGAGTATTGTAAAGACAAGCTTTTTGTTGATGTCGATATATAATCCTTCATTTTTCCTGAAAAATCATCTTGTCGAGTAGTTAGCAACTCTTAAGATAATGGATGGGAAAAAAGAGCAAGACTAAGAATTGAAGTCAAGTTAATAAGTTTATCCTAGCCCCCGACTATTTGCTTGGTTTATTTAGATAAACCGAGTAAATAGTACTAAATGGGTTTTATGAAAAAGAGAGCGGTTTAGCTAACTTGTAGTTTTTCGATCACGATTATCTCGCACTGGTCGAAAGAGTAGGAACAGGTCGACACTAGGAAGTTCCTTCTAGTGGGCAGGACCACATGCAGAGAGGAATGGCTTCGACTAGGTGATGTTACCATCTCCAATCAGATTAATCAAATCAAGAATGGTCAACTTGAGTTAGATAAACTTCTGGAGTTTCTTTATAAAATTTGTCCAACTTATTTCAATGCACTCAATATGTTCACTATGGTAGGAAGAGTTAGAAACAGAACGACGCTAGGAAGTTCCTTCTAGTGGGCAAGATCACATACAGAGAGGAAAGTCTCCGACTAGGTGTTGCAATTTCCTCCGACCAGTTAAAACAAACCGAGTTTATCGAGAGTAG
This sequence comes from Phyllostachys edulis, assembly GCA_036346405.1. Lineage (NCBI taxonomy): Eukaryota > Viridiplantae > Streptophyta > Magnoliopsida > Poales > Poaceae > Phyllostachys > Phyllostachys edulis. The sequence goes on from CM070547.1 coordinate 17,256,947, forward strand.
TTGAGCAAATATGAAAGTGTACTCTGCTTAGTTTATTTTCCAAAAAAGATGAATGAAGAAATAAACTAAGGTACTAAGAGTTGACTTGTTATTATTTCGACCATGTTTTGAACACAAGCTCTTTGTGTTGGTAAAAAAAGAAGGAACGAGTCAACTCTAGGAAGTTCCTTCTAGTGGGCGGGACCATGTGCAGAGAGGAAATGCTTCGACTAGGTGGCGTTACCATCCTTTCGACCAGTGTAAAGATGAACTGGGTACTGGTCGTAGGATGTCTTATGACCAGTGTATTGTCATGAGAAAGCTCACGACTAGGAATCGGTCGAGTATGGACCTTCACCAAAGTTATGGTTGAAAGAATTATCAAAGCGCTACTCAAAGTAAAACAATAAAGATAGAAAGAAGTCGATGCTTTATTGAATGGTTGGTCGCTTACACGTAGAATTTGCGTGGTCGGTCGATATTCCAAGAATTAGAGAGAACCCATTGCCTTCCATTGCCGTCGTCACGAGCCCGGACGCATAACTTCGACCACTGTGTAAGGACCTTCCCACTTAGGAGAAAGTTTGTTCCGCTTAGACTGGGATTGAATCTTCCTCAATACCAAGTCACCTACAGCAAGGCTGCGAGGTTGGACCTTACGATCGTAGTATTTGTGCAAGGCTTGTTGGTATACTGCTGAACGGATTAAGGCCTGATTTCTTTTCTCTTCGAGCAGGTTAATGTCATCCGCTCGAAATTGTTCTTGGGATGAGTCATTGAAACTCTTGACACTTGTAGACCTGATCTTTAGTTCTGGCGGAAGCATGGCTTCGGCACCAAAGACTAGGAAAAAAGGTGTTTCGCCTGTTGCCCGACTAGCGGTCGTGCGAACTACCCATAATACTTAGGGTAATTCTTATACCCAAGCCCCCGAGCGCTTAACAAGCTGGTCGAAGACTCGAGTTTTAATTCCATGAATTATTTGGCCATTCGCTCGTTCGACTGCCCCATTGCTTTAGGGATGGGCGACAGACGCATAACAGAGCTTGGTACCCAACTCGTCGCAAAATTCCTGAAATTTTGCGCTCGAAAATTGTTTACCATTGTCTGTGATTATTCGACTGGGGACTCCAAATCGAGTAAGCACGCTGCTCATCATGAACCGTTTTGCGGCTTCTATTGTTATCCCATATAGGTTCGCTTCGATCCATTTTAAGTAACGATCAATAGCCATAAAAGGAACTCGAAACCTCCACGAGCCCTTGGGAACGGTCCTAGGATATCGAAACCCTAGGTCGCAAAGGCCATGATAGAGAATTGTTTGTAATGCCCGAGCCGGTTGACGATTTGCTCGTTATGAAGCGGCATTGTACACATTTTTTAACCATCTCTTTGGCATCATAGAGGGCTGTTGGCTAGTAAAATCCTTGTCGAAAGACTTTACCAACCAACGTTTTGTAGGAAGCATGAGTTCCACAAATGCCCCCGTGTATGTCATGAAGGAGGTTTAGTCCTTCTCTCTGCGGTATGCATCGCATGAGTACCCCTTGAGTACCTCTTTTATAGAGGACTCCTTTGACCAAAGTATACATTTTGGCCTTTCGGGATAAACGATCTGCTTCGATATCGTCATCGGGCACGGAACCCGTCTGAAGACACTTGTAAATGGGATCCATCCAAGTATCCTCATATTCTAGAGAGGCTGTCTCAATAGGAGATGCCTCTGGTGTTTCCACTAGAGACGACTTCTGGAGTTGCTCCAAGAAGACTCCTTTTGGTACTGGTGATAGGGAAGAAGCTATTCGAGCAAGCTGGTCTGCGAGAAAATTATCCTTTCGAGGGATGAATTGTACCTCGAAACCAAAAAATGCTTTTCAAGCTTTTGAACTTCCGATAAGTAGCGAGACATGGTCAGGTTAGAGCACTGGTACTCTTTTCCGACCTGATTCACGACTAGTTGAGAGTCTCCTCTCACGAGTAGTCGTCGAATCGCGAGCGCTTTCGCAGCTCGTATGCCTGCTAGTAAACCTTCAGACTCGCCACGTTGTTAGTGGCACGAAAGTTTAGGCAGTGGCATACTTTAAGGTCTCTCCGTTAGGAGATTCCAGACTACCTCAACCCAAAGCCATTTAAAGTAAATGACCCGTCAAAGTACATAAATCCACTTGTGGGTGGGTATCGTCTTCCCGATCTGAGTTCAGATTTGTCCATTCGGCGACAAAAGTCTCGCCAAGATTTGGGATTTAATGACCGCTCGAGACACGAAATGGAGGTCGAACTCCCCGTAATCGACCATTTAAACATGCGCCCCATCGCTTCCCTATTACGGAGGATTACTCCCAAGAGAAACTCGCATTTACACAATTATCATGTGCGCTGAAAATAATGCCGCAGTTTCCTCGAAGACATGAGGAGGGCATAGAGAAGCTTTTGGACCTGAGGGTAACGCTCCTTAGGTCCGTGCAAAACTTCACTTGCGTAGTACACTGGTCATTGAACGTGTTCACGTTCTATGACTAGTACTGCGCTCACTGCCTGTGGCATAGCAGCTAGATAAATTAAGAGCGTCTCTTCTGGTTTCGGGGAAACCAGAACAGGAGCACTCGTAAGATATCTCTTTACATCCTCGAAGGCAGCGTTTGCCTCTTCCGACCACTCGAAACCCTCGTGCTTCCTTAGAAGTTTGAAGAAAGGTAGTCCTTTTTCTTCCAGTCGTACTATGAAACGACTTAAAGCCGCCATACACCCTGTGAGTTTTTGGACTTCTTTCTTCGTGGTTGGAGAGCTCATTTGCACAATGGATTTTATCTTTTCGGGATTTGCTTCGATCCCTCGTACAGAGACCAGGAATCTAAGCAACTTTCCCGAAGAGACTCCAAACACACACTTCTTAGGATTGAGTTTCAAGCGGTGCTTTCTGAGGTTGTCGAACGTATCCTACAAGTTTGAAACATGATCAAGTTGTTTAATGCTTTTTACGACTAGATCGTCAACATAGGCTTCTAAATTTCAGTCTAGCTGAGGTGAAAACGTCGATTGCATCAAACGTTGAAAAGAAGCGCCATCATTTTTTAGACCAAATGGCATTTTGACATAGCAAAATATACCAAATGGAGTAATAAATGCGGTCTTTTCTTCATCTTCTAGACACATATTAATCTGATGGTAGCCAGAATATGCATCTAGAAAACTTAATGTTTCGCAACCAGCAGTAGAGTCAACCAACTGATCGATACGAGGTAAAGGGAAATCATCTTTTGGATAAGCTTTATTAAGATCAGTGAAGTCAACGCACATTCGCCACTTGCCGTTAGACTTCCTAACCATTACAAGGTTGGCCAACCACTCTGGGTGGTCAACTTCTCTTATAAAGTCTGTTTTAAGTAGCTTGTCCAATTCTGACCTTATAGCGTCTCGTCGATCATGGGCAAATCTCTGTAATTTTTGTTTTACGGATACTTTGTCAGGCCGTAAAGCTAGCCTGTGCTCAATCACTTCCTTGGGGACTCCGGGCATGTCGGATGCTTGCCACGCGAAGACATCTGCGTTTGCTCGGAGGAAAGTGATGAGGGCGTCTTCCTACTTGGGGTCGGAAGTATCATCGATGCGAACAGTCTTCGAAGGTTCCTCCTAATCCAGGGGAATCTCTTTGACTTGGTCGTTCGGCTTGGTAGCCTTTAGGCTTCGAGCACTTGGTCGGTTATCGCCTTTTTCTTCCCGAGCCGGTATCCGACCTACCATCTTGAGGGATCGATGGTCACACGTGTACGCCATCGTCTTATCACAATAAATTGTGATTACTCCTTTGGGACCTGGCATCTTAAGACATTGATACCCATAATGAGTTGCCATTAAGAATTTTGCCAAAACTGGTCATCCGAGTATGGCGTTATATGCCGTATCGAAATCGACCACATCAAAGGAAATCTTCTCCGTCTTGAAATTACTTGGTGAACCAAATGTAATAGGAAGGGAAACCTGACCAATAGGTTTGGCCGAAGATCCCAGTATAATACCATGAAATGAATATCTTACCGGCCTTACCTTGGTCCTGGGTACTTGCATCTTGTCCAGGGTGTTCGTCAACAAAATACTTAATGAACTACCACCTTCAATCAACACTCGATTCACTCGACAGTTGTTGATGGTGAGTTCGACCACGATCGGGTAACAACCTGGTTAGATCAAAGGGATCGGGCAGTCACCCTTCTCAAAAGAGATGGTGACTTCCGATCACTTCAGTACTTTATTGACAAGAGAGGAGTCAATGGAGTTACCTCACGTTCGACTGTCTTAAGTCGCCGCCTTTGACTCAGACACCGATGATCCCCAAAGATGTGCTCGATGGTGTGCTCGGGATCCTGAAACGGCATGTCCTCGTTGTCGTTCGACTGTGTACGACCACTGGTTTGCCCTACTTCTTCGAGGGCAGGGAGTGGCCCTTTGCTGTTGTATTAGTCTTCTAGTTTTTATTGGAAAACTCGGCAATTGCGGAGGTCATGCCCTTCCTTTTTATGGAAAGGGCACCACCTAGGCTTGTCATTCTTCTGTTCGGGGCGCTTACCTTTGCCTCGATTGGGGTATTGTTTGGTAGTTCGTGGCTCCTTATCACTTACGGACAAGATCTCCTTAGAAGCATTGGCTTGAGGCTTTTGGCCCTTTGCCTTGTTTTTGGATTTCTTGATCTTTTTATCCCTCTTTTTGTTACCTTCGCTCGTCTCCTGAGGGTGCTGGTCATCTCGATCGATGATTTTGGTCCACTCGACTGCTTCTTCATCAAGAGTAGCGCATCGACGCCCATCTTGAAGAGTTCAACTGATGAGCGGAGGGTTTAAAGTGATGTCCTCCGTGATCCTTCTGCTGCGGACTCCCTGCTTGAAGGCTCGATAATGATGTGTCGAAACTTCGTGAATCGAATTAGAACTCGATCAAACGCTCGATGAATTGACGTAGTGTTTCATCGTCGTTTTGTCGCATCCGATGTAGGTCGTCCTCCTTTTCGGGGCGATGGTAGGTGCCTTGGAAATTGGCCAGCAATAGATCGCAGAGATGTTGCCACGAGTAGATCGACTCGACTGGTTGGTTTAATAACCATATTCGAGCGCACTTTCGAGCACGCTTGAAGGTAATTTGCCATGACGCTCTCCTCCTCCTCCGCACTCGACAAGAGTCATGTAGATCTGAAGGAATTCGATGGGATTTTGAGACCCATCAAATTTCTCCATGTTCCTTGGTCGAAACCGCGGCGGCTAGTGAACTGCTCGGAGGTCAGGCGAGAATGCCCGACATCCGGTAATTACGTCGTAACGCCTCCTATGCATAAAAGAGGGGTTGACGTCGCCAGGTGATCGTACTCGACGATACCCAGCCATTGGTGAATCTGACTTATGGTAAGTCTCGATCCTACGAGGGTAATACTCCTCGTATCTTGTCTACTGTTGCAGACCTTTGGGTTGGAGCGGTGAATGGTCACCTCTCCTAGGAGCTTTATGTTCTTCAGACGTTCGAGGAACTCTTTTCTGGATTAGGGAGCGATGTACCTTGCGGCGATCTCCATGTGGTGAATTATTCGAACGACTGGAAGCTGATGGAGTCGTACTGCCACGACTTCCAGAATAATGTCGGCAGGGTCGTTCGAGCTTGCTCATCGTATTCTGCAGCCTTTGTGTGATCTCTTTAGCAAAGAGGTCATAGCCGGGCGCTCAGGCAAGTTCTCGAGAGGGGTTCTCGAGCAGGTCGTTGATGTACTCAAGTTCCTGAGCTTCCTCCAACTGGTATTGAGCGCGCCCAGGCAATTTTCTCTGAGTTGCGACTTCGCTTCCGCTTCTGATTGTTTGTAATCATCCATACCTGACCTTTGACCTTGGTTTAGCGGAGTGTGATGATCTCGATAATTTCCCGCGCGTTCATCAGAGTGTTGACTCTGTTCGTCGCTGGAGGCATCCTCGTCATCGCCATGAGCGGTCGTAGGGTGTGATCTTGAGGAGCATCCTCGGCCCTATTTTCGAGAGTTATTGCACCGAGGCGGGGCTAAGACCTCCGTTGATGATCTCCATTTGCGCTAGAGGCCTCCTCGCTTGAGGAGTCGTCGAATGACACCATTTGGCGACTTGGAACAAACCCGTCCAAGAAGGGGAATTCAGGCTTATAACCGTCTTCATCGGCAAGTGAGTCTTGCGTTGGGATGGTCGGACACGCAGGAAGAGCATGTTCGATCGCATCCTTGGCTGGGCTAGCCGGAGAGAAAGAATCACCAGATGCTGATGAAGATCCGGAATTACGGCTTCCAAGAGTTGTTGCACCAGGTCGGACTGTCTTAAGTGTACTTGGACATTTGGAGAGAGAACCCTCGCCATGCCTTGAGTCTGCCTTGGGACAGTCCTCATTGAGGTCAGATTGACCCTTGCCCTCTGAGGAAGCTGGTTCCCCGTCTGGGCGTATAGTTGTGGGGGATATGGATCCCTCCTCAACTCCATCGGTGGCAAAGTCTCTTGGAGAAAGATCTCCAGGGGCGACATCACCATCGGAGGATGCATCACTTGGCTCGTAGTCGAAACCGGCATCCATGTCAATGTCTGCATAATCGGCCAAGTCAAACCAGTTCTCCTCGTTCCACTCTCCTGCCATGAGAGCATGAGAATTGGAAGGACGGAGGGAAAAATTGATGACTCAAAGATCCCCACGGTCGGCGCCAAGTGTCGGTGTTTTAGGACCGAACTTACGTAAAGATTGTTTGATTCGGGGGTTCCTCTAGGCTCAAAATCACACAGAGATGGAGATACGGGAATTTTATACAGGTTCGGGCCTTCTCCTGGGAGAAGAACAACCCTACTCCTGTGTGTATGTATTGAGTATACTGGATTACAAGATCAAGCCAGAAAACTAGAGTATTGTGCTTCTCAGAATTGGGGCTCTCCCCATTGCTATGATGATCCTTACCTTTTATACTGTCCCCAGAATGTACACCGTTGGACCTCTAACAAAAGGCCACTTAATCATCCAGATCGTGGCACCGTTACTAGAAGTTACTGCAGGAGTTAAAACGTTCCCACATCACCAGGCAATTATCATCATAAAAGGGAGTTAAAATCGTGATATTATCTTAAGAAATAATGGCGTAGTTTACTACCCGTATTTTGAATACGGTGCGGAAGATTCCTTTATTGAATAGGCCCACATGTCTGTGACCCTTGTCGACTAGGGCTTGGTCGTAGAAGGTCTTACGACCAGAGGATGGTCGTAGGAAAGCTTACGACTACATACTGATCGTAGTAGAGCTTACGATCATGGGATAGTCGTATAAGGACTTACGACTATAGGATAGTCGTAGGAAGATCCACGACTACAGGGTTGTCATAGGAAAACTTACGACCTCCAGCTTCTTCTTTATTAATATTTAAGGAGTATACTCAAGAGTTATGTGATATCATTATTACCTCGTAATATGAATTATAGATAAATAATTAAATGAGAATTGTTATGTCCTCGTCAGGTCCAATTAAGCACCAAAGATTTAATTTGGCCGCTATTGGCCACTGTTGAATAACGATACTACTCAGTACAACGATTTATTATTCTTTTCGTAAGAAAAGAAGGGGCCAGTCAATGGTAGTGGGATTCTTTGGCTTAAACAGACATGTTTTTTCTTAACGAAATAGCAAAAGTAGTTTAAATGATCATGTATGTCCTTCACGCTAGCATAACTTGCGTGTGAGGGTTTACGTGACAGGTTTAGTCACACCTAAGAGAGTAGTGTGATAGAATAGTTTGGTGACGTCGTGTATAATGATATGACCAAAGAATCAGAATTAAAAGTAAAGTTAACGAGATATTAACTTTAAAATATAAATATAAAATATAAATTAAAAAAATCTTGTAAACTCAACACTCCAGTAAGCCAAGTGATCCGGAGAAAGGGACACACGAAGGTTCGGCACTGCTTCCTATACACTGGCCGGTCCAAGCATGCAGCATCGCCGTACGCCGTTAGTGCACGTAGCAACAGCATGACATGAGATATATATATAAGCATGACGTGTGATTGGAAGCTATTCAGTCCATTTCATACCGAGCAAGGCTACAGAGCATCTAGATAATTTGTGTCTTTAGCTCGTTACTAAGAAGAGAGAATATATTTAATATTTCAATCTAATAAAAAGAAGAGACTGTCTATTCATAAAGTGACTAAAATTTTTTTAAACATAAGTCATCTTTTTTATCCATTGAATCAATATTCAATTATATGACACACAAATTCAATAGTCACAACAAGTGACTTAAATTTAAGAAAATTTCAGACGATTTAAAAATAGCAAGACTAAAAAGAAACAAGCTTTCCAATAGATTATTGCTTGAGCTTGTATCTAAGACTTTAATTGCTATCCACAAAATAAGTTTTTATGTAACAAGTAAATCTCCAATAGTTATTTTGTTGTTTCTTGTGTCTTGGTATTAACAATTTGCTTATTTTTTTAATCTAAAAACAAATTTATCTTCTCTCAACACCATCTCTCTATATCACATATATGATGATGTGTCTATTCCTTAATAACAAATGATATGAATTATTGTAGATGCTCTAAGAGGTTTTTAAACGTCGTATGCATGTGGCGGGCAACGGCGCAGGTGGGTGGTACGTACACGAAGCATTCCCGATTACCAAAATTAAATAATATTTAATGGAATTAACTACAATTACTTCTATTAGGTAGGCATAATAATACTCTATCTAATACAAACGAGTACAGTCCAATTCTATTACTTAGATAATATGCCTCACGATATACGCGCCGGACTACCGGTGAATCGGAGGGCACATATCCATTGCCGACAACGTAAGCGACCGACCGACTAGCGACTAGCAGGCGAACCCTGGCCGATCAGCGTCTCGGTCTCTGTCGGTCCATCGCACGATGGCTCTCCTCCGCAGCCGTCTCGTCTACTTTCGCGTCGCTCTCCATCGATCTTCGGCCGCGGCGAGGCCGGGCCAGGCCAGGTGGCCAACGCCGGAGAGCCGTCGCTGTCGGGACACCTGTCGCCGGCTGGGCGCCGCTAGAGCTTCCAAGGTGCCATTTGGTCGCGCGCGGAGCCCTCGAGCGACGTAATTCGCCCAGGTGTCCGCGGCGAGACCGCCACCTGTCCAGCCTGCGCCGTCGATGTCACAGGTCGAAAGAAAGCAACCAATCTCGCCATACCCAGTGTCCATCAGAGGCAGGATTAAATCGAGACGGCACTCGAAGAGGAGCATTCACTTCATCAGCACAGGCAATGTGGGTCTCGGCCACTGCCGCTTTGCCACCTCGTCGATGCAAAAAAATATAAATTAAAACCACTACACAGAACAAACGAACGAACGAACCATTGTGGTGCCCCTTTGTCGGCACATTATATATATAAAAAAACGATGGCGCGAGAGCTAAGACTTACTGTCTTACATAAAGTGTTTTTAAAAAGATTTGAAATCGGATTGGCTAGCCCACCTCTCGTAGCGCTAAGTAAATGATTTTAGGAGACTTCTCTCATTGGCCCATTATCAAACGGTAGAATACAAATAGGCATGTGTTCTACCGCACAAATTCGCTGGCGAAAGAGAACACGCTTTCTGGGTACTGTTAGGTCCCGCTTAGAAAGTGCAATTTTTTGTCCCGGCTTTTGCGTAGGAATCGCATACCGTTTCATGCACAAATCGTAGGAACTCCTGTGAAATTCCGATGGTCCAAACAGCCGTGAAGTTTTGCGTTTCCACCGAGCCAAGCCGAGGAACGAAGTGCAGTGGCACGGTGGCAGTGCAGGAAATTTGTGATGGATAGAGCGCCAAGGAAGCATCAGCTGCGTCGTCACCATCAGACTACAACGACTCCGCACGAAGGAAGGAAGGAAAGAAAGAGAGAGAGAGAGAGAGAGAGAGAGTTCCCTCGGGTTTCCTGCTCTTTTTGGAGGCCTTTCAGGTCGTCGCATTCCTTCGCTGGGTCTACAGAAGTTTTATACGTACGGTCTCTTAAAGCTTCTAGAACAACCAAAAGACGCAGAAACGTGCTCCTTTCATCCTTTGTTGCTTCCGAGCTCCACCTCAAATCTGACCATGGAGCTTCCAGCAAGTCCTATAGACCAAACACATTATCTCTCCTAAAATAGGATTACGATTCTTTGCATCGAAGTAGTTAATGCCATCCAAGTAGTTAATGCAAAGAATCTATAGTAACATAAAATTAGGAGCAATCTCTAACTGAAGATCAAAATCAATTGCTACAGTAAAATCACTCACGGTACATGCTACACAGTTTTGCTGCATTACCCCGTAGAGTGTTGTTCACCTCCTCGTAAAACAACGTTCACACAACAGCACTCTGCAGTAAACAGAGGATCCGGATGCCCCGAGATGGCATCCACACCACCATGCAAAACAATTGCAATTCCTACGCGTACATGACAGACAGCATCGTGTTCCGGCACATAATAACTTCAAAAAAATGTATCCGTCTCTACGCAAACCAAAAATTCAGATGTGCCCGTGAAAACGCCAATCCCGCAGATACTAAAACACTGCCAAATCTATTATATAACAAAAGTCGATGACAGATGTTTTACCGTTGCTAGGAAAAAAAGAATTACGGTAGAAATTCTAAAAAAGGTAAAAAGAAAAGCATGCGTCCTTAATGTGGTGGCCCCTGTTTTGGTTAATAAACGATAATCGTTAGATAAAATAAAGAAACATGTAAGACAAGGATACTCATTGTCGAATCCTAGACGGTAGAGAAAAGATTTTTTTATTATTTAATCTTTTTTTAATATATATTTTAAAGTTAACATCTCGCCAGCTTTATTTCTAAATCTGACCCTTTTGGTGGCATAACCAAATAAATCACACGCCACCGGTGGTGGCATATTAAAGTGCCACGAAGCCCTCGGCACACAAGACCGCCAAATATGAGGGTTTATGGCACCGCCACGCTATTTTGTTTGGCGTGACAGAGCCCGATTGTCACGCCATTTATCACGGCGTGACAGGAGCTAATTCCAGTTTGTTTGTATTCCATTTGGAGCCAACAAAGGGACTTCGTTTTGAAAGATCAAAAACAATTGAAGATACGGTGATACATAACGCCATGTATATGTAACATTTAATAATTCACAACTTGAAAATAGAGACCTCTCTACGTAACCAAATATAACACCATCCTTTTTAACTGAGAGTAAATAGATATATGGACCCGTGATCTTTTTGTGCTTTGAAAACCTTTGATACTTTACAATATTTTCAAGGCGTATCCCAGAAGTGATACATAATGCATCCTGGAAAAAAATGACTAATATGTGGATTGTGTAGTACAACATGAGACACAATTATGCACATATGCTAGACAAGATCACCGATGAAAGATGCGAGACATCCTAATGGAATGATAGGTGGTGCGTAGACATCCTACTGGAATCATAGGTTTGTGGTCGTAGACCAAACCATAAACTTCCGGAACTCGTTTTTGTCATGTTGTTAGATGCCTTACTACGCGAAGAATTGAATGCGAAAAGACGACAAGATTTAAAATTATGAATTAAAATAGACTACATAACAAAACTTGGAATAACATGGCGTACAGGGTTTGGTTACATTCATAACAAACAACAGCATGCATGATGCAACAAACCGAAGTACTCCTACGATACATATGCGCCTTTTTTGAATGGAAATAAATTAGACTTTCCTGAACTAGTAATCGAAAGGTGCCTCGCTGACTACCCACATAGAGTGTTCTCCACTGGCGCCTCTGGACGTATCGCCAGTCGCTTTTAGTGCCACGCATATATGCACTAGGGTTGGCCTTGAAGATATGGGATCATAGGAACTTTCTATGTTCACGACCTCCTCGTTGCCCCTCTCGCGCTGCATCTGTTGGTGGAGGTCATCATTTTACTCCTTGAGATTGTCAATTTGCGCCTCCAAATCAGATATTCGGTTCCACAATGTATCCACGTGCATCACAACATATCGTTTATGGGGAGGATCGTTCCAGCAGGTAAAGTTGCATTTCGCCATCTGCTGCAAGGGACGGTTAGTATGGAGGATGTATTAGCAATAATATGAACAAAACTGCTTACCCAGAGTATGGGCATCGGAAGAAACACCGCCCACCATCGAAAGGGCCGTCTATGACCAAGCGATAGTGTCCTCCTCAGATCCGCATTTCGCCATACCGGTTGAGCACGCTTGTTCGCATCAACCGTAGTTAGGCAAGTCCTCCTCCTTTCGAGGGAAGGTCTTGCTTCGTGACCGGTTGCTGGTCGATCCTCGGCGCTTGCCATGGTATGTTAGTGTATGACGGAGAAGGTTCTTCTTCGATGGTTTGAAGGATCGAGTGGTCCTTCGGAGCGCAAGTATATATTTATAGCCCGCGGGGAGGCCAAGACCGCGGGTAATGTGTTAGGTTGTAGATGACAAGACTCGACGGGTCTACGCTTTACGCAGATAGGACCAAACGGGCAGCTTTTGCGCAGGACAACACTAAAAGAGATAGCCTTGTGCAAAGGACAAGACCGGACGGGCAGCTTTTTCCAGAGTGACAAGACCACACGGCAGCTTTTTGCACAGGATAAGGCATAAGGAGACACCTTGCTTGCGAGGACAAGAGAAGACGGACAGACTTTGGCGCAAAGGATAACGCCGATCGCTTCGCTAGCTTTTCAGGACGAAAAGACATGACTCTGCAAAGAAAGACGTAAAGTGTTATCACGTCGATCTGAAAATCTGGCGAGGGTCAGGGTTGTCCAGTCGATCTGTAATGAGTTATAAGTAGAAAGGTATGTGATATTCTTTGAGAGAAAGGATGGTCGCGAGGCCTCGTCTTCAATGGGCCATGGCCATGCCTGCATGGAGATATATATCACCAGATTTTTATGGAACGAGATATGAGTGATTAATTAAAAAATCCAGACTGCAAGGCGCGACGAGCGGTCGCACCCATGGGGAAACGCTCCCACATTCAGATCTACAGGAGGTATTGTAGCCACCCAAGTTCCTCTCCGCACTCCCTGATCGGCACGCGTCGCACAAATGTCGACATAGACACGCTAGTGTAGCAGAACCCTAACTGTAGGTCCCTGCCATCATGAAATCTGCCAAAATCGGCAAGTAAATCTAGGAGACAACGTTGCGGTACCGTCCGGGAAGAGGAAGGAGCCGAGAAGACGCCAACCACGCCCGTGCGGCGCGCCGTGACTGGCGGCGACCGCATTCGGCGGGCACACGCTTGAAGTGCGCGCAAGGCCATGACGCAAGCACCGAGATGGCCGGTTGTCCTCGAGTTCGCAGGGGGTCCTCCTGCCGCACTCAAAGCCACTCTCCCACTCCGGTCTCGCGCCATTTCATGTTAACGCCCCCACCACAAAGTGCATCTCTCTACGGGAGGCCCGTAATCATACCAACGCCCTGAAGCATGATAGTCATCTCGCCGACGGTAGGTGAAAAGTGTGGGTCTCCGGCGCCACCGTCCACCAAGGCGCGAGCGCAGAACCATCCATACGAGGAGCTCGTTGATGACTATCCGCGCCAAAGCAAGGAGACTGGCCGAGCGACATGGTGGCGCGTGCAGACTGTAACGTCCCGTTTATTCTAAAGTTCTTGCAGCTTTTAAAATCAAAAGGAACCATTTGGTTTAATTGCCTATTCAAGCTTAACTTGGTATTTTGGAAGTTGGAGAGTTTAACTTGACCTAATCAAACCTGAACTAAGTCCCTTGTTGGTGTTCTCTGTTGGTTGGGGCTTCTTGTTGTTCTTTGGTGTTCGTTGGTCTGGTTTTCCTCCTAAGCTTCTCTGTGTGCCTCCATGTTTAGCCTCTCTGTGAACCTCCCTTGTTGGTTTGAATCTCCTTGATATTGAAACCTCCCTCCCCGTTTAAATCTCATCCTTTGTTTAGACCTCCCCTTGTTTTGGACCTCCTGCTGAGGGACAAGCTCGGGTTTGTGTTTCAAAACCCCTTTGGTTTCTCAAAGCCAAGTTTGGACTTGTTTCTTTTCCTCTGGACCTCCCTTGGGGTGGTTCATCCGAAGTTCTTGATATTCGCCATCCTCTAGCTACCGTATCGTCCGCTTGAGTTATGCACTTAGCTTTGGTTTTACCTTCTCCGCTTTGGTATTTCCAATTCCTGTCGCACTGTGCTGTGGTAGTGTCGAACTACCGCTTTGTTAAAGTCCTCCTTGAGCCCTTTTGGACCTCCTTGTGTCCATATGGAGCTCCTTTGACCTCCCTCGCGCTTATGCGGTGCCACCGCTTGCTTTGGCGGTACTGCCGCTTGTTCCTTCGGAACTACCGCCTTTGGTAAGGCCTCCTCTGAGCCTTTTGGACCTCCCTTGCCCATTGGATCTCCTCAGAGTCCAAAGGACCTCCCTTGACTCCTTGAAGACCTCCTTTGTGCCCTTGCGGACCTCTCATTGTTGTTTTGGCTATCGCATCAGCTAGGATTTAACTTTCCTTGCCTCAGGACCGTTGATGTTTTTGGATGGCCCGATCTTGAAGGTGCGTTCGGACGGTCCGAACTTCCCACCCCTTAAGAGCCACCCGATCTGTATCGGACGGTTCTAATCCGTTGTGACCTTCGCTCGATCCGAACGGCCCCTTTGCTTGGCCCCGTTCGATCTTGATCTAACGGCCCTCGCTTTTCCCGCGTATCCTTGTTTTCGCAGACCTCTCCCTTGCTTTGATCCTGACCGTTGGGATCTCATTTGAGAGATCTAACCCTCAGGACCTCTTTGTGATCTTAGGACCTCTCTGTACTCCTTTGGACCTCTCCGTGTCCATAGGACTTCCCCAGGTCGGACCTACCGTTCGCTTGGCCGGACCTACCGCTCGAGCATGGTCTTAGTCACATAAAAACCCCTTGGTCAAATCTGACCGTAGGACCTCCCTCTTAGAGATCTTACCGTCAGGACCTCCCCCTTGCCCTTGAATCTTAACCGTTTAGGATCTCCTTTCGATAATCTAAGCTGTTAAGACCTCTCCTTGGTTTGTCTCGGTCATCAAGGCCCTTCTCAGCTTGCGGTCGTACCGCACCCTAAACCCGGAACTACCGTTGTCCGGTCATACCTCTTCTTGAACGAGGTATTACCGCCGTCGGAGATATCATGTCCCTCTTTCAAACTTCTTTGAGTCTCTGGACCTCTTGTCCAGGACCTCCCCTTAGTGTCCTTGGACCTCCTGCCCAGGACCTCCTTTCAGTGTCTTTGGACCCTTTGTCCAAGACCTCCTAGTGTCTTTGGACCTCTTGTCCACAGGACCTCTCCAGTGGTCTTTTTGCAAAGACAATTTGTGTGGTGAGGACCACTTTCTTGACGGGACGTGCACCTCTTTGACTGGCCCCATTTGCCTGCTGCACTCACCACATGTTGTTCCTGCCGCCTTGAAACTTTGGGCTCATTTAATGCATGTCAGATCACATTAAATGCAGTTACTTCTAGGGTGTATTATTTATTTCTTTTTAGGACATGCCTGTCCCTAGCCTCGCCTGTGCCATCTCCGATCATTGACACGCTTTGGCCGAGCCTCTCTCGTGCCTTTGCCAACCTCGGCTACAAATAGCCCGGG
Organism: Phyllostachys edulis; assembly: GCA_036346405.1. Classification (NCBI taxonomy): domain Eukaryota; kingdom Viridiplantae; phylum Streptophyta; class Magnoliopsida; order Poales; family Poaceae; genus Phyllostachys; species Phyllostachys edulis. The sequence continues at coordinate 17,272,500 of CM070547.1, forward strand.
CAACCTCCTTGGTCACCTTTTGGCTCATTTCTAACTCTTTTGCTCGGGCTCCTCGGTGCTCAAGTCCTCCCTCGAGCTCTCCTGCCGAGCAGGCTCCCACTTTATTGGCTTCTTTTGGTTGAAGTTTTGCTTAGGTTCTTTTAAGTCTTCGAGTTCTTTTGCCTAGGCGCTTTTGCTTATTTCGGTTCTTTGCGACCGTGTAGATTCCGAGCTTGAGGAGTATCTGGACTCGGTAGTCTCAACCGAAGGCCCAGCACTGCTTGACGAAGGCAAGTCACAGCCCTTGATCATGTTGAGCCTAGTCTTTTAAATATATTTTGTTTTACTTTATCTTGCATGGCTAATTTTATATGAAAATGTTTGGGCAGTAGCTACTCTTCCTCACTTGAAACTATGCCTCCTTTGGTTTTGTTGTTGGACATGTTGACATACTCCCTTTGGAAACTCTAGGTTGGGGTATTTTAGTTGGCATCTTTTGGTTTTGCCGACATGGGACCGTAAGTTATGCTTAGCCTTGCTTTAGATCCATGGGTTTCGAGAATCATGCTTCATCAATCAATAATCTTGATTAATGATCTATGCAACCTGTGGTCGGTGCCACTATTAAGCAACTATAGCAGGATGCCGTATGTTGTGTTGATGGTGGTGTGAGACCACTTTGTTTAAAAACTTGTGTGCCAAGGTTTGGGTGGTCTTTTAGCAGGGGTAATCACCAAATTGGTTTGGCTTGGGCAAGAAGGCAGGAGTCGGCGGGTGCTTTGCACATGGGATGTGGAAGTCTTGCCCGAGCACAACTAAGGACTTAACTTTGTGTCTGTGGATCCCGTAATCCGCACAACCACAAGGTCATTTTATGGGGATGGCTCAGGCCTAATAATTAGCAATGAGATGGCTTGGTGTTTGTAGAAGTTGAGCAAGTTCTATTGCAACAAATACAAGAGGGGGCACTTATCCGGTGGCTTTGCAACCCATCCTAAGCGAAACCTTAGCAGGCAGCCCGAGCCAAATCAAAGCTTTGTAAAGGCCTTGTCACGCTCTCTAGACCGCTTTCACCTTCTAAGTGAGCAAGGGTCTTTCGAACCCGTCCCCGCTAGAGAGATCGTGGATTGTGGGTAAGTTGTACACCTCTGTAGAGCGTGAAAATCTATTTGAATAGCCAAGTCCTTGGTTATGGACATCTCCTTGAGAAGTGGTGCAAGGGGTAGCTTTTGAGAAAATTTGTGTTCCCCAGGCACTTCAGAGGGTCGTGGCCTTGCCTCAAGAGACCTTGGTCGGGCTTTAGAGGGTCATGGCGGCTTGAGATGTGGTCCAGGGGATGGGATCGAGCTCTAGGGTTGGTGCTCTAGAGAGGTCTTGGGAGAGGTCCTGGCTGTGGGTGCAACCTGCACCTCCCCAAGTGGTTTGGATGTGAGTTGGTGCTCACTCCCTCTTTTCAAACAAAAGTATGTATTTATTATTGTTTTAACTTGTCAGCCTTTCAATCTATTATATTATTTATCACAAATATTGCTTTGTGCAACTAACCATACTGACTCCTCCATTGATAAGCCATTGCATGATTATTAATTGCATAATGTTTCCCTGTGATTTGCTGAGTACATTCAAGAGTACTCATGGCTTCAAGCCCCGTGTCAAAGCAAAGGTATGAAGATGACCAAGTGCAAGGAAGCTCGGACCTCTTTGAAGAGGGTTTCTTTGATGATCCCGCCGCTTAGGGCGTCCTCCACGGCGACAAATTGCGGGCTTGCGGTGGGCATCTATGCGTTTTGGTGTTTCTAGTCGCCAGGGTTCTTTTATTGCGGTTTGTAAGCCTAAGTGGCAAACCCTCTCAGAAACAAGCTTGGACCATAAGGTCCTGTTTATACTAAGTTTAATTTGTCTCGCTTCATCTTTTGTCTTGACCTTGTGGTTGTGGTTGTACAGAAGTGATTCTGTGCGAGCTAGCACCTGTATCCTGGGATTAGCTCGGTGTGCACAGGGCCAAGACCTCCAGGAGGTCTTGTGGTCTCCTGGGAGGTCTTGGCGGACCTCCTCTCGGACTTCTTTGTCAGGCCGTCCTTCTAGACCATGCAGTACTCTCGGACGCCCGGCGGTCTTTCCGGACCTCCTCGAAGCTTGGCGTGCTTGCCCTGGCTTAGCCAGCAGTACCACCGCTCCTTTGTACGATAGTACGGTTCTTGGTGAGGTACTATCGCTGTTCTTAACACGGCGGAATCACCAAGCAGATACTACCTTAGCTCTTCTTGCGGTAGTCTACATTTGTTAAAAAAATGGTCCTTCCGACTCCAAGATAACACGAGAAGAGGTCCTCACATACCGCTCATCCCAATCTAGGGGGGTGTGGGTCCGAGGGCGAAGTGGCTGAAGTACCTGCAAGAGAGATACGTAAATAAACAAGTGAAACAACAAGCACGATGGAGTAGAAGAGTAGCAAATTTCACCTGACCACCGTGGGCTATGTGATGAGCGTGGTGGTCGTCGTCGTACTCCAAGAGGAGCAACGCGTATTGCGCGTGCTGCGGCATCCTGCATTACAAGATAGGATTTTTATCAGATCATGTGAGGTACAAAACAATGTAGAGAATGCAAATGAGTGAACTATATCAGTACATGCACATAACGTTCAAAACAATATGTGAAATGCAAATGAAAGTACTATATACGTACGTAAAGAACAACCATTTTTGTGGAACAACAGCATTGGATAGCTCGAGCAGGTGGGGCGACACGTGAGCGCCGTCGCTTGACCCTATGCGGTTGGGAATCCCTACTGGCGTGCTTTGCCCTTGTGTGTCCGTGCTCGTGGCACTCCGAGCACCTGTTGGTGCTGCCAGCGTCGTTGAAGTCTCCTAGAGAGTACATGTCCTTACCGCCTTGCTGTGAGAAGTCCATGTCATTACGAAGCCTCTTCCTCTTCCTTCGACCGCGTCGCTTGTTCATCATTGTTACGTCGGGAATGTATTCCTCCCCCATGTACGGTGGCCAATGCGAGGGATCTAGGTAAGGCTCGAATCGCTTCTCCTAAGTCCGCATTGTGACTTGCTCCGAGAATTCTGACGCAACAAAGATAAGGTGACTTACACCGCGCACGCAACAGGCGGTGATGACGTGAGAGCATGGGACATGCAAAGAACATCGACCATGCAAGTCTAGCCTCGACCAGTTCACTCTATGGTTCCGACCACCGTAACGTTTCGCCTCTATCGATGTGCCCCTACTGCCTCGACGACGATATATGCTTAATGGGATCATATTCATCCGCCTCGATTGCATGACTCGGCCTCCGCGATAGCAAGGTGCTTGGCAAAAGGCCAGACCCCAACGCCACGGCGTTGAATGCATCCTTGCTCGGGTCCACCGATCCACAAAGCACGAGTTGGTCTTTCAAACGAAAGTACTCAAAGATAGCAGATACTAGCATCGCACGGATGCCCTTAATAACGTTGTTGAACACCTCCGAGATGTTCGTTGTCATCATTCCATACCGACAGCCATCTTTATCGTATGCCTGTGCCCACTTCTCCTTCTGCTGCAAGACCTCGCCCAACCACGACTTACCCCGCTCGTTGGTCGGTCCCTCACTCGCCAACTTGACCTTGAATCCTCTCTTCTCCAAGCATCCGCACAACAGTTTGAACTTTTTGGTGAGATATTCCCTGCTGCATTGCTTAAAAAAATTAGCCGCTAAATGACACATGCACCACCTATGCAAAGACATTCGGTGTCCGCTAAGTCCGCTTCTTCACAGCGTTCGTAATGTCGCGTGCTCGTCCGAGATGATGCAAACCTGCCGTCCCGTGCCCAACGAGGCGTAGATGAACTATATTCAGGAACCATTCCCAGCTTGCATTGTTCTCACCCTCTGTCAATGCAAATGCTAATGGAATCAGCTAGTCCTCCACATCAATACCCACAGCGAGCATCAAGGCACCATAGTACTTCCCCGTCAAGAATGTAGCATCAACAGATAAGACAGGCCTGCAATATTTGAAGGCCTCTATGCATTGCCCAAAGGACCAATACACCCTCCCAAAGACATGTTTCATAACCCCTCCATCGAGTTCCATACGGTTGCCGTGCCAAGGGTAAAACACCATACCCGGATTCTTGGCCTGCATAGCGGTTAAGATTCGAGGAAGCAAACCGTAAGCCTCCTTCCAATCACTCCACAATAACTGCATTGCTCTCTGCTTTGCCCTCCATGCTTTTCTCATTTTTCACGGTACTTAATGAACTCGAGATAACCTCGGCGAGGGTGGCGACGACACATCGAGATCGATGCATACAAGCGCCATAATACGCCTAGCAATGAAATTTGCGGTCGCTTGGAGGTGCTCCCCAGACACTTGTGCGGTCCCACAAGTGTGAGGCAGCTTCACATTCGCTATTTTCTATTCGCTACACGCTCGGAGTGCCACAAACCACTCGTTCAGGAAATCTTATATGCAAAAAGGAGGTAAGTTTGTATGCTTCATAGATGGTTTGGCGCACTAGAACAGAGCACGAGACTAGCACGATTTGGTGTCCTCGTTATAATTAGAGACCAATTGGGGCATATAGATTGATTGAGGCGCATTGCAGACAATCGAATATGCACTGCCGCCGTGGATTGTGAATCCCCACTAGCGCTTCCTTTGCTACCATCGTTAGCCTTCTCCGCCTTTAATGGTGCCCAGAAACGCCGCCATGTGCTGCATGGATGGAGGCCGAAGGACACAAAAGGCTATGGTGGGTAGCGGGAGTTTGGATTAGACAGAATCACATTTATGTCGCGATCCTAACATCTTAGGATTTGTATTGTGATCTGGTTACGACTATACCAGATTTCGATCCACGGTGCAATCCATATCATGGTGCAATAAAAGACAACCCACTATGGTATTAACAAGTACTGAACAAGAGTATCAGTTGGCAACAACAATGACACAAGAAAGCACCTAGCAATGACACAAGACTAATCCTTAGTATCATCCGTAAAAATTTAACAATATAATCGCTTAAGTATAACTCGAGAGGAAGTTTGAACAGAATAAACTCCATTTTAATATGATATCTAAGAACTTTCTCGATAATAAGTAATAACTAATAACCACTCTTGCCTAATCTCCTTGTCCAATCCGATGTTGACAAGCTTACCATCCGTTATGAACCAGATTGATTACTTTTGGTTGTTGAATAGATGAACAATCTCAACTGTTGAATACTACATTAGATAATTGATATTTGTCTTGAGTACTAGAAATTTATGTTGCTTAATGATATTTTCTAGAAATTTTGATTCTGAACTCAGCCTCACTAGTAGCGTTTTGTTTATAGGATGAGCAGTGGTTTCAACTAAGAGATGCAGAGTTCAAGCCAATGTCATTAAACGATGCCCCAAAAAATGATCGTGCTGTAGTCCTAAAAGAGAGGCTGAGAACACTAAGACGTGGTGCATCCGTTATGGCAAGCGCAGTGATACCCACATTGATCCCCATCCATTCATGAACCAAAAGAGGCAAATAGACGAACCAAAAGAGGCCATACAAGCTAGGGTTTATCGATTGGACCATCGAGCCCTCCAAATCTCACGACTCCCATCTCAAAACCAGAGCATTAGCCCTCGATCCCCACCAAGCACACATTCTTGTATACATTGAAGCACACATTGTAGTATACATTCAATCACAAAACTATATTATACACTCATTCAAGCACACATGTATACCTCGATCTAGGAGAAGCCATGGGAAGGACAAAGGCTAGGGAGGGACAAGGGCAGTGGCCAGAGGCAGACGGGCAAGGAGCAGAGCCAGCCGGGAGACGCGGGAGGCCATGGCCAGGCACACGGGCAGGCGGGCAGGGGCAGTGGTGGGACGAGCGGCAGTAGTAGGAGGCCGTGGAGGAGGAGGCTTCAAGCAAGGGTGAGGAAGGATGCAGTGAGAGCCGACGAGCGAGGGCGGACGCATGAGGAGCCGGCTGCCGAGGAGCAAGGAGGGAAGCCAAAGAACACCAAAGAAGGAGGATGACGGCCAGGTGAGGGCGGACGGGCAGAGAGGGCGGGCCGACAGGGAGGAACTTCGGGCATGGAGAGGCGAGCAAAGACGGGGAGATGGGGAGACGGGAAAATGAAAATCAAGGCGCCAAACTTTAAGTCCTTCATCATCACGCCACATAATCAAGCGTGACCACATAACTAGTCACACCATGAGTTTCGGCGTGATAGATGCCCATGCAAGCCCTCCACGCCGCAGCACGGCCAGAGGGCTGCGTGGCATGTTTGTCACGCCACCTACCGCGGCGTGACAAAGATTGTTTTGCCACGTTAGGGAGGGTGGCGTGGCCAAATGAGTCAGAATTGAAAATAAAGTTTGCGCGGGGTTAACTTTAAAATATTAATAAAAAAGGATTAAATAAAAAAATTTCTAGAGAAAAAAAGAAACCCACTAATGACCACGCACAAGAGGACAAAAAAAGCAACGGACGTGCATGCCACCGAAAAAAGAAAGAAACGGGCGAAACAAAAGCACGGATGAGGAAAAACAAACGATAAATCCCAACAAAAATAAAAAAGAGAAACACATTAAAAAAGAAATTATTAAGAATTTACCATTATGAATACATATTTATCTATCGATATCTCACTGACATGTGAAGATAAATTCTCAAATACATCTATCTCATAACGATAAATCCTAAAATCCTGCGTTGAAAAAAGAGCAGCTACCTATCCTACTTGTGCTTGAGCTCTACCAAATTGCATGCATCTTCTCATGGCCACCATTGTGTTGCTTCCCAACCAGCTCAAACCGGTCCCACTCGGAATGCAAGGTTTTCACAAGAATTTCACAAGAAACAATGCAATTCATGCATAAATCAAGAAAACTAAATATATGCATGTTATACAATTACAAGTCTAAAACATGTAAAAAAAATATGATTACATATACAACTACAATATATGCATGTTATAAATTGCATGCATATGCAAACTAAATGTTTGTGACATGGAATGTTTTGAATTATTGCTTTGGACTATCATGCGACAACGTTTGATTTCACAAATTTTTTTTAAAAAAAATAATCCATTTTTTATTCGAAATTACAAAATTATATCTGCGATTTTTTTTTTACAAAATTATACCTCTGTCGCCGAATCGTTGAGCGACTGGCTTCAGTCGCCCAACGGCCAAGCTATACCAATATAGTAGCTGTACCATTGGGCGACAGAGATGAAGTCAGCCAATGGTTAGACAACGGAGTTCTCGCACCCACCCCGTAGGTGATCGCATCCTATCGCCCAACGGTTGACGGCAGTTACACACCAACCTAGAGCTGACCGGAGGCTGGTTTTATTATTTAATCCTTTTTAAAATATTTGAAAATTAATCCCTCTCGAACTATCCATAACTTAAAATTAGAGATTCTATGTGTGAACCATATATAAGACCAGCCTTTTAACTGAGCGTAAATACATATATGGACTGAAAATCCTTTTGTGGATTGATAACCTTTGACACTTCAGCGTATATATCCTTCATAAACAACTGCACAATATTTCCAGGCCTTGCCTCAGAAGTGATACATGTTGTTGGATGCCTTTATAATGAAGCTAGGAATAACACGAAAGAATTGAATGCGAAAAGACAAGCAAATTTGATGTTGCGAATTAAAATAGACTTTATAATGAAGCTGAAAATAACACGGCACATAGGGTCTGGTTACGTGCATAAGAAACATCATCATGCACGACGCAACAAACCGAAGTACTTATACGATACATATGCGTCTTTTTGGAACAAAAATAGATTCGACCTTCTACTGGGAACTAGTACAGAATGGCCCGACCTACTGCGTGGACCGGGGCCATAGAAATAGATTCGACCTTCGAGGGGAAGGTCTTGCTTTGGCGACCCTGGTTGGATTAGTCCCTCGGTGTCTGTCATGGTATGTTACTGTACGACAGAGAAGGTTCTTCTTCCTACAATCCCCCATGGTCTTGTCACGAGCTAGCAAGGAAGGAAAATGGTCCCATTCCACGAGAGATCGGGTCATTCTTTCATAATACTAGTCATCCAACCTCTCCGCAACAAAGTTGTTAAGCAAAGCAAATGAGTACAATAAATTGTTTATTGTACTGCAAGACTGACGTAAGATAATGTAACTATAATTTAGCTATATGCAAGCTTTTATTTAAGTGGATGAGGCTTTGACTCATTTTAGCATAAAGCAAGTTTTCATTTGCAATAATATAATAGATTGAAGCAATTTGACAAAGCATTTTTAATTGTTGAAATAACAACGAGATATTAACATAGTAACGACAACAAGAACATCCTCGAAGTGACTAACCCAAGTCACCACAACAATAGCATGAACATCCATTCATGCCAACCCATCAAGTTTTAATTAAATGGTTGAGTCTAGTTCTTACGTATGCGTTCCGAAGTTGTCCATAACCTAGGACGAGGCTATTCAATAGTTTTAACCTGCTAGGGTGTACCAATGTACCCACACGCTCGCATCGCCTTTCCTTTAGGCACACTACCTTAGGTATGCCGGCACGGCTAAGTCTCACGAGACATTTCCAATGGACGATGCTAATTACGAGTCAGCAACCCACGGGAACAAGGACACATTAGACAACCTAACCGTCTCGCCAATGCCCTCGTCCCAACACCACACACACACACATTTTATCAAAACATACCCACCAACCAAATTCATAATTAACACCTCTCAAAGTACTTAGTCAAGAGAGGTCCCATATCCCTCGTGTGGTTAGCACGCAACATTGCTCGTAACTGGCGCAAGTAACTTTCGGCCCAATGACTCGAGCATACTACCACATTCCAAAAACCGCACCATCCATCCAATATGCCCAAGTCTAAATCAATCCTTTATTTTCAGTTTTTGATTTTACAATTAATCAAAGCACAAGTGCCGGACATATAGGAGTGAATAATTATCCTTAGGTGATCAAGACCATCGACTAAGTCGATGATCGCCCATTACTACCGATTAGCTAAGCATGTCTAAGCAAGAGGGAACGAACTACTAAGTGATAAGAGCTCATCCAACGAGCTCAAATCACAGCAAATAACCTAGGCTCATTGGTAGTAGAGGATAAACAACTCCTACAGATTATGCAACTATAGGATTGCTAGCTACATTTAACACAAAGTAGCATGCATACATAGAAGTAAAACAACATATTAACCTTTAAAGTAATGGGACGTTAGAGGATATGATCAAACTGCTTGCCTTGTTGCTGGTCACTTTGTTATGGAGGGTCACTCTCGGATCACCACAAATGTCTAAACCTAACGGAAAAGCAATAAAGAACCGATAAGAACGACTAAAAACAACAAAGACAGCACAAGCAAACGAACTCCAAATTCTCTGAATTTTCTACAGCAGCAAGAGAGTGATTTTTAGGATTTTTCAACAAGAACCAATTGATTTGGATTCTCGATGCAAAATTTATGAGCAAAACAATTTCTGCTCACCTAAAATACCAAACTGCACTATTCACTAATTTAATTATGAGGCAACATTTTCTAGAACAGAAGTGAAGCTGAAATTTTATTGTAAAACCAGCACCTCATGAGATGAATAACACAATTGAGTTCACCTCATTTGGAGCTATATTGCACTTTCTATAATTTTTCAAAAACAAGAACTTGAACAAAATTATAATGCACAAGTCCTCATTTTCCTAACACCAACATGCTCAAAACTAATTTTCACAGTGAGTTCATTAATAGAGGAAACCAACAAAGTTGGTCTCACCCAAAAATAATCTACAGAGCATTAGTTATGTATTTTACAAGTTAAGCATTAACTTGAGTGTATATTTAAAGTGAGTTTTAAAATCTAATGGCAAAATCAGTGCTCGGAGCTGAACTCAACTTACAATCATTTTTGGATTAAAGTCAAGTTCAAGACAGAGCTAACACAATTTGAATGACCTCATTTGGAATTAAATGAAAAAGATATGAAATTCTAAAGTTTATACCTTATTTCAGCTCATAATGAAGAATTTATCGAATTTCTAAAACCCATATGGACATGGGAGGTCATGAGCCACAGATCACAGATCTAACGGCCTGCACCTCCCAGTGAACAACGACACGCTGGCCAGAGGTCCAGAGGTCCCTGACCTCCTAGCAACGCACATGCGTAAGGCGTAGGGGGGTCGGGCCGAGATGGGAAATCCAACGGACCACAACATGGAAAGGAGGTCCTGAACGGACCAGATCTAAAGGGGAGGTCCTCAACGGTTGGGATGTCTCGAGGAGGTCCCAAATGAGGTCCTCACGCCACTGCACTTCCGTGGGAGGTCTAGACGGCCACGACAGCGCTAGCAGGAGGTCTTGGACGCCGCAGATCTCCTGGGAGGTCTCGACGCCCCAGACACCAGCCAGCACGCTGCTGGGACAGCAGAGCTAATACGCCGGACCACGAGGAGGTCCGCTACGGAGGTCTTAAATGCACGCGATTAAAGGGTGGATTTAAGGCGCTTTAGACGCCCATTGATTACAATGATGGGAGCAAATGATTAGCGATTAAAATGGTGAATCTTTGTCCTAAACGACAATGACACGCCGAGACGTCCGACAAAGATCCCAGCGTGAAGAAGTGGTCCTCGCCGCCATGTAGAGCCCGCCGGTGAGGTCCAATCGGTACCACCGAGTGCACAATAACGCTATGCGACCCAAAGGATCTCCTCTCAACCGGCGACGACAAGTTTTGAACGCCACGAGCCGGAGAGGGCAAATTTACCAAAGACGGCTAAAACCGAAAAGCAAAAATGAAGTCTGCCATGACATTCTGCCGTATGCTCAAACAAAGCTCCGCGACATTCATTCATGCGGGTGCCAGCAACTAAAGGACTACCAGGGGAGTTACCTGGAGGTCCTAAAGATGCCGATGAGGTTGAGGATGGTGCTGGCCGGAGTTGGGGAAGATGGAGAGCTCCACCGCTCAAGTCCAAGCTCCAACTCCAAGCTCCCTGCTCCCACTAGGGCTACCTCCGCAAATGCCCCACCCAGTGAAGTTAGGGGTTGAGGTCACAGAGATGCCCAGACAGAAACAGAGAGAGGGAGGAGAAGCCACCTGGAAATCCCGAGCCACCGAGAAGCTCCAAGGACCTTGACAATGGCACCACCAGTGAGGGGGAGAGTTTGGGGATGAGGAGTCACCCACGCACAAAGTGCAAGGTCGAGATCAATTGTGTGCAAAGGAAGCCACGGAGAGTTCCAAGGGTAACTTATAGCCCGAGTGAAGGTTAGGAGTGGGCTAAGCTCCATGGTGAGCTTAGCCCACCAGTTGGTCCATGGGGTGGCAAGGACATGAGGTTGACAAGGTGCAGTCTGAGCCGACCAAAGAGGCGGAAGGCCGACCTGCATTGAATGCGCGGTCAAGAAAGAGTCATGAAAAGGTACCAAGTGGACAGACGCATTAACTCCACGCCAGAGCTCATGCAGCGCTGCAGAGGAAGGAGAAGAACAGGGGAGGTCTTTATGACCGCTGGATAAGACCATGGGGAGAGGTCCTGCCCTCCGATGGCATTTTGAATCAAGAGGTTTTAAGTGGCCGGGAGGAGGTCCCAACCACACGATCAAGGATGGGGAGGTCATGGCCTCCGATTTCTTAATGTGCAAGCGGCACGTGGGGAAATAGGACAGAGGTCCAAAGCGCTGATCTCCATCCAACGCGCGTGACCTCCCCGTCAAAGGTCGAATCTATTTGCATTCCAAAAGACGCACATGTATCGAGAAGTACTTTTGTTTGTTGCTTCGTATGATGTTGTTTTTTATGCATGTAACCCCTATGTGCCGTGGTTATTCCCAATGTGCCGTGTTATTTTCATTATAAAGTCTATTTTAATTGCAACATCAAATCTCCTCGCCTTTTTGTATTCAATTTTTTATGTTATTCCTAGCTTCATTATAAAGGCATCCGACAACATGTATCACTTCTGGGGCAAGACCTGGAAATATTGTGTAGTTGTTTATGAAGGATATATACGTTGAAGTGTCAAAGGTTATCAATCCATCAAAAGATTTTTAGTCCATATATATATTTACGCCCAGTTAAAATGACAGTCTTATATATGGTTCATCCATAGAGAATTTTAAGTTATGGATAGTTCGAGAGGGATTAACTTTCAAATATTTTTTAAAAAGGATTAAATAATAAAACCAGTCTCCAGCCTCCTGTCGCTAAATCGTTGGGCGACAGGGATGCAGTCGCCTACCAGTTGGGCGACAGAACCTATCGTCCGACCATTGGCCAACTTCATCTCTGTCGCCCAACGGTACAGCTACTATATTGGTGTCGCTATTGTTAAGTGATCGATCCAATACCAACGGTTCAACGATAGAGGTATAATTTTGTAAAAAAAAATCATAGGTATAATTTTGTAATTTCGAACAAAAAATGGATTATTTTTTTTAAAAAAAATTCTTTGATTTCATTGTGGCACCGAGATTGCATCATCAAATTGGGTTTAGCTCCACACGTTCTTTTATTGCAAGCAGGTTTGTGAGGGAAAATTTGTGATACCCCTTGACTCCTCAACTTGGTAGATACTACCTCTAAAAAGTATTGGTGGATACCATGGATCATCTGACCATCGCAGATCATAATGGGATCAAATTACGAGTATCATACCAGTTAGACTAACCACCAATTGGCAATATTCATTCATGTAGATTTCAAATTAGGCAATATACATTACCCGTTCAACCGTGCAGGCCAATCGGCTGTTAAGAAAAAAGAAAAAAATTCTAGAAATTCTCATAAAAGACATATGGCTCTTAATTTAGTGGATAATGATTAACCATGGATGCTATCTCATAAATCAAATCATAGCCAATGATTTTTCTCGAACAATGAAAGTGCACATCAAGTTGATTTACACCGCGGTATACGCGCATGCCATGCATGTATAGCTGGGGTACTCTTGTGATGAAATTGGGATGCATGAAAGTATCCGGCTCGTCGATCGAACGTTAGAGATACAAACTCCATCTTCCATGCATGCTGATGTGGCAGATTCTATCGTCAATTCATTTTGCGACATGGCCTTGTCGCGAAATGAATTGACAACAGGCTAATGTGGCATATTCTGTCGTCAATTCATTTGGCGACAGGACAATATCACTAAATGAATTCGTGACATGAGCTTTCCCGTGAAATTGTCACGAATTTATTTGGTGATAGAGCCCTAACGCTAAATGAATTGGCGACAGAGTATTATTTGGCCGACAATCTTATCACTGATTTATTTGGTCGATAGGCTCATGTTGACAAATGAAATTAGCGACAGAAACCTATTTTTATAATTTTATTAAACGAGTATTTATTTATGCAATTTTATTTTTTAAAAATATATTATTTTATAATAAAAAATCCACGTACTTGCAGGTGTAGACGTGTAGTGTTGTAATTGTCGTCGAACAAAAAGAAAAAGGCAAAAAACCTGTGGATCATCGACATGTGAGGAAGGTGTTACACGAATATATTTCGGTGAATACGTTAATATTTTGGGTTTTCAAGTGCCTGTCTTAAAATTAGTGCCTATTATTTGAAAAGAATGTAGATGAATATGGATACGATTTTAAAGGCATGTCCAATGGTGTCACCTTAGTTGTCTTTTAAGCCCGTCACATAGGATTTTTAGGCCCTACTCGGAACGGCGGGACTTTTCTGAAAAACGGCTTCCGGCTATGTTACAGAGCTTTTTGGCTGTGGGCTGAACGGTTGGACTTTTCTAATTTGTTGTTTGTCTATCTGGCTTTTAGGTAGACTGACTGTAACTTCCGAGATGGAAAATACCTGAAATGTCCCTGAGGACAATAATGGCTTGCTTGATGCCGTTTAACGTAATTAACAACATTTAACGACATTTAACAACATTTAACGACATTTAACTACATTTAACAATATTTAACGACAATTGGCGACTATTAAAGATGACTAACACAATTAACGAGAACCATCGCAATTGACGAGAACTACCGCAATTGACGACAACTACCGATATTAACCGCGATTAACAACAATATACCATAAACAACACAATAAACCATAATTAGCGTATTTAACGATAATTAGTACAATAAACATTTATTACAATAAATAATTATTAAAAACAATTATTACATAAATAATTATTACAATAAGTAATTATTACACACAATTATTACAAAGGAATAATGAATACAACCAAAACAATTATTACAATGAGTAGCAGCAATTTTAATAGTCAATTATGTACAATTTTTACATAGACACAAACATTGAACATTGCAATAACAATCAATGAAGGCAATTATGGGCAATTTGTATCAATTTAGTTGTATATGTAACAGGAACATATATTAATGGATATAATTACAATAAGAGTAACCGAACAAATTCCTATAGATGTTGAGGCATCTAGAGTTACTTCATAATCATTGTAAATTACTTCTGAGTAAGTTTTACTGATCCTCTAGATATCAAGTATACCTTACCAACCTCAATTAGGTCATAAAACTGATCAAGCACCGAATTGAAGCATGTTGCACGAATTTCTCCACCATGTGAATCAAGGAGATCAATAAGTTCCATTGCCATTGTCATGCTAAGAACTGTCAATGTTTGGATTGATTGATAAAATATACAGAATTAGTGACAATGTTTTGATTAGTTGGTTCAGTACAACAAAGCGACAATTCATGCCCCCTCCACTTTTTTCCGGGCATAGGACCAGCATCAGCAGTGTTAGGCACCCCCACCCTCACACGTACCCCCAAGTGTATAATTAGAAACTACATCCATTTTTAAGAGATAGAAATTAACCAGTTAAACTACATCAAAACAATTAGTCATGGAATCAATAGGGAAATTTTATAACAAGGATAAATTATCTATAACAACAGGCATGCATGCTTAGTGGATTAATCCAGGACATCACCTTTGTTGGTTTCAAAAAATGAGAAAAGATAACAAAATTCTCACAAAGCATAGGTTGCTATCCCATTACTGACGTGGAACCATAATATCAACATATATATGCCCTTAATAACAAATTATCATACAAAATTACACACTGGGCATCTTATATCTCCAGAAAATAATGTAATCTGAACACTCCATGCATATGGACATCGTAATGGTATGAGCATTCAACTATCCAAGACCTACTCAACTATCCAAGTTATGTCAGTATATAAACCTCTCTTTTAATAGAGTAAAGCCAGAGATGTTTGCCTCCTTGTTACCTTCACAGTCAAGCAAACAAGTAGTAGCAAACACAATTCATCATTTTCATGGATTCATGGATGAAAAATAACAAGCAATACCATAAACAATATCACCAGTTCATCAGAATGAAACAACATTTTCAACAATGGTAATCAAGCAATTAATCAATTCAAAGAACTAGATTATACTCAGTGATGATTGCACCACTGTCGGAGTAGCTCATGTGCTTGGCACCTCGCCATCTCGACGACGACGGTGGCGACATTGTGGACTGAGGGCCTCGGGCCACAACAGCCGGCAATGGCGCACAAGGGAGGAGGAGGGGGAGGGCAGCGGTGGCTCGGGAGGTGGAGGAAGGAGGTGACAGCGACTCAGGAGGAGGGAGCTGGGGAGGAGAGGGACTTGGGTGGCGTGGATGATGAAGGAGGCCAAGCGCGGGGGAGGAGGAGGCCAGCAGTGCAGATGGAGCCGAAGGAGGAGGCGACGGGGGAGGGAGCCCGAGGAGGAGGCGCAACCATATCGGGGGAGGACAGAGCCAGGGAAGGAGGCACCGCATCGGGGGATGAGGCGCTGCGGAATAAGGTGCGCTAGGAAGGAGGTGCGCCCAGGAGGAGGGAGGTGGAGGAGGGCGACGCGGAGGAGGGAGGTGCGTTAGGGAGGAGGAAGGTGGAGGAGGGCATCGGGGTTGATCCAGATCTAGATCTGGATCTGGGAGGAGGAGAGGCGCCGAGGAGGCCGGTGGGGAGGAGGCGTCGGGAGGAGGGAGCCGAGGAGGAGGAGGGGTGACGCTAGCACAAGCAGGAGGTAGGGGCTAGCAGGGGAGGAGGAGGGGGCTGGGGGCGAGGAGGGGGAGCAGGAGGCGTCGAGGGAGGAGGAGCCTCACACCATGCGAGGAGGCGTGTGGGGGGAGCTGGCGTGGGGTTATATGGAGTAGCATTCGGCGGGTAAATTACTTCGAACGTTAGGGGTAAATATGGAACAGGGGTTGCAGGAAGCGGCGGAAAGCCTCTCACGGCCGGCTTTCGGTTTTCACTTCAATACGTTATTCGAGAAAGCAGCTTTCAAAAGCCGACCATTTGGAACACTTCCGGTTTTTCTGAACAAGAGCCAGAAGCAAAAGCTGTTCCAAACGGGCCTTAGTGATACGGAGACAGAAAGCAAGTGACAACTCAAATCATCTCTCATGCAAGAGACAATGTTGGCACAAGAAACAACGTAACATGACGTAACATGGAGTGTGGGTACGAAGCGTGTGGGGGTAGTGTCTAATGATTTGCAGAGCTAACTATTGTCTCTACTATCATAGTGACTAGACTCCTGTGCACGCATTGGCGCGCAACACAAACGTAGTAGCAAATAAGTATGTGACGAATGAATCTGTGTTGAAAGGGGAAAATTGTAAATAGTTCTAAATTAAGATTTTTTTTGGCTGAACAATCCTTTTTGAGGAAATGTGAACGGCAGGTTATAAAACAATTATATCTGTTCGTTAACACCATCTGACTATGTAAGAATATAGTACCAAGATTTGAGACCTGCGCTAAGCTTCCTCTAAGAAGCACAGTTAATATTCCAAACTTTACATTTTTTTTGCCATATAACGTTGGGTTGAGCTAGTTCCGTTCTTTATGCAGTGCGCTAGATTCATCAGAGTACAACAACTCGGCTGGTAAGAATGGAGTTGAAGTGTGGAACCATAGAGAATACGAATTTGGTGCTTTGCCTTTCCTGCTTCTACTTAGTCCTCATCATAGTAACTTTACAAAGCTGACGTTAACTTTGCAGGCAACTTCCTGCTCCTCCTTTTCATCACCAGTGTTCTAGTTTGCATGCTAAAGCAAAGTAAGGCTTCTACAAGACGGTTTGGCTTTACATAAACAAAAGTTTTACAACATGTATCTGAAATATTGATCTATACTTCGGATCAAAGCATCTTAGTGACTCTTGTTGCAAGAAATGAAGAATTAAAGGCTACATGATTGGGATTCCATATTCTGATTAAATCAAATGGAAACTAATCTTCTATGTCAAAAAATTTTAGCATTACTTGGCAAGCATCAACCTGGGCCAATTATTCTAGTGGCTTACAGAGTCTGAAAAGCTTTGCTAATGTGAACCCTAGATTAGCATTTCGTCAAAAAGGATCATCCAGCTCTACGATTGAAGAACTGTGACCGATCAAAGAAATGCAACAACAAAGGAGCAAAACATCTACGTCAATTCAAGAATTAACACCTCCGTAAAATCACAGATCTCCTGCAAGCAAATAGAAACCTTTCATAAACACGGTAATTAAATGTTTCGTCTCAATAAATTTGTTCGCCAAACACAACTAAGGATGGTTTTATGTGAATATGGAGGAACAGCTAGTCACCGCGGCAATGACGACGAGGAGGACGTGGTCCGAGGAGCTGTGGTCAGGAGCATGTCATCTTCGGCGCCAAGGAAGAATTGACCAGCGCTCAAGTGGGGAGGACAAATCGTGCCTCACTCTAGCGCCGCCCCTTGGCCGCCTAAGTCGATGTCGGCGCACCTTGCTCGCACCACTGCTACCCTCGCTCAAGCTCGGGCCGTCGAGACCGTGGAAGAAGATTAATAGTTGGTGGATCCGCCACGAGTCGATGCACTCCCGTGGAATAGATGGCGCACTCCGCAACATCCGGAGCACGCCACCGCCATCTATAGTTGTCGAGCATATCGAAAAAGACGCGTGGTGCCCTTCTTCCCCGCACCTCCTTCTTGGCCTTGCCGTACATCACCTCCGAAGTACCCCATGAGCGCGGTCTCGTTGATGCCGAGCTCGACGTCAGTGGCTATCGCCGCCACCGCCGCCATCGCCATTGTCGCCCTGCGGTCATCGGTAGTGACGGCACACCGGTCTTGTATACGATGCAAGCGTGATGGTGTTGATGAGGAGGGAGGATGACGGATACGCCGACGCCGTGGCCGGCCACCGATCTTGGTCCGGCCGAACATGTCGACAGAGTTGTCGTCCACCGTACCGCTACCATGGTTTAGATCTGCCACCGTAGCGTAGCGATGGCGGGTGAGGGAAGGGCCTTCCTAGGGATGAGTAAGGAGCTCGGGGGTCTTGGCGGCGAAGAAGAAGAAGAGGCGATGGGGAAAAGAGTAGATGGGGAGGGAAGCGAGGCGGGAGGGAGGGAGAGGGGGCTATTATATCCAAACCACACCAACAAGATCGCAAGATATTTGATACATCTAGATGACTTGAATAGAGAATACTAAAGGAAGAACAGAAAAGGGGAAGGAGACAAATTACTATTTATTTTCATCGACAACGTCATACAATCCACTAGCTCCTTTCTTAAAGCAAATCCCAACTATCTAACTCACTGACAGCTTAGGCCCACTAATGATTAATAAATTAATTAAATTAACATTCCCGCCAACTCATCTTAGCCGCCTAGCCCTCACTTTGCCGAAGGCGTCTTCTTCCTTGTCGTTCTTGCCATGACCATCACCGTAGCCGTGACATTGCCTCCCCCTTGAGACCTTGCTTGCCCCCAAGCTGGAGCATCAGGAAAACGTTCTTTCAAAATGCTATAATCCTCCCAAGTCACCATGGTAGCGAGCAACGATTTCCATTTGGTCATAATTTGCAATAGAGTAGCATTTCCTTTCTTCACCAAGCGACGATCCAGAATTACCTCCGGCAACAGCTCCGACACATCCAATTCAGCTGGGGAAGGTAAAGTAGAGAACAAAGAAGTGTAATCAGCGATGAATGGCTTCAATTGAGATATAAGAAAAACTAGGTGAACCTGACTGTCAACCGGCAATGCCAATCGCCACCAATCCAACTTTCTCTAGAATAGTGTAAGGACCGAAATACTTGAAGGCTAACTTTGGGTAGGGACGATTCACTACCAAATGTTGAGCATAAGGTTGTAACTTTAGGAATACTTTGTATCCCACTTGAAAATCCCGAAAAGAATGTTGTTTGTCAGCAGATTGCTTCATGCGGGACTGAGCTTTGTGCAATTGCTTCTGTAGTAGATCAAAGAAGAACCTCCGTTCCTGAACCACTTCATGAGCTTGTACAGACCTTGAAGGAGACACAGCTAGCACCATGCTATAATGAGGGTCAGTGACATAGAGTGCCTTAAATGGTGTACAACCTATAGCTGTGTAATAACAAGTATTATACCAATACTCTGCTAAAGCCAACCAAGAAAACCATTTTGTGGGTGAAGTCGCCACAGCACATCTCAAATACATTTCTAAGCATTGATTGACTCTCTCACTTTGGCCATCCGACTGAGGGTGGTAAGCTGTGCTCAAATTCAATTTAGTGCCACGTTGCTTGAATAGATCTTGCCAAAAACTGCTAGTGAACACTTTGTCTCAGTCTGACACAATTGATTTGGGTATCCCATGTAACTTGACCACATTGTTAAGAAATAGCTTAGAAACTTGGAGGGCAGTGAAGGGATGTTTCAATGGTAGGAAATGGCATATTTTGTATATCGATCAAGTACCACCAGGATGACATTATACCCATCTGATTTAGGAAGGCCTTCTACAAAGTCCATGGTAATGTCTTGCCATGCTCCCTGCGGCATTGGCAATGGTTGAAGTAATCCAGGAGTTTTACAGTGTTCGTGTTTAGCCTGTTGGCAGATCTGACACTGCTTTACAAATTCTTCCACAGCCTGTTTGAGTCGTTTCCACTGGAATAATTTATTGACTCTATGATAAGTGACCTACATGCCTGAATGCTCACCTATGGCTGTGGAGTGAAAAGCTTAAATAATTTTGGTTTGAAGTCCAGTATTAGCACCAATCCAAAATTTTCCATTCCTACAAATGAGACCATTTGACAAGGTGTACCCTTGACTATTACTTCCAGAAACAATCAATTCTTGCAATAGTTTCTGAGCTGAAGTATCCACTACATATGAATTTAACACTTCTTGAAGCCACACAGGTTGAACAACTGAAATAGCCTTTAGGTTCAGCAACTGACCCACCCTTGACAATGCATCAGCTAGTGTATTCTCTGAACCTTTCTTGTATTGGAATGTGTATTGTAGTCCAATGAGTTTGGTCATTGCTTTTCTTTGTAATTCAGAAGTTAAAGTCTGATCTTCTAGATGGCACAAATTTCTGTGATCTGTTTTAATAGTAAAAGGACTTCTAATTAGATAAGATCTCCATCTATCCACTGCCATCATAGTGGCCAAGAACTCATTTTCATATATGGATAGTTTTTGGTTTGCTGTCCCCAATGCATTACTATAATAGGCTACTGGATGACCTTCTTATAAGAGCACTACCCCAATGCCAGAATTACATGCATCATCTTCAATCACAAATGATTTGTTGAAATCTGGTAAGGTGAGGACTAGAACAGTACACATAGCCAATTTCAACTTCTCAAAGGCATCCTGTGCTTGAACATTCCACTGAAACCCTTTGTGTTTCTGCAATAGATTAGTAAGTGGCTTTGCTAGCAGACCATAGTGCTTCACAAACTTTCTATAGTATCCAGTGAGACCCAGAAATAGTTTAGTTAGGTTTGTAGGAACAGGCCACAGTCTCATTGCTTATGTTTTAGCTGGATCAGTAGACACTCCTTTGTCAGATATAATGTGTCACAAGTATTCCAATTGAGGGGAGGAAAATGTACACTTTGATATTTTGACATATAATTGATGTTGTTGTAACACTTGAAATACCAGGTCTAGTTGTTGTATATGTTGCTCAAAAGTCTTGCTATAAATGATAATGTCATCCATGAACACTAGTACAAACTTTCTAATGTATTTAGCAAATATGGAATTCATGAGACATTGGAAGGTTGCAGGGTATTTGTGAGGCCAAAGGGCATCACCTTGAATTGAAAGTGACCATGATGGGTCTTGAAAGTTGTTTTCACTTCATCCTCAGGAACCATTCTGATTTGATGATAACCACTTCTTAAATCCAATTTGGAGAAGTACTTAGTGCCAACCAACTCATCTAACAATTCATCTACAATTGGTAGAGGGAACTTGTTTTTGATTGTCAAAGTATTGAGACTTCTATAATCCACACAAAACCTCCAACTACCATCTTTCTTCTTCACTGGCAATACTAGAGACACAAAAGAGCTAAGGCTAGGGCTAACTGTACCTTTTTCAATCATTTCAGCAACTTGTTTCTAGATCTCATCCTTTTGTTGTGGAGAATATTGATAAGGCCTTGTATTCACTGGAATTGAACCTGGTATCAAGGAGATGGCATGATCATAACTTCTGTGTGGTGGTAAGTTTGTTGGCTCTTGAAACACCCCTTCAAACTTCTGCAGTATTTTCTGCACTTCTAGAGGCAGTACTTCTTCAGGAGGTTCAGTAGGAGATTCCACCATAGTTGTAGCCCACATATCATTACCCTTATGCCATTTGAGTATATGTTCAATGGATACTTCTTGAGGGATATTACCAATGTCCTCCAGTAGTCCTTGTAATATGATGAACTGCCCTTTAGATCCAAATTCCACCCATTTCTGAGCCCAATTACAGATCATTGGACTGTGCTTTTCTAACCAATCCATACCCAACACAACATCATACCCTCTTAAGTGTAAAACTTTTATGTCATGCTGGAAAGTATGTCCTTGAATCCACCATGAGAAGCCTGGTAGTTTTGCTATGCAACTCAACATTTCTCCATTAGCAACTTTCACCAACAGGGGTGGTAGTTGTGCAGGTTTGACACTTAATTTGTCCACCATGTCAGTGTTAATGAAGGTGTGTGAACTCCCTGAATATAATAATATCAGCATCACCTGTTTGCCTACTAGATCTCTTAGCCTGGTAGTTCTGGCATTTGTGGTCCCAATTAATGCGTTCAGAGACAAGAACATTTCCTCCTTAGCCTTAGATTCTTCCATAGCCGTAATGACATCCAATACTCCTTCTGTTAAATAAGTTTGGCCCTCTTCCAACTCTAGTGCCTTGAGTTGAGCTTGGTTAGTACAACGATGTTCAGGTGTGTATTTGTCTCCACAATAAAAACACAACCCATTAGTTCTTCTGTAAGCCTTCAATTGTTGTGCCTTCCATACATCATTTGGAGTGAATTTACCTCGAGTGTCCCCTTTCTGAGTTCCTAAAATTGGCTTATATTGTTTGTTACTATCTCCCTTATGTTGTATTCCCATCTTCTTAGTTTTGTCCAAAACTCCTTCATGCACAATGGCATACATTGCTGCCTTGCTGACTGACTCAGGAATTTGTGTCTCCACTGCTACTCAGAGTTCATCCTTTAGGCCTAACACAAACTGAGTTACCAACATCATTCCACTCACTGAACTGTCATATAGTCTGATATGGTACACTAGATGATCAAACTTCTTTTTGTATTCTTCGACTGTTCCAGTCTGTTTCAATTGTAGTAACTCTCTCATATTTTACCAATGTGCTGCACTATCTACCAAATACATTGTTGCAGTAGCTACTTTGAATCCATCTGGAATCTGGTACATCAAAAAAAACGTTTGGCATTTGTCAATCCAGATTCGAGCATCAGTTCCATCAAACTTCGGGAAATCCATTTTTGGGATCCAATTCCTTCTTCCTCCAGTCTCACTTGATCTACTTGTTTATAACATTTCCGACACTATCGGAGTAGGAGGGGAAAACGATACATGTGGAGATGTCTGAGTTTGAGGTGGTACTGTTACTTCATTTGGCCTAGCTCCCATAATTCCTGGCCCATCCCTTGCTGGAATCAAAAGAGGAGGAGGTGTTGGTCCCTTCATGGTCTTGGCGACATGAACTTGTTCTTGTTGGATCTTGCCGATGGAGTCCAAAGATAGATTTACTTTCATCTGCAATTGATCCAATCAATCTCCTTGTTGTTCAAGCTTCAGGTCTACCGCCACCAACTACGCCCCCGTCGCCATTTTTACTTCCTCTACCATCTCAGTCTTCATCTGCACCAGCATCTCAATCAATCTTCTTTCCATCACCTCCACTACTTGCTTTACTTGTATTCCTTACTTCGAAGGTGTCATCACGATTTCTCCTCCAAGCCAACCGAACCCATATTAGGCTTTACACCGATCAAGCTAGTAGGAGATCGGCACCCTTTTCCAGGGATTTTTACCGAACGAAGCTGAGAGATTATGAGAACTCTACGATGGATTGACGAAGCTCTAATACCATATTGTTATATCCAAACCACATAAACAAGATCGCAAGATATTTGATACATCTGGATGACTCGAATAGAGAATACTGAATACTGAAGGAAGAACAGACAAGGGGAAAGGAGACGAATTACCATTCATTTTCATCGACAACGTCATACAGTCCACAAGCTCCTTTCTTAAAGAAATCCCAATTGTCTAACTCACTGGCAGCTTGGGCCCACTAACGATTAATACATTAAATAAATTAAAATTCCTGCCAGCTCATCTCAGCTGTCGTAGCCCTCACTCTGCCGAAGGAGTCTTCTTCCTTGCCGCTTTTGTGGTTCTTGCCATGACCGTCACCGTAGCTGTGACAGGGGTGTGCAGAGCGCATGGAAGCAAGAAGGGGGCTTTTGTGGGGACGAGGAAGCACTACTACAAAAAAAAAAAAGGTCTTCACAGATGGTTCAAAAACGTCATCACAGACGGTTTCGTGAGCCATCTGAGTTTATAGGTCAAGAATGACATGAGGTCATCACGAGCAGTTTTAAAACACAGTGCATACTATCATAGCGGTTATTAACTTGTGATGCATACTATGACTATCACACGGTTATTAAACCGCTCGATATCGATGTATCACATACGTTGACTAGATGAAATCGTTTGTGATAGGTGATGTAAACCGTCATATATATATTCTCTATAAAGTCTCCAAGCATGGTCGCTTGTGTCTTTAAATATATATATATATATATATATATATATATATATATATATATATATATATATATATATATATATATATATATATATATATATGTATGTATGTGTGTGTGTGTGTGTGTGTGTGTGTGTATATATACACACACACATATATATACATACATACATATATATATGTATATAGACATACATGTATATACACACACACATACATGTATATATATATATAGATATACATGTGTATATATATATGTACATGTGTGTATATATATATAGACATATATGTATATATTGTTCGTAGTCCCCCAGCCACTTTCAAGGGGTCGTGAGGAGGATGAGACAGTAGCCACGGGCAACTTCATCGAGCCTACAAGTTCAAGAAGCACGGCTGCGAGGAGAGCGCGTGGACATACAATTACCTGGATGTCGTCGATAGGTAATTGGACTTGACATCAAGGAATGGTTGGTTGCTGAGACATGAAGCCACTTCCCAGTCGGAGTACCTGCGCATCCACACCATTTTTTTAACATGGTGTGGACAGAGGAGTGAAGACACTGTTGAAACAGTATCCTTCCGCAGCATTCGCCAACGTATGACCAGAGAGGTGATCGTACAGTATGGCCAGGTAGACCATCAATGCCGGCGACAAGGAAACATAAGAGAGAGCCATTTCTGCTTTAGAGTTATATGTGGGGATGAACATCTTCGATGATGGATGATCTATTTTATAAAACAAGGAATAAATTCGGCGCGTGAGACGAAGAGACGCATCAAGGAGCCGAAGCGGGCATTGATGCGACGAAGAGACGCATTGGCGAGGAAGAAACTCAACGGGCAACGAAGAAACTCACGGGGAGCTGAAGCGATATTATCACAAACGGTTATAATTAAAAATCGTCTGTGAAGTCTACAATTATCACAGACGGTTCGTGTTTAGAACCGTCTGTGATACTTCACAAACGGTTTTCAATATGAACTGTCTGTGATATTACTTCTTCACATACGGTTTTTAGCGCAGCGAGAATACGACGGTTATCAATATGAACCGCTTAGCATCGCATGTATCTGACGATTTTGGTTAGTCGCTTGTGATGAGACATCCAGTATTAGCCTTTTGTAGTAGTGAAGGAAGCGAGACGGAGGGAAACAAGAGTCGGGGAGGGAGAGGGGAAGGCGGACGAAGCAATAGGAGGCGTGAAGAAGGGGGAGGCAGCGGAGGGAACAAAGTCCGGAATAGAGAAGAGCATGTGGCCGAAAGAGCGATGACGCGAAGGCCTCGGACGTAAAAAAAATGGGGTGACATGGCCCGTGTGCCCTCGCCTCAATTTTCGCTCTGTTTATACTGGAGGATTGTGGGTGGTGGATATAACTATTGTCTCTACTAATGGAGATGTCGATTTAAAATTTGTAAAGAACAAGTTATGCATATTTGGTAATTTAATACATTTAATAAAGATGGCAAGGATGGCTTGACTATTGACAACATTTAGCTATGAATGACCGACAACTATTTCCTCCCATAGATATAATCTATATTCTATATTCTTGATTATACTAAATAATATTAAGAGTAAAGTACATTGTGAATCCCTAAACTTGTCAGAGTGGTTCACTTAGGTCCCTAATCTGTCAAACTGTCCAATCCGGTACCTAAACATATTTAAGTGGGTCATCGGAGGTCCAAAAGAGCCTAAGCTGGCCTTGACCTCTGACATGGATGGTTGACCATGACGTGGACTACCACCTCACCTCACTACACCTCTCCCTTCACCACCTTTCCTCTCCCCTCTCTCAAATCGAGCCAAGAACACCTCCTCCAGTCCTCCTCACTCTCTCTCTAAAGCTTCAACTCTGTGGTGGTGTCATCCCGCCAACCCGTCCGCAGCGCGTCTAGAAACGGGCCGCATGCTACGCCTCTCCTTCCACGGTCGCACGTTGCCTCTCCTTCCACGATCGCCGTCTCGTTGCGACGCCCATCCTCGTCTCCTCGCTCTCCTTCGAACGGTCCCCGGAGTGCACCGCAGAGATCAACCTCCCACTCCCGAGGGATGCCTTTAACACCGTTGCTCACGCCAAGGCGACACTCGAGGCTGCCTACCCTCGCACGGTCTCCTGCGCCGACATCCTCGCACTGGCCGTGCGCGACCTCGTGGGGATCCTCGGCGGGCCGCACTTCCCCATCGCGCTCGGCCGTCGCGACGCGCACCGCTCTAACGTGCGCGACATTGAGGGGAACCTCTCCCGCACCAACATGTCCGTGCGCGCCATGACGATCCTCTTTGCTCGCAAGGGGTTGACGTCATAGGATATGGTCACACTCATCGATGCCCACACCGTCAGCCTCTCCCACTGCTCTGAGATCATGCACCGGTTGTACAATTTCAGGAGCGCTGACAGCTATGACCCGTCCCTGAACCCAGCGTTTGCGCAGGCGCTGCAGAGCTCCTGCACCAACTACAAGAAGGACCCCCACCATCTCCATCTTCAACGACATCATGAGTCATGACACCCTAGGATTTTGACGAGCTCTACTTCAAGAACTCCGTCCCCGGCTCGGCCGCCGCCTCCGATGCCAGCCTTGTGGGAGTATGAGCTCACCAGGGTGTTCGTCCAACGGTACACCGACAAACAGACGACCTTCTTCGAGGACTTTGCCAAGGTGATGCAGAAGCTCAGGACCGTCGGTGTCAAGACGGGACGGCAGGGCATCGTGAGGAGGCATTGCGATGTCCTGAACTGATTGGAAATCACATTCGACAATGTTGCCTGATGTGTATTGTGGCTAGTGAAATTCGACAATTTAGGCCATGCCATTGGCCTCTACCATGGCGGCTAGCGTCGCCACTAGCCCAACACAAACCTTCTTCTTCCTTTCGTCCTCGTTCTGCTCCTCCTCGTTGCCCCGCCGCTTCGTGGCCATCGTGATGGTGACTGCCTCGGCCGCGACGGCCTCCATCGCCCTGGTCGCCGCCTCCACATCCACGGCGTCGACCGCGTGGGCCCAGGCGACGAGCAAACGCGGCATGTCCTCGCTGTCCTTGAACATAGCTCCGGGCCCAACCCCAGAGCGCAGTCACGACGCTGCGCTTCGACTCACCCGAGCCTCTAGCACCACGCACCAGCTCGAGCTCGCTCGAAGCGCTCACGGCGGCGGTGCACACACGTCCCCCTGAAGCGGGCGGGCCTGATACCCCCTCGTCTCTGTGGGTCGCACACTGCCGAGCATTCGGCCACGACGATAGCCCCATGTGGCCGAGCTCAAGACGACAGAGCGCCTCGCGCCACCATGTCCTCCGCCACCACACGACGTGAGCACGCAAGCCAGGTTGGCGAGTCCACGTCACGGTCCAACCATCCATGTCAGCAGTCAAGGCCAGCCCAAGCTCTTTTGGACCTCCGATGACCCACTTAAATAGGTTTAGATACCGGATTGGACAATTTCATAGTTTATGGACCCAAGTGACCAACTCTAACAAGTTTAGGGACCCACAGTGTACTTTACTCTAATATTAAACTATCACAAACGAAACAATTTTACAAACATTGAAATTAAATCTAATTAAAAATGTTCTAAAAATCTAAAACTTGAATTATATCATGTGTCTTGCAACCAAATGTTTTCTACGTGTAGTCCTTTCCCATATGTGTTTTTGCCAATCACGTATGTATAGCCAAACCATTTAAACATGGTTTAAAAATGATGCCCGCGCAAAGTGCTCAGGCCACCTTACTAGTTATATATATAAAAGGAAAAGCTAAAAAATGCTATAGCGTTGAAAGCCAATCCAACGGAATAGCAATCTCCGTTGGTTCTGATTCACGTCGAGTGCGGGCTGGACTTTGTGGCTGCTCGATTGGGTAACTCTCACCTCTCTCTCCCCCGTATGCAAGTCTCTCTTTCGCCCTCTTCTTCTCCTCTCCCCTTTCTTCTACTTCGATCAAAATCCACCACCATTGCCGCCACAATCTCAGAGCCACCACCATCGCCGTCCAAGCCCTGATCTACCACCACGTCGCCCTTGCAAACCCGAAGTAACTGTGGCCCTAGAGCCACCGTTGTTGCCACTGTCACATGCCTAGATCTGGTGATGAGGACCTTGAGGAGCGCGTGTACAAAGCAGCCAAGAAGGCCATGTTGTGTCCCTGATGATGCGGGTTTGAGTGTTGCTTTTGTTAGCTCGTCACATCTCTCCTTGTAGTTGCACTAGTTCATGGTGATTTTGAGAGGTGAAAGCAGTCAAAAGTTTGCTTGACTGATTCTAGTTCAATTTTTTTTGTCGGTTGACAGTAGTTGGTAGGAGCAATTGTATGCTCAGGAGTTGCCGAGTTGGTAGATGTCACTATCAGATTTATTAAGCATAATGATGCACATAGTGTGCGTACTATTCATTATAATAGAGAATGTTAGCTCATGTTGGGTTTTATGTTGGATTGCTCTATTGTTAGAAGCTTTGGTATGCAGTTACTCTGGAAAAAGATGAAAATTATCAAGCCAGAGTAATAATCAAAGTTTTGGTGACTTATCTTGAGCATATATGATTCAATGTTAATGTTTTTGAAGGTCGGTTTTGTTGGGGCCAAATCTTGGTCATTCTTTTTACACAATTCAAAGAAAATTTAGCGGGGCAATGCTCACGATGAAGATCCTCCTTTGGATGAGGGCTCGAACCCTCATCTTATACAAGAAAGATCCTTCTGCTGAAACTTGATGAAACACGATGTCGCTGAAAACTTGTCTTATACAAAAAAGATGAAACTCCATGAGAATTGGAATGAAACGTCATAGAACACACGTCTCATGAAACTATATGAAACTTGATGAAACATGATGTCACTATTGAACACTTGTCCTAAACAAAAAAAGATGAAACTTTATGAAACTTCATGAGACTTGGGACGAAACTTCATAGAACATAATAAAACTGCATGAAACTGGGTGAAACTTGCTCTACAAAATATGGAGAAACAATGATACTTGATGAAACTTAATGAAACATGTCCCAAAATAACTTGATGAAACTATATAAAACTGGATGAAACATGATGATACTCCATGAGACTTGATGAAACACGATGAAACTCCATGAGACTTGAGATGAAACACGATGAAACTCCATAAGACTTGGGATGAAACAATGGTACTTGGGGATCAAACTATATGAAACGTGATGAAACTCTATGAGACTTTATGAAACACGATGATACTCCATGAGACTTGATGAAACACGATAAAACTCCATAAGACTTGGGATGAAACAATGGTACTTTGGGATGAAACTATATTAAACTTGATGAAACACGATGATACTCCATGAGACTTGATGATACTTCATGAGACTTGGGATGGAACTTCATGAAACACTTCAAACATTAGTATGAATCCGAGTGAAACTGGATGAAACACGATGATACTCCATGAGACTTGATGAAACACGATGAAACTCC
The DNA here is from genome assembly GCA_036346405.1 of Phyllostachys edulis. Taxonomy (NCBI): domain Eukaryota; kingdom Viridiplantae; phylum Streptophyta; class Magnoliopsida; order Poales; family Poaceae; genus Phyllostachys; species Phyllostachys edulis. The sequence goes on from CM070547.1 coordinate 17,302,046, forward strand.
ATAGGACTTGGAATGAAACAATAGTACTTTGGGATGAAACTATATTAAACTTGATGAAACACGATGATACTCCATGAGACTTGATGATACTCCATGAGACTTGGGATGGAACTCCATGAAATACTTCAAACATTAGCATGAATCCGAGTGAAACTGGATGAAACACGATGAAACTCTATGAGACTTGATGAAACATGATGAAACTCCATGAGAGTTGAGTTGAAACACGATGATACTCCATGAGACTTGATGAAATACGATGAAACTCTATGAGACTTGGGATGAAACAATGATACTTTGGGATGAAACGATGGTACTTTGGGATAAAATAGTATGAAACTTGATGAAACACGATGATACTCCATTAGACTTGGTAAAACTCCATAAGACTTGGGATGGAACTTCATGAAACACTTCAAACATTAGCATGAATCTGAATGAAACTAGATGGAACATGATGATACTCCATGAGACTTGATGAAACACGATGATAGTCCATGAGACTTGGGATGAAACACGGTGAAACTCCATGAGAGTTGAGATGAAACAATGATACTTTGGGGATCAAACTATATAAAACTTGATGAAACATGATAAAACTCCATGAGACTTTATGAAACACGATGATACTTCATGAGACTTTATGAAACACGATGATACTCCATGAAACACTTCAAACATTTGCATGAATCTAAGTGCAATTGGATAAAACACGATGATACTCTATGAAACACAACAAGATGCAATGGCGGCTCCGAAGGCACCGGAGCGGCGAGAGGTGGCATGAGTACGTGCATGGCGAGGGTCGATGACGGCGGCGCTTAGGAGGAAGGAGGCGCCGAGCATCATGTACACGACGGCGTAGAAGTGGAGCCACCGCTCGTGACGATGGTCAACAGCAGCCTGGTCCATGCCGACGACGTTAGGCCAAGCAATAGCATTGCCATTGAGTAAGAGCACCGCCGCTGCCATGGTTTATGTAAGCACGTACATACATAGCTTGGTGGCAGCTAGCTATCTAGCGGACCTATCCTGTTTGTCCGATTGCATTTGATCTCACAGCTGGGACCTATCCCTTTGTTATGATATGGACGGTATAGCGGCAGGTAGCCACGCCCATATAAAAAATATCTGCGAGGCAACAGCAGTTCTTCAATGAAATAACTAAATAAGGCATGCACGATCTCCTCCCTGCTTATGAAACAGATAAGCCCAGCAACCCGCAAGAAGGGTTGGTAGATATGCATATAAACGGAGAGCAGTCTACCACTGTTACAATGTTTAGATCAGTTAGGTCATGTAGCTCGGCGAGCTGTGCATCGATGCAACGGGTCACCAGAAGATGCCCAGGTTGATCATGCACACACACATGTAGGTATGGAAAGCACAGATACATGTAAGCAGCACCCTTTTATGCGGGCAACTGCGGGGTCAGTGAAGGTCACGGCTCCTGTCAAGCTCAGGAGCAAGGAATTGGTGAGAGTTAAATAACTTCCCCGTGTAATGGTTACAAATTGTATGAACAAAATCGCCCCTTGTTCAGGAGCAAAACGAGCCTTCAGCAGGTCGTGACTCAACAGCTAACTTGATGCCGGAGATGCCCATTGCACTGAAACGTGAAGAGGTAAGAGTCAAAAGAATGAGGATTACTTGAATTTGTACGGTTGATAATATCAATAGCAAGAAGCACAAATTCATACACTTGTAATGGTGTTCAATGATTTCACAGATAATTAGTTCCAATTGTCCAATACATCAAGCGGATCGAATCAACTTAAGCTAGAAAAGGATATCCATAATACCTTCTTCCAGCTTGGAGCCCATGCCTTAAAAAAGGGAAAGAGACTGCCTATTGAAGGGACTAAAACACCGAGGACGATGCAGAATTACTCTACCACATAACATTTACAATCACATCTTGTGCATTCCTTTCCAGCTGGAGAATCTAGGATCCGTGCGCTGCTTAAAGACACATGAATAAAATTATCTAACAATGGGGGGGTGGGGGGGTCCACATGTCAGATGGCTACTCCTTGTGAAATTAATCTAGAGTATTGAATTTAAGCTGGAGAACCTAGATTATTTTACGACGTTGGTTTCATATTACATTTGCAGATTAACATCCAGTAAGATCTAGCTTTAACTAGCCAAATAGTTAACAACATATCTGGCAACCAGTTTGACAACATTGTTATTATCCTTCCAACATAAGCCAGCATCATGTTTATTACGCGCAATGCTGACATAAACATTAGCACATTGTAAATTTCAAAACACCACCTATTCTTGGCTCAAACTATCGCTTTGCTAAGGTCTAAGTTGGTTAGACCAATAATGTTTTCCAGGTCAGACTGGACTCTAAAATCTACATTACCCCCATTCACAGAGGAAGGACACAAAGTTCAACCACTTGATTTCACCTCACATATCTCTTGCTCTGAACCAATCATGTGCTGCTTTGCACCAGAATTGTTGGTATTGCAGGTAAACTATGCTTGCTCAAGCTTTTCATTTAGTCTATAACTCCACTAATGGATAATGAGCTCCTACATTCATGTATGGTATTACATGTGATAAGGCGAACTACGCTTGCTGAAGCTTATCATTTAGTCTATAACTCCACTACATTCATGTATTGACCCCAGGGCCCAGGTTCTTTCATGTCCGTAAATAATTACCTGCCATTTCAATCCGACTAAAACCTTGATAGTTCTTATTTCCAAAAGACACCAGCAGGAGTATCATACTTTCGCATGCTTCCAAATGTCAATAATTTCTAGTACATAGTCCCTGGCATCAATATAAAACTAATTATTGATGAAACATTTATGGTCCTCGGTGAGAACAAGTGAACAACCAATGGGAAGAAATCAGCAACTTCATCGGTGAGCGTGGATTAGCTAGTCAATGCTTGATACGTTGATATGGTACAATTTGTTAGTCATAATGCCTTCTGTGTGAGAACAATGCTTGGAACGGACAAGCATAAGAACAAACTAGTGTTACAGAGTTACAGTATAAAGCTGATCAGAAGTTGTGTAAGTGAAGATAACTAGTATAAGCAGAAAAAGAAAGCTGTTATGGACATGGGTCCTCGGACCCGTACCAAAACAGGTCCATAACAAAGGCATACAGAGAAACGGTAGTGATACAGAAGGACAATTGACAAATATGGATAAGTACCTGTATTTCATCATGGGCCCTTGATGATCTGACGAGTAACTTCTTTTATTTGTTCCTATAAGGATTAGTAGAAAAGTTGCTGTCAAGACTTTACTTTTTTTCTGAAGGCAAAACGCCGTCTCACTTCAGGGGGAAAAGTTAGCACCTACTCAACCAGTAACCTCATGCCTCAACACTATCTCTACAATCAGCCATGTCGATAATGATGGCTAATATGCAAAAACTCCAGAATAAGTTAATCAAGAGAGAGATGTTTCTTCATTGTCTCATAAACTAGATAGGTTATACTTGCAGCTGGCACCACTTTGAGAAGATTTGGTACAAGTCCTTTGTAGAATCCAGAAAATCCCTCATGCTGTAGTGTTCTCCAAAAAACATCAGACATTCCTCGATATGCAGCCTCTGAATTGGCTCGTTGAGCTTGAAGTCTAGAAGTATTATTCAGAAAAAAGGTAAAATGTGTCTGTGTGAGAGAGATGCCTGGGTGTACAAGTATACATTTCTATCCACAAAAGCAGCTACTGCTCACCTTGTTCTGATGACTTGAAAAGGGTAAACACATGTCGCTCCTAGAGCTCCTGAGACTGTCCCACAGCCCAGTTGTACTAAAGGACCAGGATCTATATAAAACAAGGACATATTTTAGTGACATGACACCTATTGAAAAATGAGAGGATAGAAATGTATACACATTTTGGTAAGAGGTGTACCGCTGTCCTTGAGGATATATGTCTTGGACATTTCTTTCAGTGTTTCATAGACAGTAAGATCAATTCCAGCATAGGGGACCATGCCAAGCAAAGATGGAACAAGGCCTCTGTAGAACGCTCGAGGACCTTCCTGCATCCATATGTCTCTTGATAGTGCACCGAGGCTAGGAATTCTACCACTCTCACATGCATAAGTTTGCAGTCGAGTCTTCACTAAGTCTATAGGATATATTGCTGTCTGTGCGACTGCACCAGCCAAACCACCAGCCATGAGACGTCCAGAAGTGCCGATGTCACTCTTATTTTCTCCTTTACTTTTCATTATGTATTCTTTTAGCATTTCGTAGGCGTAAAATCTTATTGCACTTTCTGGAGCAACCTTCACCACATTCAATCCATTTCCTCTAAAGAATCCCCGGAGACCACCCTCTCTCCATATATCCTTGACTGCGTGTATGGCTGTAGTACGGTTTGTTTGTACTTGCATAATAACTTTGAGACGATCAAGAGGCGCAGTTGCAGTACGAGATGCTGCACCAGCAACCCCTCCTGCAATTAGATATTTGCTTGCACTTACATGTTTACTTATTCCTTCTGGTATAGCAGCCTGCTCACCTATATCTACAAGACAAACTCTTTCCCAATGATGGTAAATGTTCTCGATGGTTGCTTCACGAGGATAAAGCAAAAGAAAGTCCCTCCATTCTTCAAAAATAATGATTCCATTGTTGTCCTTATCCACATGCTCAACAAATCGTGCAAGCTCCTCGTCATCAATTTCTATACCTGCAAACAGCAAACTGATATTACTTGTAAGACATTAAAGAGAGTATAAGACCTTCAAATTTCAATCGACTGGTTACCAGGCTGAAACTTGAAACCACCTCAGCTTAAACACTTTAATGTTCATCTTCGAAAATAATTTCTAGCAGGCCCTAATCATGATGTTACAAAATTACTCATTTTTATTTTGTTGGTTTCATATCTATCAAACATATAATAATAACATATGATATTGAAGGCTCTGTGCCCATTCCTGAGATTCATTCAATTAGTGGATAACCACGATAGTAGCTCATATGTATCTCTTAGATATTTTAGTACCACATCGACAATTCAACGACAGAAAAGAGTTACAGTCTTACAGATACCAAACTAGATTGGATCAGCGGTTCAACCCAAAACACCACATGCTTGACCACACGATTAGCCTTGAAAGCCCCAAATAATCAGTCGGACTTTTGTAGGTTTACATACTCTCATTTAGATACAAGCAACGATGGTGCATGGATAGCAATAATGATGATCAGGATTAATATCTCAGAAAGGCTCCAAATGGGTTATGAATTCGATTTTAAAATATGCATTGTAGTGCATCTCACAAATAAGCCATGGTCTTGACTAGTCACACTTAAAGATGACCCGGTTATTACATCTGATAGTCCAGCTGCAAACTGACTGAAAATGTTTTAGATTGAAACTCATACATTTCATTTGATTATCAGCAATTGCTAATAAGTAGAAATTTCACTCTGGGTTCTATTTTGCTGCCAAATAGCCTAGAACCTGAGTTCCGTCGCCAAACTAATTTTAGTAAAACAGAGAGGCTTGCTAAACTATTAGGTCCCAATTGCATGTTGGCCCCATGGATTCTGTTCAGAAATTAGGCTACAGGGCAGGGTAGCATCCTATGATGAGCAAAGCAGATTCAGAGAGGTGATAATTGGGCTAACCAATTGGTCTGGATAGGGGCGACTTTAAAAAACTCTCATTCAACCCATTTTGCATTTCATCAACATCCCCTTCCACTACATTTGGCATGACATCCAAGGGGACTAATTTTCTCACCTATCAGCATGAGGCAACGTCATATTGAACTTCCGCACCGGAACTGCCCAAACGTATCCATAAGCACATCATAAAGCTCTCTGAGGAAGATCTCTACAACTAATAAGCACCATAATTGCTAGCGGAAGCACGTACCCCATCCTTCAAGCATGTATCCCATTACGCTTTCACATTTCAAGGGAACTGATTTAGCTTCCAGCACTACCAACAGCCAAAACTGAACTAGTACACCAAAATTGTGCAACTATCTTCGCTTCCAAAGCACAACCATCACCTCACTGCATGCCTCCGTCAACATCCAGCATCACATTCGTTCGAGCAATGAAAAACTTGAACTCAGATACCAAAATCGCGCAACGATCTTAACTCCCTCAAAACTATCGCCTCATTTGAATCACATTTGACACCACAGAATTGAGCTTGCGAGAGAGGAAGACACTACGAGGATCGAACGGCATTTGAGTTACCAGCCTTGACGAGGGCGTGCCAAAGCTCCTCAGGCAGGATGCAGCCGTTGTGCTCGACGTCGATGGCCTGGAAGATGCGGTAGAGCTCGAGCTCCTTGTCGTCCATGTACCTCCGGAAGTCGTCGTAGCCGACGCGGCCGTCGCGGTCGCGGTCGCACGCGCGGAGCAGCTCGCGCGCGTAGTCCTCGTTGCTGCCGCCGCCGCCCCCATCCGGCACGCGCAGCGCGGCGAGGCCGGCCTCGATCTGCGCGTGGTCGAGGTGGCCCCGCCCCGACGCGTCGAAGAAGCCGAACATGCCGCGGATCCGCGCCTCCCGCTCCGCCTCTGTCTCGTGCAGCGCCAGCAGCACGTGCTCCATCGTCGCCGGCCCCGGCTTCCGCACCGGGTCGCACCCTCTCCCTCCCCTCGCCGCCGCCGCCTGGGACGTGGTGGTAGCCGGGGAGGCGGTTGCTGCTTCTGCTGGGCGGGGCTCCACCGCCTGGGCCGCCGCGCCGGACATGGCGTCGGCGTCGGCGTCGGCGACGGCGAGGGTTTGGGAGTGTGAGGAGGAGAGGAGCAAGCGAAGACGAGAGGTGGTGTTCTGTGCTGTGTTGCGTAGTGGCGATGGTGTTGGGTCGGTGGTCTCCAAGGGGAAGCGAATCTCCGGGGGACTTTCACGATGGCGATGCAATAATGCTAAGAGCTTCTCAAACGCGCGGTATTTTTTTTTCTTCTCTTCTCGAGCTTTCGAGATTTTATGTATTTTTTTCGTAAAGCTTATAAAAGTAGGAACACGTGTATATAGCTAAGAGGCCACGGAGACGATTTTAGCCGTATTAACACTGTTTCGGCACGTTTTAGCGAAAATGACTATTTTTCTTGGTATTTGCAAAAATGGTCTCGACCGCACACCCATCGTGCGGACAACTATTGGATCGACACGTACCCAATTTCGTACAACCACCATGCAATGGCACCAAAACCGCACGACCACCGTCCGGTGCTTCCCCCAACATGTTAGTTTATTCCTAATTAGCCATATGTGCTACTGAGATCTTGTGTTGCATAGTACTTATGAATATTCAAGTATCTGTTATTCCTAATTAGCCACATGTTAATTGAGTACTTAAACGCTTTAGTAAACACATACATATGCCTACCTGAGCTCATTTTTATTTTGTCAAGAGGAGAACCCAGTACATCCTAACAAGAAGCTTGGTTGTTCTTTTGGATCAGTCCAACTACCTCACAGAGCATACAAATATAGCACAATAAAATAGAAAATTTTGCATTTCTAGCCCTGTAGCAACTTTAAATTTCAAAAATAGCCATCTTCCGCCATAATTTGCAAAATTGGCCTCTGCCTGATCTCTCTGTCATGCAGGCAGGCGGCGTAACAACTGCCTCACCTCGGTGGCAGTGCAGTACCTCTACCCTCGGCCCAGTGGTCGCTTGCCCATGGCGGTAGCGCGGAGTGGTCTCTCAACCAACAAAATTCCAATTCTTTTAAAAAGTAACGAAAAATTTGAAAAATTTAAAAATTAAATATTATTGAATTTTATTTTATTCTAAAAAAATATCAGCACTGAGATTTGTAAAAAAAAACTTTCATTAAGAAATAAGGGCACCGAGGTTTGTAAATTAGGGTTTCTTTTTCTCCGAAATCAGGGTTTCGTCGCGGTTTCAACGCTGTTTGTAGTAATTTCAAAACATAGCAAATGAGTTTAGAAAATTACGAAACTTTTTGTGGAGCCTCCCGTCATAGTGTTGTTGTTTCTGTAATTTTTGTATAGTTTTATTCGTTCAGAGAAAGGATGATTGATAAGCATATCAGACGAGGTATAACCTTGAGGATGTCGTCCAAGCAAACTTTGTCTGCTGGAACACTTGCTGTCTTTTAGAAGTGGGATAAAAAGGCATCAATACTATTGGAGTCTCTCCTCGATGAAGTCGTCTGAACGTATATATAGCCAGGCAGTCGATGAAGTACTTTATGAAGCTTATACAGAATATGAGAGTCAATGAAGTACTTTATGAAGCTTATACAGAATATGATTAAAGGGGTTGAGAACGCTCGTTGTGATTATGAAGATGCCATAAAACATGGAGGATTCGATGTCGGTGCGAATGGTTCTTTCTGGGATTCGACTAGAAGAGGCATACTTGCAATATAGGCTTGCTTTGATGGCTTAGCGAGACACGGAACAGTACATTAGAGTCATGAGACGAAGCATCGCTACACGTAGTCACACGGCATGATGGTTCGGCTAATTGCTTTAGTCATCCTCGCTACTACTACGGTACACTGCGACACTAGCATCCGGACCATCTAAGTATACATGCCTTAGGGGATAGTAAAAAAATATGGCGGGTAGGACGGAGGACTACTACGGAATGACCTGAGCTACTGCGTGGTGGGGCCATTTTTCCTTCCTTGCTAGCTCGGCGTTTAACTCCTCGCCGCCCTCTTTGGCCATGGCCTCTTTGGCCTTAGCCGCAATTTCCCTCTTTCTCTCGCGCTTCCTCTCGCGAGCCTCGCGCTCCCTGCGCCTGCACGCCTCCAGATGAGCTTGTGTATCCCGATGTATGCGCTCGTTGTGCTCGTCGTTGCAGCGTCGCTCCTCTAGGATCTCGCGGTCTCTTTGTTCATGCCACTCATCCATGTCGAGAGACACTGGTCATGTGGGTGGATCTTGTGGTCAATCCACTTGCGGTAGCTACATAGCGGATCCGGGGACTACAAGTAGACGGGAGAGGTTGTTAGTGCGTACTTTGAAAGAGAAATAGTACGAAAACACACTGTAATTGGTCCTTCTTGTTGCCGATATGCGCTGCCGTGTCCCGACATCGGTCGGGATAGTCCTTCGAGTAGTTCGCGCACCCCGATGCGCATGCCTAGGGCCGGCGGGTGCTTGAAACTTGCATTTGTCCCTGCACCAACAGAGGGGCGGCGTCTCCCCCTCGGGTGGGTGTTGCGGCGAACGCTCGGTTGGAACGTTCGGCATGGGGTTGCTGCTACGAGGGGCTTCATTACGAAAAGATGCCATGTAGGCACGCGTCTCTTGTTCGACCCGGGCCCTAGTAGCCCTTACTCGGTTGTCCCGCTCCTCAGCAGCTCTTGCTAGTTCGTGAATCCGGTCCCCCATTGCCTCTGCCTGTCGTCCATCTCGACGTGGTGAAGTAAGCTCTGGTGTAGTGTTAGGTTTGGTTGTGTAGTGCTGGGTTTGGTTGTGTAGTGTTGAGTTTGGTTCAACCCCCTTTTATAAGCCCCAGGGTTGACATGGTGTGGTTAATTTCATGCAGAATCATGTCTTTTAGTTCTGAAAAGCTGAGGGGGTAGAGTGTTGTCATGTCGATCTGAAAAGCTGGTGAGGCATAGTGTTGTCACGTCTTACTTTGCAAAGAGAGTCTCGTCTTTTCGGTCTGAAAAGCTGGCGAGGCGGTCAGGGTTGTCAAGTCGATCTGAAAAGCCTAACCTAAACCTAAACCCTAAAGCTAGCATAAAGTCGTCTCCTTTGGTCTTATCAACTGCGCAAAGCTGCCCCGTTTGGTCTTGTCACTGCGCAAAGCTGCCTCGTCTAGTCTTGTCACTACGCAAGGCTGTGTCCTTTAGTCTTATCACTGCGCAATCTTGCCCGTGTGGTCTTGTCACTGCACAAAGCTGTCTTCTTTGGTCATATCACTGCGCAAAGCTGCCCCGTTTGGTCTTGTCACTGCGCAAAGCTACCTCGTCTAGTCTTGTCATCTGCGCAAGGTCAGTGTCCTTTGGTCTTATGATCGCAAAAGCTACCGTGTGGTCTTGTCCTTTGCGCAAAATTTGTCTCCTTTGGTTTTATCATCTGCGCAAAAATTTGCCCGTTTGGTCTTGTCATTGCATAAAGTCGCCTCCTTTGGTCTTGTCCTTTGCGCAAAGTCGCCTGCTTAGTCTTGTCTCTGCAAAAAGCAACCAGCCCCGTCTGGTCTTGTCATCTGCAAGCTAATACATTACCCTCTTTGTTAGCCTCCCCCCACGGGCTATAAAATGCACACCACACGCTCCGAAAATAGGACCACTCAACCCTTGAAACCGTAGGAAGAAGAACCTTCCCCGTCGTATAGTAACATACGATGGCAGACGCCCAGGGACCAGTCCAACCAGGGTCGCCGAAGCAAGACCTTCCCCTGGAAAGGAGGGAGGACTTCGGCCCTAACTACCGGTTAATGCCGAACAAGCGTGCTCAACTGGTATGGCCAAAATCACGGACCTGAGGGAGGGCCTATCGTCGTGCAGTCTTGGGCGGCCTTTTGATAGCGGACGACGTTTCTTCCGATGCCCACACTCTGGGGTACAATTAGCAAATAGTTTGTTGTATGTTACTGCCAATACAGCCTCTATGCTAACCGTCCCTTACAGTAGATGGTGAAATGCGGCTTTGTCCGCTGGATCGATCCTCCCTTTAAACGACATGTTGTGATGTACGTGGATAGATTGTGGGACCGAATATTTGAGTTGGAGGCGCGGATTGACAATCTCAACGAGGAAAATGATGACCTCCGGCAACAGATGCAGCGCGAAAGGGGCAATAAGGAGGTCGTGAACATAAGAAGCTCCTATGATCCCACATGCTGTTGCGCGAACCCTAGCCGCATATGTGCGTGCCACTACAAGACGGCCAGCCACGTCCAAGGCGCCCCTCTATAGAACACTATGTGGGTAGTGAGAGGCACCTTCTACCATTAGGCACGGGCGGAGAAGCTTGTACCTCGGTAGTCTCCTCTTCTGTACGCACTTATGTTCAATCTTCTAAAGCATGTAACTAAATGATGGACGCGTCATTGCGGTTGCCTTTTATGGAGTTGACATGTTGCATCGATGTATCGCGTGCTTTAAGTTATAGGCGTCGATATACGTTGAACAAACTCATTCATGGGTACATAATGTTACTGGTTTATTCTCATTCATAACGGACTACGATGCATACATAAAGAGTGGACATTAAATCTCATTACAACTGAACTTCTACTTGGCAACAACAAGAACTAATAGAAGAAAGACCACAAATCTAACTAGCTTAACTAATTTCTGAAGCATGTTCTCAACTCTTTCCATCCTTTCATCCAGTCTTTTAAGTCTATTCTCTTCATTCTACGTTGGTGGGTCAAGGTCGAGCCACGGATCTAAATCTTGACAACACCACGAGAGTCATCTTGCAAAGCAAAGAATTTGCATTGCAATATCTCGAACCACTGGGACAGCTTCGTCAGCCCACTACCAAAACCAACATGTTGTGCTCTGAAAAATAATTACAGCTTCAAGTGAAAAAAAACAACATGATGTTCCGAATGAAATTCATTCGGGATGATTAGGCGCAACTTACCGTAAGATTTGAACACTTTATGAACACTCAGGAAGGATTTGTTGGCGTATGCAAGGTGAATACATTCACCGGATCACTGCAACGAGGGAAAACCAGCTACTTCCGCAGTGATTGTAATTATCTACTCACTCGAAAGTTAGATGAGGCCGAAGACATCCCGTCTAAGACTGGAAGAAAGGAGAAGAGCAAATGAAGAGTGAGGTGAATGGCAGCCAAAGCATCCATATATAGCATGTGGCTAAATTACAATTGGGTGAGGTGAATGACAGCCAAAGCATCCATATGCATTGAACAAACATGCACCCTATTATAGTAGGCCCCCTACTAGGCGTGGTAGGTGACCTGCACCCTCTGGGGGCGATGTCACGTTGCGTCTCGACCCGTCAGTTACTGTCTGTGTATGATGAATCTTGGGGCCGCGTAGCATCATTTCCGCACAAAGCTGCTTCGTTGGGTCATGTCACGCGAAGAGCTGCCCTCGGTGGGTTACGCGGTAGGGACCTGCCCCCTCTGCCAGGAGCTATAAGGACCTGCCCCTTGTGCCAGGCGTGGTAGGTCACCTACCCCCTCCGCCAGGCACGGTAGGTGACATGCCCCCTCTGCCAGGCGCGGCAGGGACCTGCCCCTGTGCTAGGTGCGGTAGATGACCTGCACCCTGTGGGTGCGCCATCACGTTGCGTCTCCCGTGCTCGGCTATTTAAACGCGCTGCCGCACACTCATTGTTCAGAAGCCTTAGGTCTCAGTTAGGAAATTTTTGCACTTGGTCGATCGTTCCTCTTAGGAATCTCTCTCTCTTTCTGAGGTACCTCCCTCTCTCGTACTTAACATTTTTGTTTGTCCTTGTTGGCACCATTTGCGAAGTCATTACTAATGCGATGTATGTTTGAATTTGCGATCTTAGTATGCGAGGTTAAGAGTCGATAACGTTGTAGCAGTAAGTTCATTTCAAAGCGTCACGTATGATTTTTATCTTTGTGTTTTGGTTGAAATATTGTCTTATTTTCGTTAGAAATGGAACCTTGTCGTGTTCCATGGTAACGTCGCGTCTTCGTCGAGCGAGTTGATTTGTCCATTTGCCGGTAGCGCTTGCTAAACGCGTTCCCAACTTTGGCACACATCGATTTGCTCGAGCTACGATGGTGCATTCGGCAGTTGTACGATAGGCATGTCGCTAGGAACAAGATAGTAATAGAGACGATCACCGCCACCACGGTCCCACCACACGGGCAGATGTTGTGGGGCCTAGCGAAAGTGACCGACAGTGCCATGTGGGCACAGTACATGGAGATCGTTAGCAATCCTCATGCTCCGATCTATCGACGACCCATGTTGTATGTCTATTTTGTTTATCCTGCTCGATCCTCTAGGGGGCGCCTTTGAAGGGGGCAGGGACGCTCTTGTCCCCCTCTTCGGTTTGTTGACGACGGGAGAGGTCTCGAGAGCGCCAGACGTCGTTAGGCAGGATGCTCCAGTTGATGGAGATTCTGGTAGTTTCCAACCGAATGAAGGTGTGGATAAATGGCGGGGTGCTCATGTTGATTGCCACGAGATTATCGATGGCATGTCCGAGGGCACTGCCACTGAAGATGAGGACGATTTTGACTCGCAATCCAGCGAGGACGAAGCTGACGATGAGGGTGGGATCGTCGGTGGCATTGTTTCAACTAACATGGACTATGTTCCAAGTCGGTTGGATTGCCAAGCGGCCTCTTCCCTTGTTCTGGCCCAGGAGCATGAGTCTTCGTGGGCCTTCGATGCGGACACCCTGCTCGTGGGGCAACATTTCCCACACAAGGCTACCGCCAAGCAAGCTATCGCGAGTTTCGCGGTGAAGACCAGTCAAACTTACCGAGTTTACAGGTGAGTTTTAACGTTGTTTGTTGTATCTTGAACTATCTATAGTAAGTCGTACTAACTATTATATGGCTTCCATTACCTGCAGGTCTAATTCTAACACGTACATAGTTAAGTGCATGCTTAGCTCTTGCCCTGGCAAAGTCCGTGCGCAGAGATTCTCTGGGGTGGGAACGGCCTTCCGCATCATAGTCATGACGGATCACACATGTGAGCTTCAGGAGCCATTGCAAATGCATAAGAATGTAACCTCGGGCTACATCGCGAGCATCATAAGCCATGTAGTTGTCGCTGATTTGACCATTTCGCCGAAGGTCCTGATGGCCAACGTAGCGAATACAGTAGGGTATGTCATTAGCTACAGTAAGGTCTGGTGAGCGAAGCGGAAGATCCTCGAAGGGTTGTACGGTACCTACAAGGAGGCGTACAATCTAGTCCCCAGAATACTGAAGCAAATTGCAGATGCTAATCCGGGGACATACGTCAACAAGGTGGGAAGGCCCCACTCGTCGAACATCCCACATTCCCTAATTCTTGATCGAGTTTTCTGGGCATTTGGCGGCGGCATCGAGGCTCTCCCACTCACCGCCCGTCCCCGACTATGGACGGTACTTTCCTTTGCAGGAATTATAAGGGCACCATTCTCACCACTATTGCCGCTAATGGCAACGACCAGTTGCTCCCAGTTGCCTTTACAATTGTGGAGAATGAGAATACTGACAGTTGGCTATGGTTCCTAGCCAACATAAAGCAACATGTTGTAAGGGACCGACCGAATGTGTGCATCATAACCGACCGTCATGCCAGGTTGTTGTCTGCGCTGCACACCATGCAGCACGGTACAAGCTCGTCATTCCAATGGAACGATATGCTCACACGTTGGTGCACGTGGCACCCAGCTGCCAACTTCCATACGCGCTTCCGGAGCAAAGTCCTCATGAAGAAGTTCAAGCTCGCTGCAGAACGAGCGCAAGTTCGATGCCGTGTTGTGGGAGCTTGAGGTCGAAACCGGCGTGCAAGTGGAGGTTACGGCGAGCGCACTACAAAGCGAGTTATTTGAATGGATGGCGTGCATGCCCCGACTATGAGAAATGATCCTTCTTCACGACACCTATGGTGCTCGATGCGGCATCATGACAACCAACATGTCCGAGGTCTACAACGGGGTGTTGAAAGGGGTCCGTGCCCTGCCCATCACCACTATTGTCGATGAGACATGGAACCGCACGGTCAGTTACTTCGTCAATCGGGGCAATGATGACCAAGCAGCATTTGGACGAAGGGAAGCAGTACTCGAAGGTTACCCTTGCCTATATGGACAAGAAGATTACCAAGGCACGATCCCATGTAGCTATCATAATGGATGGCGTGAGGAGGAAGTTCGAGATCCGCCTGCGGGAACAAATGCGTTAGCGACCACATGAGAGGTGACCTAAGCATGTTTGCACCATAGGCGATGTGGCGGTTTACTGCAACAAGCCTCAACTCTGCACAAGCCTTGTTCCCACATATATGCTGCATGTGCTGTATTTCACCAATCTTGTAGCATGTACATGTCGGAGTACTACGACATACGACACTTGTATGATACTTGGAACGGGGAGTTCAACTCCTAAGGCGTGGAAGGCCACTACAGGGACCTATGGCGGGGAGCAGTGAAGTGGTTCCCGAATGAAGCACTGCGGCATCCAGGCCGTAGGAGGCGTCAGTCAAGGTGCATCCGCAATGATATGGATGCGAGCCAATGTGGAGATTGGCCAAGACCAATAAGGTGTAGGCTATGCAAGACTCATGGGTACTCATTTAGGAACTGCCCGAATAGACCTTCTTCCTTCTGCGCCACTTAGTATCTGTAAGCTATCCAGTGTATTAAGTCATGTTGGTCGTAGCGATGTGAGTGTTGTAGTGATTTGCGTTGTAGCCTGCACTGCTTTCTACGATGTTGTTCTTGCCAAGTAGAACGTCAATTCTAATGAGATTGTACTGTTCACTCTTTATCTATGCATCGTAGTCCTTGATGAATGAGAATAAAATTATTCTACCAAGATAGATAACAAAGTACAAGTGTCCAATTACATTCCAATTACCACACTCTGCTTGGATTACAAATCACTAACTAAAGTACAAGTTACAACATATAATAGACTTCTAATGTTACTACTACTCATGCTGTTGTTCACTACTCTCGGCCATAGGACCCTATAGTGGCCTTCCACGCCGTGTTCCTGCCGTAGGTCTCGATTTAATATGTTCCTACTGAGGCGTCGGCCTATCGAGGACCGTAGGTTCTACCGCAGGTCATAGCGGGGCTCCTCAACCGCCGTGTCGTCATACAGGGGGGGATCACCTGCGGGAGTGGCGTTGAGAACATGTCGGTGATCCAAGCAGTAGGATCCGTGGAGGGGCACCAACTCGGTACAGTGCTTATGGGTGAATCGCCGGTATCTGGTGACCTTGCGGGGTGAAGCGCCGAGGTGCGGTGTAGCCGGGTGATACCATGGGGTCATATCGCCTATTTGAAATTATCCGAGAGTGTGGGGCTCGACGAGAGAATCTGGGATAACCTCCGCGGTTCCGGGTTGCACGTCTGTGCTATCTAGAATGGCCTCTTCCTGCCTCCGTGACGACGACGGCATCAGCGTAGAGTCCCTCCGTGACGGCGACGGAATCAGTGTGGAGTCCCTCCGTGATGACGACGGCATTAGCGTAGAGTCCATGCGTGGCAACTGCACGGATGATCGACCGCCCACGCTGCGCCGCTGGGTCGACTCGCTCGGACGGGAAGATGGAGGGGGCGAGGGTACACGACAAAGCTCCGTCTGAAGCCTCAAGTCGACATCGGTGGGCCTTCCATAGCTCATACTACGAACAACCTACTTAACATCTTCAACAATCGTCTTCATGACCGCATAAAGGTGTTCAATTGTGTTTGTTCATACCTCGCTCAATTTCCCGGTGGCCACGGTCCACAACGCTCTCCAAACGGTCCAGCTGCATGGTTACCGAACAAACAAAATTTTGTTAGTTAACCCTATTTCGGAGGGTGGTTTATCTACTACGTGCTCAACGTACCGAATTGTCACGGCGTGCTGCACGGTGCGGGTCTAGCCCTAAATCCAAGTGTTCAGCGTGGCTATGATCTGCATGTCGGGCCGGGGGGGTGCCTATCAATCTCGACTACGTGTGCCGTACGTACCACTCCAAGTACATGTCGTAAGTCCCTTCATCATAAGGCCATGCCTCCTACAAAATGGAATCAGTGGCCGTCTGCCAGGCATCTATCCACGGTTGTTGCATCTGAAGCCAGTCATCGCTCTTGTGGCCCTTCTTCGTCTGCCTGAAGGTGGAACAAAATAAATAAATTATGGTACTGACAAGTGACTACAATATTATTAAGCAATGCAATCTACTTACAAGTGATTACGCCTCGCAAGCGGTCGCCCTAGAGCAGGGGGGATCTCCTGGTGCAGCTGGAACTGCCTCATCACCCGTTGTGGGTTGTAGGGCTCAACCATGTGGGAGAACACCAGATGACAAGTTGTCCTCCAGTACGCCGCATCCTGGTGGCATAGCAAGTTCAAGCCATTGGACGCCATGCCCTGCACGAAGGCATCCGTCCAAGGAGCCCATATTATGTCGTCCTCGTGCAGGGCCTCGAATTCATTGTGGAACTCGGGGTATATGTGACGCGCTCTCTCCTAGCCCACCCCAAGATCGCCACGATCCCATCGGGATCCCATGGTTGGGCCTTCCACGGGATCCTCGTCGTCCGCCCAACCGTAGAAATGCTATGTGTGTGGGTAAGGGTGGACTAGGGAGCGGGAGTATGGCCGTCCGACCGCGAAGTGCTCCCACGACCACAGCTGTAACAGTGTGTGGCAACCCGAGAGCATAGGCTCTGTTCCCATGCGATCTTTGCAAAGCGTCGCCTGACAAAGATACATTCTTGCAAATTTGAACCCCAACTGCATCTTGTGCACGCCCTCATCGTCGGAGTCCATCGGAGTCCAAGATGGACTCCGCAAGGTGAATATAACTCGGGCACACCATGTCCCCTTGCGTGCTAGGGAACATAACCCACCCGAATATAAACAACAAATATGTAATTAGGTGGCATCGAACCACCTCCTCCGTTGCGTCATTTGGGCAATGCATGAATTATCGCATGACCAGCGTGTAGAACGCCCTTAGACCTCTTGGGGATAGGTCGCTCGAGCGATGGAGGAGACGCCTTCGAACCGACAACCTCGGAGGAACAAGCTGCGGCCTCGCAATGGTAGGCGGTAATGGCGGACGTCTTGCGGTGTCACGGTCATCTCCCCACCGGAAGTGGAGCGTGTGGGTCTTGATGCCAACGATCAACGAGGCGGAAGAAGGAGGCATCAATCGGAGGTTCTACCCCATGTTCAACATGCAAAGAACGCATTAGCCCTTGGATTGAAGCCTCAAAACATCTGCCGTCAGCGGTCAAATCTCCCTCGGTCCCCGTGTCACCAGAGTTGGCGGCCCATCGCCACCGATCCAAGTGTGACAGCGATGCTGGGCATCCCATGCCTCCTCAAGTAGGGGTGGTAGAGTACGTGCCATTGCTGCAAATAGAGAAAAACTAACAGTTAGTGAAATCTAAGTACGTACATAACGGTAAAAAATTGCAATAAGAAAAAAAAATATGTACTTAGCTAATCTAATCGGAACGCGCGCTGTGGCTCATAAGCAATTCGACTGCGCTCGTTTGTCTATATATGCAGAGAAAACAGACAGCGAATGACATCTATGTGAAATGATGTGACTTCGACGCGATTTAAATGGGGAAAAAATGAAAACCGCATGCAGCCAACGCTGCTTTCGGCGCGTGGAGCCATCATCCAGAAAGTGAAGCTACATGGGAAAAAGAAGAGGACCTCAAGACTAACTACCCCTACCTCTTTGCTGATTCTGTTTGAATCTCGAGGTCGAGATTCCTTTAAGAGATGTAGGTTTGTAACATTCTGATTTTCTAAATCCTTTTTAAATGTGTAAAATAAATTAAAGCTATTTTATTTTAATGAGAATTACAAGTTTGGTTCGGTTGGAGAGGTTTGAGTTGCCGAGACCTCCTTTTGGTGTGCCCAATGACCTCCCATAGCATATCTTCTTTGGTTGTGTAGGTTTAGACCTCCTCTGTGGTCTAGACCTCCCCAGTGGCACGTGAGGTTAAGCCTCCCGTAAGGCTTAAACCTTCTCTGGCCTGGACGTATCCTTACGTCGGGCTTTTTCTTTTGAAATTGGTCACTTGGACCTCTCTGTTGGTTTGAATCTCTTAGGGTTCAGACCTCTTTTGCTCGCACTTCTCTTAAGTCTAAACATCTTCTTTGTCTGGGCACCTCTCTATGCCTGCACCTCCTTTCATTGGGACCTCCGTGTGTCCAGTGGAGCTTCTTGTTCGCTGCGGACCTCCTCAATTCATATAAACCCCTTGATATCCTTTCTTGGCGAAAGGACCTCCCTTGTACTTGATCTGGCGGTCTGGACCTCCTCCCATTTCCAATCCAAAGTTCCGCACCTTCCATGCATTATGTCCCTTCGTGGACCTCCCTTTGTTTTGAATCCAACGTTTGGACCTCCCTCACTTTGAATCAAGGCCCGCACCTCCCGTGCATCTTTTCTCTCTGGGGACCTCCCCTTCGCGTTGATCTTGGTCGTTGGACCTCCTCTGGAGATCCAACCGCCTGACCTCAACTTGCCTTTAATCTCAACCACGGATTTCGTGAAGTTCTGGACCTCCTATCCGAGACATCCCTGGCCTCTTAAACTTTGGCTCGGGACCTCCTCGCCAGGACCTCCTTTGATGAGATCCTAACCGTCAGATCTCCTTTGTTGATCCTGACCGTCGGACCTCCCCGCTCGGACCTCCTTGGTGTACATCAGACCTCCTAGCCTTCGGACCTCCTCAAGGACCTCTCATGGGCAAGACCTCCCTATTTTGACCCGATTGTTTCTAAATTGATCGGCCCCACCGCCGGTCTTAACCATTCTCAATTCCTCCGCCATACGTTATTATATTGAGCATTTAATGCGGGTCTTGTCACAATAAATGCATCCATATACGTGGTGTTTTACTTTGAATTGGGTCACTTAACCGCATTCTCGACATTTTTCTTTGTTCCTTCCCAAGCAACATACATTGTCCTTCCTCGTATCTTTTGCCCGAATTGTAGTGACACCGCCCGCCACTACCTACCTTTTGACCCATTTCTATACTTATCCTTGACACGTATGTTTCTAGTTTTCTTCACCATTTTGATTACAATTAGACCAAGAAATTCCACCATATCACCTTTCTTCACACTCTATTATCCTCGGCTCTCGACCCGGTGGCTCGAGGAAAGCCTTGTTTGCTCCCGACTTTCCCTCCATCCATTGTTTCTTCTTTTTCTGGTAAGTCTCTTGGTGATCTGCTCCACTCTTGTTCTTATCATCAGACCTTTGCCGATCGTGTCCTTCACAGGGACCTCCTTTTGTGGACTTCTTGTGGATTTCTATGGACCTTGTGTGAGGACCTCTTCTCTGGACCTCGCAAGAACCATTGCTCAAGACCTCTTTGCCTCTCTCGCTTAGGTCACACCCACAGGGTCTTTTGCCAAAGACCACCCTCCTCTGTGAGTTTAGACCTCCTCCCTAAGAACCTAGTCTGAGTTTAGACCTCTCTGTTGGTTGCGCTTTTGGACTTCCTCCGAGTTCTTTTGGTTTTCTTATTGTTCTTAATTGGATCTTTATTTGAACCTTCTTTGAAATTGCTCCTTCATACGTAGATCGTGAAGACTCGAGGAGTCCGAGGTAATCAAGAGGAGGATTCACAGGATAGTGAGCAAGGTAAGTTACACTTTTGATCATATTGCACCCAAGAATTCAAATTATTTATGTCCTGCTTTTAACATGTAATCGCATGCCTATTTCTATCAAGATAGTTCAATACCGCTTTAACTTCATAGTTATACCCATTTCCTTTGTATGACCCTGTTGATTTTGGATTGAGCTTATTGTCACCTTTAGGTCAAACTTGGTTGATGCATAGAGTGTGAGCCAAGATCATTTGAAAACATGTGCTTAGTTATGCTTAGATCAAACTTATTGATTTGGGGAAATCTTTACCAACATGACCAAATAATGTTTTAAATGTTTTCACCATGACATTGGGATGTCATGGAGGTATGAAAATGTTGCTGGGTAAGCAAAGAAAATGAAAATGGGTTTTGACTGGGGCAAATTGGTTTGCTTGGCTGGTGCAATGTTTATGCACGGACTCTATCCTGGCTAAGGTGGAGGTCCAGGGATTTGTGGAAGTTGCCCTAGTCATGTGAGGACCGGTCTTTGAGCGACCAATGTCATGCCTATAATGGGCTATGCCACAATCGTGCAACCACATGTCTCCAGAATAGGGCGTGGGACCTGGCTGATTAATTTGCAAAACTCTACCATATGCTGCTCCATTGGAGGTGTGGGAGGTCTTGTTTGGCCAATGGTCTTTTATAACCTACTGTTCCCACTGGTGCAAGAGGGGGCTTCCCGCCGGATTGCTATCCACAGGGGGGTGAAACCTTAGCAAGGAGAGGCTGTGGTGGAGCAATGCATTGTAAAGGCCTTGTCATGAGCTCTAGATCTCTTACCTTTGGAAGTGAGAGGTGGCATTGACGAATGCCGGAACAAACTAGAGTACTCATGTCGTGTGGGTAAAGTGCACAACCTCTGCAGAGTTAAATCTATTCGAATAGCCGTGTCCACGGTCATGGACGTGCTGGCAAAGGCCACTTGAAGTTAGATGTTGGATTTGGGGTTTCCAGAAATGTTTGCTAAAACTATTTTTGGGATTTTATCCCATGGGTTTGGGCAGGGAGCCTAATGTCAGGAGGGTATCCTTCACCAATTCGTTGATGAATGCTACTCAACTGAAAAACTGCTTTGCTAAATGAATTTTAGCTATTAAAGATCTGCTTTGGAACTTAGTAATGGTATTTGAAAGAAAATTGGCTTTGTGCAAAATAACCATATTATGCCATCCTTTGATTATCCATCTATGCATGTCATGTTGCTAACCCACGGGTGTAACTTGCGAAACACTGTTTGTTGTGCTCACTCTTGCTCATTGCAATCTTTGCGTGAGAAGATCTTGTCGATGAAGAAGATCAAAGCAGCTAGGTTGTGCCCTCCAGTCAGCGCCTGTGGGCGTGTTGATGGACCCTTTTGAGTTCTTTTGCTTTTATGTATTTATGTTTGGCCCAAGGCCACCTTGTAAACAACTTTGTAAATGCTTTGTTTGAATAAAGGTGTGTTCGGATGTCACCACCAATGTGTTTGTCTTTGTGAAGAGCTAGCCATGATCCTTGGGACTAGCTCGAGTTTCACAGAGGACCTGGGCGCGGCTCGACCTCTATGTCCTCACAAAGGGATGAGCGTGTGAGGTTACGAGGAAGTCCCAGATCTCCACGACCTCCTCCTGGAGGGTCGTGGGTGGTCTTGGTGAGCCTTCTGACCTCCTCGCTTGTTCCTAAGTGTGGCTATGGCGGTCGTGGGTGCTCCTCTGGTTCTAAGACTCTCTCTCGGGTCATGTCCTCCTGGACCTCCAGAGGTCTTGGCTGACCTCCCGGGAGGTCTTGGTGGGCTGTCCGAGAGGTCCTTTATGGACCTCCCGGGAGGTCCTGGTGGACTTTCCAGAGGTCATGGAGGACCTCTCGGTGCCCTAGAGTTGGGTCGTCACAGGTCGGGCAGTGCCTGCTGCCATGCCGGTGGCGGGGACAGTCGCTTCACGCCCCAAAGAGTCATGAGGAGCACCTTTGTCAGAGGCCAATTTTGCAAATTATGACGAAAGAGTGCTACTTTTGAAAATTAAAAGTTTCTACAGGGCTACGAATGCAAAAATTTCAACAAAATAAACAAACAAATATACCAAAACGAAATTGCATAACAAGGGATACAATATGGCTCACTCATCTAAGCCACTACTCTCTGCGCTGCGTCTGCGTCCTTGTTTTGCGTCGAGCAAGTCCAGTGAGATACGTTAGTTGGTCCGGAGAGCGTGTGTCGGATCGGAAGGGGTACGGAGACCGTTGAGTCTGTTGAGTTGGCGGAGATGCACCAGTAAGTTGAGTCGAAGGAAGCTGAGTCTGGTAAGCGTCGATGTCATCCTGGTGAGACATACCGAATTGGGGGCCACCTACAATTGAAGTCATGAACGAGGTATTGTATAAATCTACTCCTGAATTGTCTGCCCCCAAGGTACGATGTCTGCAACTCCGGTCGCGCAAATAAGCTCTGGCCTTGAACGTACGGTGTGGCAACGACCCTGGAGGAGCTCTGCCCTGCGTACGATACTTTGTACTGGTCAACGTACGACAAGGGTAGGTGCCTTGGTCCAAACCTTGGCGCCGTATACTGCTCCCTAGCACGAGCTAAGAGGCTCGTATCCTCATCAGTGGACGTAAACTGGCTTTCACCCCCATGGTCAACTGAAGGCTGCAAGACAGAACGATGCTAGTCAAAATAAACACTCTGGACGTAAATTGAGAATCTCGTACCTCCTGAATGTGCAGTACAGATGACAAGGGGAGCGCTAGTCTATGTACGGGGTGCGAACGGTATAAGTGATGCATCCCGACGGACCTACGGCGGGAGAACGACATGATGTTAGCGGAAAATAATGCATAACCAAAAAAAAACAAAACGTAGATTTGTACATAACTTATCTCCCCGCCGATCTGGCCCGCGGATGACCGACGGGGAGCGCTACAACGCTGGCCGGTCTTGCTAGGTCGTGATGACCTAGCGAGTGAGTACGGTGCCCCCACTTGGTGCCCGATGCGCAGAACGTCGTTCGTCGAACGACCGCAGCTCATGTTATTTATTATGTTCTTTGACTCCGCGAAGATGTACTTCAAAGTGCTCAGCAGCAGCAGTGCTGTGTGTGGGCTGCGGATAGCAGTCTCCGATGCGCTGCGCCATCTCCAACTTAAGTGACATACAAAATAGGCCCAGTAACGAAGAGTATAGATATCATCAATGAAACAACTAGAGGTTGTAAGTGTCTTACGGTGTCGTCACACCGCGAATCGCTGTGACGATTGAACGAGTGGCGAAGGCTCTCCTGGTGCGTCACCTACTCCAGGCGCTCCGGTGGAGGAAGCGTGAGTCTAACGCGCGACTATGGTACACACCACTTAGGTACTCACCGTACGTCGTACGGACGTTGCTCTTGCAAGACCTCCAAGTGCACCGTCTCCGTCCATACCGTAATCCACTCATGCTGGACTACTTGTTAGTCATCAACATGCCGGCCCATCCTCGATTGTCTACATTTCCGAAAGCATTGATGTTAGAAAAGAAGACATAAGAAGTGTAAACATTACTCGGATGAAGTTTGACTCACAGGTGGACGGCTCGCTGCAAGACCCCTTGTGGCGCGTAATGCGACAGTTTGGTTTGTACCAGGTCGTGCTCCCTCCAAACGGTAGGCGCGTAAGGCTCTACCATATGTGCAAAGACCAGATGGCAGGTCGTCGCCCATAACCATTCGTCCTGGGTGCATTGCACGGACAGCCCGTGTGGCGCTATTGTATGCACAAAATCTGGAGTCCATGTAGCCTACATGATGTTGTTGTCCTGCAATGACTCGAACTTGCTGTGGAACAACGAGGAGCACCTCGCATAGTTTGTCCTTAGCCCATCGTAGACGGACAGTAGTCCACCAGAAACCCATAGTAGGCCCATCTATCGGGTCGTCCAACTCAGGGTATGGGTGCATTGCTCTCTTGAAGGCCGGCCGCGCCAACAGGGAAGTGCTCCTAACTACATAGCTACATGAGCACATAGCAGATGGCCAAGTTTGGGCTAGCACCGGTGCCACACATGACGTCCACACAACCCCCAAGTGGCACAAAGGACGGTGATCCCCACCAGATTGAGGCATCACTGCTGGCCACACAACCCCGACATCGTGGCACAAAGGGCACTGATCCCAAATATGATTAAGGCATCGCCCCAATCTCCGTGTCAGCCAAAGGCTCAGCGACGCGGACAAGGCTGGGGTAGCACCAATCACCCTGCGTGGTTGGAAACAGAACCCAACGAAAGAGCTAAAGAAGGTAAGCAACAAGGTGCGTCCTAACGACCTCGTTAGGTGCATCCTACAAGCATTGACTGAAATGCCTCAACCAAGTTCGGGGGACGTCACGTGCACACTTAGGGACAGATATGCTGAACCGATGCCCCAGCCTAGCCTTTCAATTTGTCGGCAGATGGCCTAGAACAAGGGGCTCACCCCAGATCGGGGGACCGGTCAAGAATGAGATGTCCTACAGTGTGACCGTCATCTCACCCCATCGAAAGTAGAAGGTGTGTGTTTTGGGCCTCCACTTGTCGATAAGTGCCGACAGTAGATTGGCGTTTAGGGTGAACCAGCGTCCGACGAAGAGCAGCCTCGCAAGGGGCAACAAACCCATGTCCTGGAGGATTGGGACGTAGCAAACGTCCAATTCCCAGTAATCCCTCCCTGACCGAAGTAGCAGGGGCGGAGGGCCATCCACGTCACCGGCGATCGACAGCTTGCACTGGTGGTTCTCATCGTAGAAGGGTTCTAGCATCTCCGATAGAGACATAGCTTGCAACAGATAGAATAGACAAAATATTAGTGAGAATTTCTCGCACGCTCATCAGAGTATTGACTTTGTTCATCACCAGAGGTGTCCTAGTCATTGCCATGAGCGGTCAGACAAGCAGATCTTCGGGAGCGCCCTCACTGCCTCTAGGAGAGTTATTGCTACCGAGGCGTGATTTAAAACCTCCCGTTGATGATCTCTACTTGCGCTAGAGGCCTCCTCACTTAAGGAGTCATCGAATGACATCATCTGGCAATTTGGAGCAAACCCCTCCAGGAAGGGGAATTCCGGGTTATAGCTATCTCCGTCCGCAAGTGAGCCCTATGTTGGGATGGTCGAACTCGTAGGAAGAGCCTGTTCGACCGCATCCTTGGCTAGGCTAACCGAAGAGAGAGAACCACCAGATGCTAATGAAGATCCAGAATTACAACTTCCAAGAGTTGTCGCACCAGGTCGGACTATCTCAGGTGGACTTGAACATTTAGAGAGGGAATCCTCGCCATGCCCTGAGTTTGCCTTGGGACAGCCCCATTGTGGTCGGATTGACCCTTGCCCTCTGAGGAAGCTGGTTCCCCATCTAGACGTATCGTTGTGGGGGATAAGGATTCCTCCTCAACTCCATCGGTGTTAAGGTCTCCTGGAGAAAGATCTCCAGAGACGACATCACCATCAGATGATGCATTACTCGGCTCGTAGTTGAACCGGCATCCATGTCGATATCTCACGAATCGCCAAGTCGAATCGGTTCTCTCGCTCCACTCTCCTACCATGAGAGCATGAGAATTGGAAAGATGAAGGAAAGCCGATGACTCAAGATCCCCACTGGACGCGCCTAACCGGCCGGTGTTTTAGGACCGAACTTACGTAAAGATTATTTGAATCGGGGGTTCCTCTAGGCTCAAAATCACACAGAGATGGAGACACGGTGGTTTTTATACAGGTTCAGGCCTTCTTCTGGGAGAATAACAACCCTAATCCTATGTGTATGTATTGAGTATGCTGGATTACAAAATAGAGCCAAAGACTAGAGTACTATGCTCCTAATCACCTCTGGATCCCCTCATTGTCCTGATGATTCTA
Source organism: Phyllostachys edulis (assembly GCA_036346405.1). NCBI lineage: Eukaryota > Viridiplantae > Streptophyta > Magnoliopsida > Poales > Poaceae > Phyllostachys > Phyllostachys edulis. Next base: position 17,328,152 of record CM070547.1, read on the forward strand.
CCTTTTATACAGTCTTCAAGGTGTACCGTTGTATCTCCAGTGTAAAGGCTGCCTTAATGTCCCAGATTATTGATCTGTTACTAGAGGTTATTGTGGAAGTAATAACGCCCCACGCCGCCAGGCAGTTACCACCATAACAAAGGAGTTAAAATCGTGCCATTATTCCAGAGAATAACCGCGTAGTTTACTGCCCATATCCTGAATATGGTGCGAAAGATTCCCTGTTCGACTAGGCCCAAATGTCTGTAAGCCCTGTCGATTAGGGACTGGTCGTAGAAGATCTCACGACCACAGACTGATCGTAGAAGAACTTACGATCATAGGATAGTCGTAGAAGGACTTACAACTATGGGGTAGTCGTAAAAAGACTTACGACTACTAGATGGTCGTAGAAGAACTTACAACCTCCAGCTTCTCCCTTATGGCTATTAAGGGGTATACGACGTCATATTTATCCATAATATGAATTATAGATAAATGATAAAATGAGGATTATTATATCCTCGTCATCTAGCTCTCCAGCTTAAGCGAAAATAACTTACTTGGAAAAGGAGCAGTAGATGGTCGTAGGGAGGTGGTCATAAGGAAATCTTTTGAAAACCGAGTTGTCGCAGTACCGTGGTTGGAAGCAAAATCTTTCCAATCGCCGTTGTATTTGACTAGAAAAAGACTTGGTCAAGAAGTTAATTTCGCTTGAGGTGTAAAGACTGACCTGATTTCCTCGAGCAGACAAATTTAAGAATCCCAATCGACTCCCTTATTTCTGTCTGTTGGAGCACTTCCCGAAGCGTTGGCAGCCGTTGGGTAGCCATGTCTTTTTAACTTCGGACATGAGGTTATAAATATTCACCGCGGGTGAGAATAAGGTCTTTTACCTTCCCCCAAATCGCTCTCGTTGTTCAAGCTTTCGAGTTCTCCGCCGCTGACCAAATCGAGCCTTCTTCTCCAATCTTTCCAAATCCAAACCTTCAGCTTTTGGGAGAAATGGCCGGAGCCCCTTCCCAGTGGGTTGAATCGGAGATAGATACGGCCAAAATCAAAGCTTTGGTCGACTCCGAGAAGATCCCGAAGGAGGAATTTATGAAGTGGATCAAGGCCGCTGGGCAGCATTGGCCGTCCGGGGATATTGGGCAAATCCCCGTCTTTCAAGCATTCTGTGAGTGTGGTCTTCGATTTCCCGCTCATCCTTTTCTCACATTGGTACTCAAATACTTCTAGGTGGAGTTGGTGAATCTTGTTCCCAACTCTATCACAATGTTGGGGTGTTCAGATATACGCATGCGAGGCCTACAGGGATTCCTACGACTTGGAGTTGTTCCGGCACTTCTACGGAATGACTCGACTAGGTGGAATCGCCGGTAGCTGTAGTCTGAAGCTCCACGACGGGAAGTGAAAGGAGTATATTCAGATGTTTACCCGGTCGTCATGGCCGGGGTGGAAGAAGAGGCGGTTCTATTAGGAGATAACCAATAAGGACAGCCACTCCTTCGCCGGGAAGCCGGCCGAGAAGATCTCTTCCTGGGATGTGACTCCCAAGGATCTCGGTCGGATCGCCCCCTTCATTCAAGCTATTACAGACTTGAAGGAAGAGGGGCTTACCGGATGGCACGTGGTGAAGGATTTCATCATGCGCCACATCAGCCCTCTGAAGAAGAGGGCTTATCCAATGTGGAAGTACTCTGGTCTGAAAGACCCGACCAGAGACTACGAGGAGGGTAAGTAAACTCCAAGCTTAGCTTTCTTTCTGTTAACTTCGAAATTGGCTTATTGAAGGTTTTCTTATCCCTGCAGACCTCTCACAAGAGGAGATTGACGCTCGAGTCAAGCTTATCTGTGAGAAGTCCCCTGCCCATGTGGTGGCGCCTCCAATCTTGGCTGACCTGTCCCCAGAGGACAAGGTGGAGCGCCTAAAGGTAATCGAGAGTTGATTTCATCTTTAGGACTTTGTGGTCATAGAAGAACTTATGACTGTGTACTAATAGTAGAAAAGCTTACGATCAGGTTCTGGTCGTGAAAAAGCTTACGACTAGGAAGTTGTCGTAGAAAATCTTACGACACGATGATAATCGTAGAAGAACTTACAATTGCTTTATAATATCTCTCTTTCTGATTTCTACAGAAAGTAGGCATGGAAAACCATCGGGACGATGAAAAAGTCGAACTGATGGTCGTCGGTGCGGTGGTAGAGCAGCTTGTTTCTCCCCCAGCCAAGAAGTGTCGGTCGCTCAAGTCGCGGACAAGGGAGGCTCAAGCTCGAGTTCTTTCAATCCAACTAGACCCTTCGCAAAATTTGCTGCGGATTTGGCTACTACAGCAGAGACTGCGCCTGGAGCGGTTGAACCTCTTAAGCGCAAAGCCCCAAAGACTAAGGTACCCTTCTATCACGACAATAGGACTTTCACAGTTTCTGCCTCCTATGGCTTTGTCAGGCGATTAGAAAAACAGAACCGGAAGAGTTTTATGTCTTTTGTGAAAGAAACTACTGCGCCAGCAGTGCTTGTGGTCGAGGGCAGCGATGTCCTTGAGGTGGTCGAAATAGGTCTCGATGATCCAAAGAGCCCAAAGGCTCAAGGGGCGATGGCACTCGATCAAGACCCATGACCAGACGTGGTCGTGGCTGTTCCTCAACTTGAGTCTCGACCAAACATGGTTGAGAAAAAGTCGAAGAAACCTTCCTTAGAGAGGGCTATTTCCAAAATCAAGATCAAGTCCGGCATTAGAAGGTATGTAAAAGAGACAAAAGTGTAAGAACAGCATTTACCTTTTGCTTTTTTACTACCTAATTGTGCTTTCCTTTTATGGTTTCAGCCCGACTTCTCTCACCATCAAGGACATTCTTGTCAAGGAACCCACTACTGTTCCTCCGGTAGACGGGAATGACAGTGGCAGTGGTCGAAGGATCGTCCACTGTCCGAGTGGTGGAAGGTGTCGTTGTTGCTGACGTGGCTATGACCACTAGGGCGGTCGTAGGGTCAAAAGTGGCTACGATCACAGGAGTGGTCGTAGGGACCGAGGCAAAGGCAACGTCGATACCATGGAGGCATTAGGCCATTGCACTGGGAAGGAAGTCGTCACAAACGTTCCTCCAGGTCCTCAAGGAGGAGCGGGTGTTATCGAATCAGAGGATGAGGAATATGCCAACTTTGCCTCCGAGTTCTTCGGGCCGTCTTCTATTGTGGGATCTTCGGCTCTTAGACCTCGTGCTCATATCCCTCACCCTAAAAATATTCCCGATGGAGGGGATATTTTCGATGACGCGCGTCTCGAAGAGGTGTGGTGGGACCGAGTCCGAAAGATTGACAAACTGAAGAATCCCACGAGAATACTGTCCTCATTTGCATGAATGAAAATGAATGTAAGTACCCATTGTTCGGTATTTGCATTCATATCTTTTCTCACTTCTAATTGTCTTTCTTTATGCAGAATGTGTTGGAACAAATTGTCACAGTTGTTGAATACAACAGGCAACTTGTCCAACTGTGACAGAAAAAAGCGGAACTCTGCGTGCAGGCAGAGAGGTGGTAAGTAACGACTTTTCGTAGCCTTTTGTGTTTCGACCACTTACACCGTACTTGCTGGGGTTGTCGTAAAGATCTTACGACTAAGTACTAGTCGTAGAAGGTCTTACGACCAGGGGCTTGTCGTAGAAAGACTTATGACTAGATCTTGGTCGTAGAAGAACTTACGATCGCTTGTTTGGTTCTGACGTCTACTCTTTCCCTTTGCAGGTTTAAGAGTGACGAGAAGAACTTAGCTGATTCTCTCGACTATGAGAAAGCCGAGACGAAAAAGCTAAGGGAGGAGAAAGCAGACCTCCTGAATAAGCTTTAGGAGGCAAACTCTGCAAATCAAATGTTGCAGGGACGATTGATCGGTAAGTGCTGAACTTAAGACCGTTTACGACCTTCTTTTCTTTTTCTGGCTCTCATTCCCTTTCAGAAAAAGACCAAGAGGTCCAGACGTGGGAGCAGCGCTACTTAAAGGACGCTGTTTCTCACGCTAAAGAAGTCAAGAAGTTGGATTCTCAACTAGTTGGTAAGCAAATCTTTACCTGTAATTGGTTGTGTTTTCCTCTCAAGGTCATTTTATCTGACTGGTCTTATTCTTTTCAGAACAAGTAGTACAAATAAAACGACTCCGTGAGGCTTCAACTCGTAATCAGGAGGAAATGAAGGCTTCGAAGATCAATCTTCAAGACAACGTTTCACTCTTGAACAATATACTCGGTGGGCTTCATGCTGAGGGGATCACTCCTCGCGAAGACACACTGTCTGCCTACTCGAGTGTCATTGGCGATCAAGTCGGGACATTGCAAGAATTGGTGACTACTCTGAAGGCTAACCAATTCGATTCGATAAAGGATGTGGATCCAAGAGGGAATAAGATTTGTTTTAGCAAAACTTAAAACTCATGATCACAGCCTTAATCTGCAGCTTGTTATAGACAACTTTGTCTGCCCTGAAGCAGAGGCGGAGTAGTCAATGACAACAATGCAGTCGATCGCTGAGGCAGTCACGGAGGATATGCAAATAAGATCTCCTTCGCCAGAATAGTCTGTGCCAGAGTCTTGTAAAGACAAATTTTTGTTGATGTTGATATATAATCCTTCCTTCTTCTTGAAAATCATCTTGTCAGGTAGTTAGTAACTCATAAGATAATGAATGGAAAAAGAGTAAGACTAAGAATTGAAGTCAAGTTAATAACTTTATCCTAACCCCCGACTATCTGCTTGGTTTATTTAGATAAACCGAGTAAATAGTGCGAAATGGGTTTTCTTTTAAAAAAGAGAGAGGTTTAGCTAACTTGTAGTTTCTTTTTTTATCACGATTGTCATGCACTGGTCGAGAGAGTAGGAACGAGTCGACACTATGGGGTAGTCGTAAGAGGACTTACGACTACTAGATAGTCGTAGAAGAACTTACAACCTTCAGCTTCTCCCTCATGGCTATTAAGGGGTATACGACGCCATATTTATCTATAATATAAATTATAGATAAATAATAAAATAAAAATTATTATATCATCGTCAAGTGTTCATTGTTGTTATCCACTGTGCTATAGTATTACTTAACAAACTGTAAATGAGTGTGAGTTTCCCGTTACCTCATGCATGTGTATGTGTTCCCTGTTCCCACGTTCATTGATGCATGTACTGGCTCAAGCGTGGGGCCCATGCGCTCAAGCATTTTTTATGTTTGGTGTGCATCAGTGTAGGGATAAGGGTTAATGGGGAAAACTTCTTGATTGAGATAGGTGAGATCAATGTTTTTCTTTCGTGATGTTGTTATTCCTATTTATGTTTAAAAAAACATGCACATATTATTTCAAAAATTCTACATGATCATACACATATAATAGATGATATATTTTCTAAATATATGTAACATCCTTAATTACTAATTATTTGATAACTAATTAACAACGCCTCAAGAATTAAAACTAATTAATTATGTAACATTCGTTCAAGTGCGGCTAATTAAATACGACTAATAAAGTCAAACAAATTTTGCTACAAAAATTTAAGAACGACTAAAATAGGTGCGCTTAGAAAATTACAACTATTTAGGTACGCAAACTTTACTACGACTTATTTATTAACAACGCAGTTAATAAAGAATTTACAAACGAGGAAAAATCGATAGAGATAAAAATTATCTGCTAATATGGCTTCTAAATAAAAATTACCTGCTAATATGGCTTCTAAATAAAAATTACCTGCTAATATGGGACGGCGGTTAATAACGCTAAAACGTCCCCGAAAATGAAATCAATAGAGAGCAAGAGAGCGAACGAGCGACAACGAAACGAAATCGCACTTGCTCGCTAATTTATAGCCACTGCGGGAGGGAATCCTTCTCCAGCGCGAGGCAATTCAAGTTTGCATGCATGCTTTAGACAACGATGGGACGGGGATTAAAGGCGACTGCGACTGATGGAGATGATGGGAGGTGGGCCAGGCGGTGGAAAAGGGAAGCACCGCATGATGGCCATGCGGTTTTTGCTAATCCGCACGGTGCCCGTGGGGAATTGGGTACATGACGTGTCAGCCCAATAGTTGTCCGCACGGTGGCCGTGTGGTCTATGAGACCATTTTTGTAAATACGGGGAGGGGGGAGATATTTTCGCTAAAACTTGTCGAACAGTGTCAATACAGACAAAAACTCACCATTGTTATTCTGGGTAACTTTACTCTAAGATACCGTTGTTACGATCTAGGGTAAGCCGACATACTGTTTTTATTTAAATGAATAAACGGAGTAACTAAGCAATGATGTGTGGTATTATTTTTTGGTCGGGTTGCAAATTGTTTCAGTTCTAATAATGTCGGCAGATAATCTATGTATCTGTGATGTTGGTATCGCGACTAGAGCACCAACACTTAGTAGCAGGTGAATTCCATCTCTAATCCATGATCTCGACCAACATGTCGATTCAAACAAAGAGTAAACAAGGGCATACATGTATGATTCTTTCAAGTTCCAAAGGCGTCTAGAGATGTTTAGGCTAAATTGCTTGGAAGAGTTGGTTGGTCTCTAGGAGGAGGCAAGGGATCAAAACGGAGAACAACTGAACTGGCAAGGAAAGGAAAGCAGCAAGTGGGAGGATCAGATCCCAATTGGCCTTTTCCACCGCCCAGCTCCTCCGTCGTCTTCTATCACCTTCGTATTTTTTGGGTTAATTTCTTATTTATCATTGAAAGTTGATGAGCTCTTCAAAATACTATCAAAAAATTGTTCATCCTTTTTTTGCCACTCGTTCTCAACTTCTCTCCTTTTTTTTGCCACTCACGTGAGTTGACCGAGGACTTAGCCGTTTACTTGGACACGAAAAGACAATTTTGCCCCTAAGTATGCTGAGATCTTTAGAGAATTGTTTGACATAGTAATATAGTTCCAAAAATTATGAAACTTTTAGGGAAAGTTCCTGACATAGTGTAGATTATTGTGTAATTTTTATAAGGTTTTATTTTCAACATGTTTTCTCTAAAAATCTTTCAAGTTACAACCGAAACTTGAAAGATTTTTAGAGAAAAACATATTGCAAGTAAAACAATATAAAAATTACACAACAATCCAAACTATGTCAGAAACGTTCCTTAAAAATTTCATAATTTTTGGAACTATATTATTATGTCAAACAATTATCTAAAGATCTCAGCATACTTAGAGACAAAACCGTCTTTTCGCGTCCAAGTCAATGGCCAAGTCCTTGTTCAATTCACGGAAGTGGCAAAAAAGAAGAAAAGTTGAGAACGAGTGGCAAAAAAAAGATAAATAATTTTTCGATAGTATTTTGGAGAGTCCGTCAACTTTCAGTGATAAATAAGGAATTAACCCTAATTTTTTTTAATAGTCAAGCAGATCATACGCCATTCGGTTCCAAAGGAGGCCAGACCATGGGGGAAAGGAATGTGCCAAGAATGCACGCTTGTCCTTGTCCCATTAGGTGCTGGCCTTAGCTCTAATTGAGCACCGTCGCAGGGTAGCAACAAGTAACATTTGGATAAACCACATGTAGTTTTTGGCAAAACGTTTCGATAAACTTCGTCCCCGTTGAACCCTGTCACGTACGGCTGAATCTGACCTGTCAGTGTGATTGACACGCCAGACCCACCTATCAGTGTAATCGACAATGTCCCTCCTCGCCAGTGATTCACTGCCGCAGTGACAGCACTGTTGCCGTGCCGCGAAATCTTCGCCGACTTCGATCCATTTTTTTAATAATACATTTTAAAATAAAATTATATAAATAAATACTTTTTTAATAGAATTACAAAAATAGGTTGTTATCGCCGTTTTAACCGGTGACATACCCTTATCGCCAGTTGAATTGGCAACACGAGTTCTGTCGCTAAACAAACAGTGTTAAATGTCTCCGTAGTCATTTGGAACGACGACAAGAGCAAATCACTGTTTTATTAAACGAATCTTTATTTTTGTAATTCTATTTAAAATATGTATTATTAAAAAAAATCGACTATGACCTCGTGGTCGTGGTCCACATGCAAAGCCGACGGAGTCAGCAGCGGCGAGCGAACGAGTAAACTGCTCATCAGAAAGTAGAAGAAACTACCGGCCCAGGTGCATCTTGTGTGTGGGCTGAATTCGCCCATACGCAGGCCAGTATGCTGGTGGGCTCGGAAGCCCATATTTAAACTGGGCAGGATTTGGTATGGGCCGTCTAGTTCAGTTGTTTTGTTCATGTATTAAAGGGATCAAACAATGAGACTACCATTACATATTTAGCACACTCAATGAGCAATTCATCTTAGTGGCCCAATTGGCCATTGTAGTTATGTATCTGGAATTAGGGATAATTGTCAAAATATCACACCTTTCTTTAGCCTTCTGTAAAATACCATTAAGATCGATGCAATAGCCTATATGCCACATCTTATTTTCGCACTTCGTTAATTTGTCCTTTTCGAATATTTAATTCATATTCCCGGTTTAATCTCCCTAGCCCACATGCGAAATGTCATTTTTGCCCCTCCGGTTCCATCTAGCCTTCTTCCACCCAGATCGAGCCCAATGAGCTCGGCCCTCCACGCCCTCACAGCCTCCCGCTTCCTACCTCCCGCCTTTGCCACCTCATTCTTATCGCCACCCCGCCGCCTCTTGTGGCCTTCAACGTGGGCTTCAGAGTAGGATCGACCCAAAGATCCTCCTCATCGAACTCGCCCTCATGGCATCCATGGCTGGTCGTGGCCAAGTAGTAGCCAAGACGGCCCAAAGCTAAGCTCGACCTCGTCGGACTCGTGACCACGCCTCCCGCCTCTCTCGCCGCCGCCTCCTCACCGAACCCGCCAAGAAATCCTTGACGCCATGGCGGAGCGAAGAACAAACCCCTTCGTCGATTGAGCAAGTATCTCTCGAGAACAAATAATTGAACGTGAGGCGAGCAATAGATGGTAGTCTTTCGCCGCCAAGCTCCAAGAACGCCAAATTCCTCGAAACACTTTCCCATGCCGCAAATTCCTCCAACGACGGAGAATTCATGGGTCGCAAATCTGAGAGGAAAGGACATTATAGCACCGAAATGAGCAAAAACGGTGGCACGCTGCGTGTCGCCGCAATCGGCGAAGTGGCGAGGACACAAGAAACCAAGTAGAATTGGATCAATCGAGATCTCTCCCTATGCGAGGCGTGGGATTGTCGAGAGAGAGGTGGGAATGGAGAGGAGAAAAGAGGAGGAAGTGAACAGGGACACAAGAAACCAACCCGAGCTCTCCCGCCTCTCGGCTCCGCCGGCATCGCGTCCTTGACCGTCGCCTCCCTGAGCCGCACCCCCGCCGATACCACCGCGCTGTCGCCGGCTTCCCCACCGCGGTGGCTCGTGTCGGCGCCGCCCGTCGTGGACATGTCTGCGGGGTCGTCCCCAGCGTCCGCCCACTCCGGGGAGCTCTCCTGGTCCGATGTCTCGATCGCTTGGGCCCACTTCTCATAGTACATTGGGCTCGCGAACTTGGCGCCGAGGAGGAGCGCGACAGCCACGAGGCGGTGCGTTGTCGCCGGCTCGACTAGGAGCCCCGCGTCTCGCACGACGCGGTTGTGAACGAAGCGGTAAGAGGAGCGCCGCAAGGAGAAGGATGGACAGAGGTGAGGAGGGGCAAAAGCATTCTTTCACATGTGGGCCAGGTCATTAAACCGAAAATATGAATTTAATATTCGAAAAGGGCAAATTAACGAAGAGCCAATATAATTTGTGGCAAATAATCTATTGCATCGAACTTAATGGCATTTTGCAGAAGCCAGAACAAAAGTGTGGCATTTTGGCAAATCCCCCTGGAATTATGTGTAGCTTTTAGCAATCTTTCCACAAATTAAGCACACAAGTGCACAGTGCAAACATTTATCTAGGTGCTAATAACATGCGTATGAATTCCTAATTTGAGTCGTTGGATGATATTGGGGTGTCTCAGATCTAAATGGGCCCACTACGTGCATGGATTGTGAATACAAGGTTGCTGCTACCTGTTTTTGTTGTTAACTTTAAGTCAATTTCCTTTGCCTTTGGATTAGTTAAAAATGTGACTTACGCTTAGCAATGACTGAGCTAGAAAATTTTCAATTGGCACTGCTACAAAAAAGGCTAATATTTGATGCCTCATTATAGACAGCTGATCAAAACCGTCTGTATTACATGTAATCACAGACAGTTCATATTGATAACCGCTCAGACATTCTTTACTGCGCTAAAAACCGCTCAGCGAAGAGGTAATATCACGACGGTTCTAAACCTGAACCGTCTATGATAATTGTAGACTTCACGAGGCGGTTTTAATTATAACCGCTCGTGATAATATCGCCCGGCTCTCGGTCGATTTCTTAAATGCGCGCGTCTCTTCGTCGCATCAATGCCATTTTCGGCTCTCTGATGTGTCTCTTCGTCTCACGCGGCGAATTTATTCCTTGTTTTATAAAATAGATCATCCGCTATTGAAGATGATCATCCCCACATATAACTCTAAAGCAAAAATGGCTCCCTCTTATGTTTCCTTATCGTCGGCATTGATGGTCTACTCCGCCATCTTGTCATGAGCACCTCTCCATTGACGTTGGCAAATCTTTGCGAAGGACGTTGTTTCAACAGTGTCTTCACTCCTCTATCCGAGGATTTGCCGGAGCATGTGACGGCCACTTTCCGCTGTCTTGACATCCTCCTCTACCGTGTCTTTCGGGTGATCTCCCACTTCCGGCGAGTTTACCGTGTCATCGACGTGGTCCTCCACAACGACATTGCACGTCTCTAGGAGGTTTGCCGTCATTTGGACTGCTTAATCGAGGTGGTGGGCGACCAAGTGGACCATGTCGATCCCCCCTCAAGTAAGGGAAGAGAGCCTATGGGCTCAATTTTTCTTGATTCAACAGTCCGAGGGTCTTCGGGAGACACTCGAACGAGCACGTTAGTGGGTGGACGCATTTCGGGTTTCATTCGCTGATGATCACGAACCGTCCGATGCCGCCGCCGTCGCCTACGAAGTTTTGAAGACGGATATAGCAGCCTACCTCCGCCCACTAGAAAAACTTTGTTTATTTAGGTTTCTACTTTTTTTTAATCTTTCTAAGAAGTGACTGGCCACCTGTTTGGCCATATGTAAATTCCAAAATGAAAAAAAAAATTTTTGGAGGTGAAGTTAAATCATATTTTCAGCAGTATTTAAATGACAAAATTGAACTTAAGAACAACCATATCATAGACGGTTCCATAATAGAACCGTCCATGATATGTCTCATATCACAGACGGTTCCATAATAAAATCGTCTGTGATATCTCTTTATTAGTAGGAGTCTGCTAGGGTTTGCGCCCTAACTCGTCACTCCCCAGTCCCCAGTGCCATTACTCTCGCCACCCGAGTGCCCTCGACCTCGACGTCGCCACCCCCGACATCAACGGCGCCGCCCGAGTCGTGCCTTCTCCCCGACCCTGTCGCTGACGCCCCCTGCCAAATCCACCTCCCTGCCGCCACATCTGCCTTCCCCTCTTCGTCCTCTCCCTCCGGCGTGCGCGACCCCGACTACCTCTCCACCGACCTCCCCCGACTACCTCTCCACCAATCTCGACGCCGCCGTGCCTTGACATCGATGACTCCGCCTGAGTCACGCCTTCTCCCCGACTCCTGTGCCTCCTTATGCTCGGCTTCGACCCGGCTGTGGTTTGAGGCCCAGTTATTTGGGGCTTCCTACTCTTTGGACTCAATCCCCCATTCCCCCACTTTCTCTTTCTGTTATTTTAGTTTCATGCTTAAGCTTGTTTTGGTTTACTGATGTGAGTTGATTATTTACTGATGTGGGTTAATTTATTGATTAAGCATGGAAAATAAAATGGAGGTTGGTTAATGCATGGTGGAGTTGTTGCCGCTGATATTGCGTCGCTCTGAGGTAACTACTCCCCCTCTACTCTCTATCACTTTCCCTCCCCTTGCTCTGTGATGTAAACTGAGGGCTATTGATGTATGTGCATTCTATGCATCTTGCTTAGTTCATGTTGTGGGTTCAGATTGACAAAAATGAATGAGACAAAACGGTGGGTTTGGTTAATGCTCTCTGATAGATACTAAGGGTTATTGATGCCTGTTCTTTGTGCTTGGTTTGCTTACATGGGATGTGGTTCGGATGCGGCAAAATATCAGTCTGTACACACATATAGATTTTTGTACATGTAACTAATATTATGGTATTCTGCTTTTGAAGGCTGCAATTAACTTTTCAGATTTGTAAAGATTAGGCTAATTTGTAAAGCTGCAATTAACATACAAATTTCTGAAATTTTTACCTAGCTTGTGTCTCTGATCATCAATTATTTATCAATTGGTGTGTATTCTATTCCAAAACAAGACCAAATGAGTCACAAACTACTACAACACCTCTTCATCCATCTCTCGCTATTCATTTCACCTTTGTCTTTGTAACCGTGTTCATGCCGATCAAGTTCTCCCTTGCGTCCTAGGTACGTCCTACCATTCCATTCCTGATTTCTTTTCTATAAAGTCTCCAAGCAGTGATTGGTTGTGCCTTTAAAACCGGCTTCATATATATATATATTGTTCATAGTTCCCCGATGCCACTTTAGATTGTGGAAGTGGCTTCATGAGATAGCGACCACGGACAACTTCATCGAGCACGTCAAGTTCAATAAGCATAGCTATCAAGACATCCGTGGACATACAATTCACGGATGTCGACGATATGTAATTGGACTTGACATCAAGGAATGGTTGGTTCGTACATGAAGCCACTTCGATCATCCTCGTCCACGATGTTCAAAAAGTGGGCGTGGATGCGCGGTACTCCGAACAATATATATATAATGTATATATGAAGCCGGTTTTAAAGGCACAAGCAGCCACTGCTTGGAGACTTTATAGATAATATATATCATAGACGGTTTCATCTACAAACCTTTTGTGATACATCAGCTATCACAGACGGTTTCACCTATAAACCGTCTGTGGTAGTCAACTATCACAGACGGTTCTGAGTTAATAACCGTCTGTGATGGTATGCATTAGAACCGTCTGTGATGACCTCATATTATTATTGACCCATAAACTCAGATGGCTCACAAAACCATCTGTGATGACGTTTTTGAACCTTCTATGAAGAACTTTTCTGTAGTAATGAGGGGTGTACACTTCACACAAGTCTAAGGTCTTATACAATGATCATCACTAAGGTCTAAGGAGACAAACAATTTGGCCATAATATCTATATACTCTACGGGTTTTGGAATTTTTTGGGTGTGTCGGTGCATACCGGGCACCACCCCTAGCTTTGTCCCTGCACTTAGTCATGTCATTGAAGTCTTTTAAGTCCAAACTATCTGGTTGTGACCTGTCTAGAACGTAGGAATGATTCTGTGTAATTATTGGAGGGAAAAACACCTCTCGCTCAACATAGGGTAATCGATTTTTTTTCTCATTTAGTCTATTTTTGAAACGAAATAGCAAAAGTAGGCATATGTGCACGAACGAAATGACAAAAAGGCACCCTACCAAGCTATTTTGCTCCGGAACCGACATTCCATTCACCAGAGGGCGGTAGGATGGTGTGCGTGCGCACAAGCCTACGCGATAGCCATCCTGCCATACTCTGGATGCACGATAGGTCCCTGCCACAGTCTGGTGCGTGGAATATCAGTTCCGCGGCAAAATAATACAGTACATATGCTTTTTTTTTTTATCATTTGGTTTGCGGCAGGATGACTAGTTTAGCTCATTGTTAAAAAAAGAGGAAAATTTCAGCCGAAGACTCCAGCCAATATCATTCTGATTCTGTCACACCCTACACCCAAAAAAGCTATCAAAAAGGACGGTCGGACATTTATACACGCTAGATTCCACGTACATGACATTTTTGTTTGCATGTCCTGCCCACTCTGGACGAGACCTAGGCAGCTACTGACGACGCTGACAGACGTTGATGCTACAAGCTGCCTACAGCCATGACATGAATCCGTACGTACTACTCGACAGATCACTAGACGAAACGAAAGGGCAAATTGACTGCGCCGGATGAACGATCAATTAAATGCCTAGCTAAAGCTCTCATCTCGATCTGATGGCTTCATTAGATTTAGAGCCATGACCAGCTACAGCCAAGATCAACCACCAAAGGAGACAACCCTATTAATGTGTACGTACGTACGTGCCTACACTATAGGTAGTAGCAGCCTAATGAAAATTCTCTTCCCTCCACGACTAAATCCTAACCAATCTCATCTATTGGAGAGAAAAAAAATGACAACTCATATTGAATTTGAGGTATCGTAAAAAAAAAACCTCTTCTTTCAAGGGTAAGAGTTGGCTGGAGCGCTTCCCTCGCTACCAAGAAACGCTAAGTTCCTGTGTGCCAAAAACAGCCAGGAAGCAAACAAGCACTCGGGAGCTTAACAGTTTCCGATAGTGCGCGAATGATATAGGCATTGGAGGCAGGTTATAGGGTCTAATTCAAGCATTACCAACATAACCCCGAAAAAAGAACGGAGTCCATGGTTCATCGCAATAGATGTGAAACTTTGAATCTTCACCGGTTAGAACACCAATGGTTAGCACTAGGGTTGTGCATATTACCACCGAGCCAAACAAACCGTACAAAAAAACGAACCGTACTGGTCAACTTAGTTTAACCGACATTCGGTATTCGGTACGGTAGCTAAAATTTTGGTTTTTTCAGGGTTCGGTTTGTTCAGGAAAACCGGCTAAAAATCGAAAGTACTGAAAAAAAACCAATTTGGTTGTAACCCCTCTCTGCTAGGGATGGCAATCAGGCGCGGCGAGTACAGGTAGTGCTCGCCCATACCTATGCCCACGACCCCGATTTTCCCCCACGGGTATGCCCACGAAAGATGACGGGCGAAGAACCTCGCCCATGCCTGTCGCCCGCAGGCATGCCCGTTTACCCGCGAACAATGCACTGCCGCCCACAGGCATACTCGTTTACCCACGAACAATGCACACACCAAGTTCATCACAACTCACACATCAACGGTGCATCATACATTCAACAACTAATTAAGTTCATCGCAATTCACGCATCAAGTTCGACAAGACAACAACTAATCAAGTTCAAATAAAATGGAAATGCAAATTGACATAGTTCCTCACACATAAACAAATTAAGTTTGCAACAAGAGTAGAACGGGGCATCAAATGGAGGCATGATTGATGAAATCCAAATTAGGCGAAGCTCCAAATCAAGCATCGCTTGAGGTTCCATCAAATACCTTGCAAATGGATCTCGCACTGAGGCGCATAAGCGAAGACACTATCAAGCATGCTTTACGACCGAAGCTACAAATGAAGAGTCACCAAGTTCTTTCGACACTATCCAAGTTGATGTTGTGGTGAAGCCCCCAAACAGGTCATGCTTGCAGAGAATGTTGTATATGAGGCGATTCTTTGAAGCATCAATTATTGCACAAGTTGATACAGTTGAGAAAAATGTCCAAGAAGCATCAGCTGAAGTTCTAGCAAGTACTATGCAAGCTGTTGTCGTACCTGAGGTGAGACAAGGGGTCCATATTTTATATGATGCTTTGCATTTCAAAGTTCAAACAAATCCTATGTACCTCCAACAAGCGTGTAGTTCAATCAACAAGCGTACTAGCAGTCATACAATTACCTCCAACAAGCGTCCTACACATGAAAACAAAATGAAAATCACATCCCAAACATTTAGTAATTTTCGTCGATCAGCTGTTTCTGCATTTGCATCTACTGGCTCTAGAGATGGCAAGGAAGAACGTTGCATGCATGTAGAGAGAATTCACTTTGTTGATGTATGCATAGAACTACAGAATGTGGGGATTGTATTGTACCCATGATAGAGAAACAGTAGAATCAGATGGGCACTTGCCTTAAGGGATGCTGGACTTTGCACTTGCTTGCTGCCTGGGTCGATTTTTGACTGACATTCTACATTTGGAGTGGTGGCTATAGAAGATAGAAACCACATGGTTCAATAGAATTCATATTTGATAAATATAACATCATGTAATGGAAACCTGAAATGTGAAGTTAATGGAAATATGTATATGGGACAATGGTAGATATACAACTCAAGAAATTGATATGCTTTTTTGGCAGAAAGAAGTTCAGAAATTTCAAAAGCAAGTGTAGAATTACCAAAAAGGAAATATGAAGTTATCAACTCATGGCCATGTGTTGACATACATTCTAAGACAGATCTTTAATATCGTACATGATAGACATGCCACCAAACAACTTTGTAAGAACAATTTGATATGGAGCACTTTAAGTGGATTGATTTACCTGTTTCATCAATTACAGGTACCATGGTATGCTCGTTAGGTGGATCACATTGACTACCTAAAATTCTATTTGATTAACAATCCAATATTAATAGCATGTTAACGCTCTGATCAATATCACTTTCTTCTTGCAAATTTCCGAAAAGCAATCTCCATGCCAACGAAATCACAATCTGAGAATGATGAAGCCACATTACAAGAAACAACCATACCAACGAAATCTTTCTCATGTATATAAATCCTTTGGACTTTACCCTTCAAATTTGAAACTAAAAGAGCAACGCAAGGGACATTAATGTATAAAGAATGCACATCAGCATGATAAGGATAAATAGTAACCAAAATATAGTTAGATGGTCAAACAGTGGTAGAATCGAAAAGTTTCAATTGTGTTCATACCTACATTTTCCTTCTCACCAACTAGACATTCCACGTCACCTAGTACTTGTTTCACCGCAGCAACTTCCTTGGGGGTTGAGGAGGAGGCCAGGCGGGAGGTGGCCACCGACATTCAGGAGGAGGCAACTGGGCTAACCAAGCCCCTGGGCGGGAGGAGGGAGTCGGGCCGGCGTTGAGGAGGAGGCCAGGGGGAGGGGGAGGAGGCGACCGACGGGGATGGTGGTCGGCCGAGAGGAGGATAGGGGAGGCAGCTGGCCGGGAGGAGGACGGGATGCCGGGGGAAGATCTAGAGTTCTTGGGGGATTGGCATGAGTGACTGAGGCTGGCCGGGAGGAGGACGAGGACGACGGTTGGTGGGAGGAGGACAGGGCATTCTGCCCGAAGGAGGACGGTGTCGAGGCGGTGGCTTACTGGGAGGAGGACAGGGGACTGGGGGAGGAAGATCTGGATTAGGAGAGGGGGCGCGTGAGGAAGATCGAGACTCGAGGAGTCTGGCAACTGGGAGCCTGGGACTTGGAGTGATCGAGTGAGGTAATAGAGTGACTAGGGTTTTAGTAGGGTGTCCCACCTGTCAGTGTAGGTTTTGGGTAATTGGGCGAAGTGGGCACGGGTGAAGCTTACCTATGCCCGCGCTCGTTTGCCCGATGGGCAAGGAATTATGCCCGTTTCGATGCCCGTGGGCAAAGAAAGACGCCCATACCCGCCTCTATTAGGGTATTCGCCCACGAGCACACGAGTAATTAGGCACAATTGCCATCCCTACTCTCTGCTACTAGCGCTCCACTAGCCCAACCCCTACTACTGTTGAGTTTGGCGATGCAATGACTATCTTGCGATGCGGCGACGAGAGAGAGCGAGCACTATCACAAAAGGCTATCTCGCCGCCTCATCACAGACGGTTGACCAAAATTGTCAGTATTAAATACAATCACAGACGGTTTTGATTTAGTGACCGTCCATGTTACTGACTACGCTAAAAACCGTATGTGAAGAGGTAATATCACACACGGTTCATATTGAAAACTGTATGTAAAGTATCACAGACGGTTCTGAACAAGAACCGTCTGTGATAATTGCAGACGTCACAAACGATTTTTAATTAGAACCGTCTGTGATAATTTTGTATCACAGACGGTTTGTGGTTGAAAGTGTTTGTGATATGTTCAATGTCGCTTCAGCTCCCGCACGATGCGTTTCTTCATCTCGCACGCCGACGTTACGATGCGTCTCTTCGTCTCACGTGCCGACGTTACTTCTTGTTTTATAAGAACGATCATCTGTCACCGTACTCCTCACATATCGCTCTACTCTTAAGCACAAACGAAATGGCTCCCCACTCTTTTCCCCTGAGACCGACATTGATGGCCTACCTTGTCATCTTGTACGAGCACCTCGCCGGTTGTACGCTGGCGGAAGCTGCGGAAGGACACTGTGCTAACGGTGTCCTCCCTCCTCCGGCGGAGGTTATGTCAGTGCACGTGACAGCGACGTTCCGCTGTCTTGACAACCTCCTCCGCCGCGTCTTCCAGGTGGTCTGCATGTTCCGGCGAGCTAACCTTGCCATCGACGTAGTCCTCCGTAACGACGT
Source organism: Phyllostachys edulis (assembly GCA_036346405.1). Taxonomy (NCBI): domain Eukaryota; kingdom Viridiplantae; phylum Streptophyta; class Magnoliopsida; order Poales; family Poaceae; genus Phyllostachys; species Phyllostachys edulis. The sequence continues at coordinate 17,346,411 of CM070547.1, forward strand.
TGAACATCTCTAGGAGGATTACCGTCACTTGGAATGCGACATCGAGGCGGCGGACGACTGAGTTGACCAAGCCGAGACCCCTCAAGCAAGAGAAGAGAGCCTATGTGTGCATTTCTACTTGGTTCTTGAGTCGAAGCGTCTTTGAGCGAGTATCGAACGACCGCGTCAACGGTTGGAAGTGTCTAAACACGATAGAAGAGGAATATCGAGAAGGCCCGAGGGCCGATTTATCATCACAGACACTTATGATAATGGTAGGATGCTGTTGTGCATCCGAAGCGTGGTAGGGGATACGTGTCGCCTGACTAGTCTACCGTGGTGTTATTCTTGTAATTTCGGACACAAGAAGGCAAAATTTGCTATTCCATTCCAAAACAGACCAAATGAGTCAAAAACTACTACAACACCTCTTCACCCGTCTCTCGCTGTTCATTTCACCTTTGTCTGTGTAATCGTATTCATGTCGATCAAGTTCTCCTCCCTTGCGTCCCAGGGTCCTACTGTTCCATTCCTTATCTCTTCTCTATAAAATCTCCAAACAGTGACTGCTTGTGCCTTTAAAACCGGCTTCACACACACACACACACAAATATATATATATATATATATATATATATATATATATATATATATATATATATATATATAAATGGTATGGTATGGTACAGATGCGTACTCCTACTTCTTATATGCCACTAAAATCATATGATGACACCTCTTTATCTGTTTGAGCATACTCCAATGATGATTATAAGATATCCCAAAGTGAGTTCCATGAAAAATTTCATTAAATTTCACTTTTTATAGCAAATTTTGTGTATATACGTCTTTTATATATGAAAAAAAAGGGTATATAGCAAAAAACAAAAACTCCAATGAAAATTTTTCAGTCGAGTCGCGTTGGAGATATTATAATTGGCATTTAAGATATCTTGAAAATGAGAAATAAATATAATATATGTGTTTAAGTGGTATATTAGAAGTGGGAGTACATACTCCCAGAAGTACAAAACGGACATCCTATACCGTACCAAAATAAATTGATATTTATCAATACCAAACCGTATTTTATAAATATTATATTTACCGGATTAACAATATCGTATTTACGTAACGAACAACCCTAGCTAACACTTGCATATAACCTACCTACCGGCTATATCTGTACCTATAATCAAGTCGCCAAATGAGGTCACATCTCTTAAACTCGATCGATCTCGTAATGATCCTTCGATCGAATTGATTGGGGGAATTGAATCACGTATGTACGGTCGCATTACACGTGTACATGCATTGCAAGAAGATGTCGTGATCAGGTGCGTGGTCGTTTTCGGCCATGAGACAGTCGGCATTAGCTGACGCTGACCTTACACCGTGCGATGCAAAGCGAGGACAGGAGAGATCGATCGAATTAAAGGACGGCGACGCCTGATTCGGAGGCGCATGCATCTCACATCAGGCGATCTCTCTCTCATCTCACGTCAAGACATGTAAAATTATATAAATAAGTGTTATCTACAGTATCTCTCTATATTATCTATAGATAACACTAAAGACAGCTTCTATAATGAACTGTCTCTTTATATGTTTTTATAAACAACTCTTCTATGTACAATATGTTTTATTACTCGTGTTACAATTAACTACTGTATAGAAAACGACCTAATTCTCTATACACTCTTTCTTTCCTATACCATCTTATATCCTACGTATTATTATACATACATGCTCTCAGGCGATCTCTCTCTGTGCATGCAATCAGCGTCATCGATGGAATCGAGAAAACAGATGGCCGTCCGCCGCGGACAGGAGCTCGTAAATTGTTGCATTGGATGCTCCAGTGCTCTCTCTCTCGTCCGAGTGATATCACTGCTTGACACAGACAAGGTAACCGAGCTTAACGTAATGGCAGGTGTACATCAGTATTAATTGTTGAACCTAGCTGGATTCACTCCGGTTTCTTAATAAGTCGTTTTGGATACATGCCGTTAAACTTTGAAGATTTTCTCTATCAATATATTTTTAATATTTAGATTAAATACAAGAAAATCATATATGTAGATCTGTCTCAAAAAGTATTTTTTATACTATTATAATTTTGTTGGATTTTATAAATATATTATAATACTAATTAGTTGTTAAAATTGTATTTTAAAAATCGTGTCGATGTCCAAAACGACTTATTTTTATGAACTAAAGGGAGTATGTCTGTCGGTACTACACTCTACGGTACGTAAGATGGGATTTTCGCCTCGTCTAATCTGAAGCAGACGGTGAGATCGTTAAGCCGTGAATTTAGCAATGGGGGTGCACACTTTAAGATTGAAAAAAAATCTTGTACGATATATATGTAATTTCAAAAGTCAAACACAATTACACAAAAGAGTTCGAAATTAGTTAGCAATGCAATACAAATAATTCAAATAAAATCTTACATAAATAAAAGAGTCTTAAATAGCTAATGGAAATCACAATACCACACGACGCGATCTCATTCCTTGGAAGCACTTGATTATATCATCATCACTAATCTTCGAGAAGATATCTCACTTTATAAAGGTGACTAAGCAATCATTCAGTACTTAATTGCTCATACTATTTCTCAACTTGTTCTTCACAAGATTCATCGTAAAATACTCTTTCAACGCCGCCATGCTTGCCACCGTAGGAGCAATACCAATTTGAGAAGCAAGCACACCAACCTATAAATATCATGCTTTCTTGTTTCAATAAGCTTAGTAGAAAGCTCACCGAGATTCTTTACATCCTTAAATTTATCATCGCTTCGCATATCATCAATGAAGTTATCAAGTTGGAAAGAAAGTCTCATTAAATCTGTGCTTGAAAAATCATTGGGATAAAAATTGGCAAGGCTAAGCACTTTGTCCCTATCATAAGAAGCAAATGAATTCAGAGAATTTAAAGTGGACATGCAAACAAGCAACTCCATATTAGCCTTGTCAAACTGATTGTCAAGCTCTTAGAGAACATTATCAATGATGCCAAGATACACTTCTCTTCTAAAATGATCATCATTTATTTGTTTTAGGTAAAAACGTGATGATCTTCCATAAGGCATATGTTTATCATTCGGCTTAGGAACTTTGATGCCATATTTAATGCAAAATGATGTTACCTTTTCTTGAAGAAATTCTTCTCACCCATCATACCTCATTCATTGCATTCTATCATTAGACAAATTAACAAGTGCTATAGTATTAATAATATCTTGGTCTCTCTTTTGCAAAGACTGAGATAACTCATCTGTGTATTTAAGTATGACAAACATCAAGTGTGTATTGAAAACAAAGTCAAATGACTTAAAGGCTCCCACCATAGCTTGTATTTTTGGCCAATCATTCTTATGCGAGGGGGCTTTTCCAAGCTGTATGAGTACTTTGTGGATTGTTGAATACATACTAATAATATGCAAAATAGTTCTATAATGAGAACCCTAAGGAGTGTCACTAGACCTAGCTAACCCCATCTCTTGATTTAATCCCCGTCCATTTTCTATCTCACTCAATTCTAATACTTTCAAAACTTCTTAGGTTGAATTACTGAAATTTGGCCAATACAAATACCAATTACTCATACATATATATTTTTCAAAAAAATTACACAAATTTTTGGGGGTGCCTGTGCACCACAGGCACCCCCCTGCCACCGCCCATGGCTGAGATGAGTGCTGCATATATGATGATTTTTGCCCTTGGAGATATGCATCGATCGTCGTCGATAACTCCAATGTGCAACTCAACTTAGATTACGTATTCTCTCTCTAGCTAGCTACTCCATGCAACCTATAGCAGCTGGTAACATGCTGTGCAGTGATCCATTTAAGTATATATGTACGTAAGTGTAGACAGGTATGGAGGGGAAACCGGATTTTTTTGCCGAAATGGCTCAAATTCATCCTGTATTTGCTAGAATGACCGTTTTCATGTAGAATTTGCAAAAATGATGCCCAGCCACACGACCACCGTGTGGCAGGGCGTCCGGAGCCGACACATATCCCCTGTCGTATGGCTACTGTGAGGTGGAGCGCCACCGCGCGGCCACCATGCGGCAGGCACTGTAGCATTTTTTTTTTTTCGTATTTTCTTTTTCTTTTGAAAAAAATCATTTAACTATATATTTTTAGGAATTTTAAAAAAATAAAAAATGAGCTTTAAAATTATAATTTTTTTATGAAGTCTCCTGACACAGTGTACTTGTTTGTGTAATTTTTCCAAAATGTTAACCTTTCTGAATTGTTCTCGAAAACTCATTTAAGTATACTGTTTGTAGGAATTTTCGAGAACAATTCAGAATGGATAAAATTTTGAAAAAATTACACAAGCAATTACACTTTGTCAGGAGGCTTCACAAAAAAATTCATAATTTTTTGAGCTTATTATATATATTTAAAAATTCCTAACAAAATTATACTTAAATGGTTTTTTTTTTTAAAAAAGGGGGGGGGGAGGACCAACTGCTACCATGCCCCCAGCAGTGGTCGTCTGAGAGACACTCCACCGCACGTCTGCAAGGGCGTGTCGGCTCGGATGTCCTACAAGATAGTAGCGAGGCGTCATTTTTGTAAATTCCGCACGAAGATGATATTTCTTGCAAATACAGGGTGAATTTGCACCATTTTGGCCAAAAATTCGAGAAACCGTGATAGGAGTACCCTAGGGCGTACAGACATTGCAGATCTTCTACACTATGTACTCCTGTTATATGTATGAACCCTAATTAAGGCATGTTTGGAACGCAGGAAACTCAAAACACGGGAATAGAAAAATAATGGAGGAATTGAATGTGGTCATGGCCTCTCATATCCTACAAGATAACAAAAAAGTAGCAAAAAAAAATCAAAAGAGGTGTTTGAAAGCAACACAGGAAAAACACATGATTGTAATTAAGAGACAAAGGAAAGAAAACGTGAGTTATGTATGATCTCACGTAAATTTCTCTGTGAAATTCCTATATATGGAAAACCCATTCAAATATTCTATTGGAATTTCAAAGGAATTCATGGGTCACAGAAAATTTTCCTATAGGATTCCAATCCTCCACTCCAAAATGCATACGTTTTTCCTTGGTTCCAAAATGGGGCCTAACCCTTTGAGAGAGAGAGGAGGGGGGGGGGGCAGTGTTTTTGTCAACTTGGATGAACCATTAAAAGTTTAAATTGTGAGCTTCCTCACCAAGAGCAAACTAATGCAAGCTACTAGTTATTGCTCGTGTCAAGCTCTAAGGTCATGTGCAATGGTTCCACGTACGTCGTCTATAGCCCATGCCAGCTAGGATTTGTGCATACCTAGAGGAGAGACCGTTGACAATTCTGTAGTCGGCGTTAGCGCACGAACCAAGCACGAGAAGACGGCTTTGACGCCCGTTGTATAGAGATCGTCTTCTCCCCATGCGTTTTGTGGGCCCGGGTGTTGGGGCGACCGCCACCATGGCCGCAAAGGTGATGGCGACCGGGACAACAGCCATTGGTACGACAAACAGGACGACGGCGGCGGCCATTGCAGGCTGGCGAAGAAAGTGGTGTTTACCGGATCTGGCCGCCTCCTGCTACCATCGAGCCGGATCTCCCCAAATCCAGCCGGATCCGAACGCAAGATGGTCGAATCCGACCAACCGGTGGTGGAGGGGTAAGGAGATGGCGGGCGGCGGTGCAAGTCTGAAGAGATGGCGGGGCACCGAGAGGACATGGTGAGCCGCGAGCCATGGGCCAAGTTCGAGGAGATGGTTGGGCGGCGCGAGGAGATGGCGGGCGGCGGCATAAGCTCATGGAGATGGCGGCCGATGGCGCGAGCTCAAAGAGGGAAAGAGGAGGGAAGGAGGTGTCGGTAGGGAGTGAGATAGGAAGAGGGAGGTGTCGGTGGGGGTGGACGGTGGGTAGGGTATTATAATATATGACGTGTGGGACCACTACGAAGGAAAAAAATAAACATTGAGAAGTGTGCTATGGACAGGGGTTGTAGAGGTTGTCTTTTGTGTTGCCTTTAGTTGACATGGATAAATTATAGACAGTTCAATAGATCAACCATTGTATATGGCCTAAAGGGTTGCCCATGTAGGCTAGGTAAACTACAAAGTTGTGGTGGTTAAGTTTACGGGTGCAAAGTCTTGCTCTCTTAAAAAAATACCGTACCCATCGAAGCTGAACTTCATCTTCAAAGAGGATAGCTCAATCAGCCAAACAAACAACGCATTGTGATGTGTCGTTGTGTGGCATGGCTATCCCAAGCATATATAAAGTATCAAGTTGTGGTTAAGGTTACGGGCGGCATATCTCCTGCACAAGCCCATATGTGTGCACATATGCACATGGTTCATCTTGTCCATCCATTTCGGTTCGTGCGACCGAGATTCGGGCTCCCCTCCCACCTGCGGCCTTTTGCGAAAACACCCCTGCACATATCTCTTTCCTCTCATTTCTTCTCCTCCCCAGCACAAGCCGCTTTCCTCTCCCTTCCTTCTCCTCCCCAGCACGTCCTACCGCTCCACCAAGTAGTGTTTGGGCCCCACGCCTGCCTGCCACCTCCCTCCCTCCCTCCCTAGTGCAAGACCTCTGCTGAGCCCCAGCCACCCCTCTACGCCGAGCCCCCGTGCCGTCGAGCCCCAGACCCCTTGCCCCGATGCCTCCCTGCCTCGGCGCCTCCCCTGCGCCGGCCCTTTGCATCGCCAATTCACTGTCGAGCCCTCAAGACCTTGTGCCACCTCTCCTCCTCCCCACCAAGACCGCTGAGAATGATTGAGCTCTAATTTGTGCAGGATGGTGAGTGACATTTGAAGAACTGGAGAAGGCCGAGGCTAACAAGAGAAGAGAAGAATTCAAGCTTTCACGGTGTATGAAGGTGTGTGATTGAATCTGAGAATTTAGTATGATTGAAACTGAGGAATTATGTATGATTGAATCATTTTTTTATCATTGTAACTGATGTTTTGTCTGAAATGTTGTCTCAATTATCTCAATTTTGTCTGTATGAAATCTGTAATATGAATTGTTGTTTGAAATGTTGTGTGAAATCTGAATTGTAGACAGTATATGTTCTTAGACATCAAAGGGCATATTCATGTGACAAAGCCAAGAGGGAGTAGCTCTGCTTTGAGAAACCGAATCAAGGTCTATCGAGATGCGATCTTATGGCTCAAGAATGACAAAGCGATCAAATTTTAGCATTTTACCCATTGTATTACTCACATCTGCTACATTTCACGCTTCATGTACAATCAAATGATGTTTTGGATGTACTAGCAACTTTGAGATATATATATATATATATATATATATATATATATATATATATATATATATATATATATATATATATATATATATATATATATATATATATATATATATATATATATATTTGCTATGGCGACCATAGCATATTGTTGTATCACATCAGTAAGAAGTTGACATGTTATTGTAACACTGATTCCATGCAATGAAGGAAGAAATAATGTTATTTTCAGATGAATATTGGTTAATTTGATTTTGTATGAGAATTCCAAATGCTGTATGAGAATTCCAAATGATGGAAGCATGTACCTCAAACCTTATGCCTTTTGCTTTTATGAATGGATGAATGGAACATTACCTTGGTCAGGATGGACAAGAAAACTTTTGCAAACACTAATGAACAGTATCAGGATGTAAGAATCAAAATGGGATATTACATACATCATGGTTCATACAAATTGAGGCCCTTGCTTCCATTCACATTCATACAACAAAATCTTGGTTCATACAAATGCAAACTACAAGCAGGATACAAATTTATGAAGTTCATACAATCTGATACTATTGCATTCAAACAATCCGATACTTTTGCATTCAAACAATCTGATACATTCAAAAGCACCAAGACCTTATTTAGTTTCAGGTACCAGCATTTCGCCAAGGACACAAAATTTAGAATTCAAGTTCACTACACCTGAATCCTATAGAAAGAAAAAAAACAAATGGAAGAGGTAGCTCAAGCATGAAGAGAATTAGTCATGAAGGAGCTTAGCATGTCGAATTCTCAGCAAGGACTTGCTACAACACAATGGTCCATCTACAAGAAAACACATTGTGCCAAATTGCTTTACGCCAAAAATTTCAGAGACAGCAGCAAGCACAATAGCCCAATGAGCTCCATATCCAAGCCCAACTAGGAAGGTCTCCATGTACATAGCCTGATCAAAACCTGAGATGTGCAAAGGAACTATCCAAAGTTAAGTGAACCCACATAATAAATTGTTTGAAGCCATGAACAACTGAACAAGATAAAGTATGACAAGGGATCGAATTGCTACTTTGGAACAAACTCTACAAGTAAACAAACAAGTATCCTAGCAAAATATCTGAATTGAAGTAAAATGAATCAGCCTAAAATAAAGAAAGTTTGTATTTCCAGTGACAAAACTTCGGATACCAAACAATAATAGAAATCTTTTTCCTTATATTAACAGTGAATGCTATATCAAAATGTAGAAAACATAGAGATTGTACCTGACAATAATCTTAGAGAAGCAGTGTAATAGCCCAAAATCCATAACGGCAAAAACAATATGGGATTTTTAAAACTTTTTATGTAAGGACTATTCTTACACATCTTGCTTGCCATTTCAAGTCACTACTACAAAACAGGCTATAGTAGACACCCCATCACAGACGGTTCCTTTGGAACCGTCTGTGTTGGCCATTGCCGCACCTGCGGGTGGCGCGGGAAGAATATCACAGACGGTATTCTTTAGAACCGTCTGTGATAGTCATCTATCACAGACGGTTTGTAAATAGAACCGTCTGTGATATTACACAGACGGTTCTATTCACAAACCGTCTGTGATAATCACCCAATCACGCATTTGGTTCTATTTAATAACCGTCGTAGTAATATCCTGAGCGGTTCTATTTACAAACCGCTGCGTGATTTGGTGATTATCACGCAGCGGTTTGTGAATAGAACCGTCAGGTAATATCACGACGGTTCTATTTACAAACCGCTCTGTGATAGTCATCTATCACGAGCGGTTTTATTAAGAACCGTTTGTGATATGCCCATCGCGATAAATTGAGCGCGACACATCCTCTCGCCAAGACCGCCATTTGTGTCCATCGCCGCCTTTGCCGCCGTGCCTCTGCCACTTCTCTGCGCTGCCTTGTTTGGATAAATATAATCAACCCGCCCTCTGCTGTTGGGCTCCACTTAGATCTGTAGCTAGCTTCTCCTCCCAGTGCGTGGCCACTTCCCTCCCTAGCTCCTCCAACTGCGATTTCTCCCTAATTAAGCAGATGAAATCTTGATTATCCTTTTTCACTCTATTGATTAGTAAATTTCCCTGACTTTGCTACTCTGTACATAGACGCTAATGTTTTGTTTTCTTTGTTGTATTCCTTAATCGGAAGCATAGGGTTTAGGTTTCAATTAATACTACTTGATGGGAAAAGGCAAAACGTATGTACATCTAGCTCTCAATTTGATGGACCCTATTTGTAGAAAATGAAAAGCAAAACATGTAGCCTTTAATTAATCTGGTGTAATTCCTTTGTGCAGCGATGAGACAAAAGCGAGTAAATGCGTGCAAAGAAGTGAAAGTCTTAATCAGAACTAATTTCATGAGTAGTTTTCTAGAACAGATTAAAAAGAAGAATTTATGACACACCAAGATAAGTCACATGTGCAATGATGTATTTTATATTTCCTCCATTTATATCCATGAAGAAACGTCATCACAAAGGTTTATTGTTTCAATTATATGAAAAGCAGATACCGCAAGTCATCGCGGACCAACTTGCTAGTTATTAATTAGGATCTTCCTCTTGTCTTTTGTCTCGTATCTAATCAACAATCATGCGATAATCAATAATTATCCGTTCGCCACCTTAGAGAGGAGAAGGTTGGACCCTTGCCCTAAGCGCCTCAACACCGCCACCTCCTCCCCCATTGCGCCACCTTAGAGAGGAGAAGGAAAGGAGAGGAATCGTATTTTCTTCGTGACCTTCGAGGGTAACGATCTATAACCCTTTATATTTGCTATAAATTAATCGCTAATCAATTTTGACACTAATTTGTTACATGCGTAGTGTAGATGGATCGAAACTGGATGTACAGTGTGAACCGTGTGAGTCAAGAGTACATTAATGGCGTGGTTGCTTTTAGAAGAGCCGCTGAGCAGGATATGTTGAAGAAGGAGATAAATTTTATGTACTGTCCATGCATTGATTGCGGTAATTTGAAGATGTTTAACAACGCGCGCAAATAGAAGCGCACTTGATTCAAGGGTTTCACAAAAGGGTATACATGTTGGACCATCCACGGTGAAGAGCAGATTATTACACATGAAGTTAGTAATGGCGGCACCGCCGAGGAAGTCAACGATCGCGGATGTGGATCTTGCTTTTGATGAGGATATGTCACACGATGACAATCTGGATCGGATGCTACATGATGCGAGAGAACTACAAAGAGAGAGAGTTTTGTAAATTCGAGGGCTTAAGGGAGGACTCGGTGAGACCTTTGTTCCCTGTTGCAAGTCGGAATATACAAGGTTGTCAACCGTGCTTGAGCTGCTGAAATTGAAGGCAAGCAATGGTTGGTCCGATAAGAGTTTCACGGCGTTGTTAGGTCTCTAGCGGACATCCTTCCGAGGGAAGCGTGTTGCTTCGACCACCTATCAAGCAAAGAAGGTTATTTGTCCATTGGGAATGGAAGTAGAAAGAATACATGCATGTCCGAATGATTGTATCCTCTACCGTAAAGAGTATGCGAGACATGCATGTATGTCCTGTGCAAAGCATCCCGATACAAGCGTCGAATCTTGCTAAGGTGAAGCAAGGACCTCTGCTAAGATGTTGTGGTATCTGCTGTGATCCCACGTTTGAAGCGTTTATTTGCGAACATAAAGGACGCAAGATTGCTGCGTTGGCACTCAGAGGAGCGTAAGAGAGATGGAAAGCTAAGACACCTGCCGATTACGCGGTGGAGAAACTTGATCGAGACTTGAAGAGTTCGGTCGGAACAAGGAACATAAGGTTAGGGTTGAGTCTGAGATGGAATGAATCCTTTCGGTAACATGAGCGTGACATAGCACTGGCCCGTGAATCTATGTATGTACAACCTTCCTCCTTGGTACGTGTATGAAGCGGAAGTACATTTTGATGTCACTACTTATCCAAGGGCGAAGCAACACAGGAATGATATTGATGTGTACCTAGCACCATTGCTAGAAGATCTTGTGACCTTTGTGGAGCGAAGGGTGCAGGTATGGGATGCGTACAAGCGAGAGAACTTCACTTTACGCGCCATGTTGTTACGCACCATCAATGATTTTCCTGCCCTTGGTAACTGTCGGACTTGATTACAAAAGGAGCCAAAGCCCATCGCCTTTGCTTAGATGCTACAGAGAGTGTATGGTCAACAACTCGCAAGAAAGCGTATATATCGTCACCGTAGGTTCCTTCGAGTCACCCATACCGCAAGATGAAAAAACAATTCGACGGAAATAAGGAGAACGATTCACTCAAGGGCTTTTAGAGGAAAAGAGGTCTATGATATGGTTAAGGATATCGATGTTGTGCTTGGGAAGGGGCGTAAATTAAGAACCCGTGAGAAGAACATCCGGAAGAAGCGGTCAATTTTTGGGACTTGCCTTATTGGGAGCACTTAGAAGTTCGCCCTTTGCATCGATGTCATGCGTGAGAAGAATGTATGTGATAGCTTGATTGGTCTCTTCTTTGAACATTAGTGGCAAAACAAAGGATGGTGTTAGCATGCAGCGTGACTTGGTTGATATGAACATAAGGATCGAGTTAGCACCGGTAGAGACCGATCTGAGACGAACGTACCTTCCCCACTTGCTACACTCTATCAAGGCGAGAGAAATGAATCGTGCGAGCTTGCATGGAGTGAAAGTCCCATCTGGTTACTCCGCTAACATTAAGAACCTTGTTTCTATGCAAGATTTGAAATTAATTGGTATGAAGTCTCATGATTGTCATGTCTTGATGACACAAATGCTTCTGTTGCAATTAGAAGTATCTTGCGAACAAGGTCCGAGTGGCAATCTTGAGGTCAGTTATTTTTCAACTCAATTGCTCGAAGATCATTGATCCCCAAGGACTAGATGCTCTGCGGGCGAGGTGGTGACCACTCTATGTCATCTTGAGATGTATTTCCCTCCGTCATTTTTCGATATCATGGTCCATCTCATTGTTCACCTTGTGAGAGAGATAAAGATATCTTGACCTGTGTTCTTCGTCATATGTACCCGTTCGAGAGGTACATGGGAATTCTCAAGTCCTACGTCGGAATCGATCTCGTAGGAGGGCGACATCATCGAAGGTTATGCAACCGAAGAGGTCATTGAGTTCTGCGTCGACTACATGGCTCGAGTGGAACCGATAGGTGTGCCTCTATCTCGCCATGAGGGGAGACCGGATGGTATCGGGACCATCGGAAGAAATCAATAACTCCGATCTGGATACATACGCTCAAGCCCATTTCATGGTCTTGCAACACATGACCCAAGTGTCCCGTATATCGGCGAGCACAAAGACATGGTGCGCCATGTAATCGAGACCGGTCGGAGGTTTGGATCACGAGAGAACACAACCGTCGGTTCAACGAATGGTTAAAGGTGCGAATCATCGGGAGGTCATCAAGTGATGATCTGTTGCTATGGTTGTACGAGGGCCACAATTTACAATTGTCACATGGCAAGGATCGACATCAATGGGTACACATTTTATCTGGCACTCGGGATAGGAAGAGCACGATCGAGAATAGCGGTGTCGCATAGATGCATTCAATACCGATGGGATGAGGAGCTCCTACTATGGGCAAATAGGCGAGATATGGGAGCTCGACTCGTGCTTTTCAAGATCCCCTATTTGGTGCCGTTGGGTCCATCTCGCCTGCAGTGAAGGTCGACAAATGCGGTGTCACTACCGTGGACCTCGAGCGTGTCGGATATAAAGACGAACCATTCGTCTTGGCTAACCAAGTTGTTCAAGTCTTCTATGTAACCGACCGGCAAATAAGAAGCGCCACGTAGTTCTTCATGGAAAAAGGAGGATTGTCGGAGTTGAGAATGTAGTGGGCGAGGAAGAATACAATCAATTTGACGAGTTGCCTCCTTTCGGAAGCGGCATTAGGCTCGAGGAAGAACCCGTGAGGAAGCTAGCTATATCTTGCGTCGATCATCACGAAGGCCTATATCTTAATTAAGAATTTACTCCAATGTAATTAATTTATTCCATAACATCATGTGTTATGGACTTGTAATCTCTCATATATTTTGATGTCAGCGTGAAATTGTCATGTGTTGATGTGTTATGGACTTGTCATATTTGATATTGATGTCAATGTGGGCGTACATTGTAATGTGGAGTATCAAAATTGTCATCATACTTGATTTGAGTTGAGTTGAATTAGATATGAAATTTTGAAGTCAAATGTGTTATGAACTTGTTATGGACTTGTCATATTTGATATTAATGTCAATGTGTGGGCGTACATTGTAATGTGGAGTATCAAAATTGGTTTCACTTGATTTGGAGTTGAGTTGAATTAGATATGAAATTTTGAAGTCAAATGTGTTATAAACTTGTCATCATACTTGTCACCGGTTAGAATTCATATGGACTTGTCATAATTGTCATCATACTTGTCTCAAAGAGTTCACTCTGTTTTCTCGGGATATTTATGTCTCACGTGTTCATTATGTTTTGTCGGGATATCATAAATTGGCCTCGGGTTGTCGGCTATCACGAGCGGTTTTATTATACAACCGTGCAGGAAATAATATCACTGAGCGGTTGAAATGAGAACCGCTGCAGATATATATCCTGAGCAGTTCTCATTTGAACCGTCAGGATATACTTTTATAAGGCGGAAACGCTAGGGTTTTCCTCTCACTTCTCACTTCCTCTCCGCGCCTTACTTCTCTCGCGCTGTTACGCCTCCTCTAGGGTTTAGGGCTCGCCTTCACGCCGACCTCGACCTCGGCGCCGCCCCCACATTGGTGCCCCGACCTCTGCTGCCGCCCGACCTCGGCGCCGACCTCGGGGCCGCCGCCCACCTCGGCGCCCGTTCACCTCCCAGTCAGTAAGCCCCGACGTCGCCGCCGACCTCGGTGCCGCCGCCCGACATTGGCGCCTCCGACCTCGGCCGCCGTCCTCCTCCCGTGTCGGCCTCCTCCCTCTGCCTGGCCTTCTCCCCGCGCCGTCCTCCTCCCGTGTCGACCTCCTCCCCAGCCTCCTCCTCCTCAAGACGGCCTCCTCCTGACCTGCCTCCCCAGTTCTTGTGCGCATCCTCTCTGTGAGTATTGCTCTCTGTGGCGATTGGTTGATCTTTGCATATATATATATATATATATATATATATATATATATATATATATATATATATATATATATATATATATATATATATATATGCTAGTTGCAAATTAATCAGTGGGCTTTGTTGACATGCTCGTGATGAACTCCGTCTTATCTTGAGATTGAATGTGATAGTTAGTTCATACTTGAGCTCTATTGTATTACTTACTCTTGTCAATATGTTGTAATCGTTAATTGGTTACTTTCGGTTCAACTCATAGTTCTATTGCAAATTGATCGATTGTATTGACTAGTTTGTGATTCTTCTAGTAGTATGTATGAGCTCATTCAACTTTTCATTTGCCATCTTGATCTCTGTAGTCAACCTCTGTTTGATTGGAAGTTTAATCTGTTTTAGATTATGAGTTGAGATCATTTGACAGCTTAAGCAAAGTATTGTTTAGAGCTCATAGTTTGAATTTATATTATCATATTCATTTCATGAAGAGTATAGACAATAGGATTGAGATGGCAAAGACTTGTTCTTTAGCTACTCTCCTTACGAGAGCACATAATATCATCAATCGCATTTCCTTAGAAAGTAGGCTCGGGCAAAAGATTTGTATCACTAGTTTCTATCTATACAAAGATCACAAGAGAAGCCGGTGGATTAAGGAGTGTTAGGAGTGTTAGAATAGAAGCTCGTGGATTAAGGAGTGTTAGGAATGTTAGTAGTCTGTATGAGCTCATTCAACTCTTCATTTGCCATCTTGATCTCTATAGTCAACCTCTGTACTTCTTCACGAGAGCAAGTAAGCGAGATGGCAAAACCATCGTCTTTGCCGCCGTCACCGACGCCAAGAGATGGAAGAGGCGCCGACGAGGCCGCCAACACCGACCCCCGCAGATGGAAGAGGCGCCGACGAGGCCGCCAACACCGACCCCGCAGATGGAAGAGGCGCCGACGAGGCCACCGCCACCGTCGGCGATAATGACACTAAGCGAGATGGCAGAGGACAATCGAAAATGCCTCTGGCCGGTGGTCATCACGGAGGTCGATGACTTTGGGGTCCTCTGAGTCCCAAGAGATCGTGGCGAGATTCCGGACCATCTGCGGGATACTTGGAAGGAACGGGTCCTCATCACCACACCAAGGTGGAAGGACTGACGAAAGAAGCGAAAGGCGTACAGGACGAACTTTCAGAGAAGTTCACTATTCGTAGCACATGTGGCACGCGTGCGACGGATGGCGATGCTCACGATGGGTAAATCGTGGAGGACCTTCAAGAGCATTCTTGTCACGGCACGTGAACACGGTCGACGCCCTTCAGCAATATAGATTCTTGACGCGGGAAGCATGGGACACCTTTGTGGCTATGAAAACATCGGCCGAATTTAAGGAGCAAAGTCACGGCGCACAAAGCTCTCGGACACGAAACACTCACCCTTGAGACTCGGCACCGCCGGTCTGCAGTAAATCGAGGAATGGGCGGAGAAGGAGAACCTGTTTCGATGTCACGCAGACCGCGTTCCTAAAATTTGGTTAAGCGAGGGCACAAGTCTCGTCTTGGACAGATCTCCTTCACAAACCCGGCAGACCGAAGTGTCCCAGCGTGTGGTAAGTATATCGAACTACTAAGTTGTTAATAAGTCCATAACTTCATAGTGTCTATAATAACGTGATGACCTCTTGCGGCGTGACTTGATCGCCTAAGCTTCCCAAGGCTCCTTCCGTGCGCATGGGGAGAAGGATATACTATCTACTGACCTTGGGAAACAAGGAGCACCCGAGTCGCACGCGAGGCCTTGGGGTTAACGTGCCTTGGATTCATGGATTCGCGGATGACTACTACACGTATAGGACTAGGAAGAGATCCAAGGCGAGCACGACAACCGGTTGGTACAGATGATTACTAACCAATTTCAAGTAGAGATGGCAAGATTGCGAGTCAAATGGATATACTCATGAGCCGTGATGCAAGCCGCCCGCTAATTTGGAAGACAGTCCTCCTCGGCGTCGGAGTAGCGTCGCGTCCGCAGATAATTAGAACATGACGACGTCCGATTCCGATAGACAACATCAAGGTAACGTACATCTATGGAATGCACCAAAGATAGACCCTAACGACGCCTTAGCTAATTGCGTGTCGTTTTGTAGGAGCCGACGCATACAGAAGCTCCAAGTGAGGATGGATGGGTCCCTTTGTATTGAGGTCACAGGGATGGTGTATCCATACGAGGAAGAGGCGGTCTGACGGTGCCGGTGGTGCACAGTTACGCCAAGGTCCAGTGGATATGGTACATGTCAATTTCGAGCCATCCTTTGGACATTTGCCCGAACGAAGAGATCACAACACTAGGGATGCCGTCCTCTCTTTTATCCAATGGCCCAAGAAGAACATCGCCACGAACCAAGGCGGTCGCGATCCGACACGACCATTCCTCTCCAACGGGACCCTCGATGACTCCACCTCATGTTTCGCCTCAAAAGGCCACCTCTTGATTCCGTGGAGAAGACGCCAAGGAATAGCAAAAGCGTGCCGACGTGTCGGTTCCCGAGTCGTCTCACAAAAAACAATGCCAATCGCTAAGGCCAAATCGAAATCAACGAGCGTTAAGGCGCCTCCCAAGTCCGGAAGTCCGAGAAGTCCGGAAGTCCGCGATACCGGAAGTCCGCGATACCGGAAGTCCGCGATACTCGGAAGTCCGCGATACCGGAAATACATCATCGGAAAACCGTTGTGTTCGGCCAGCAGATAATGCACGCCGACATGCTTGTCGCTTTGCATGCACGGTACTTGGACAAGACCCAAAAGAAGGGGTCCGACATCGAATCACCGTCGATCGAGGACAAGCATTTCTTCAGCGGACGAGGTACTTCGTCGTGGGCTTCAATGATTTATTTGAACTATTCAACCTCGTTGGCCTCGACGTCTCGCTTCTACGATGTTGGACATCGTAAGTCGCGTACAATCAAGTTCTACATTCATCTAATACCGATAAATATCACAACTCATTGCTTATGTATAGATACATGCTTTGCAAAATGTCCGGAATGGAAAGAACCGTGGGTTTCCTCGACCCACACGTGGTATCGTTGCAAACCATCCTACAAGACTCGCCCTTCGCCGAGAAATACATAACGAGGTCATTGCTTCTCTGAGAGGAACATGAAGTACATAGTGGTGCCCTACAACTAGGGGTAAGTGTCACTACTTGCTATACAAATTTCATTTGTACATTATACTGCAAAGACTTAACTTAGGTTTAATGACTATAGCGACATACATGAGTAGGTACCATTGGATCCTTTTAGTTATTATACCCAAGAGGAACCATGTGATATACCTTGATTCCCTAAACCGCAACAAGCACGACTTGAAAGACTCTAAGAGGAATACTCGAGAGGTATGCTCATTTCCTACTTACATAACTCTATTGTAGTCTTCATTCGTTTGAAATGGCGAGGATAACTTTTTCAATCATGTAGGTCGTTCATCAATTATGTTGCCAACAAAGGAATATACGATGGAAAGAGCGCCTAACTAACACATAGGATGGATTTTCCAAGACGTGCTACAACACAATAATACTATATCATACTTCATAATAACGTCTCGAACCGACTATACCTATATATGTAATTCTATTTTTGCAAGGTGCCGCCAAACAAAAAGATGATGAGTTATGTGCAATCTCGTGCGCTATCATATCGACTAATCCTTCTGACTAAGAAGAAGGATCACGAGGTTTGTCAATCTCGAAATAATTATTTCCTAATTATAAATTTAAATATATATAGCTTACCACTTTACTCTTAATTGGTAGCGACAGTCTTGGATTTACAATGTGATTCACTCGTTGCGGAAGAGATCAAGGACATTCGAGGAAGCTCTGCGCTTTATCAACTCGAAATCATTAACGACAACGGAGAGTTTCACTCGTCGCCAACCCGAGCATCACCACACTAAAACCTCTCAACGCAAACAATTGTAATCTAGTTGTAACTATAGCGACAATACTTGAACAAATGCGATCTTTTGTAATTTATTTTGAGTAATGATCACTTTGAGTTGTCATGGTTTGCTTGAATATGTTATTGTGAAATGCTTTGTTTTTGTGATTGCTGAATCATTTACGTGAATGCTTGTTTTCAGAGGGCATGGCTAGCAATTCTGAGGCTAGCCAGAAAAGCAAAGAAATTGTGGGCGGGGTATTAGCTATCACGAGACGGTTTTTGTTAAAACCGCTCGTGAAGGTAAATATCATAGACGGTTTATTTATCGCAAACCGTGCAGGATAGAGAATATCCGAGACGGTTCTATATAAAAGCCGTGCGTGATAGTCACAAATCACGAGCGGTTTTATTTAGAACCGCTCGTGATATTCTCTATCACGAGCGGTTTTTATTTAGAACCGCTCGTGATATTCTCGAATCACGAGCGGTTTTCGGTTGAAACCGTGCAGTGATACTGACTTCCTGAGCGGTTTTTAATAAAACCGTCAGTGATATTCGTATCACGAGCGGTTTTGTACCGCTCGTGATAATATCTGTTATCACAGACCAACAAACATAGGCGGTTCGGAAACCGTCTGTGATGACGGTTCCGAACCGTCTGTGATGTCGGTTCCTGTAGTAGTGAGTCTTCCTTGGTCTGCATCCTATTTTCTTTTGAGGACTACATCATACTTTCTTATTTAGAATGTCATTCGGCATTTAATGCCCGTCACTCAAAACCATCACAACCTCTACACTGTGTTGCCTATACCATCAAACAGCACCAACCACTCCGACCATTCCTCCTGGTCAGGCTGTGTGCTTATACCTAGTCGCTCCAAGCCCCCTATTGCCATCCTTCGCCATTTCCAGTGCTAACCTCACTTTCTTCCTCCTCCAAGTGAACTTGAGCTCCCCTCAGGATCAGCGCTCGTTACGGTTGAGTGCTGTTACATCGCCGCCTTCACCGGCGACGTCATTAGGGTCGCCTTTGGCCTCGTATTTCCTCTCCTCCGACCAGAAGACCTCAGGACATCTCTTCAGGACCACCTACCCGCTTCCATGGAGCTGCCCTGAAGATTGAAGACCACCCTCCTTCTTCAGGTCACTACTGGAGCACAAAGTTCCTCTCGCTGTCACGGCCCACCGTCGTCAAGCCAGCTCCGGCTAGCTCACTTCCCTAGCTCAGTGCCAGTACGTTGCTAATAGCTCAGATAATCCTCCTTGTTCAAGCTACCCTGTTCTTTCTTCCATATTTCTCTGGATCTTTCTTTGGCTTCCACTGGCTTGTTCGATCGAGTTAAAGCAGTCGAACCTTTGCTTCTTTCGATTACTGTTGTGTAGTCGAAGACTTCTCTCATTCGACTATGCACGGTTAAAAGTCCTTTCCGTGACCTCCCCAGGTTAGTCATAACCTCTCTGTGACCTACCTAGGTCATAACCTCTCCACGACCTCCCTTGGTCGTAACACTGCCACGGCATCCCTTGGTCGTAGCACTCTCACAACCTCCCCTAGTCTTAGCACTCTCACGACCTCCCATGGTCATAGCACGTTCGCGACCTCCCTTGGTCCTAACACTTCCGCGACCTCCCCAAGTCGTACACTTCCAAGACCTTCCACTGGTCGCAACACTTCCACTACCTCCCACTGGTCTTAACACTTCCACAACCTCCCACTGGTCGCAACACTTCCACGATCTCCCACTAGTCTTAACACTTCCACAACTTCCCACTGGTCGCAACACTTCCACGACCTCCCATTGGATGTAGCACTCTCACGACCTCCCCTGGTCTTAACACTCTCACGACATCCCCCTCTTTTGTCGTGACACTTCTTTGGTCATGACCACCCCTCGTGTCAAGACCACCCTCTCGGTCTTTTTGCAAAAACCACCCTCTCAGCTTTTTTGCAAAGACCACCCTCTTGGGCCGCGACCTCCCTTTGGTCACGACCTCCCCTTTTATCGTTTTGCCGCGACCTCCCCTTTTATCGTTTTCCCCACGACCACCCCTGGTCACAGTATCTCCACGACCTCCCCTGGTCACAGTACCTCCGCGACCTCCCTGGTCACAGTACCTCCGCGACTTCCACTGGTCACAGTAAACTCTGTAACCTCCCTTGGTCACAGTAAACTCCACGACCTCCCCTGGTCACAGTACCTCCGCGACCTCCACTGGTCACAATAAACTCCGCGACCTCCCTTGGTCACAGTACTTCCACGACATCCCACTGGTCGTAACACCTCCACGACCTCCCCTGGTCACAGTACCTCCGGATGTGGGTGCTTCCTTTCAAAGGGTTTCCTTTCATTGAATGTATTTGGATTTATTTGAGCTTGTTTGATTATTGACTTCAAATTGAGTTTCTCGGGGTTATTTGACTTTTGGTTATTTCCGCGTATATAGAAGCTGAAGCGACCGGAGAACCTTCGGTTGATCCAGGACAAGATCCGCAAAACCTCGACCAAGGCGAGTCAACACTTTGATCATATTGCACCTACCTTTTGCAAATTATGTTGCTTTAAATTATGAAATTGCATCGCTAAGTTTTAACAAACTATGTTGGTCTAGCTCTTAGTTAAATGCCTTAACAATAATTGTGTATCAACATCCCATCCTTAAATTTGGACATTATCATTTGTCACCCTAGACTTAATGGATTACATACTAGCTGATAAATCTGTATCTAAGTGTCATGCTTAGCCTTGCTTGGATACAATGTCATGAGGGCATTAAATTGCCCGACCACAATCATTAAAAATATTTTGAAAGTGATTTGGGGCAGTTGAGGTTGGGAGCCTGGCTGATATGTTGGACTAAAGAATATTTTCAAAACAAAGCAAAACCTGAAAACTGTTTTCGACTCGGGTGATTGGAAAGAGTGGCTGGTGCCGAGGACATGAGAGAATGTTGGTATGTGGATGTACCACCCGAGTCAATTAAGGACCGAATCTTGGAATGACCTCTCATGCACAAAAAAAAAACAGTGCAACCACAAGTCCATAATGGGTACGACCTGGCTAACTAATTTGTTCGTCTTGGCGTGGCTTCTCCATTGGTGGGTGTGTGGCGTGGGTAAGGGTAAGGGAGCCACAGGGAAACCACACGGTGCAAGAGGGGGCCTCCTGGGAGCATGGCTCCGGGCGGTGAAACCTTAGCGGGTGGAGTTGCGTCGAGGTTGAGCATTGTAAAGGCCTTGTGGTAATCTCCCCTTGATTCACACGTCTAAGGAAACGTGTGTGTATATCAAGATGATTACCTCTTGTGGGTAAAGTGTGCGAACTCTGCAGAGTAAGAAAACTATCATGATAGCCGTGCTCATGGTCAAGAGCGGTGCTGAGAACTTACTTGATATAGCTTTCGTTTTTACAAAACCATTTGTGATGAAAAGGGAAGGCTGGGGTGGGACCCTAGGGAATTGAGAAAGGCTTGGTCGGGGACCAGTGGTAAATACGGGATAGCCCGAGCATTGGGTGGATGGAGCCAATCAATGGTATAGGAGGTGGGACCTCCACTAGTACTTTGTAAAATGAAAACTCATTTATGAAAACAGATTTGTTAAAAACGCTAAGTCTCAGGATTTTCTACTAATCTATTTCAACCTCAGCTTTGTGCAAATAAAAGAACTCTAAAACCTCATTTGACTAGCCCCGCATCTATATGATTTGTATTGTGTGTTGGCTTGCGAGTACGGTTGTGTACTCAGGCTCGTCCAATATAATCTTTTCAGACCCAAGCGATCAAGACCCCTACAACTACTACTACCACTCGGAGGTAGCACCAGAAGATGATGAAGCTTAGGCCAGGACCCCCAGTCGCTTGCCTATGGGCAGAGTGAATGGATCCAATGCAACCTATTTTTGTTCTGCACTTATCTTTGATGCTAAACTCTAACTCTTGTAAGATTTCCGTTTCATGACTCTTTTGTAAAACAATTGGCCCCACGGCCTGTTATGTATAAATATATATGTGTTAAGTTGCATGTTTGTATTTACTCAATTGTTCATACGAGCACTGTCTCTACGGGCAATAGTCGCACCGAGCACGAACCGCGTGGAGTGTAGTCATACTCCTTAGGACCTCCTATACCGTTTTTTTCGTAACCTCAGGATCTCCTCCTCAGGACCTCCTGTACCATTTTGTCGCATCCTTAGGACCTCCTCCTTTGCTCTTCAGGACCTCCTGTACCCTTTTGTCGCATTTTCAGGACCTCCTATATCCTTTTGTCGTATCCTCAGGACCTTATGTACCCTTTTGTCGCATTTTCAGGACCTCCTATATTCTTTTGTTGTATCCTCAGTACGTCCTCCTCAGGACCTCTTGTACCCTTTTGTCGCATCTTCAGGACCTCCTCAGGGCCTCCTCCTCAGGACCTCCTATACCCTTTTGTCGTATCCTCAGGACCTCCTTAGGGCCTCCTCCTCAGGACCTCCTATGCTCTTTTGTCGCATTCTCAGGGCATCCCTAGGACGTCTATATAGTGTTCCTCAGGACCTCCCCAGGACGTCTCTACAATACCCCTCAGGACCTCCCCAGGACGTCTCTATAGTGTTCCTCAGGACCTCCCCAGAACGACTCCAAAGTACTCATCAGGACCTCCCCAGGATGTCTCTACAGTAGTCCCCAGGACCTCCCCAGGATGTCTCTACAGTGTTCCTCAGGACCTCCTTAGGAGGACTCTACAGTACTTCTCAGGACCTCCCCAGGACGTCTCCACAGTATTCCTCAGGACCTCCCTAGGACGTCTCTACAGTGTTCCTCAGGACCTCCTCGAGATGACTCTAGGACCTCCTCAGGATTCCTTCAGGACATCTCAGTGACCTTCAGGACCTCTTCACGATCGCCTCAGAATTCCTTTTTCGATCAAGTTTGGTCGCAAATATGGACCTGACTGTAGGACTGCTTTAGCTTATTTGGTTATGGGAATGGTCCAAGAATGTATCTGTGTGTGCTGTCTACTGATCTAGAGAATAGCACAGCTTGACACAAAGGATTCCAAATCCCAAATTTGGGGTCCGACAAGCAGCCACCTCCAACATGACCAAGGAAGTTCCATATGCTCATCAATGACACGAAGATATGGGCATCTTTGAACCCAACAGCCTGGCTCCAACACGGCCTAGTTATTTGCATCAACAATTTAGCAAACCTTAAAAAAATCCGGGCATTCACATGTCAAAATATGAGTTCACGTCCATGACTCCAAAATTGACAAACTTGAAGAAGCAAACTGGAGAACATCAACATATCAAATTTTGAGTTCATGTCCATGACTCCAAAATATTGCATTCAACAATAGAATTTTCACATCCGTACAACAGAATTTTCACATTCAACAACAGTAGCAGTACATAAGTTGCTATACATAAGAAGCTTCCAGCTACAAGGTTCCAAAACATAAAAAACTTCAAACTACAATGATTTTTTTTCATAACTTAACATAGCAGTACTAGATTCCACATATCATTGCTAGTACATGTTTCCAGTAGGCAATTTCTCCAACAAATACGATCCAATACAATCTGGACATTCACAAATTCTTGAAACAATCTATACATTCACAAATACTTGAATCAATCAGACAACATTCACAAATTCTTGAAACAAGCCAACACATTCTGGACATTCACAAATTCTTGAAACAATCTAGACATCAACAATTCAGACAACATTTTAGTGCACAAGAGGTATTACACAACATTTCTTGAAACCCAAATTATAGCAATAAAGTCATAATTCAGCACTATGCATAGAGGGGTGGTTCGGGAGGTGGAGGTGCAGGGCAAGACAGAGGGCAGTGGGCTCGGTGAGGCGCAGGGAGGCGACATCCAGAGGCGCCAGACTGGGCGGGGCGGCGCGGTGAGGCGACAGAACAACGACATCGCACACGTGGGGCGCCATGCGAACCCTAGGCTGAGGCGCTTGCGGGAGCAGGAGGATGCTGTAGATTGAAGGGTTAGAAGTGAGAGGAAATGGTTTCAGACGGGGGTTTTTCGCAAAGTTTTACAAGTGAGAGAGGTCGGTGCATCTCATCTGCACGTTACGAAACGGATGGACATGATTAATCATGTGCATATATCTACACATGTGTACATGTGCACCTGATATGTTCCCAAGGTTACGGATCCAATTTAAGATGCATAATAACGGCGTGTGTATCCTAATTCTGTAACTTGCTACAGACATCGACCAATCCAGGCCTGGCCGCTGCGTCCAGCGTTTCGGTGGTTAAGGTTACCAGATTCAATTCAAGATGCGTAATAGCAGCGTGTGTACCTTAATTTTGTAGTAACTTGCTCAAGACATGCCCCAAATTGATCCAGGACTGGCTTCTGCGTCCAACGTTGTGATGGTGCGTGTTTGGTGTATATGCATGCTGATGCTCGATCCATGCTTTATTGCCTCGTCTCCATATTTGTCATTTCGACAACTTTCTTTTTTACTCACAAAACTGACAAAACGGCAACAACCTAGCAAAGTACTACTGGCGATCGATAGTACTACTGTACAACTATAGTAGGAAGCTGCCAGTGCGCCAGTAGTAATGCACAACCACCCCTATCCCACTTGCCCTTTTTATTATTTCCTTCACCAAACCACGGTTTGATGTTCAGAGCTTCAGATCTTAGCATCAAGAGATTAATTCCTAATGCAAGGTCGGAAAGTATCCAACCACTTAGTTGGGTTCATGTGAAGACTGGTGTACATCTAAATTCAGTTTCATATAACAATCGTTGCACATTGCTATCTAGATTTTATTTTTATGGCAAGTGTGCCATCAAGCGTTTCTTCTCTCTCATTTTAATGGCAAGTGTGTTATCCAGCCAGAAGGTGATTACTGATGAATCATAGGTATCGGTGAGGTCTATACACACCGGTTCACATATACCGGTCTGATGAAACAACGAAGGACGGCCAGATTCCGGTATCCCGCCAAGGTCCAGAATTTTGCCGGAAATCAGTAATTTCTGGAACCCGGCCTGACCATGGTCCCTAAGACCCTTATCTATTCATCCAGTACATCGGCAAAAAAAACAAGCAAAATTTATAGCGCGTGTGATGAGACAAAATGAAAAACTACTACTCTTTTATTGTTACATTACTACATGATCCTACTTATTGACTATCTGTACTTCTGAAATTTTAAAGTGGCTTGCACTTCCTGTGAGGAAAGGATGTACTACAGACAGTGTCAGAAGAAGAGATCAGTCACAAAAGCTTCTTATCCAGTAAGAACTGACACAGATGTCTGTGGAGCCAAACCGTAAACGTACTGCACTGCGCACACACACACACACCTGTTTCTCATTAATTGAGTCGACAGGGGCAACGAACTTCATCAATCCGATTCACTTTTACAAAAACTTCTGTAGCAATGGGCAGTTGCTTGGTGAAATATGATAAGTCACCAATTATTGCAGACCAACTGTTCGATACTTCAATGTTGATATCACTAGACGGGCTGCTACTCTTGCCGTGCATATCAGACTGCAAGAAGAGTCAGGGCATCTTAATTCAGCAAAATTATGGACACCAAGAGCATGCCCTTTGAAAGTTATAGAATATATTCAGACTTTATAAAGGAGCAACGTGTATGCCTTGTACAAAAAGAGCAAAAGACACGAAATAGATCACGATATACTGCCTTGTATAAAGAGAGAATAAACACGAAATAGATCAGATTTTACCCTCAAACAATACTTCAATGCTAAGCAAGAAGCGCGAAACGATGTGGCCAAACAAAAATGAGAGTAACAAATTTTTAGGGAAAGCCCCCAATCAGGAAAAGTTGCAGGATACAGCAAACACAACAATGAAGATCATAAAGTGGCAATCAAGCATTTTCAATAAAGACTCCAAACCCCTTCCTTTAGAGAACCAAAAATCACCCATTCACTCAACATGTGAGGATTTAGTTAAGGTTCTCTTCCTCAAGTCCTTATTATAGTTTTTTTGCAAGGAGCCAAGGATTTATTACAAATATTCACTATCCTCTTTTTCTTAAGTCAGCTGGGCCCTGTAATAATAGCTTTACAGACTATTATAAACCCCTAGAATTATGATGAATTACAGAAACTAAACAACATTCACGGTTCAACAGCTCAGTTATTTAATCAAGGAAAAGTTATGCATACGAAGAGGACTATTGCTCCAACTGTCTACTATTTCTGCTTCCTGACTTCCTCTACTCGTGAAAATATTACAAAAACACCAAATTAAATATATTATCACGTTCTCCACTGAGCAAGAATAAACTATATAACACAGCAGTCAAGACGATGTCAGAAAATATAACTTTTAAATGTTTCATCAAGAAAGAGCAACAACCAACAACGAGCACACACCATCGTCATCACCAGGCTGTACATGGAGGCTACCTTAGACAAGCTTAAATGCCAACCAACTCCAAGCAATTCCAGAGCTAAAATCTTATGACAATGGAAAACTGATAATTATTACAAGTCTTGCCCAAAATCACTATAAATGTTATAGCATAAATGCAATCTACACCCACTTAAAGCAGCATTTTCTTATAGTACATTTCAAGCTCTAGTTCTACTCCCCAAACAAGACCCGGTGTTGCAATATGACAAGAAATTTCAAAGAAATTGAAGATGGTATCACAAATAAAGCACAAATTATCCCAACGCACTATTTTTCAACACAAGTCTTACCATATCAGTCAAGTACAACGTCCATGCGTCCAATGGCACCCAAACACATGATTGGACCACGCCCCGTAGCTACGGAGAAATTAAGAGATGGAGTTAATCTGACACATGCACATTTACCTTGCACAAGCAACTAGCTAGTTGTAGGAGCATATGTGAATCAACTCAGGGTTGCCCCCACAATAAATGTGGTTGCCACAGGTGTAGGTGAGAGTGTTTATTACTATTGTACTAGCAGAGAAGGTGGTTATGCACTTATGCTATACATACACAGTTCACCGACAGCCCACCCCTGCAGACCCTGTGCCCTTCAGTTGTCCCTCCTACCCTGGTTTCGCTCTTCATCTCTATCTTCTTCCTTAGTTTTATCCCTTGACACACACTTGCTTTATCCCTTGAAACACACTTGCTACACTGCTAGTGATCCCAGCACCCCTGCTCTCTAGTGTATACCTTCCATGATGGTCAGTCAAAACTAGGCCAACCACTCTCACATGAACTATTTGACTACCTACGCATCTAACCACATTTAACACAACACTGCAGACACAAGTACAGGCTGGGCAGTTTATATTCACTCAAACCAGTGCTTTCCTCCTCCCCCACAGCCCCTTCGTTCAGAGGCGCCTAGCGGCTAATTCCCTCGTCTCTGCCTCCTGTCCTTCTGTAACAGAGAATCTCCACTCCAGAAAAATGGTACAACCAAAGAAGAAGTTTCGTGGAGTCAGGCAGCGCCACTGGGGCTCCTGGGTCTCTGAGATCAGACACCCCCTCCTGTAAGCTCTACCCTCCCTCTAATTTTCTGTTAACAACAGTAGTTCTTGATCCATCTACAAGTCTAAATGCATGTATTTTTTTGCAACGAATGCAGTAAAAGGAGGGTGTGGCTCGGTACCTTTGAGACGGCTGAAGAAGCTGCACGGGCCTACGATGAGGCTGCCGTGCTGATGAGCGGCCGCAATGCCAAGACCAACTTCCCTGTCCAACGGAGCACCACTGGTGATCTTGCACCAGCTGCAGGTCGGGATATCCGCAGCAATGGCGGTAGTAGCTCCTCTACGAGCAACCTGTCCCAGATTCTCAGTGCCAAGCTCCGCAAGTGCTGCAAGGCGCCATCTCCGTCCCTAACCTGCCTCCGCCTTGACCCCGAGAAGTCCCACATTGGCATCTGGCAGAAGCGTGCAGGGGCCCGTGCTGACTCCAACTGGGTCATGACCGTGGAGCTCAACAAAGAGGCGGCATCCTGTGATGCTGCAGCACAGTCCACATCAGCAGCAACAGCTTCACCAGCAACAATGGATGATGAGGAGAGGATCGCACTGCAGATGATCGAGGAGCTGCTGAGCAGGAGCAGTCCAGCTTCACCTTCACATGGTGAGGACGAAGGTAGCTTTGTCATCTGAAAAGCATGGATGCAACAACATAACGAGGTCACCATCCCAGATCAGGATTCCGGTAGGCTGGTTGGTACACAAGCAGTTCAGGTTGCTTCAGTAAGATAGATATCTCTATTACTTAATCCAAGTTACAAGAATTATAAGTTTGCAATTGTGTGCAGCTGTATGTACTTGTATTATTATATACGCAGTCACCGTCAAGATACTCTGTTACACATCAATGTCAGTTATATAGTTTCTCATAAAGGAAATAAATAGATTGTGATTCTGTATTACTGTTCATCCTTTGTTCAACTTCAGACTCCAATGTTGGACTCTGTTGACAAATCTCAAGAACTTGCTGAAGGTGATACTTGTGAAGAAGACCTCTACTTTATACGACATAATTATTTCCAAGGACCATGGACTTAAGGTTTATATATATGAGAAGAAAATACCCATTTTTGGTGTATTTATGCAAAGTGTGTACGCATTTATTGCGAGGAAATACATTTACAAGGCATATAGGACAAACCAGCAAGCAGCCAAGTACAGATGCATAAATATTTCTTTCATTGTCTCAAATCAATTTTTTATCAACTAGTAAATGAGTAACTCACCCGGTTAAAAAAGTAAATGAGTAACTCTATGGAAGGGCTCTGTTAGAATGAAATAAAACTCAGTGAGAAGAATTAGATGCAGATTAGTTCACTAAAAATAAGTTATCCATTAGATGCTCACAAGACACAATTTGTCATTGGGTCTCTGCTAACACACAATATGGCACTTCCGTCATCATTGCACAGTCATAAGGAAGGTAATATTTCTGGATGTTCAATTCCACATCACACTAAACAGAGAGACAGGAGAAGGAAATATTTCTGGATGCTCCCTTCTGCCAATCTTGTGCTCAAGTATAATAATATGATCAACATCAAGTAAACATCACATGTCAGCAATATATATGTATACACTTGGGGGTGTTTGGATGAGAGTTTTATTATTATTATTAGGATTGTTGAACTAAATCTCAAGAAACCCCCCCAAAAAATCCCCCCTATCCAAAGTCCCAAACAGGTTCCAACCCTAAGGTCGAGTGATGAACCCAGTGCATGGACCATTGAAACATTATTTGAGTACAGGTGTACAACATGTTAGTCGCTGGATTCTTGCACTTGGTGATAGCAAGATCCTTACTCTCATTGGGAGGATGACACTTGGAGATGGGGCAATTTTCTTTGTTTATTTCTCACACAATGCCATGCCAACTTTGAGGGTTGGGGATACAAATTTATAGGCACCACCAAAGATATGCTAAGATGCTAGTCTAAGATGCCGTCCCAAAGCGCAAGATGTCTGTCCTAAAGCACCAAGATGTCATTGTCCTAAAGATGCTGTCCTAAAGGCCAAGATGTCATCCTAAAGGGCCAAGATGTCGTCCTAAAGCGCCCAAGATGTTGTCCTAAAGATGCTGTCCTTGGAGGACAGCACAAGCCAACACAAGACTTATCCATCATTCTCCCCCTAAGTCTTGTGCGTCGTCTTGTGGGAGAGTTGAACCATCCCGATCCTGGAGCAGAGCTCGAGGAATTTGACCTCCCAAGAGGCTTGGTGAAAGGTGTCCGCAAGTCGATCCGTGGTGTTGATGTAGCTCGCCTTGATGTCGCCTTCATCCAACAAATTCGGATGAAGTGGTACTTCACCCGGATGTGCTTGTTCGCTCATGGAAAACGGGGTTCTTTGCGAGAGCCAGAGCGGACTTGCTGTCCACCCTGAAGCGCCACCGCTTCAGTGTCTCTGCCGAGGAGATCACCAAGCAGTCGAACGAGCCAGAGCGCCTGAGTCGAAGCGGTGGAGGCCGCTATGTACTCGGCCTCACAGCTGGACAGGCTACCACTGCCGCTTGATCGACCGCCGACTAACGAGGCACTTGCCGAGAAGAAGAGAATCCCGCCAGTGCTCTTGCCGGTGTCGATGTCGCTCGCGTGGTCATTGCCGTCGGCATGCGATGAAGTCTTGCCCACGGACACCTCGGGTAGTGCAAGCCGAGTCGGAGGTGCCCGCAACGTGGCGGAGGATCCTCTTCACGGCTTCGCCGATGCTCCGTCGTCGGTCGCTGCATGAACCGACTGACGTAGCCGACGGCGAACGCCAAGTCCGGTCGCGTGTGGACAAGGTAGCGAAGGCTGCCCACAATGCGCCGTCTTGCGTCAAGTCCACCTCCACCTCCGCCGTCTTTGTCGGCTCGGCTTGACCTCTCCTCCATAGGAGTGTGGGGTTTGGGTTGCGATCGGCGAGCCCGCCACTCAACGATGCGCTTGGCGAGGCGGTCTGGCGAAGGGAAATATCGAGCTGTCTGGTGGACCTCGATCCCGTGTAGAAGGAGAGAAGCCCTAAGTCGCTCATCCGAAGGCGGTCTTCATCTCCGCTTTGAACGCTTCGACCTCGGCCTCCTTGAGCCGTGATCACTAAGTCGCCGACGAGACGCCCCGCCAGGCGTTGCCGCCTTGCCCCGCCGTAGACCGCATGACCTGCGTGTGCGCTCTGCTGGAACCCCATTTGCATAAGGGTGGAGTCCAGCTTAGCGTTCCAGCCGCAGGTGCCTGCCGCAAGCCGTAGAGGGCCTTGCGTAGGCGGAGGACCTTGCCCTCCTTGCCGGGGATGACGAATCCCGGCGGCTGACGGACGTAGACCTCCTCCTTCAAGTCGCCGTTGAGGAAGGCGGACTTGACGTCCATGTGATGGACGTGCCAACCCTCCTGGGCTGCAAGTGCGAGGAGAAGACGAACGGACTCCATGCGCGCGACGGGTGCGAAAGCGTCGTCGAAGTCGATCCCCTCCTGCTGCATGAAGCCTCGTGCCACCAAGCGAGCCTTGTGTTGACGATGGCGCCGGCTTCATCCCGCTTCGCTTGAACACCCACTTAAGGGTGATCGCGTGGTGGCCGGCAGAAGATCCGCCACCTCCACGTCCCGTTCCGCCGGCGGCGTCCATCTCTTGCTTCATCGCGACACGCCACGCCGCTGTCTCCGCTGCTCGGCAAAGAAGCGGGGCTGCTCGCCGTCGTCGCCGCCAAGCGCAGCTCATGGTCGAAATCGTCTTCGCCATCGTGGACGAAGCGGCTTCGCCGAGGATGTTATCCATGGTACGGTAGCGCGAGAGGCTCGCCGTCGTGGTAGCGCGCGACGCGATCTCGTGCGTGGGACAGCGAATGCGAACTCCACCGCGGCGCCGCTAAATCGTGGACCAAGCTGCGGGGCCGATCCGGTGGTGTGGCCGCCGGTGCAGAGAGTGGTGAGCCGGTGCGGAGTGACCGTGGGCGAAAAGTGGGCGAAGCCGGTGCCGGCGTGGTGGAGCACTCGCCGGGCCGTGGTGAAGCGAGATGTCGAGGTGGACGAAGCTCGGTGAAGACAGCCGCTAGCTCCCGCTCTCTCGAAATGGACGTAGTCGACAACGAAGTCCCCGAGTCGGTCGTCGATCGCCGCCCACCGCCTTGTCCCATGTCGACCGCGCCGCCGAACACAACGCCACGCGAGATGCGACGCTGTCGTGTCGTCGGGTCGAGGATGCGTGAGCCTTCGAGCCCTCCGCGTGAGCCGGCGAACACTCCCGAGTGCTCCGCTGCCGAGCTTGCCGATGTGGCCAAGCTCCTGGCGAACGCGAGGGAGCCAAGACCCGCAAGTGGGAAACCGCCGGCTTGCGCCCATGCCAAACCTCAGACGGCGTCCCCTGCCGAGTGCCTTGGTAGGCGAAGCGGTTGAGGATGTAGACGGCCGTCACCACCGCTTCTCCCGGAAGATACGGCAGGCATCCCTCGCTGGCGAGGGCCCGAGCCATCCCCTAACCGCTCGTTGCGCTGCTCGACGACGCTGCTTCGCCGCTGGTCAGACGCGGTAGGAGTAGTGGCGCCGCCCTTATCAAGACAAAGATGACGCGAATTCACCGCCGTGAATTCGCCGCCGTTCTCTGGCGCAACATCTGCGCACTTTACGGCCAAGATCTGCCTCCGCAGCTGAAGGCGGCGCTTGATGGCGCCCGCACCTCCCTTGTTGCCGAGGACCATCACCCACATGTAGCGGAGAGGTCGCCGACGAGCGCAGGAAGTAGCGTCGTCCTCGGTGTGGCCGGTGTCACCGGGCCACACAAGTCCCGTCTGCACGAAGCTCGAGCCTCTCCTTGGCTCGAAACTCGCCTTTGGGGAAAGAGTCGCCTCTGCCGTCAACACGCAGACGCCGCAGAATCGCTTCCACATGGTCAAGGGACGGCAGCCTCGCACCATCTCCGTGGCACCGAGCCGCCAGGGGCCTCGAAGTGAAGGTGCCCAAAGCGCTGCGTGCCCTGCCACGCCTCGTCGTCCCGACGAGCAACGAGACAGAGGGTTGTGCCACTGCGCACGTGAAGGATGTAGAGTCTATTTGCGCCTCTGGTTACCTTGGCAAGAAGGCGGCGGCGAAGATCCCAAATCCATGACACCAGTGCTCGATCTCGACACGCGAGCCGTTCTCATCCAAATTGCCCCAAGCCGATGATGGAGTTCTGGTCGGGGATGTAGTAGACGCGGTGGCGGCTGTGCTTTCGCCGACACCGGCGGTGAAGATGACGGAGCCGACGCCTTGATTTTCACGCCGGGGCGTCCCCAAACTTGACGGAGCCTCGAACGCTTGAGTCGAGCTCGGAGAAGTACTCCGCCGCCGGTCATGTGGTGGGTGGTGCGGTGTCGAGGCACCACCCGTCGGTCTTGTCGTTGTTTAACCGCCAGGAGGGCATGTGCTTTTGGCTCGTCAAGGTGGAGGAAGGCAGCTACGGCCGGTGCGGTGGAGTAGTTCGATGCTCGCGATGAGCAATGAACAGAGCCGCTGCTCCTCCTCCTCCGCTTCTTGACGTGGGCTGGCAGCGTCGTGGTCGCCGACAATCCTTGGCCCAATGACCAAGCTTGCGCGCAGCCAGGCAAGAGTCGCCTCAGCTGCCGCTTTTGCTTGCCGCCAAAGACCGCCTGGCGCCTCACGGTCATCACCTCGTGGTCGCCGACAATCCTTGGCCCAATGACCAGGCTTGCGCGATTGTAGCAAGAGTTGTCTCGTCTTGCGCTTTTGCTTGCCACGCTTATGTCACTTTGTCGTGGAAGAAGGCTCCCTTCTTCCTGTCACCTTGGCCGGCACCCACCGCTCCCGAGCGAGGGAGCTTCCGCCAATGGTGACGGGTCCCGAGACGCTGTGGCTCATCGCCATCAACGACCTTGAGGCGACCGCGCCTCCTCGATCGTCATCGTGGAGAGGTCTAGCGAGAGACTCGATCGAGCGAGCCATCCGCTTGTACTTCTCAGGGGCGCAGCGGAAGAGCTTCTCCACGCTCTCTCCTCGCCGTAGGTGTCATCGCCAATCTGCACTAACTTCGCAAGTGTTGAGTTGAGACGAGAGCAAAGTCATCAACATCCTCACTTTGGCTTGAAGGCGTGTTCTCCCACTCCTGCGTAGTGCCCGCAATGTAGACTTGCGCGCTGTCGCCGCCGATCGTCTTTGCGGCAATGATGGCGTCCCAAGCCTCTTTGGCGATCCGCTTGTTGGTAAGCGAGAATCGCATCTCGGCGGGGCTGCGGCGATGAGAGCATCCACGCCCGTCGATCCCGGTGTCGAGTCGGCGTCTTCGTCACCGGATGCATCCCACATATGCCGCGACTGGAGCTTTACCTCATCACCGCCCGCTCGACGTAGTTGGTCTTGGTGAGGTAGGCCACCCGCCGGGGACAACGTCCTGACGATACTGGTACTCGTGGTGACCACGGCATCAACCGGGAGAGAGCGCGTCGCTGTGGAAGGCCGCTCTCCGTCGACCGTATCACCGCCCGCCGCTGCACGCCTCTCCTCGAGGCGCCGCTGCTCATACGTCTGCTGCCGCCACACATGGGCGCGGCGCAGCTGCGTCTTGTGATTGCCCCTTCGCCCTTCGCCTCGCTCCCTCCCTCTCCGCTCAAGGTCGCGTCGGCCATCATCGGCGAGATGGAGCTTCGCTTATTCTTCCACAGAGAACCTCGACCTCATTCTTTGCCAAGACGCGGCTGCATTCGCCGCCGCCGCTTCCACCTCCGCTGAAGCCGGCTCATTCTTTGCCGACCTCGGCGCCCTTTCCGCCCGCCCATGCAGTCTGCGCCGCTTCTCGCGTTCCTCCGCCATGCCGAGTTCGGCTTCTTGCTTGCAGCAATGCTCGAGGCGCATCGAAGGCCGAGATCGCCCCTGCGGACATGGCGCGCCTCCCGGAATCTAGCTGCGTGGAGAGGAGCTGCCACTCTTGGTTGGGGCCGCCTTCTTGGAAGCGAGGCCGAGAAGGGATTGAGCAGAGATGCTCAGTTGCAGGGATACTACTGACTCGATACCACTTGTTAGTCAGCCGGATTCTTGCACTTGGTGATAGCAAGATCCTTACTCTCATTGGGAGGATGACACTTGGAGATGGGGCAATTTTCTTTGTTTATTTCTCACACAATGCCATGCCAACTCGAGGGGTTGGGGATACAATTTATAGGCACCACCAAAGATATGCTAAGATGCTAGTCTAAGATGCCGCCCCTAAAGCGATCAAGATGTCATTGTCCTAAAGGGCCAAGATGTCATTCCCTAAAGATGCTGTCCTAAAGGGCCAAGATGTCAGTCCTAAAGGGCCAAGATGTTTGTCCTAAAGCAGCCCAAGATGTTGTCCTAAAGATGTCTGTCCTTGGAGGACAAGACAAGCCAACACAAGACTTATCCATCACAACAAACAGTTTAAAGACCTCAAGAGTCGTATTTCTCCTCATTCAATAAGCAAATGCAATATATAAATAAGTGATAATCATGTTAGGCTAGCTAGGACGAGCCCATGCCATAATGACCAACGGAACCTTTGCCTTCAGACTAGGAACAACTGATAGTAGCCTTGGAGCCTCAACTGCTAATTACACATAGAACAAAATCACAAGACAGCTCCAGCTCATGTCAATCATGCATTAAAGAGATGGCCATCCAATAAGGTGAGTTAGTGAAAATAGTTTACGTACTGGTGACCATCCATCATAGTGGTAGTAAAGCCACTTAGCCACAATAAGCAATCGTTGCTAACTTCAAGCAAAAACTGGTAACACGGGATTCATCACCAGAAGGTAATAGGTTAGCATCTCGACGTCCATAAGTCCAAATAGACCTTGAGCTAACACGGGATTCATAGGAAGAAGAGTCTTGTGGCTAGATTTCTAAAAAATGTTGGGACTTGGGAGTACAATAATTCAAGTACATTTAGCTCATACAATAGGTAATCTAGCACAAAAAAGGTCTAAACCAACCTAGAAAGTGCATTATGAAGTCATAAATTTAAATTTAAATTTGAAAAAATTCGACCGGTTTTTTTTCTCCCGGTTCCCACCGGTTTTTCCGGCAACCGCCGGGATTTTGATCCTTGGTTTGGGTTCGTTAGCTGGGATGCTAACCCAACACTGACAAGTCAAAAAAAGTTCATATATGAGTGTAAAAAGATAAAGATACACAATCAATAACAAAGAGCAAGGTCCCCCACGTTGTTTTTCTTTCCAAACTTCAGATCACACAGAAATGATAAAAGAAGTAAGTATCAATTACATGGTTGGGTTTAGAGGTTGGTACAAAGCATGCAGTCAATGCTTAAGGGCCCAGTCAGTTAGTTGGTCAGTCATAATGTACGATTGTATCATAAAACATGAAAATAATAACACATAGAAGGAAACTAGCTGCCAACCATAGTTTCTGCATACTGAGTTCTTGGGTGTCATGGAACAAATGGCATTACATAGTACATAAAACGACAAAATAGCATCTGATTAAGACCTTCTGAAGTTAAATGATATGCCGAAACAAAAGGTGTGGATACCTATATGTAATACAGCTAACTTATTGAATTTGGATTCTTAAGATAGTTATGTTGCTTATTTTTTATCATGTCCTTGCCCATACTGATATAAAGATCGAAACGTTCGAGTGGAGACTAACTGACTGTCTTTTCTACCACCTACGTTTGTCTTACGAATTTTATATGAAGTTCTGTTTGATGAATTCATTTCATTCAGTGGGCAGTACTGCAGTAGTACGCTTACCTTCAAAATTTCCAAACTCTTCTGCCATTACTGCCACTGTTTCCATCCTCACAGGGATCTTTCTTGCAACAACCAAAAGCTCTCCCCACCAATTTCTTCAGACAACATCTATAACGATGTGCATGTAGTATCATTTCTAATTCATTCTTCTGCCCTTTGCTGCTGGTTGCAATCTATTGGCAATGCATCCCTATACACCAATCTTCACTCTTGATGTGCAAGAACAAAATAGAAGAGCAGGATCTTAAAGAAACAACATTGAAGGTACAGCTGTACAGGGATTTATATCCTAATTTGGTCTTTTCATCTTTTGTAATTTGTAGACAAGGTTGTTGTCTACGAATTGCTAATTACTTATTTATATAATTTATAGTGGCGGACTTTAACATGCACATGCACCACTGGGTGAAAATTGCGCAATTCAGACCACTTTTCCGTCCATCAAAATTCAATAGATAAGCTGCATATCCAAGTATTAATAAATTATAACATGAAAAACAAGTAAGTTTCAAAAGAATCTTGCAAAGGTAAGTGGAAATTAGTTAGTTAAGTCTATAGCCTCATAATTCAGAAGCGTGAGATGACTACCCAAAATTTCCGCTATTCTGTATTCGATAATTTCTGGTACCACATTTGCTGGTCAAGGAACTTCTATGTTGCAAAAGCATGCTTTAAATTTGTCCAGCAAGATAGCTGTGGTGGTCCCTGTAACATCCTAAATTTCCTAAGTTTTCGAAAATTTTAAAAAATTAAAAAATAACCATTAGGTTTTATTAATTTGCTAAAGCTTAATTTGAAATTTAGAATTTAAAAGCAATTTAACTTGAATTAATCCAACTTCAATTAATTCAAAAGTTGGTGCAGTTGAGTTTTGTTAGATCTTAATTGGGTTTTCCTTTTGCCCTAAGTTAAAAATAATTATTTGCAAAAAACTAAAAGCAAAAGTTAAACTGAAAATATTTTACTAAGTTCTAAATAATTCAAGAGATTTACGTGAATTTTTCTTGAATTTTTGACTGACTTTAGCTATTTTCTAAAAAGATTTTTGCTTTTCTAGTATTTTCTAAAATCAAAAATCCTCAAAATCCCCTTCTATCGTTTGGGCGAATTTCTTGACCATTCTCCTTCCTCATGCCCACGCCGTCTGCTTCAAGACGCTGCGCCTTTCTCTCCTCACCGTCTCGATGGAATCTGACGGCCATGACCGCCCGTCTTGCCGCCACTCGCCTCTCTCTCTCTCATTGCCATGTCTTCATCATCACCAGACGCCTCCTAGTCATCTTCAACCTCACTTGCTACCTTGTAGCCTCGCCTCGAATCTCGCCAAATTTCTATAGCTTCCTCGCCATGCCCTATCACCTACCCCGCCCCATCCGGTTCTTGTAGCCATCCTCGCCTCCGCCAGCGCCTTGCCTAACTTTTCCCTCTTCTCCACACGGTCAGCCAAGGCCTTTGTAGATTAATGGCCGACAACCTCTCCTCCTCCTCCTCCGGGTCTCCCCGAGTCCTATAAATGTGAGCATCGGACGCGCCTCCTCTCTCTCTCTTTCCTCATCCCACCTCTCTCCTCCGAGCTCATTGTATTTTGAGCTCTAACTGCCACCGCCGAAGCCGCTCCCACCGCACTCGCTTGCCGTCAAGCCTCCTCCGTGCCGTCGACCTCGCCGCCACCACCTCACCGTCGTCATGGCGCACTCGGTCAAGACTCTCTCTCTCCCGGAGGCTACCGAACCCGCCGCCGCCTTTCAACCGCCGCCCGCCGCTTTTTCTCCTTCTGGCGACCTCCCGTCTTCTTAGTGTCATCAAGACCTCGCGACCCAACTCCCCGTGAGCTCCTCTTCGCATTGGTGTCCTCGCCGACCGCCATGCCGCTTAATCGCCGGCGACCATCGGGCGAACGCATCGGCGCTCGGGTCCGACGTGGTTGCCATGGCGCGCGTCGTGACCATCTCAACCCTTTTGCTGACGTGGCTGCCTCGTCAGCAAGCCCACATGACAGTCCAACCCCAAACACCCTTCGAAAACAGTGTAAACCCAGTCCACATACACCCATCTCATTGACAGTGGGCCCCACATGTCAATTTCATTTATTTTAATTATTTCGGCTGGAAATCTCTTTGATGACGTCAACTGACATCATATTCGTCTTTTCCTTTGCAAAAATAATTCCAGAAATTAGGGAAAACCCTAATTTCATCATTTCATGTGTTCTTCAAACTTCCTTTGGCCATAACTTCCTCATTCGAACTCCGATTCGAGTGATTCAAATTTCTAAATTCATCTAAATTCCTTGTCTTCCTACTAGTATTTATTTGGATTTTATTTGGAGTTGTTTTATTTATTTAGCTTTGTTCGCACGTATAGATTCTGGTGTTTTGGAAGACTTCATGGACCCGACGACCGAAGCATCTCTACTCTTCAACGAAGGCAAGTTGTAGACCTTTGATTATATTGAACCCATCTTTATAAAAGTATATTGTTTGATATAAACATGCATCACTAATTTTATAATAAACGATTTCGAGAATTAGTTAATTACCTAATTGCCATTATGCCTCCTTGATAATTTGTGAATGACATGTATCCTTGAATGACATAATCCTTGGACACCTTAGGATGCTTAATTATTGGTTGGACATTATTACAATACCAACGCGGGTGCGTATTATGCTTAACTATGCTTTAGTTATGCGATGGTCTCATGATCACATACTCAAAAATGATTGAACTTGACTTAATGATATATGGAACTATGGTGCGATACCACTGTTGTGCAACTGTGGTGCGAGATCACCGTTGTGTCAATTGTGGTGCGATGCTGTTGCTATTAAAATTTGTTGTGCCATGGCAAGGGTTGTCACTTGGCCGGGTTGAACGAAAATGATTTAAGCTCGGACGAGTGGTTGGATGGAAAAGGAGGAATGCGGGAGGCATATTATTAGGGTACGGGAGGTACTTAGGTGCGTGAGGCACATGGAATGCGGAAAGTCTCGCCTAAGCAACCACTAAGGACTTAACCTTGAACCATTGATCTGGAACTTAACCGTACAACCACATGTCTAGACTGGGATAGACCTGGCGACTAATTAGCAATGTTTTGGTTCGGCTCTGTTTTAGTTGGGAACAGCAAGAAGAGGGGCCCAGAATTCAGAACCCCTTAGCGAAGCGTAATCGAGTCAAAAGTAACTTTGTAAAAGTCTTATCACGTGTTCTAGACTGCTTACCTAAGGAAGTGAGCGGTGGCATAGATATGTGCCGAACAAACTAGAGAATTAGTGTCTTGTGGGTCAAGCTGTACAACTTCTGCGGAGTGTAAAACTATTCGAATAGCCGTGTCCCTGGTTATGGACATGCCTGGTGATTTCACGCAAGGGGTAGATCTTTATCAAAATGTTGGAATGGGTTGATCGAATCTTGTAGATGGTTGATGGTTGGGAAGTGAACAGGATGTTCACTAGTTGTTTCAAAGAAAATTGTTTACTTATGTATTAATCCTTTAAATTGTGCCTTCCAATCTACTTACTGTATTTAATGTCAAATATTGCTTTCTGCAAAATAGCCATAAAGTTATCCTTGTCAAACCTTGCATGAATATTACTTGCATACATTTCTCTGCGACTTGCTGAGTACATTCAAAGTACTCACGGCTTTATGCCCTCTGGTTGATCAGCCGCCGAAGAAGAACCAGGAAGCAACGAGTTCTACGAGGAAGACTACTTTGAAGACTATGCGAATTAAGTCGCGTCCTCCGCTCGATTGCCTGTGGACATATTGGGTGATCTCTACCAGGTGTTTGGTTTCCGCTGCAAGCTACCTTTTGTTGTTAAGCCCTGCGAGGCAAGCGTTGTAAAACTTGACCATAAGGTCTTTTTGCTAAATACTATTAATTTGTCTGCTTCATCTATAGTTTGGTGTACGGTTTTGATTACACCAATGTTGCGACTGTGTGCACTAGATACTGATCCAGGGAATAGTGCGGATATACACAGAGGGTCCTGGATCCGGAGATCCGGGGTCCCGACATCCCCCAACATTAACTCCGCCCTTTGCTTCAATACTATCCAAATTAATAAGTGATGTCATCTTATTTAAGATTGTAAAGCATATCGCATTGAGTTACTTACTTTGAGTGTGATATTGCCATATACTAGATCTACCTAAAATGGTTTAAATAAGATCACATGTACATGTCAATTGATTTGAGTATGTTCTAAGGGGAAAAAAATATAGATATAGTATCAGTGGGTAACTAGGGGTGGATAACGAGTGGCTCGGCTCGGCTCGTTAAGGCTCGTTAAGAAAACGAGCTCGGCTCGGCTCGTTAAGATAACGAGCAGAAACCTCGGCTCGGCTCGGCTCGTTAAGCTCGTTAGGCTCGTTATCAATAAACATAGTGAAAATCTTAAAATGTAAAGAATAATTCAGCCATTGACCACCCAATGACCCAAACATGTGCATGCTAGGGGTACTGGAGCAGGCAGACCAGACAAGGGCCAAGCAGAGCAGGCAATGGGCAGAGCCGAGGTGGCGGAAGAGGAGGCCGGACCGAGAAGGAGGCGGCGGCGGAAGAGGGAGGCCGGACCTGAGAAGGCGGCAAGGGAAGAGGAGGCCGGACCGAAGCGAGGAGGCGGCAGAAGAGGGAGGCCGGACCGGGGAGGCGGCAGCAGAAGAGTGAGGCCGAGAGCCCGTGACCGAGAAGGAGCCAAGTAGGCGGCGGAAGAGGAGACCGCGACCGAGGAGGAGGCGGCGATTTAAGGATCGAGGAGGCGGGACCGAGCAGGCCAGAGCAGAGCCAGGCGGGTGGGTGGCCAAATTGCCACGCCACTGTCGTGGGTAGCGGGGTCGGGATGGTCAGACGGGGGCGGGTGAATCAATCAGGACAGACAAAGACAGAGGAAGGAAGGGAGTAGCGAGTAGGGACCTTACGGTTAGGGTTGGCTGCGCTTGCCGCTTTCGCTATCGGGTTGGGCTTACGATCTGTTGCGTCTGCGACGGCAGCTGCGACGGTGAAATGAACCGAGCCAAACGAGTTAAACGAGCCAACTCGGCTCGGTTCGTTAACAAAACGAGCTTTTTTGCTGGCTCGGCTCGGCTTGTTAAGGGACCAAGTTCGAGCCGAGTCGAGCCGAGCCCTTAACGAGTCGAGCTGGCTCGCGAGTTTCGAGCTTTTTTTCCACCCCTATGGGTAACCCTCTTAGCGATGCGCCATATCGGAACCCAGGTGTGGTGATAAATGAGCAAGGGCCGGGACGTCACTCCCTTAGTGATGCGCTATGTCGTCGCCCAGATGTAGTGAAAAATGTGCAAGGGTCTTCGCACTTTACTCGACGAGTGCAAGGGGCAAGGAAGCTAGCTGAGGAGAGTAGGATCCGTCCGGGTAGTTGGAATGTAGGGTCCTTAACAGGTAAGTTAAGAGAGTTAGTTGATACGGTGATTAGGAGACGTGTAAATATCTTGTGCGTTCAAGAAACTAAATGGATGGGTCAAAAGGCGAAGGAGGTGGAGCATAGTGGCTATAAGTTGTGGTATACTGGAACAGAACGAAACAGGATTGGAGTGGACATCTTAATCGATAAGCACCTCAAGAGCAGAGTTGTCAACGTGAGGAGACAGGGGGGATAGGATTATCCTAGTCAAGCTAATCTTTGGCGACTTGGTTTTGAATGTTGTTAGCACATATGCTCCACAAGTAGGTCTAGATGAGGCCACTAAGAGGCAATTTTGGGAAGACTTAGATGACATGGTTAGAAGTGTGCCTAATAGTGAGAAGCTTTTCTTAGGAGACGATTTTAATGGTCATGTCGGTACAACTAGTGGGGGGTTTCAAAGGGTGCATGGGGGTTTTGGTTATGGTGATAGGAACCAAGAGGGAGAAGATATCTTAAACTTTGTTGTAGCCTATGATCTCATGATAGCTAACACCTTTTTTAGAAAGAGACATTTCCATCTAGTTACCTTTAGTAGTGGGCAGCATTATAGCCAAATCGATTTTGTCCTTGTTAGGAGGGAGGACAAACGTGCCTGCATAGACTGTAAGGTTATACCTGGAGAGTGTGTTGTCCAGCAACATAAGTTGGCAGTCTCCGACTTTCGTTTTAGGACACAGGTTCGACAGGCTAAGGTCGCCAGAGCCACGAGGACGAAGTGGTGGAAACCCAAAGGGGACGCCTCATAGGCATTTAAGGAGAGGATGATCGCGGAAGGGATATGGAACGTGGGAGAAGCGAATAGTATGTGGACAGAGATGGCATCTCTCATTAGGAAGGTGGCTACGGAGGTGCTTGGAGTGACCCGAGTGACAAGATGCGAACCTAAAGACACGTGGTGGTGGAATGAGAAAGTGCAAAAGGCTATCGAGGAGAAGAAGACATGCTACAAGCATATGCATCATGATAGGAGCGACGACAACGTACAGAAATACAAAGCAGCAAAAAAGAAGGCAAAGAAAGCAGTGAATGAGGCACGACACGAGGCAAGGCCTATGAGGAAATTTACCAGAAGCTAAGTACAAAGGAGGGCGAGAAGGATGTCTACAAGATGGCTAAACTTCGAGAAAGGAAGACGAGAGATTT
The DNA here is from genome assembly GCA_036346405.1 of Phyllostachys edulis. Taxonomy (NCBI): domain Eukaryota; kingdom Viridiplantae; phylum Streptophyta; class Magnoliopsida; order Poales; family Poaceae; genus Phyllostachys; species Phyllostachys edulis. Next base: position 17,389,434 of record CM070547.1, read on the forward strand.
CAACCAAGTTGAATGCATCAAAGACGACACTAATAGACTGTTGGTGAAAGACGATGAGATCAAGGATAGGTGGAGAGATTACTTTGATGAGCTGTTCAATCATGACAATGACGATAGTATGATTGAACTGGATGATGCTTTTGATGACACCGATAGGTGGTTTGTTCGAAGAATCCAGTAGTCGGAAGTAAGAGGCCTTAAAAAGGATGAAAGTGGGTAAGGAGTTGGGGCCTGATAACATTCCTATTGAGGTGTGGAAATGCCTGGGAGAAGTGGTGATCGTTTGGCTAACTAATTTATTCAATAGCATTTTTAAGTCCAACAAGATGCCTAACGAGTGGCGGAGGAGCACATTAGTACCAATTTTCAAAAATAAAGGAGACATTCAAAGTTGTACTAATTATAGAGGAATTAAGCTCATAAGCCACACAATGAAGGTTTGGGAGCGTGTGATCGAGCACCATTTAAGAAGAGTGACTAGCGTGACGACAAACCAATTTGGTTTTATGCCTGAGAGGTCGACCACGGAGGCGATTTTCTTGACACGACAGTTGATGGTGAGGGATAGGGAGCAAAAGAAGGATCTTCACATAGTGTTTATCAACTTGGAGAAAGCCTATGACAAAGTGCCAAGAAGGGCAATCTGGTGGGCACTCTAAAGGAAAAAAAATCCCACCAAAGGATGTTATCCTAATTAAGGATATGTACTAAGATGTTGTGACTAATGTCAAAACATGTGGTGGTGATACTAGTGACTTCCCTATTAAGATAGGACTACACCAAGGGTCAACGTTGAGTCCATACATTTTTGTCCTAGTGATGGACGAGGTCACGCGGGGTATACAAGGAGATATCCCTTGGTGTATGCTTTTCGCTGATGATGTAGTGTTAGTTGATGAGAGTAAGATAGGTGTCGATAGGAATCTGGAGATGTGGAGGAAGACCTTAGAATCGAAGGGCTTTAGACTTGGTAGGACTAAAACTGAGTATATGAAGTGTGATTTTCAGCGGTACCAGGGTAGATGATGGAGATGTTAGTCTGGATGGACAAGTAGTGCCTAGGAAGGACACGTTTCAATATTTGGGATCGATGCTACAGTGGGACGGTGAGATTGATGAAGCCGTGAGCTATAGGATTAGAGCGGGGTGGGTGAAATGGTGCCAAGCATTGGGTGTCCTATGTGACAAAAATGTCCCTCAAAAGCTAAAGGGTAAGTTCTATAGGACGCCGATCAGACCTGCAATGTGATATAGAGCAGAATATTGGGTGACTAAAAGACAACATATACAGAAGATGAGTGTAGCAGAGATGAGGATGTTGCGGTGGATATGTGCCCACACAAGGGGGGATCGAATCCGCAATGATGATATATGTGATAGGGTGGGGGTAGCACCAATTGAAGAGAAGCTTGTCCAACATCGCTTGAGATGGTTTAGACATCTCCAACAGAGGCCTTCTGAGGCACCGGTATGTAGTGGAATTTTAAGACGTACTGAAAACGTAAGAAGAGGCAGAGGTCGACCAAGACTGACGTGGGAGGAAGCAGCTAAAAGAGATTTGAGGGATTGGAATGTAACTAAAGAATTAGCTTTGGATAGGAGCGCATAGAAGTTAGCGATCCATGTACCGGAACCATAAGAAGGTTTAGGGGCGGTGTTTTAGACTCTCGGCTCAGATATGTACGGCTTAGGGTTTTAGTCTTGTAGGTTTTTTTCACAACGCTCTCGTCTCTTTGATCTTGAGGAGGTTTCATTCCTAGCTTACCCTAACTTGTTTGGGACCAAAAGCTTTGTTGTTGTTGCTGTTGTTGTTGATAGTATCAGTGGATTGATGGTTTCTCATGATGGGATTGTGGGAATAAGTTGGTGAATTGAACCACATTCAGAGCAAACCATGTTCTAATTGATCTAGTAGAATAAACAAAGCATAATTTGTATTTGGACAATTATTAGTGCCAACACCATGCTTAGACGAACTGTTGTTCAAATTCTAACAAAGAAAATACTGTTCAACTGAAAGAACAAATGAAAAAAAGGCAGCATGAAAGCATTAGGCAGAGGTCCACTACAATCACATACATAGTTTTTTCTTATCTTGCAGTCAGATGTTGTAGTAGTTTAAATAGAATACCACTACAGTAATAAAAAGATGTTGTGATACAGCAAATACAGTTTGCAGGACAACAGAATATTGTAGTTGCAAAAGGATGTTAATGTTGCAATAGTTGTAAAGAATGCTATAGTACTGGTGATTCCACAAAATCTTTTTTATGTAGCTAGTTCACCATTGTATTTGAACTATCGCAACTAGTAGCTGTTTTTTTTATAAATAAGTGAACAAGTATAATATATTCCCTAAGCATGCATCAAATAAGCAGGAAGCAAACGGAAAATAAACAAAATAATTGGATACTCAGTAAGGGTGAAAAAAATTTCTGAGTCTATGCTCTAGCTAGATTCGTTAGCATAGTTACTTCTTGTTGAGCGGTTAAATTGTCAGATTTAACACAACATATTTGGTCAGCAATGAGCTACAGACAGTTGACCAGCCTATTCTACACCTTTGGTAAGGAATAACGACAACCACTAGAGTGTAGGATGCAATCTGCACCTTTGAGTAGGTCTAAGCACAAAAGCACAGTGGTCCTAATATTGTTTAGGCTTCGCTACTAATATGGTCCATTAAATGCTTGATGTATACATATTGTTATATGTTTAATACCCACACTACTCTTATGGAATTGTACACAGGTAATATTGAACCTGAATCACAACAATACTTATCGAGTTTTCAGTGATTTTCACCATTCAATTTCCTATCGGAGGTTCCATTCATTCAGATTATCCAATGAAATCACTCTTCCTAATTGCTTACTTTTAGACATTAGGTGTTAAGACCTCATGTTCAACCCTACATTGGTTAGTTGTTGTTGTGGACGTGTTTATTGGCAAGACATATCAATGACGCAAGCGCAAGAGCTCCAGGGAGGATTCGGCAGAAGGTCTCCTCGATTCCCGAGTTTGTTGTGCTTTGGGATAAGGTGTTGGCTGGCATTGCTGATCCAGGTTGGACCGTCGTGGACGGGTTACTATTATACAAGGGGCGTATTGTTGTGGCGGATTTCTCGCTCCTTTGGACCGATTTACTCACTGATGCTCACGGCACTGGTCATGAAGGAGTCTAGAAGACTTTGCATCGTTTTCGGGTGACTTTCTTCAACTCTAGTGCTCACAAAAAGGTCTGGGATTATGTCAGAGGTTGTGTGATTTGTCAGAAAAATAAAACAGAATATTTACATCCAACAAGGCTTCTCCAACCTTTAACCGTACCATCGGTTGTGTGGGAAGATATATCTATGGATTTTATTGAAGGTTTTCCAAAGGTGGGAGGTAAAACGGTTATTCCCACACTTGTCGATCATTTTTCTAAGTATAGCCATTTTATTCCACTTGGCCATCTGTATACGACAAACTCTATCGCTCGTTCCTTTTTCGATGACATTGTTCGTCTACATGGGATTCCTTGTTCTATCGGCAGTGACCGTGACCCAATTTTCACCAGCAATTTTTGGACCAGACTCTTTCGTCTTGCCGGTGTCAAACTTCATATGAGTTCCGCCTTCCATCCACAATCTGATGGGCAATCCGAAGTGGTTAATCGCACCATTGCGATGTATCTGAGATGTTTGTCTAACGATCGTCCTAAGCAGTGGCTTCCTTGGGCGGAGTTTTGTTATAATACTTCGTATCACTCATCTCTACGTACCACACCCTTTTGTGTTGTATATGGGCGTGATCCACCAACATTATTGACTTATCAACCAGGCACGACCAAAGTAGCGGCAGTTGACAGACAGTGGCATGATCGTGATGAGTTTCTTGCTGAAATCCGCAAACGTCTCCTTCAAGCCCAAGATTATATGAAGCAAAATTATGACAAACATCAGCGAGCACTTCAATTTGAGGTAGGCAAATGCGCTTGGCTTCGCCTTCATCACCGTACGGCTCTCTCCATCACTGATCGACAACGTTTGAAGTTAGCTCAGCGTTTTTATGGACCTTTTCGGGTCGAGGAACGTATTGGCACGGTTACTTATCGTCTTCATCTTCCTCCCAAGGCTCGCATTCATAATATCTTTCATGTCGCTTTACTTAAGAAATATGAAGGCCCAATACCTCCGGTTGAGGGACGCCTACCGAACATTATTCATGGTCGTGTGGTACCTTCACCTTTCTCTATTGTTCGAGCTCGTCTCAACCGTGGTACTTGGGAGCTTCTCGTGCAACGGGTAGGCTGTCCTTTGGCCGACGCTACATGGGAGAAGTTACAAGATTTTCAGCAACGTTGTCCTCTATTTCAGCTCGAGGACGAGCTATTTCGTGGAGAGGGAGGTAATGTTGTGGATGCGTTTATTGGCAAGACGTATCAACAACACAAGCGCAAGAGCTCTGGGGAGGATTTGGCAGGAGGATCTTCGACTAGAGTCGCTGCAACCGAGTCGGACTCGGTTCCTGAAACCAAACCGAATCCGGGTCCTCAGAGCCGATCACAAAGAATGGCTTGAATCATCTGCCGTAGAAGGCGATAGATAGATTAGGGAAGAGGAAGGTTAGTTAGGAAGAATTGAGTTAGTATCTCCTTAAGAGATTGAGTTAGATAACGAGTTAGAGTTCAAGTTAGTTTCCTTCCCGAATTGTGATGTGCCTTCCTGATTTTGGAAAAGCGAAATCTCCTTTGCGCCTAGGCTATAAAAAGGCTGCATATGTAATTGAGAGGAGGCATTGAGAAATAAGAGAAAAAGTTACCTCAAAGAATTTCGGCTTCGGCAGATCAGAACCTCGCCGCCCGGAGCAAGTCCAGCGGACCGAGGGTGATCCTCGCCTCCGCCCTTTATCTTTGCCTTTTGCATCTCCATCTTTCTCGCTTCCCACGCCATATCAGTTGTAGCCAAACTTGACAACAAAGCATGTTACGGCCTCGTTCTTTGGCAAGACGTATCAGCGTCGTCGGAAGGCGACAACGGCAAGATTGCCGTGAGCAATCCAGCGTGCGTCAGGCCAAGGAGCTTGGCGCAAGGAGGGGAGTGTTGGAATGAGACTTCTATTCATTCCAATGGGCAAGAGGCAATATATAACATGTACAAGATTTACAATTATGCAAAGAACACCTTACACTATCTACATATCTAACACCCCCCTCAAACTCATGGTGGATCAATAACACTGAGTTTGGAAAGGTAGAATCTATGTTGAACTCTAGCCTGTGCCTTGGTGAAGAAATCTACTAACTGAAGCTCTGAAGACACATACTGAAGATCAATAACTTGGTGTTGCACCTACGATCGCATGTATGAGGCATCCACTCCAATGTGCTTGGTAAGCGCATACTTCACAGGATCTCTAGCAATGCCAATCGCACCAGTACTATCTGATAAGAGAGGAGTCGGTGCAAAAGCAGAAACACCGAAATCCTCAAGTAGCCACTGAAGCCAGGTGATCTCAGCTGTCAACGATGCCATGGCTCTCAACTCAGCCTTAGCGCTCGAACGGGAGACTGCAGTCTGCTTCTTGGTCTTCTAGGCAATCAAGGAGGAACCCAGAAAAACACAATAGGCAGAAAGAGACCGGCAATCAGAATGATCGCTAGCCCAGGTCGCATCAGAGTACGCCTGAAGCTGCAAAGAACTGGAGCGAGGAAAGAAAAGGCGACGAGTGATGGTCCCGCGAAGATATCGCAGAACACGAAGCAGATGAGTGTAGTGAAGCTGAGTGGGAGCAGAGACGAACTAACTCAGGATGTGAACTGGGTGAGAGATGTCAGGGCGAGTGATCCCAAGGTAGACAAGGCTCCCGACATGATGGCGGTAGCGAGTGGGATCCTCAAGAGGCTCACCATCAGTAGGCCGAAGGTGAACACCAAACTCCATCGGAGTATCCACCACACGCTGATTAGTGAGACAAGCGCGAGTAAGAATGTCCTGAATGTACTTCTCCTTGGAGAGATAGTAGCCCCCAGGCGTAGAAGTGATCTCTATCCTAAGGAAGTAACGAAGAGGACCCAAATCGGACATCAAGAACTGCTCATTGAGACGCTCCTTCACAAAGGCAGTGTGCTGAGAGTCATCTCTAGTAATGATCATATCATCCACAGAGAAGGAGTGTCCGACTCCGAGGAGAGGTGTGGACCAACAGGGCAGGGTCGTGATTACTGGCGGAGAAGCCGACAGTAGTGACAAAAGAGAAGCGATCAAACCAAGCACGAGGGGCTTGTTTGAGCCCATAGAGTGCGACGAAGGCGACACACCATGCCATCAAGGATAGAATACCCAGGGGCGGCTGCATGTAGACCTCACGCAGCTCGCCGTTGAGAAAGGTATTCTTAACGTCCAATTGAGAGATGGACTACTGGCGAACAGAGGCCATAGCAAGGAGAGTGCGAATAGTGGTCATGTGAGCAACAGGAGCGAAAGTCTCATTATAGTCACGACCATACTCCTGCTGAAAATCACGCGCCACGAGACGAGCCTTGTAGCTCTCAAGGGAACTATCCGAGCGGGTCTTGATCTTGTACACCCACTTGCACGTGATGGGAGTGACGCGCAGGTAAGGGCACAAGATCACAAGTGCTAGTACGCTCCAAAGCAGCAATCTCCTTAGACATCGCATAGTCGCCACTCAGAGCGAAAGCAAGCCTCCACAAGAGGTCGCAGCTCGAAGAGCAACACGCAAAGCCAGAAGGCCAAAGGCTCGACAAGCAGGACGATCACGAAGATCGTATCTGGAAGAAGAAGGCGAAGCGGGACCCAGCAAGGACGGAGGAGGACTGGGAACAAGGCCCAACAAAGACAGAGACTCGACAGGGAAAGGAGTAGGCCGAGGACGGCGAGAGTAGTGCAAGGGAAAAGGTGGAATCTCAACAATAGAGCGAGAAGGAAACTCCGGTGGAGGGGGAACAGATGGAGTCGGAGGAGAGGGAGGCGAAGAAGATGGAGGATGATGCGAAACAGTGGTGGAAAGCTGAGTTAGGAAAAATCATAAAGAAGATCGACTCAACAAGAGAATCTAGGCTGATAGTGGAGGAACGAGGGTAGTAAGATCAAGACTCGTCAAAAGTGACATCCCGAGAAATCCTCATTCTGCGAGCAATAGGGTCATAGCAACGATAACCCTTATGCTCAAGACTGTAGCCAAGGAAAACACACTCAACTGACTGAACAGTCAGCTTGATGCGCTCACGAGATGTAAGAAGGACGAAACAAACACAGTCGAAGCTACGAAGGTGACTGTACTCTGGTGCTCGACCAAAGAGACGCTCGACAGGAGTAGAACCCTAAAGAGCAGTGGAAGGCTGCATGTTGATTAGAAAAGCGGCAGTAGAGACAACCTCAGCCCAGAAGTGAAGGGGAACAGAAGAGGCAAGCATGAGAGCGCGAGCGGTCTCAAGCAAGTGACGATGCTTACGCTCAAAAACACCATTCTGAGCGCAAGCACCAGGACAAGAGTACTGGGGAAGAGTGCTCTGCTCAGCGAGAAAATGACACAAAACAACAGAGATACTCACCAGCAGAGTCGGCACAAAACACACGAATGACCGAATCAAACTAAGTGCGAACTATGGTGGCAAACACTAGTAAATAGAGAGAACATGACTGCGAGGGGACATGAAGTAGATCCAAGTGTGACAAGAGTAATTATCAATAAAGATCACATAATATCGATGACCCCCTTTTGAAACGAAGAGAGCTGGACCCCAAACATCAGAGTGAACAAGATCAAAAGGACAAATAGAAATAGAATCACTAGAGGGATAGGGGGGCTACAGCTGCTTGCCAAGCTTGCAACCCATACAATGTAAAGAGGTGTCCCCAAAAACAGACCCAAGAACACCACGACCGACTAAAGACGATAGACGCAAGCCACAGATATGACCGAGACGATGGTGCCACTGAGCGAAGGAGGTAGTGGAGGACGCGGCAAGATCAGAGGTAGTGGTAGTGGCCGACTAGCTGGTGGAAACAATGGAAGAAAGATGAAGCTAGTTGAGCTCCCAAAGACGTTGCAAATCATGGCGCTGAGGGCCAATACCAAGCAGAGTCCCCGGTCGTATACTGTTTGGAGCTGCCTATCCGTGCTCGTCTCCATGATGTTTTTCATGTTGCCCTGTTGAAACCTTTCCATGGGAAACTGCCTGTCGTGATTGTACTATTGCCCGATATTCATCATGGTCGTGTTGTCCCTAAACCGGCGCAAGTACTACGAGGATGCCAGTTTCGGAGTTTTGCCAGTGTTATCCTTCTATGTAGCTCGAGGACAAGCTGTTTCTTCAGGGTGGTGGAAATGTTACGGACTCATGCTTTGGCAAGACGTATCAACGTCATCGGAAGGCGACAACGGCAGGATTGCCGTGAGCAATCCAGTGAGCGGCAGGCCAAGGAGCTGGGCGCAAGGAGGGGAGAAGAGATAGGATTAAGTTTCTGTATTAGGTAAATCCCTTATGGATAATTGAGATAGTTCAGGTAGTATCCATTAAAGATACTTGAGTTGTGTGGTATCCTCTCCGGATACGGACAGTACTTCGTCCTCAATAAAAGGACACCCCATTGTACTCGATTCTTCAAGCAATAACAGATTAGTTCCTCCCCTAAACGCCGGCAGTTTAGAGCCTTGACGCGCTGACTGGGAATGAGTCCCGTCTTGCGCACGAGGGCGAACTCCACCGTTCTCCCTACCCACTTCGCTCAAACCCTAATTCTCGTTCCCATCTTCTTCCATCGCTCGATCAACACCTCAAGCCGGTTCGTATCAGAGCAATTCTATGGGAGGTAAAACAGGAGTCGGGGTAGCCTACGAGGAAGGAGACACCAAAGCTAATTGATGTTCATACTAAATTCCTACTAAAGATTTATTGAAGGACGAAAACTAGGGGTACTCATAAAAACAGTGAAACTGCAGCAGAAAAACTTGAAAAAAGGTTCTGGAGAACTCCTAATATTGTAGGAGCAGATAAGTTTACAAATCCAACATTTACCCTAATAATGGCCCTGTAATGAATGAATCGAAGGAAGAAATAGATTATAACAAAAGAAAACAAACTAGAGCCAGCAAACCATTAATGTAAGATGAAGGAATCAAGGGAAATGCACATTACATCAATTGTAAGTCAATTGTACGATGTGTGTTTGACTTACATTTTGTTGACATTTACATATATCGTAGCTTCTTTACATTTCCCACATGAATTGATAGCAGACATGTGCCAGAGAAATAATCCTGCTCGGGAAGTGCCTGAAAATTCCACAAGTATGAATTCCAGGGATATCCGACTTTATCCTCTGGAAGATGGATCACTCAGATGCACTGCTTTCCACAAAGATTTAACCTTGACTACTGAACAACAAAGCCATATTCCTGATAGGCATACAATTGTGTCATCTTTAAGAAAGACTGACCACCACTCTGTTATGCATCCTGATCAAGAACGGGACGTAGAACTCAATTTTCTCTTCCAGCCACTGCCAAGAGATAAACCGCTTGTGTATTTTGAATTTGCAAGTTCCCGGGGAATTGGAGCACCTGTAGTCTTCAGAACCTGGGCAAGCTCTCTGAAAAGTTTCTTATCCTCCTCATTCACAAAGACAACAGCCGTGCCCTCCTCGCCCATTCGAGATGCTCGTCCAACTTGGTGAACATATTCATCAATGGAATTTGGCATGTCAAACAATATCACTTGACATACTTTCAGGAGATCAATTCCACGTCCCAACACCCCTGTACAAACAGCAACGGATACTTCTCCTGTGAGAAACCTTCTCAAACTTTCTCTTCTCTCATTCATTGTCTTCTCACCATGAATAGAAATAACCTCCAATCAAGTAGCAACAGTAATTGCTTCAGACAAGAGATCAGCACCAACTCTGGAAGTCACAAACACAACGGCAGGAGGTTTAAAGTGCTGCTTACTTGTCATTATCTCAAAAATGTTCTGCTTCTTCTGCTTAGACTCCACCCAAATGACCACTTGTTTAACTGATTTGTTTGGCCTGCTTGGGTTCCCACAAGAAATATGTATCACATTGTTAGCCAGTGAGTTTGACATCTTCTCAACTTCTGAATGTACTGTTGCTGAAAACATTAAAACCTGTGGATGTGAAAGTGCCCGAAAGATTTGCATGGCCTGATCCCTGAATCCCCTCTCTAGCAAGCAGTCCACCTCGTCCAAAACAAAAACAGAAACATCGTTAAGGTCAACATTGTGTTTCATGAGAATATCAATTAGCCTCCCAGTGGTGCCAACAATTAACTCGATGCCATTTTCAATTCTGTAGATTTGCCGAGCCAAGGGATCTCCACCAACAACTAGAGCAGTTTTAAAAGGCAAACCCTTTCCAAGCACTTTTGCTTGCTCTTCCACCTGCAGGCATAGTTCTCTAGTTGGAGCAAGAACTATAGCCAATGGCCCTCGCTTGCTTGTACATTGCTGCGACCGTACTCATGAACAATGTGCAATTATAGGAACTAGAAAAGAAACTGTTTTCCCAGAACCAGTATCTGCAGAGACAAGTAAGCTTCTATAACTTATTGATGCAGGGATGACATGCATCTGCACTGGAGTAGGCATAATATATCCTGCAGTCTCAAGATTGTGCACAAGCTTCTCAGGGAGACCACAAGAAGAGAAACACATGATTGGATCAGGAACAGATTCACCCTTGACACAAATGTCAAGTTTGCTTCTTAGTGAAGCGATCTGGCCGGTATTTCAGGAAAACTATTGTCTCTAACACAGAAGCTCTCGTCACCAAAAGGAAGATTTACACGTTTTGCAGCTTTTACTGCCGGCTTTGTTGTAGCAGCAAGCCTAGCAAGAAGAGCTGTCTTGCATTCCACACTGCAGATGTCATCATCAGTCTGATCACATATATATTCACCATATCGACCACATATAACACAGCGAAGCTCCCCAGGAAGAGCTTCTCTCTGCTCAATGCATCTTTCCTTCACATGTAAATATCAGGAATAAATGCATTCTCTGTGAAGAAAATTTATTGCAATCACCTTCTAACTCGTTACTATTATCAGATGGAGCAAGCAAGTTATCAGTTGAATCATTCTCCCCTTGTCCCATTCAATGGAGGAGGGAAGAAAACACCAGAAAACTGCACAAAAGTGGGGCGGGGGGGGGGGGGGGATCAGCTTACATACTGTAAACTTGAACCTTGAAAAGGCTACATGCATCTGAACCAACCTTGTTTTTATGAATAACTAGAACATTGATAAATCTTGGAGGTGGAGCGAAGAAGCAAACTAGTATGTTTTCCATGTTTAATGTTTGGAAGGGAAATTATCAAGCTTCTTGCAAGAATGCACCTTATGAATGTCTTATTTTGACAAAGTTCATCAAACTATAAATTTTGGCCGATACTTCCGTGCCATACCCAGCAGAATATGGATTTCAACGAAGCCACTTAAATTACATAGAATTTGCCCAAAATTTTATAAACAAGAAGCCAACAAAATCTTCTCCAGTTTCCCAATTTTTCCTAGTATCCTAGTACCCCAATATTTTTTATTATTTTCTAGTATCCAATACCATCCAAATGATTGATGACGCTACCTTAAAAAACGTCCAGAATAATACATAATTGTCCTATATTGCAGAAAAAAGATCAGTGTAAGTTTCCGAAATCTCATGATCATTACACTATGGCATCCAATAAGACTGTCAGCACTATGCCCAACGAACATTAATTCAAATAGAAGTATCTACTACTGATAATAACAGACACTCCAGGTTTGCTTGACAGTAGTTTTCAGCGAAAACTAGCCAAACATCATTTGTACTTGCACACTGGATATTAAATTAGTAATAGTGACCCGGCTCTCCATTCATCTCATGTTCAATTCAATTAAAATCGGTAGCAGTAGAAAGCCGAACACGATTAGGTGCTATCTGAAGAAGCAAATGGTCAGATCTTCCCTCCAGTCAGAATTGCTCGAATTTACGGACGAAATCCCTGAATCACGTCTACACAGGTAAGGCTTCGAAACACTTGCACGCAGTAGCTTCGTTCCAATTGGAAATTTGTCCCCCGAAAAAATTCCCTAATAGCACGAGTTCCCGTCCCATTCCACAGAACCCTCAAACGATCGCAACTTACAGTGCTCTCCACGAATCCCACCTGAGATCAGATCGGAATCCCCCAACCCCACACCTCCGCTCGCTCCGAGGAACAGAAAAGACACCACGAAACACCCCTCGACGGCTACGATTCAACGGGAAGGAGGCGACCACGAACATACTGGGCAATAACGTCGTTTACTATCGGAGAAGTCTCGCCGTAGCAGCGCCTCGCGGTCCCGGAGCACGAGGAGGTGGCGGACTGGCGGCGGCGGAGGCAAGCGAGAAGGACGGAGCGGCGCGGCGAGGAAAAGCAAGGCACGACACAGGCTGAGCTCGTTTGTGATGGGCCTTTGGAGGTGGGCCTTGTTAATTTTGCGGGCTGTTTGGGCTGTTAATTTTGCAGGCCGGATGGGCTGGACTTCTGTTCGGGCTTACAGGGGCCTTGTATAAGTTGAAATGGGAGGCTCGTGACTTTCTCGTCTTCTTTATTCTTCTTTCTTCTCCTTACTCCGCCTCTTTTTGGAATTCGAAATGAATAGGCACGAGGACTGCCTAATATATTAATAAAGCAGATAGAAATAATACAAAAGTGTCTAGCGCGAGCTTAGAGCTTAATTACACGGTGATTATATGTTGTAGGCATTTGCTCAGCTAGGGTACAATCTCTTCCTTCGATATTTATCGTTGCAAACAAGACCAGAGTGGAGAAAGGTGTGTTATTAAAGATTCTGGCGTTATCTCTTTTCATATCTCCCAGGTGATCATAATAGCCACCGTGGCTGAAGTCCCAACTTGCAAGTTTTTTCCCATCAGTCTCCGATGTTGCGTCTGACGTTCCCTTGAGGAGGCTGTAGCGGGGCACATCCCAACCACTGTGTCGTTAAATTCCAAATACGACAAGTGTACCTGCACTCCGAAAAAAGATGTAAGGCTCCTTCCTAGGATTGCCTGCAAAGTGTACATGTGACCTGGTTTAGCCAACCCTACGCTTCTCTCCGCCTCTTTTCATTTGAGCAAATTTGCTCTGTACCATCGAGATAGCCGTGCAGGAGCAAAATGGAGTTCCAAATACCATCGCAAACACGAAAAATATAAGGAAATACCATCACCGTCTGTAAATTTCGGAGGTCGCGGAAATGGTTTAGCAATGGAAAACAAGAGGAACCATTTCCAAGTTGAGAGAGCAAACTATAGTAGTGGAACGAAAATCTTCCGTGAAGAAGCTGAGTCGGTGACTCGATGGTACCGAGGTAGGTGGATGCAAAATCAGAACCTGACTAGGCTGCTGTGGCGATTTCTTTGTTTAATGTATGCAGCATATGCTTTCTAAAGCCATTATTGACTGACATGCAGAAGCTAATATACCATATGTCCACTACACTCGAACTGGTCCACATTTCAGGCCGGAGACGATAAACTTGTTACGCCGCTGCATATGAATGAAGCTTTCGATTTTAGCCGAAGAGAACATTCGGACGTATTCTGCATGAGAATATGCAAGGAGATCCTCTCTGCCCCCTAAGGCGAGGTTCAAGGCTAGGTTCAGCTCCGGCCGGTTGCTTGCTTCACGGATCGAGGGTTTGTTTGGTTGATGCCCTGGATTCCATGCCTGGAAAAAAATGGTACCTGGAGGTAGCCTGAAAAGTAGATGATTTTTGTCTGGCCAGGCAAACCTGAAGATAAGTTGTTTGGTTGGAAGTTTGTGCCTAGAATTGGTGAATAAAAAGTAGACCGTTGGATGAAGCAATAGATGCAGATAAACTCGCTGCCGGGCTCGGGAGCCAGCGCCAAACGAAGCGCTGAGCCAGCATCGCCGAGCGGCAAGAAAGCAAACAACCATCGCTTTCTTGAGTGCGTTCTTGGCAGAAAAAACCGCTCCAGGACGGCAAGCAAACAGACCCCGAAACACTCACCTCTCTCCGATAACAACGTCCTCCCAGGGACTGAGAAACCGAGACCAAGCGTCTGTTCTCTGCATGATCTTTTGTGCATCAGAGGTAGGCTGCCAGATGGACTGCCCTGCCCGGCCATCGATACAATTGTCCATTTGAAACGGGGTAGTCTTTTTTGTAGATTCATACGGTAGCTCAGGGTGTGTTTGGTTGTTTGAATGGAATATCTTATCCTAAATGATAGGATATAAATTTGTTGAATATTCTCTCAAGGTGCTGAATCATCTCATTCACCAAAATAATAGAACCACATGGTACAAAATCATCACATCCAACTCTATCCCACCAACTAAGTACACCATAATTGTGTTCTGTGAAATCCATAACAGGCCAAACAAAAGTCTTTCTTTCAGTTGAACGTTGTGTTGTATACTTGGTTGGTCTGAAATCATCCCGCACAAGTCATAAACTCGGAAATTAATTTATTTGTTCTTTAAATTTGTATATTATGTTGCTTATGTCATTTTAACTCCGTAATGAGCTAAATAATAAGGCTAGCATGTTTGGAGACTTAACTCACTTAGGTGACAATTTATTATGGTTTTGTTTATACGCTGAAGTTAAATTTTAAGTTTAGGGGCTAAGTGACACTATGCTTGAAAAGTTTAAACATATTCCACACATTTTTCCTTTCCGCTTTGAACCAAACAAAAATTATTCATTTTCAACTAAATATGCTTTTCTCGTGGGACATATTTTGGTGCCTTTACTACCCAAACAGTTTGTCCATCTAGCTTTACCTAGCAAGAGCCTCGATCCCCGCCCTACTCCCGCCAAGCTTCGTAGGGGAAACCACTGGTCTGCCCCTGTTCTCGCCCTTGCCGAGACCCGAGCCCCGTGGAAATCCCCGAGGGGGACGAAAATTATGGTTTTAAAATAACTTTTTACTTGTTAATATGACTTAAGCTATTGATTTATAAATAGTTGTGTATATTTTTTTTGCAATATATAGCTTCAAAATTTATAGCTTAACATATAGATTCAACTTTTAGCCTAAATGTGTACGAAAAAAATACACGTATAATATAAAGAAAACAATTTTTTTTAATTCCTACTGGGCACCCCTGAACCCCCATGGGATTATCCCCACGGGGATTGCCATCCCTAATTTTTTTCCATGTTGCGGTGCACAAAATAGTTTCAAATGAATAACGACGAGGATAAACAATCATTACACTTTTTCAGAAAACATACACTCGTTTTACACATTTAAGGGAAATGATCTATTGTTGCTTCCTTGAGCTATTACTCATGTAGTCTATTTTTTTCCCCTTGCATAGCAAAGTATGGTGGGCAACGAATCCAAACAAAAAGTGTACAAATACAAATGTTAGGCAATTCACGTGTGCACTTGTAATAATCTAAAAAACAGAGGGCCTATATGAAATTTTTATATCTAATTGGACACATATTTTTATAGCATGTGCTAAGGAGTACAGTATCACTATCACTGTCACAGCAACACTTGAAAAGTGAGACAAGAAAACATGTGGCCTTCACATGTGGACCGTAGAGTAACGTCATGTCCGTACACTTTTAGATATAAAATATCTTATTCTAGATCTACTTCACTCAAGTGACTAGAGTGTCACTGGACGCTTACCTTAACTTAACCGTCTATCCTACGATATCCCACACACTACTATCCCACACACACACACGAGAACTCATGAGAATTCGAAAGAACCGGCTTCTTAGCTTCCATTAAGGAATCTTTTGTGGGCCCAGTATTTCTGTCACCCCACGTCATCACTATTTTAACCAGCAAGAACACCGAGTCAGAGAGTCTGGAGAACCTGACCCGTGTGGGCCCCATACGCCACCGGCCGGCTCGCCGCGTCCGCCGGACACGTGGAGCCACACGAACGACGGCCGCCGCAGAGGATCGAGTGATCACTTGCTTGCACGCCTAGTTAACTCCATCGCTCGCTCCACCAAGAGTCCAGGTCTGACTCGGCGATGATCGAATTCGAACCAGTGGATATCCATCGCGAGAAGACAAGGCTTCGCAGAGCGGAAGATTCTCTTGCGCGAGAGAAGAAAATTTTGGTTTCATCGGAAGAAACGAGAGAGAGAAGGAATCAGGGAAGGGGTGGTTTGGAATGGGACGCCTTGGATGTAGAGAGAGAGAGAGGGAAGGACCTGATCACGAGTAGGAGGGAAGGGGATCTGCGGCAGTATATCCACTTGGATATTCGTTTCCCCAAATGGAATTGTGCTCGGAATCTTCGACGCCCTAGTCCGTACAGTATATTGGATTTTTTTAATTATTATCTCGATCTGTTTTGTTTTGTTGCTCTGGGGTTTTGTAACATTCGAATATCTCGTGTGCATCTGTGTAGTCTTTAGCTGAATTGATAAGGCTTTTTATTTGCAGGTAAAAGTAGTCTTCGGTCGTACGAAATTATAAAAATAGCATCGTGGCAGGTAACTATCGTGCTTATAGTTCGCAAAAGCCATATGCCCCGCTTTCAAACCGCGGTAGACCACCTGATGTGCTTCCAGTCCACAGTAGGAACTTGCCTACCCATGATGGGAATATGCGCAAGCCACCTGCCGCACTTACATGTCATCCTGCCACGGTCTGAGAGCGGAGCAAGTGGTCTACCGTGGTCTAGGAGTAGGGCGGAGCAAGTGGCTTCTATGGATCGGGACGCGAGAGAGCTACATTTGCTATTTCATTTCAAAAGAGACTAAATGAGTTAATAAAAAACTCTGTTCTGCATGCTATGCAATCTGATTTCGATTGTTTCCAAACTTTGCTCGGGACCAACAAGCATGTATGTGCTATTACTAGAACTAGTATATATCATAGCTCATTTTCAAGAAATGTATATATCATCGCTTGTCCTACTAATAGTAAGATAGTATTAGCTGCAAGCGCCTCATATATCGCCTTGGTCACGCAACAAACTAACCTAATTCGATCCCAAAAAAGTCAATGCGTGCCTACACCATTAATTGATCTGACCATGTGATGTAGGGATTATTTACGCAACTTGATCGATTAATTAGTAGAGCATTGTACGTGTCCATTAATTTCGTGGTCCACCTGCAACTAAAAAATGCTTGTCATTATCGCCAATGATAGTCCAAGAAGAGGAGGATATTTTGGCACGATATCTCGTGGCAACCTCCGTATTAAATTTGATACGCATTTTTAGTGCAGAATATTCCACGGAAAAGTTCAACACATAAGATACAAATAAAAAATATAAGCATTTCACGCTGTCACTGCAAGTTGAATTTTTTTTTTTGACAAACTTACATCTTGATCAATCTCAAAGCACCGACGAATGAAAAAAAATTCAAGGCAACATCAAATGCAACCTTACATAAAAGCACAACTATTGATCGCCATACCATCCGGGTTTTTTTTACCGTGAGGATCATACTACCCATGGTAATTAATAATTGTTATTGCGAATAAAATGTAACCATTTATAAAATACTATCACACTATAAACACTACTCAAATTGACATGCTCACACGAATAAGACGACAACATATATAATTCAACACGCGAAAACACTACTCCTATTTATCACTTTAATATGATCATACCAATTACACTCATAATAGATGAAAATGTAGTCAACCTCACACATCATATTGATCACTATGATCATACTTGCAACGGACACGATGTGGCCACACAAAATATTGTTCCCATTGAACATTGTAATACAATTCCACCAATCACACAAGTAACGGATGGAGATGCAACCATACTAAGACACTACTCCCATTGACCACTATAACCACTTCTACTAAACACGCTCACAACAGGTGAAATACAAGTTACAACCCATCCAGCGGCGACCATTCCTATTGCCATGGGGATCACTCTTTGCCTCTTTGGTACTCCTACTATTTTCCCTTCCACCCGATAACCTCCAACCCGATGAGGCCGCTCGCCGTATAAAAGCGCCACAACATACCCTCCTTTCCTCCCCATCGCCTTCTCCCGAGCGCCACAGCATTTCTCTCTCTCTCTCTCTCTCCTCTCCTCCCCATTCCGCAACAAATCCTCGAGCAATTCGATTCAATTTCCGTTCTAGGTCTCCCTCACGGATTCGAGATGAAGTTCGGCAAGAGCCTGAGCAACCAGATCGTGGAGACGCTGCCGGAGTGGCGCGACAAGTTCCTGTCCTACAAGGACCTCAAGAAGCGGCTCAAGCTCATCGGCTACGGTGGCGCCAGCGAAGCCGGCGCCGGAGAGCAGCAGAGAAAGCGCCGGTGCGTCGAGGGCGGCGGCGGCGGCTCCCCGCCGCCGATGACGCCCGAGGAGGCCGGGTTCGTCAGCCTCCTCGAGGCCGAGCTCGACAAGTTCAACGCCTTCTTCCTCGAGAAGGAGGAGGACTACATCATCCGGCAGAAGGTGGTTCGTTGACTCGATTCAATTCCCTGCTCTTCTTCTTGTTCACGTTGTTTCGTTGTGTGTGTGCTTTTATTGATCTGATTCATGTGCGGTTGGGGAAAGCAGGAGCTGCAGGAGCGGGTGGTGAGGGCGGCGGAGATGGGGTCGGCGGAGGAGCTGATGCGGGTGCGGAAGGAGATCGTCGATTTCCACGGCGAGATGGTGCTGCTCGAGAACTACAGCGCGCTCAACTACACCGGTGAGCTCTCCCTCCCCGCCGGGCTGCGCCCACCTCTGTTTTTTCTTTCTTTCAGATTGTGCTGTACTCCTTATCATTGAAATCTGCAACAGTGCAATTTAACACGTGTGCTTTTCGTGCTAATGATTATTCCGTATTATTTCGTGGCATTGCATGACAGCTTCACACGATTCAAACAAAACAGGGGTACATCCTTTTTTATTTTTAAAGTACACGGACGAGCCTCCGTGTATTTATATTTGTGCAGTTCGAGGGAATGCGAAATTAGGAAAGTTGACAAATTTATAAAACCGCAATAGATATGGATAGCGTTGGTCGAGAAAAGTGATGTGGCTTGACTACACCTATGAGTTGGTAATAAGTATATCTACGCACTAGTGGATAGGGACAAGTATCTGTGTCCTTAACTTGCTAAGACTTATTAGCAACTTACCAACAAACCTATGAACGCTCAAGAACTATTTATAAATGCTAATTCTACTTTTCTTTATGCTAAACAGTGCGTTGGTTGCCTATTTCCCCAACGTTTTTATCAATTAGTCAATCTCACTAGCGTGCATACCCATCGTTGTTCCCTTATTGGTTAAACCTTTTCTTTCGTTAGTAAAGATAACACACTAGTGAAAGTGTGGAACACTATGGAACACGCAAGCTCAATTAGGCAAAGTGATTGATCATTTTCCTTTTTCTAATACGAGGTGCAATTTCTTCAAATAAAGATCAATCAATTATGTATGAACGGTGGGTTGTATACTAACAAAGTGTGGTTCCCACTAAAACCTCTGTGATTTCTATAGTATTCATCAATATAGAAATCTTAGAGTTGAAAGCTTGCTGAGTCTAATGTGGCCACCAGACATACTTGACTTTTGTACTTAGACACTTTTGTTTTATAAGATTTGTGCACATGTCCAAATAACCGTTTAATGCAATGGGCCACTTTTTTAATGCAATGGATCGATCTGAGCTAATGTTTTAACACTGCCGCTACTTGGAATCGTGTGGTCCATAATATTTGGTGGTAGCATTGAAACTTAGAAGATGCATATTGTGGTGCTTTCAGTTCACTTCAAGTAAATAGTGTTACTATTTTTGGGAGTCAATTTTGGTATCCAATCAAGTACTCAGCATCTCCTAATGCCCTTCCTTGATACAATAGCAGAATCGGAAGACTGGATTGTTCTAAAAACGTTCTGTCAACAAAACTGTTTCCTTGCGTTTGATGGGTTGCCTACAAAGGTGTTACTATTTGTGGTTACTGTCGATTAAATTGCCATCCTTTCTTACTTGGCGGTTTGGACATGTTTGAAAATGTTGATCATTTCTGCTCCAAAAGCCTTTGCACGGTTCTTTTTTTTTTTAAAAAAAATGCATTGCTTTTCTGGGTTGGGCCACTGGGGACAAGTACAAATTTTTTATTACATACACATAAAGATTGTCTATGTGAAGAAATTTATAAAGCTTTAACCATCCATAAAGGTGTAAAATGGATATGAATTAGCATTTTAAAACTTGGAAAATTAGTATGTTCATGGTACTAGGTTGGGATTTTTTTTATTAATTAACCTAGTTTTTAATTTATTTTTATTATTAACCTCTCACCAACTTTATTTTTAATTCTGAACCTTCTGGCTATGCCACCACTCGTGGCGTGGCAAAACAACATTGTCACGCCAGCACTATGGCATGACCAAATCCTATCACTCCACCACCAGTGATGTGACAGTGTTGTTTGGTCATACCACCATCAGTGGCGTGACACGGAGTGCTATTTAGCTAGACTTACCCTATGGCCTGGTGGGGTTGTGTTGCCACGCCACGGGTGGTGGCGTGACTAAAAGAGTCAGATTTAAAAATAAAGTTAACGGAGGTTAGTAATAAAAATAAATTAAAAAATGAGTCAATTAATTAAAAAAAGTTCTTGGGTTGCGGCCATGTTCTTGCCCATCACCTCAGCTCTCTTTCTTTTTTGGTTTAAGATGCAACAATGGGTGATCAGCTTGCTGGCATTACTCTTCTCAGATGCTAAATTCTGAAAGTCAGTTCTCACATTCTTGGTGGTTGTAGTAGTGAATTTCGAGCAAAAATTAGCAAGTTACTTGCTGGCCCCTTTTATTGCCATTGTGCTGATACAAGTTGTAAGGCATCTGCAGTTCTGCAGTAGTTTTTCTCTCTCCGACGTGGTTAACCTAAAGCTGTTTATCTAAGGCAGATAAATGCATTAATCAGGAAAAGATTTTGTAGTTCCCCCTGTAACCCTGTTGAGTGCAGATTTCAAGATGCGTTAGTTCCTGTCTGTATGGAAGATGCAGCAATCATTTGGTTGTAAGGCGCTCATCATATCCCGTTTAAATTACTATCAAAACACCGATGATTAAGTTGAATGGGCGCACAAAAGATCTCAATGTGGGATTTCTATGAACTCGATAGGTTATAATCAACGTATATGCATTTTGAATACATACCTCGGGACTTAATGCTATCCTGTTGGACAGGAATGCTTTATCATTTGCAAAGAAATGACAAGTTCTCTTTGTTTAAACATTCTCACATCAATCAGTAATTACCACATATGCTTATGTTACATGTTGCTCTTTTTCAGGATTGGTTAAAATTCTCAAGAAGTACGACAAGAGAACCGGTGCCCTGATCCGTCTCCCATTCATCCAGAAGGTACTGCAGCAGCCGTTCGTCACCACTGAGCTCCTGTACAAGCTCGTGAAGGAATGTGAGGCCATGCTGGATCAGCTCAAACCGTCAAATGAACCTTCGGTACCAAGCGAAGACGGAAAAGAAGACAGCGACGGCGACGACAAGCCTTCAAAGCCCAGCTCTTCATTGGCCAACGGCGGTGGATCCCTGGAACTGGACGAGATCGAGGACGTGAAGAGCGTGTACATGAAGAGCACGGTCGCCGCTCTCCGGGCGCTGAAGGAGATCCGGAGCGGGAGCTCGACGGTGAGCTACTTCTCCCTGCCACCTCTCCGCGGCAGCAATGGGCAGGAGGAGCCGGAGAGGTGAAACAAGATACCTGGGAATGATTGAGCAGGCTGCCAAATGATTTCGCTGATATACTGTATGCAATTCCATCTCTTTGCTCGGAATGCGCAAAGCTGCTCAATCTTGACGCTTGCTCGTAGCTGGGATTTGGTTCTCCTTTTCCGTGTCACGTAACTCGGTATTCATATAATCCGTGGTTACTAACTGTTGTAAAATGAGGAAAAAAAGGGTCAGTATACATTGATAAATCATCATTGATAAATCATAAAGTTCTGCATAACCATAAATCTGAATGTGCAGCTTTACGTTTTCCGTTTGAGGAATACAAATGTTGGGTGACTTTGTTTCTGTTGTTATGTGTTCACCTGCAGGTTTGTGTGCGACCCATGGTGAGTGGACAGCTTTGACATTCACTTATCAAATTAAAAAGAAGGGGATAAAAAAAAAGTCCTTCCGATTATAACCGCGAAACCAGCGTGCATATATCTTTTCAGTTGCAAACAATCGCAAAACCATAAATTGAGACAGTTAACGCCAACGTTAGATATATCTATGGTAAAAGCTAGGTTAGCGTGATGGGCAGCCATGCGTCGCAAGTAGATTGGGTTGAAACTTATACTAAGTAACTGAATTGAATCAACTCTATTTTTTTCTTGTTAAACTAAGTAATTGAACATAAAGTACATAGTTTTCCAAAAATTTGCAGATGATTGTGGATTTGTGGTGGTAGTCTGGTAGAGGACAATTGCGAACTGCGAACGCAGAAGAGGACGAACGTCTTTGCTCCTGTATGGATGAATTGAATCAACTCTGTACTTTTTCTTGCCGCTGCTTGAGACTAAGTAATTGAACTTTAAACTAAGTAACTGAATATGAAGTACTTCGTGCATAATCCTCACTCTTTGGCACATCTGGAAAGAGAGGAACAGATCTTCCAAAGACTTGAGACTGACGGATGAAGGAGTTAATTATAGAAGAGGCACAGGCACGGACTCAAAGCGGTGCAACTAAGTTGCGAGGACTTTCTTTATGATAGGGGGGCTCTGTCTAGTTGTTTTCTTTCGCTAGTAACGTGTGTTTTTGTGTCTGTTTCTCTCCCTTCCTTTTGTAGTTAGGTGTGGGTGTGTTTTTATTTCTTTGGTTCCTTTTGTAGCCCGCTTCTTCTTTAATGCAATAATGACACTCTTGCCATTTTCCTCAAAAATATGAAGTACATATTTTTCCCAAAAATTACAGATGATTGTGGTGGAAGAGGACAATTGCGAAAGCAGAGGACGAATGTGCGAGCTCCCGTATGGCTGAGAATCAAAGAATGGATAAGAGTTGGGGTGCTTTTCCATGTATCCTATTTCAAGACTTTTGAGAAGAAGAGGAGCCAACGAGGAAGGGGAGGAGCCTGGAGGAGTAGGTTCTGAAGAACCTGATACTGAGTTCAGAACTCTTCGGTGGAGAAGGAAAAACATGAACGGCTGAGATCTTGCGATACCGCTTCATCAAGCGCATCAAAAGGCAGACAGTAACAGAAGTTCCTTAATGAAGATCCTGAGGCTGACGTTCACCTATACCCCTCAAAACTGATCGTGTGGCTAGCATCGGTTGTAGTAATCACTGTTACTCGTACTCCCTATTTCCTTGTCGCTATTAGTCAGAATGACATCACCTCTAGCTGTACACAGCTGCGCACTCCATATAAGCAAGTATTGGTGTCTTGCTTGGAGATTATTGAAAACCCTAGTTATCATATGTTTTGTAATCTACTTTCCCCTAGTTTCCCTACTGCATTTACTTCTTGCTTCTTCGATTTTTAGTCAATTACTTGAGCATATTGTCTGGATTCTGATTCAGTTCTGGAAGACCTGACAAATGGTATCAGAGCCCTGAATCCTCGGCCAAAAATCCGAAGTTAGGGTTATTCGTGAGTGGAGAGGGTTGAAGGAACTTGTTTCCTCTGTGAAATCCCGGATCCAACTCGTGATAACGCTGACGGAAAGAGGAAAGCCAATAGAGAAGGCTTGAGAGGATATTTGATCTCTCTCTATAAAATTCCAGATCTACTCTAGGAGCGAAAACCTTATCACAATGCCAAAAGGTGGAAGACCTGATGCGGTTGAGGAGGAGGCCGGCTCTAAGCTGGCCGGTGAAGTGGAGGAGATCAAGATGAAGATAGCTGAGATGGGGCAGCAGGATCTGTAGATTGGGGAAAATCTCAAACAACTGTAGATCCAGATGCAAGAAAGCACTGCTCAGATGCATAATCAGATGGAGGTCTTCATGAAGGCAATCTTGGCCAAGAATGGGCTGAGTGAACAACCGGCGGTGGGTGCTACTCCGATAACAAAGGAGAGCACTAGAAGTCAGATGGGTTTGGATTATGGAGGCTCACCTAGCCTAGCAGATCAGGTGAGGGGAACCCCAGGGAGTGGACACTCTTTTGCTCCCCCAACTATGTGTTTAGGTACGAATGAATTTCCAGTACTTACAACCACCAGTCCTAATTCAGTAGCAATTCCCAACTTCCCTGTTCCCACCCCAGTTAGCAATGTCAACTTGCCACTCCCACCAGCAGGAGGAACCACGCAGTTCCCTCTTGGAGGCCATTTTGCACAACAATATGTCAATGCCACATCCAATGGGTTACCATCCCAAGGATATGCACCTTACCCTTACTATGGATATCCTCCTATTTGACCGGAGCAGTATTGGGTTAGGCCAATAGAGTGTGGAAATGGATTCCAACCACCATGGTCTGTAAATTACAACAAAAATTAGTTTGGTCAATCTTTTGGTAAAGGGCCAAAATTAGAGTTCCCAAAGTTTGATGGTGACAATCATGAATCATGGATTAGGAAGCATGAAAGGTTTTTTGACTTGTCCAAAACTCCACCTGAACAAAGGGTTGCGGTGGCTGAAGTCTACCTGACAGGGAGAGCTGATCAATGGATCACTAGTGACAATGTTGACACTAATAGTATCACTTGGTCTCAGTTTTATCATCTTATTTGCAAGAGATTTGCGGCAGACAATAAAATTGATATTGCAGACACCTTTAGAGGGTTACAGCAAACTGGAACAATAAATGCTTATATTGACAAATTTGAGGAAGTTATGGCACTAGTGAAGAGAAACAAGACTACACTAAGGGAAGGATATTTTCTATATTTCTTCCTATCAGGACTGAAGGATTACATTAAGATTCCCTTGAAGTCATTGGATCCAAGAAACCTGGTGGATGCATATGTTCATACCAGGAACTATGATAACATGCCCTTATACAAAAAACCAATTGTTTGGTTAGGTGGTGGCAATTCCAAAGGGAGCTATCAGGGCAGTAACATGACAAAAGGGAGTGTGGCTATAAATTCCAAGGAGAATTAATTGTGCCAAAGGAGCTAAGTCAACAACTCTAGGGGCTAATAAGTGGAATAGTGGGAAGTGTTTCAAGTGCCAAGAACCCTAGGTTCTAGGACATGGTAGTGTGTGTAAATTCAAAAGGAGTGTTCACCTCATAACTATTGAGGATGAGGAGGATGAAGAATTACCACTATTCAGCACTCCACCATCTAGTCCTGAGCATAAGGAGGAAGAGAAGACAGAACTACAAGTTTTGATGCATGCCATATATGGTACCAGTACAGAAGCCACAACCTTTACCTTAAATATGAAAATGGGTAATGTCTCAGCAATAGCACTTGTGGATACAGGAAGTACTACCACTTTTATAACCCCCAGTGTTGGCACTGAAGGAAAATTGTAGGGTGATGTGCCACAAACCAGTGAAGGTATCTATGGCTAATGGAGGAGTGATTATGAGTAAGGTAGTGAGTCAGAATTGCAGCTACATTATACAAGGTGAAGTTTTCAGTTTTGATTTCAGAGTGATAAGTCTGAAGGGATACGACATCATTTTGGGGGAGTGGCTGGATATACTCTCACAGCCCAGTCAGTCTGAATTTGAAGACTAGAGAATTTTCAATATGCAAAGATGGTGAGAGAACAGTGCTATTCAAGGATGAAACCTTGCTTGGAGAGAATTGTATTGTGAATGTACACAAGCTATAGAAATTGATGGACAAGGGAGTGATAGGTGCAGTGGTATACTCAAAACCAACGCCAGCTCTTCATGCTATCTCTGAAGGAGTACCAGAAGAAATTCAAAGGGTCCTAAACCATTTCCCTGACATCTTTGAAGAGCCACAGGAGTTGTCACCGAGGAGGGAACAAGACCATAGTATTCCATTAGTACAAGGAGCCAATCCAGTGAATATCAGACCCTACATGCTCCCCCACCACAAAAAGGATGCTATGGAAGGATTGATTGATTGATAAATTGCTTAAATCACACATCATAAGGCCAAGTGTAAGTCAATACTCCTCCCTTGCAATACTTGTGAAAAAGAAAGATGGAACATGGCGTATGTACATAGATTATAGACAATTGAATGCTAATACAATTAAGAATAGATACCTCATTCCAATGATAGAAGATTTATGGGATGAGTTACATGGAACTAAATATTTCTCAAAGATAGATTTAAGATTTGGATACCATCAGATCAGGATGAACAATGAAGACATTCCCAAAACAGCAATTAGCACTCATGTGTGGCATTTTGAAATCATAGTCATGCCATTTGGCCTCACAAATGCACCAGCCACATTTCAAGCCCTAATGAACCGAATTTTAGCCAAACATTTGAGGAAATTTGTACTAGTCTTCTTTGATGACATATTGATCTATAGTGTCTCATTGAAAGAACACAAGGAGCATCTGAAAACTGCACTGATGATACTGAGAGAAAATAAATTATTTGCTAAAGGTAGCAAGTGTATTTTTGGGCAACAGATGGTAGAATACATGGGGCACATCATCAGTAGTGAGGGTGTGGCTACTAACAACCAAAAGGTGATTGCAGTGCAAGAGTGGCCAATTCGAGTTGTGAGAGTTAAGAGGATTCTTGGGGCTTGCTAGTTATTACAGGAGATTTGTTAAAGATTTTGGGGTCACCTGCAGGCCATTATTCAACATGCTTAAGAAGAATGCTTTTCAATGGGGAAATGAACAACAACAAGCCTTTGACAGGATCAAGACCTTACTATCCATTGCACCTGTGCTGAAACTTCCTAATTTCAAACAACCATTTGTCATGGAGACTGATGCAAGTGGATTTGAATTAGGTGCATTGCTAATGCAAGAAGAGAGACTAATATCATATCTCAGCAAGGCATTAGGCCCAAAGGCAGCTGCCTTATCCACATATGACAAAGAAGCCCTAGAAATTCTAGAGGCATTGAAGAAATGGAGACACTATTTGGTAGGGGCCGAATTGGTGATTAGGACAGATCAATAAAGTCTCAGGTTCATTAATGAGCAGAGATTGGTAGAAGGGGTTCAGTACAAGCTAATGGCCAAACTAATGGGCTACAATTACAAAATTGAATACAAGAAGGGAAGAGAGAACATGGTAGCATATGCATTGTCAAGGGTTCCCACCCTTAACCATGTTATGGCTCTTACTGCTGTTGTTCCTAGTTGGATAGAAGAAGTGCAAACCAGCTATCAAGGTGATGAGAAGTGTCAAGAGTTAATGACGAAGCTCAGCGTGGATGGTCAAGCACAACCATCTTATACATTACAGAATGGGATAATTAGATATGGAGGTAAGGTACATGTGGGAAGTGAGGGTGAGCTCAGGAATCAGCTCTTAGACTCATTCCATGCTTCAGCCTTAGGAGGGCACTCAGGTGAAAGGGCTACATATCAAAGGCTCAGGTTGATATTTTATTGGACAGGAATGAAAGTTAAAGTTAACAATTATGTGAAGAAATGTCCAGCCTGTCGGAAGAACAAGTCTGAAAATATCCATTACCCCGGACTACTACAACCCCTGTCGGTTCCAGATATGGCCTGGACTCGTGTAACCCTAGATTTCATTAAGGGGCTACCCAAATCAAAAGAACATGATGTGGTACCTTACCTTAATGCATCCATATACAGTGCAGAACACTGTGGATTTATTCATTGAGAATATATACAAAATATGCCCATTTCATATCCTTGAAGCATCCATATACAATGCAGAACATTGTGGACTTGTTCATTGAGAATATATACAAGCTACACGGACTACCATCAGTGATTATCTTTGATAGGGATAGGATCTTTACTAGTACACTATGGCAGGAGTTATTCAAAACTCTAGGAGTTAAGCTTCGCTTTAGCAATTCCTACCATCCTCAGACTGATGGTCAAACCGAAAGAGTCAACCAGTGTTTGGAGAATTATCTTAGATGCATGGTCTTTGTGAGTCCTAAAAGGTGGAGATACTGGCTGTCACAGGCCGAGTGGTGGTATAATACATCGTTTCACACTTCTTTGGGCATGACACCTTACCAAGCTTTGTATGGGATGAAACCTCCACAAGTGACAGAGGCAATGATTCCTGATGCAGCTGCATGTGAGAACCCGCAAAATTAACCTAAACTAATCAACAACAATCGGTAATTAGCAATAATTAAATTTCTTTAATCCGGAGCAAATTGTAATTTCAGAGTTGGTATTAAGTGCTTAATTGTTTCAACCTTGAGAGCGCTGCATCAACCCAATCGCAAAACAAAAGTAATATTTTACAAACCCGTTGCTTGTTTCAAAGTTAATCTTACAACCAATTGCAATGTTTATAACAACAATTAATTAAATCATAATCCGCTTCTTGCATTCGTGTAGCAGCAGCCATCCTTGCCACCTTGTCCTTTGAGCGCCAGACCATAGAGCCATCTCGTGATCCATTTCCATCGCTCGTTAGAAAAATTAGAAAAGCGGTTATCAAGCTAAGTTGAAAGCAATAGTTGTAAGCAGTAGAATATAGGAAGTGGTCATCAGAATTCCCCGAAGTCCAATAGGATTCCCATATCAACCTAGGTTAGTCGGTCCCTCAACCACCAAGGTACCCTGACCAACCGGAGTTAGTCGGCCCCTTGGTAATTAAGATAGCCAGGCCAACCTGAGTCAATAGGCACCTTTCACTTCCGTGGGTCTCATCACGCGGCGTCATTAAAACCCAACACCCACATTTACAAGTATAATAACCAAACCACCCTTTTGGACCAAAAGGCCCTTAGCCCCAAAGAGTATTGCAGGAAAGTATTTGGATGAGCAAGGGGCATAGTGGACATTCACCACCCACTGCACTCCCAGCCGAATGCATCTCCCATTTAAAACCACCTCCACTTCTCACGGGGCAAGCCACAAGTTCCATTTCATCTCCCAGCACAAAGCAAGCCAGCATCCCAAATACATTTCTTCCTTCCAACAAGAACAAGAGCCACACCCAGTAGCCAGCCAAGCAAGCAAGTAGCAGCCAGAGCAAGAACTCAAGCCCAAACACCCAAATCCACAACCAAGAATCAAGCCAGGCACTACCACTTTCCACTACAACCAAAGAAACGAGCCAAGTATCACCACCATCTTTACCCATCATCACCTACATCCATTAGAGAGGAGTAGAGGAGGAAGGGAGCTCAAAGAAGAAGAGGAAGCCAGCGGAGCGTGGACGCCGACGACTTCGACCGTCATTGTAACATCCCAATTTTCTGAGCTTTAAAAATCTTTTAAATAGTTAGTAGGAGAAAATTCACCATTTGGATTTTATTTGAATTTAAATCCAAAGCTTAATATGGACTTTGTACATCAAAACAATTTAATATGATTAAATTCAACATCAACAATGGACAAAACTATTTTATTTGGGTTCTATGAGCTTGGATATATTTTCTAGATTTTTCTAGAATTTTTTGCAAGTTCATTTGCTATTTTCTGTTGCTTATTTGGATTTCTGGTATTTTCTAAAAAGAACAAACATTATTAAATCTCAGAATAGTAGCCGGGCCGAAACCCGTTCCTTTCGCGTGGCTTCGCTCTCCTCGCGCGCCTGCTTCTTTGCTTCCCCATTCGCCGTCGCTGCTCGATCGGTGTTGAACGCTTCGGATCAAGATCGCCTCTGCTGCTTTCACTCGGCCTCGCCGGGTGGGCCGTCGCATCATCGCTCTCGCGTCGCCTTCCTCCTCACGCGCGAGCCCGAGCCGTCCGCCATTGGGACTCCTTCGAAGCCTCGTCTGGCAATGCGTAATCTCCAACTGAATCCTTCTAGAAACCGCGTCAAATCATATCTCTAATCTCTCCGTGACCGAATCAGGATTCGTATCATCCCCGGATTCGTTTCTATCTCCGAATCTTCCGCAAATCATCTCGGACTCCTTGGAACCCCGCCGCCAATACGCCTCCCTGTGCTCGCTCGACCCCTATAAATAGTACCCCTAGGATCGCGCACTACCGCATCAAGATCCTCACCAATTCCACCCCAATCACCCTAGCGCCAGAATCCAAGATTTGGGGTTTTCGGCCGAGCTTCCTCTTTTGTCGATTCCGCCGCCACCGTCACCACCGTGTCGTCGTGGAGCATACCACCGGGACCGCCATCACTAGAGCTACCTCGAGCATCCCTCTGTTGGCCCGAAGCATCGCTGGTGGTCAATCCCGACAAAACCCGATCGTCCTCCTCCGCTCCGACGTCAACTCCGGCCACCACAGTTGTTCTCTCGAGCCAAGGTGGGTACTAGAATGTGCGCAATAGCATAAGCTACCTCTCGGTACCACTCACCCTCGCCGGCACGCTGTCGTCCGCCGTTGTCGCCGCCGTCCAGAAGTGTCACCGGTGAGCTGACGTCATCAGGTGACCTGGCGACCACGTGCGATGCCATGTCATTTGTTTGCTGATGTGTCGCTCACGTGGCGGCCACGTCAGATCCCAATCAGCAGACCCAATCCACAAACTCAGATCCGATCTCCATAAACTCTGTCCACGGTACATCGTCCCTATGACAGTGGGCCCCACCTCAATATCAATTTCTTTTTAATTCTTTTCCAGCCGAAATCCCTTTGATGAAGTCAGCCCTATGTCATAATTCGGATTTTCTGTTAAAGAATAATTTGGATAATTCTTTTTAGGGTTTTTTCTTCAAATTCAATCTTCTAAAGCCTATATCTTTTGCATCCGAACTCCGATTGAGCCCATTCAAAATTTTAAATTCATCTAAATTCAAGATCTATTTATCTGAGATTTTTTATTTATTTTTTGGAGTTTTTTTTTGCCTCTGTTTTTATTTATTTTGTTTGTTTGTTTCGCTTATAGTAGTAGACGCCGATACTTCTAGAAGATTTGAAGAAGAAGGAGCACCTCAAGAGCAAGATCAGTACTTAGACCTATTCCAAGGCAAGTTATACCTTTGATCATATTGAACCCAGTTTTCAAAAGTTATATTGATTCAAAGTATTGCATTTACTTTATTTATTTATTTCAATGCTTTTGGGATTAGTTAGTATCCAAATTGTTATGACCTCCTTGTCCAATTGTATGCCATAATCTTTTGACACCCTAGTTTGGTTTGTTTAGTTGGTGCTATTGTATTACCAATGTGGGTTGGTTAGATGCGATTAGATTGCTTAGCCATGCTACGAGTCATCATCTCATGTAAGTTGCAAATATAAATTTGACTAAGTGACTATGGAACTATGTGATAAAAACTATGTGTGCTATGTGCTATTACTCGTTGATGGCATATGTTGCACTTAACCAACAGGGTGGGAAAAGGTTTTGGACGGGGGCAAGTGGTCTGGTATACTTTTATGGTGGATCTATGTTGGCGGGAATGATAGGTTAGAATTGGGAAGTCTTGCCCCGGTCAATTAAGGACTTAACTTTGTGCGCTATTGAACTGAGCCTTTCGTACAACCACATGCCTGATGGGACGGGCCTAACTTAGTAAGTTATGGAGTCTTGACATTGATTACTCAGGTTGTAGGTTAGCTGTGTCGGATTGGGTGGAGGTGTGTACTACCAAGTAGTCGCATCACGGGCGGTTCGCCGTGTCCCCGCCCAACGGTAAAGGCCTCATGGCGCTAAGCATACCGGAGTGTCAATGTCGAGATGAAGTTTCTGAACTGTTTTGTTACGGCTAGTGCTAGCTACATTAGTTGTATCTTGTGGGTAAAGTGTGTAACCTCTGTAGAGTGTTAATCAATCTATTCGAATAGCCACATCCGCGGTCATGGACAATGCTCGGTGATTTCACACGAGGGGTAGATTTTCATGAAAACCTTGGGAAGGGAGCTGTGTGACCTAAGTCATATGGCTATGTGAATAACTTGTTTAGGCTATGTGTCTTTGTGAAATAAAACTGTCAAATTATTATTGTCTATTTGTTTGAATTATGCTTTCAATCTATTACTTGTATTTAAATTGCAAATGTCAGATTTAAAAAGAACCACGTAAGCCATTCCTTTGGAATAAGCCCGATCTACAATTGCATTTACGTGGTATGACTTAAGAGTACGGTGTGTACTCATGCTTGTTGTAAAACATGCAACAGAAGAGGAGGAGTCTTCGCCTGCTTTCGAGGAGGAGTTCATCGAAGGTGCTTGATCGTAGGGTCTTGATCCCAGTCAGTTGCCTATAGTGAATTGATGGGATTCCGCTAAAGTTTCTTCGTTCCGCTGATATTTTATTTCTTGCTAGCCCTGCGTGGCTTAATAATTGTAAACTCGACCATATGGTCAAAACAACTATTTGTTATCAAATTACTCGTTTATGTTATTAATCGCTTGTGTGGATCGATATTCACCTGTGTTGACACTGTGTGCACTAGCGTGATCCTGGACTAGTGCATTATATACAGAGGGTCCAGAATTGCATATTTTGGGTCCCGACAGTCATCGACCACCAGGACCAGCGCCAAGCCAGCGACAGGAACCAGAGAGAAAGCCGGCAGGAGCTAAAGAAGGCACCAACATCTCCACACGACCAGCAGCCTTCCCACTACCATTTTTATTCTCATCCCAACAAGGTAAGCCCACATCATCCAACCATTTTCATAGCAGTATGCATCGCAGAGAAAAAGGGGGAGAACCGAGCAAGAAGACGCACAAGCGGGCGGCTTTGGTGGCTGCTTAGCCGGACCAGTGGTGGTTCGGTCGTGCCAGCGCACATGGTCACAGGTGGGTCGACCAGGCCGAGGGTCGGGCCGGGGAGTACGTGCAGGCATCATGGGTGTAACATCCCAATTTTCTAAGCTTTAAAAAATCCTTTGAATAGTTGGTAGAGAGAAAAATTCACCATTTGGATTTATTTGAATTAATTCAAAAGCTTAATATCGGACTTTGAGTAACAAAACAATTTAATATGACTAAAGTCAACATGAACAATGGTCAAAACTATTTTATTTGGGTTCTATGTGCTTGGACATATTTTCTAGAATTTTCTAGAATTTTTTCAAGTTCATTTGCTAATTTCTATTGCCATTTGGAATTTCTAGTATTTTCTAAAATGGAAAAGCTATTTTAAATCTCCAAATAGTGTCCGGGCCGAATCTCTCGGCCCATCTCCCTTTTTTCACAGGGTCTGTGATAGCGCCTGGGCATGTGACCCGAGAGACGCGTCGCCAGCTCACTTTGACGGGTGGCCCCCCATCGACCTCTCTCTCTCTCACGCGCTTTACTCAACCTCCACCGCTCGATCAAGTTTGACGGTCCGATGGCGTCGTGGTCGTGGGCGTATGAACGCCACCTTGTTTTTGAGCCGTCCGATCGTGGTTGGACGGCCAGATCTTCGCCACAGCCAGACGCTGCCTCACCCGCGCTTTTTTCCACTCACGCCGCCTCGAGCCTCACCGGCCGCTGGCTGGCCCCACCCCGTTCTATTCTTCATCTCCAAAACGTCATGAGTTTGTTTGCGCCACCATGCCGCTTGGGCGTCCGTGCCCTAGACGCTCCCGAGCCACTACCTATATAAAGGGAGAAGCCTCGCCTCCGCTTCTTTCGCCGCCTCCTCAAGACTCTAACCCTAGCCACCGAGGAGTCGAGATCCAATCTCCGCCGCCTACTCCGACGAAAGCAATTCCGCCGATCCCGGCCACGGAGCCTCAACGCCTACACCATCGACATCGACGAGCGAGAGAACCCTCGAGTCACCTTCGCTTTCGCCGGAGGAGCCCTCTATCGCCGCCGCCGCCGAGCCCGGCCCGCCCGCCGCCGACCTCGCCACGGCCGCCACAGCTTGTCCTCAAGCACCCGTGAGCTCACCCCCATGATCCCTTCGCACCTCTACCTCCTGACCACCCACCGCCGGCGACTTCGCCGCTGTTCACGAACCCTTGGTTCATGTGCGTCGCCGCCGCCATCGCCCACGCCACCTCCACCTCAACGCCCCCGCCTGCGGTAGCGCGTGCGTGTCGCCCACGAGGCTGCGTCAGCGGCACACGTCGACGCCGCCACGCCAGCCCAACCCAGATCCAATCGACTCAGTGGACTTGGTCCACCGTGAGCCAAGCCACTGCCTTGTGGGTCCCCTTTGTCAGATCTACCATGCTGTGAATCCGTGAGCCATGTCACTGACATGTGGGTCCCACATGTCAGCCACCGCACCATTTTCTCCAGATTTATTTTAATTCAAAATTCTCAGGGCTGACGTCATGCTGATGTCATGCTTGCGCAATATTCCGATTTTTCTGTTAAATAATTCGGAAATCCAGTAAATCCAATTTCTAGGGTTTTCTTTAGATCCAAACTTCCAAACCCCATAACTTTTGCATCCTAACTCCAAATCAGCCCATTCAAATTTCTAAATTCCTATAAATTCCAGATCTATTTAATGGAGATTTTTATTTATTTTTTTGGAGTTGTTTTGCCTCTGTTATTTATTTATTTGGTTTGTTTGCTTCATTTGCGAGTAGAGTTCGACACATCGGGAAGATTTGAAGAAGAAGGAACACATCAAGACCAAGACCAATTCCTAGACCTGTTCCAAGGCAAGTCATGCTTTGACCATGTTTGAATCCCGATTTTCTAAAGATTATTTTAATTCAAAGTATTGCATTTTATTTCAAGTAATTATTTAAATGCTTTTGGGATTAGTTATTAAATCCAATCTATTATGCCTCCCTTGTATAATTGTTATGCCTTGATCCTTTGTCACCCTAGTTGATATTTAGTTGGTAAATATTATAGCACCAACGTGGGTTGGTTAGAGCGATTAGATTGCTTAGCCATGCCACGAATCACATATTCATGTAAAGTGCAATTATTAACTTGACTAAGTAACTATGTAACTTTGTAATAACCTGTGTGTACTATGTGTCTTTGTGGCATGTGTTGCACTTAAATCAACTGGGTGGGAAAAAGGTTTAGACTGAGGCAAGTGGAGGAAACTGTGTGACATGGTGGCTATGTGATATGGGCTTGTGAATCTATGTGCCTTAGTTAGAACAATGGAAGTCTTGCCTCGGTCACTTAAGGACTGAACTTTGTGCGCCATTGAACTGAGCCTCTTGCATGCGACCACATGCTGTTAGGGACGGGCCTAGCATAGTAAGATACTAATTCTTGGCATGGGTTGCTCAAAGTGTAGGTTAGGCTATGTGAATAGGGTGGAGGTGTGTGCTACCATGTAGTCGCATCATGGGACGGTTCGCCGCTTCCTCGTCCAACGGTGTGTGTTGTACCATACACTGTGTATGGTTTGGTATGACATAAGCACATTGGGAGCATCTATGTTAAGATGAAGTTTCTGAAATGCTTTGTTACGATTAGTGCTTGCAACACTGGTTGTATCTTGTAGGTAAAGTGTACAAACTCTGCAGAGTGTAAACAATCTATTCGAATAGCCGCATCCTCGGATATGGACAATGCTCGGGGATTTCACATGAGGGGTAGATCTTTAAAAACCGTGTGGGAAGGGAGTCAGTGTGATCTAAATCATATGGCTATGTGAATAATCTATTTAGGTCAGTGTGTGTCTTTGTGAAATCAAACTGTTAAAATTATTATTGTCTATTTGTTTTACCTGCTTTCAATCTATTATGGTATTCAACTGCAAATGTTGCATTTCTGCAAAAGAACCACAAAGTGCCATTCCCTTGTAATAAGCTTGCATGTATAATTGCATTTCTGTGGTGTGACTTGCGAGTACGGTGCGTACTCACGCTTGCTTTAAAATAAATCAAGCGAAGAGGAGGAGTCTTCACCAAAGATTCGAGGGGAGTTTATCGAAGGTGCCCGATCGTGAGGTCTTGATCCCATCGGTTGTTGTGGTGAATCGATGGGATGCCATTGCTTCGCTTCACGCTTTATTTCTCTGTTAGCCCTGTGTGGCTTAATAATTGTAAACTCGACCATAAGGTCAAACCATTATTTATTAATCAAACTATTCATTTATGTTACTATTCGCTTGTGTGGATTGATATTAATCTTTGTTGACACTGTGTGCACTAGCATGATCCTGGGCTAGTGCATTAAACACAGAGGGTCCAGAATTGTAATTTTGGGTCCCGACAACGGGGCGGCGAGCCAGGCCGGGCCGGGGAGGCGTCGGGTGCAATCGCAGGTGGTGGCACTAGGAGCCGGTGGTGGCTCAGTAGGGGCAACGGCAGCAGGCGCTGCGCGCAAGCGTGAATGCATGCAAGAGGAGGAGCTGAGCCGAGGTGGCGCTGGCCTCTCGACCGCGCTGGCGAGCCGCCATGGGGAGAGCTGGGAGGATGGCGTCGACGGCGGGACGGGACGACCCCAAGCATGGGGAGTGAGGGCATAGTGGCGCCCGATGATGGCCAGGGCAAGCGGGAGGGAAGGAGGAGGCCGGCGGTGGTCGGACTAGGGAGACCCACAAGGTGTCGAGTGGTGGGGAGAGAAGAAGATTTGGGGGAGGAAGGTTGGCTTGAGAGTTGTGTGCGTGTGGGAGAGCCAGCCAATTAATAAGGAAAAAGGGAAGGAGGGCTAGGAGGTTAGAAAGAAATTAGGGATTAAGTTTAGGAAGTGGGCTTAGGGAAAATCCTTTTTAGGAATTTGTGCAATGCCAATAAACTATTTTACTTGAAGTCTGTAGCAATACCAGGTTATCAGAATATTAAATGAGAGTTATCCGCGTAGTTTTGCGATTAAGCGAATTCATTTGGGTCTTATCGGATTAACCAACTTAAAATCAATCTGTTGATTAATTACGAAAATAAATTGAGTTGCCGTTAGTTCTGTTAATAGCAAGTTAATTTTTGCATGCGTAGCAACCTGTGCATCGCTGGCATTTTAGTCGGGCATATTGAACCGTTTTAATCGTGTTAATTTAATAAATTAAAGCAATCCTGAGCCTTTGTAGTAAATTAATTGAACGCGAACCTCGAGTTTTTGACCTTAGCGTGAATAGACAATAGAACAGTTAAAGTGGGGAGTGCTAACTCAGTAGAGGACTCTAAAAGCTTTTTGTAAATTAAATTGTGCTAACAATTAGAAGTAACTAACTTAGGTATCTATTATATCACTCAAAATCAACTATGTATTTATTATTATTCTTATACCGTATTGCTTCAGAGGACTAACCAAAGACCGACAGAGTAATCGATACCGATTTCATTGACGACCATCTCTTCTACAATTCTGCAGGCAAGCGATTCTCTTGAACATAAACATAGTTATCTTAAATGTAAACCGTATTTTGCTGTATTTTATGTTTATTGCATCAAAATTGTTTTCTCAAAACTTAAATCAATGATTGAGATGAAAATGATTAAGATGAATATGAAAGAAATGAGAATGAGGAAGAAAGAAAGAAATGAGAATTAATAGGTGGGTAAAAGG
Organism: Phyllostachys edulis; assembly: GCA_036346405.1. NCBI lineage: Eukaryota > Viridiplantae > Streptophyta > Magnoliopsida > Poales > Poaceae > Phyllostachys > Phyllostachys edulis. The sequence continues at coordinate 17,426,800 of CM070547.1, forward strand.
GGCCCTAGCAGGGAACGCGATGACGATTTATTTATTTATGAGGTAAGAGGTGGGCCCTTTTTACATATGGTTATAATATAAGGACAAACAAAACTCTTACTCGGCCTCAAGTCAGAATTCAAGACCAACCATTTTCCCATTTCACGCAAGCGAAAATGCTACTCACACGTGACTATGCTCTCCACAATGGGTAAGTATTATGTGTGAGTGTGATGGAGGAACCCAGACCGGTAGGAGAAGTCCGAAGTGGAGATCCAAGGCGCTATAGCGCTAAGGTGGAGTGTTATGCAAGATAGAAGTCGCCTCAACCAACATTATCGAACTCGGTGTATGACGAGGTCAAGAAGCTGTGACTAAATCAAGACCGATGGAAAGTAATGGGTGGAGACTTGATCACGTAACTCGAAAACGCTCAGATTCTCGATCTCGAAACCGCATCAAAGGAAATGCGGTGGACCCAGTTCACAGAGAGCTTAGAATAGCTATGGGTAAAGTGGTACAAAGACTGCGCAGTGCTAAACAAAATCATGAATTCATGCCGCCTCTGGATTGGAGTCTACGGAACCACTGGGGTCTTTCTTCTCTCCGAGTGACAAGTAGTGTTTTCAGTATTAAATTTTGCCACCTAATGTTTTCTAAATTATTTTCAGAAAAGAGATGATATAGAAAATGTGATAACCAACAGAGATAGTCATCCAGTGCATTCTTTGCTATTAATGCTTGCTGACTACACTCGTGTACTCAACCTTGTTAGTATTCTCCTTTGTAGATCCTAGTCCGGTCGGGAACTATCCCGAGTGGGACGACAAACGTGCAGGTACTGGAGCAATTGCAGGAGGAGAAGGCGCAGACTACGAGGACCAGGGCGAAATGGACGCTATGTTTGACGCGTGGGATGAATAGGTGGCCGAGACTTCAGGGCTGGCGAGAGAAGCGGAGAAGCTCCTTTTGTAGCTGTATAATACTTGTATTAAGAACCATAGCCTTGCGTGGCTATTATCGAATGAAGAGGTATTTTATCTTATTGTTCTCATCACAGAACCTCGGTAAAGGCTTACGATTTGTTGGAGCAAGAGCCATCGAGCAAACGAATAGTAATCCGTATGCCTAAGTGTGATTACCCTTGGGGTAATGACACGGGGCGTTACACTGCAGTGGGCACTCAAAATGTTCCCCAACAAAGGATGGCAGCCTTCGAAGCAATAAAAAAACTCCTTGCTAAAAGCTCAATCTAGAATGAAGTTTTTTGCTGACAGAAGCAGAATTAAAAGAAAGTTTAGTGTGGGGGATATGGTTTAATTGAAAATGCAGCCCTATAGGCATAATGCACTTGGACTACACAATTCACTGAAGTTACATTCCAAATTCTATGGGCCTTTTAGGGTTGTAGAAAAGGTGGGACAAGTGGTTTATAAGCTATTACTACCGGAAGGGTGTTTGATACATCCTACATTCTATGTTAGTCAGTTGAAAAAGCATGTTGGTCCTAGGGTTATTCCCAGTTCCGAATTGCCACTGGTAGATTTTGAGGGTAATGTTTTAACTGAACCTCTAGTTGTTGTGGAAAGGAGAGTGGTACCAATGAACAATGAACCGGTGGTGCAATGAAAAGTCCAATGGGTGAACCTTCCTGCAGGAGCTACTACTTGGGAGGATGCGGATTTCAACTCAAAGGTATTTCCAAATTTCCATCCTTGAGATCGAGGATGCTAAGGAGGGGGCGTTATCAGGTTCTGAAGAACCTGATACTGAGTTCAGAACTCTTCGGTGGAGAAGGAAAAACATGAACGGTTGAGATACCGCTTCATCAAGCGCATCAAAAGGCAAACTGTAACGGAAGTCCCTTAATGAAGATCCTGAGGCTGACGTTCACCCATACCCCTCAAGCCTGATTGTGTGGCTAGCATCGGTTGTAGTAATCATTGTTACTCGTAATCCCTGTTTTCCTTGTCGCTATTAGTCAGAATGACATCACCTCTAGTTGTACACAGCTGCGTACTCCATATAAGCAGTATTGGTGTATTGCTTGGAGATTATTGAAAACCCTAGATGGTGCGGCCCTAGAATCATCGTGTGTACAAGTTGAGGCAGCACAAGGGAGCATGTATAGTGCACCTGCGCGCATAGACATTGAAGCCAAAAGCGTGTGCGCGACGAAGCTATGCACGCAAGTACCGGAGATGCATGCATCCTACTTGAGCCATGCATGCACCCGTGTGCATCTATTTGCATGGGAGCTAGGATGGCCACAAGATGCAACTAATCAGCCATGCATTGCATGTGTGTGTGTGTGCCAGAGTCCAAGAAATTAAGGGAAAGGAAAGTTTGGAAAGAGTTTCCAATGTACACGTTTACAACAAGGAAACCCATCCAGATTTCTTGGAAGTTTACACGCATAATCAAGAAGAGATCAGGTTGTATGTGTTTCTGTTTTGCTTGACATCATCCAGGATGGCCGTGTATCTCTTTCTCTGCCTACGTACGTTCCTCTCCTTGCGAGCCACGGGTTGGGATCCACCTACATGCACGTCGACCAGACTGGAGACGACACACCAGATTTGAAGCTATTTTGGTCTAGGAGAGGTTCGCAGATGTAAAAGGATTCTTTTAGTTTATTTCATAAATTATCTTTTATTTTGCTAAGTCCAAGTGGCCATTAGGGACTCTAATCTAAGTCGGCCACAAGGCCTATGCGTGTGTGTGTTCAGCCTATAAAAGGCTAGGGTGTGTGCGCCATGAGGAGAGAGTTGAGTTATGAATTAAAAAATGTGCGCGTGTTGGCCTTCGGCCGTTAAGGTTCATCCATGTTCTATATATGCTATTATGAATTTCAATCTAAGATTTCATCTTGGCGTGAGAATTCCTACTATGGGTGTAGATATTTGCTCGCTGGGGCTTGAGGTCCCCTTGTTATAGGTCATGCGTTGTGGTCCGCACGGTTGTGGACACTATCTATCCTAGTGCGAATTACATCTTGTAATTTGTGCTCCACATATTTGTTAGAAAATACCACCCTGAAAGATCGGGCAACCTACGGATTTAATCTCATCTAGAGGTTTGATTTACATCACTAGTTATCCTATGTTCTGTAATCTAATTTCCCCTAGTTTTCCTACTACATTTACTTCTTGCTTCTTCGATTTCTAGTCAATTACTTGAGCATATTGTCTGGATTCTGATTCAGTTCTGGAAGACCTGACAAACTGGAGGAGCACGGCTGGGCTGGAGGAGGGCCAATGGAGACACGCATCTAGGTGTTGTAGATAGGAGCGACTAGTTAGGGTTTAGGCCTATCAATAACAACTTAATTATCTAAGTCTAAAGAAATTGTCTATTCCAAAGCTACCCCTTTTTACATCAACGGTTGATGTTATTTTAAGGATCGTCAGCATTATAGCGGCGATGGTCTTGTACATCATCGATGCAGGCACCATCGGTGAGTACCTCGATACGCTTGGCCCCCCCCCCCCTCTCAAACCTTACCTCTACTAGGAGACGACCCGTGCCCCTGGCGCGGGCACGTCCGTGTCGCCTCGCTGATTCCATGGCCAGGCCCGCATGGTTAATTGGCCCAGTTGACACGCGTGAAGGCCCACGAGGCAGGCGAGCGAAGCCATGAGCGGGCAGCGAGCGAGCGCGTGAGGCTTCGCGCGATGCGCACGAAGCACAGGTGGTAGGATTGTGCTGACGCGCGCAAGGACGGACGCGATTGGGCGGTCGTCGATTTGTGGACGATGTGGTGTGTTTGGTCGCGAAGGAACTCTATGCCCTTTTACCTGGTAAGATTACCTGTTGTGGTTGCACTCAGTAGCGTCAGCTCTTTAGCCGGCGTTTGCTGCGGACGGTTGATCCGTGGTCTCGGCTTGAGCTACACCTCCCATCCAGTCGAATCCTTCGAAGGTTTTCGAGCACCGAAGATAGTCTAGTTTGTACTCACTCCTACCCAACTCCTCGGGATCGCTGCGCCGCAGTCTGCGTCCCCGCCGCCCACCTGCGCTGCCATAATGTAGCGCGCCGCCTCTGCCTCGCGCAGATTATGTCTGGTGTGCGTTACTTATTGTAACTACTCCGAATCTACCGAAAAATTGCTGGATTATGAATCACGTTTGCCCGAACGTGCTGAATGTGTGTAATGCATTGATGCAAAGAACATTGATGATACACGTACTGCTGCTGGATTTGAGATTGCGTATATGTTTGCTAAAATCAGTTACCGCAGGAAAAATTCTTCATTCAATATGAAAACTTTCGGCCAACCAACATTACAAGACCACTGGATAGGCGTTCGGAATTCGGTCACAAAGGTCCGTAGAAAGGAGATTGATACGTGTGTCATCCTCATCTCCTAAGCGATCTGGAAGAAGCGTAATCAAAGGATCTTCAATAAGGTGGTGGCAACTTGTGATCAGCTTCTCCAATCCATGCTCGATGAACATTGTCAACGGCGATTGGCGGCCGCCGCTAGTCTCGAAGTCGCAAGACACTATCGAGGCGGGCTTTTGCCGAGTGCCTTTGCACTTTTGCACTCAAAGCCTTTGCCGAAAGTGCAACACTCGCAAAGAGCCTCCGTCGAATCCCTTCCGGTAAAGCCGCTTTGCCGAAAGTGCCAAATTTCGCACACTTTCGGCAAAACTTTGCCGAAAGTGCCGTCATGGCACTCGACAAAGATTTGACGCTGTCGGCCGACGGCCGACGCCGTTTATTTTTTTTTCTTGCCAAGTGCAACACTCGGCAAGAAATTTTTTTTTGGGACTTTTGCCGAAAGTGCCACGCACTCTTTCAGAAATCTGCTTTTTTAAACCTCTTTGCCGAGTGCCACAAAGACCAAGACTCAAGAAGGGTGTTTTTATTTTTTTAATTTTTTTGCCGAAAGTGCAATGACCATTGCACTCTCAAAGCGTGTTTTTTATTTTATTTTAAAATTTTTTTGCCGAGTGCAATGGTCATTGCACTCGCAAAGCCACCTCTAAAATTCCTTTTTTTTGGTTTTTGCTTTTCCATTTAAACAACAATGCATATATATATAATAGAAACCACAATTCAACAAAGAATAAATTACAAACCACATTTATATATTACAAACGATCAAATTTGTCCGAATCCACAATTTATTACAAACCACAAGTGCATAGTCCACAAGTTCGATACATAGAAACTACTCATAAGCGGCTCACGGCGATCGCGCCCAACAGGCGATCCCGGCGACGGTCCGGTGCGGATGGTCTGACTTATGATGCCATGACCGACCGTTCGACGCCACCCCGATGTCCGCTGCACAAAAAGAAGATATTGCACGTGAGTGACAAGATAAAATGTAAGGAGTTTAAAGAAAAGTTGAAAATTTGGCAAGAAGACTCCCTCGCACGGGGCGCTTCCAAAACTCGCAGAAAAACGCTTCGCACGAAGGCCGACAACCACATTTCCAAAGACGAAGGCCGCCACATCAACTAACCCGCACGAAGGCCCACACATCAACAAATCCGCACGAAGGCCATCTCTAGGTTTGACACTAAGCATGAGCACGTAAAGTAAAACATACTCACCGGAGTAGACTGTGGTGGTGGTCGTGGTGCAAGCAGTGTAGTGGGATTCGCCAACCTTGTTGCTCCCCAAGTTGTTGCACGAACTCGAGCAAACCTTCTTGCTGGGCCTCAACAACTTAGTAGCCTCGACGCTCGGCCTCCGCTGCCCGCTCAACCGCCTGGCCTTCTTCCGGGCCTCTCTTTGGCCCGGTTGTTGCACTCGGCCGCAACATTTGACCCCAATGTTTCAATATTGCGAGCTAAGGAACGAAAAGTCAAAGAACGCATTTAATGAAACCGAATACTTACCGGAGTGCCGCCATCGTTGTCGGCCGTTGGCTTATGGGCACGCTTAGAGCTCGTGCTCACCGCCGGAGGCGGTTCAGAGGAGGAGTAGAGCCCGTGTTGAGGACGCCGCCGCCAAGCCGTAACCGCCCATGCTTTGCCTTCCCCACCCGCATCACGATCTCAGATCAAGGCGCCTCGGTCCTCGGATCGTAGGCCGCCCAGATCGACCTTGCCGCCTGTAAGAAGTGAGGCGTGTGGACGCCGGAGTTGGTGTACGCCTCGGGCCCGTGATCCGGTTGTACTCGATGTTGACCTTGCCGGGCCCATGTGGGCGAGCAACGCCGTGAGTTGGCCAATTGGTCGGCCACCGCGCCGCCGATCGCGAGAAAGACAACAACATGTGGTTAGAAATCATGCGACTGAGCGGCTAGATTAGACAAATGGTGCAGACTTACATATGTCTTTGCATACTTGCCGAGGTCGGGCGCCGCTCGATGGTGAGGGCACTGCATCGGCCGCTGGTCGCTTTCTCCTGGTGCCCTTCGCCACCCACGCCCACCATTTCTCCACTATAGCCTATTGTAACTTCGAGGAGAAACAAGACAACTATCTCCTACTACTCACTTCACGGTAGCTCACCCAATTTTTGCATTTGCTACCCTATGATAGCACTAGACTAAAGGCAACAACATGCAGGAGAAGATAAAAACACAAAGACATTGATCATATTATCTCTCGTAAAAAATTTCCATCATTTAAAGGCAAACCAGCTTTGGTTCTTTTCAAAAAAGAAGACATCGAATTTGCGATAAATACCTCTAAAATGTATCAAAGCAATAATATTCAACTAGGCAAGTGACAACATTTAGGCATAGTGGTGGGGGTTTGTGGTGCAAAGAATCGATTGGGCAAAGGCAAAGTTGGGCAAAAGCAAATTAGTGTGACAGAGCAACAATTTAATGGGCATGTGTGGTGATAGGCCAAGCACAAGAGCGCTTGGGTCGTCTTTGCACACAGTGAGGTTCATTCGGTGGAATGAATGAAAATATGAAATAGTGGCAACTAGTAGGTGACTAGGTGCTCCACTGGTAAGGTACAGAGCAGTTGTAGAAGCAACAAGATATCGTGAGCAGTAGATATCAAACAAAGGCAAAGTGTGTCAAAGTTTAGGAGGACACATTTGCAGGATCAACTTCCCAAAGATATGATCAAATGTATACCCGCTGCAACATAAAATTGTTGCTAAAGGTTATTATTTAACCACAAAGTCAACACGTAAAAACAGTAAAGGTTAACAAATCTATTTACGCTCCAAGTTCCACTATCCAAATGCAATTATGGAACCAAGTAACTCAAATAACTTTTGTAAGTTAAAGGAGTTAGACACACTATAAGCAACTAAGAAAAACGTAAAAATAGTCATTAACAAATCACAACATGTGCCAACAGATATGCAATCAATATGACAATTTGTCTTGATCGTGACAACTTATGTTCATTTTCATAAACTCAATGGAGTCAATAGCAATCACAACCATGCCACAGCCTATCAAAATTCGTGAATATGCATAGATATAGCCATCTAATCGAAAGAGTTCGCAATTCCTTGTCCCAAGCTATTACTAATGTTCAATAGGCATTTATACAAACACCTTCTACTCACCAAGCACTGCTGCTGTAATCAAATATAAGCAAGCCAGCAATCAAAACAAGCACAAACGACAACCAGTAACACACGAACCGCATCAATCTCATCACGAGCGCGAACCTTTCTTAGCCGTGAGTGGATGTACAATGGCGGGCGCGACCGGGCGCGGCTTGGGGCGGGGCGAGGGCAAGGGCATGGGCGGCAAGGGGTTGGGCAGTGGGGCGGGCGGCGGGCGGGCATGGGCACGGCGGCGGTCGGGCGCGGCTGGCGGGCGGCGCGGGCGGTTGGGCCGGTGGAGCGGGCAAGGCGGCGGGCAAGGCAAGGCGAAGTACGGCGGCGGCGCGGTGAAGTAGCAAAGGCGGCGAATTTGCCAAGCGCGCATGCATGCGCGCAAAAGGTGTTGTGTGTGGAGCGAGCGAAGCTGGGCCACCCACACATTTAGTTAAAGCCTTTGCCGAGCGGCCGGGCAAAGACTCTGCAAAGGCTTTTGTTTTTTAAAATTTTTTGTCGAGTGCCACTCGGCACTCTAAAGGACCTTTGCCGAGCGCCAGGTCTTTACACTCTAAGAATTTTTTTTTTTTGTTTTTTTTTTTTGACCCATTATTTTTTGCAAGTTTTTTATTTTTTTTTGAAATTTTTTTCTGAATTTTATTTCGATTCGATGTTTGAATTCCTGCACATCTCCACATGTGATCACATGCAAAGATGTCCGGTTTTAGGCATCCGACGCCGCAACTTGCTCAAACCTTCTCAATTTTTTACCATAGACTCCACATGCGATAACACGACGCCCGACAAGTTTCATGCTATTTTCGACTTCGCTCGATTTTATATAATTTAAATACACTTTTCGCAGTACCTCGCCATGTTACGCCAACAAGATGCTCAAATTTCATGTGAGTTCCTGGATACGGCCTCAACATACACCAAATATCATGAATATCATTTTTGAACGACCAAATTCGATTATTTCATGCACCTGCAGCTCAAATTTGAAATATTCCATAAAATTCAACGAAACAAAAAAAACTAACGAAATATAGCAAAAAAAGTCAAAATTGTCCCAAATTTGAACATGGAGTTTTAAATAATGTGGGAAGGCCTCACAAAAAAATGGGTCAAAAACCAAAAAAAAAATTTATCGAGTGTCGCCTCTAGACTCCAAGAAAGAGGTCATTTATCGAAAGTGCCAGAGTGGCACTCGGCAAAGAAGGGATCTTTACCGAGTGCAGGGAATTGGCACTCGGCAAAGGACCTCTTTGCCGAGTCCCAGGGCCGGCCCTCGGCAAAGAATTTTTTTAAAAAATTTGACTACATGGGCTCTACCGTCAAGGGCCATTTTTTTGCCGAGCGCACTTTTTGTCGAGTGTTGCACTCGCAAAGAGGGCTTTTGCCGAGTGTCGCCTTTGCCGAAAGTGCTCGGCACTCTGAGGCACTCGGCAAAGCCACTCTTGTCGAGCGCTAGACTTTGCCGAGTGCCACCCTACCAAGACTCTAAGAAAGAGTGGCCACGAGTGCCACCCTACCAAGACTCTAAGAAAGAGTGGCTTCGCCGAGTGCCCGATTTTTGGCACTCGGCAAATCTGCGTTCTCCCGTAGTGGCAGCCGACAGGAGTAGTCTCTGTGTCGGGTCGGTCATCAACTTTCGCGGTGATCAGCCAAGCTCTTTTTTGTTTTTTATCCCTATCTCCTCCCTCTCTCCCTGTAATGGACACTGGTTTGTATACCCTTTCTTCTTAATAGAATGATGTGCAAAGCTTTTGCACTTCCTTGAAAAAAATATATGAAAACTTGTACATATACTGCTGTTGCCACTGTTCCTACTTGCTTATAATCCCATACAACCTTTAAAACTTCTACTGTCAGATAATTAAGCCCATGCTTCATGAGTTCTGACAAATGAGAGAGAAACGTGGCAATGAAAGATCAGTTATAATAACGCCTGAGTCGTCTCCATGTATGAACTGAGCTGAAGCTCCACAGCCAATAATCTGTGAGATTAAACTAAGCACTCGCCATCTCAGCCAAAAGGGCCAGCAGGAACTGACGGCAAAACTCTGATTATTTTACATCATCATCTAAATTCTTCCTTATCAATCCGGCTTTGTCTGCCATTGAGCCACCTGGCGGATTGTTAAGTATTAGCTTACTGGTCTCTGCCGAGGGCGGCACACGTGTAGAGGATCTTATGTGGCCGTTGCGATGTAGGCCGGCATCAGAAACTGGAAGGTGCAACGCTACTGCACACAGTTTGGATAGGAAGCTGGGATGCGGAGCTTTAGCTCAAGTTTTTGGGCTCTAGAAGTTAAGTGGCTCAATGGCAGAGGATTGATAAGGAATAATTTAGATGATGATGTAAAAGAACATTAGAATTCTAGAAGGTAGCTTTGTATTTCTTTTTTAAAATGAAACCGGCAAGAGAGCCGCCTGTTTTATACAGGAAAAAAAGAATTAGAAGCTAATCATCCGAGATAATTAGGATTTGCACTAGTCATTTTTCCCTAGCACATTATCTAAAAAAAATTTCCCTAGCAAGCCAAGCACTCCCTCTCTTAATTCTGTGTCAGTCAATGTTGTCAGAATCTTGATTCTAGTCATAAGATCATACGTTTCTACGACCAGATTGATTGGACCGATCCGATCCTATAGTAGAGTCTTAATTTGATAGAATCTTAATATTATTACGATTCTAACAAAAAAATTATAGAATCATGATCAAAATTTTCATACGAACCCTACCAATTCTAGTGATTTATTATAAATAATTATTTGCATATGTCCCTTTCATTGTAAAGTTTTACTTTTTATTTTTTATATCCATTATAATTTTCATAAATAACAAATGATCTATCCTTTGCACTACATTTTGGTAAACAAAAGTTCTAAAAGTATAGTTTTAAAAATGTAGAAGTGTTAGAATACAAGGTAGATTTTAAAAACATTTCTTTGGTAGAATCAGATAGAATCTTGGATTCTACGTCGATCCTATGATTCATGATCCCACTGAACAACCTCCGATCCAATTCAGGACCGCGATTCTGACAACCCTGATGTCAAGAAATCCTTCTGGTTCTATGTTGATGTTCCTCCCTTCGAAGAGATGAAGGTGCCACCTTCATACATAAATGTTGTGATTCTTGCACGCCTCCCTCTTTAGGACTTGTTTAGATATTAAGGGATCAAAGCCAATTCCATCTAATGCCAGGAATTTTAGCACAAATTCATGTCAATCTGAAGAGATGGATACTATAATCCCCATCTATCCAAACAAGCCCTTAACTGTGGAGTTCCCTCTCGTCGCTAACTCCAACTGGTTTTGCCAGAAGCTAGCTCTAGAAGAAGGTGGTGCCCGGTAAATGCACAAAACCAAGGCCGCATCAGATCAACAACCCGTTAGACACGTGTCTCGCCTCCCTCGCTCTGGTTGTCGTTCACCTGGGCTTAATAGTTGGGTTTGTCTACACTGAATGTGACAGTTTTCTCTGTAAAAAACTATCACATCCTAAAAGTTCATTTACAACTCCATTATACATAAATTACAGTAAATTATTTATGTAATTTTGGTTCTTGGGCACTGTAATTATTCTTGAAAGTCTTAATAACTCATATTTTCATCACATGATTCAAAATCTCACATGTATTTTGAGAGGTTGGGCAAAAACAAATCATTTACAACTCCATTATACAAAAATTACAGTAAATTATTTATGTAATTTTGGTTCTTGGTCACTGTAATTATTCTTGAAAGTCGTAATAACTCATATATCCATCACATGATTCAAAATCTCATATGTACATTCAGAGGTTGAACAAAAACAAAGACAACAAAATTATATACCAACAAAATATAGCAATGTGGTGAACCTGTTATGTTCTTCACATATACTTTGAGAGGCTGAGCAAAAACAAAGACAAAAAATAAAATTATATACCAACAAAATACGGCAATGTGGTGAACCCGTTGTGTTCTGAATAAAAAATCATAATAAATTCGGACCCAATTCATCAAACAGGAAAAAGTACAAATCTCAAAGCATATCAGACGAATGAAAATTCAACTATTATGATTTTTTTCTTACAGCACATCAACAACACGAATTATATATCAGTTTGTGAACAAAGAGTAAAAGAAACTTTAATCGATCTATTTTGTTCAACAAAAGATTAAAAGGATGCATGCATGGTAAAGAGAGTTGAAGGGCTCAAGGAAAGAGTCTTTGCCATTCTTCAGCTAGCTGTTCCATCTGGCGACGGCATTCTTTTTAGGATTGAAAAGCTTAATATCTAAAGCTTTACGCCTAAAGGTTATACCACCGTAACTTATAAGAAAGCCGCCTAAAGCCTAAAGGTCATACTACACATGGTAAAGCATGCGTAAGTGATAAAACGCGTAAGTGATTGAATGATGATTAGCTAGCCGAGCGGTGAGTCGATCAAGGCCAAACAAAGAGCTATTAACATGAATCTTATAGCACATCTAACGAACAGAAAATTGACAGTTTTGGCTTCAAAAAACTGTCGGAAGTTATAGCCCTCGGCATGCACGGCACGTCCCGCGTGATCGGCAAGATTGCGGTGCGGCAGCGAAAGCTAGTCGTGATCTACATGGTGTCCCCCAAGATCATCCACGTGGAGGCCGACGAGTTCATGCCGTTGGTGCAACGACTCACCGGCCCGGAGGCCCCGCTCGGCGAACAGCCACCGTCGTCGGCCCGAGGCACAACCGAAAAGACGGTAGCCCCAACGCTGCCGAGGCACAGTGTTGAATTGTTGCCATCGTCAAGCGCCGGAGTTGTCGACGGCGCCAGAGGTCGCCGCCTCGCTGGAGCTCCTGTTCCAAGACCTCACCACAACCGTTTCAAGCGCGGCCAAAGGAGAGGGCTCCTTGGCGTCTCCTCAGGCTCCGAGCTGGTTGCACCACGACGACAGTCATTTCTTGAGCCCTGCAGGGCTAGGGCCGACGGTGGGCACGGGCTACCTCAAAATCTTTGGCCCGCTGTCGCTGCGACACACTACTACATACAACCTCATCACAGACGGTTCGAAACCGTTATCACAAACGGTTTTGAACCGTTTGAATTTGTATGTCTGTGATAACGCTTGCTATCAAAACCGCTCAGGATACAAAGATAACATAGACAGCTTTTTGTTGAAACCGCTCAGGAAGGCATGGTATCACGACGGCTTCTATTAACCGCTCAGGATACGTAGCATATCACGACGGTTCTATTTACAAACCGCTTGTGATATTTGAGACAAACCGTCTGTGATATTCTCAAATATCGCAGCGGTTCTATTTACAAACCGCTCAGGATATTTGCACGCATTTGGTTCTATTTACAAACCGCTCGTGATATTGTCAAATATCATAGACGGTTTGTAATAGAACCGCTCAGGATATGTTACGTATCACGCATTTATTTTTAATAGAAACCGCTCAGGATACTATAGCTTCACGCATTTGTTTCAACAAAAACCGCCTATGATAGCTCATTACCCTAACTACTTTATTATTATTATTTTTGGCTAGCCTCGAATTGCTAGCCATGCCCTCTCAAAACAAGTATGCAGAAAATGATACACCACGATAATCAATTGTTGACAACTCAAAGTGATCATTACTCAAAATAAATTACAAAAGAATTTGTTCAAGTATTCTCGCTATAGTTACAATTGGATTACAATTGAATCAATTGTTTGCATGTGGTTGAGAGGTGTCGACGGGGTGAAACTTTGGGTCGGCGACGGAGTGAAAGTCTCCTTTCGGGTTAATGATATCTGTCTTGATGAAGGCGCAGAGCTTCCCTCGAACGTCCACGATCTCTCTCGCAACGAGTGCATCTAATTCTATCATCAAGTCCTGTCGCTAGCAAGAGTAAAGTGGTAAGCATATATATTTAAATTTATAATTCAGAAATAATTATTTCGAGATTAACAAACCTCGGGATCCTTCGTCTTAGCACTAATGATTTACTGCATATGATGGCAAACGTAGAATGCACATAGCTCATCATTTTTTTGCTGGCGGCACTGCAAAAATAGAATTACATATATAGGTATAGTCAGTTCGAGACGCATTATTAGGAAGTATGATATAGCATTATTGTGTTGTAGCGTGTAACAGAAATCGCATCCTATGTGTCAGTGTGTCATTCGATCCCCACTTGTATAGTCCTCCCTCATCAACATAGGCGGTGAACGACCTACATGATTCCAAAAAGTTATCCCCGTCCATTTCAAATGAAGGAAGACTACAATAGAGTTATGTATGGAGGAAATGAGCATACCTGTCGAGTATTTCTGTCAGAATGCTAAAGTCATGCTGTTTGCTTATTAGGGAATCAAAGTATATTATCTTGTTCCTCTTTGGTATAATGACTAAAAGGATCCAGTGGTACCTACTCATGTATGTCACTATAGTCATTAAACCTAAGTTCGTGCTGCGCATAAAGTACAAATGAAACTTATATAGCAAGTAGTGAAGCACTTACCCCTGGTTGTAGGGCACCGATATGTAGTCCTTGTTGTTCTGATGAAGCAATCCCACCGTTATGTATTTCTCGACGAAGGATGCGTCTGTTTCGATGGTTTGCATAGAGACCACGTGTGGGTCAAGGAAACCCTCCGGTTCGGACCATTCCTAGGCTTTTTTTCATCATGTATCTGTACATAAGCAATGAGTTGCGATATTTATCGGTATTACGTGAATGTAGAACTTGATTGTACACACTTACAGTGTCCAACATCGTAGAAGCGAGGTGTCGAGGACAATGAGGTTGAATAGGTCGTATAAGTCACTGAAGCCCACGACGAAGTGGCCTGGCCCGTTGAAAAAATGTTCATCCTTGTATTTGACAGTGATTCCAGTATCACACCCCTTCTTTTCGGTCTTCCGCATGTACCAGAGATGCAAAGATTGACAACCTAATCCAGCGCGGGTTAATACTGTGTTGGAGCACAACAGTTTTCCGATGGAGTATTTCGAGGGATTGGGAGGCGCCTTAATGTTCATCGATTTCGATTTGGCCTTAACGACTTGCCCGCTATACGTCTTCCTGCGAGATGACTCGGGAACCGATACGACGGCACGCTTTTCTTGTTCCTTCGGCGTCTTCTCCACGGGAACCGATGAGGTGGCCTTCTGAGGCGAAGGATGAGGTGGAGTCATTGAGGGTCCCGTTGGAGAGGAATCGTTGAGTCGAGATCGCGGCACTGCTGGGTCCAAGGCGATTTCCTTCTTGGGCCACTGGATAAAAGTGTGCATGGCATCCCCTAGTGTTCTGATGTCTTCGTTTGGGCGAATCTCCAGCGGGACGGCCATGAAGTTGTCATGTACCATGTCCACTGACCTCGTGTAACCCACGCCACCGGCACCGTCAATCAAGACTTGTCCCTTCCTGGCATGGATACGCCATCCCTCGCCCAGCCTCAATAGAAATAGACCCAACCATCCTCACTTGGAGCTTGCAGGGTGTCGGCTCCTACAAAACGATACACAGTTAGTTAAGGCGTCCTATAGGTCTATCTTTGGAGTGTTCCAGAGATACATTACCTTGATGTCGTCAATAGGTAATTGGACATCATCATGTTCAGAATTATGCGTGGACGCGACGCTACTCCGATGTCGAGGAGGACTGGCTCCCAAATTAACGGGGGCGACTTGCGAGGAGTTGATTCATTTGATCCTGTAATCTAGTTATCTGTCCTTGCAATTTTGCAGTAAGCATCTGTACCAACTGGTCCTCGTGCTCGGCCTTGGATCTCTTCCTACTCCTATACGTGTCATAGTCGCCTTGGAATCCATAACTCCAAGGTACGTTAACCCAAAGGCCTCGCGTGCAACCCGGGTGCTCCTTATTTCTCAGGGCCGTAGATAGTATATCCTTCTCCCTGTCTGCTTGGAAGGAGCCTTGAGAAGTTTCGGTAGTCAATTCATGCTGTAATAGGTCATCATGTTATTATAGACACTATGAAGTTATGGACTTATTAACAACTAGGTAGTTCGACATATTTACCAGACGTTGGGACACTTCCTGGTCTGCCAGATTTGCGAAAGAGATGCTGCTCGAAGACGAGACTTTTGCCCTCGCTTTTAACCAGCTTAGGGCACGCGGGTCTGTGATCTTAGGAAATGGTCCGGTTGCGTTCTCGTCTTCCGCCGCCCATTCCGCGGATTTACCTGCGTACCCAGCGGTGCCGAGTCTGTGGGGGTGAGTGTTTCGTGTTTAGAGAGCTTTGTGTGCTGCACTTTGCTCCTAAAATTCGGCCATCATCTTCATAGCCACAAAGGCGTCCCATATTTCCTGCGTCAAGAATAGATACTTTGTGAAGGGCATCCGACCCATGTTCACGTACTTTATGACAAGCTTGCTCTTGAAGGTCCTCCATGCGTGACACATCACGAGCAACGCCGCTGCTCCACGCGCGTCGGTCTCGCTTCGATAGTAAACGAGGCCGAAAGTTCTCGCCCACAAATAGGCTTCTCTACTACCGCCGAGACTTCCAGCTTGGTGTGGTGATGGGGACCTGTTCCCTTGTAAGTATCCCGCGGATAGTCCAGAATCTCGCCGCTGATCTCTGAGGACTCAAAGGGATCCCAATGTCACTGACCTTCGTGATGATCAGTCGGCCCGCAGGCAATTTCGATTTCCCTCTGCCATCTCGCTTACGTATCGCTATCGTCGGACATCCAGACGCATTCGGTGACGTCAGTGACGGCGGCGAAGATGGTGCCTCTGTCATCTCTCTTACTTGCTATCTATATAAGTTACATACGCCCAAAAGATTGTTGCAAGCATTTAAATGACCAAATCAACATATACATATGAAGTATCTCCATGTCATTTAAAATGAATAATATGCTCAACATATACCATATGTATATTAAAGAACTCAGCTTAAAGCTCAGAGTATTGATGTTAAAGAGTGCTCTCAGTACATCAGTCAATATATCTTCACTAATCAAATTTGACAATCATCAAACAGATCTTGAGCTGAACCTAAAACATTCCTATTGGATTGTTGTAATATGTGCAATATTAGCAAATAACCATAATTAATTCCAGCATAAATATGAAACAATAAAGCATTAATCCAACAACATTTAAATGACCAAATTAACATAATCAAATGTAAATCATTCAAGTCATTTAAATTAGCACATGTATATGAATGAAATTAGCACAGAGCACAAAAATTTGAAATTAATGTAAGCTCTCATATGGCGAGTTGTACAAGAAACAAACTTGGCCATCTCAGCACTAAGGTATATTCTCTTCATAAATTGGATAAGAACACTAAAATTTAGATTTTGAGCTCTATCCAAAGCTTAACTAGACTGACATAACAATCACATGTATAAGAAGTTCAAAATGATACTATCTGTCAACCATAGATCATCAAGAACCATCAATATCCACTACTGAAGTCCACAGAAGACTGGCCTTTAATGAAGACATAGAAATAAAACAAAATCAAGTAAAACTTTCTTCTGTTAAAAGGACAGGACAACAGATTAAGTGATTAGGTAAAGCACTACAAAAGTACTAGAACTTCTAAATACAATTTGACAGCAGCAGGAAAACTGGTGATTACTATGACAGCAGCAAGCAATCTTGTAGAGCTCAAAATTGAACTAGTAATTCTACCAATTTCAGAATTAGACCATTCCAATCACAGAGAAATATTAAGCCCACAAAATTCACTTTGATATATCTCACGGAGAATGAGTCAAAAACAGACCCTTCTAACCATGTCCAGGGACCAAACCCTAACCATCCATCTGACTGACCTAGCACAATATCATGAATCCACAGTGGAGGGAGCAGAGGATAGGTTCTCCCCATTCATCTCATATCACTCATTAATCTCAAATACAACATTCACAGTCGAGGATTAACCTTCACAGTTCAAGTAGGAGGCCGGTGCAGCAAAGGAGGCCGCTGCAGAGGAGGAGGCCGACGCGGGGAGGAGGACGGCGCGGGGGAGGAGGTCGGTGCAGGGGAGGAGGCCAACACGGGGAGGAGGACGGCGCCACCGGGGAGGAGGCCGGCAGAGGGAAGCCGGCAGAGGGAGGACGCCGACACAAGGAGGAGGACGGCGCCACAGGGAGGAGGACGGCAGAGGCGGCGGCAAGGCTGCCGATGTCGGCAAGGCGGCGGGCCGAGGTCGAGGCGGTGTCCCAAGCATGGGAGGTGAACAGCGAGCCCTAGAGGAGGCAAAGGAGCGAGAGCTGAGCAGGCTAAGGGCACTGGGGAGATGAATGGGCGGCACTGGGAAATGAATGGGCGAGCCCTAGGGTTATAAGGCAGATCACAGACGGTTCTTAATAAGAATCGTCTGTGATATGTCCACATCACAGACGGTTCTTTAATAGAATCGTCTGTGATACGTTCCATATCACATACGATTCTATTATAGAACTGTCTATGATTACTTATCCCGATGGTTCCATAATAGAACTGTCTATAATATCCCTACAAATCCATATGAACCTGGTGACAAATATGATGACAATCATGATAAGTCCATATGAACCTGGTGACAAGTATGATGACAAGTCCATAACACAACTCCAAATAATTTGACTGAAAATTAATTTATCCACTGACAATTCATTTGAGTTCAAAAATTCATATCTAATTTAACTCAACTCCAAATCAAAGTGAAACCAATTTTGATACTCCACATTACAATGAACGTCCACATTGACATCAATATCAAATATGACAAGTCCATAACACATTAACACATGATAATTCCACGTTGACATCAAAATATATGAGATATTACAAGTCCATAACACATGATGTTATGGAATAAATTAATTACAATGGAGTAAATTCTTAATTAAAATATAGCCCTTCATGATGATCGACACGCATATAGCTAGCTTCCTCACTGGGTTCTTCCTCGAGCCTGATGCCATCTCCGAAAGGAGGCAACTTGTCAAATTGATTGTACTCTTCCTCATCCACGACATTCTCAACTCCGAGAATCCTTCTTTTTCCATGAAGAACTACGTGGCAGTTCTTATTTGTCGGGTATGTTACATAAAAAACTTGAACAACTTGCTTAGCGAGTACGAATGGTTCGTCCTTATATCCGACACATTTGAGGTCTACAGTGGTGACGCCTGCATTTGTCGACCTTCACACCTTGCGGAAGTTTAACCCAATGGCATCAAACAGGGGATCTTAAAAAGTACATAGTCGAGCTCCCAAATCTCCTCTACAAACTCATAGTAAGAATTAACCCACATGCCCCTGCCGGTATTGAATCGCTTAGAACGATCTATGCATACACCATTGCTTTTGGATCAGGCTCTTCCTATCCTAAGTCAGCCAGATAAAATATGTACCCATTTATATCAGATTCTGCTATGTCACAATTGTAAATTGTGGTCCTTTTGCCAACCATAGCAGCGTATCATCACTTGATGACCTCCCAATGATTCGCACCTTTAACCATTCGTTGAACCGACGGTTGTGCTCTCTCGTGATCCAAACCTCCGACCGGTCTGGATTCTATTGACGTACCATGTCTTTGTGCTCGTCGATGTACATGGACACTTGGGTCATGTGTTGCAAGACCATGAAATGGGCTTGAGCATATGTATCCAGATTGGGAGTGATTGATTTCCTTCCGATGGTCCCGATACAATCCAGTCTCCCCTCATGACGAGATAGAGGCACACCTATCGGTTTCACCTGTGCCATGTAGTCGACGCAGAACTCAATGACCTCTTCGGTTGCATAACCTTCGATGATGCTGCCCTCTGGCCGAGATCAATTCTGTACGTAGGACTTGAGAATGCCCATGTACCTCTCGAACGGGTACATATGACGTAGGAACACAGGGCCGCATATCTTTATCTCTTTCACAGGGTGAACAATGAGATGGACCATGGTATCAAAAAATGATAGAGGGAAATACATCTCAAGATGACATAGAGTCGTCACCACCTCGGCCTGCAGAGCATCTAGTCCTTGGGGATCGATGACTTTCTGAGCAATTGAGTTAAAGAAACAACACAGTCTCAAGATTGCCACTCGGACCTTGTTCGGCAAGATACTCCTAATTGCAACAGGAAGTATTTGTGTTATCAACACATGACAATCATGAGACTTCATACCAATTAATTTCAAATCTTCCATAGAAACAAGTTTCTTAATGTTAGCGGAGTAACCAGACAGGACTTTCACACCATGCAAGTTCTGGCACAGTTCATTTCTCTCGGCCTTGGACAGAGTGTAGCAAGCTGGGAGAAGGTATGTTCATCCTTTATCGGTCTCTTTCGGTGCTAACTCGGTCCTTATGTTCATATCAACCAAGTCACGCCGTGCGTTAACACCATCCTTTGTTTTGCCACTAATGTTCAGTAAGAGACCAATCAAGCTATCACATACATTCTTCTCCACGTGCATGATGGTTATGCAGTGGTGAACTTCTAAGTGCTCCCAATAAGGCAAGTCCTAAAAAATTGACCGCTTCTTCCAGATGTTCTTCTGACGAGTTCTTAATTTACGTCCCTTCCCAAGCACAACATCGATCTCCTTAACCATATTATAGACCTCTTTCCCTCTAAAAGCCCTTGGAGCTGAATCGTCTTCCTTATTTCCGTCGAATTGTTTCTTCATCTTGCGGTATGGGTGACTCCTGGGAAGGAGCCTACGGTGACGTATATACACAATTTTGTGTGAGTTGTTCAGCCATACACTCTCCGTAGCATCTAAGTAGTGCGAACATGCTTTGGCTCCTTTTGTACTAAAGCCTGACAGGTTACCAAGGGCAGAAAAATCATTGATGGTGCAAAATAACATAGTGCGTAAAGTGAAGTTCTCTCGTTTGTACGCATCCCATACCTATACCCCTTCGTTCCACAGTGTCACAAGATCTTCCAGCAATGGTGCTAGGTACACATCAATATCATTCCTAGGTTGCTTCAGCTCTTGGATAAGTAGTGACATCAAAATGTACTTCCGCTTCATACACAGCCAAGGAGGATGGTTGTACATACATAGATTCACGGGCCAGGTGCTATATCGGCTACTCATATTACCGAAAGGATTCATTCCATCTTTACTCAACCCTAACCTTATATTCCTCGGTTCCGCACCGAACTCTTCGAAGCTCTGGTCGAAGTTTCTCCACTAGGCAGATTCAGCAGGGTGTCTTAGCTTTCCATCTTTCTTACGCTCCTCCGAGTGCCAACGCAGCAATCATATCTCCTTTGGGTTCGCAAATAAACGCTTCAAACATGGGATCATAGGAAAATACCACAACATCTTAACAGGTGGTCCTTACTTCACCTTAGCAGTATTCTCATGCTTATATCGGGATGTTTGCACACGGGACATACATGCATGTCTGCATACTTTTTACAGTAGAGGATATAATCGTTCGGACATGCATGTATTCTTTCTACTTCCATTCTCAATGGACAAAGAACCTTCTTTGCTTGGTAGGTGGTGTTGGGCAACACGTTTCCCTCTGGAAGGATGTCCGCTAGGAGACCTAACAACGCCGTGAAACTCTTATCGGACTAACCATTACTTGCCTTCAATTTCAGCAGTTCAATCACGGTTGACAACCTTGTGTATTCCGGCTTGCAGCCAGAGAACAAAGGTCTCACCGAGTCCTCCATTAAGCTCTCGAATTTACAAAACTCTCTCACACTGTAGTTCTCTATCGTGTAGCATCTGATCCAAATTGTCATCGTGCGACCTATCCTTATAAAAAGCACAGTCCACATCCGGCATATCGTTGACTTCCTCGGCGATGTCGTCATTATTAACTTCCTGTATAATGTGCTCTTCACGGTGACTGGTCCAACATGCATACCCTTTTTTGAAACCCCTTCGAATCAAGTGTGCTTCAATCTACGCTGGGTTGTTAAACATCTTCATATTACCACAATCAATGCATGGCAGTACATAAATTTTATTCCCTTCTTCAACATATCCTGCTCGGTGGCTCTTCTAAAAGCAAACACGCCATTAATGTACTCTTCACTCACACGGTTCACGCCGTACATCCAGTTTCGGTCCATCTACCCTACGCATGTAATAAATTAGTGTCAAATTATATTAATAAACCGCAAGTACGTACTCTTCCTATTTACCAAACATACTTAAATTGATTAATTAGCGATTAATTTATAGTAAACATAAAGGGTTATAGATCGTTACCCTCGGAGCTCACGATGAAAATACCAAATATCTCTCGAGAATCCTCTCCTTCTCCTTCTCCTCCCTTCCTCCTCTCCTTCTCCTCCCTTCCCCCTTCCTTCCCTTCCTTCTCCTCTCTGTCGTGGCGCAATGGGGAGGACTTGGTGGCGGTGGGGAGGATCCGTGGCGCTCAAATGGGAATGGGCGTAAGGTCCAGCAGTCCAAGTATTTATAGTGTTAGTTTATCACAGCGCTTCTTATTACGTAACCGCTCAGGATACATAATCACGTATGGTTCCGTAATAGAACCGCTCAGGATACCGATGATAGATCACAAGCAGCTTCTATTATGGAACCGCTCAGTGATAAGTCAAGCCATGAGCAGTTCCATAATAGAACCATCGTGATACGTTCCATCGCTCATTTTATAGAGCTCGAGTTGTTTCAAACCGTCCGACGGGACCATCCGATTCGATAGAACGATCCGAACAAACTAGGGATCTATAAAATAGCAAAAAAAAATCATAAAATCCTGAAATAATTCAAGGAGGTTCCTGGGATGTGCTAATACTCAAATAAAATTATAATACCAAAATTATAAGCATTTTCTAGTGTAAAAAAATTAGACCTCTATTCAAACCCTATTCAACAATCTAAGCTAGGTTTGAATTTAGTTAAACAAATAACACTGGAAAAGTGAGGTTTCCCTCCCACCATGCCGCCAAAGCACGACCCGTCATTCGATGTCCGACTAGATGGGTTGGACAAAACTCAGTCCGAACTTCTCCAAGCGATCTCCAACATCCAAACCACCATCAAACAACGCTTTCAAGAATAGCAACTCGCCTCCAACCAGCGGTTTGATAGTCTCGCCAAGGAGATGCGCCAGTTCTTTGATGCAATCCGCATCGCCCCAATTGCTGCGCCCCAAGCTCTGCCTGATGGGTCGACCTCCGCCACTCACACCGACGCAGGCTTGCTGCTGCTCCCAACTACCGCCGAGGACACGCGATGCGCACCACTGGAGCATCGGTTGCTGCCTCCCACCAGAAACGACGCGCCCCGTGTTCCGAGGGGTTTCGATCGTTGTCTTCCACTTGGAGACGAATATGACGATCATCACGGTGGCCTCCAGTGACAAGACGCCTTCCACCCTCACCTGGATCGTCCGCGTCTACCTCGTCTGGAGTTACCAATTTACGACGGCTCGGTGGATCCACTCACTTGGTTAACCAAATGTGAGCAGTACTTTCGCGCCTATCAAACACCAGATGAAGATAAAGTGTGGATGGCAGCATTTCATCTCTATGAAGTCGCTCACTCCTGGTTCTTCCAGCTCGAGCGTGAGGAAGGTCATATTCCTTGTGCGGTTTTCAAACACTACTACAACTTGCGCTTCGATTCGGCAGTCCGCACCAACACATTAGGCGCTATCAAGAACCTGCAGCAATCCGGCACCTTGGCACAATACCAGCAGGAGTATACCGATCTGCTGTGCCATACATTCGGTTTATCCCGTACGCACCAAATTGAGTTGTTTACCGCTAGCCTTATAGACCCGGTCCGCACCCACGTCGAATTGGAAGGGCCAACTTCCCTGCAACAGGTGATAAATTTAGCTCACGCATGTGACCAGCTTCAAGGTACTGTAGCAAATCCGACACCGGCTGGCAGATCATCATCGAACACGAAGACCAGCTCCCGCGCGTGGCTGTCACCACCATCTCGCGCCCCAACAACAGCACCCCCTTCAGCTCTACCCCTACGGTGCCAATTGCTGCCACTGAAACACAGACAGGGGTCTTCCGCCGTTTGTCCACCGCCGAGATGGCTGACCGACGACAACGAGGCCTATGCTTCAATTGTGATGAACCGTTCACCAGGGGGCATCGTTGTAAACGTTTGTTTTGGCTGGAGCCTGAGTTCACCTCCGAACCTTGGGACAGCATGCATGACCAGCCTCTTGAGGTCACTAAGGCGGTATTTGGTAAAATTACCAAAATACCCCTTCTCGATCTTTTTCCAAAGACCGAGTCTCATCTTCGTGAAGCACTCATCATGCTTCGCCACGTGTAGTTTGATCAACGGCTCTCATCATGTCGGCAAGCCTCTCCCATCCGGCTCCTATCGAAACCACCATGGCACTTGCACCGACCCCCGCGCCGCTTGATCCAACCCGTCGCACCGAACTGTCCGTTCGGTCACCTTTGTCCCTCTTGCGCCATGCTTGACTCCATTGACCTCACTCGGAATCCCCGATTGTTCTGGGCCTCAGCTCTCCAAGCTTAGTCCTGATCATCCTCGCTGTTGACCGTCATTGACCTCCAAGTAATCTGCACAACAATAGATAAAGAAATCGATTCCGGGAACAAGTTCTTCACAACTTGACCCACGTTAGTCAAAACATGCATCATGCAACACATATGCACTGAAACCCATGAACTTGACCTAACCCAACACCATTTTACCAAGTCGACAAACATTCAGAACACAAACGGTCATACCGCCATGTATGCACCCCAGATTACTACTGACTACTGATCGTATCAGCTCCCAAACTCAAGGTCGTACCTCTTTCCAAGGTGACCAAAAATCCAAGAAAACACGTTCTCTGGAACAAACCATACCGTCAACTAAAAGCTGGTATTGCCGCCCTGCGGTACTACCGCTCCTTACTTGCTGGTCATACCGCGTTGCAGTCATACCGCACGTTACTTGCTGGTACTACCGAAAATCCTGACTTTGCTGGAAAAAGCGTGTTTCAACAAATCTTCAACGCCATTGCCAATTGTAACATCATCCTAAGATCATGCACATATCTCCATGATATCCACAATCTCCCCCTTGATGAACACATTGGCAATTTTCCAAAAATGCAAGTTTTGAGGTTTGAAAAGTAAAGAACTCACGTTTTCGCGCAAAGGCACAACTTGGTCCAAATGCAAGAGAAAGCATAGGAAATGACCAAGTTGGCTTCATAATAGCATAAACAAGTGAGATAAGGCAAAAGAAAGCGAGAAAGCTTCAATTTCCAGAGAAGAGTCAAAAATCTCACTTAAGGTCCATACGAAAGAACAATTGTTCAAATTGACCTTTGATCATTGTGAGGTTGCAAGAATTGCAATTCAAGTTCACAAATAGCAATAAGACTATAAGAATGCAAATAAGATACTCCCCCTCACTATGATCCTCTTTTTTCAGAAAATCTCAAATTCTCCAAATAGCTCTCGCTTTTTAACATTTTTGTTACATCTTCTCCCCCTTTGACAATGGAGTCATCAAGGAATCACGCCTTCCTCTCGTCCAGATATGACAAATGCAGAACGAGGAAAAAGCATAAGAAAGAGCATACATAAAATGCAATGGAGTGGCTTCATTTTTTGTATTTTTTAATTTTTTAGTACAAGAAGCTTTGGAAATTACCCAAAAGAACAAGCTAGCATTTCTAATATTACACAAAGCATATCAAACCTAAAAGCGCTAGCAAGATCATGTTAAGACATATATATCAAAGCTAAGCTAGAAGGCTCAATGTAAAGCAATGAATTGTAACAATTTAAGCAAAGTTTCAAATTTAGCAAGTTCATCAACAGGGATCCTAAAGTGATAATGGACATGTCAAAATGTCAATGTGAGATCAAAAGGCTAATAATTACCACTTTAAGAGACAAACAGGTCCTGAATTGAATCATTTCGCGCAATTTAGCTCAAACACCCATTTTTCAACAATTTTTCATTTGCAATGAATATTGAAGTTGACTATTGGTCTAACTTAGTAAAGAAGATCTTGGACTAGGAGCCATCCACAAACTCTTCCTAAGCTTCGACCAGAAGTTGATTAAAGGTATATCTTAGTGAAGAAGATCCTGGACTAGGTGCCATCCACAAACTCTTCCTAAGATTCTACCAGGGCGATAAATCTTAAGGTTCATGTCAATTTTGACAAGTAGTCCCCATGAGATCGTCTGGATCATCAAACTATCTCCAAGTTCATGTCTTTGACATGCAGTCTCGTGAGAGTAGTTTGGCACATTTTAACCACAAGACAATCTTGAAATTGATTTTTCATTTTGCACAAGAGCAATTTTAAATTCTTAGAAGAACAAAAATCTCAAGTAGTGATCAATTCTAAATTCAAGAGCTAACAAAGCAATTTTGACAGGGCCAATGTCACAAAAGGAGTACTAATTGCGCAACTAGCTAAAACATCCACAAATTGCAGTTTTTAGTTCTAGTTGTTTTAATGTTCTAGCTTCAGCAAAGACTTAGCTACACATGTGAAAGCATGATAATTCTAGCAAGTCAAGGAACTGGACATGGCATTGAGCAGGAATTGAAATACTAAATCTCAAGAGGGTAATAAGCAAAGCTTCATCAATTTTAAAAGATAAGCAGTAAAGCTTATATTACAATGCATCTTTTTGTGTTTTTCATATGAATGCAATATGATACAATGAGATGCAAGAAAAACTCAAAAAGCCTAAAAAGATCAAAAAGATCAACAAGTTCAAAAGAAGATCAAGAAAAGATCAGATGAACAAGGAAAGATCATATAAGATCCAACTCCCCCTCAAACCAACCCATAGGGATAAATTACCCCTAATTCGCTCCTCAAGGTGACAAATCTTGTTGGGTCTAAAGGCTAGGTGAGGATATCAGTTAACTGAGCCTCGGACTCCACAAAATGCAGCACAATATCACCCTTCTCAACATGGTCTCTAAGGAAGTGATAGCGAATGTCTATGTGCTTGGTCCTAGAATGTTGCACTGGGTTTTTTGCAATGTTAATGGCAGAAGTGTTATCACAGAAAAGAGGAACACTAGCAAAAGCTAACCCAAAGTCCTTAAGAGTGGACACCATCCACAAAATCGACTCTGACAACTAGCAAAGACTACATATTCAACTTCAAAGAAGGGTTGTACAACAAAGGATTGCTTCCTAGAAGACAAGAGAAGTGCCTAAGAAATGACAAGTGCTCGAGGTACTCTTTCTATCTAGCCGACACGACAAAAAATCGTAATCGAAAAACCCCGAATGGACAGCGAAGAAGAGCAGGAAAACCAAATGCCATACTGAAGGGTAGAGTGTAAGTACCTGAAGATGCGCTTAACGGCTTGACGATGTGAAGTCCTCGGAGACGCCTGAAACCTCGCACAGAGGCAGACCACGAAGTGGATGTCGATCTTGAGGTCACAGTCTGAAGGAACCGATCATCTTTGCGGTACTCGCGTTGATCCACAGCTTCTCCTTCCTCATCTGGATCCAAGGCAGTCAGAGTCACCATGGGAGTGGCGATCGGCTTGCAGTCACCCATCTCGAAGCGCTTGAGCAGATCCTTGGTGTACTTCGTTTGATAGATGAAGATCCCTTCCTTGCATTGCTTGATTTGAAGCCCTAGAATGTAGTTGAGCTCTCCCATCATACTCATTTCAAATTCTCTGGACATGGTCTCAGAAAAACTGGAAACAAGAGCATGAGAAGAACCACCAAACATAATATCATCTACATAAATCTGAACAAGTAGGAAGTCATTGCCATGCCTAAGAATGAAAAGAGTCTTATCTACCTTTCCCATTTCAAAATCATTCTTAAGCAAGAAGGTCTTAAGTCTATCATACTAGGCTCTAGGGGCTTGCTTAAGACCATACAAGGCTTTGGATAGCTTAAAAACATGATCTGCGTGCTTGGGATTCTCAAAGCCAGGGGGTTGCCTAACACTTCCTCCTCTATAAAACCATTCAGAAAAGCACTTTTAACATCCATTTGATGCAACCTAAAGCCTTTAGATGCAGCAAAAGCAAGCAGAATACGAATGACTTCTAATCTAGCAACAGGAGCAAAGGTCTCATCAAAGTCTAACCTCTTAACTTGGCTAAAATCCTGAGCTACCAACCTAGCCTTGTTTCTAACCACAGAACCATTCTCATTTTGCTTATTCTTGAACACCCAACAGGTTCCTATCACATTATGACCACTAGGAGGCTCTACTAGGTTCCAGACCTTGTTTCTCTCAAAATTCTCTAACTCCTCATGCATGGCATTGACCCAGCTAGAATCAGATAAAGCATGTGATATATCGCGGGGTTCAAAAGAAACTACAAATGCAGAATAAGAGAAGAGACTCGGATCATGATACCTGGAGCGAGTGACTCGCTCATGAAGATTACCTATCATCTGATCCGGATGATGTTGCTTCTGAATGTGCAGTGGAGCGCCTGTGGGAGATAGCATCTCCTCAACCTCCGTAGGTACTACTGATGAAGAAGATGCAGCAGGAGCCTCAATTGGAGGTGAAGCAGTCGTAGCAGGTTCTGGAGCTTGGATAGGAACATTAGCAACAGGTAAAGGAGCAATTTCAAATTCATCCTCATCTTCCTCGACAAAAATGCTCTCTGTCACCTGTATGTCACCTGAAACATCGGATCTAGCTCCAGGGCTAGTCTCATCAAAAGTAACATTGCATGTCTCCTAGATAATGTTAGTTTAAACATTAAAGACCCGAAAACCCCTCGAATGAGCAGGATAACTCAGAAATAAACCATCACAAGTCCTTGATTCAAATTTATATAGGTTTCCTATCTTGAGAATAAAACACTTTGATCCAAAGACTCGAAAGTGAGAGACAGAGGGTTTTCTACCAAATCGAAGCTCATAAAAAGTCTTGCCCAAAGATGGTCTCAAGAAGACACGGTTTGAAATATAGCAAGCTGTAACAATAGCTTCGGCCCAAAACCTCCTCGGTGTGCTATACTCATCTAGCATCGTCCTAACCATCTCGACTAAGGTTCTGTTCTTCCTTTCCACAATGCCATTTTATTGAGGGACGTGTGGAGAAGAGAACTGATGCTCAATGCCACGCTCAGCACAAAAAGTGGCAAAAGAAGCATTCTTGAACTCTGTACCATTGTCACTACGGATCGCTCTCAAGGCACCAGGAAATTCAGAAGCCAAACGAAGAACAAGATCATGATAATGATCAAAAACCTCATCCTTCGAAGCAAGAAAGAACACCCAAGAGTATCTCGAAAAATCATCAACTATAACAAGAATATACCATTTGCCACCGACTGACCGAACCCTAGCAGGACCAACAATATCCATGTGAAGCAACTGTCCTAGTCCGTCAGTCATGACCATAGTCAATGAAGGGTGTGAGGCGGCAACTTGCTTGCCAAGCCTACAGGGCGCACATACAGCATCCTTGACGGCTTTGAGTTTAGGCAAACCTCTCATGAGATCAAAGCCGCTAACTCGCGTTAGATGATCAAAACCAATGTGCCCCAAACGTCGGTGCCAAAGCCAGATATCAGAAGAAGATGCAATTAAACATTTGAGAGATCCAGTAAGAGATTCAGAAAAATCAGCTCCAAAAATTCTACCAACTCTAGAAATCCCAAAAACAAGCTCACCGGAAAAATCAAGCACACGACAAGCATTTTTCTTAAAACGAGTTTCGTAGCCATCATCAAGAAGCTGCGAAACAGAAAACAAGTTATACCTTAGCTTATCCACAAAAGCGACGTCCTTCAGGATGAATCTGTCATTCACCCTAATCGATTCTGTTCCTTTAATTTGCCCTTGTGTATCATCTCCAAAGGTGATTAAGTCATCACCCGTCGACCGCGTGAAGGAAGTGAACCATCTAAAGTCTCTGATCATGTGGCGTGAACAGCCGGAGTCGACGAGCCATGTGTTCTTCCTCCTTTCGCGGCGATCCTAAAAATCAAGGCACAAAAGATCGATGTGTCTCAATACTGGGGTTAGTTAGACATGACTTGGGAACCCAGTACTGAGACACATGTCTGCGAGTAGTATGCAAAGCAGAAGTGCTATTCTTGATTTTATTTGAAGTTCTGTTATGAGCAATGGTTACACAAACATGAGAAGCATCCTGTCTAGGAATATTATGATGATGAGCATGTGAAACAAAACCTATTCCAGGTTTCTTCCATTCTAAATAACCATGTCTCATAAAAGCATCCTATCTAGGAACATTATGATGATGAGCAATATTTTTCTTAGCGTTCTTCAACCTACGCCAACAGAACTCAACCAAATGCCCACTCTTCTTGCAATAGGTGCAATGGTATTTGGTACCATGGGAGAAGCACCTTTTGACTCAAAAGAAGGTTGGACAAAACCTACAGATTTGAAAAAAAAATTTGCAGGTTGGGTTGTGAATTCAACTAAGCCATTTTCCAAGACCTGAATGACATTAGGCTTGAATTTGTCCTGGGTAGAGTTGTATCCTAACCCTTGCTTCTTGTAAGGAGTTTTAGACGTGTCTAGAATCATGTTTAACTATTTCTTACCTTTAGAGAATTTTTCTAGTGTGTCCTTAAGGTAAGCATTTTCTTTTCCAAAGTTAACACATGAATCACAAGTCTTAGCCTTAATGGCTCTAGCATGTTTCTCCTTAAGAAAAACAACTTCAAGCTTATAGGCTGCACATGAGGCACAAGGTGTAGACTTAATTGTGTCCTTAAGCTTGGCATATTTAGCTCTAACTCCTTCTAGAATGTCTTTAACTTCATGTTCACGTTCTAAGCAGAAAGAGCCAATCTAGATTTAACATTACCAGAGGCATCTAACTTACTAGACTCGTAAGTATTTTTCACATGGAGCAGATTTAACATCAATTAGCTCAGTCCTAGCATTCTCAAGTTGGTGCAAAGCAATATCATGAGCAGAATGCAGTTTAGCAAATTCAGAGTGTAGAGCGTGGCAAGATGAACATTCATCAAATTCAAGAGTCTTAGCATTTATAAGTTCTAAAGTCAAATTTTCTACTTGTGATTCTAAGTCCTTGTTCCTAGCCATGGTAAACTCTAAGGCCTTATCCTGACTCATGAGTTGCTCAAACATGGTGTCGCATCTAGCAGAAAGAACATCATAGGAGGGAGGTACATCATCGTTGTCATCGGCGTCGACGAAGTCGGCCATGAAGCACATGCCGGTGAAGTCCTTGGCCTTCCCTTTCTTGTCTTGAGGGAGCTCCTCCTCCTTGTCCTCCTCATTTTCGGAGTCCACATCGCTCATGAATTGCTCTCCAAAAGCGGCAAGGACTCGGTGAGCAGCCTTCATGAGCTTAGCAGCATCATACTTGGGCTTGCTCCCCTAAGGCTTCTTCCAGGCAGTCTTCTCATCCTTGTGATTGCTCTTACCTTTTCAAATCGTAAGGTTGTCTTGCTATGATATAGCTCTCTACACTCATAGCACATCACAGGGCCACCTCTCTTCTTGTTTCTAACATTGTTATATGCCTGTGACTTTCTTGGCTAAAAGAGCTAAATTAGCCTTTGAAAGACTCTCAAACTCTTCTTCTTGAATTGCAGATATACACACAAGAGAAAATCCAGAACAAGACTTAGAAGAACCATCGAGTTCTTTTCAAAGGATCAGCTATGAAGCCATGTTATCCTTCTTAGGAAGACTGCCTCTCTTGATCTCATGAGTCTTAAGCTTGCTATAAAGCAGCTCCAAAGTGAGACTAGAGAGATCGACGTTCTCCTCAATGGCAGTAGCCTTCCTCTCTCACTCCTTGGTGTTGATTGCAGCCAAGAGGTGGGTGGCATTCTCAGATTGAGAGTACTCAATGTCAACAGCTCTCATCTGATTGATCACCTTGTTAAAGCGAGTAAAAACGTCATCGATGCTCTTACCAGGACGCATCTCGAATTTGTTATACTCACGCTTGTAGACTGTCTGGCGCACTTGCTTGATCTGGGACGATCCCACATGGTAAGTTTCGAGGTGTGCCAAATCTCATGTGCGGTCTCAAGGTTGCAAATCCTATCATACTCATGTCTACCAAGCCCAGCATATAGGAGATTCTTAACCTTATGGTTGTTTGCCAAGAGGGCTGCTGAAGCCGGTGAAGCAACCTCAGGCAAAACGAGCGGAGCTCGAACTACCTCCCATATAGCTTGTCCTTCGCTCTGAAGGAAGACTCGCATACGATTCTTCCAATAGGCATAGTCGAGCCCATCGAAGATATGCGGTTTGGTCGAGTACTTATCCATCGCCAAGTTCAGTGACCAGCTAAGATCAAGATTGAACTAACCGGGCTCTGATACCACTTGTTGGACCGAAATGGCGACTAAAGGGGGGTGAATAGGAGCACTATCTATTTTTCGCTTTGATCGAATTCAAACATGATATTGACTCCAATAGCTATGAGAACTATGAAGATCAATATATAAAAGCATAAGGGAAGACTTGTACTGAACCCCCTTCAAACCCCCAAAAGAAACAACAAAAAGCACAAAAAATGTACTGATGAATAGTACCAGTTGTACTAGATGAACAGTACTGGTCGTACTAGAAATCGGAACAACCGGATGAGCAGTGTCGGTTGTACCGCAGTGAACAGTAAAAACAGGCGAATGAATAGTAACCAGCGTGAAAACGAAATAAAAAATTGACGTAACTTTTGATCCGTAACTCCAAACTTCACGAAACTTGAAACACACCTTCCTAAGGATGTCAGGAACCTATTCCATGCAACAATCGTGAAGTTCCTTGTCAAAGTTCTGACCTTTTTCCGTTCGAACGAAGGTTGCTCCAAAAACTGAGTCAAAACCAAAATATGATCCAAACACTTGCTCGTGGGTAATTGATGATCAAGATGATCTTAGATGTATTTCCACATGTCACAGCAAGCTAGATCAAGACAAGAAACAAAGTAAAAACTCGCGGATAAAAGAAAGACTCAAAATCACCAAATAGAGATAAGGAAAGCAAATAGACTTATCTTGAGGAATCTTTCCTTGGATTGATTTTGATTGGTTTACAGCCACTCCATCAAGGAGGACAAAGACTCAATACATGAGCACGAAATCAAATCCAACTCTCCAGAACCCTAACCTCCAACTATCCTCTCCCTAAGCACAAAAGCAAACTAGGGTTTCAAAACAATGAAAGGGTTGAGAGGTGCTGGCCAGCACCCTCTCCTATTTATAGTGGAGGCTTAGACCTTCTAGAAGACTATTCCTATTGGGCACCCGTTAAGCCCACAGACAAATGGGTTCACTCACGCATGCATTTTAAAGCGTCGTCTTCATCTCCTCTTGACATAATCCGCTTCATCTTGCGCCATCTTGCACCGCGGGTTGGCAAAAGTCACCAAGGTGGTATTTGGTAAAATTACCAAAATACCCCTTCTCGATCTTTTTCCAAAGACCGAGTCCCATCTTCGTGAAGCACTCCTCATGCTTCGCCACGTGTAGGTTGATTAACGGCTCTCATCATATCGGCAAGTCTCTCCCATCCGTCTCCCAAAAACCACCATGGCACTTGCAGATCGACCCGCCGCAGATCCAACCCGTCGACCGAATCGCCTGCTCGGTCACCTTTGTCCCTCTTGCGCCATGCTTGACTCCATTGACCTCACCCGGCATCCCCGATCATTCTGGGCCTCAGCTCTCCAAGCTTAGTCCAGATCATCCTCGTCGTTGACCGTCATTGACCTCCAAGTAACTTGCACAACAATAGACAAAGAAATCGATTCCGGGAATAAGTTCTTCACAACTTGACCCACGTTAGTCAAAATATGCATCATGCAACACATATGCACTGAAACCCATGAACTTGACCTAACCCAACACTATTTTACCAAGTCGGCAAACATTCAGAACACAAACGGTCATACTGCCATGTATGCACTGGTACTACCACACTGCGGTAGTACCACTCCCAAACCTGCGGTCATACCGCTCCCAAACCTGCGGTCATACCGCTTTCCAAGGAGACCAAAAATCCAAGAAAACACGTTCTCTGGAAAAACCATACCGCCAACTAAAAGCCAGTATTACCGCCCTGCGGTACTACCGCTCCTTACTTGCCAGTCATACCGTGTTGCGGTCATACCGCGTTGCAGTCATACCGCACGTTACTTGCCGGTACTACCGAAAATCCTAACTTTGCTAAAAAAGTGTGTTTCGAGAAATGTTCATTGCCATTGCCAATGATAACATCATCCTAAGATCGTGCACATATCCCCATGATATCCACACAATGTCCTTCAGAGAATTCGACCCCACAGTGACCTTTGTCATACTGACGTTTATAATGTTGTTGGGTGAGAAGCAAACGATCATGAATGTCAGTCAAAAAATTATCTCGATCCTAAAGCAATTGGTCCACTGTAGGAAGGCACGTACTCCCTTTGGTGTAAGAACGCAAAGTCAGTGGATCTTGTCCATAAACCACCTTAAATGGCGAAGTACGTAAAAACAATGTGTTATAACAATATTCTGCCCATGGTAACCAACGAAGCCATTGTTTAGGACGATCCCCCGTCAAACAACGTAGATACATGACAATAATCTTATTAACTACTTCTGATTGTCAGTCTGATTGTGGATGAAAAGCATAAGTGAAATTAAGCTTCACGCTGGCGAACGAAAAAGTTCAAACCAAAAAATGCTTGTAAAAACCGGATCACGATCATTGACAATGGATGTTGGAATGCCATGAAGACGAACAATCTCACGAAAAAATAACTGAGCCATTGAATAAGCCATGTATGGATGGGCTATTGAATAAACCATGTATGGATGGGATAGAGGAATAAAATGAGCAAATTTGGAGAAATGATCCACGACTATGAGAATTACCATTTTACCATGAACTCGAGGAAGTCCTTCGATAAAATCCATTAAAATATTGGCCCAAACTGTAGATGGTACCTCTAATGGCTGAAGCAACCCAGCGGGATGCAATTGTTCGCCTTTGTTACATTGGCAAACGTCACAAGTTTGTATGTAATATTGTACTAGTATCCTGGAATTAGAAACATGGAAATCCGCTTTGAGTCGAAGAAGGGTTTTCTGAACACCCTCATGCCCGGTACCATGTACCAACTGAATAACGGATGCTAATAATGTCGATGCTGCCGGGATGTAAATACGGCCATTAAACATGACAAAGCCATCCGTGATGGCCCAAGGACCAAGTTGAGTACAAGCCAAGATTGCATTATGGAGGGACTTCATGTTGGAATCAGTCTGGAGATGCTAGCACAAATCAGTGAAAGACAAAAACTACGGTGAAGATATGGCCAAAGCAGCTGGTTGTAGTTCAATATCACACCGAGAAAGAGAATCAGCCACCACATTGGTGCTGCCCGGTTTGTACTCGACGGCAAAATCATAACCCAGTAACTTGCTAACTCATTAATGTTGCGGAATGGTCGAAATTCGTTGATCAAGCAAGAATTTTAAACTGCAATGATCAATACTTACCAGGAACTTGCACCCCCATAGATATGGACGCCAGTGATGAACGGCTTAGACGAGACCAATTAATTCCCTTTCATATACTGCGAGTGAGGCGTGACGAGGCGCGATTGGACAACTAAAATATGCAATCGCACCCGTTCCTTGATGTAATACCGTGTCAAACCCATAACCGGATGCATCACATTCAACGATAAAATCAGCAGCGAAGTTTGGTAATTGTAGCACTGGTGCTTGAGTTAATGCCAATTTGAAGCAAAGAAAGGCTTCCTGAGCTTCAAATGTCCAATGGAAGGCTTCACGTTTGAGTAAATGCATTAATGGCTGTGCAAGAATATCAAAGTCGCGAATGAATTTGCGGTAATAGCCGGCCAAACCAAGAAAACCCCTAACTGCTCGGATTGACTTAGGGATCGGCCAAGTAGAGACGACGCTGGTTTTCACTTGGTCAACTGCTACTCCTTCCGCCGAGACGACATGACCCAAATAAGCAACTGAGGTGGCACCAAACAAACACTTAGAGCATTTCAAAAGTAGGCGATGACACCGAAGTTGCTGGAGCACCGTACAAAGGTGGCGCTAATGTGTTGACCATGTAGGGCTGTAAATGAGAATGTCGTCGAAGAAGACCAATACGAATCGACGAAGAAAGTCCTGGAGCACAGTATTCATAGGGGCCTGGAACGTTGCGGGGGCATTGGTAAGGCCGAAGGGCATGAAAAGAAATTCAAAAAGACCCTGATGAGTGTGGAAAGTAGTTTTAGCAATGTCTGCTGAGTGCATGAGCACTTGGTGATATCCGGAGCGTAAATCCAATTTGGAGAAAAATTTGGCGCCACAGAGTTCATCGAGTAACTCATCCACGACAGGAATTGGAGATTTCTTTGACAGTTCTGTCATTGAGATTGTGATAGTACACACAAAACCGCCAAGAACCATCCCGCTTCTTGACCAATAAAACTGGGGAAGAGAAAGACAATGAACTGCGACAAATAGTCCAGTTCAAGCTCATCTTTTGCAACTACGCGTAGCGATACGGGTGGACAGCAATAGCAGCAGTCCCTTTTTTTAGGTGTATGCGGTGAGCAATCTCACGTACTTGAGGAAGTTTGTATGGCTCTGCAAATAGAGCAATGAAGTCGTCGAGGAGCTCGTCCAGGAGATTCGTTCCAGTACACGCAAGCGCATGGATTGAACGAGGAAGTGTGGGCAGGCCGATCTAAGTGATGTGTCGTCCCTGGTGAGCAAATGACATGGTCATATTCGAGAAAATCCAAGTGATCGACCCCAAAGTACCGAGCCATTGAACTCCTAGAATCACATCAAATCCGTCAAGAGGCATGGTGTAGCAATCCAGTGTAAACTCTTCGTGGCCAATGCGAATCATCATTGCTCAACATAACCCCACGCTAGTCACATGATCCCCGTTGGCAACCATAACACTCAGACCAGAACGTGGCCGCATGGTGACACCGGAGGCCACGACAACCTCTTCCGCGATGAAGTTGTGCATAGAACCTGAATCTAGGAGGGCGACCAAGGAACTACTGCCAATCTTGACCTGGAGCTGCATTGCTTGGCCTGACCTGGGTTGGATACCCGTGAGTGCGACTAGGGATATCTCTGGTTCGCTGTCGTTCAGTTGACCATTGTCATCACTGTCCAGGTCAGGTTGAATTTCGATGACGAAGAGGCGTTTGCACCGGTGGCCTGCAACAAACTTCTCATCACATCGGTAGCATAGGCCGAGGGCAAGACGCCGTTCCAACTCCGCTGGTGACAACGTGTGACGAGGTAAGCTGGCCGTAGGGGACGATCTATTGCTCCCTTGGTCGTTAGTCGAGCCAGGGTCGGGAGCTGATGTGGTCGTACTACCAGTGCGCCATGGCCATCGGGATGACAATGGTGTTGCAGACGTGGCGAGCTGAGTTCAACATTCATAAGCACGGGCGATACTCATTGTCGATTCCAGGGACTGGGGTGCCTGCAACTCCACATCACAAAGGTTGTCCCAACCCTGCTGCAATAGCTGGATTTGTTGCCTTTCTGTCAGAGGGTCAGGGCAGCAGAGGAGAGCTAGAAACCGATCGGAGAAATCACGAACGGTGCCCTGCTTGCGAAGTGCATTGAGTTCACCCAAGTGATTGCTACGCAGTGGAGGCCTGAAACGCGTATTAACCAATTCAACAAAATGACACCAAGATGGAGTTCCTGTGTCGCGCTCTAATCGGTGATACCACAATTGCGCAGAGCTGGTCATGTGGAATGTGGCCAGCCAAACCTTGTCCTCTTCCATCGTGTGTTGACCGCGGAAAAATTGGTCACAGTGGTTCGACCATGGTAGCGGGTTGTCCTGCCCATCAAACGTTGGAAAGTTCTGTTTGTGGAATTGTAGGACACTGTTGCGACCGGGAGATGGGCCATCGACTAGCAGGCGGTGAGCAGCGACTGCATCCCTAACAGTTGAGCGCAAATCGACCATCGAAGCAGCCAGCGAGCCCTGTAGATGATGTCGGGGCTTGGCTCTAGGCCATCTGTTGCGCGGAGATGAGCGTCTGTAAGAGTTTCATGGTCGGCTTCGCCAAGCAAGACGGTGTGCCCTTGCTCCAGTCGATTAATAGCCAAATTGGGCGCACATTGTTGTAGATCGATGTCGCGGATTGTGCTAGCAAGACTGTCAATTTTATCATGAAGTTTATGTCTATCGAATTCCATCTGCTGAAGCAAGGCGTCGAGCTTCTTGCTGATGGCATCGTTGTTCTCATTCTCTGACATGTTGTGGGGAGCAGTGATGTCGTCTGATACCAAGTTATTAGGAACCAAGTTATTAGGAACCGAAGCACTCGAGGATGGATTGGATGGAAGGAAGTAGTCGTGCTGGATACTCGGACGAGAACATGTGCCTCGGCGGCGCGGTGGAGGCGCCGTGATGGCTACGACCGTTCAGCAGAGCCCAAAGAACAGAGTGAGTATTTGAAGAATAGCAGAACAAGCAGGGAGCGATTTTCTTCTTTCTTGTTCCAAAACATAAAGTGTCTCTCTTTAAATAGAGATTCTAACAGCAGGAGTAATAAACGAATTCGAATTACGAAAAGTAAACTAACAATGCTTTCCAAGTGAAGATTATGAATCAGAAAGATAAACGGCAAACAGCAGTATAGCTAATCCGACAAGATAAACGGCAACAACAATGTAGCTAATCCGACACAGCCTGATCCTTCTCTGTCAGAACCGAGTTGAACTGAAAACTTTCCATCCGAACCGAGTCGGGTGGAGACACAACCGCAGTTAGCCTAAATTTTTTTTACTATTTTGGCCCTATAGCAACTTTTAATTTCAAAAATAGCCCTCATTCTCCATAATTTGTAAAAATAGCCTCTGAGCAGTGCTCTACCACGCGCTGCAGGGCGTGAGGCCTACCCTCAGTCTTGAGGCACAGCAGACACCTCCCGGCCCCGGTGGCGAGGCGCTGCCCAACCAGGCGTGGTGGTTGCCACTGTGCAAAACCATTTTTTAAAAAAAAGAACTAAAAACTGAAAATTTTAAATTTAAATATTATTTCATTATATTTTTGAAAAAAAGAACGAAAAAATTGAAAATTTTAAATTTTAAATATTATTTCATTATATTTGATTCAAAAAGAATATCGGCATTGAGATTTGTAAAAAAAACTTTCATTAAGAAATAAGGGCATGGAGTAGGGTTTCCTTTTATCCGAAATCAGGGTTTCGTCACAGTTTGAGCGCATATATAAAAAGTTATCATGACTATTGGAGTGTCTCCTCGATGAAGTCGTCTGAACGTATACGCGTATATAGGCAGGCAGTCGATGAAGTACTTTATGAAGCTTATACAAAATATGATTGGAGGTGCTGAGAACGTTCGTTGTGATGATGAAGATGTCCGAAAACATGGAGTCTCTCCTCGATGAAGTCGGTGCGAATGGTTCTTTATCGGATTTCACTAGAAGAGACATACTTGCAATATAGGCTTAGCGGAGACACGGAACCAGAACTACATTAGAGTATGCGGACATAAGCACGTTACACGTAGTGACATGGCATGATGGTCCGGCTAATTGCTTTAGTCATCCTGGCTACTACTATGATACACTGCGACACAAGCATCTGGACCATATAAGTACACATGCCTTTAGGGATAGTAAAAACATGGGGGTAGGGCGGGGGACTACTACGTAATGACGACCTCTGCGTGGAGACCGGGCTATTTTCCTTCCTTGCTAGCTCGGCGTTGAACTCTCGCCGGCCTTCCCTTCCCTTGTCGCGGGTGTCCACGTCGGGCTGGTATGTCGAAGTCGTCCATGTCCTGCGATTTTATGATGTAAGTTCACCGTATAGTGAAAATCGTAAGGATGATGTAAATTCTTCATAATTCACGTCGTCGATACGGATTACGCCCGGACAACCGGATACACTGTGGCGGCCGGGCTCAGCCGCATGAGCCTTTCCCTTGCCCTTGTCGCGGGATTGCCCACGTCGGACTGGTATGTCGAAGTCGTCCATATCCTGCGATTCCATGATGTTAGTGCACTGTATAGTGAAAATCGTAAGGATGATGTAAATTCTTCAGAACTCACGTCGTGGATACGGATTACGCCGGCTCTGGGATACGCCAGGGCGACGGCTCACCAGTATGAGCCTTTCCTTGCCCTTGCCCTTGTCACAGATCGCCCACGTTAAATGGGTATGTCGAAGTCGTCCATGTCCTGCGATTCTATGATGTAAGTGAAAAACGTAATAAAGATGTAAATTCTTCATAACTCACGTCATCGATATGGATTACGCCCGGCGACTACTGGGCTCCTTCGGTGCGTCCTCAAAAGGGTCCGGTACGTAAGGTTTCCACCGCACGAAGTTCTCGGCCCGCACCGAGTAGTTCAAATATATACTGTTTGATGATGCCCTGTCGTACATCTCCGGGCCGTCGATCCACTGGAAAAAGTGGCAACGCATCTCTGGCTGCCATTTCGTGGGGATGAAGTTAAAAATTTAAGGAATTCAACGTTTTAAAATCGTCGCGCATGAAAAGAAACGCTTAAGGTGGTGCCCGCACGTAGTATGCCCGGGCTGCGGTGTCTGGGTGTGTGGACTGAATGATCTCTGCTGGTTCGCCACACACACACACTACGGGATCGGAAAACATGGTGGTACTGGAGCATCTTTCATTGATTTATCTGGGTATTGTAGTCCGTTTCCTCTTCGCTAGCCACTTTTGCTTCGCAACATCCTCACGTAGAAGTTTGTCAAGAGTCCATAGCCGGGTATCTATTGTGTAGTGTTGTGTAGTGTTGGGTTTGGTTCAACCCCCTTTTATAAGCCCCATGGTTGGCATGGTGTGGTTAATTTCATGTCCATTCCTGTTTTTTAGTTCTGAAAAGCTGAGGAGGTACATTGTTGTCATGTCCATCTGGTCGACGATGCATAGTGTTGTCGCTATGCAAAGCTGCCTGCGGTGGTCTTATCACTTCATAAAAGTCGTCTCCTTTGGTCTTATCATCGCATAAAGCTACCCCGTGTGGTCTTGTCACCGTGCAAAGTCGTCTCCTTTGGTCTTATCATCGCGAAAGCTACCCGTGGTCTTGTCACTTTGCAAAAGTCGTCTCCTTTGGTCTTATCACGCAAAGTCGCCCGTGTGGTCTTGTCATTTGCATAAAGTCGTCTCCTTTGGTCTTATCACCGCCCAAAGTCGCCTGTGTGGTCTTGTCATCGCGCAAAGTCGCTCCTTTGGTCTTATCATCGTGCAAAGTCGCCCGTGTGGTCTTGTCATTTGCATAAAGTCGTCTCCTTTGGTCTTATCAACGCCCAAAGCTACCCTGTGTGGTCTTGTCATTTGCAAAAGTCGTCTCCTTTGGTCTTATCATCGCGCAAAAGTCGCCCGTGTGGTCTTGTCATTTGCGCAAAGTCGCTCCTTTGGTCTTATCATTGTGCAAAGTCGCCCGTGTGATCTTATCATCTGCGCAAAGTCGTCTCCTTTGGTCTTATCAACGCCAAAGTCGTCTCCTTTGGTCTTATCACTACCGAAAGCTGCCCTGTGTGGTCTTGTCACTGCGTAAAGTTGTCTCCTTTGGTCTTATCACTGCGCAAAGCTGCCCCGTGTGGTCTTATCACTATACAAGGTTGTCTCCTTTGGTCTTGTCACTGCGCAAATCTGCCCCGTTTGGTCTGGTCTCTGCGCAAAGCAGGCAGCCCCGTCTGGTCTTGTCATCTGCAAGCTAATACATTACCCGCTTTGTTAGCCTCCCCCCGCGGGCTATAAAATGCACGACCCACTGCGGCATCCAAGCCGTGGGAGGCGTCAGTCAAGGCGCATCCGCAACGACATGGATGCGAGCCAACGTGGAGATCGGCCAAGACCTATAGGGTGTAGGCTATGTAAGACTCATGGGTACTCATTCAGGAACTGCCCGAATAGACCTTCTTCCTCCGGCGCCACTTAGTATCTGTAAGCTATCCGGTGTATTTGAGTCATATGAGTGTTGTAGTGATGTGAGTGTTGTAATGATTTGCGTTGTAACCTGCACTGCTTTCTACGATGTAACAAGTTGTCATTACCGCTTCAAGTTGTTATTACCGATTTATAAGTACAGATATCTGCCTCATTTGGGTTACGTCGTGCATTGCAGAAAGTAGTCACGTCCCCGCTTTCGAGAGAGTTGTCACTTCACCTTTCCAAGAGTGGTCACTTGCTTTGCGAAAGTAGTCGCGTCCTACTTTCGAGAGAGTTTTCACGCCCCGCTTTCGAGAGAGTAGTCACGCATGACTTTCCGAGAGTGGTCACTTCTGCCTTTCCACACTACGCGGTCACATCCTCCTTTCCGTCTGAAGGCCCCTTCGTGCTCCCCAACGCTATATATGGATGCTTTGGTCGCCATTCACCTCACTCTTCTCTTCCTCTTCTCCTTTCTTCCAAAAAAAACAAGATGTCTTCGCCACATTGAACATTCGAGTGGCAGAGAATTACAATCACTATGACAAAGAAATTTGCCCTCGTTGCAGGGATCCGGTTAATGTGTTTACCTCTCATACACCAACGAATCCGTCCCGAGTGTTCATGAAGTGTTCAAATATTTCGGTAACTTCTGCAAAATCAGCACGAATGAATTGCGTTGTACATACCGGGTTTTGTTACTTTCATTTGAAGTTGCAATTCTTTTGTAGAACATAACATGTCGGTTTTGGCAATGGGCTGACGAAGATGTCCCAGTGCTTCAAGATATTGCAATGCAAATTGCTGCCTTCCAAGAAGACTCCCGTGGTGTTGCTGCAATTCATGCAGTGGCTCGAGCATCCGATCAACCAATGCAAGACTCCCGTGGTGTTACTGCAATTCGTGCAGTGCCACGAGCGTCCGATCAACCCATGTAAAATGAAAAGAAAAGACTTCAAACACTGGATGAGAGGATGGAAAGAGTTGAAAAGATGCTTCAGAAGTTAGTTAAGATAGTTAGTTTTGCGGTCTTTCTTCTTTTATATCTTGTTCTTGTCAAGTAGAACGTTAGTTGTAATGAGATTGTGCTGTCCACTCTTTATCTATGCATCGATGTTCTTGATGAATGAGAATAAAATTGTTCTACTCATATAGATAACGAAGTACAAGTGTCCAATTACATTCCATTTACCACACTCTGCTTGGATTACAAATCAGTTAATGAAGTACAAGTTACAACATATAATAGACTTCTAATGCTACTACTGCTCACGCTGCTCCTCACAGCTATCGGGCATAGTACCCTGTACTAGCCTTCCGCGCCGTGTTCCTGCCATAGATCTCTGACGAATCTGTTCCTGTGGAAACGTCAACCTATCAGGTGACCGTGGGTTCTGCCGCAGGTCATAGCGGGGCTCCTCAACCGCCGTGTCGGCGTACAGGGGGGGCATCACCTGTGGGAGTGGCGTTGAGAACAAGTCTGTGATCCAAGCAGTAGGATCTGTAGTAGGATCCGTGGAGGGGCACCAACTCGGCTCGGCTTATGGGATGGATGGGTGAATCGCCGGCACGGTTCACCTTGTGGGTGAACGACGCAGGGTACATTGTGTACCCGGACTGATACGATGGCGTCGTATCACCCATTGGAAATTGTTCAAGAGTGTGGGGCTGGAAGGGAGAATCTGGGATAACATCCGCCGTGGTTCCGGGTTGCACGTCCGTGCTCTCTGGAATGTCCTCTTCGTGCCTCTGTGACGACGACGGCACCAGCGTAGGGTCCCTCCGAGACGAGGACGGCATCAGCGTAGGGTCCCTCCGAGACGAGGATGGCATCAGCGTAGAGTCCATGTGTGGAAACTGCGCGAATGATCCGTCGCCCATGCTTCTTTGCACCGGGTCGACTTCGCCGACGGGAAGATGGAGGCGAGGGTGCGACGACGCTCCGTCCGATGCCTCGAGTCGACATCGCTGGCCTTCCATACTCATGTTACGAACGACCGCTTGACATCATCAACAAGCGCCTTCATGACCGAAAAAAGGCGTTCGACTGTGTTGTTCAGACCGCCGAGTTCCCGCCGCCGCGCCAATAACGCTCTCCAAACGGTCTACCTGCATGGTTACCGAACAAACAAAATTTTGTTAGTTAACCCTATTTCGAGGGTGCTTAATCTATTACGTGCTCAACGTCATCAATCGTCATTGCGTCTTTGCGGTCTTGGTCCATCCCCAAGTCCAAGCGTCTGGCGTGGCTAGGATCTGCATGTCATGGGCGGCGCTGTCAATCTCGTCGCGTGTCTTTGTCGTACCACTCCAACTACGTGTCGTAAGTCCCTTCATCGTAAGGTTGTGCCTCCTGCAAAATGGAATCAGTGGCCGTTTGCCATGCATCTACCCACGGCTGCTGCGTCTGAAGCCAGTCATCGCTCTTGCGGCCCTTCTTCGTCTGCCTGAAGGTGGAACAAAATAAATAAATTATGGTACCGACATAACATATGACTAAAGGATCTACAATATTATTAAGCAATGCAATGTACTTACAGGTGACTACACCTCGCAAGCGGTCGCCCTAGAGCAGGGGGGATCTCCTGGTGCAGCTCGAACTGCCTCATCACCCGTTGTGGGTTGTACGGCTCAACCATGTGGGAGAACACCAGATGACAAGTTGTCCTCCAGTACGCCGCATCCTGGTGGTATAGCAAGCTCAAGCTGTCAGGCGCCGTGCCCTGCACGTGGGCATCCGTCCAAGGAGCCCATATTATGTCGTCCTCGTGCAGGGTCTCGAATTCATTGTGGTACTCGGGGTATATGCGGCGCACTCTCTCCCTAGCCCACCCCAGTACTGCCACAGTCCATT
The DNA here is from genome assembly GCA_036346405.1 of Phyllostachys edulis. Classification (NCBI taxonomy): domain Eukaryota; kingdom Viridiplantae; phylum Streptophyta; class Magnoliopsida; order Poales; family Poaceae; genus Phyllostachys; species Phyllostachys edulis. The sequence goes on from CM070547.1 coordinate 17,470,966, forward strand.
GGGATCCCATGGTCGGGCCTTCCACGGGATCCTCCTCGTCCACCTCACCATAGAAATGATGTGTGTGCGGGTAAGGGTGAACTAGGGCGCGGAAGTACGACCGTCCAACCGCTGGCATTCCCCACGACCACAACAGAATAGTTAGCAGGGCAACCCGAGAGCTCTGTTCTCGTCTCCAGCACAGCTGCAAGCGTCGCCAAAGTCATGAGACGTCACGACAAGATCTGGTGAACCCCAATCATCTTCAAGGCAAGTCCTCATCGTCGGCGTCCACGATGGACTCCGCAAGGTGAATATAACTTCGGGTACACCATGTCCCTGCGTGCTAGGGAATATGACCCACCCAATATAAACAACAAATATGCAATAAGGTGGCATCGAACCACCTCCTCCGTTGCGTCATTTGGGCAATGCATGAATCGTCGCAGCCAAATGTGTGGAATGCCTTTAGACCTCTCAGGGATAGGCTGCCCGAAGCGATGATTGAGACGCACCTTCCAGTCCGGCGACCTTGGAGAGGGAACAACTGCACGGTCTCGCAACGGAAGGCCGGTAATGAAGCTGACGTCTTGCAGTGTCACCGTCATCTCCCCCCACCGGAAGTGGAACGTGTGGGTCTCCGGCCGCCAACGATCAACCAAGGCGGAAAGAAGAGAGGCATCAATTAGGAGGTTCGCCCGTATTCAAGATCTTGAGGCGAACGAATCGGCCGCGTGACGAAGCCTCGAAACATACCGCTAAATCCGGTGACGAGTCTCCTCGGTCCCGTGTCACGAGTTGGTGGCCCATCGCCATCGATCCAAGCGTGATAAATGATGCTTGCCGTCCCATGCCGCTTCAAGTAGGGGTGGTAGAGTCGTGCCATTGTTGCAAATAGATAAAACTAACGATTAGCGAAATCTAAATGCGTATTTAACGGTAAAAATGAAATAAGGAAAAAAAATTAAACACGTACTTACCTAAACTAATCGGAACGCGCGCTGCGCTTATGAGCGATTCGCCCGCGTGCGTTCGTTTATATACGCAGACTCAAAGACAACGAAAACACGACGACGCGATTTAAAGAGAGAGAAAACCAAAAACGCATGCACCAAGCATCTTTCGGTGAGAAAACGACGCGGCGAGCAAGTGAGCAAGGGAATCGAGACTGTGTGGTGGAAGACTGAAGCACTGCCTGCGCCGCCACCGTGCGGTGTGCTGCAGCGCCGGGGCGGGTCGGGTGTGCCTACAGCGCCGGTGGCGGAGCGGTCGCTCGCCGCGCGCCCGTGCATGGCAAGAGCACTATGCAAAGGCCATTTTTACAAATTATGGTGAATGAGAGTTATTTTTGAAATTAAAAGTTGCTACATGACCAGAACACTAAAAGTTTCGCCTTCCGCCGTGCATATGTGATGCCCCTGATGACAGTTTGGATCTGCCTCGTGATTGGTGGGAGCTGATGCGTTTGTCGATTAGGGATTGTTACCCATTGATTTGATTGGTCAGCAACATACCATTGATTTACAAATTACAGTGTGAAAGCTAAAATGTTCAAGGCGTGTGATAATTCCTCTGCAAATTATGTAAACTTGCTTCCTGTTAGGTCATGCTTCAACGCATGTATTTGTACGTTGTAAGCGTAATTATTACTACTAGTGAGTTAAACATCAATTAGCTACGACTTATTCCTTAAACAAATGAAGCATACTGCGCGAACTCAGCAAACCAATAATGCTCATGCAGAAGATACAGCAAACCCAATCGGATCGGCGTTCCTTTGACCACAAATTATCATGAAAATTTGCATGTAATATATATCTCACTAGAGCAGTACAATCCAAGTAAACCTTATACAACAACAATGTTTTACAGCTAGAAACCTAGTAAAATGAAGCTATCCTACAAAACATTTATATTGTACACACTTCCCCCACCATCCTTCACAGGGCCATGCTTCTGATGGTCATCTCCTTCAGAGTGGTAACAGATCTGTGGAACAACTTAAGACTACGTCCAACTTTGTCCTGCGCGGCCAACAAAAGATTTCCATTTGTCAGAGCACATTAACCCCGACAAAGTCAAGCATGAAAGATAAGTAGATGCCGAACTTATCGGTAATTCAATGTAAAATATTATAGTACTTCATGTTTTACACGTGTATATCTTCAGAAATTACATTTGCATACATATTAGATTTCAGTTTATGTATTGTATACGCTTGGCCAAAATTTGCAGGCATGCATTAAATAAAAGCTGAGCGAATAAACTGATACAGACTAGCGCAATCCATATTTTATTTATACGAGTTTCGTACCTCTTTTAAATGCTCTAGCCTCTCCAGTATAGGAAGTAGTTCATCAGAAAATGAAGAAAGATCTTTTGCACAAGCCCTACGAACACAGAAATGTAATGGTTTCAAACTGTAAGAACAAAACAGTAAGGTATATATAGCCTTTATACAACTAATAAATATCCATACTCGTCGTGAAAATGAACAAGGAGGATAGTGGTGGCACATTCGGCAATCTGGAGTAGAAGGTTTATAAGTTGGTCTCGGTTGCCAGCCATGCAACACAGATCTATCATTGCAATGTACCTCCTGCAAATAGAGAACGAGACTAGTGTTACCTATTCCTTAAAATGCTACCCTGTAGCTGATTATTGTGACATGATCATTCCAGAGAAAAAGAAAAGCACAAATTGTTGTAGGATTAGCTATACTGGTGCATGCGTGATAATGTGATATCAGAAAAGAGAAAAATCTTGACCAGCATTAAGTGATGCATTGCTCATACCAGATTCTGCTTCACAATGGGTTGTCAAATATTGTCATGCCAGGCAGAATGAAGAAAATTTAGTTGGGGGATCTAGAAAACGCTTTTCTTAATTGTTTGTTATTTTTTCCCTTTCGAATATATGTGTTGTTGTTGAAGAATAAGATGAGTCATCAACACAGAGATTTAAATGACAAGACAGAACCAATGGCATTGGAAAGAATCTTCTAAATAAAAAAGCATCATATACCTTTTACGGATGTTGTCGTTGGGAGAGATGCAATCTTGCTTCATGCATACTTCAATTATCGCATCAACTTCCTTCCTGGATAACTCATTTAAGTCACGAATCTACAGGACAAAACAGTCAAGTTAACTATTGCAGAACCAAAGTTGGACCACTCGCACACATGGTTACTTTCAAACCCATATAAACTACTAATTCGTTCAAATCATTTCCCTCTAATCCAGATATGTATTCTCAGTTCCAAGTGCAGATTCAGCTCATATTCTCCATACATGAAATCCACTCAAAATAAAATAGACTTAATGTAAACTCGTGAAAGTATGTTAGCTAATTGAATACCTTATTTAACAACAAATATTTTTCTTCACCTACTCTTTCCAGAGCAAGTGTAATTGACTTCAGAAGATCTGAAACCATTTGTAGTGTTGGTTGCTGCTGACCATGTTCGCTATTATCACCATGTGAAATCTGCATGGTCATGATGCAGAATAATATCAAAGATGCACAGAAAAAAAAGTATAAATCAACAAATGGATTATAAAAAAGGAAGATTTGATGAAATAAAGTACTCCCGCAGTTCCTAACGTGTGCAGTCATATTTTTGAACTTTGGCAACTAATATACACAATTGTTGAGATTGGCAACACAAAATTTGCATTAGTAAAGCAAACTTCTCCATTTTTGTTTCTGCTAACAGTAACACTATTTGAGTTTGAACTTGAATTTTTAAAGGGTGGTATATGTTATTTTTCGTAATTTACCATGTTGACTTGGTACCCAATCCAAAGTGATTTGCATGATTGCACCTAGCTATTGGTTAGCACTTAGCACTACATAAATCCTGTGGAAGATTTTTCAATATAATATTTCATAACATTACAATTTTATAGTTTTTACTAGCATATTACTGTAAAAAATAATGACCAAAGTTGTATATTGGAAACTCTGCCGAAGTCTACACAATGTCCACTTTACAAGCCTCACGCCCAACCACTGCGCCACGCAAGAGTTTCTAATTAGTTGAGGATTATCACTTCATTTATTTTGAAATTTTCAGTTGGTTGAGACAAATCTCGGACCCCACTAGAAAACCGGTTTTCGCCAGTTTTTTGGCCAAGATTTGTTTCCCTGAGCAGTAAACAGAAAGGTTAAGTATCAATCATCACTGTAATTTGCAGTTTTCCCACAATCAGCGTGTCACAGAGCATTTGGCAACAAACTACTGTAATTATTGAGTCCCAAGAGTTAAGGTTCCTGTGTGGTTTTCGAGTAGCATTCAGCACAGGTGAGGGGAACGCATGTCATTGTTGTCTCTACTAGTAACATCAATTTATCCACAGTTATCACTTATTCAAGCCAAGTTCCACACTATTCTTGTATGCAAAGATGCCATTTCAGAATATAATTTGAAAACAAGGGAAAATAGTTAACACTCACAGAAACTAGCAGGTACTGCAAGTATAGACCAAAAAATAGATAATACCTAGAGCTGTAGAGAAAAAAGTTGGATATTTCTCGATCAATATAAAATTTAAAATTTATATTCCAAATAGTTTAGTTTTTTTTTTTCAAAAATAGTTTAGTTATTTCTTATTATTAACTTGATTATTACTAACAAGGCCAAACCAGTCCAAAACTATTATGACTGCACCTAACTATCAAATTATCAAAAGCTCCAAAAAGTTTTTTCCCTTTATTGTCAGGAACCTTATTGTCATGACTCTTCACCACCAGGATTTGGAGCAGTGTACGAAAGTACAAGATCATGAATGTGAAAATGAATAGAGGTTTGAAACTACATTTCTTACTTGAAACCGCATATTCTTCTTTGTAGCCAGAAAATATAGGTAGGAGATAAGGCCAAAGCACAGACCAAATACTACCAATTCTGACTTCTGATTCTGGTAAGCAGTAATATTTACAAGCATTAGAAGAATCTCGGGCTGCATAAATAGTGCATAAATATACGTATTTATAATGCAGCTACTTTAAAGATAACTAGGTCTTACCTCAATCAAATTTAGTGAATGCATAAAATTCAGAGACCCAAAATCGAGACTAAAAAGAGAATGCATCATGGAAAATAGATCTTGGACAAAGCTGCATTCATCATTTTCCTCGTACGCCCATACCTATAAAGTACTTAGCACCTGTGAACCTCCATAACAGAAATTACCAAAATCAAATAAGAAGCAAATACAAACCTTGCTGAGAATAGAAACCACCATATTAAGCCGCTCCAAGGTGAAGGCATTAGCTCCAGTTATGTTCTCCCTTAAAATGCTATTGAACACGGACTGATGCTGCTTGGCAAAGTCCACTATCTCACGTACAATTTTGTTCTTCACCTGAATAAAGAATTAAAGTTTTATAAAGAGGAACAAAAATACAGAGTTCACAGAACACGAAAGAGAGCAACTAGGGCACGCTATACTGTTAGGAGCCCTTCCCAACGGTATAGCATCCAGCCATCCACCGCAATGAAAGTCTCATGGAGTTTCATCAAGTATCATTGTTTCTCCATATTGTGTAGAGCAAGTTTCACCTAGTTTCATGCATTTTCATTAAGTATCATTATTTCTACATATTTTGTAGAGCAAGTTTCACCCAGTTTTAAGTAGTTTCATAAAGTTTCATGGGGTTTATCCCAAGTCTTATAGAGTTTCACCGTGTTTCATCAAGTCTCATGCAGTATTATCATGTTTCATCAAGTCTCATGGAGTTTCATCATGTTTCATATAGTTTGATCTCAAAGTACCATTGTTTCATCCCAAGTCTCATGGAGTTTCATCGTGTTTCATCCCAAGTCTCATGGAGTGTCACCGTGTTTCATCAATTTTCACTCAGATTCATGCTAATTTTTAAAGTGTTTCATAAAGTTTCATCCCAAATCTCATCGAGTTTCATAAAGTTTCATCCCAGAAGTACCATTGTTTCATCCCAAGTCTCATAGGGTTTTATCGTGTTTCATCAAGTATCATGCAGTATCATCGTGTTTCATCCCAAGTCTCATGGAGTTTCATCCCAAGTTTCATGAAACACGATGAAACTTGGGATGAAACTTCGCGTACATGAGGAAGGTGAGCGAGAAGATCATGGTGAAGATGCCGACGACAATGGCGATGCTTTCGGTCGAACGAGACCTCGATGCCAACTCCATTGGCGTCTCAGAGCGACCTCGGCGGTGGCGATTCTTGTGCTGCCAAGACACCATCAGCGGAGAGGAGGACGGCAAGGAGATGGAGGCATGCTATGCTCGTCGCCTCGCTGGCCGTCGGTGGTCTGAGAACACCCGGCAAAGGTAGCGGCATCACCATTTCTCGCGTCCTTCCGTTAAATTCGTGTCCATGGTGATGGTCTCCGTGGCGGCGCCCTCATCGTCGCCAAGATCGGGGCTCGCTCATCTCCTCCCTTGCCCCACAAAGACCATGTGCACGTAGAGACAACGATGAGCGCAGAGCCAATAGCATCAAGAAATGGTAGACAAAGAAAACAACCAAATGTTAACGATGAAAACACCACTCTGAGAGATCGCAGCGTGTCAGCTGTGCGTACCTCCCGACGTGTATCTTCTCCTCGAGGATGGCCCGGACGACAACCGAATCGGGTAGCGGCACACCGGAGATAGGGATTTGGGGGGGAAGGATTGGGAGTATTAGAGAGAGAGGGACGAGTAGAAGGGAACATGTGTGAGGAATCGAGGAGTAAGCAAATGGATAAGGTTGGAGGCATCGAACGGATCCAACGCTGAGGTGCTATCCCGTTGTTCTAACGAAAAACGCTATAGCGTTTCTCAACAAGAAAACATGCATCTCAAGTAAAATTCATCACCAGCAATAAACCCACGGTTCCCAGTCCCCATCATTGCCAACATAGAATAGACAATAAGTTTCATCAATAAGGAAAGATCATAGACTATAGATGTCCAATCTTACATGGCAATGATATTTAGTTTAAGTAATGAAATGTACCTAAAGTTACGTCATTGCAAAGATCAGATTATTAAAATGGCAGGCCTAGTACAAAACTGTTAAGCTATGTAGCATCTAGTCATCATAATTAAAGACAAAATGGGATGCAAATACCTACCTACTACTATTTCCTTCATCCAGCCAATAGCTCATCACATTTTTTTGTTCACAATGGAACCGTCAATGGAGAACTACAAGTACAAACTTTTCTTCATTTATGTTCTCCCCTTCAATCACAAATTTTGCCAAATAATATCAGCACTAAGCTCAGAAATATGTTGCTTTTATCACTCCAGTCACAAGTGTGTTATGCTACAACTGCACTGCAGCATTCAATCGAGATAATGCCAGAGTCTTATTTCCGTTTTAATTTCTTTTTACAGTTCTGTTTATAACAAAATCTTCAGTAGGCCCCTCCCCTACTGTCTCCATTACTCAAAAAAAAGTTCAACATGATAAACAAAATGACCATTTAATCTTCATAGTTTCCTTATTATGTAAATAAAATTTTGATTTCCAAATACACTATGTATATGACGTGCAGAAAATGCGGATCTCCACAACATTAGCTAACCTCGAGAAAATCAGCTGAGTCCACAAGTGAAGTGAAAGACGTGACTATCCGCAGTATTGGTGCAGTAAGTGACCTTTTCTTGTCAATTTCCCCAGCTCTTTCCTTCACAACATTGGAGGTTAGCCCTGAATTTCCCTGAAAATATACTAATACTGTAAGTGCATCTGCATCAGGGATAGGGAGTTAAATTGGGTAACAAAACGCACCTTTTTCTGACAACCCATGAGGTTGCATGCTGAAAGATTTTGTAGGGCACCCATGGACAACAAAATCTGAGAACCATGCTTGCCATAATGGTAACTAATTCTTAGAAGTAATGAAAATTGAGCGTCAATAGTGTAAAACCGCTGTGAAGACTCTGATGAGAATGATACATCCTAAAAAGAAAGAAAGAAAGTTGATGAAAAAACAGAACATAGGAAAATGCTAGACAGAACTGGCAGCAACAATACTCATTGCTAATGCATTGATGCTTAACTACAAAACCACAGCAAGCATGGGGGACAAAAAGAATAGATTATCACAACAAAACTGTTGGAATCAACCCTTGTCTATTCCAAAAGGGCCAAAGGCCAAATATACAAGTTACAGTGTAGGTAAATATGCAACAAGCACCATATACAAACTAACATCTAACATGCAAGGATATCCAGAATGTACTTCTCCTAGGAGAGGTAGTCGTCCTCCGGCGTAGAAGTGACCTCAGTCCCAAGGAAATAGCGAAAAGTATCCAAATCAGATATCAAGAACTACTCACTGAGACTCTCCTACACAAAATCAATGTATTGAGAGTCATCCCTGTTAAGAGTGTTGTACATTCTATCTCTTAGCCCATGTGACCCATGTAACAATGTTTATATATACTCTCCCATTAATGAGTAAGATGCACAGCTGTGAATAGCAAAATCACTCTTCCAATATTCTAACATGGTATCAGAGCTATTCAACCCTAACCTTAACCCAGTTTCCTAATTCCACCGCCACCGTCTTTTGCTAGCAACGTTCTTCGCTCAGGCCAGTGGGCCTGAGCCACGCCTACGTTGCCATCGTTCCTCGTTCGCTCAACTTGACCCGACGCCGTTCTTCGCTTCGAGCCAGTGGGCACGAGCCACGCCTTACGTTACCATCGTTCGCTCGCTCGCGCCTGACGCCGCGTCATCGCTCTTTCCTCTGCATCGCCGCCAGCGTCACCTCGAGCTCACCCGGATCTCCTCTGCCAGATCCGCGCGTTCCTCTGACGCTGATGCCAACGCCTTCCTCTACATGGCCGCCATCCTCTGCATCGCCGCCTTGAGCTCGCCCGGATCTCCTCCGCCAGATCTACGCATTTCTCTGCATTGACGTTGGTCCCGCCTCAAGCCACCGGATCTGCGCGTTCCTTTGCATCGACGCCGGCACCGCCTCAAGCTCACCCGCAAGCTCTTCACCGGTCCACCGGATCTGGCGTCTCCTTGCCTCGCCCGATGCTTCCTCACCTCCTGGAGGTCGTCGTCGTCCTCAACACCTGAAGGCCGTCCTCTACATCGCTAGATCCACGCCTGGAGGTTGCCCTTCGGCGTCTCCTCTACCTCATCGCCGGCGCCGCCTCAAGCTCGTCTGGCCCAACAAATCTGCTGGCTGCGCTGCTCTTCGGTACTCCTTGCTACAGCTTACTCTCCAGTAGCTTCCAGTTGCTTTGGTAACCTCTGCTCTATGCACTACTGCTGTTGATTGCTTGCTGCTACTGTTGCTACTGATGCATTACTGATGTTGATTGCTTGCTGCTACTAATGCATTACTGCTGTTGATTGCTTGCTGCTACTGTTGTGTGGTTGTGGTCCATCAAGATGGTCAAATCTGACTCAATGTTTGGGGGCAGTTCATCTCTTGTGTTCTTGAACATCAAGCTCGATGGGTTGAACTACCGAGCATGGGCCTTCTCAATCAAGACTACTCTTAGGGGTTATGGTTTGGCCACTCATTTGACTGACGATCCTCCTGATCCGAAGAAGGTTGATGTTGAGGCAGTAAAGGCTTGGCAAAAAGAGGATGATCATATTATGACTGGTCTTGTTCTGAGAGTTGATGTGTCTTTGAGGGTGAGTCTTGAGTATCATACTTCAGCCAAGCAGATGTGGTCATACTTTGAGAAGAGATATTTTCGGTCCAGTGGTTCTCTTCACTTCACATTGCTCAAGAACCTTCATAGTATTCAGCAGCAGCAGGATTAGACAATGGAGTATTACAGTGCTTTCACTCAGATCAGCTTGTTGATTATCGTGCTAGAGATCCATGACACCAAAGGCTGTCACTACTTGCCAGTCTTGTGTTGCCAATGATGAGTGTGCTCAGCAGACGCTCATGCATCAATTTGTGATGGGGCTTCGATCAGAGTTTGAGCCTGTTCGTACTCAGTTACTCAACTATCCTACTCCACCGACTTTGACTGAGGTGCTCTCTAGTTTGATTGCAGAGGAGACTCGTCTTCATTCACTTATGTCTGCCTCAGGATCCTCACCACATGTTGTCCTGAGTCTCTCACAGCGGTCTGGATCTATCAAGGCTATGCCCAAAGGAGTGTTGTTATGTTCCCATTACAAGAGGGCCGGTCATCTTGTTGAAAAGTGCTTCAAGTTACATCCAGATCAGCTTGTTGATTATCGTGCTAGAGATCCATCTGATCGTCATCGTGGATGACTTCTGGATCAGTGTCTACTATAACCTCAGTCGCACCTTCTACTCCTAGCGCTGCTTATCCTTGAGTTTTGGACTCAGGTGCCTCTTTTCATGTTACATCGGACAACTCTCAACATGTTGCTTGTAGGCCATGACTGATGTTGCATATGTTCACACCGCTGATGATACACCTTGCTCTATCACTCATCAGGGCATTCTCTCCACATATCGCTTCTCTGTTCCTGATGTGTCTTTTATTCCTCAGCTATCTATGAACCTTCTTTCTATTGGTTACCTTACTAATATGAATTGTTTCATTGGATTTGATGATTCTCCTTGTTTCATTCAAGATCATTAGAGCATAAGAGCGATTGGTTCTGGCCATCGCCGTAGAGGCTCTCCTAGTCTCTATGTCTTGGATACCTTACATCTTCCTTCCACCAGTACGTCGAAGGCCTTAGTGTCTTCTGCTATGTCATCATCTCAGTCTCCTAATGGTTCTTCCTTCAACAAGTGGCATCATAGACTTGATCATCTTTGTAGAGCTCGCCTCACCACTCTAGTTCACCAGGGTTCCTTGGGTCATGTCATTGTTGAGTCTAGTTTTCATTGTACTGGTTGTAAGCTAGGGAAACAACTACAACTTCCATATTCCAGTAGTACCTCTCAGTCTTGTTGTCCTTTTGATTTGGTGCATTCATATGTATGGGGTCCATCTCCTTTTGCTTCGAAGAGTGGTCATAGTTAACTTATTATGTCATATTTGTTGATGATCACTATTGATATACTCGGATGTATTTTATGAAACATCGTTCTCAGTTAATTTCCACTTATCAGTCTTTTGCTAAGATGGTTCATAAACAGTTTTCTCCTTCCATTCGTGTCTTTTGTTCTGACTCTAGAGGGGGAGTATCTTTCATCAGTCTTTCATCAATTCCTTTCTTCTAAGGGTACTCTTCCTCAGCTCTCGTGCCCTGGTGCTCATGCTCAGAATGATGTTGAGCGCAAGCGCCGTCACATCATTGAGACTGTTCGTACTCTTCTCATCTCATTTGTTCCCTCTCACTTCTGGGGGGAAACAGTCTCTACGGCAGTCTATCTCATCAACCGTCAACCCTCTTCCAAGCTTCAAGGCAAGTGTCCTAGTGAGGTCCTGTATAGAGCACCTTCTTGCTATGCTCATCTTCATGTTTTGGTTGTCTGTTATGTCCTAGCACCTCGTGAGCGCACAAAGTTGAGCGCTCAGTCGGTTGAATGTGTCTTCCTGGGTTATAGTCCTGAGCATAAGGGCTACCGTTGCTATGATCCCTCAGCATGTCGCATTCACATCTCTCATGAAGTGACCTTTGATGAGGGTCGACCCTTCTTTTATCATCATTCTACACGTCTCACTTCTTCCACAGATTCCACCTCCTTTTTCTCTACCTCCCATTCCTTCGCCATATTTGTCTTCTCCAAATACACCTCCATTAGTTTCACCTTCTAGCGTGTCTCCTCCACTCTACCAGTTTCTGACACTACTTTCCCTTTCACTATAGTCGTCGACTGAGAGTTCCTTCTAATCCCCAGTCCTCCTCTCCTCCACTTAACACTCCGGCCAGTACCACCAACTCTGACGATCATTCTACTACATCACGGTATGCCCTACGTGATCATTCTTCTATTCAGGCACTAGAGAGATGGGGGTTTTCTCGTCCAGGTGCAGTAGCTGAGCCGAGTACCTATCAGGAGGCCGCAAGTATACCTGAGTGGCAGTTAACTATGACAGAGGAGCTCACAACATTAGAGTGTACATGCACTTGAGATCTTGTTCCGCTACTATCTGGAGCTATTCCTATAACTTGCAAGTGGGTGTACAAAGTAAAGAACAAGTCAGATACTTCAGTAGAGCGATACAAGGCTCACCTTGTTGCAAGAGGTTTTCAGCAGGCTTATGGTCGAGATTATGATGAGACTTTTGCCCTAGATGCTTATATAATCACAGTCCGTACTCTTATTATTGTTGCAACAGTACACACATGGACTATATCTCAGATGAATGTCAAGAATGATTTTCTTCATGGTGATCAGCATGAGGTGGTCTATATGCAGCCACTCCCAGGTGTTGAGGCTCCTACAGGTTATGTTTGTCGCCTTAGGCATGCTCTATATGGTCTCAAACAGGCTCCTCACGCTTGGTTTGAGCATTTCAGTTCCGTGATTCGAGTCACCGGTTTCACTCCAAGTGAGCATGACCCTACCTTGTTTATTCACACTTCTCAACGGGGTCGTACTTGCTTCTGCTATATGTAGATGATATGCTGATCACAAGAGACGGCATGGATTATGTGGCTTTTGTGAAGAGGAAATTGAGTGAACAATTTAAGATATCCGATTTGAAACCATTGAGCTATTTTCGGGGGGATTGAGGTTCATTCTGATAGTTATGGCTACTATCTCTCTCAACATCGCTATGCTTAGGATCTGCTTGCTCTCTCTGGTATGACTGATACACGCAATGATGTCACACCCATGGAGCTCTATCTACAGCTTCGACCTATAGACGGTGTACCACTGACAGATCCTTCTCGCTATCGTCAGCTCGTTGGCAGCCATGTTTATCTCACTGTCACCAGGCCAGACATTGTTCATGTTGTTCATATACTCAACCAGTTTGTTAGTGCTCCCACCTCTGTCCACTATGGTCGTGTTCTTCATGTGCTGAGATACTTGAGAGGGACTACGGCCAGACGTCTGTTCTATGCCAGTTCGAGTCAGCTCCAGCTCCACGGTTACTCTGACTCCACTTGAACGAGTGATCCTGCTGATCGTCGATCTATCACTGGCTACTGTATCTCTCTTGGTACTTTGCTCATTGCCTAGAAGTCCAAAAAGCATACTACAGTATCACGCTCTAGTGCAAAGGCTGAGCTTCGAGCTCTTACCTCTATCATCTCAGAGATCATTTGGCTTCAATGGCTTTTGATTGATCTCGGTGTCCATCATGACAATCCTACACCTCTTTCATAACAATGCAAGTGCCATTCAGGTTGCTAGTGATCCAATCAAGCATAAGCTGACAAAGCACATTGGTGTTGATGCATCCTTCACACGATCTCATTATCAGCAGTCGACCATCGCCCTCAAGTATGTTCCCTCAGAGCTTCAAGTTGCAAATTTCTTCACTAAAGCTTAAGACTCGAGAACAGCATGGACTTCATCTACTCAAGATCAGTGCATCAGATCCTCCTAATCCACCTTAAGTTTGAAGGGGGTGTTAAGAGTGTTGTATATTCTCTACATTCTCTCTCTCTCTCTCTGCCCATGTAACAATGTCTATATATACTCTCATTAATGAATAAGCTGCACAGTTGTGAATAGCAAAATCACTCTTCCAATATTAAAATAATCTCCAGTAATGATCATATCATCCACATAGAAAAGGAGGAGCGTTCGACCCCGAGGAGAGGTGTACAAAGAGGGCAAGGTCATGATCACTGGTGGAGAAGCCGGCAGCAATGGCAACAGAGCAAAAGCGGTCAAACCAAGCACAAGGAGCTTGCTTGAGCCCATAGAAAGTGACCAAGGCGACAAACCATACTATCAGGGATACAATACCTAAGGGCGGCTGCATGTAGACCTCACTCAGCTCGCCATTGAGAAAAAACATTCTTGGTGTCCAACTAAGAGATGGGCCACTGTCGCATAGAGGACACAGTAAAGAGTGTGAACAGTGGTCATGTGGGCGACAGGGGCAAAGGTCTCATCATAGTCATAGCCATGCTCCTGCTGAAAACCACGCGCTACAGGACGAGCCTTGTAGTGCTCAAGAGAACCATCCGAACGAGTCTTGATCTTGTACACCCACTTGCACGTGATAGGAGTGACGCACAGGTAAGGGCACAAGATCTCAAGTGCTAGTATGATCCAAAGCAGCAATCTCCTTAGACATCGCGAGCTGCCACTCAGGGTGAGCAGCAGCCTCACGGTAGATCGTAGGCTCGAAAAAAAACAGCGACTGCAAAAATGTAGCACTCAGGAGGCCCGACAGTGCGACAATCACGAAGATTGTATCTGGGAGAAGGCAGAGCAGGACCCAGCAAGGACGAAGAAGAAGAGCTGGGAACAAAGCCTAGCAAAGACGGAGGCTCAACTGGAGAAGAAAGGGTAGGCCGAGGACAGCGAGGGTCGTGCAGGGGAAAATGTGGAATCTCAACAAAAGAGCTTTAAGGAAACTCCAGCGGAGAGGGAACGGGTGGAGTCGGAGGAGAGGGAAGCAAAGAAGGTGGAGGCAAGAGCGAAACAGAAGTGGAAAACTGAGGATCAGGAAAAGTCAAAAAGAAGATCGACTCAACAAAAGAATTGAGCTGACAGCAGGGGAACGAGGAAAGTAAGGTCAGGACTTATCGAATGTGACATCCTGAGAGATCCTCATCCGGTGAGCAACAGGGTCGTAGCAGCGAAAACCCTTATGCTCAAGACTGTAGCCAAGAAAAACACTCAACTGACTTGGCAATTAGCTTGGTGCGCTCACGAGTTGGAAGGACAAAGCAGACAGCCAAAACAGTGAAGGTGACTACTCTGGAACCCGACCATAGAGACACTCTACGGGAGTAGAGCCCTAAAGAGTAGTAGAAGACAGCATGTTGACGATAGCAGTAGTGGAGACAGCCTCAACCCAGAAGTGAGATGGAACGGATGAGGCAAGCATGAAAGTACGAGCTGTCTCAAGCAAGTGACCGTGCTTACACTCAGAGACACCGTTCTGAGCATGAGCACCAGGGCAAGAATACTGGGGAAGAGTACCCTGCTTAGCGAGAAAACTACGCAAGGCAGCAGATAGGTATTCCCCAGCAGAGTCTGCACGAAACACACGAATGACCAAATCAAACTGAGTATGAACCATGGTGACGAACATCTGGTAAATAGAGAGAACCTGACTACGAGAGGACATGAAGTAGATCCAAGTATGACGAGAATAATCATCAATAAATATCACATAGTATTGATGACCCCCTTTCGAAACGAAGGGAGCTGGACCTCAAACATCGTTGTGAATAAGATCAAAAGGACGAGCAGAAATAGTCACTACAGGGATAGGGGAGCTGCAACTGCTTGCCAAGCTTGCAACCCATACAAGGTAAAGAGGTGTCAGAAAAAACAGACACAAGAAGACCACGACCTACGAGAGACGACAGTCGCGATCCACAGAGATGACTTAAACGATGAATCGATGATGCCACTGAACAAAGGAAACAACAGAGAAAGTAGCGAAAACAGAGGTAAGTGTAGTGACGGATTGGCTGGTGGAGATGGCAGAAGGTGCAACCAGCAAGGTCCCAAAGATGCTGCGAATCACAACACTGAGGGCCAACACCAAGCAGTCCCCCTGTGCGGCGGTCCTGAACACAAGAGTCGAACTCATGAATAACACAACAGTAGTGATCAGTGATCTGACTGGCCGACATAAGCTGCATAGTAAGCTTGGGAACATAAGAGACAGCAAGAACATGAAAGGAAGAAGTGGAAAGGATGCCTCGGCCTGTAACAAGAAGAGAGTCACCATCCGCAGTCTGAACAGTGGAAGAAAGAGTTGTTGGACTCACAAAAGTGAGGTAAGTAGAATCTAGCGTCATGTGAAAAGAAACACTAAAGTCCAAGATCCACGGAGACAAGAGACCGGACGAGGGAGGCGGCGGAGGCGAGGAAGACTGCTGAGAAGCAGGAGCCAGATGAGCAGAGCCCGATGAGTCTGAGGATAAGCCGACACTGAAGAGGCAAAGCTGTGTGGTGTCACCGGAGGAGCCCTAGCGAGAGTCGTCAGCTCCTGAGTGGGAAGAACCGGCAGAGCCCTTCGTTGGGCGTCCATCGGCAGAACCATCGCGGAGTCCGGCGAGGCTCGACGCAAGCCCGCAAAGACGCAAGAGGCGGGGATCTCATGTGAGGGAGCCATCCGAAGCAAAGGGGCGGACCAGAGTCGACGGTGGTCAGATACGGAGTGGCGGATCGGCCTAGGCGTCGGCAGTCGGAGGCGAACTCGGGGGGGAGGTGGGGAGGGGTGCAGGGCCCGGGAGCATGAGCTATGGCGGCGACCGGAGGCAAACTCGGCGACGGCGGCGGAGGTCAGGCGCACTTTGAGCAATGGAAGCGCCGGGGTGCAAACGATCAGGATCCGGGCCAGCATCATCGGATCCGGGTGTCGACGAAGGAAAGTCAGGGGCACGGCCCGGAGCAAAGGAAGCCCTCGGAAACAAAGGAAAGCCCACGAGGGCATGGTGGCTACAAATCTGGGGCAGCGGCGACTGATCCGGGGCCCTCGGGGACACGTTAGCGACGGTGCAGGCGTTGGCGGCGACTAGAGGGCCGACGACACCGGATCCGGAGCAGTGACCTAGGTTGCGCATGGAGCAGAAGGTGCAGCTCGGGCATGCACAGAGCAGAAGCAGGGAATCGGCACGAGCGGCTCGGGCACAGAGCAGGCGGCGGCGGTCACGTGGGGAGGAAGAAGTGGGCTAGGGTTTGCTCTGATACCATGTTGGAATCAATCCTCGTCTATTCCAAAAGGGCCAAAGGCCAAATATACAAGTTACAACGTAGGTAAATATGCAACAAGCACCCTATACAAACTAACATCTAACAAAAACCTCCAAGAAACATTTCCCACATAAACCACCATCTTAATGTGGAGTAATTTCAGTGGTTCATCATAATATTCACCATGTGTACTACAAGACAAGATAATGGAAAATAGTGCAGAGCACAAGTTTCATAAAACAATACAGATATAGTTCCTAGAGTAAAAGAGATCAAATAAAAGCCATCCTTGAAGCAAGACAATCAGAAGTCAATCTTGGCCATTGAATCGTATCTTCATGTCTTGCTATGATCAACCAATAAAAGCAACCAACATCTTTCCAAAAACCGCTAAACAATTTCACCTTAAATTCGTACCCTCGCACCCTCTAGGAGAATGACAGTCCACCTTCATGGTTTGATCTGCACTATCCAAATCTGGTATGGTGGCCTAGCTTAGTTTTCATTCTCCTATTTTAAGACTCCTTCCTATTAGATGCGCTCCAAAACCATCGTACCGTCATGCTGTTATGGTCCAATATCTCGGCGAGGCACTGTAGCACGCTTGTACTGTAGCGCTGCCGCATGAGCAGTAATGCCCACAGGTAGTAGGCAGGATTTATTATTTAGGAATGCAAGTTATTATTATATTAGATTGTTAGAGATAAGTTTCCTTATATATTATTTCTTTGGAGTCAAGTCAGGTCGTCCCTATAAATGAGATAACATGTATCCATTATCAATCAATGAAAAAATAAACAAAGTTAGATCCTAACCAGTTGACTAAAGATCAGAGCCTCCTTGTTCGACGGGAAGAGTCCCGACCGAGCTTGAAGGCGATCCCTCGCTTCCCTGGCTAATCAGGCCTCAGAGCATCGCAACTTCAATAGGGAAGAGCCTTGTCAGCGGCTAGATGAGGGCGAGTGCTCTACCCTCAGTCCTCGGACCCGTACTCAATCAACGACCACAACACACACATACAGAACGAGAGAGAAAAAAAGGTCCACAAGCATAAAATCATTTTTAAGAAGATTAGCAATATGCCAGTGGCATAATAAAATAATGTCTAAAACTAGATCAGAAGGTCAAGAAAAACGTTAGAACAGTGGGAAACAAAGTCTAGACCTTTGACAAGTAGTTGCTAACATCACTTAAACATGATCTGAGAATTCCTCGACTTTGAAGCTGGTTTAAGAAATACTTGTCATGGTCAATACTAATTAGCGAATCAAGAACATAGAATGAAATTGCTTTCCCAGCTTCACTCCCATGAATAGCATCCTTAGTAACCTGTAAAAAGAACAAATATGACAAATGAAATATTATATCACTCATATAATCAACATGTGCTTAGTTAATTTAATCAGCTTCCAATCCAACATCTATAAGATATAAGCGATTCCATAAATGCTAGAATTGGGGAAACATAAGTATATAGCAGTGCATACTTCAATAATTATAATTGGAAAAAGTTGCATGTAAAGTTCAAAAACATGTCGCACCATCTAGAACCATGAGCTGGTGAATGGTGATGAGTGGTGACAGGCAGATGGCTAGTGCATATAACAAATTTAGTACGGCCTTCTTGATTGAGATTTTGGTGATATTACCTATCCGCGCACCAGCTGTGCTACAAACTTACAATACATTATGCATCCCCTGTACAAACTCACAGAAGGATTTTTTTACTAGATTCTACTGTAGTACTAATGGAAATATAATCAAGACCAAGTTGAAAAAGGGGAGTGCTACTGCTACCCAACACCGAGAAGGGCATCATCTAAAGCATGACAAAATATATAAAGAAACCATCTCTAATCTATCCAAACAATATTGTCAGGTTAGCATATCTACAACTTAGGCTAATGTCAAAACTGAATAAGTTGCCGGTTCGGTTGTCCCCCCGGTAACTGAATATGTTGGCACCAAGCAACCTCACCTACATCTTCAGATATGACAAGGTTTTGGCAAGAAATTTTAACAGCTTTGTGCAAGACATCAAACATTACAAAATATCATTTCTTTTACATCAACAGAAGAATGGTGTACCAAATCGATGACTGCTTGTGCTTCTTTCCTTATGATAGAAAAGTTGTCGTGTGCTAATTCATTTTGTTCCTTGAGAACCTTTAAAAAGCACATTGGAACGATCAGGAAATACTCACGTCACAAAAGGCAAAGATAATGTAGTAGAAAAGACCTTTTGAAGAGTGATTTCATCATCATCTCCCTCTTGTTCTTCAAGTAGCAAAAAGCGAAGAACTGATAGAGGAACATCTGAGTCAAGAATGCTACGACAATATTGAAAATAACTCAACAGTAATGCATATTGGCTGCAAAAGACAATTCAATGTTTTGTCAGCATTTATATTCATAAATGGACAGAACAAAAGTTGATAAGGAAAGGTCCTCGGTGCTCATAGTCACCAAAGACAGTAAGTTACCGTCTTCTCAAGGTTTCGGACGATTCGTTTCTCTGTATTGCCATAATGAGCTTGAACAATAATGAGTTACAAGCTGCATTTGACAACTGCTTTGCCGAAATAATGTCAAGGCAAGTAACTGCATCAGAATCCGCCCCAATTGGGCATACGAACCTTTCATCCCGCAGTTTAGCCATACAGGTCAACGCTACCTTGAAAATGACCACATGAATAAATTTCAAGAAATCTACGAAGGTATGGTACTTGATTAAGAGATTGATATTTGAAACATGTCAATTCACAAGTCACAACTAACTTACATTGTTTAGAACATACACCATTTTCACTGAGCAATCTGGAGATGTTGTGGCACTCAATGAAGCATCAAGCAGCCTGCATCCAATAAAATTGGAACAGTTGTCCAGATTAAGAATTTACATTTTACAATCTATGAGAAGGGAGGCACCACTCACTCAAACAATAATTGAGAACGATCCTCAAGCAATGACATCCTTCTAGATACAGCTACCTGGAAA
Source organism: Phyllostachys edulis (assembly GCA_036346405.1). NCBI lineage: Eukaryota > Viridiplantae > Streptophyta > Magnoliopsida > Poales > Poaceae > Phyllostachys > Phyllostachys edulis. The sequence goes on from CM070547.1 coordinate 17,490,677, forward strand.
TAACAAATAGCAAACGGTGTACTACATCAAAATTTCCAACCTAAGAAAAGTTAAGCGGCCAAGCAACCAACTCACTTCAACAATCTGAGACCAGCCAATCAACATGTGAAGCTGGGCTGCCTGTTCTTCAAGATTTTTGTTATATCTCCAGGCCCATTTCAGCATACGATGGAATGATTCTTTTAGCTCGCCTTTCTCAGACTCACTTAATTGTGGGTTCAATTCTTGAGACATCTGAATAACAAAAGAAGCAACACGCCAAATACAATTTTAAAAAAAAATTTAAAATTGTGAACATTGTTATAAATAGCGCATGTATTCATTATGAGGCCAATGGGCCAATATATATACAAGTACAGGTGTGGCATATATGCAAGGAACCCCTTATACAACGGGAAAAATGCATATACATCTAACACATCTAGCACCCCCCTCAAACTTATAGTGCATCAACAACACTAAGTTTGGAAGTTTGGAGAGATAGAAGTTGTGCTGAGCTCTAGTCTGCTTTTTGTGAAGAAGTCTGCCACCTGAAATTCTGAAGGCACATACTGAAGAGCAACAATCTGGTCATGTACCTGTATCCGCATATAGGAAGCATCAACACCAATATGCTTTGTAAGCTCATGCTTCACTGAATGTGTAGCAATGCTAATAGCCCATGTACTGTCAGACGAAAGAGGAGTGGGTGCTGAAATAGAAACACCAAAATCCTCAAGTAACCACCGTAGCCAAGTAACCTCCGCAGTCAACAAAACCATAACTCGCAACTCAGGCTCAGCACTCGAACGAGAAACTGTTGTCTACTTTTTAGTCTTCCAAACAATGAGAGGACCACAAAGAAAAACACAATAAGCAGAGAGACCCATGATCGAGTGATCACTAGCCTGTGGCATCGTAATATACCGAGTCAGAAAGAGCTAGAGCAAGGGAAAAACAGACGACGAGTGATGGTTCCACGAAGATATCGTAGAACACGAAGAAGATGACTATAGTGGAGCTGAGTGGGAGCAGAAACAAACTGATACAAGATATGCACAGGGTACAAAATATCAGGACGAATAACACCCAGATAAACAAGACTCCCAACAAGGTGACGATAGCGAGTAGAATCAACAAGAAGCTCACCATCAGTGGGCCGAAGATGAACATTAAGCTCCATAGGAGTCTCAGCGGTGTGCTGATCAGTAAGAGAAGCACGATCAAGAAGATCCTGAATATACTTTTCTTGGGACAGATAGAAACCCTTAGGTGTATAAGTAACCTCAACCCCAAGAAAGTAGCGAAGAGAACCCAGATCAAACATGCGAAACTGCTCATTAAGACACTCCTTCACAAAGATGATGTACTGAGAATCATCTCCAGTAATGATCGTATCATCAACATATAAAAGGAGAAGCGTTCGGCCATAAGGCGAAGTGAATAAAGAGAGCAGGATCATAAGCACTGGCAACAAAACCAGCTGCAATGACAACAGAAGCTTAGCATATGCTTGGTCATAGTTAACGGCCCTCAAAGTTGGAGGCGCGAAGAAAATTGCCCCATCTCCAAGTGTCATCCTCCCGGAGAGTAAGGATCTTGCTATCACCAGCAAGAATCCATGACTAACAAGCGGTATCGCAGAGCCGAACTATCCTCAAGAACCTCGAGCAAGTTAGCTTCCGCTGGCACGCCAAGTCCGCAGGATGGCTGAACTGCGGCTTTCAGTAGACGCTCGCTAAGCGCGTGGCAGAAGCCGACCATTGTGGGCAGAGAACGCGAAAGAAGCGGGACAACAGCATGGCTTAAAGGAGGCTAGGGTCGGCAAAAGCTGGCAGAGGTGGAAGTGGAAGCAAAAGGCGGCAGATGTAGAAGCGGCAAAAGAATGAGGTCGAGGTTCATGACAAAGAAGAAGAATGATCTGAAAGGCGAGGCTTTAAGTAACAATAATCACAAGACGCCCACGAAGAATGGACGCGCCGGGCGCCTCGAGGAGAGACGCTGCGACGGCGTGCAAGACGGGTCAATCGGAGAGCGCCTTCACAGCGACGCGTTTTCCCCTGCTTTGCATCACCACGAAGTACCAGTCGGGCTGTCGTGACATCGCCGGCGCGGTGGTACCCTCACCAAGACCAACTACGCCGAGCGGGTCATGCGATGAGGTAAAGCTCCAGCGCGTATGCGGGATGCAAGATGTTTCATCGCCGCCCCGCCCGAGATGCGCTTCGCTACCAACAAGCGGATCGCTAAAGAGGTTGGGACGCTCGCCGCAAAGACGACGGCAATGACAAGGACCGCAAGTCTAGTTCGTGCACTACGCAGGAGCGGAGAATCTCGCCTTCAAGCCGTGAGAGACGCGATGACTTTGCTTCCGCCTCAACACTCATAAAGACACCTCCCTCACCAGGGCGCTTCCTTCCTCGCCAGCGTAGCTTCGCGCCAAGGAGAGGCTGAGCTCGTGACACGGTGACCTCTGTGGGTTCTGTGACACCGCCACACCGAGGCTTGCCATTTCTCCTCGCCGACGCACGTGTCCTGCCACATGCGGGCCGTCCCCGCCGATGTCAAGGCAACAGCAAGGACGCCATCAAGTGGCTTCAAGCAGCCGCGGAGGCGAGCGCGTCAGCAGCCGTCCCACGCATGAACAACGGCGAGTTCACTACGGCCGAGAGTTCGCGAGATCGCGCCAACGCTCATCAGCGAGGCAGTGATGACCGCCGCTCACTTGCTTAACCGCCTCACCAAGGCCCTCGACGGCAAGACGCCATACGAGGCTCGCACGCGCGAAGCTCGCGCGAGCGAGCTCAGGTCTTCACCGCTCGCCTTCGCTGGCTTAGCCAACCACGCCGGCAGCTCGACGACCGAGCACGCCAGAGTCTTCATCGCCACGCGAGGCGCCAAGGCCTACTGCCCTCGATCCCACGACATCGGCACCTCGCAAGATCACGCTGTGACGCCGTGGTTCGACGGGCGCGAGGCCGACGGGACAAGATGGTGGATGACGGCCGACCGACGACCAATGATTTCGATTGTCGACCACGCCCACTTCGGGAGGACCCCACCACCTGTTCGCCACCAACTCCCATGAAGTCCTTCACCACCGCCACCACTCATATCCTAAGAAGTCTATGCAGTTCCCGGCGAAGTTCATCACCAAAGACCACGGCCACGCTCTCCCAGCACCGCGCTTACTCCTTCAGTTTCAAGACCGCAACTGACCACGCATTTAGCAAAGACACGGTGGAGTTCGCCATCTTACCGTCTATCGACGACGACGCCACCACGGGCATACCTGCGCATACATCAGATTTCACGGATTTAATTTCCCGGTGAAAGCAATGGCCCATGAACTCCAGCGCAACTTCGAGAGGTAGCCGATCAAACAAGACGCGGAGCCGGCCGATCTTCCAACCGCCACCACCATCTCTCTCAAGTGGGTCTTCAAGCTCAAGAAAAACGAGGTCGAGAGGTGATCAAGCACAAGGCGCTGCCTCGGCACGAGGCTTCCGCCCACAGAGAGTGCCGTGCATCTCCTCCTCGTAGCTCAGAGGGTCATGCCCATCACATGGACGCCAAGTCCGCTTTTCTCACTCCACCTCAAGCAACGGGAGCTTGCTTCGAGACGACCTTGTGATCTTGCTTGGTAGTAAAGAGATCGGCGAAGGCGGCAAACCATACCCTCGAGGGCAACCTTCGCTAATACCGGTGGTGGCTACATATAAACTTCTTCACGCAGTACATTATTTCCACTCACCATAGATAAAGGCATTCTTGACATCAAGTGTCGGGAGATGGACCATGTCGAACAGACGCCACAAAGAAGAAGAGTCGCGAAATTCTTAACATCAAGTGGTCATGTGAGCCACAGAGCAGATCTCACCATAATCACGGCCATACTCCTGCTGAAAACCACGTGCCACAAGACGAGCCTTGTAGCGCTCAAGAGAAGCATAGAGCGGATCTTAATCTTGTAGACCCACTTGCACATAATAGGAGTAACACGTGTAGGAAGAGTGACAAGATCCCACGTGCCAGTACGCTCAAGGGCAGCAATCTCCTCTGTCATCGCATGCTGTCACTCCTAATGAACAGCAGTATCATGATAAGAAGTCGGTTCAGCAAGAGCCGCTAATCAAAAGCGCGCAAGAGGCCGAATAGACTGGCAATCACGAAGAGCATATCGAGGAGAGGCCAAAGAAGATGAATCGTCAGAAGAAGATGGCGCATCAGAAGAATCCTCAACTCGCGGACGACGAGTGTAGTAGAGAGGATAAGAAGGACGAAGGTTGGGAGGAGCCTCTGGAGAGGGTGGCGGTGGCAAAGGAGATGGTGAAGGAGGAACCGAAGAGGCCAAAGGCTGTGATGGAGGTATAGTGACTATGGGGGTAGCAGGAAAAGTCAGGAAAGAAAGCGGTTCGACAAGAGATGCTAGAGTGGTGGAAGGAGAAGGACAAGGGTAGAAAAGACAAGGCTCATCAAAAGTGATGTCCCGAGAAACCCTCATCTGTCGGCCAACAGATCCCAATAACGATATCCCTTATGCTCAGCGCTATAGCCCAGAAAAACGCACTCCACTGATCGAAAGAAATACAGTGCGCGCCACGAGGCAAAAAGAACATAGCACACACCCAAAGAGGCGAAGACTAGAATAGTCTGGAGTCTTGCCACAGAGACGCTCAACTGGAATCCCACCCTAAAGAGCAGAAGGTTGAATATTAATCAGAAAGTGGCGGTAAGACAAACAAATCGGCCGAAAGCGTGATGGGACAAAGAAAAGCAAGCATAAGAGCACGAGGCGCTCAAGAAGATGACGATACTTCCGCTCACCCACACCATTCGCCATGAGCACGTGACAAGAAAACGGAAAGTGCCTGCCAAAGAAGAAAACCATGAAGGACTCCTGACAAGTATTCCCCGGCAGAGTCAGCACGGAAGACACAAATAGGAGAATCAAACTGAGTACGGATCATGGTGGCAAAGGTCTTGTAGATGGATAAAACCTCACTACGAGATGACATAAAGTATATCCATATGTGGCGAGAAAAATCATCAATAAAAATTATATAATATCGATGACCTCCTTTCGAAACGAAAGGAGCCGAACCCCATACATCATAATGAACAAGATCAAAAGGACGCTGTGACATTGACTCACTGGAAGAATAAGGAATTTAAAGCTGTTTACCAAGCTTACAACCCTGACAATTTAGAGAAACTTCACCGCATACGCACTCTAAAAGACGCATTTAAGTAAAGAAGATAGACGCGACCCACAAAGATGTCCCAAACGATGATACCACTAAGCAAAAGACGCAGTGGAGGATGCAGCAGAAGCGGCGGCGACGGTGGAGGTGACAAGACTAGCAGGGGCAATGAAAGGAAGTTGAAGCCAGTCAAGCTCCCAGAGACGTTGTGAGTCACGGCGGCAAGGGCCAGTACCAACCAGAGCCCCCGTGCGTCGATCCTGAACACAACAAAAATCAAAATCGAGAATAACAAGACAACCATGATAAGTGAGCTGACCGGCAAATATGAGCTACATGGTTAATTAGGGAACATGAGAAACAGCAGGAATATGAAAAGTAGAATTCGAAAGAGTGCCTCGTCCTGTGACAGAAAGAGAGGTACCATCTGCTGTTTGAACAGTGATAGGAGCAGCTAAAGGACAAATGGAAATGAGACTGGTGGAATCAGGTGTCATGAAAAGAAGCACCAGAGTCAAGAATCCAAGGTGATATACCTGAGGAAGAAGTAGAAGGTGGTCTCTCACTAGAAGACTGTGCAGCAGAACCAACAAAACCGGACGGTGCAAGAGCAGCCATGCGTGTCTAGCAGTGTGAGAAACTCCTGAGAATCAAAAACACCAGAGCTCCTCTGAGAGAATGAACCACCAGTTCCCTGTGAAGGACGGCTACCACGACGTAAATCCTTCTTCTTGTAGCAGGTCTGTTGTACATGTCCACCCTTGTTGCAGTAAGTACAGTGTAGTACCCTACCAACAGCAGCTGTCACAGATGAAGGCACCACTGGTGAAAGAGTAGCTGGAGACGTAGCGGATGTAGAAACGGCGGTGATTTCGACAATGCACCCAAGAACACGGCGAATCTCCTCAAGACGATCAAATGCAGGGGCCTCTAACAAGGCCACACGAGGGTGGCATGCCAGCAACTGAGCACGAGTCTGCTCATACTCAGCCCGGAGACGGGTCAAGAAATCATAGATACGACGAAGCTCTAGGTGAGATTGCTGACGATGACAACACTGACACGTGTGACAAACATCCGATCCCAAAGAGTCAATCTGACACCATACCGCAGACAATTGGGCATAGAAGTCGTCCACAATGGCATCTCCGACTCATACCGATCGCTTCGACGCACAACAGAAAGATACAACGAATCACCGAAGGCTCAGAAGGTTGCGCAAATGTGTCCACATCAACTATGGCCAAGCCAAACCAACCACATCCCCAGTGAATTGCACCTCCATGCTAGCAACCAGAATAGCAAAGGCACGAGTATCCTCATCAATCCATGTCTTGTAGGCAGCATACTGAGTCTGAAAACTCTCCATGGCATCCTCAAAAACCTCAGATGCCTCTGTATGAGCGTCTTCAGAAGCATCCTTGGGAGTACAAGCTCAGCAAGCGGAGCAGGGCGAGGCGGACAAGGCAACTTGCCAGCATGAAACTCCCAAAGGCGCTAACCACGCATGTGGAGACGCATATGCTGAAACCAGTCCCAATAGTTGAGACCATTGAAAATCACCGGCAATGAGAATGTAAACAAGGCCCATTGGTAGGCTACCGATTCAAGACGGCGACCAAGGCAACGGTCTAATAGGCGGCGACGAAATGAAGCGGCGGCGGCTGCAAGAGTTTAAACAATGCGGCGCGCAAGCAGACGAGGCGAGACAAGAGGCGGCAATGAAATACATGAAGCGCCCGAGCGCAGTGTCCTCACTACCGAGGAGAGGCGCGTGAAGCACCAGTCTGAAGGGGCTACTAATCCGACGAGCTCAATCTGGCAATATGGCGCACATGCAAGATCATGACGACGAGCCAGCACCGAGTCAAGCCGAGGCAGAGACGGCGCGAAGCAAAGGATCCGCTCAGGAGACGTCGAAGATGACGATGAAGCAGCGACCTCCAGGCAAGAGGCGACGCCGGCGGATCCGAGACGAAGCCCCCACAGGCAGAGAGGCGGCGGCGGGGCGACGACGGGAGACAAGCGAAGTGACGGGAAAAGCTAGGTGACTTGGCGATCGAAAAAGAACCAACAAGCGGTGGCTCTCGAAAAAAAACCTAGGTACGCTCTAATACCATGTTATGAATAGCGCTTATATTCATTATGAGGCTAATAGGCCAATATATATACAAGTATAGGTGTGGCATATATGCAAGAAACCCCTCATACAACGGGGAAAATACATATACATCTAACACGTCTAACAAACATAACAAGGATGAATAAGACTGAACATATAACCTGGAGAAGTTTTTGATGGAAGGCATCCAGATCAATCAATCGATCACCTCTCTCCGAATAATAATATACACCACCAGATTCAGATATTGCAGAATTCCTTAGGATCTCTTCAATCTATGAACACCAAAATTTGATGAGAACTAAGCAAAAATAGGAAATTGAAATGTTTAAAGGGCGTACCTTTGATTCAACTCTCAGGTTTGAAAGCAACTGTGGGTATTTCACGGAAATGTCTGGACATCTGAATTGTACGACTTCAAGCAAGTCTAAAACCTAATTGAAAAATCACACGCAAGTTTTTCCAGCATGGAAAAAATGTTTAAACACTTTATTCTGACCATCAGCAAATAAAAATGTAGCAAGTCTGGGATATTTATGGAGTTTTTGTGGTGTCCTGAATGGTGGACCATCATAATGGCCCCAAAAGGAGCTCAGCTTAACCATCTAAGACAGTAGACAATGGGCCCTTCAGATGATACGTTTTGAAAATAATGACATGGAATTTGGAGTTATTATTCAATAACGAGAAACAAGACTACACTACCTCTATAATCCAAGAGATCCACACTTGGAAGAGCTAATCAGATTAACAGATATTGTAGTAATTCGGTTATGGCAATCTTGAACAACCTTAAAAGATTTCTGTTCACAAGAATTATGGAAGGTCCTTGTAATCTTTAAAGGCCCTGTTTGGATGTCCAGTTTCTTAGCACATTCCATGGGAATATTGCAGGCGAGGAACAGAATGTGGGTTGGGCAAAAGTTCTGTTTGGCTAGCCCAGGATAAGGACAATTCCTTAGGATTGGACAATCCCGTGAGATGAAAAAATCAGTACCAGGGACATTTTTTCAGAGAGAGGTGCAAACTCCGTACTACCAAGCAGCCACCCTCTGCGAAGCCTTTGCCTTCACCCCGCTTACACGGCCCTCCATGCGGGCAATGCATGTGCAGCCACCGGTATTCTTAAGGCTGGTGCATGTGCATCATGTGCACTTCCAGCCACCTCTGACTCCATCAAGTTCAGTGGCTAGGCCATCAACAATCCCAATTCCCAAATCCAGTGTCATAGCGTACAAGGCCCTCCAGTCTGCCAAACATGCTGCCACCAGATAGTCCCTCCTCAAGTGGTGCTGGCCTATGTGCTCCAAAAGTTCACTCAATTTTGAAACCAATGTTTCTGGGTATTGAGCATCGAGGGTGCTCCACCGTTTACTTGTTTTAGTTAAAATATAATTCTTAATGCATAATCTCTAGATTGATGCAGTTGCTAGAAAATTTGATAGATCTTTTCCATTCATGCATATGCTAGCTAGCAAAATAAAATGTAGCCAACTAAGGGATGCGGTACTACTTTATGGTTACCAGAAGGAACTGACAAAAATCTGGGCAGGCAGCTAAGGCAAGTTGGACAATTCAACTCTGCAGCCAAAATTATATCTGCGGATGATGACCAGCCAGACTTCGGTGTTAACTGTTAAGTGGTACCGGCACCGTGAAATTTCCAGCCAGACTTCGGTGGTAAGTGGTACCAGCCGGTTTCTAGGTGCTTTCACTGAGAAAGTAAGAGCTCTGAATAATTGGGCAAAGCTGCAGTGACAAACTAACAAACTATAGGTTCCACCCCAAAAGCTTTCCTTCACAATGTGGATAGCATAGTACTAATCTCAGTACAAACTTCCAACTTAGTGCCTTCTAGTGACATCAGTTCCTTGAAGAGCTTCTAGTTTCTGTCTAATTTTTACATTCAGATGAGGAAAGCGAAACAAGGAATTTTGTTTTCTAACAAACTGCATTGATTGTGGATTATCATTCAGGATTCTAATCCCTGCATGAAAATAATTTGATAACCATGAAAGAATACTGACAAAGGTCCGCAAAAACGAAACTAGGCGGATTAAACAGTCAATGCAACATATAGAAACACTATTTCTTCATTCATTACCAAAAAAAGCATGTCACCAAACAACAATGATAGACATCAAGCATTACCTTATTTTTATTCATTGGTCCATTGCTAGTGCCAATGGAAGTGCCAGGAGATTGGAACATGTTTGCACTCCTCAAGTTCTCAGCACACTGGCCAAAAGAATGATAAAGAATAGCCAGACAAGCTTCCCGATACACCGATGATGATATATCAGATACATGTAATGCCAACGCTAGCATCTTAAGCAACCATGCCCTCTGAAACAAACAAATTATAGTTTAACAGAACGGAAAATACCAACAAAATTAAATAAATAGCACTCAACCATCAAAGGGCAAGAACATCCTGAAAAGCAGTCATCTAAATTTTGCAGCCCAGATATGATTTCCAAAATGCTAAGTTGCTAACTAGCAAAATTTCAAGATCTCCAAAAGTACAGTTATTTTCCCAAATCCCATCAGATCAAATAACACGCTTTTCAACTCACCGGCATTTTTTCAATTATTGCAAGTATTAACATTCCAGCATAAGTAGACCTAGATAGTAGCACATATGTAACACATTCACAGAAAATGAAAAACACCCTAAAAAGGTTGCTCAAAAAAGTACCAAACATGTCGATAAATCACCATGTTTTCAGATTGTGCTGTTCTACATTTTGATCCAAACTACGATTCCATATATCAAGAATAATTCAATAGAAGGTTTAATCGCACAATGGATTGACATCAAGTTTTGATCTGGATTGGTTCTCAGTTTTGCTAATTCCCACTGTTCTAAAAAACTTCTAAAAAATTCATGAGAGCAAGAAAGCCCAATTTGTAGAGAATTATACCTCATGGAGCATGCTGATACGAAGAGCTTGATTAATGTTCCTTTTGGGAAGTGGTGAAACACCAATGTTTCCAACATGCTGAGATCAGTAGGCACAGAAAAATAAGAGTTCCAATTCAAACTTTGAGCTATATTGATTCAAAAGAACAAAAGAAGAAATGAGAACCTTAGAAAAGAACTGGTACTTCGTTGTGCTCAGGAGATCCATAACAGGTCCGCAAGTTAAAGGATCAAGACATAACTCGTACAGAAGCTGAATTTAGATAGGGCAAATACAAATTCTGGCATAAAAATAAGTAAAATAAGATCTGATTTCTGAGTTGTATGCTAAAAAAACAAACCTGAAAACTGAACTCATAAAGTAAGTTGTTTATATCTGGTTTTGTCACTTTTTCAAGATTGTCAAGGGTTATCTTCAAACAACTGCAGAATAATGACAGTCAGTTTCAAAAAAGCATATCACTTCATATAAGCACAGTCTGAAGTTAACCTGTAGTGGGATTTTGGTTTTAAAACTGTTCGTTCTATGGATCCATTGACATCAAATCTTAAGAGTAAATGTGTAACGTTGGGAGCTGGACGGCAAATATTGTCAATAAGTAACTGCATGAAAACATTGTCAATGAGCAACTGCATAGTTAGAAGACAGGTATATTAAGTAGTTCGTAAAAGAAACTCTAAGAAAGTTACAAATAACAACCTGCAGTATTAGAACACCAACATCATCCTTTGTGTTCTCTATGACCTGGAAATCATCAAATCGGAACTCCAAGCAAGCAGCATAATCCTCGATTACAGATTTAGCAACATCTGCTTCCAAAAGCAGATGAACAAGACGAACTATTCTAGAACTGCCATGGAAACAAACAAGTAAGCAGATTGGCATATTTGTCTTTATTACACTAACTGCAGATGTTATCATGTTAACATGAAATAAAGGTAGACCTTTAATAGCTAGCAAGCTGAAACAGGCAGCACACAGCAAAAACATAAGTAATTTGTATGTACCTCAGGATGCCCATAATTTTTATTGAACACTGTTGAATTTGAGGAAGATAATCATATCGTACAAACTCTAGCAGAGCTACAATCTGTCGATGATTTTGAGCTAATACAACGTCCAAGGGCTGCATAATTGAAAGGACAACAGAAAAGCAATCAGATAGAGAGAGGAATGACCAAAAAACCAGAAAGTGACATAAAGAAATAACAAAAACCTGGTATAGTGGACGGAAAATATCAGCAAGAGTCAGATCTCTCTCCATCACAAGAATAAATAATTCCAGTGAAAGATGGACGGTTTTCTCCAGAAGAATCCCATAAGTTTGGGTAGTTCGCTCATTAATAAGAGTGTCAACACCCACTAATATGATGTTCATAATATTGCGGAAAGCAACTTTCCCACTCATGAAATCCTGCATTAGAATTTCACAATCGTGAATTATACACAATGCACATATAGAGGTTGTGTAGAAGTTCATGCAAAATATTTAGATATTTAAACAATGTTAGCAACATCTGACTTATATCTATGGGATTGGATATACACCATAAAGCATAAGCAAGCAAGCAATTACCTACGGAAGCAAAGAACATAAGTTTCATATAAATTGAAGAGCACAAAATGTATACTTATCTGGTAAAAGTATTACTGTTGAGAAAAGTGTGTGATCAAGTAAATAACTATGTACTTGATCTTGACAAGTGTGAGAATTCAGAAATCAAATCAAGTAGTACATTCCTAAAAGTGTTTTCTGAGCCACAAAGGTATTATTGTGTTATGGAGAAAGGCGCGAGGCGAAGCAGCAGTCGCATGAACAGTACCACGGGTACTGTTTTCATACGCGTTGGTTGGTTTCCTAGAATAAAGAATAGTTATTTAGTTAGATTATTTTGGGATTCTTTATCTATCTAGTTATTGTTAGGAATATAATCTTATTTATTAGGAAAGTTATTTTTAATAGTTAGAAATATTAGTTTGAATTGCTAGGTTTCCTTATAGATTATTTCTTAGGCGTCAAGTCGAACTGTCCCTATAAAAGAGATAGCATGTATCCGTTATCAATCAAACAATGAGAAATTAAAAGTTCAATTAAGCCTCAGAGCCTCGCTACCTCGACAGGGAAGAGCCCTGCCGGTGGTTAGATGAGGGCAAGTGCCCTACCCTCGGTCCTCGGACCCATACCCAATCAACAACCACAACATTTGGTATCATAGTGTAACGCCCTGATTTTCAGAGCCTTTTTGAAAAATTTTCAAAATAAAAAGAACCATTTGGTTTTGATGCGAATTCCAAACTTAACCTGAAGTTTTCAGAATTTGAAGTGTTTAAAATGACTAAACTAAACCTCAACTAATCCAAAGCTTAGTTCCTTTCGTGTTGCTTTAGCTCTCTAGAGCTATCTCTCCTTTTCTTGGTAAGGGTTTCCTATCCTCTATCCTACGTGTGGACATTCTTATATGTCCAGACCGTCCCTCTTGTTTGACCTCTGCTGTGGTCATTTCCTCCCTATCTTTTCGGGTCTTTCCTCTCCCATGGAAATCTCTCTCTATTGAGACCTTTTGTCTAGTCTACCTCTTTGGTCCAGACCACCTTTGGGTCGGGACCTTTCTTTTAATCTCTTTTGTAGTTTAGACCTCTTTTCTGTTCAGACTTCTCTTAAGTCAAGACCCTTGTTGCTCGAGCACGCCCTTATGCCCGCCTCTTTTCACCAGACATCATGGGAATTCATTGGGTCCCTTGTGTGCCTTGGAACCTCTTGAGTTCATTTGAACCATCTTGACGTTACTCTTGGCCGAAAGGACCTCCTCAGTGGAACTCCTCTGTGGAATCCCTCTGGAACCCTCCACCGGACCTCCCTTTGTTTGAATCCAACGGTCTCGACCTCTCCTCACTTCCGATCCAAAGGCCCGGACCTCCTCAAGACGCTTGATCTTGGCCGTTGGACCTCCTCTCGGAGATCCAACCACCCGACCTCAACTTGCCTTTAATCGCAACCACGGGACCTCTTTGTAGTTTTCTTCGACCTCCGCCCAAGACCTCTCCGTGGCCTATTAAATCGCCCTGGACTTCCTCGCCTGACCTCCCTTGAAGAGATCCTAACCGTCAGACCTCTCCTTGTTGATCCCGACCGTCAGACCTCCCATGTCCGCACCTCCTCTGCATGTCCGGACCTCCTCCATCTTTAGACCTCCCCGCCCTTTGGGCCTAGGACCTCCTAAGCCTCTCGGACCTCCTCAAAGACCTCTCTGCATGGGCAAGACCTCCCTCTTGACCCGATCGCTTCTAAGTTGATCGCCCCACTTGCCGACTCGACCATTCTCATTTCCTCACCACGTTAATATCTTGGGCATTTAATGCATGTCTTGTCACATTAAATACATCCATATACGTGGCGCTTTCCTTCTCCTTCCCATTTGGTCACCAACCGCACTCGACATCCTTCTTTGTTCCTTCCCATAGCAACATACGTTGTCCTTCCTCGTACCTTTTACCCAATTGGTGGTAGTGACACCTCACAAATATTGCCTAACAAGCCACTCACCTACTTTTGACCCATTTCTATACTTATCCTTGACACGTATATTTCTAGTTTTCTTCACCCATTTTGACTATAATCAGTCCAGGGAGCTCTGCCATATTACCTTCTTCACACTTATCATCTTAGCTCTCGTTCAGTGGCTCTCCAGGGAAGACCTTGTTGCCCACGACTTCTCCTCCATCCATTGCTCCTTCTTGTCCCTGATAGGTCCTCTGGTGGTCCGCTTCACTCTTATTTTTGTCACTGCATTGAGCTGGTCGTGTCCTTCACAGGACCCCCTCTAGTGGACGACTCCTGGATTTCTATGGCTTATATGTGAGGACCTCCTCCCTGGCTTTTGCGCAAGGACCATTCCTCAAGACCTCTCTGTTTTATTGCTGAAATCACTCCTTTGGGGTCTTTTGCAAAAGACCACCTCCTCCTGGTAAGCTTAGACCTCCTCCAAAAGAACCTATTCTAAGTCCAGTACTCTTCTGTTAATTGAGTTTTGAGGTTCCTTTGGAGTTCTTTTGGTTCTTTATTCGGATCTCTGTTGGTTCTTTATTTGAGAGTTGTTTGAATCTGTTCTTTTAATCGTGTAGATCTTGACGTTTCCAGAGAGCCAAAGCTATGAGAGAGAGTAGATCCCTAAGCTATCAAGCAAGAGGCAAGTTACACTCTTGATCATATTGCACCCAATAATTCAATTTATTTATGTTCAGTTTCAAAGTATAATGCATGCCTATTTCTACCAAGTTAATTCAATACCTGTTTTAAATTCATAGTTATGCATACTTCCTTTGTATGGCCACTGTTGACTTTGGACTGAACTTATTGTCACCTTTAGATCAAACTTGGGTCATGCAATAGTGTGAGCCAAGACCATTTAAAAAACATATGCTTAGTCATGCTTAGACCAAAAGTATTGATTTGGGGAAATCTTTACCATCATAACCAAACACTGTTTTAAATGTTTTGGCCATGACATTGGGGTGTCATGGATGTATGGAAATATTGCTGGGGAAGCAAAGAAAAGGAAAAAAGAAAATGGATTTAGACTTGGGCGAAATGGTTGGCTTGGCTGGTGCAAGGTTTGTGCATGGACTCTATCCTGGAAAAGGTGGAGGTCCAGGGGTATGTGATTGTCGCCCAAGTCAGTTGAGGACCGGTCTTTGAGCGACCAATGCCATGCCTATAATGGGCTATGCCACCATCGTGCAACCACATGTCTCCAGAATGGGGCGTGGGACCTGGCTGAGTAATTTGCAAAGTTCTACCATAAACTGCTCCATTGGAGGTGTGGGAGGTCTTCTATGGCCAATGGTCTATCATAACCCATCGTTCCCATCGGTGCGGAGGGGGCTTTCACGGATTGTCATCCATAGGAGAGTGAAACCTTAGCAAGGAAAGGTCAGGTGGAACAATGCATTGTAAGGCCTTGTCATGAACTCTAGACCTCTTACCTTGGCGGTGAGAGGTGGCATTCGCAAGATGCCAAACAAACTAGAGGAATCATGTCATGTGGGTAAAGTGTACAACCTCTGCGAGTTAAATCTATTCGAATAGCCGTGTCCGCGGTCATGGACGTCTTGGCAAAGGCTACTCGAGTTAGATGTTGGTTTTGGGATTTTCGAAATGTTTACTAAAAGCTGCTTGGGATTGCTATCCCATGGGTTGGGCGAGGAGCCTTGTGACAGAGGGTATCCTTCACCACTTGTGATGAATGAATATCCAATCGAAAAGATTTACTAAATAAATTTTATTTAGTATATGATGCTTTGGAACTTAATATCGTAATTGGAAATAAACATGGCTTTACGCAAATTAACCATAATAAGCCTTCCATTGTGATATCCATTTATGCATGTCATTTTGTTATCGGACGGTGTAACTTGCGAAACACGGTTGTTGTGCTCACTCTTGCTTGATGTTGTCTTTAGCGAGTTATGGAAGCTTTGGGTGACGGTTTGTGGACCAAGTGGTCCTGATCGACTAGGATTGCGCCCCAAATAGGTTGTTGTGGTGTATCGGATGGCCCATGTGTTTATTTTACTATGTTTTGCCCATTGGGTTTGTAAGCACTCTTGTAAACAACTCCTTTGGTCATTAATAAAGCTTGTGTTGTTGCTATGTTACCACTTGTTGTTCTTTGTGAAGAGCTAGCCATGATCCTTGGGATCGCTCGATTCACATAGAGGACCTTGGAGAGCTCCCTCCTCCACGCTCACTCAATGGTCGGGTCGTGTGTGGTTCGGTGGTGGCCTCAGGCCTCCTCCGTGGTCATGGTGGACTTGAGATGCCTCCACGACCTCCTCCGTGTGGTCCAAGACTCTCTCGGGTGGACTTGAGATGCCTTGGAGATGGGGCACGTTTATTTCTCACACAATGCTACCTCCACGAACACCTAAGATCTTAGTCCTGGTCAAGATCTTTGGCCGATCTGGATCTTTGTCTAAAAGCAAAGTGCTCTCTTTATCCTAAAGATCTTGCTCATTCTCCCCTAAGTCTTGTGCGTCGTCTTGAACCATCCCGATCTGGAGGCTCTAAGACTCTCTCGGGGGTTCTCATGTTCTCCTAACGACCTCGCTGCGTGGTTATTGTCGTATGCCGATGAGGTCTTGGGATCGGAGGATCCTTCTTGCGGCTGTCCTGAGAGGTCCTCGGCGAGCCCGCAACGACTCAACGATGCGCTTGGCGTGGCGATCTGGCGAAGGGAGATCTGGACCTCTCGCTCATCTGGAGGTCCTAATGGACTTTCCGGTGCGCTCTGCAAGGTGCAGGAGGACCTCTCGTCGATCCTCTCTTGCATGAAGCCTCGTGCCATGCCCTAGAGTTGGGTCGTCTTTGCGCCGATCGAGGACGGCGGCTTCGCCGAGGATTTACACATAGCCGAACTCCACTGCTTGTTGCTAAATGCGTGGACCACCATAGGTCTGGGAGAAGTGGTGGCCGGTCTGCGAGAGTGGCCGTGGTGAAAGAATGGTCTGCAGAAGGTGGTGGAGCACTTCGCCGGGCTGGTGGCGGCGAGATGTCGAGCTTCGGTGAAGGCGAATTGCTAGGCTCCGCTTCTCTCGAAATGGGCGTAGTCGACAACAGAATCCACAGGAATCGAAGTCAGATCGTCGCTCACCGCCTTGTCCCATATCGACCTCGCCGCCGTCGAACCTAACGTCCGCGAGATCTTGATGCTACTGTGTGTCGAGGGTCGAGGATCTGCGGTAGAGCCTTGAGCCCTCAGCGTGGCCGATGAACACTCCGGAGTGCTCTGCGTCGAGCTTGCAGTGGCCAAGCTCCTTGCGAACGCGAGGCCAAGACCCGCATGAAAGCCGCCGCTTAGCGCCCATGCTAAACCTCGTCGGCGTCCTGCCATCGAGTGCCTTAGTAAGCGGCGGTTGAGGATGTAGAGCAGTGTCACCGCGCTTCTCCCGAAGAGGCCGGCTTCTTTGAGGAGGGCCTTGAGCCATCCCATAGCCGTCTGGTTCTTGTAGCTCGACAGCGCTTGTCATTCTGCTAACAGTTTGCTCTGTGTGAAAGTGGCGCTAATACTATCATCGGCCGATCTGTGTGAATCGGCCGTGAATTACGCCGCCGTTCATCATCTTGTAACCTGTAGCGACTTCTGCCCGCGCTCTGCCTCGCCGCGACTGCGTCTTTGATGGCGTCCGCAGACCTCTCCTTCTCTGCTGAGGACCATCACCCACATGTAGCGGAGAGGTCGCCGACGAGCGCGAAATAGCGTCGTCCTCGGTGTGGCGGTGTCGCTGAACCACCTGATCCCGATGCGCGAACTCGAACCTCTCCTTGGCTCGGGCTTCGCTTCTTCTGAGAAAGAAATCGCCTCTGCCGTCAACACGCGACGTCGCGGAAGCGCCCACATGGTCAAGGGACGGCGAGCCTCGCGCCATCTCCGTGGCCGAGCCGCTTGCAGGGGCCTCAGTGCCTAAAGGTGCCAAAGCGCTCGTGCCACTGCCCGCCTCGTCGTCCCGACGGCCGTGAAGACGAGGGTTGTGCCACTGCTGCGTGAAGGATGTAGAGTCTATTTGCGCCTCTGTTTACCTTGGCAAGAAGGCGGCGGCGATCAGATCCCAAATCCCAGCACCGTGCTCGATCTCGACATTTTGAGCCGTTCTCATCCGGTATCCCAAGTGATGATGGAGTTCTTCGGTCGGGGATGTAGTAAGCCGCCGTGGTGGCGGCTGTGTGCTCCTCCACGACCTTCTTCTGTCACATTGGCCGTGACCAGCTGCTCCCTGAGGAGAGCTTCTCGGGTCGAGAGATTGTGGCTCATCAGTTTGTCAACGACCTTGTGCCTCCTCGATAAATCATCGTGGAAGGTCGACTTCGTCGAGCGAGCCATCTGCTTGTACTTCTCGGTTCTCCTGACTCTCTCCCTCGCCGTAGAGGTGTCGTCATGCCGCTGCACTAACTTACGCAACAGAGTGTTGAGGCGGAGAGCAAAGTTCAACGTCCTCGCTTTGGCTTGAAGGCTTCCGGTCTTAACTATCTCCATTCGCCATGTTGAAGGCTAACAACGAAAAAATGATGGCCTCAATTGACAACATGATGGCCATCCTCTAAGAAACGCGGGCATTGATGGTCAAGTTGAAGGAGCAGGAGGAGGCATCACATACCATTGCAATTGCCGTCACCTTCCTCAACGACGCCACCAACGCCACCCCAGTGTGCATCGCTGCCCTTGGTTGCACCCCCAGTGCAGCATCGCTAGAGGAAGGATGTCGCTGTCCAGCAGCGATCTTTTCCACACGATCGGCCAATGTTGTGTCATAGGCAATGCAGAGCGCAACAACTAAGGGGCCAACGCCGCCGTCGCGTCCTTCCCGCCATCGTCACACTCCAGGGCGTAACTGCTGCCCCACGTCGGTTGCCCATGCCGCCGACGCCTTTCTCAACGCCACAACATGCTAAGACGTTTCTTCCTTGGGCGCTATACATCGGAGTGTCGCTGATTTGCTCTCAAGCAAACCGACGCCGGTACCAGATACTCTTGTCAACATAGGGGTCACCAAGGATTTCAACCGTGGTCACCACCGCAGCTCGAGAACGAGCTGCCTCACCACGAGGGGTGTAATGTTATGGAGAAAGACGTGGACGACGCAGCAGGCGCACAAACAGTACCGTGGTATCGTAGCTCGTGTGAACAGTACCCATTGGTACTGTAGCACATTATTTTCCATACGTACTGATTGGTTTCATAGAATAAAGAATAGTTGGATAGTTAGATTATTTTAGAATTCCTTATCTATCTAGTTATTGTTAGTAATAGGATCTTTCTTAGGCGTTAAGTCGGACTGTCCCTATAAAAGGGATAGCATGTATCTGTTATCAATCAAGCAATGAGAAATTAAAAGTTCAACTAAGCCTCAGAGCCTCGCTACCTCGACAGAGAAGAGCCCTGACGGTGGTTAGATGAGGGCGAGTGCTCTACCCTCGGTCCTCGGACCCGTACCCAACCAACGACCACAACATATAGATGGAAAGAAAGCTCACAACCCATCTGATGACAGTGCCAGCCACTATTTTCCAGCCTTCAGTTCAGTTTGCAAATACAGTAAAGCAATATGTTTTTATTTTTATATTTAGTAGGGTGCTCAAAAAAGTTGTCAACCTTGCAAATCATGAAAACTATAAGCGACACGTACAGCGTGATGCCGGAAAGGTGCCCTTGGCCAAATGAAATGAAAACGCTGGTAGAGAAATATAATATGCCATAATACTAAAGGACCAATGCATTGGACAGAGTAAAGAGCGTGGAATGTTCACAAAAAACGAAACCAAATGGCAAGAAAGTTGTGATAAAGTACCCAGAACAATACACTCATATTGAGCTTGCATAAGAAGTTAGGGCTGATTGAAATAGGTGGACATACTTTGAGTAGCTCTAGCACAGGGAGCTGTCTCCCGATCGAGGCATGTGATATTGTTGAAGGTCCAGATGTGTTAGCAGCGGCATAAATATCATCATCCTTGATGTCATACATGCTCAAAACCCTGTATTTGAACAATAGCCAACATATTTTTGAGAGCACCGTTGCATTGTACAGAAGTAACTTTAGTCTTACGGAAATTTTGTCAACTATGAAATTGCTTGATTCTCTCATTGAAGCAGATATCTCCCCACTAGCTGAGATAACTTTACCATTCTCTTTCACTCTTTTTAATTTTATTGTATATAACTTTTTGTACAGTTGTTCTTTGAATATAATATACTAATAGGGCCCTCCCTACTGTTCCCCATCCATAAAATGAAAATTTGAAACATAAAAAAATAAGAGATGTCTGTCGATCATGATACTTACATGCGAAAGTGCTCCAAGCAGGCAAGTGCCAATTCCCACTTTTCCCGAGGATCAGCGTAGGCTCTTTGAGGAAAAGGCCCAAAGACATCCTCATATACAAACTTAAAGATACCCATGAACCTGTTAGCAAAAGAATCTTACTCTTCAAAATGTTTGAGATCGAACAAAGTATATAATAATTAGTAATAAGTACCTCCGGCCTTTGTCACTAACGTTTCTTTCTTCTGCAATGAGAGCATTGACCAAGTTGAGAAATGATATGGTTGATGGATAACTCTCCCTCCTTGCTTCAACTTCATTCAACTCAAACCTCATGTCGTAGACCTGCCAGACACTTCTTTCGTCAACAATGTACAACATTAACCAAGCTGCCTATACTAGTATTCATATGGACTTATTCCATTTATACATGAATATAGAACAACCATCAATATTGCGGATACTAGAATTTATGTGACATTTTGCAGATAGTGATAGTTGACTTCACATAAAATAAAATAAAAACTGGACTATTCATTTTCATGCAGGGTTTTGCCATCTTGGATTATAGTCCACAAGTATATCACGTATTTGCATTCACTTGCAAATATCAACAAATTTTAGTTGCTGTTTTCCAATGTTTCAGACAACAGGACAGGGCCTTCTGCTAGAGGAAGTTGTACTAGTTAAGCAGACCCTAATTCACCTAACATATACGACTGCCGGTCTAGTCATAGAGAACAATTAAGCATCCTCGTAAAACTGTACTTCCAGAGACTAATTACAAGGCAAACAGAAACAATATAACCATAAGGGAAGATATATCCAAGATAGTAAAAAATAATAATATCAGAAGAACTCTGAAAATAGTTCCTACTAATATAACCAAATATAGTAACTTCTAAAGAACTTAGCAAACACAGTAGTTCAACAACCGAGTGATTGACAAGTCACAACACTAACGAGAAAAGGTAGAGATTAAGGTGCTAAAATGGCAGCAATATGAAACGAGCAAATATGTAAGTAAGAAGATCTACATCCATCTTAAGTATATGTTAGTTACAAAAGCGAAAGACAAAAGTCCCATAGTCGAATAGCAGACTAATTTTCGCTTAGAGCAATGTCCTTCCTAAAACATATGAAAAAGGAATAGGATCAATTTCTTTTTCTTCACTTTGTTTTGCTTTATGGCAATAAAAAATAGGTTATAAATTATGTCATTAAAGTAGCCAATACCATTCATCCCAGTTAAAAACAAAGTAGTGTCAGTGAACTTTTGGGGTACTTCCGTACCTGTGTTGTTGTATGCTGGCTAAGTGGAGCCGTAACCACCGGAAGATCATATTGTTCAAGATAACTCCAAATAGCATCTTTCAATAGGGGTGAGACTTTGATAAATGCAATGATTGAATTTCGCAGAGCCCCCTGCATACAGATCGTAACACATAATATGGAAGGAAAACCCCCCAAAAGAAATTGCCAAAAGTGCATATGTACACATAAAAAAAGCTTGTACCTTCAAATATGGAGGCACATTTTCGTAGCTGAGAAGCTTAAACAAAGGTTCAATGTCAGGGAACCATTTCCTTCTTTCAGTAGGATTCCCATTTTCCACCACCTACAGTATATCGGTAGTTTGCGTAATAAAATAGAGAAACAAAAGTGAGTATTGCTTCATAAAGAAAGGACACATCTCATCTCCAAAAAAAAAAAGCATCTCAGAGGCAAACTAAGATAGAAGAAACAGATTACAAAAGAAACAAAAGCAACACAACAATTTACAAAATGCATCATTGACAAAAGTAAACAAGACTAGACAAAAGAGAGCTAGCTGAAATCCAAGGTACACATGTCAGACCTAAGTACAAATTGGACCACAACATGCTAGCTAGTACACATCCATGTGCAGTATAACATATGGCAAGACAAGATTATTAACCGTATAGAAAATCCTACTGTTCCAGATCCTCAATGCAGGTAATAAACTAATAACATAATTAAGTCAAGGACTTAAAGATAAGAATAGCTTGAATTTGCTAACGCATAGTTTGACTACGATTTCTCTAATCTTACTTTACTAGGAAAAATATATACTTGACAATGTTTATTCACAACTAAAGAATTAAGGTGTAAATGATACGTCGGATCAAAATAATGAAACCCACCACAAAGGGTGTGGTGTGTTAAGAGTCATGTACATATTAGTAGTCTAACTCCCCTCCCTCCCTCTCTCTCTCCCATGTGGCCTATATAGCCCATGAGCCGAACCCATCCTGTGTGTGTATACATTCGCCATAATGAATGAGATGCATAGTTGTGGATAAGAAAAAGATCACTCTAAATTTATCTAGCATGGTATCAGAGCCAAGGATCGAAATCCCAAGATCGCATAAATCCTGTCGACGTACGCAGACGCAAGATAAATCCTTCGACGGCCAAGACTGCAAGATAAATCCCAATACGTGCCGATCGCAGGCTAGTTTTAAAAACCCGAGAAATCTTCGATGAAGTTCACGAACCAAATTTTGAATTTCAAATTTTGAAAACCGGCCAAAAAACGGGAAAAACCGGTCAAAAAAACGAAGATCAATAGACTATTCCTAGTATCAAACTCCATTTAGTATGCCCTCAGATCAGCGTTGGTACATGAATTTTTTTTGTTGAACCAACAAACCCTTGATCAAACAATCATTAAAATGAATCCTGCCAAGTGCTAATTGCTTATACATCAACAATTGACACAATAGATATCCTTCATGTGATAATACTATAATTCAACATGCTTTTCAAGCCCCAAAAAACCACCCGACTTGCTAATACAATAATTCAAGCATATTTAGCTTATACAATACGAAATCTAGCACAAAAAGACTTAAACAAACCTAGGAAGGACATTATGCAGTCAAAAAATCAAATTCAAATTCAAAAATTTTCTGTCGGTTACTGCTCACCCGGTCCCTACCAGTAAATCTAATTACCGACGATAACCGACCAGGATTTTGATCCCTGATCAGAGCTTCTCTACCCAAACCCTAACCATATTCCCTATTGCCGTCATCGCTGACTTCGAAGCCGGTGAGGCTCCGAGTGTCGTTGCCGAAGATCTTCCACCCTTCTCCAGCATCGCCGACCTCGATTCGCTGCCTCGATTCGCACCGTTCACGTGTCGCTGAGTTCGATTCACGTGGCTCGACAAGGCTGAGCTTGGTTCACGCGGCTCCAACGTGGCTAAGCTCGATTCGCGCGGCTCCGACGAGGCTAAGCTCGATTCAAGCTCGTCGCCATGATCCGCGTCTTGGGTTTCTTCTTCTCTGATGCCGTTTCAAACTTGCCATTGTCAATTCGAGCTTGATTTGGTCTTCGTCTTCATCACCCTCGAGACCAGGAGACCAGATCCGGTGATCTTCTTCATCCTCAAGCTCGGATTCACCAGATTTGTCGAGTTCTTCCTCCGCTGGCTTGTGTTTTGCTCGGTTTTTGCTTGGATTTCCCTCCGTTGGCTCAAAATTTACTCCATTTCCCTTTGTTGGCTCGATTTTTCCTCTTCATCGTCACTTGGTACTGGTTCTGCTACACTCTGCTCGCTGAAGTCTGAAGTGATTGCTTGTTTGGTTCAACATGGCTAATTATGACTCTGTTTGGGCGTGGTTCATCTCTCTTAATCACTGACATCAATCTCGATGGGCTGAATTATTGAGCATGGACTTTTTCAGTCAAGACTACTCTAAGGGGTTATGGTCTAGATTCTCATTTGACTGATGATCCCCTTGATCCGAAGAAAGTTGATGCAGAGACAGTAAAGACTTGGCAGAAAGAAGACGGTCATGTCATGACTGGTTTGGTTCTGAGTGTTGATGTTTCTCTGAGGATGTGTCTCGACTCTCGAGTACCTCACTTCAACCAAGCAATTATGCATATACTTTGAGATTATGGATATACTTTAAGAGATATGTTCAGTCCAGTGGTGCTCTTTGCTTCACCTTACTCAAAGAGTCTCCACAGTATCTAGCAACAGGACATGTCAGTGGAGGAGTATTATTCTGCTTTCACTCACATCACCGGCCCTCTTGAGTTCATGACACCCAAGGCTGCTTCTGGTTGCCAGTCTTGTGCTGCTAAACAAAGGTATGCTCAACAAACGCTCATGTATCAGTTTGTGATGGGGCTTCAATCAAAGTATGAGCCTGTTCGCACCCAATTGTCCTACTCCACCTAGTCTGACCGAGGCACTCTCTGCCCTAAATGCTGAGACGCGTCTTCACTCACTTATGTCTACTTCAGCATCCTCACCACATGTTGTCCTGAGTCTTCCACAGCGTTCCAGATCCACCAAGGTTGCCTCCATAGGAGTGCTTTTCTGTTCTCACTGCAAGAGAACTGACCATCTTGTTGACAAGTGTTTCAAGTTGCATCCAAACCAGCTTGTTGATTATCGTGCTAGACATTCATCGGATCGTCGGCGTGGAACACCTACTAGGGCAGTCACCGTCGACACACCTAGTTGATCTCTGGCTTAGTGTCTGCTATGACTTCAGCGATTGCACCATCCTCTAGTGTTGGTCATACTTGGGTTCTGGACTCAGGTGTCTCCTTTCATGTTACATTGGACAGCTCACAGGTTGTTGCCTATAGACCGGTGACTGATGGTGCATATGTTCACACCATCGATGGTACACCCTGCTCTATTACCCATTAGGGCATTCTCTCTACATCATGTTTATGTCCCTGATGTGGCTTTTGTTCCTCAACTATCTATGAATATTCTTTCTATTGGTTAGCTTACAGATAAGAACTGTTTCATGGATTTGATGACTCTTCTTGTTTTATTCAGGATTGTCAGACTGTCAGAGCAGAAGAGTGATTGGTTTTGGCCATCGCCGTAGAGGCTCTCCTAATCTCTACGTCTTCATGTTCAACCGACTCATCCTTCACCAAATGACATCAACTTGGTCATCTTTGTGGAGCTCACCTTACTACTCTAGTTCGTTAGGGTTCCTTAGGCCGTGTTTCTGTCGATTCTAGTTGTAAGCTGGGGAAGCGGCTACAACTTCCATATTATACTAGTACTTCTCAGTCATGCCGTCATTTTGATTTGGTGCATTCAGATGTATGGGGTCTATCTTCTTTTACTTCGAAGGGTGGTCATAGTTACTATGTTATATTTGTCGATGATGACTCTCAGTATACTTGGATCTATTTTATGAAACATCACTCTCAGTTGATTTCCATTTATCGATCTTTTACTAAGAAAGTTCATACTCAGTTCTCTTCTTCCATTCATGTTTTTCGTTTTGACTCTTTGGGGTATCTTTCATCAGCTTTTAGTCAGATCCTTTTTTCTGAGGGTACTCTTCCTCATCTCTCGTGTCCTGATCCACCTTGAGTTTGAAGGGGTGTTAAGAGTCATGTACATATTAATAATCTAACTCCCCCCCCCCCTCTCTCTCTCGGCCTATGTGACCCATATAGCCCATGAGCCCAACTCATCCTATGTGTGTGTGTATATTGATTGAAAAAGAATCATTGGACCCCTTTATTTTTTTCTATATACCATTTTTCATATATAAAAGAAGTATATACACAAAATTTTCTATAAAAAATGGGCTTTAATGAAATTTTTCATGGAACTCACTTTGGAGTATCTTATAATTATTGTTGGGGTATGCTCAAATTGATAAAGAGGTATCATTATACGATTTAAATGGTATATGAGAAGTGGAAGTACGTACTCTAGGAGTACCATACCATACCATTTTCCTATATATACATATATATAGGGAAATGATGTTGTGTGCTAGTGAACTCTAGTACCACATGTATACCATGAATCCTGCATGTGGATGTGTGTAATGGAGAGAGAAAAGGTAATGGGAGTTAAAGGTGCTAGATAAATGGTGATGATAGATGGAACTAGAGTTCCCTATCATGCCAAAACCCCATCATATATATCTATATATATATATATATATAGACGTCTGTTTCGTACTCCTAGGAGTATGTACTCCCACTTCCAATATATCACTTAAATGAATATATTATACTGTTAGACAGCTGCATAGGCGCATGCATAGGCGCATGGGCCATTGGCCCATTATGGCTAATTATAGATTGATTGATGTTATATTAGGCAAGGAGATCCCACAGTGGTCATGATTCTATAAACCAGCCCAGGGTCCTTGCCTATATATGTACCCTGCCTATTTGCCTCAATCAAGTAATTCTAGTGCCATACGATTGCTTTCATGGTATCAGACGCCTAGGTTTTCTCCTTCCACGCTTCTAGCTTGCTGCCTACTCATTGGCAGACCTCCTAGGCCCCGGCCACAAGACCCTTCCCCACCCCCATGCAGCTCCGCTCCACCCGCTTCCTCTCTGCCGATGCCGAGGTCAGCCTCGGTCGAACGCACTCGCGCCATCATGCCGCGCGTGCTGTCTTCTGAGGCCGAAGGCCATGGCTTGAGGAGCGCCACCGCCAAGAGGGCTACTCACCGCCGCTTCTCCAAATACACCAGCCGCCGAGCAGAGGCAGGCCATGCCCAGAGTCATGATGCGCCGCCGCCGCCAAGGCCATGACGCCTACGCGCCGCCCAGAGGCGGAAGCGCCGAGGCCGCCATCCCACCGAAGACGACGCCGCCTTCTACTACCACGCGTGGCGACGGTGGTTCTCTCACCGCTTCCGGACGCTTCTCGACGCACAAGGCGCCGCTATCATCAACCTCCACGCCAGCCGCTTGGCGCCCGTGAACATCCACGCTCGCCCCCGCCGCCCTCGACATGGAGACCAACAACTACACTACCGGGCGCCACCAGATGCTCCCGGTTCTGGGAAATTCTCCTCCGCCATATGTTCTCGCCGACGCCGACCACACCTACCCCGACCGAGCGCATGGATCAAGCGTCGTCATGACGCGGGTTTCTCTAAGACACCTCTCCCGATCTCGAGGAGATTGTTCGAGACGACCATGCCATCGCCATCGCCTCGCTTCCGTCGCTCGCCTCGAGCACCGGTTCTAAGAATCAGCGAAAGCAACAAGGCTTACTCGACGCCGCCTTCCGCCACTTCGCCTGTGGCGATCTCTCCATCACCGACTATCGCCGCAAGTTCAAGTCCATGGCCGATGCCCTAGGCGACTTGGCGAGGTCGCCATCGATCGACGCTGCCCTCAACATCATCCGCGCCTCAACGAAGCGCCGCCTTCCATCGGCATGCACCTTCGCAGGTTACCGTTTCACCTTCCCGGAAGCCCGGACCGACCGCCGCTTGAAGAACTCAACATGGCTCATCGCTTCGGCTTCCCCGACCGCCTTCATTACCTACTTACATTGGCAGACTCTTTGTCAAGAACTCAAAGAAGCCCATCGCACCATCGCGAAGAGTTTCAAGCCTCTCTCCGAAACGGCGGAACTCCAGAACTCCTAAGCATGGCGATAAGCGCAACACGCGCATGGCGGCAAGGCAAGGCGGCGATCAGCACGCCAAGACTGGTCCAGCCTCCTCAAGGCCGAACCAAGAAGATCTCAAGCAGTTCTCCAGTACCCATGGCCCACTTTCTACAAGCCCCGTCCGGCCCATCAAGATGTGGCTCGAATCGCCCTCCTTGGCTCATTGCCATTGCTCATTCTCACCTCACCAAGAAGCCTTCCGCCATGCCTAAGGGCCAGCTGGCTATCGCTTCGGCCATTACTACCCCACTACCGCATGCCATCCCGACGCAGGTCCTGCTTCCTTTCAACACCGTGTCGCATGACTACCAAGAACCCGACCGATCTTCGACACCGGCGCCCTCGTGATATGACCTCCGATGCCAGATTTTTCCCACACCTCTTCCCAACCAGATCCTATTCCATCTTCCATTGTTGTTTGTGAATCTGCTTTACTTCCCGTCACCTCCATCGCACACTCATCATCTTCCCGCTCATTATGTCTTAATAATGTCCTTGTTTCTCCGGTCTTATTAAGAACCCACTTCCGTGACGCTTCCACTTCCGACAACAATTGCTCATGAATTTGACCTCGCCGGTTGTTCTGTGAAGGATCTCAGATTCCAGAGAGTGATCACCAGTGCAATAGCTCCTGCCGTTGTACCTCTTCGCCCTCTCTCGCGCCATCACTTCCTCACCGCACACCTCGCCACCACCGCCAAGGCCACTCTATGGCATCGCTGCCTCGGCCATCCCGGATTTGAGACTCATTCAAACTTATGGCTTGTAATAAAGACATTAGAAATTTATATGTCATGCTTGTCACCAAGGCGTCATGTTCGCCTTCCTTTTCCTCGTGTCAAGATCACGTGCTTCGCATAGTTTTGAACTCATACATCGTGATTTATGGACCTCGCCATTCCCTAGTGTCTCGAGATTCAAATATTATTTGGTCATCCTCGATGATTTCTCACACTATATGTGGATCGCGTTCTTTACGCCTCAAGTCCGACACCTTTTCGACTCTATCTAATTTCTTTGCTCTTGTTTCCACAGCTTTGGCAGCACCATCAAGTCTCGTCTAATCGCGATAATGGGCGCGAATTTGACAACTCCAAATACCAGAGACCTTCTTCCTCGACTCCACTCAAGACTCACCTCCAATGTCGTGCCCTTACACCTCTCGAGAATGGGAAGGTCGAACGCGCCATCCGCTCTCTCAACAATGTGGTTCGGTCCTCCTCTTCCAAGCCCTGTCTTCCACCTCGATTGGGTCGAGGCAATCAACACCGCCACCATTCTACTCAACATCTTACCAACCAAAACGCCAAGGCCTCTCAGACGCCTCATGAAGCCTTGCTA
Organism: Phyllostachys edulis; assembly: GCA_036346405.1. NCBI lineage: Eukaryota > Viridiplantae > Streptophyta > Magnoliopsida > Poales > Poaceae > Phyllostachys > Phyllostachys edulis. The sequence continues at coordinate 17,519,507 of CM070547.1, forward strand.
GGCTCTCCGCCCGCGTATGACCATCTGCGTGTCTTCGGTTGTCGTTGTTATCCCAACTTGTCCGCCACCGCTGCCCACAAACTTGCTCCGCGCTCCACTTTGTGTGTCTTCCTTGGCTACTCGCTTCATCATAAAGGCTACCGCCTGTCTAGACACCAACTCCAACAAGATCATCATATCTCGCCATGTGATCTTTGACGAGTCCTCCTTTCCTTTTGCCGAGCAGCCAGACACCCCATCCACCGCAGACTTCGAGTTTTTGGACACCTTTACTAATCCTGCTCCGGTGTTATAGGTTCGACACGGCCTCTTTTACTCGCAGGATCACCATCACCGGCTTCTCACTTTCTTTGCCCGGATTCTCTGCCTCAAGACCGCCATGTGCGGTGGGTCTCCAAAGCCTACTTTCTGCCACCAGATCGCCACGTCGCGCCGGTGTCCACTGGCTGCTTTCTTTGCTCGCTTCCTCGCTCGACGCCGCCTAAAGATTCGATTACCAGACAACCACGAAGCGCCCGGCGTCCTCCGCCAGACACCACGCAGGCCGCCTCGGCGTCCCTGCGCCTCACATGGCCGCCCATTGCTGCGCCGGCCATACGTCAACACTCAGTGTATATCGGCGCCCTCGCCCGTACTCCGGTGCCTCCACTGCATCTCCGGCGCCTCGATCGTCCTGCGTCCCTTCCAAAGGGCGCATGCCATTCCCCGTGGTCAATGCACACCCATGACCACTGTATGAAACATGGCTTCCTCGCAACTCGCCGCAGACAACACCGCTTCATTGTCTCTGTTCGAGGACATACCGCCGCTTTCTTGCCGACCGAATCGGCGCTACGCCATGCTAGATGAGCATCTTTGCCTTCTCCGTAACAACACTTGGGATCTTGTTCCGCTACTGGCGCTTGAATGTGGTGATCGCAAGTGGATCTTCAAGCACAAGTTTCAGTGATGGTTCATCGAGCGCTATAAAGCTCGCTGGGTCCTCCGCGCTTCACACAATACCAGAGTTGATTTTTTCAAACCTTCACCCGTCGTCAAACCAACTATCAGGCGAATCGTGGCTTCGCCGCCCTCTCTCGCAATCGCCTATTCGACAATTTGATGTAAAGAATGCCTTCCTCCATGGCAACATTGATGAGACAGCTCTTGCGTGCGGCCCTCCCGGTTCAAGATTCCTCTCATCCAGATTACGCTGCCGTCTAAACCGCTTCCTCTACGGCCTCAAGCAGCGCCTCGAGCATGGTACAACCGCTTTTGCGGCCACTTGGTGTCTCTCGTTCGTGGAAACCAAGTCCGACACCTCGCTTCTTCGTGTTCCGCCGGTGCCGAGCTCATCTACCGCCGCTCTATGTGGATGACATCGTCCTCACAAACCGTTAACCACACTCTCCATCACACCATCATCGCTGCGGCAGAGTTTTCGATGAAGGACTTGGGTGATCTCCATCACTTCCTCGATGCGTGTTCATTGGCGGCTCGATGGCCTTTTTTCTCGCAGCCAATATATGCAAGAGATTCTAGACCGCGCGCATGGCCGAGTGTAAGCCTGCGCCCCCCGTGGATACTGCTTCAAGGTTTCAGCAGATGGCACCCCGCCGCTGACGCCACAGATTCCGGAGTTTGGCTGGTGCTCTTCAAGATCTCACCTTCACACGCCCGGACATCTCCTACGCCGCCCAGCCAGTGCGCTTTCACATGCACGATCCTCGGGAACCTCACCTTGCCGCTTTGAAGCGTATCTGCGGTATATTCGTGGCACTCTACACCTTGGGCTTCTTCGACCTTCAAAGACAGATTCGATCCGTTGTCTACTCCGACGCCGACCGGGCCGGTAGTACCGTCCCCGACACCCGCAAGTCCACCTCGGGCTATGCCGTGTTCCTCGGGATAGCCTCGCTCGTCCTCCAAGCGCCAGAACACTCTCGTGTCCAGCCACCGCCGAGTACCGTGGTGTGGCTAATGCCGTGGTGAGGCATCCCGGTCAGCGCCAACTCTTATGTGAGCTCCACTCCCGCTGACCCAAAGAAGGCTACCTTGGTGTATTATGACAACATCGGCCGTCTACATGTCATCCAACCGGTTCAAAGACCAACGCACCAAACATATTGAAATTGATCTTCACTTTGTTCGGAGCGTGTCGCCATTGGTGTTGTCCGCGTTCTTCACGTCCGACATCATCCCAAGATGCCGACATCTTCACCAGGGTCTACCTTCGACGGTTTTTCAGAATTCGGTCCATCAACGCGTCGTGGCGACGCCCGATCATGTGGGTGTTAAACAGTGATAAAGCGCATGCATAGCGCATGGGCCATTGGCCCATTATGGCTAATTATAGATTGATTGATGTTATATTAGGCAAGGAGATCCCACGGTGGTCATGATTCTATAAACCAGCCCAGGGTCCTCCTTGCCTATATATGTACCCTGCCTATTTGCCTCAATCAAGTAATTCTAGTGCCATACGATTGCTTTCATATACTTCTTTATCACTTTCTGAAAGTATACTTAAATACCAATTATAAGATACTCCAATGTGACTTGGTTGAAAATTTTCTATTGGAGCCCTTTATTTTTGTTATATACCCTTTTTCATATATAAAAGAAGTATATACACAAATTTTGCTATAAAAAGTTGACTTTCATGAAATTTTTCATAAAACTCGCTTTGGAGTATCTTATAATCATTATTGAAGTATGCTCAAATAGATAAAGAGGTATCATCATACGATCTAAGTGGTATATGAGATGTGAAAGTATGTACTTCCAGGAGTACCATACTATTTTCCTATATATATATATATATAGACACACACATTCTCAATAATGAATAAGATGCATAGTTGTGAATAGTAAAAGGATCACTAAATTTATCAAACATGGTGAACATGACCAGGTCACTAACCGACCGGTTTGAATCCCCCTCTCAGAATCTGTGAATCACGATTCGATCAAATTCGTGAAATTCGTTTAAATTCAATTGAAATTCATTGAAAATTGAAAAACCACGGGGATTCCTCCTCCGGCCACCCTCGTCAGATCGGAATCGCGATTCATCATGTTTTTGATCCCTGAACATGACCACTTCAAGAAAATGCTCTAGCTGGCAAAAAAAGGGGAATGTTGTAAAAAAAATATCAATTCCAAAATTCCCAACCATCAAAGAGGCAAGTGCATTGAGTATTTATTATTTAGAAAATGATCGTGTAGAAGCAAGGCACAGGAATAAGAGACGATGGAATTTTCCAGACCTTCTGAAGGACAGCTAAATACGCAACAAGTGCCTGTGCATCCCCCTCTGGAAAATCAGGTAGCATGCTTGTGGAAGATTGAAGGGATTTTTTGAACTTCTCTTCATAAATAGATAAAGCAATCAAACAAAGTGCTCCACCCAACTGAGCGGTAAATTTTTCCCTGGAGCAACTCATAGACTTTGGCAGCACCAACTTCACTGGAAGCCTAACAAGTCCAAATAGTTCAGTCGAAGCAAAGGATGGAACATTGAACAGAGCAGTAAACATTTTGCATACCAAAGTACTAAGAAGTCCAAGGAAGGCCACTAGAGTTTGTGTATTGGTGTGATCTTCACCTGCATATATGACAAAGGTCCACAGTTCCTCGTTTCCATGCACTAGCTCAGGCTCTTTCTGACGAGAACACAAAAAAGATGGGATAATCGTAGAAAGAAGTTCTCAAAATTATGAGCTTGCTAGCTTAGTAAAGTGAAAATCATCATGTGAGTGCATATTTGAATGTACTTTTGTTGACAACAATAGACATATACTTGTGTAAAAAGAGACAACAAGGCCAATAAAGTATTTGTGTTTAGTATTCAAGGCCAATAAATTCTCTCAATTGCAGAAAATAATATAAAAGAACCCATCCAGTGGTCACAATTACAATGGCTGGTAGCAGTTGCCATTTGCTAGAGGGAACAGGTCAAGAACAGGTTTGTTCTAAAATTGTGGCACCATTAAAGCCCAAACCTAAACTCAACTGAGAAGAATCACTTGAAACTGCTGATTAAATCAGTCGGTACAAACAATGTACCAACTATCTTAACCACGGTAAACCCTGGCCAAGTTAGATGGCAATTAGTAATAAAAAAGGGTCCCTTTTTATGCATTCTACAGATCTTTGAGCATTACCAACTAGGTATTGATTTGGGTGCCTACTGCCTAGGCACCTATATACATGAAACACTTGTCCTCTTTATAGATATATCTTCATAACCAATAAATCTAAAGGTTATATCAAACTAAAGGATGCATCTAACTAGGAAAACAAACTGTGCTTTGGGTCAATATTAGCTGGAGTGGACGAAAATATAGAGAAACCATTCTGGGATTTCAAAGTTAGTCAAATTTGTGCAGCATTTTCCAAGAAATTGCAGTTAATATCTCAATAGTTCCAAACCTTAAGCAAAGAAACTGAAATCACACGTCATACTATATGGTGCACAGGACAGTTAAGACAACCCTGTGTCTTTGGGAAGCACCAAAGCACTATCAGCAGCCAGCACCATGTGGCTACAGACAATGAGCTAATTATACAAAATTACAAATTATACAAATAGAACCCAGAAAAGGAGGTAAACCTCCAAGACAGCAACGTATATCCTGTACATTTTCAGGTCCATAGGTTTGATAGAATATATCAATGAAAGAAGCAATACCTGATAGATTTCTCTAACTAGTTCCAGTAAAGATATGAAAGGCTGGTTAGTAGGCTGACCAATTTGTTCTCCACTTCTACTAGGATCTTCTCTATGATCTCGTTGTGGCCCGTATGGACTGAGAGCATTCATTGCTTTTTCCTTGACTTCCTTTATCTGTTGAAGAAGACATTATTACCGTTTTTGTGCAAAGAGTGATCACCATTAGTTGTAACGACTTGTAACAAAATAAATTAGATATCTTGCTGTGTCAAGAACTCATCAAGATACTTTGAGGAACTATCTAACCTTATCTCTAGAAGTCGGATGGGAAAGAAAGCACATCATCAACTTGTGTGTGTAGCCAGTGTACATGTAAACAATGTCCTCATCATCATTCTGCATCAAATGAGAAGAAACAATAATACTCAGAAAAATCATATACTACCTCCATATCAAAATAACAGATGTTTGATATTCTTGCAAAAACAATTGACCAATAATGTATGAAAAGCATCGAGATTGACCAACAGAAATACTGATCTCACTTTTCATGTGCCCAATGCCCCCCAGTCTATATACTTTTGCATATATTAGTGATCAGAGCTTGGCCAAAATTTGATAGGGAAGTAGTACCATTATATCAATAAAAAATTGGTGAAAACCATTTTGGCGCCCATATTTTTAGACCACCAATTTTGGCGCCCATATTTTTTAGACAGATTTTAATACATATTCTAATTCGTTCAGATTTTAATACAGATGTGATGATATATATACAATTTGAATTTGATTGGATTCAAAGACAGATCTGACGCATATCAGATGCAACTCAAATTGGACTTTTGTAAAGATTGCTCGGATTCGGACTTCCGCATAATTTGTGACCAAGTAGATGATAATAACCATACACTCACATGTGTCATAATGAAGCACTTTCATGTGTTAAATTGAATCCAAAAGGATACATTATTACAAATTGCAAGTAAAAAAAGAACAAGTGTCAAATTAGACACGGGATGTATTCAGAGCTAACCCACTTGGTGCTAACATGGCTAACTATTTCAGTTTAGGCATTAAGTCAACCATATAAAAAATCATGATTAAAGGGAGAGGGGAGAAGGGATACAAAAGCTGTTGTTCACAACAAATTTCTCTCCTTTTTTCTCTGGCTTGTACCACAAGTTGTGCTTTAGTGTGAACTTTTTACACGATTGTAGAGGATTTGGAGGGCTACCTTTACTTTTTTTTCTTAGAACTGTTTGAGTTGATTTAATGCCTAAACTGAAAGGGTTGGCATGTTAGCACCGAGTTAGGTCCTTACGGGCTAGCACTGGGCATCCCCAATTAAATATGCTGCAAATTTCAGTAGAAATTTCCTATACACATAAAGTTCATTTCTGAATTTACATATACTCATATATCATATTAATGGATTTGGAATCATATATTGGGAAGTTCATCCACATCCATGTTTTAATATGGACTCAGATAGAGAAATATTATTGTCCAGATGACAAATGTTAGCCATATCCGCACCCCTATTAGATTCATTCAGTAATAGGAATTCTCAAATATTCTACATCCAGTCCACCCCCAACTTCCCTAGGCATTGTAATCTCATGGCGATGTTGCACAAACTCAATTTTCTGGGAGATGCAGCAATATATCTTATGCTTGGGGCAATAGGCAAAGCCACCTTTGTATAATCAGGATTGACATAAAACATTTCTACATGCGCAATAGCAATATACTTTCTTTAATCTGGGAATCCGCAACCAACTCATCAACTAAGGATAATAGTTTTTTAAAAAAAATAAAGAAGCACATATACTGTGTGCATAATTCATTTCATCTTAATTTCTTTACCTCTGCTGGCATTCTGCAGTAGGTCAATTCAGAAAAATCAACAGTAATAGATGAAATATTCAAGGATTTCCAGAACATAAGGGTTCCAATTGAAAGTGTGGTTTTATGATAGGCATGAAGATAGAAACGACAAAGAAAAGAAAAGAAAAAGTAAAAAAACACCGGAAATCAGTAGAACTAGACTAAATAAAGATAAGAAACTGTCACTTCGCCTCTAGTGTGTCCCAATGCAAATCAAACTATCCAACCAGCCAATCCACTACAGTTAGAAAGGACAAAACAGACCAGCATCATAAAACGTTACGGAAAATGTTATAGAGAAGACGTTTATTGGAGGAAAGATCATGCGAGCACATTAAAGCAATAATCATACAAACAAAATTACAGAATGTAAAATACTTCAAAATTACTGTGAACACCATGAGGATATGCTCATGAACCTAAGTGATGTTATAATTGACAATTTGGTTGAAGGTTTGTTGGAATTCCTGTTTTTCAGAAAGTTTCAGCAAAGTGTCAGGATAATCGGTAGTACCGGCGTGTTAACCGTGGTAATACCGCTTGGCGGAACGACCGGCTTAAGTAGGGCGGTGCTACCGGAGGCTTCTGTGAGAACGTGTTTTTTTTTATAACGGTAGTACCGGCTTGGAAGCCGCGGTACTACCGCATAACGGTACAACCGCTGGTTGGAACAGAACTACCGCTTGTCTAGGTCTTGAACGCGTGTTTTGCTCGAACCGCTAGATCTTGATCTAACGGTCTAGATTGCGATGAACGTTCGGACCGTCCGAATGTGTTAAGGACTGTGAGGCGTTCGATCGAAATCGGACGGTTGAGAAACGTGTGAACTTTCGGACTTTGAATAGTGCCCAGATCTTGACGGTTGAGACTTGCGGTCCGAACGGCACAGTAGATCCAGAGCGTCCACGTGGCAAGGATTTTGTTCTGAAGCTGTTGAACGATTTTGTGAAACGGTAATACCGCAGTAGTTTTGGTGGTAGTACCGGGTCGCAGTAACACCGTTGCTTTGTTTGCGGTATGGAAATTCCAGAAGCGTTGTTTTGGGGAATCCTTTGAGAGCGGTACGACCGCAGTGCTGAGAACAGTACTACCGTGATGCGGTAGTACCGGGTGTTACTTGGCGGTAGTACCGCATTCACTGAGAATTTTGGTTATCTCTGGTTTTCAGAGATTTGAGTTTGGGATTGGTCATATCCTTGTTTGACAATGCATATGTGTTGCATATTGCATGTTTTGAGCTAATGTGGGTCAAGTTGTGAAGAACTTGTTCCCGGAGACGATTTCTCTGTCTATTGCTGTGCAGGTGGCTTGCAGGTCAACGACGGTCAACGGCGAGGAGGATCGAGACTAAGCTTGGAGAGCTGAGGTCCAGAACGATCGTGGATACCGGTTGAGGTCAAGTGACTCAAGCATGGTGCAGGATTGGACAAGGAGAATCGAACGGGCAGTTCGATGCAGCTGGTTGGATCAAGCGGCGCGGAGGTCGGTGTAAGTGCCTTAGAGGTTCCGATGGGATTCGGACGGGAGAGACTTGCCGACATGATGAAAGCCGTTGATCAACCTACACGTGGCGGAGCAGGCGATTGCTTCGACAAGTTTGGACTCGATCCGTGGAGAAGGATCGAAAAGGGGTATTTTGGTAATTTCACCAAATGTCGCCTTTGTGACTTGTTGGCTAAACCGCGGCGCGGGTCGGCGCTTGGAGAAACGGTTTAGGTCAATCAAAGAAGTTGACGGCGTTTTGAGATGTGTGCGTGTGTTAACCCATTGTGTGTTAGGGTTTAATGGATGCACTAATGGAATATTCCTAGATGCTTAGCCTCCACTATATAAGCCCTGTGTGCTGGTTCCACCGGGGGTGTGCGTTTTTCAGGAGACTTTCTTAGGGTTTTGAGGGAAAAGGAGAGCTAGGGTTTAGGAGATGAATTGAGTGTTGCTCATGTATTGAGTTTTTGTCCTCCAAGTGTGGAGTGGCTGTAAACCTCAAATCTCTATTCCTCAATCAATCCATGAAATTTCTCCAAGCTGACTTCTCTCTGTTCTTGCACTTTACTTTGATGTTTTTGTGTTTATGATGATCCATCATATTTCTGTTGGTTCTTTCTGTTGGACTTGCTTGCTGTGACTTGTGGGAGATCATCCAAGGTCATCTTGATCATTCATAACCCACGAGCAAGCTTGGATTCAGAGATAGGTTTTGGGCTCAGTTTTGACATGCACTTTACCAAATTTGAAAAAGGTCAAAACTTTATCATAGATCTGTTGAATGGATGATTGGAATAGGTTCTAGACCTCATCTAGATGTTATGTTTCAAGTTTGATAAAGTTTGGTTGGATAAAACTCAAGTTGATCATCTTTTAGATTTTGAAACTCTGCTGTCAGGTTGAATCACACGAAGGGCGATAGTACCGCACGTTTAACAGCGGTAGTACCGCACCCTGAGTTTCATCAGCAGACTTTCTTGATCATGTTGCTGTTTTCTTGAGGGGTTGCAAAAATTATTTAAGCGCCTATTCACCCCCCTCTAGTCGCCTCTCCGGTCCTACAATTACAAAACCAATCTTTCTGTGCTCAACCAGTAGGGTCATCATGGCTAATTGGTTACAGTTATGGAATCAGAATATCAGATGATGTCGGGTCGAGCGTTGCTATACCTGGTAGGCAGCTGTTTGCATAACTCGCTCCCGCAAAAACTCAAAAGCATTCTGGCGACAGATAATTTCCAGACATGACCAAATATCTGCCGCGTCTCTAGAAGAAGCATTAGTGAGAGAGTCTCTAGCACTACTTCGATCTTGAGTTAACATTAAATGAACAGTCCAGGCAAGTCGCACAACACCAACAAATCCTTCAACACTCATATTGTTACTTGTCCTCATCACCTGACATTATGACAATCACAGCTTGCAATTAGCATAAATTTTGCTATATGTACCAACCAAACAAAGATTAATATAATATATAGATTTAAGCATATCATTTAAGCTTACTAGCTCATGAAATTCATGTCTGAACGACGAATCAGACGATGACAAAGATGCCTTCTCATGGGAAGTACTTAGGGCATCAGAAACAAAAGTTATTACAAGAGAAAACAGAACGCCGTAGGTGATCTGCAATGATAAATGGTAGTAAGCATTGTATGACAACAACAAACAATTCAAAATTGCACCAATACTATGTCTACAAATATCAAAGTAACTGGTTCAAACTTCAAACCTGAAGCTCCACACTAGTATTTTCATTTACTTCAGCTGCACAATCTTTTAATATTGAAAATACATCCTTAACCTCCTTGGGACCTAAATGAAGTTGCACAGCATTAGTGGTGGATCTCTATAACTCGAAATGAACAAAAGGAGCTTCCTACATTTGCATTCCAAGAAGGCTAATGGAATGACAATGATTCAAGTCATTAGGTAGGCACATCAGAAGGTCATAACAATTTCACACAGCATTTAACTTACTCATTAGTTTAATAAGTGCAGAAAGAGCAAGGCAGTGGCTCAAACTTAATCTCTCTCTCGAGACAATGGCGCGCCTTTCCACAAGAGCCCCTCTGAAATCAAGCAGATAGCGCTCAGAGCTTGGTCGGCCAATGCCAGCCGGTTCTTCCCGGTTAAGTTCCTTTATGGGGAAAGTATTAAAAATGTCAGTCGTCGTTTTTCAAAAATAAATGGTATGAAACCTTAGCAAATGCATTCTGGAATGAAATTTTCTACATATGCTACTCCCTATGTTCAAAAATATATGGCACTTTGGTCATGACAATCTAAAATATGTAACTTTGACCATCGGTTTCCATAGTAATATGTTGGCAAGAAATATAAAAATATCACGGTATAAAAGTACTTTTCATGGCAAATTCAATGGTATTATGTTTGCATTATTAACCTAAATAGTTTTGTATATATTAATGGTCAAAATTAAGAACGTTTCTACACGTTTTCTAAAAAGTCATATACTCCCTCTGCTCTTTTTTACTTCACGTTTTTTACTTTTCACGGTCTCTGAGATGTGACTTTGACTGTTACTTTCATAACTTTATATTAAAATATACTATTAACATTATAATATTATGAAAGTATTTTTAACGACAAATCTAAAAGTATAGTTTTCATATAGCCAATCTATATAGTTTTAAACATATTGGTGGTCAAACTTTAGAAAGTTTGACGACACGGATTGTCAAGTAAAAAAGTACGGAGGGAATAGTTACTAAGAAATGTCAATGGAATGGCCTAACTTAAAACAGCATTGCAAATAGAATATGAAGGGAAAGGGTTAACTCCACACCCTATGTCTGTCGGAGCTGACTCTACAGAATGTGGCATTAGCCACCCATGATTGTTTTTGAAATTATGTCCAATATTGCTCATTAAAAAAAACATGAAGCACGCATAGGGTATATTCAAGTTCCGTCAAGTCCAACCTTTACAAGGGTAATTATCCGCTGCCGGAGACCATCACTAAATAGAGCCTCCATTTGACTTTGGATTTCATACATTAGATCAGCATCAAGCCCTTGGTCAAGAACAACAGACTACAGAAGATAAAGAAAACCATTCAAAGTGTCCTTAAAATCTCAAATTAGTCTATAGCTGGAATGAACATGATCGGTAGATTACCCGCAACAGAATGTACAGAGAGGTTATAAGATCCCTCCTCTCCATGTACCAAAGGCCAGCCGCAAGCCTATATATTTCCAGTGGCTCTCGACCATATAGAACCCACTACAAAATAACCACCATGATAGAAGTTGAAACAAAAATGATATATATAGAACTAGAATAAACTTTAGTTCTGAAAAGTATACCTCTCTGTTGGCAGCAACTAGCAAACGAACACACTCGATCTCATTAAGATTGAGTTCATCACTCAACTTAAGGGCCTGAAAAATGCACAGATGCAAATTTTGACTTGCGAAGAAAACAAAAGGGGAACAGCCCACGTGTTGTCAGTTGTCACAGATCAGAGGGCATACGAAGATAGATAAACAAAAAGATAAATCATGGAGATTCATAGGTGCAACAACAGGAAACCATCCCAGATCTGAAGTTCTGAACCTTAGGAAATATGAAGAGACAAATGATGGGCGATGCAACCATATGAAAATATATCCACGCTAGCATGATAGAATGTGAAATACATGGTAGTAATTTTCCAGATAGTATGAGAATAATTATCCTGAACATACCATTTCATTGGTTGGGCACCCAACCTTGTTTTTAATCTCATATCATAAGCATTTCAGCATCACCAAAGCAAAAAAAAATGTTACCTCAAGCCATACTATGCATTGATGGTGTACTATCTTAAGCATATGAGAAGGTAATAATTTACAGGACACATGAACAAGAGTTTCTACCTGGTTCTTCCATTTTACAATATCAAGCAACATCAAGCCAGGAGGCGATAGGCCCTAGTCATACTTTTACTACCCGGTGTTGAAGCTAGCAACATTCTAGCATTTTGTTAGAGATATTGGTACAGTAGACACATTATTTTCTCAATCTTTCAAAAAAAGAGGCACCTAGAGCTAAGACTGCCATATGCGGTCTCAGACTCTCAGTTGATTACCTTAAGTTAAGATTACAGCTCACAAGTCTACAAATTTCTACAATGGTCCTACCAAAACCAGACCTGTCTGTCCATGCAACATTGTAGAACAAGCTACCCCCCACCACAATCACCACCCATAAAAAAACACCACCCCAAAAACGAATTTTTTTTTTTAATAATCTATTTTTTATTCGAAAATACAGAAATAATACCGCTTAATTTTTTTTTACAGAAATAATCTCATGTCGCCGTACGGTTAGACGAGTCCGGAAAGTCGCCCAACCGCAGTGCGACACATATTTAAGTCGCCCAATGGAACGGCTATTTATACGTTCAAGGCGTAGTCGCTTCATGGTATAGCGATTTGGATAAAGTCATCCATACGGACGAGCGAATTTTTAGCGCCTCAATCAAAGTCGCCCAACCGTATGGCGAGTTGGACACGTGTCAGTAAACCCTTGGTCCAGCAATTCCTGCCCAGTCGTCCTACAGTTGAGCGATTACAGGGTCATATAGAAAGCAACCCAGATCCTGTCATGGTTTCTTTCACCATTTGTCTCGGCAGAGGAGAAAAAGGGGAGAAGGTAGGGACAGGGAGAAGCAGAGGAGCTCGAGAGAGGGAGACAATAGGAGGAGAGGAGCTTGGGAGAGGTACACAGGGAGGAGCAGAGCTCGGGAGAGGGCGGTTCGGGAGGAGAGGAGCTGTAGACGTGAAAGAGAAAGACGAACGAAGGTAATACTCTTGTTTGTTCTTGTTCTCGGCCGAATGTAGGCGACGTGTAGCCACTTGTTTGTTTACGACGTATATAGGGAATGTATGTGGAGAAATCACTGGTTGCAACGTTTGTAATATTTGCAGTCATGTCGGAGCTCACAAGATTGAAAGTGCATTACGGTGTTGGTACGATTCGTGAAGGTCCGCAAGGTGTTGACCTAAGTGATTTCAAAGAAGTCGATTTGGTACACGAACACGGAGAATGCCCGAATCGAGATGTTCTACATCGCTCACCGTGAAGCTTTTCCTTGGACCCCGAGGTGTGGAGTGTCGTCATACAAGGGGTTTGAGTAGGTCTCCACACACATTCGGTGGGAGTTGAGCAGAGTGATGCGCACGGTTGCATGGAAGGATATCTGGAAGGTCAGAGGCGCGGGCTACGAAAAGCGTATTACTCGTGCGACCATGCTCAAGGTAATCCTTGCAGCCCTTCCGACGCCTCCGTCGAGTTGGTGGGAGCAACTTCGGTTGTGGTTCATGAAGAAGACGCGGTGACCGGCGTTGTGGGCGCACAAGAGGACGAGGTGGCCGACGCTCGGAAGCGCGTAAGAGGACGAGGTGGCCAATGTTGCGAAGGCGAAGAGGAGGCCGAGGCGTAAGAGGAGGCCGAGGCGTAATATCGTGCACCGCGCGCGAGCCGCCGCCCGCAGCGGATCAGGGAGCATGTCCACAAAATAGTACGCCGATGGAGATTGATGACTTGACGGCTCAAGCGGAAGAGGAAGCTTTAGAAGAGGCGGTGGTAACTCTTCCGGGAGGATTTAAGGTCCCATCCCGCAGGATAGAATAGGGTGGACGTTGAGGGTCTTCTTTGTACGACGAGCACGAATCACCGTGGGAGTACAATGGGGCGGAGGTTCGACCGTGCAATGTTTGTCGACAAGGGATCACTGCAGATGCCATTAAGGCGTGGGCCTTATCCATGCAACGTCCGTTTCGTGTACTCAAATCCAACCAGAGCAAGACATGCGTGGTATGCGAAAGCGGTTTGGTGTCCTGGCGTGTGCACGCAAGGAGACCCAAGCACGAGACTCACCGGATTGTCTCGAAGGTGGAACCGCACTCGCTGCTTTCGAGAGTGTTTTGCCGAGGCATCGCAACTGGACGCCCACCTTCATAGCCAATGTCATGTATGGTGAGATAGTGAAGAAGACGGACCTAGAGGCCAAGCACAACATAGTGGCTATCGAGCAGAAATTCAAGTACAAGATTAGCTACGTGAAGGCATGGTGTGCTAAGTAGAAGGCTTTGGAAAGGAGGTTCGGTTCTTTCGAGGCGTCTTACGACAACCTTCCTCGTATGCTCCAGCGCCGCAGACAGAACCCGGGCACATACATTGCTGTGAAGGACCAGCCACCCAAAAGACCGCCGCTAGGTTTTATGGTATTACAAAGGACCTTCTTAGCATTCGGTCCTGCATCAATGCATTCGGACACATGTTGCCCGTGATATCGCCGATCGGGACATTTCTAATCGGGAAATACAAGGGCATGATCTGGCGACAAAGAATTGGCGTTGATGGCAACAATCGATTCTCGCCTTAGCCATTGCTTTCGTGGAAAGTGAGAATTACGACGGTGGTTGTGTTTCCTTCAACATCCGGGCGGGAGTAGTTAGGCGGCGTCGATGTCCGCATAATCCATGATTGCCACTCCGGATGATGAATGCCATCCGAAAACTTCAAGAAGACCCGATGAGCCGCTCCTGGCCGACTCGAGGAATGATGGTGCATTCGCCATCTAGGGGCCAACTTCTTCAAGCGATTCAAAGAACCGCTTGATGAAGCTCTTCAAGAGGCTTGCTATGCGTAACCAAAGCAGCAGAATTTGATGCGTTGTGGGAGAGGTTGGACGAGCACACCAGAAGCATGTCGTCGAGAGGAACAAGCGCCCCTCATTCTGGGCTAAGACCTGACGGCGCCTCGCACCATCTGCGAGCTCGACCTCCCCATTTGACGCGGAGGACCTCAAGGGACATCGGGTGTTTCTCTCGTTGGATCGAGGCCGAGCCATTGGAGAAGTGGTCCTTCGCACGACACGGATGGTGCAAGGTATAGCATAATAACCACTAACCTTGCGAGGTGTACAAGCTGGGTTATTAGGGCCTCCGTTCTCAACCTCTTGTTGCCATCGTCGGCGTTCGCATAGGACAATCGATATTTCGAGGAAAGACATGCAATGCGGCGCTTCATGCGGCCAACCCACGACACCCCCATCGCTCAAGATTACAAAGATACATGCGAGCCAAGACCGAGAAGGCTCGATCGCGACACGGTCTTTGTAATGGGCACATCTGAGCATCGATTCGACGTGATCCTCCGAGACAGAGCCGGATTCGGGGCGGCTCGGTCTCTTGTTACCCATGAGGTATGCCTTGGAGACCATGTGAATGAACCTAGTTGCACATGCAATAAGCTAAAGCTCCTTCACAAGCCATGCTCTCATGTCTCGCCACGTGTGGGACCATCCGCATGGACCCATCGAACTTCAGACGGAGTACTTCATGAAGGAAAGGCGGCGGAAAGGTGCGGCGAAGCTAAGAGGCTTGTGGTTGTGGGTAACTTCGCCACGTTGGATACGCAAATAGGACTTGGATTTCGGATCTAGACTCGCTGAAAGGGGAGGGCCGCCAGAGTCGTCGCATTCGTGAACGATATGGACGAAGGGAAGTCGCATCGGCGGTAGACGCCAGAATTTGCCGCCGCCAGAAGGGCACATCGTCGAGAACTTGCAAGGCGATATCGACACGTAGGAACTTGTATTACAACTGCTAGTATGTTGTAACATGTACTTCAGTCAGTACTTTGGTTCTTGTAAGCAATTATGGAACAAGTATGTTGTGGAACTAATTATAACGTGTAATGTGCTTCTGTCCGCGGACTTTAATGTACTTCTCGTTCAGTGTCTCCGCTAAGCCATCAAAGAAAGCCTATATTGCAAGTATGCCTCTTCTAGTGGAATCCCAGAAAGAACGAGCGTTCTTAACATCTTCATAACTTCACCGAGGAGAGACTCCCTCACGTATCGTAATATTACTTACCTTTCTACTTACCACTCATTACTATCTCAATCGTCCTCACAAAATTCTCTGTAAATTTAGCACACTACAACAATATACGACGATCAAAAATGTTATTACGAGTCGACAAATTTCAGTACCCTTCATATTCTACTTAAAATAACAAATGCAGACCAACCAACGTTGTCACCACAATCGTTATCTTTTAAAAATAACATCATATAATACGATTTGCTAAATACAATACCTATAAATTGTAATATATATTTTAACACAATTGTTCCAATTCGATTGGCAAAATTCGGTATGGGAGTTAAAATCGCCCATTTGGTTGGGCGACTTGAACTAAGTCGCCCAACCAACGACGACGCCCAAAACTTCGCACATCCGTTTGGCAACTTACACAGTAGTCATTGTTCCATCATGCGACTTAAATATGTGTCGATCTTGCGGTTGGTAGACTTTTCGGACTCGCCAACCGTCGGCGACACGAGATTATTTCTGTAAATAAAAATTAAGCGGTATTATTTCTGTATTTTCGAATAAAAAATAGATTATTTTAAAAAAAATCCCCCAAAAACCTGTCTTTAAAAAAATCTCATTTTATCACAAGCCACAAAAACTTAAAGGACAGTAGCATTTCAAGGTCAAACTACAAAGAAATAAAAACATTGAAGCAATTGACATACTCAAAAAGAACTAAAAGTGCCACTAACTCACCGCCAAAATTATGGTTCATCTCAACAAAAGTCATGTGTTTGCAACTGATAATATCATCTCAGTTCTCTACCAGAGACTAATCCAAATTTACAAGTTCCCTCCGAAAATCAAGAGCTGGCAAAACGTAAAGCACCACCCTGATTCTTGTGCTCCAATTAAGCACACAACATGTCACACAGAGATCAACTTAAGCAGGGCAACTATGCAATTTGCACACATTCCTAGCAATACCAGGTAAATGCAGCGTGCATCACACCAAATTATCGGTAGGGACTGAGGGAGCTTACAGTCTGCACGTCGGTGTCATCGAGCGTGATGGGTGGCATGTCCAAGAGCCGCACCTCCTTCGCCTCCACCTGAGCCCGATCGGACGCCTTCGGCCCCTGCACACACGCACGACAGAGAGGCCAAAACCAGACCCAATCAAACTCATCTCCCGGACGACACCACACGAATCCTACAACGAGGGGGCGAGGGCGGGCAGAGGAGCTCACCGAGTACGATAGGAGAGCGCGGAATGCGGGGGCGGCGTCGCGGACGGCGTGGAGGAGCTCCACGCGCTGCGCCGGCGACGGCGGCGCGGGGCCGAGCAGCGCCGCCTCGATGACGACCAGGATCTCGCACGGCGGAGGCGGCGCCATGGCCGGAGAGCTCGCTCGCCGGAACCAGAGGGGAAGGGGGGGAGGCGGTGGTCGGCGGAACGGGAGGAAACGGTTTAAAACCCTAGGCGAGCTCGAGGCGGGCTTCTGGGTTTTGGAGCTGGGGTCTGGGGTCTGTGCAAAGAGGGTTAGCAAAGGAGGTCTTTACAAAAAAAAAGACCGAGATGATGGTCTGTGCAAAGTGACTCGATTGGAGGCCTTTGCAAAGAGGTTAGCAAAGGAGGTCGTATTTAAAATGGGAGGTCTTTGTAAAGAGGGTTAGCAAAGGAGGTTGTCGTAGCAGACTAGCAGGGACCTAAGGGGTGCTCAGCGTCTTAGGCCTTGTTTGGATCTCTTTTTTGTGAAAGGTTCTCCCAAAACCGGTTTTAGCATTGTTTTAGGAAATCTTTGTTTGGATTGAGTAACTAACTCTAGAGATAAGTAAAACGGTTTTGGAAGAATCCATAGTTTTGAGTTTTACGAAAAACAAGGCTACGCGTTTTTAGTCCAACCCGCTTTACATGGACTCTATTTCATTGCCTTCTTGGAGAGGCCAAATTGTCAAGCAGTAACTCCATTGGAACTAAAATACACAAGTGTATATAATAAAATATCCACCACAACTATGTAACGCAAATCACATAAATTACATCCGTAGAAGGTTGTTGTGCCGGCCGCCGCTAGTCAGTGATCCTAGACCCAGCGCTGTGACGACCCAATCCTAGGGTTCCGAGAGATCCTCCACGACCTCTGGAAAGTCCAAAGAGACCTCCCAGAGGTCCACAAAGGACCTCTCGGGCCGACCACTAAGACCGCCAGAGGTCCAAAGAATACCTCCCGGAGGTCCAGAGATCACAACCCGAGAGAGGGTCTTAGAACCGAGGAGCACCCGAGAACCTTTCCATAGCCAAACAGAGGAGAACGAGGAGGTCTCGAGAGTGTTCCCAAGACCTCCCACGAGCCTCCAGGGAGGTCGTGGAGATCTGAGTCCACCTCGGTAGACTTTTCTCAGATACCCTCCTCGGTGAGGACATGGAGGTCCAAGCTACTCCCAAGTTCCTGTGAAACCCGAGCAGTCCCAAGGATCATGGCCACTCTTCACAACAGAGACACAATGGTGGTGACATCCGAACACACCTTTATTGAAACATAATATTTAACAAATTACAAGGTGGCCTTGGGCCAAGCATAAATACACAAGAGCGAAGAAAGCAAAAGGGTCCATCAACAAGCCACAGCAAATGACCGAGGCATAACCTAGCCGCTTTGATCTCCATCACTACCAAAGTCTTCTCTGGCAAAAATTGTAATGAGCAAGAGTGAGCACTACCACTGTGCTCGCAAGTTACACCCGTGGATTAACAATATGACATGCATAAGGGATAATCAAGGATGGCATAATATGGTTATTTTGCACAAAGCAAATTTTCTTTTAAGTACCATTATTGAGTTTCAAAGCGAGATCTTTCAATAGATAAAATTCATTTTACCAAAGCAATTTTTCAGTTGGATAGCATTCATCATTATTTGGTGAAGGATACCCTCCTGACATTAGGCTCCCTGCCCAAACCCATGGGACGGCAGTCCCAAAACAGATTTGAAAATCATTTCGAAATTCCCAAAGTCAACAACTAACTTCAAGTGGCCTTTGCCAAGACGTCCTTGACCGTGGACACGGCTATTCAATAGATTTAACTCTGCAGAGGTTGTGCACTTTACCCACACGACATGAGTACTCTAGTTTGTCCCAAGATTCGTCAATACCACCTCTCACTTCCAAAGGTAAGAGATCTAGAGCTCATGACAAGGCCTTTACAATGCATTGCTCCACCACACCTTTCCTTGCTAAGGTTTCACCCCCTATGGATAGCCATCCCATGAAGCCCTCTTGCACCAAATGGGAACAATGGGTCATCAAAGACCTCTAGCCAACAAGACCTCCCACACCACCAATGGAGCAAAGATGTAGTGGAGTTTTACAAATTATTCACCAGTCCCACACCCCATTCGGAGACATGTGGTTGCACGATTGTGGCATAGCCCATTATAGGCATGGCATTGGTCGCTCAAAGACCGGTCCTCACATGACTAGGGCAACTTTCACAAACCCAAGGGCATCGATCTACCATAAAGGCACGATCCGTGCATAAACTTGCACCAACCGAGCTAACCATTTTGCCCTAGTCCAATTCATTTTATTTTCTTTGCTTTCCCAAAGATCGTCTTTATACCTTCATGGCATCCCTATGTCATGATAAAACATTCAAAGCAGCTTCTTGGTTGTGTTGGTAAAGATTTCCCAAAACAAAATTTTGGTCTGAGCACCACTAAGCATATGTTTTCAAATGATCTTGGCTCATACTACTGCATTGGCCAAGTTTGACCTAATGGTGACAATGTGTTCGATACAAAATCAACTGAGGTCATACAAAGGAAATGGTTATAACTACAAAGTTAAAACTGGTATTGAACTAACTTGATAAAAATAAGCATGCAGTACATTTTAAAACTGGACATAATTAATTTGATATAATGGGTGCAATATGATCAAGAATGCAACTTGCCTTGCTCACTACTTAGAGATTCTTCTTCTTCAGAACTTTCGGATTCCCCGGAATCTTCACAATCTACATATATATAGAAGGCAAATTCAAAGAAGATTCAAACAGAGATCCAATAAAGATCCAAATAAAGAACCGGAGAACTCCAAAGAAATCTCAAAAACCCAATTAATGTAAGAGCATTGTATTTAGATTAGGTTCTTTTGGAGAAGGTCTAGCTTACCAAAGGAAAAAGAGGTCTTTAGAGAAGGTCCCAAGATATGACCTAGGCAGAGGCGAGAGGTTCCAGAGGCGAGATGCTTGCACAAGGTCGAGAGGAGGTCCTCACACGAGCACCTCGAGTTTCAAAAGAAGTCCACGAAAAGGAGGTCCTGTGAAGGACAAGATCACCAAGACACCGGGGCGAAAACAAGGGTGGAGCAGATCATCAAAGGAACTTACTGTAAAGGAAGTAACTTGGTGAAAGGGGAGGTCGAGAAGCCAAGGTCTTCCTGGAAAAGTTCTTGGACGAGAGCCAAAGTAACAGAGTGTGGAGAAGGAGAAGGGTGATGTGTTAGAACGTTTGATTTATGTGTAGTCAAAGTGGTGAAGAAAACTAGGTACTTACGTGCGTGGATAAGTATAGAGGTAAGTCAAAAGTTGGTGATTGTCGAGGCGTGTGTCACCACCACCCCGGTGAAAGGTACATTAAAAGACACGTGGTCGCTATGGGAAGGAACAAAGAAAAATATCCATGTACTGACTTAGTGACTCACTTCAAAGTAAATACCACGATGAGAATGTATTAGACGTGACAAGACCTACATTAAATGCCCTGTACATACGTATGAAGAAATGAGAACGTCTAAGGTCAAGTGGGGCCGGTCAAATTAGCAATACCGTCAACCATAGGGAGGTCTTACCCCGCAGAGGAGGTTCTCGGGGAGGTCCGAGTGGTTTAGGAGGTCTTAAGCCCAAAGATAGGGAGGTCTAAAGGCTTAGGAGGTCCAGACAGGGGAGGTCTGACGACCGAGGATCTCACCAGGAGGTCTAGCGAGGAGGTCTAAGCGGTTGGATCTCCGAGAGGGAGGTCCAACACCAAGAGCCAGCGAGGAGGAGGTCCTCGAGAGAACAGACGCTGGGAGGTCTGGGCCTTTGGATTCAAAGTGAGGAGGTCCAAGCCGTCCGATTTAGATCAAGGGAGGTCTGAACCGCCCGATCGTAACGAAGGGAGGTCCATGAAGGACATAACGCATGGGAGGTCTAGACCCTTGGATTAAAAATGGGAGGAGGTCTGACCGCTAGATCCAAAGACAAGGGAGGTCCATGCGGGTGGTTCCGAGGACATTTCACTCAAGGGAGGTCTTCTTGGTCCAGAGCAAAAGCCAAAATGGTTCAAATGATCTTAGGAAAAATCGAAGGCACACAAGAGGGTCATTGGGACGCCTAGAGGTCCGAATGAAAGGAGGTCTGGGCATCAAGAGGTGTCCAGACGACAAGAAGTTTAGACTGAAGAGAAGTCTGAACAGAAAAGAGGTTTGAACCCTAAGAGATTCAAACCAACAAAGAGATCCAAATGACCAAGCTCAAAGAAAGGAAGGCCTGGTCATACGAGTATCTCCTGGTGAGACGAGGTCTAAGCTTTAGAGGAAGTCTAAACCTACAAGACTCGAAAGAGATAGGTTACAGGGGAATTGTTGAGCTTTCCAACAAGGAGGCACAACAACCCAAATCCTTCCAATAGAACCCAAATTTGAATTCTCACTAAAGCAAAAATAGTTTTAATTTATTTTACACATTTTAAAAAGTATTTAGAAAATCAAGATGTTACATCGCCGCCTGGCGCCCGCGCGTGCCGCAATCGCCAAAGAATCATCCAATCATTCACGGCTTGATCGTAGGCTCATCATGAATCATCCAGCGTGATCTCGTACTCAAATCAATCTGCATCTGAGTAATATTACTTGTCCATCCAAATCAATGCCAAATTATTTACGTACACAACAAAGCCTTGGAGGTCAAGACCTTTGTAAGCAACATATATATGATAGTTTGTATGAGGAACCAACAAAATGTGCATTATTTTCCATTAACCTCGTGAACCAGTGACAATAGTTGATATATGCAAGAGGAATTACTTACGGGTTGTGCATCTCCTCACTCAAGCCAAAGTTTAACATCGATTCACACCCGGTGACATCAGGGACCAACAAAATTTAACATTAGATTCGATGTGCATTATTTTCCATTAACCTCCCGAATCCACATTTTCTGTAATGGTAAATTAGTATTATTACTAGTTAACAACAGCTGATGTGCTCCATTTATTACGGGAACAATATTTGAAAAGTCAGCAGATTGCAAGCGAATAATATTATATCATGCAAAAAGGGGAACAGGAAACACAAACTAAGCTAAAGCATATTGGATCAACTACTCAAT
This sequence comes from Phyllostachys edulis, assembly GCA_036346405.1. NCBI lineage: Eukaryota > Viridiplantae > Streptophyta > Magnoliopsida > Poales > Poaceae > Phyllostachys > Phyllostachys edulis. Next base: position 17,541,744 of record CM070547.1, read on the forward strand.
AGTTGATATATGCAAGAGGAATTACTTACGTGGTTGTGCATCTCCTCACTCAAGCCAAAGATTTCGAAATAGAAGCAACCAATGTGGACAAGTAATTATACAAAGATAGAGCCAAAGACCCTAACTAAATATCGGAAAACAAAGGTAAAAACATTTATCAAGAAGGGAAGAATGCAAAACAAAACACCTTGCTTTACATTTACATGAAAAAACAATAGAATAGAAAAAAATTGCAAAACTACTACTTAGTCGCTTGAAGTCTCAATATGTCTCATGAAGCATGGATACAAATTCAAGCGGTAGAGTTCCATTTTTCTAATAGCAACTCATATGCCTTTGTGTGAATCAACTTCGACGGGGAAATAAGTCAATAACCTAGTGCTTAGGATCAGATTTCCTCACTAGATGGCAATTAAGATTCATGTTTCCTAACTAGATGGTAAATAAGATTCGACATATGAAAGATGCTATAAACATCTCGTTAAAGAGAGAAAATGAAGAAATATTATGTGTACTTCAAAAGTATGAACAAAGAAACAAGTAGTATTGAACTATTTGTCGATCATGGGGAAATACCCATAATACAAACTACTTCGTATTTTTACAAACTTATGCAAATTACATTATGAGCAAAGAGATGTTTACACTCAAGAAGAGGATCACTAATGATGATTAAATGTCATGAATCATTCTTGCAAGAACATGCTACTTGAGTATTGCCCTAGTATTTTTACATAGTATGAGGATCATCTATTTTTACTACTTACAAGGCATATGCAATGGGCATCATGCAAAAAGATAGTCTTGGTGCTAGTGGGTCTCGCAAATCATAAAGATTGAAATTTGCATAAGGAGCACTTACTAGTACAAAGAGACCTAGCTCGATGATGGCAACATCATTATTCGTCAAAATTGAAACAAACCCAATCTTTTGCTCCTTATTGCATCTAACACATGAAAAATGACACCTTCCTTTTCACAAATTTCTACATATCGCAAACAAGATGCAATAATCAATAACCATATAAAAAACCCATCAACAGTGTTTACATCTATCACTTCCAGAGGCAGTTAAATCTGAAAGAACAAACAAAACCTAATAATCAATAACCATATAAAAAATCAACAGGAATAGTAGTCAAGTCATATAAAACATTGTACCCAAATGGTCATCACTTTTCTGATCGTCAACAGATTTATAGGACTCGTTAGGTTCTTCATGATCGTCAACATACTCATCACATGATGCATTACAGAATGAATCTAGTCTAGCGAGAATATAGAAGGTTAAGTTTGGTAAACAGTCTATTGTAGTCAAAAATAAAAGAAATAATGAACCAAACATACCTGGATTAACTGAAACCGAAACAAAATGAACTGGATTAACAAATATCTTGTATAAATTTTAATTATGATAGAATCATGAGTTGCATAAAACAAAGGTTTGAATATGAAAATAGCTATGCTAGTTAAGTAGTTGGTCATCATTCTTTCCTTTCCATGATCAGTCATTCATATATCTGTTTATTTTAGAGAAATATGGATGACCAGGTGCCAACAAAAGTTAAGAAGGAGAATGCAGAAAAAACATCCATAAAGCGGCACATATGGAAAACTTCTGAGGACAAACTCCTCCTCAATATACTGAAGGATCAAACCTTAAATGGTGGGAAAGAAGGCACAGGCTACACAAAGAAAGTATGGCGTGAAATATTAGATAAGTTCAATGATTCCAGAGTTGACAAGCTTGAATTGCAGCAATTGAAAAATCGTCATAAGTACTTCCGGAGTTGCTACGCTACCATGAGCAAACTTCTAGCACACACAGGGTTTGGTTGGGATGATGATGACAAAATGATCAAAGCTTCTAACTAACATTGGGAGGATCTTATTGTCAGATATCCGAATCTTAATAATAATATATTCTTGTAGTTGCAAAAGATTTGGAAATAATGCACATTTTAACCAATATATTTACTAATTGCAGAGAGATAGCTCAATTCAAGAATATCACGAAAAAGTGTGGCCTAGTTGGATAGATCTTCAAGAGATATGTGCTAGTTCAACAAAGATCTCGGATTTAATGCTATATCTAGCAAAGGAAAGGGTGCAATGGCTACAAGCAAATCTAAGCTAATTGATCACGAATGAGGATGTTGAAGTACCGACATTGATTCACCAAAAAGATGTTAGCCCTGTTGTTCATCCCCGAGAACTAAAAACCCCAAAATTAGGAGAGAAAAGATGAAGTGCGTTGATGCTAATGGAGGCGGAGCCCCGATAATCCTAAAGGGCAAAAGCGCCTACCGATGATGCCGTACTTGTAATGGATCGCCTTGCGCAGCATCAATGAGCATGGTTGAACGAAGAAAATATAGCACAACAAAATGAAGCTTATTCGGTGAAAGCATGTATGAAGATGTTATATAGTATGAAGGACCTTGAGTCGAAGAAAAACTAAAAGTCGCAAAATCATTCTCGATGCCGATCAAAGGGCGATTTTCATTGAGATGGATGACGAGATGCGATCGAATGGATACTTGATCTTTAGTCGCTTGTAGTACAACAATAAGCTTAGTTATTGATTTCGCTTATCTTTGGCATTGTATAACTTAAGAAAACAATTTCCATTCGCTTATTTTCGATTGTCGTACAACATTTGATGCTACTTTCATTATTGATTATTTCACTTTGGTCACATCAAAATATATTTGTTTCCTCTGATCATTTGTTCATTTGTTTTAAATTGTGCAGAAATGTCGATGAGGAATTTTCGATTCGAGCAAATGCTTATTACCAATATTTCTGCGAAGGTCATTGTTTCGTGACATGTTTTTCACAAGAGTATTCAAAACCCGTCAGTAACACTTCGAGTTAATCGGTCCTCGGCGAACAAGAGAATTGTTGGAAGGGCATCCAATCGATTTTTGATCAACTTCGAGTTGATAAGCACACGCACTACTTGTTACGTAATGAATTGTGTGAGAAAAATTTACTTAAGGATACACTATGGATGGCAGTGGATGAGCAACTAGTGATGTTCTTGCATACAATTGGTCACAGTGTTAGGAATCGTGTTATGTAGGATAGATATCAATATTCAGGAGAGACAATAAGTCGACACTTCAATAAAGTTTTAGATGCAATTAATAGTTTGTATGATGTTTATATAACAGACCCACCCAATGAGGTTCCACTAAAAATTAGAGGCGATCCAAGGTTCTACCCATATTTCAAGGTAAATGTTCTAGGTCGATTGCTTTGTCCATTTTACATTCTACTTAACATAAATTTGCCTGCAGAATTGTATTGGAGCAATTGATGGGACGCATATTGACGCAAAAATCAAGCCTGAAGAACAAACTCCTTTCAGAAATAGACATGGTTTTCCCTCTCAAAATGTAATGGCGTAGCTTCATTTGACATGACATTTACATATGTTGCTACGGATGGGAAGGGTCTCAGACGGATCAAGCAGCTTCTTAGATGGGCTATTACAAATGGAGGTTTCTCCGTCCCGTATAGTACTAGGACAAAACGCGTTAACTATTGCGCTTACGTTATTTATGGAGATATTGTTAAGGTCATAATTATTAATTTTGTAGGTAAATATTATCTAGTTGATTCCGCTATGCCAATACTCCAAAATTTATTGCACCGCATCGTGGGGATCGCTATCATATTGGTTCTTTTAGAGGAAGCAATCGGCGATATTCAGTCGAAAGATTTATATAATCATTGTCATGCACACTACGGAATGCGGTTGAACGCACTTTTGGTGTTTGGAACGCCGCTTCCCAATTTTAAAAGTAAAAGGTGGGATTCCTTATCCATTCGAGACTCAAGTAAAAATCGTTATGGCTTGTTGTATAATCCATAACTTCATAAGGAAGGTTGCACGAAATGATGAGTTGTTTGGGCTTTATGAGCATGAGGGATCACAAGCAAATGGTGACCGTGGTGATCAACAAGTAAGAAGTCAAACAAATATACGAGATGATGAACGAACTGCCGGTGAGCAAATTCGAGCAAGCATTGCTCAACAGTTGTGGAGTAATCATCAACAGCGTACAACTCAACTAAGCCAAGATGATTAATCATTATATTATGTGCTTTGATTTTATTTGGAGGACTACAAATGATGATTATCATTTAATCTTTACAGACTTTTGTTCTGGATTCAAATTTGAAACTCGAAGCATCAAATGCCCAAAATAAATGCCCAAAAAAAAGTTGGTAAATTTTGAACTGCACATGCACCAAATAAGTAAAAAAACCAAATGATAATCAGAATAAGGAAAACACTAGTAGAACCTAGCTAAGCAATAGATGTGGATGACAATGCTACTAATCGCTATATAGGCCATACATAGGCGGCGCAAAGTTAGTCTATTGGAGAAAAGATAAGAAGAGTTATGTCTATTGGAGAAAACATAAGAAGAGTCATTCACGTGTTACTTGCTCAACCGAGAGTAACGTGGATCATATGTCATTAGATACGAGATTTCAACAAAGAAGAAGCACATAACTACACAAACATAACAAGATGTTAGTCAACTTTGGACACAAATTACTCATTTGGACATGGTTCTTCAAGAGCTAAAACTCTTGTGATGATAGCAAATAAAGAATACGAGAATACTTCATCAAGGCGCCTTCCTACATCCAACTTTGAATGTACCAATGCTAAGCAAATCCATGAACATTCGGACGTCGGTGGACGGTGGCTCCGTCCTCCGTGGTTGTGCCCAATGAAAACTATGTATTGTGAGTAAAGCTACCTTCTTCGGTTGTCTTATCATTGGCCATATCCCACAAAAAAACCATGACATTCTCTGATTTTGGTCTTCCAACTCATTCTATATCTTACAATAAATTGCAAAAGGGGCCTCAATCTATGAGTCTTTAACATCATTTCCACTTTGCTAGTAAATAATAAAACTAGACTGAACACAGAGGCATCCAAAATCATCGAGCCAATAGTTATCACCACTTGCACTAGTGACTGGTAGAAGGTCAGGGCAACAGTGCCATCATACTGGATTTAAGAGATTGAAAAGTGACCTCAGATTGTGACTATGGACAGCATTACTGAACTTGAACCACACAACAATTATTCAATCAAATTCTAGTTAAATGTTCCAAGGTGGATGAACCAAGAATGAAGAATCCATACAAGCGAGATGTAATGACAAAGAGAGGCAATTAGCCTTGTAGAAGTACCTTATCCTAGGTCGCACTTGTGCCGCCACTTGCACGCCCTCATATCAATCGCCGCCACCTGCGTCTCCATTACCGCCTCCTACTCCCCTAGATCTGGATGGAGGTAGCAAAATCCATGGGCGCAAGATCCTGTGGAGCTCACCCCACGCCCACACGGAGCTCGACGATGACATCCGTCGGCAATGACGACTTAATCGTATGTGGCATGAAGGTAGGCGGTCGAAAATCGGAAGGGGTGGAGAGAGGGGTTAAGGAAATCGGGCTCACCTCGTACATGACGACGACGAGGAGGTGGTCCGGATGTTGCCGAAGCTGTTGGGGCTGTGAATCGTAGGCGGCGGCCGGATCCAAAGGTTTCCCGAGACGGCCTACGGGCGACGATGACGCGAACGCGCGCCTTCCCGGGGCGAGCACGCATCGTGCCACCCTCGCCTGACGATGTAGAGGGACCTCGACGGTCGTCTCTCGAGAACCCGGCCGAAGCTCGGAGGAGGAGGCGCCATGGCGGTCAGCGACGAGCACGGCGCCGCAAGCGGGCGACACGGGGAGAAAGCCGAGGTCGAGGTCGACGCCTGCGGTAGGGACGAACGGGGGAAGCGGGCTCTCCTCTGCGGCGGGGGCCTCCTCTCTGCTCCCCACGCTCGAGCTCGGAGAAGCGCGGGGGCGGCGCGGCCCCTGGGTCCGACGGCGCAGGGCGATGAACTCACGAGTGGAGAGAGCAGGCGAAGGAAGAAAGTAAGATAGAGCAAAGGCGAAGAGAGCAGTAGCTTAGGAGTTAAAATTTATTGATCTACAGTAAATTCATTTTTAATTATATCATATAGCCAAACACTAAAATGATGAAAACTTGTTTTAATTTTTCTGATCCAAACAAAGTATTCCATAAATTCATCCTAACAGAATAACAACTTAAAACCAGTTTTACTAAAAATTCTCTAAAAACCAGTTTTCTTAAAACTTATTTTTTATTTATGAGATCCAAACAACCACTTAGGATCGTTGGGAGTACCGGTGTGCCATCGGGGATGTTGTACATATGTAAACCTAGTTTGTATAGTGTTTTCAGGCAAATGTACCCAAAATGCCCTCACACACTCTCTCTCTCTTTCACCTATGGGGGCAAGAAGGTAATTGTCCTTTCTTGCCCCCCTATAAGTAAGACCCCAAAGGCACATGTAAGGGGGCTCTCCCCATTTCTACACACATGAGCAATACAAGCATACACTTGCCTTTGGCTTCTCCCTCCGGTCCTTCTCTCAAGACAAAGGGTACTCCGTACCCACTGTCTAGCCTTTTTATGCTACGACAGAGGTCATATTCAAAATGGGAGGTCGTGGCCTAAAAGGGGAGGTCCTGACCATAGGAGATGATCTAGACCAGGAAGGTGGTCTTTGCAAAAAGACCAACAAAAGATCAGGTGGGAGGTCTTTACAAAAAGACCGCGAGGGAGTCCGAGGAGTAGGTCTTTGCAAAAAGACCACGGGAGGTCCTGATGGTCAGATCAAAATTGAAGAAGGTCCTGACGGTCAGATCAAGATCAAAGGAGTCCCTAACGGTCAAGATCTGGACAAGGGGGGGTCTGAACGGTGATCTCCAAAGGGGAGGTTCTAACGGTCAGATCTAACAAGGGGAGGTCTGAACGGTTAAGATCTCCAAAGTGGAGGTCCTAACAGTCAGATCTAACCAATGGGAGGTCTGAACAGTTAAGATCTCCAAAGGGGGTCCTAACGGTCAGATCTAACAAGGGAAGGTCTGAACGGTTAAGATCTCCAAAGGGGAGGTCCTAACGGTCAGATCAAACAAAGGGATCTAAATGGTTAAGATCTCCAAAGGGAAGATCCTAACGGTCATATCTAAACAAGGGAGATCCTGGCAGTCAAAATGGAGCCAAAGGAGATCTCGACGGTCAAGACCAACATAGGGGAGGTCTCAACGGTCAAGATGGAACCAAAGGAGATCTCGACGGTCAAAACCTACACAGGGGAGGTCTCAACGGTCAAGATGGAAGGGGCGCAGAGCAGCAGAATCCTAGCGGACACGGGGAAGGTTCAAAGGAGGTTCAGATGGGCACAAGGAGGTCAAAATGAACTCAGGGAGGTTCAAACGAAGGGGAAATTCAACCCAAAATTAGAATTTCGAAATCAAGGACAATGAGGGAGGTCTGAACCGTAAAGAGATTCAAACCAACAAAGAGGTGATCTGGACTAAAGGAAATCCAAACCAAAGATATGAGGGGAGGTCCAGAGGGGTTAAGTGAGGTTTAATCGAGAAGGAATGATCTGGACGTGGGCAAATGTCCAACTCAAGGGGGAATTTGGACATAAGGGCATATCCAAACAGAAGAGGGGTCTGGACATAAGGAAATGCCCAAATAAGAGGAAAGGCCTGAACCCGAGAGGAAGTCTAGAGAGAGGGTCTAGACCTAGGGAGGTCTAAACCACAAAGGAAGGTCTAAACCTCAAGGGAGGTCCGAACCACCAAAAAGAGATTAAGAGAGAGATTCTAACCCAAAAGATGGTCTGGACCAAGAGGGTGGTCTGGACAGAGAGGAATTCTAAAAGGTAAGGGAAGGTCCGAGCAGACAAGAAAAGGAGAACAGCTCCAAAGGCCAATCAAGAGGGAAGTCTAGAGAGAAAGGGCCAGGCCAAGGGAATAGCAGAACAAGCTGAGGTGAGAGATTTCAACATAAGAGCTCTAACAGCTCCAAAAACCAAACTTTAGGATTAGTTGAAGTTTAGCTTAGTCATTTTAAACACTCCAAATCTAAAAACTCAGGTTAAACTTTTGAAACTGTAACAAAACCGAATGGTTCTTTTTATTTCGAAAATTCAGAAAGGCTCAGAAAAACCAGGATGTTACAGCTAATGAGCCCCACAAACGAGCTTTTTTTCACCCCTTGATGCGATCGCGTGGCTCACACGAGGTGGCCGTGGAATCTGGGCCGTTGGTTGGTTTTGAAGGCTTGTCACGCGTCGTCCAAACCGCGCAAGGTTTTTTCCCTTTTTTTCTTAAGTAAAATTCACGGAACCTCAGATTTTGTGGTCCGAGTTGCCAAAAAACCATAGTTTCCCGCGTGTGTCATGTAGCCGGAGAATTATGGTTTTAGAGTTTCATAAAACCCCACTCCTACCTCCTAGCAAATGTGAACTACTCTTAGGGGGTGTTTGGGACGACTTTAACTTCCGGCTTTCGTCCGGAAAAGCCGAGAGCCATCCCAAACGGGCGCCTTTTTCCCACTGCTTTTCCCGAAGCCGGAAGCTGCCAATAACGTTGTAAAGCCGAAAGCTTCTCAACAACTTCCCGTAGCTTCTCACCCCTCCCCTTCCAACTTTACCCCTGAAGTTGGGGGTAATTATGTGCTTTTGCCGTCGCACAAAATCCCCCAACCCAACGCCCGAAACCCTAGGCCCTAGCGCTCGCCCGCTGCTCCCTCTTCCTCCCCCGCACCGAGCAGCGCCGCCTCGGCCCCCTTCTTCTCATCCTCCTTGCGTGCGGCGCCCTCCCATCCTCCTCCTCCTCCGGATGCACCGGCGCCCCACCTCCCTCCTCCCTCGAGCGCCACCGCCTAGGCCCCCTTCTTCTCATCCTCCCCATGCACGGCGCCCATCCCCCCCCTCCCTCCCACTGCCACTGAGCTCCTTCCCCACCACCGGCCCAACCCCCTAGCTGCGAGGGCCTTTTGTTTTGTTTTCTTTATTTATTTGTTGCTTCTTCTTATTTTCCTGTTGTAAATTAAATACTTATGTAATAATTATTTATTTTAATAATTATTTGTTGTAATAATTGTTTTTATAATCGCTAACTGGTAATAATTGTTAATTGTAATGATTTATCTAATAATTATAAATTGCAATAATTATCGTTAATTGCATTAATTGTTGTTAATTGCGTTAGTTGTATAGGTTAATTGTGGTTTATTGCGCTAATTGTGGTATATTGTGTAAATTGTTGTCGAATGCGATCAATTGCGTTAATTACGGTAGCCTTCGTCAAATACGATCAATTGTAGTAACCATCGTTAAATGCGATCAATTGTGCTAATTGCGATAGTCGTCGTCAAATGCGACCAATTGCACTAATTGTGGTAGTCGTCGTTAATTATCGTTAAATGCCATCAATCGCGGTAGTTATCGTCAATTGCGTTTGTTGTTCATTATCTTTAAAATGCCATTAATTGTGTTTAGCGTCGTTAATTATTACCAACTGTCATTAGTTCTCGTTAAATGTTGTTAATTGTATTAAGCGGCATCAAACAAGCCGTTAATTTTCTCGGTGGCATTTCAGACATTTCCTATCTTGAAAAATGCAGCTAGCTTACCTAAAAGCTAGACAAACAAACACAAAATCTATTCAATTCGGTAGTCGATCACCAAACATAGTCAGAAGTCGCTTTTAGAAAGCCATTGCTTGCTCCAAATGTGCCTTTAGTCTATAGCCCTTGCAAGTTGATGTGGCACTTAATAGAGGGCTCAACCTGGCTGCTGACGTGTACTGAGCGACACACTGGAATCATTTTGTTATGAAATATTTGATTATTTGTCACTCCAAAGATGTGCGATTCAGGATTTGCCACTCTATATGTCTATGATATGTGGGTCCTGAAGCTACATATCATAGACACATGAATGATAAATCCTAAATTGCACATCTTTTGACAATGGTAAATAATCATCAATGGAGAGACCGATCAGACTTGCGCTTCCCAGTCCCTCGACGCCCCCTCGCCACCGCCCTTCGCGCCCTTGGCCTCGTAGCCCGCTCTGACCCCTGGTCGTTGTATCTTCTGCGGCCGCGACGACTATCTATTAGAGATGTTATCTCTAAAAGATGATGTAACATATGTTAGAAACAAGGTTATCTCTGACTATTGAAGATGCCCTTAGCGATATGCTTCGCCATTCCCTTGATGCTCAGGTCCTGCTTAATCAATTCATCAATACATCACAAAACAGAACCCCAACTTTTGCATCTAACATTCACGGGAAAAAATACAGTTAATTTGTGAATAAAATTTAGATGTAGCTACAAACCAAACAAGTCATTAGTCTATTTGGATATACATTTGGAGTATATAAATCCACTATAAAACCCTAACATCACTTAAAAAGGAGTATATAAGACTATCAGAAAATGCTATATCGTGGACGTCTGCAAGTCATGGAGTAATGGATTCTGGGTTTTGCCGTCCACTGCTAACATAAGTGCAGTTTACACACAAGGCATTATTCAAACCAAAACAACAACAGAAACCCCTTTTTTTCTTCCAGATACCCAACTTTGCACTGCAGTAGGTTGTTAATTTAAAAAGGAAGGAAAAACAAAGACAGATACGCGTAATTTGCTATTATGTTATACTTGACAAGTGAAACAAAATAATACAGCCAGATATTACAGACCAGTGCCATGAAAGCTACACCAAAAGAATCCACCTGTTAATACACAGAAATCTCAAGCACTTCCTGCTGGTTAATAAATCTGGAGCTCTTTCTTTTTTCTGAATGGATCATTGCGCATTGGGCACCTGTGACAACTGTCAGCGCCAAGATCGATAATACTGCAGTTATTAAAGATGACGCTATTACAGATCATCTAATATCACCTAATGAGCTATAAGTGGCGTGTGATCTCAGGCTGCGCTGGCCCTCATTTGATCCTGTCATGAAATGTCTGTATATAACAAAGTCAATCTTATCATGCCATCCGTGCCTGTTTGGTCGTGTTGCAGGTTCTTCAGCTAGCAGCAATAACTATCAAATGAGTCGATGCCCTCAATTTGACAATATAGCCCACCCCAAAATCATCTTATTGGAAGTTTCACAGGCAATGCTTGTCGTCAAATCCTTCCTGTGTGAGCAAAGCTGTGATAAGATTCTTTAGCCTCTCTGCGCCAGGGCCCGGGCGGAGATCTTGCATGTGTTGCACAGAGAAGTGCCAGTCAGTGACGGTTGAATTTAACAGATCAGTCCATCCACCAGGAACAAACCCATCCGCCCGACGGGCCAACAATTCCTTATCAATCCTGTCTAGCACTGGGGCATTTCTCGCAAACTTCCTTGCGAAGGGAGCATTGCTATTAACCATACTATGATAGTCATAGATTGTTAGGAAGTGAGGATGTTGCTTTGGTGGGTTGTCCCAAGATATGAAATGTAGATCATGGTTGACTGTGGTGTTACGGAACTCTGGAACATTGCAGATGACTGTGTGGAAGTAACCCTCTGGTGAAGAGAGAAAGTTGGAGTAATACATCAGGATGGTCCTCGGCAGATTGTCCCATCCCCATAGGCAGAATTCAACAAACTGATGAGTAAGCATCATCCAAGCCGAACCTGAAGAAGGATGAATGCATGGTGACGCTTATATAGAAATAATAGCTATTCATATTCTATAAAACACAAAGTGAAAAGGAGGAACATTCTATTCCAACATCCAAGTATGAAAATAAATAAGTAGCGAGCAAGTAAGCTATGTTTGTAGTTTGTACTTGTCTATGCTTGTTGTGAGCCTCTACTCCCAAACCACATTCTAGCACATGATATTTGGGATGCCACATTTGCCACCCAAAAAAAAACTACCAGTGCAATGGTGATATCAACAAGTTGCACTTAACTGCTTTCCACAGCAAAATAGGAGGCATAACCTCAATCAGCTGAGTTGCATACTTGCATATAGAGATTGGAGTCGAATAAATACTTGATCTTTCCAACAACCACTTACAACACAGATCAGTAAACCTTAGCAAGGGGACTAGTTACTTTACTTCATTAACGTCTACTGCAACATGTAGCAGTGTTCACTAGTGTTGCTTATGGAGGGTTTTTGTAGTATCAGCCCAATTCATTATCACATAAAGTAATGATGACAGTGTTAGAGAATTTGAGTTCCATATGTTTGTCTTGATAATAGCTTGGGGAGTAGGAGTAAAGAGGAAGCCACAGTGCAAAAAATCTACATGTTTGGCCAGATCGATAAAAAATGTAAATATAGCAACTCAATAATATAGATAGAAGACTACAGTTTTTGTTATAATTTGACAATGTTATTAAAGCAATAAGGCGAGGCGACTCACCACCTTTCTACCGCCAAAGCGCATAAGGCGCGAGGCGAGGCGACGCCATACACACATCCTAACCTAGTCCTATCCTTCGATTCTTTGCCCACTGGCCCACTCTCTAACTCTAATACTCAGTCCCAAGCTCAAGCCTTTGTATGGCGTCCACCTCAGCCGTCCCTGACGCCAAACACCGCCGAAGCGACGCCAGGGCGACGCCTTGGCCGTAAGGCGGACGCCATACGCGTGATTGGCATGGCACGGCTGTGGCAAGCCACCCCCGACTGCCTTACCGCTTAAGCGGTGCTTTAATAAACTTGTACTTTGATACCCCTTCTTATGCGCAGCAGCCCCAGATCGAATCAGAGTTTGTTCGATACGGCACGATCGTGTACGGCATCAAGAACGAAGTAGATGAATCCCGTAGAGAGAACCAAAATAACGGCGATGAAATAATCACGATGAGAGAGGAAAGATCTGGTGAAGCCGACCACAAATTTCTTAAGTACGATCTCAAAAGAGTACAAGGGATTGCCGCTATCTCACAACCCTCTCGAACTTTTTATGACTCTCGGATTCTTGCCCTATATAAGGATCTAATGCTAAAGAATAACTTAGCATCTAATCCTCTCGTGCACCTCTTGCTTTGGATGAGTTGGTTTGTGGTTTGGGTTCTTCATGACCACCCCTCATGATTTTATGTATTGTCCCTAGTTCTCCTCCAAAGAGAAGTAGGAATCATAATCCTATTAGGATTATAGGAATCTTTGTAGCACACCTATCCAAATCCTAGTACGTTAGGATATGAGTCCCCCTCAACAGTTTATATCATCAGTAAATGGTTCATGTTGTGCAGAATTTCTATTAGATTTCTACATTTTTCAGTCCAGTACATCAATGGGATAAATATGTGCAGGTCATATTAGACTTGGCACTGTGTCATTTTTCTGGACTTCTTGATGTTAGTCTCATACAAACTGAAAAAGAATCCAGAACACTGCAAGCTGCTAGAGCCTAGAATGACAATCCAGGTGTGGCAAGTATTGTGCCAGACATTTAAATGCTTGATCGATAAAAAAGGCAATTAATTATTTATTAGTAACATTAGACACTGATACTGCATGAACAAGACTCATTCTCTAACATGTAACTCTCCACCTGAGGACAAGAGCAGTTAATACAAGTTATAACACTGAAGGACCATCATTAAATGGAATTGCTCGGTAGAGAGACATTTTAACTCAGCAGTACTTTTCAGTTTTCACACCTCCATTAGTGGAAGACAATCATTAATAAGGACTATCCATGTAAAGTCTTATGTACATTGCACAACCAAAGTAAGTCACCCCTAAAAGAAAAAGATCAGGCATATAATTCAAACTTCTGTTTTGGATATCTGGAGAGCAAAGAAAACTATAAAGCCTAGTGGGCTGGGAAATGATCCCTAATTGATGATGATCAAAACAGAACACCGTGATGCTGACCAGTAATTACTCATTATCAACAAAAATACAAAGCACTCACCAGTAAAGAGCTTGAAAGCAGTCGGCACGCTCCTCTTCTCTGTAATCCAGAAAACATCCGACTTCTTTAGGCTGTATAGCCCTGGGTCAATGATCACCGGCTTTGCCCTCTGATACCTACGTAAACAAATTTAGCCACCAGACAACTTTTAAACACCAGCAGAAACTCTTTCAGCAAACTAGTTGCTTACTCTTTCCATCCAATGTCACTGGTATGCTCAATGAAGTTAAGCTGCCTCGGCAAATCTGAGAGCGCATACATGAGATCTGCAAAAGGAGAAAATAAGTCAGAAAGACAGCAGCTGGTTTGATCTGAACAATCTTATGCCTAAATATTAATCCTAAATTTGGTCGTAACAGTTGCCGATCACCAGAACAAATGCAACAACCAAATGGATATCCAAATAGGAATGCCCAAGCAAAATCGGAATTGGGGGAACACAGCAGTTAAAATGCCACCGTATAAAGATAGGGCAATTCGCTATATGCACTGAATAACTTTGGATCTTCACAATATATCATCGGTGTCATACTGACATATCTTAGACCCACATGTCAACGTCATAATGAGTGGTACATTGTGAATCATGCAGTTATTCGGTGGTATATTGTGAATTTTGTCAAAAAAGAAACTCACAGGTCAAACACCGTTTGCAATCATAATTTAACCCAAACTGGCAACCCATACGTATAAAAATCACACCTTTCCCCATTCCAAGCCACCAAGCCGCATTTGCCAATCTCACCGCCCTCTGGTTACTCCATATTACACAAGATTTCCCTCAAAGCGGCTCACAAATGCCACATCTTTCGGCCACTCAAATGCAACATTTCTTGTAAAATTCGCTTCTTTTTTACGGTGGTGATAAAAGGTTCTCATTTTTTTACCGTCCTGAGTGACGAGGGGATAATCGGAGGAGGAGAGGTTGATGAACCAGTCCCAGTCGCCGCCTTCGCGCTGCAGGATTGCCGCGGCGTGCAGGGTGTTCGCCACCATGGTCGGGCCACGGTAGGTCACCAGGTTGGTGCGGGTGACCACCCTGACGTTCTTGAACCGCGCGTACACGGCGTCCCCGCGCACGGCGGCCGCGAGCTCGGCCCGCTCGGCGACCGGCGCCTCCAGGTCGAGGTGCACCACGTAGCGGTTGGCCGGGTGGTAGAGCACCCGCAGCGTCCGCTGCAGTGCGGCGCCGTCGCCGGCCGAGCCGGAGATAAGGTAGGCCAACCGCGGCACGGAGCGCGCGGTGGAGACGACCGGTGGGGGCGGCCTCCGGAGCTTGGACTCGACGAAGAGCGACTCGTCGGCGCTGGCCCGGGAGGGGAGCGGGGAAAAAGAGAGGAGGAGGGCGCGGGAGGAGGAGAAGAAGAGGGAGGCGGAGACGAGGAGGGAGGAGAGCAGCAGCGACGCGAGAAGCGGTGCCGCCCAGCGCCGGTGGGGCGGCGGCGACGGCTTGGCGTCCATCTCGCTCCGGCGAGGGGTCGGGGAGCGGGAGTGGCGGTTACGGGATCGCGGTGGTAATGGGATTCGATGTGGCGATGCGAGGTTGCTCTGCGGGTGGTGAGGTTACCGCGTGGGGAGTGGAGGTGTAACTGTATAAGTGTAAACCGTTTGTTGTTGTGGCTGACGGTGCCGCCACCTTTCTCTCGCCGTCTCTGATAGTGATAGTCAGAGATAATATTGTGTCTAATATATGTTACATTATCCTTAGAGAATCATCTCTAATAGATAGTTTCTAGCACACTCTCCAATATTTATATTTTATAATTATTCTTTGAAATGGGCCTACATGTTAACTAGAGTAGATTAATGTATATGTCTTGTTTCGCATGCACAACAGTCTCTTCAGAAAGCGACAACATGTGCTCTCTCTCCTCTCCCTCTCTTCTCCACGTAGAATTTTGTTAACATGGCATAGCTAAGCGACGACAATAAATATACTATTGGAGATGCCCTCAGGCTCTCACCAGTCACCAGTCATCACCTGCCGTCTCGCCGATGCTGTCGACTGGTTAGGTAGAGAGTGTTTGAGATGCTGAAAAGCAGGTGTAGGTCGGCTTGACTCTTCTTCCTTTCCAACGAATTATTCACAATTTAATTCACAGTTTGATTTAAATTGATGAAAAACTGAAATAAAAAGAAATACTGAAATAAAAAGAAATAGCAATTTGAAGAAATTGGGTTCATATTAGTCAGGTGTAGGCTCGATCCATGATGTCGTTATGAACTACAGTAGTGGGTGCAGACCATGGTGTGGGATCGCTTGACCCACAGGTTTTTGATAAACTCGATGCGACCTCGTATTAATGTTTTAATCAGTATATAATGAAGGTATTGTCCCCATATGTATCACTGTTCACTACCAGAAACCGTGTATTTCCCGAGTGCCTATATTTTTACCGAGTGTCTGGAATTGTTTCATAGGACACTCGGGGAATAAACTTAACACTCGGGAGAAGTAAATTTACCGAGTGTTTTATATTACACTCGGGACATGGAACATGAAAACGAGATATTAACCGATATGAACGGGGTGAAATAGAGTCCCGAGGACAATAGTCTTGCTTACACTCGGGAGAGTCGGGAGAGAAAGCGCCAATTTTTTTCTGGACCGGGTCTTTTTTTTGTCGCACAAGTGCTAACCATACTTGATCCAATCCTCCACAGCAGCCTCCCATTTCTTCTCCATTTCCTTTCTTCTTGGTGAAAGCTTCGGCCGAAGATCTCCTGGCTCCTCCTCCGGCGGCTCTCTCCTGCTGCTTGGCTCACGCCCAGGCTACCAGCGCCACCTGCTGCTACTTTGCCACGGTTCACTCGCGCCCTAGCGCCGCCTTGGTTTGCGCCCAACTCCTGCTCCTAACTCGGCGGTCCTTGAGCCGCCTCGCTCGGCCGACATCAAGCGCCCATTGCCGGGCGCCACCGCTCGATCCACTCGCACCCTGCGCCTGCGCCTCCTCTGTCCACCCATCGGCCACCCATGCCCCTATGGCTCGGCTCCCGTCGCCAAGCGCCGCCACCGGCCTCTGTGGCCCGGCTTGAAGCCATGCGCTCGGCCCGACCTACGACCGCCTCACACCTGCGCCTCTCTCGGCCCGTGCCAGTGCCCCTAGCTCTGCCCGCCTCTCTCGCTCCCCGTCGGCTCCGGCTTGGGCCGCCCCCATGGCGCCTCTGGTCCTCTACTCTCTCGCTCCCATGGTCTGTTCGTCACATGCTCGATGAAATGTGTGAACCAAGGCACATTGTTTATTCTCTCAAAAAATGTCAAGAGACTGATTTTGAATCTATATAATTTGTTTGCGTGGTTTATCTTTATCATTGGATGGATTTGATTTGAATTGTGAATTCTCCAAGTAGCAACACTAGTGGAGGTGGAGGTGGCGGTCCTCATGGCAACAACAACGTTGTTAGCGTGCAGGAGCTGGAGAAGGAGGTTTGTCGCCTGGTGGATGAGAACCTCAAGCTCAAGATGGTGTTGGAGCCGGCTCGGCCAACCGCCTGAGCCTCACCTCCCCCCATTTCCCCCTTTTCTCTTTTTACTTTTTGTTGTGCTTTTGTTTTACTGATGGTGTTGGATTTACTTTTGATGTTAGATGGTTGATGCACGGTGAGGGTGCTAACTGTGGGTTGCTATTGGTGTTAGTGTGAGAAACTTTTGACTCTCTTATGCTTGGATTGTTAGGTTACCGTCATAGTAGCAGTTAGTTTCCTTTTGAATGTTATGATATGATTTGTGAGTTGTGAGTTGTGACACATCCATGATAGTGTTGGATATCATTTGCCTATGCTGTACTTTTGTTTGTTTTGGCGGTTGTACTGCTCATAATTCTAACATTTCTTTCCAGGTATAAAGTTGGAAGAATAGAACAAATGGAATATGCAGTACAAGCCAAAGCTAGAGGATCAAATTTAGTAAGTGCTTAGTATTCTCATCAATCCAATCCCATTTTTTGTTAGCTCTGAGTGTCATCTTGATTTATTCGTCTACTTAGCTAGTGGCATAAGTGTGCTATAGTTTAGATTCTAGAATGAACCACATTTCTTTGTTTGAATATGCATGTACATGGTGGATCGTCATCCTTCTATTCTTGCTGACAGTCGAAAATCTTTTTTGGGGAGCTTAAGTCACCATTCTAGATGTAATTTAGTAGCTATATGCCCTGTGCAACTCAAGGATTGATGCTTCCACACTTGAATTCAATATTCAATATGTGCTCTTGTTTGAAGTGTAAGGAAAACTTTTCCTTCTAAGTTACAAGAGATCGATTCCTTACAACATTTTTCTTTTACTTTCCAAATAATTTTGCTACAAAATTAGTGATGAATCTAAAATCTGGTACAAATGTGTGAAACCAATAAGTGCAGAAGACATTTCCTGAAACAACATTCAACTATTGGTTTTTATCTGTACTTGAAATGACATTTTCAATGCCATTTTCCTGTGAAACATTCAGTGTTATCCTAGTGTTTACTGAGAGTCAGCTTTGTCCCATTAGTTTATGTAGCATCATCTGACGAAATTTTGCAAGTGTTCTAAATTTTAATTAATGCATCTTGAATTAGTTTTTGTTAACATTCTTCATAGGTGATCTTGATCTAATGCAGCCTTCTTTTTTAGGAACTTTTAGGTTACTCTAGCTTCTAATGGTTCTCAGGTCTATGAATTTGCTTTTCTAGATTATGCTGCTCTTCAAATTTGGGTGGGTTCACTCCATAATGATGATTCATCTGCAGCTTTGGGGGCTTTGTTGGTGCAGGTAGGCTTGTCGCTCTTGTGATCTCTTTTCTTTGTTTCAATGGATTAGAAAGGGTCATTCATTGGTATGCTTTTTCAGGTTTCTCCAAGAGAGATAATCTATGAAACCTCAGGTCAAGCTTAATGTGCCAGCTTATGCTATTGTTGATGAGGTTTGTTTATATTAAATGTTGTAGATGGTTGTGTTTCTGTTCTATGAAAGTTACATTATTTTATATAAATTATGATACTAGCTAGTATGCTACACCATAACTCCAAAAAAAAGAGATTGTGGTTATATTCATGTTTTAACGTTCTAAAATAGATTCACTTTGGTTATATTCCTGTTTTAAATCATATATCTCTCGCTAATCTTCAGGTTGGCACACATACTTTTGGATCTCCTTCATTCCCCTTCTTGTAAGTGCCTCCATATTATACCAGGATACATGTAAAGCTTTAATTGTGTAGGTCATTGAGACTGACAACTTACCGGACATTGCTTCCTTTTGCTCCTCCATGGACAATTGTATATGTGTGAAATAAAATGTCTTTTGGGTGTATATATATGTGAATGTTGTGTTGTGACGGCCAGCGAGTTGTTGGTGTGGATATCATGGGGATATGTACACGATCTTAGGATGATGTTACAATTGGCAATGTCGTTAACGGTTTGTCGAAACACGCGTTTTTGTCGAAGTTTGGATTGTTGTCAGGAAGGTGCGGTCAGACCGGCGTTGGGTGCGCGGTCAGACCGGCTTGTAAACGGCGGTCAAACCGGCCAATGAATGGCGGTTTGACCGATTTTGTTCTGATCATCGGCCAAAAGTGGCGATGAGTGTTGGGTTAAGTCAAGTTCATGGGTTTCAGTGCATATGTGTTGCATGATGCATGTTTTGACTAACGTGGGTCAAGTTGTGAAGAACTTGTTCCCGGAATCGATTTCTTTGTCTATTGTTGTGCAGGTTGCTTGGAGGTCAATGACAGTCAACGGCGAGGATGATCGAGACTAAGCTTGAAGAGTTGAGGTCCGAACGATCGAGGATGCCGGGTGAGGTCAATGGAGTCAAGCGTGGCACAAGAGGGACAAAAGTGACCGAACGGGTAGTTCGGTACGACGGGTTGGATCAAGCGGCGCGAGGGTCGGTGTAGGTGCCATGGTGGTTTCGGTGGGAGCTGGATAGGAGAGACTTGCTGACATGATGATAGCCGCTGGATCAACCTACACGTGGTGAAGCATGGAAGTGCTTCACGCAGATTGGACTCGATCTTTGCAAAAAGATCGAGAAGGGGTATTTTGGTAATTTTACCAAATACCGCCTTGGTGACCTTTTGCTAACCCGTGGTACAAGACGATGCGTGGAGAAGCGGATTAGGTCAAGAGGAGATGAAGACGACGCTTTAAAATACGTGCGTGTGTGACCCATTTGTGTGTGGGCTTAACGGGGGCCATTAGGGTTTACTCTTCTAGAAGGTCTAAGCCTCCACTATAAATAGAGGAGGGAGGTGGCTGCACCCCCTTCAACCCTTTCATTGTTTTGAAACCCTAGTTTGTTTAGGGAGTTGATAGTTGGAGGTTAGGGTTCTAGAGAGTTGGATTTGATTTTGTGCTCATGTATTGAGTCTTTGTCCTCCATTGATGGAGTGGCTGTAAACCAATACCATATCAAATCAATCCAAGAAAAGATTGCCCAAAGATGTATCTCTTTGCTTTCCTTCTCTCTATTTGATGATTTTGAGTCTTTCTTTGATTCACGAGTTTTCTCTCGGTTTGTTCTCTTGATCTAGCTTGCTATGACATGTGGGAACACATCTAGGATCATCTTGATCATCAACCACTCACGAGCAAGTCTTTACATCATATTTCGTTTTTGACTCGGTTTTGGAGCACCCTTCGTTCAAACTGAAAAAGATAGAAACTTTGGCATGGATCTACGCGATCCTTGATTGGAATAGGTTCCTAATATCTCAAAGAAGGTTTGTCTCAAGTTTTGTGGAGTTTGGCCTTATAGATTAAAAGTTAGACCGATTTGAGTTTTGGTTTTCGGGCTGATTTGCACTGTTCATCATCAGGTCCGGTCAGATTGCTCCTACAACACCGGTCAGATCGCCCAGCGGTCAGACCATGATTTTGCCGTCGGTCATACCGCCCGCCGGTCTAACCGCGCAATACAAGCCGGTCCAACCGCCCTTAGGGTTTGAGGTTCTTTTGGTCTTTTGCTTTGGGGTTTTGGTTTGGATTCATTACAAGTCTTCCGCTGTACTTATTAATCGATCTTCATAGCTTCTATAGCTACTGAAGTGAAATTGGTGTTGAATCCGATCCAGGAGAAAAAGTGAGCGTGCTCCTATTCACCCCCTTCTAGTCGCCTTTTCGGTCCAACAAGTGGTATCAGAGCCCGGTTAGTTCAATCTTGATCTTAACCGGTCACTGAACTTGGCGATGGATAAGTACTCGACCAAGCTGCATATCTTTGATAGGCTCGACTATACTTATTGGAAGAATCGCATGCGAGTCTTCCTTCAGAGCGAGGGACAAGCTATATGGGAGGTTGTTCGAGCTCATTTCGTTTTCGAGGTTGTTTCACGGCCAAAGAGCCTCTTGGCAAACAACCATAAGGCTAAGAACCTCCTATACGCTGGGCTTGGTAGACAGGAGTACGATAGGATTTGCAACCTTGAGACTATACATGAGATTTGGCACACCCTCGAAACTTACCATGAGGTATCGTCCCAGATCAAGCAAGTGCACCAGACAGTCTACAAACGAGAGTATAAGAAATTCGAGATGCGTCCTGGCAAGTGCATGACGTTTTTACTCGCTTTAACAAGGTGATCAATCAGATGAGAGCTGTTGACATTGAGTACTCTCAATCTGAGAATGCCACCCATCTCTTGGCTGCAATCAACACTAAGGAGTGGGAGATAAAGGCTACTGCCATTGAGGAGAACGTCGATCTCTCTAATCTCTCTTTGGAGCTGCTTTATAGCAAGCTTAAGACTCATGAGATCAATAGAGGCAGTCTTCCTAAGAAGGATAACATGGCTTTGGTAGCCGATCCTCTTAAAAGAACTTCTGATGGTTCTTCTGAGTTTTCTTTTGGATTTTCTCTTGCGTGTTTATCTGCAATTCAAGAAGAAGAGTTTGAGAGTCTTCCTGAGGTTGATTTAGCTCTTTTAGCCAAGAAAGTCACACGGGCCTATAACAATGTTAGAAACAAGAAGAGAGGTAGCCCTGTGACGTGCTATGAGTGTGGAGAGCTATATCATATCTGGGCAAACTGCCCCAAGCTGAAAGGTAAGGGCAACCGCAAGGATGAGAAGCTTGCCTAGAAGAAGCCTCGGAGGAGCAAGCCCAAGTATGATGCTACCAAGCTCATGAAAGCTGCTCACTAGGTCCTTGCCGCTTTTGGAGAGCAACCCATGAGCGATGTGGACTCCGGGAGCGAGGAGGACAAGTGTAACATCCCAAATCTGGGTGTGTGTTTCAAATGTAAGAAAATGAGTAGAAATTAAAACTTTTCTTGCATCTTGAAGTTTTTGAACTTTTCTATAATTCTTGTAAAGGAATTGTGGAATTCAAAAACCTAAATCTCCAATTGACTAAGTCATGACCTCCTTGTGGGAATCTTGTGTTCAACCCCTGGAAATATTTTTCCTAGGGATGTTGTGTGACTCCTCTGAAAAATTTCATAATTTTTAGAAACTATTTGATAATTCTTGGAGGTCAGTCAAACCAGTTTGACTCTTGGTCAAACCCTAGAACCAACTTTGTTAAATTTCTCGAGAAAAATGTTGTGCATAAAAACCTCTGGAAAATTTACACAAGGTTTATCCTGAGCTAGAAACCTCCAGTCAAAATTTCAGAATTTTTGGAGTTAGTTTGCTATCTCTAATAATTCTTCAAAGTTTGCAGCTTGTTTTTGCAACCCTAGTCAAACCTCTGTTGGGTGCGAGTCTGACTCAAACCCGATCCCTTTCTGGGTCCAGCCCAACCATTTAAGTGCACCGGTGCATTTAAGTTGGCGCGTGCATTGTGGGCCGTTAAATCTTGGTTGGACGATCAAGATCGTTGGGGCCATTCGGACTGTTTGAATTGGCCAAGCGATCTCAACCGTCCAAATCTAATCGGGTGGCCGCGTTTGGAGCCTCCCAGCGTTGTGTAGATCTTGGCCGTCCATCTCTCAGATCCAACCGTTAGTGAATTAGGTCAGTGAGGTTGGGTGCGGCTCAGCCCTTTGTGTGTTGGACCCGAGCCACCTTGGCCTTTTTCTCACTGATTGGTGGGCCTGCTTGTGTCCTGTTCTTCGTCCCCTTTCCTTCCTCTGTCCCGCGCACGAGCGCTAGCGAGCCATGGCGTGCACAGGGCATGGGGGCAAGCCTTGTCACCTCACAACGACTATTTGCCTTAATTGCGCACTAGAGTGTTGCCCTCTAAGTCTTCTCCTCACCTGCTCCCATCCTCTCGTCCATGGCAGCAGGCTTGACCACTGTGGTTTTATTGCTGTTGCTCTCCTTGCCTCTCTCGGCTATAAGTAGCCACTGAGCCTCCATTGCATTCCTTTCACCACCCCTGAGCTTTGCCTTGCTTCTCTGTGCTTGGTTGAGCTCATTTCACTAAAACCCTAAAAACCGCCATTGTTGCACCTTGAGCTCCTCGGTGAAGCCAGTGGTCCAGTGGTTCAATTGCAATCCTTTGCTCCAACTCATTCCTCTAACCTCCTGGAGTAATAACCCTAATTCAATTTTGGGTTGCCTCTTCAGGAAGCAGCTGAATTTTGGATTTCCCCTTTTCGGCCGAAAAGCACCCATTTCTTCCTCAAGTCCGGTAAGCATCTCCATTCATCAATTCCTTGCTCATGGACCGTTTATGGGCTATGTTGAAGCTATCTTGATGACCTGGTCTGGTTGGTTTTGCTCAAGCCGTCACCTCCACTTCATCTTCTTCGTTGCCGGCAAGCTCCAACGTCGCCGGAGCAACCCCGCCGCCTCTGTCCCGTCTCAGCTCTAAGGTAGCTCCTTGGTAGCCTCTAGTAGCTTGGGCACCCGCTTACTTGGACTGTTGCGGAGCTTTTTTGTGCTTTTGTCATTTGGCTGTGCGTTGCACCGCCGCTCAACTCTGGCTCGCCGGCGTTTCAGGCCGCCGCCGCCGTCGAGAAGGCCACTAGTGGGTGCGCAACACTATTGCGCACATAGTGGTACCCTTGGTGTGCGCCGCCGTGCCCTAGGTCGCCGGCGGTGAGCCGTGGAACGTGCTCGGTTTCATTGCCGGACGAGCTGGCGCTGTCACGTTGTCATTAGGACCGTGATTCGCTTCAATTAATGCTAATCATCGCTTAAGCGCAGTTAATCAATACTTGGAATTAATTGACTGTCTTAAATCGCTGCCCTGTGCCGCTGACACGCGGGCCCGCGCCGTTAAAACCTCTCCCCATGCGCTTTAATTAGGTGCGCGTGGCTTGCTGTCGCTGACAGTGGGGCCCAGTGTCAGTGTAACCCTCGAGCGCGTGCGCAACACTTCAATTGATGTGCACCATCCATTTGGAGATCTGTGGCCCAGATCTCTTTGAACGTTCGGACCACTTCCACGTCCCAAGCGCTGTGAGCCGTCCATCGCTTGATCAGCGGCTGTGATCTAGTGGGCCGTTCGGACCACCGAGTGTCAGCCGTCCATCCTTAGATCTGCGGCTGAGATTCGCATGGGCTGCGCGTGGGCTGTGTTGCGTTCGCTGTGGGCCGTCCATCGCTTGATCAGCGGCTGTGATCTAATGGGCCATTCGGACCGTCCGAACCTCCCTTTGATCTCAGCCCTCCATCCTTAAATCAACGATCCAGATTAGTTGTGACGTTCGGACCGTCCGAAGTTCAAATCAATCTATACCGTTGATTGTGATCTTACCGGTAGTTGCTTTTTCATGGGCGCGCGCGACTGTGCTGGGCTGCGCGTGGGCCGTGCGATGATTGATCAACGGCCCACGTTTTGCCGCGTATTTCCTTTGAGTTAATTCTTTTCAAAAGCCTGGTAAGCTTTATTCCTCAACTGAAAAATGTATTAAACTTTGAAATTGCATAACTAATTCATTTTAAATCCTTTTCGGTTGATTCAAATTTTATTAATTCTGGTTTGAGCTAAGATTTAATCTAAAAATGGTTGTAGGCTTAGTTTGTCTCCAGAAAAATTTGTTAATAGATTTAAAAATCGTTTTAGCTTTATTTATTACATTAAAATTTCATTTAACTTGAAAAATGCATAAGTAATTCTCTGTAGCCCCTTTTTGAGTGAAATCAACTTTGTTGGCTTCCTCTGTTAATGAGATTATTTGTAAAATAGGTTGTAGGCATATTACTGTTTCTAAAAGTTTTGCTAATGTATTTAACTTGTGCACTTTTTCATGTCTTTGAAAAATCATAGAAAATGCATCCTAGCTCCAAATGAGATGAATCCAATTGGGTTATTCATCTTATGAGGTGCTTTATTTACCATAAAAATCTCAGGTGCAACACCTCTCTAGAAATTTGTGCCAAAAATTTAATTTCGGATGAATAGTGTCCGAGATGAATTTTCAGCCTTTTTCCAACAGACATATTTTGTTTTGGCTATAACTTTTGCATTGAGAATCCAAATCAATTGGTTCTTGTTCCTAAATTCCTTTTAAATCATACTCTACTTGCTGTAAAAATTCCAGAGCTTTTCGCTGAAGTTGGTTTTTGAGTCTTTTCGGTGTTTTTCGTTCTTATCGGTTCTTTTTCATTCTTTCTCTAATGTTCCGACGGGCACGTTGACCTTGAGAGTGACCCTCTGCAGCATAGTGAGCAACTTCAGCAAGGCAAGCAGTTTGATCGTAATAATCCTATTACTTTCAAAGTCTAATACTTTGTTTACAAATTCTATATACATGCATGCTTTTGTGTCAAAGTAATTTTCCCGATTAGAGGTAGTTATTCCTATTGCATGGTTGCCCTTAAATTGTTTATCCCCTGCCACAAAACATAAGTTATTAATCTCGCCGATGAATTAGAGCTTGGTGGTTGAATTATGCTATTTTATTGTCTTTATGGTGTCATGCTTAGAAATGCTTAGCTACCGGTAGAATTAGGCGGTTATCGACTTAGTCGATGACCTTGATCACACAAAATTATTATTACCATTATGCTCAGCACTTTGTGCTTTGTTACTTTGTAAAGTCAAAAACTGAAACTGAAAATGGTATGTTTGAGACTTGGGCACAATGGTTGATGGTGTGATCTTATGGTGTGACTGGAATGGTGCCCGGGTCAACAAGGACCGAGTTACTTGTGTCATTAAGCCAATCGATTATTTCGTGCTATCCACATGAGGGGGATATGGGACCTCTCTTGACTTAGTACTTTGGCGTGTGTTAGCTCCGAGTCGCAGGAGGTTGTGTGTGTGTGTGGTGTTGAAAAAGAAACTTGTGGTTATGTGTTGGGTGAGCGGGAGTGGAATCCGGTTTAGGTTCTCCACACCGAAGGGCATTGTAGTTGTCCGGGAGCTTTACCCTATAGTGGTAGTTGACTTTCGGCTTTACAATGACTCTATCTCAACGTATGGGTTTCCATCCATATGGGCGACTCGTAGTTAATACACAATATTAGAAATATCTCGTAGGGCTTAGCCGTGCCGGCATACCAAAGGAAGTGTGCTTAATCATGTGGCGAAAAGGCGGTCTAGCGTGTGGGTACATTGGTACACCCCTGCAGGGTTCAAACTATTCGAATAGCCTCGTCCTAGGTTATGGACATGCTTGGTAAGGTCGTGCAAGAACTAGACTACACATTTAATTAAAACTTGATGTGGGTGGTATGAATGGGAAATTCATACTATTGTTGTGGTGGCTATTGGGTTAGTCACTTCCAGGATGTCTTGTTATTATTGTTACTTGTTGTCTCGCTATTTTTGTCAAATAAAAACAGATTGTAAAACTGCTTTGATTCTATTACATTATTGCAAATGAAAACGTGCTTTATGCTGAAAATGAGTCTAGAGCCTCCTTCACTTAAATAATCTTGCATGTAGTATATGTATAGGCTTGTTACACTACACGTAAGTCTTGCGAGTACATTTTTGTACTCATTTGCTTTGCTTAATTAATTGTTGCAGAGGAGGAAGCTGATCCCCAAGGGATCCACTTTTGTGAGCTGTGCGGTGGGTTTGACGACTAGGTTGGCGGCTCGGTTGGTTGCCTTGTGGGTTAAAGGCACACTAATTGGCTCTTGTTTATCGCCATCTTATGGCTTTTGCTTCCGCTGTTTATTTATTTCTTTAGCTGTTATTTGGCCGGTCGGCCCCTTTTGTAATAACTCTATTATGTATGTCTTTTGTATTGCTTGTTGTGCTTCGGTTCTGTGTGTTGATTGGAATTGATGCATAATTTTGTAAAGGGGTATGTGTACTGCAAGTTCTTGGGAAGTACATGTATCTCGAGGCACGAAATATTTTGTTTGTGATGCTAGGACCAAGTGGATGGTTAAGCATTACAAGCCGAATTTTTCGGGTCCTCACAACAAGGAGGAGGAGCTCCCTCAAGACAAGAAAGGGAAGGCCAAGGACTTCACCGGCATGTGCTTCATGGCCGACTCCATCGACGCCGATGACAACGATGAGGTACCTCCTTCCTATGATGTTCTTTATGCTAGATATGACACCATATTTGAGCAATTCATGAGTCAGGATAAGGATAAGGCCTTAGAGTTTACCATGGCTAGGAACAAGGACTTAGAGTCACAAGTAGATAATTTGACTTTAGAACTTGTAAATGCTAAGACTCTTGAATCTGATGAATGTTCATCTTGCCATGCTCTACACTTTGAATTTGCTAAACTGCAATCTACTCATGATATTGCTTTGCACCAACTTGAAAATGCTAGGACCGAGCTAATTGATGTTAAATCTGCTCCTTGTGAAAAATGCTTAGAGTCTAGTAAGTTGGATGCCTCTGGTAATATTAAATATAACTTTTGCTCTTTTCTGCTTAGAACGTAAACATGAAGTTAAAGACATTTTAGAAGCAGTTAGAGCTAAATATGCCAAGCTTAAGGACACAATTGAGTCTACACCTTGTGCCTCATGTGCAGCCTATAAGCTTGAGGTTTCTCATCTTAAGGAGAAACATGCTAGAGCCATTAAGACCAAGACTTGTGATTCATGTGTTAACTTTGGAAAAGAAAATGCTTACCTTAAGGACACACTAGAAAAATTCTCTAAAGGCAAGAAACAGTTAAACATGATTCTGGACACATCTAAAACTCCTTATAAGAAGTAAGGGTTATGATACAACTCTGCCTAGGACAAATCCAAGTCTAATGTCATTCAGGTCTTGGAAAATGGCTTAGTTGAATTCAGAACCCAACCTGCAAAAATAATTTTCAAATCTGCAAGTTTTGTCCAACATTCTTTTGAGTCAAAAGGTGCTTCTCCCAGTAGTACTAAATACCATTGCACCTATTGCAAGAAGAATGGGCATTTGGTTGAATTCTGTTGGCATAAGTTGAAAAACGCTAAGAAAAATATTGCTAGAATTTTATCTAATCAACCTAGAGCTTTTATGAGACATGGTCATTTAGAAAGGTAGAAACCTGGATTAGGATTTGTTTCACATGCTCATCATCATAATGTTCCTAGACAGGATGCTTCTCATGTTTGTGTAACCATTGCTCATAATGTAACTTCAAATAAAATCAAGGATAACACTTCGCTTTGAATACTACTCGCAGCCGTGTGTCTTAGTACTGGGTTCCCAAGTCATGTCTAACTAACCCCAGTATTGAGACACATCGATCTTTTGTGCCTTGATTTTCAGGATCACCGCGGAAGGAGGAAGAATACATGCTCGTTGACTCCGGCTGTTCACGCCACATGACCGGAGACTCAAGATGGTTCACTTCCTTCACGCGGTCGACGAGTGATGACTTAATCACCTTTGGAGATGATACACAAGGGCGAATTGAAGGAACGAGAACAATCATGGTGAATGACAGATTCATCTTGAAGGACGTCGCCCTTGTGGACAAGCTAAGGTACAACTTGCTTTCTGTTTCGCAGCTTCTTGATGATGGTTACGAAACTCGTTTTAAGAAAAATGCCTGTAATGTGCTTGATTCTGTCGGTGAGCTTGTTTTTGGGATTTCTAGAGTTGGTAGAATCTTTAGAGCTGATTTTTCTAAATCTCTTGCTGGATCTCTCAAATGTTTAATTACATCTTCGTATGATATCTGGCTTTGGCACCGACGTTTGGGGCACATTGGTTTTGATCATCTGACGCGAGTTAGCGGCCTTGATCTCATGAGAGGTTTGCCTATACTCAAAGCCGTCAAGGATGCTTTGTATATGTGCGCTCAGAGGCATGGCAAGCAAGTTGCCGCCTCACTCTTCATTGACTATGGTCATGACCGACGGACCAGATGCTTGCTTCACATGGATACTTTTGGTCCCGCTAGGGTTCTTGTCCATCGGTGGCAAATGGTGTATCCTTGTTATAGTTGATGATTTTTGAGATACTCTTGGGTGTTCTTTCTTGCTTCGAAGGATGTGGTTTGTGATCATTATCATGATCTTGTTCTTCGTTTGGCTTCTGAACTTCCTAATGCCTTGAGAGCGATCCGCAGTGACAATGGCACAGAGTTCAAGAATGCTTCTTTTGCCTCTTTTTGTGTTGAGCGTGGCATTGAGCATCAGTTCTCTTCTCCACACGTCCCTCAACAAAATTGCGTTGTGGAAAGGAAGAACAGAACCTTAGTCGAGATGGCTAGGACGATGCTAGATGAGTATAGCACACCGAGGAGGTTTTGGGCCGAAGCTATTGCTACAACTTGCCATATTTCAAACCGTGTCTTCTTGAGACCGTCTTTGGGCAAGACTTCTTATGAGCTTTGATTTGGAAGAAAACCCTCTGTCTCTCACTTTCGAGTCTTTGGATCCAAGTGTTTTATTCTCAAGACAGGAAACCTAGATAAATTTAAATCAAGGACTTGTGATTGTTTATTTCTGGGTTATCCTGCTCATTCGAGGGGTTTTCGGGTCTTTAATGTTGAAACTAACATTGTCCAGGAGACATGCAATATCACTTTTGATGAGACTAGTCCCGAGCTAAATCGATGTTTTAGGTGACATATAGGTGACAGAGAGCATTTTTGTTGAAAAGATGAGGATGAGTTCGATATTGCTTCTCCACCTGTTGCTGATGCTCCTGTCCAAGCTCCAGAACCTGCTACGACTGCTTCACCTCCAATTGAGGTTCATGTCCGATCTTTATCATCAGCAGTACCTACAGAGATTGAGGAGATGCTATCTTCCCAGCGCTCCACTGCACATTCAGAAGCAACACCCTTCGGATCAGATGATTGGTAATCTTCATGAGCGAGTCATTCGCTCCAGGTATCATGATCCGGGTCTCTTCTCTTATTCTGCATTTGTAGCTTCTTTTGAACCCCGCGATATATCACATGCTTTATCTTATTCTAGCTGGTTCAATGCCATACGTGAGGAGTTAGAGAATTTTAAGAGAAACAAGGTCTGGAACCTAGTAGAGCCTCCCAGTGGTCATAATGTGATAGGAACCCGTTGGGTGTTCAAAAATAAACAAAATGAGGATAGTTCTGTGGTTAGAAACAAAGCTAGGTTGGTAGCTCAGGGTTTTAGCCAAGTTGAGGGGTTAGACTTTGATGAGACCTTTACTCCTGTTGCTAGACTAGAAGTCATTCGCATTCTGCTTGTATTTGCTGCATCTAAGGGATTTAGGTTGCATCAAATGGATGTGAAGAGTGCCTTTCCGAATGGTTTTATAGAGGAGGAAGTGTATGTTAGGCAACCCCCTGGCTTTGAGAATCTCAAGCACCTAGATCGTGTTTTTAAGCTATCCAAAGCCTTGTATAGTCTTAAGCAAGCCCCTAGAGTCTGATATGATAGACTGAAGACTTTCTTGCTTAAGAATGATTTTGAAATGGGAAAGGTAGATAAGACTCTTTTCATTCTTAGGCATGGCAATGACTTCCTGCTTGTTCAGATTTACGTGGATGATATTATCTTTGGTGCTTCTTCTCATGCTCTTGTTTTCAGTTTTTCTGAGACCATGTCCAGGGAATTTGAGATGAATATGATGGGAAAGCTCAACTACTTTCTAGGGCTTTAAATCAAGTAATGCAAGGAAGGGATCTTCATCCATGAGACGAAGTACACCAAGGATCTGCTCAAGCGCTTCGAGATGGGTGACTGCAAGCCGATCACCACTCCCATGGCGCCTTCGACTGCTTTGGATCCAGATGAGGAAGGAGAAGCTGTGGATCAACGTGAGTACCGCAGCATGATCGGCTCCCTTCAGACTGACGGCCTCGGACCAACATCCACTTCATTGATGCGCCTCATGCGAGGTTTCAGGCATCTCCAAGGACTTCACATCGCCAAGCCGTTAAGTGCATTTTCAAGTACCTTCACTCTACCCTCAAGTATGACATTTGGTATTTCTGCTCTTCTTCCTTGTCCATTCGGGGGTTTTCGATTCGATTTTATGACCGTTTCGGCTAGATAGGAAGAGTACCTCTGGCACTTGTCATTTCTTAGGCACTTGTCTTGTCTCTTGGTCGTCTAGGAAGAAGTACTCTGTTGCACAATCCACTGCTGAAGCTCAATATGTAGCTGCTGCTAGTTGCTGTAATCAGATTTTGTGGATGGAGTCCACTCTTAAGGACTTTGGGTTGAATTTTGCTAGTGTTCATCTTTTCTGTGATAACACTTCTATCATTAACATTGCTAAAAACTTTGTGCAACATTCTAGGACCAAGCACATAGACATTCACTATCACTTCCTTAGAGACCATGTTGAGAAGGGTGATTTTTTGCTGCATTTTGTGGAGTTCGAGGCTCAGTTGGCCGATATCCTCACCAAACCTTTAGACCCAACAAGGTTTGCCAACTTGAGATCCCTATGGGTTGGTTTGAGGGGGAGTTGGATCTTTTCTGATCTTACCTTGTTCATCTGATCTTTTCTTGATCTTCTTTTGAACTTTTTGATCTTTTTAGGCTTTTTGAGCTTTTCTTGCATCTTATTGTATCATATTACATTCATATGAAAAATCCAAAAAAAAGATGCATTGTAATATAAGCTTTTCTGCTTATCTTTTAAAATTGATGAAGCTTTGCTTATTACCCTTTGGAGCTTTAGTATTTCAATTCTTGCTCAATGCCATGTCTAGTTCTTTGGCTTGTTAGAATTATCATGCTTTCACATGTGTAGCTAAGTCTTTGCTAAATGAGCTAGAACTCTAAAAACAACTTGAATTAAAACTGCAATTTGTGGATGTTTTAGCTAGTTGCACAATTAGTGCTCCTTTTGTGACATTGGCCCTATCAAAATTGCTTTGTTAGCTCTTGAATCTAAAATTTATCATTACTTGAACTTCTTGTTCTTCTGAGAATCTAAAACTTCTCTTGTGCAAAATAAAAATGAAAATCAATTCTCAAGATTGTCTTATGATTAAAATATGCCAAACTACTCTCACGAGACCGCATGTCATAGACATGAACTTGAAGATAGTTTGATGATCCGCACGATCTCATGGGGACCGCTTGTCAAAATTGACATGAACCTCAAGATTTGTCGCCTGGTAGAAGCTTATGAAGAGTTTGTGGATGGCTCCTAGTCCGTGATCTTCTTCACTAAGATATACCTTTAATCAACTTCTCGTCAAGCTTAGGAAGAGTTTGTGGATGGCTCCTAGTCCGTGATCTTCTTCACTAAGATAGACCATTAGTCAACTTTAATATTCATTGCAAATGAAAACTGTTGAAAAATGGGCGTTTGAGAAAATTGAGCAAAATGATTCAATTCAGAACCTGTTTGTCTCTTAATGTGGTCATTGTTAGCTTTTTGATCTCACATTGACATTTTGACATAGTCATTATCATTTTAGGATCTCTGTTGATGAACTTGCTAAATTTGAAGCTTTGCTTAAATTGATAAAATTCATTGCTTTACATTGAGCCCTTGAGCTTAGCTTTGATATATATGTCTTAACATGATCTTGCTAGCGCTTTTAGGCTTGATATGTCTTGTGCAATATTAGAAATGTTAGCTTGTTCTTTTGGGTAATCTCCAAAGCTTTTTGTACTCAAAAATTGAAAAATAAAATAAAATAAAGCCACTCCATTGCATTTCATGTATGCTCCTTCTTATGCTTTTTCCTCAATTCTGCATTTGTTATCTCTAGACGAGAGGAAGACGTGATTCCTTGATGACTCTATTGTCAAAGGGGGAGAAGATGTAACAAAAGTGTTAAAGAGGGGGAGCTATTTGGAAAAAAATAGAGAATTTGAAATTTTCTGAATTCTGAGGATCATAGTGAGGGTGAGTATTTTATTTGCATTTTATGGTCATATTGCTATTTCTGAACTTGAATTGTAATTCTTACAACCTCACAATGATCAAAGGTCAATTTGAACAATTGTTCTTTCATATGGACCTTAAGTGAGATTTTGACTTTTTTCTAGAAATCGAAGTTTTCTCGCTTTCTTTTACCTTATCTCACTTGCCTATGCTATTCTGAAGCCAACTTGGTCATTCCATTTGCTTTCTCTTGCATTTGGACTAAGTTGTGCCTTTGTGCGAAAACGTCGAGTTTTTACTTTTCAAACCTCAAAATTTGCATTTGTGGGAAATTGCCAATGTGTTCATCAAGGGGGGAGATTGTGGATATCATGGGGATATGTGCACGATCTTAGGATGATGTTACAATTGGCAATGTCGTTAACGGTTTGTCGAAACACGCGTTTTCGTCGAAATTTGGATTGTTGTCAGGAAGGTGCGGTCAGACCGACGTTACATGCAAATGATCGGCCAATTTGACCGACCAATGAATGGCGGTCTGGCCGATTTTGTTCTGATCATAGGCCAAAAGTGGTGATGAGTATTGGGTTAGGTCAAGTTTATGGGTTTCAGTGCATATGTGTTGCATGATGCATGTTTTGACTAATGTGGATCAAGTTGTGAAGAACTTGTTACCGGAATCGATTTCTTTGTCTATTGTTGTGCAGGTTGCTTGGAGGTCAATGACAGTCAACGGCGAGGATGATCGGGACTAAGCTTGGAGAGCTGAGGTCCAAAATGATTGGGGATGCCGAGTGAGGTCAATGGAGTCAAGCGTGGTGCAAGAGGGACAAAGGTGACCGAATCAGCGCCGGCGACGGTTGGATCTGCTGCCATGGGGTCTGTGCAAGTGCCATGGTGGTTTCGGTGGGAGCCGGATGGGAGAGACTTGCCGACACGATGAGAGCCACCGGATCAACCTACATGTGGCGGCACCTAAGTGCTTCACGCAGATTGACTCGATCTTTGCAAAAGATCGAGAAGAGGTATTTTGTAATTTTACTAAATACCGCCTTGGTGACCTTTTTACAACCTGCCACAGCAAGACGGTGCGTGGAGAAGCGGATTAGGTCAAGAGGAGATGAAGACGACGCTTTAAAATGCGTATGTGTGTGACCTGCTTGTGTGTGGGCTTAATCTGGGCCCATTAGGGTTTACTCTTCTAGAAGGTCTAAGCCTCCACTATAAATAGAGGAGGGAGGTGGCTGCACCCCCTTCAACCCTTTCATTATTTTGAAACCCTAGTTTGTTTAGGGAGTAGATAGTTGGAGGTTAGGGTTCTAGAGAGTTGGATTTGACTTCGTGCTCATGTATTGAGTCTTTGTGCTCCATTGACGGAGTGGTCAGAAATCAATACCATATCAAATCAATCCAAGGAAAGATTGCCCAAAGACGTGTCTCTTTGCTTTCCTTCTCTCTTTGATGATTTTGAGTCTTTCTTTGATTCACGAAGTTTTCTCTCGGTTTGTTCTCTTGATCTAGCTTGTCGTGACATGTGGGAACACATCTAGGATCATCTTGATCATCAATCACTCATGAGCAAGTCTCTAGATCATATTTCGCTTTTTGACTTCGGTTTTGGAGCAACCTTCGCTCAAACTGAAAACATAGGAACTTTGGCATGGATCTACGCGATCCTTGATTGGAATAGGTTCCTAATATCTCGTAGAAGGTGTGTCTCAAGTTTTGTGGAGTTTGACCTTATAGATCAAAAGTTAGACCGATTTGAGTTTTGGTTTTGCCGATTTGCGTTGTTCATCATCGCCTCGGCCGACCGCCCAATGGTCGACCGTGATTTTGCCGCCGTCGGATCGCCTCACGGCCCAACCGCAAGAATACAAGCCGGTCCGACCGCCCTTAGGGTTTGAGGTTCTTTTGGCCTTTTGCTTTGGGGTTTTGGTTTGGATTCATTACAAGTCTTCCAACAGACTTGTTAATCGATCTTCATAGCTTCCATAGCTATCAAGTGAAATTAGAGTTGAATCCGATCTAGGAGAAAAAGAGAGCGTGCTCTATTCACCCCCTCTAGTCGCCTTTTCGGTCCAACAGCTTGGCTTCAAAGATTGAAATAAAATGTCTTTTGGGTGTATATATGTGAATGTTGTATTGTGAACTCGAACATTATGTCAACCTTGTCAAATCTATATATGTAATGATTTGTGGCTAATTGGTGGTATTTTTCTTGTTGTGGAATGTATGGTCTGCTTGATTCTTGAAGTTTCGTCAACGTGGTTCAAAATGAAACGCATTGTAATGCATAAAATCAAGTGCATATATTTTTTAGGTATGTCCCGAGTGTCCTTGGCTGACATACACTTGGGAAAATCTAACTATTCTCGAGTGTCTTTGGTTGAAATACACTTGGGAAAGTATTCCTTTAATTTCCCAAGTGTCTTTGGTTGACTTACACTTGGGGAAGTATTCCGTTACGTTATTGAATCCGTTGCGCCAACTATTCTCCCGAGTGTTGGATGTTTCCCGAGTGTAAATTGGAACACTCGGGAAAGTTATTTCTCCCGAGTGTAACTCTCGGGAAACCAATTTTTACCCGACTAAAGTATCCCGAGTGTTTTTTCCTGACGGCTGACCTTCGGGAATTAGTATCCCGAGTGTTTTTGGTATTTTCCTGAGTGTTTCGGGCACTCGGGAAATTAACGGTTTCTAGTAGTGGTTTGACCCCACAGAGTTATAATCTTGGCTCCATTACCGATGGTCTATGTCTTGATGGCATGGAAGGGTCATGCATGGGAGCAAAGGGAGGTGCAAGACAAGAGCAGGAGGAAGAAAGGGATGACGCCAGTGATGCTCAACCATTGGAGCAGAAAGAGGCATGGGATGGTAGGATCGGAAGGAGGAGAAGATCTGAAAAGAACGAAGAGGAGAAACTCGATATTATGGTAAAGGAAAAAAAAGTCTATTTGACCCCTTCAACTATTAAGGTGTGTCTACTCTACTCGTTGAACTACAAAACCATCTAAATAACCCCTGAATTTATAAAATTGGATCAAATAACCCCCTCAGACAGTTTCAAAGATGGTTTTACCACCGTGGCGGAAGACGCGAAGATTACTTAGCTACTCATATTACAAATATCCTCAAAACAAGGCCAACATCAACTTGTTCCAGGTTGTTTTTTCTCAGGTCTACACATAAGTTTGGTTTTACTGTGTAGTAGATATATACCAAAGATCCCTAAGGTGTGTAGTGCGTGATGTTTCACTCTCACATGATTGAAATCCTGCTCTTTAGATCCAAACCATGTGTTTTTTTTGTTAGTTAAATTACAAAACGGCAAGTCACTTGAAATATATATATTTTTACCTTCTCTTTTTTCTACAAAATCTATTTACCTTCAAATAGCTAGGCACAGTAAAAAGCGGCTCAAACACGCTTGCACTTCCTTTTTGCTTCTTGTGTGTTCTTGATAACCAAGACTTATCTCGTGGGAACGGTCGGACCATTGATTTCTTGTAGATGCAGGGTAATGCCATATAATTTAAACCGGCTTAGGCCTAGGCCCACTCTCACACAGAACAGGCCACGCAAATGCAACAACTCATTTGCATTTGAATATCAACTTATACAATATGGTTAACCATGAGTTGTCACCCTTGGACCTCTAGGGTTTATATGTTGGTGTCCTTCACCCTAAACTAGCAAGGTACCACTAAACTCCACACTCATGTACATACACACATACATGGGCTCAATTCATCTTGAGCTGGGATATCACAAAAAGACTTTGTTGTAGTCAATAATATTGGTGAGAAACATACACACTATAAGAGACTATGTGCAACGCTAGAATTCAAATAAAAATGTTCAAAATCCACGTTGCGTTTTCAAACAGAGCACTAATCCATGACCGATGAGTAGTCCTTGCAGATCTGGTGACGTCCACCCCCATGCCCAGCTGTGCAACGACAAAAGAATATCTGATCCTGCTTAGTTCAAGAAAAAAAGGAGCAACAAGGCCGTGCATTTATGGGAGGTGACCTGAGAGAAGGGAGGCGCCGAGAGCTATCGAGAAGCATGAGGGGGTGAGGAGATGGTAGGAGGGGAAGCAATTGGAGGGAGGATTCCCATCTTACGCTCTGACGCAATATTCGTATACAATATGTGTAACAATTAAAATCGATATGTGCAACAAAATACGCAAATAACAATATAATGCCAATAAAAAATATTGGAAAAAAAATATTCTCACCGAAAATGCATGAAACCATCGGATAGAACCTAGTTAGCGCTTTAAAACTAGTTCAAATATCCTGATCAAACAAAATTCGATGTTATGACATCGCAACATCTCGAAAATAATTGTGACAACATCTAAAAATAATTGTTGCAACATTTTTAGAAGGACTGCAACAAACCGTGGTGGATCATGCAACAACGGAGAAAATAGGTCATAACAACAAAAAATACCTCTTGCTACAACATCACAACAATAAAAAAACACTATATGAAAACACCTCTTGCAACAACCAAGAAAAGGAGTCGCAACATTTCGAGGGAGCACTCGCAACACACCTATTTGGAGGGGGAGTGCATGAAGAGCATGCACAGAGAGGTCACGATGACATAGACGAGGAGCCCAGAACGGCGGAGCTCTTGTTGGCGCTCTAGGAGGCCGCATACGGTGGCGACGGAGCTTGAGCAAGGCTTGCGGAGGATGCACCTTGATGGAGGTCAGGATGTCGCTGGAGCTCGCGAAGGCCATGGTTGGCGGTGACGGAGCTTGGGTGCCACTTGCAGATGCCGCTGTCGGCAGCCTTGAGCGAGCACGAACGACGGCGACCTCCCCACGGCCTTGAATAGGGAGAACAAATCAAATAGAAGTGATGCGTGGGGAGGGAAGGAGGCATCCAGAAAATTGCATATCCTCGGGCTCACATTCCGTGGACGTCAATGGAGCTCTCTTCACTGGGAAGATTAGAGATGGATTGAGGCCCTCTTTGTTTAGGCTTTTTGTCTGGCTTAAAAGCAAAAAAGCCCAAGTCTAAACAAAAGGATGACTTTTTTGTTTGGCTTATAAAAAGTTTAAGCCAATTTAAGTCTAAAAACCATAAGCCATGGGAGAGGTGTTTTTTATTGGCTTTTGCGGAATAAAATATCTCTTTGCCACCGAACTTCGTTAAAATTACCCTCAAATTGCCATTGGTATATAATTACAAACCGTTCTTTTTTCCAATCGATTCCTTCCCAACCCGACCTCGCTGCTCCTTCCTCAACCCGCCTCCTGCTCTCGCTCCCATCCCCATCGCCGCCTTCCATCCCCTCACCGAACGCCGCCTCCTCCCTCTCTCCTCGACGCCGCCTCCCCGCCTAACTCATCCTCCCGCGCCGCCGCTCCCCGCCTTGCCCCGCCGCCCGCCCATCCTCCCCGCCGCCGCCTCTCTCTCCCCCAACGCCGCCGCCTCCTCCCCCCGACGCCGACTCCCCTCGCTCCTGGATTTGCAGCCAGCATGTTCCATGTTCTCAGGATGTGTACTTGGAGGTTAAGCTATCCTTTTTTTTAATCTTAATACTTGAGTTACCAGGCAAGTCACATAAAGCAATATGCATTTGCATTTCTTGGCACACCTAGGCTTGATCTGCTAGTTGCCCTAATGGCTAATCTAGGTGTTGGTTTTATACTGACACTTTGCTCCAAAGTTTATCTGTGGTAAATATATGGCTTATATGTATCTCCTAATGACACTATGGCAGGTAATAGGTGTCATTGTTTAAAGATTGTCAGTCTGTTGGAAATATATGGCAGTGGATGGGAAGTTGTTGCGTGCCAGGCTTAATTTGTTAACACAATTAGGATTTAGGAGATAATAAGGTCAGGGCATGTATGTTTAAAAGGTTCCATTGATAACCTAAACTGTAAGGTCAATTGAAAATCTTCTTCCATATGGGTTAATGGGTTATTGATAGCACAATTCCTCAGGGTTTGATTATTTTATAATCATCTGTACCGCTTCCTCTTAGCAGAGAACAATCATATAAACTGCAGGAGGTTGGTTTGAACTAATTTCTCTTTTGCTAATTTTGCTGATGACATATCTCAAAGTATTCAGGCAGTCTGATAATTTCCACTTTCCTCTCTTTTTATGTCATCAAACAATATCAGTTAATCTTATCAAGTTAATATGCCCCTCATTTCAGGCACAAACTGCATGCCCATCAGGTTGCCATTGTGATCAGCCATCAAACTGGAAAACCGAGGAACTCTTGTTGAATTGCCTCCAGGAAGTAGAAATCAGTGACTTGAGAGAAACTGAACGTGAAGTTTCTTTTGTGAAACGACTATTCAATTGGGCGACAGTGCTAAAAAAGATGACAGTAACTTTTGATCACTCAATCACTGAAAGCAAGGCCAAGGAGCTGTGCCGATGTTACTAAGTTTCTCTAGGCCAGAAATATGTATGATGTTTTATGTGTACCGGAACTTGAGTAAGGTGTTGTATGTACCAGATGACATAACTGTTGGAGGCACATTGTGAGTGCACTTACAATGGACTAATGTTATGCTGCTGAAAAATTGCAGATGATGAAGACACTAATGTTATGCAGCTGCGGATGAAGCTAAACCGTGAAAAACTTAGTGCTGAACGTCATCCATGACTTCTTTGAACTGAGCACCAGGTCTTTAGCTAGATATGCCCCTTTAGATGGTGCAAACTCTGGAGAATGGATCACTGCCCCTGAAGTAAAGGAATAGTTGTGGTGTTGTAGTTTTTGGCTG
Organism: Phyllostachys edulis; assembly: GCA_036346405.1. Classification (NCBI taxonomy): domain Eukaryota; kingdom Viridiplantae; phylum Streptophyta; class Magnoliopsida; order Poales; family Poaceae; genus Phyllostachys; species Phyllostachys edulis. The sequence continues at coordinate 17,581,379 of CM070547.1, forward strand.
AAACTCTGCGGACTATGAATATTTAACGGTACTAGCGCTAAACCTGAACCATCCTGTATTTGCACGCTGTTCTGCTATTGTGATCAGCATATCCGCATCCAGTATAGAAAATATTCTGTTGTTTAACGTGGTGCCGTGCTGTGTACTTTATCCGTTTGTATTATGTTCTTTTTGTTGTGTGTTATGCAGTGTACAAGAATTCCAAGTTTTCCTAAACATGCTTAAAAAGATCCTTTAAATCTTAAAGGGTATTTCAGACCTTTCATCATTCATACACAACTCAATAAGCTAACATCCTACAAAAAGTCTGACTACCAAACAACAAAGTTTGGCTTGAGCGAGCTTGGGTGCCACTTGCAGATGCCGCTGTCGGCAGCCTTGAGCGAGCACGAACGACGGCGACCTCCCCACGGCCTTGAATAGGGAGAACAAATCAAATAGAAGTGATGCGTGGGGAGGGAAGGAGGCATCCAGAAAATTGCATATCCTCGGGCTCATATTCCGTGGACATCAATGGAGCTCTCTTCACTGGGAAGATTAGAGATGGATTGAGTAGTGGGTTTGGGGATTTCTGTCTTGTAACTTGGGTATTGTTGATTTTTTGTGATATGAGGAAGAAGGCTTGAGGTGGGAGTTGAGTTTATTTGGTAGAGTTGGGTAACGATCTACTGGGTGAGCGAGTGGAGATAAGACAGAGGCATAGCATTATAAGAAAAACATCGGCAAACACGACCCTAGCCTATTTCTCCAGCCACGTGTACGACCACGCCAGCTCGCGAGAGCCTGACTGACGCGCGCTGCAACGTCCAAGCGTCCGCACCGCGCGCATGGCATGCGATGCAATGCACACATGCCCCCAATTCCAAGTGTACCAGCGCCCACCATTTCCCCGGCTAGACGACGGCACACTGCCTGTGCCTGGCGTTTCTGCACGACTGGAGGCTCATCGAGCTTTGCACCGCATGCCATTCCGACCATGCATCCTAATGCCTTTCCGACCATCGATCTTTCGAACAAACCAAGAGTCCAAGACAAAGCGTGCATAACTACATAAGATACACCTTTCCTGTCACGGCTTGCTTACAAGATTGCTTCCAAAGCAAGCACTAGGCCGGACAACTTCAAAAGCTAAAGAAGATTTGTGTTCTTGCAACGCATGCCTGCGTGCATATGCATGCTCCATCACATAGAAGCAGCAGCGTCTGAAGCGTGACCATTGCTTGCAGCCGCCGGTAGAGACCAAAGGTTTCTGTTTGGTCTCTTGCTCCCGGAGAAGGAACTGAACCCGCAACGAAAGCTGCGCATTTTCTGTTGCGAGTAGACGACAGATAGCTAGAGCCACCAGCTGCAAGCACAATGCACACAACCATTGTGCCAAGTAAACGAAGTGTTAGATGCTTAGGATCATCTAGGTGTAGATAGGAGGGTGAATTGCTTACTGGTTGATTCAAATTCGACCTAGAACATGCTTCGGGAGAGGGAGACAGAGAGAGAGAGATATGTAGATGTATCTGACCGTCTGGTTTGGAGGAGGAGGAGCCGCCCATGGCCATGTCGGTGACGAGGGCGCCGTCGGGAAGGGGACGCAGATGGAGTCCGGCCGGCGGTGTAGTGGCCGGTGGTGGCGCTTCCGTCAGCCGGGCAAGCACCCCTCTTAGATCGGTTAGGGTTTTGTCGGTGGGGTTTGTGGCGGCACAACAACCTCGTCGTGCGCGTGCGCCTCGCCCCCACCTCTCTTTTTATATGGCGTGGCGACAGGGCCCACCACCAATTAATGGGCGCCCCGATCGTAGCATTCAAAGGGTGGCATTTGGCCGTTGGGCCAAATGCCTGAGATCACTCTAACATTCTCCCCCTTGATCTCAATTTATACTTTATCTTTAATTACTTTTGACTTTACACATTCCATCACAGATTAGTGCATAGAACATGTCTCATCGTCACGGTCAATCGCCGATAGATTCAACAGCTACAATACACCTCTCTGTACTGAAATAGTTACTTTAATCTTTTGGGCCATCTTTTAGTCCAGGAATCATAGGCTTTCCCTTAAACCCATGCGGCTACATGTTCTCTCGAACATGTTGGGTGGTAAGCCTTTAGTAAGCGGATCCGCTAGCATCTTTGGCGGTACTTATATGCTCAAGACTTATAATTTGATCCCTAACTTTATCTTTCACAACATAGTACTTTATGTCAATGTGTTTGGCAAGACCACTTGACTTATTGTTGTGGGCATACGTTATCGCGGGTTCATTATCGCAAAGACAACTTAAGTGGTCTATTGATGTCGCCAACCACTTTTAAACCGGTATGAACTTCTTTAGCAGTTCACCCGCCTGTAGCCTCATAACATGCTACAAACTCGGATACATTGTGGACGATGTAGTGACGGTTTGCTTTGAGCTTTTCCACGATATAGCTCCTCCTGCGAGAGTGAACACATATCCGGATGTAGACTTTCTATCATCTCCGCAAAATCGAATCAGATACCCCACTATATGGAGTAACTCGATCTTCAGATGTCATCATGAGGCCTTTTGTTCCTTGCAAATAACGCAAGACTTTCTTTATCAATTTCAATGTTCTATTCCAGATTGCTCTCGAATCGCCAAGTAACCCAGAACAAATGCTAAGTCGTATGCAGTACACTTGAGCATACTTGAAGCTTCCGGCAATGAAGCATATGGAACCGCTTTCATTTGATCGATCTCATATCGTTCTCGGGCATTGAAAATCCCCATATCTCGCCCTTGACTATAGGTGCGGTGAAGGACTACATTTATGCATCCCAAATTTCTTTAAGACTTTCTATGTATGTCTTTTGTGATAGTCCCAATATCCCTTTGTTTCTATCCCTGAATTTCGATCCCTAGAACGAACGAAGCTTCACCAAGATCTTTCATATCAAAGTTTGAGGACAAAACTTCTTTGTCTCTCAGAGTGCAAAGTGACATCACTACTAGCCAAGAGGATATCATCCACATACGTGATTAGGAAGATAAACTTCCCATCTTTAAACTTTGCATAAACACGCTTGTCCTCTACATTCTCTTTAAACCCAAATTTTCTTATTGTCTTGTCAAACTTCAAGTACCACCGCCTTGAAGCTTGCTTTAACCCATAAATCGATTTCTTTAGGCGATCCCATTCCTTCATTTCCTTCCATGACAAAACCTTTCGGTTGTGCCATGTAAACATTTTCCTCCAAATCCCCATTAAGAAATGCCGCCTTTACATCCATCTCGATAACTCTAAATCATAATGTGCTACTAATGCCATTATGATTCGAGGAATCTTTACATGAGACCGAGAAAAGGTCTCATTGTAGTCAATCCCTTCTCTTTGCGTAAAGCCTTTTGCCACAAGTCGCGCTTTGTATCTTTCTACATTCCTTGGGAGTCAAGCTTTGTCTTGTAGACCCATTTACGACTCTACCGCTTTTGGCTCCTTTAGGAATAATTTCCAAGTCCCACTTTATTAGCCTTCATGGACCTCATTTCTCTTCCATGGCCTCAAGCCATTTTGAAGAATTTCGCTTCATGGCTTCTTCAAATGAGGTGGGATCATCCTCCATTTGAAATTCCTCTCAGATGATAAATCGATAATCATCGAAATAGCCGATCTTCTTACTCTTTGAGACCTTCTCTGGGCCTCCTCACTTGGTACGCTCTTTTGTTGGAGGTCGTTGTTGCTCCCCTCATCTGTGGGTAATGGGTTCTATAGGATCCTCAAGAACAGGTTCCTCATTTTCATTCATTGTTGCCACAGAGGAACAATAATAAAAGCCGCACCACGTTGTCTTGCACCGCCGATGCAAATGACAACAGTAGTGTGAAGAATGGCTCTTGAATCATCTGGAGTGGGCGATACGCCCGCTTTCTTCAAGGTCAATCTCGAGCTACCATGCTTCCCTCATTATTTCATCCTCTAAGAAGACAATAGTGTCTCGCTTCTACAAACTTTGTATATCTGTCTGGACAGTAGAAACGAAAACCTTTTGACTTTTCAGGGTAGCCAATGAAATGGCAACTTACTGTTTTGGGATCAAGCTTCCCAAGGTTTGGGTTAAATACTTTAGCCTCAGCAGGACTCCCCCACACACGTAAGTGGTTTAGTGAGGGAACTCTTCCTGTCCACAACTCGTACGGTGTTTTGGGCACCGACTTACTAGGCACTCTGTTGAGAATATGAATGGCGGTTTTCAACGCCCATCCATAAACTCGCTGGCGCAGTGGAATAGCTCATCATGCTTCGCACCATATCCATCGTAGTACTGCTATGCTCTTTCACTACTCCATTTTGCTGAGGTTCGCCTGGTGTAGAATACTGGGCCACTATGCCATTTTCCTGTAAAAACCTTGCAAAAGGTCCAGGAACTTGTCCATATGGGGTATGTCGACCGTAGTACTCCCCCATGGTCGATCGAACTATCTTAATCTTTAAATCGTGTTGGTTTTCAACTTCACCTTAAATATCTTGAATTTATCCAAGGCTTCATTTCTTTCTTTGATTGGATAAATATATCCATAACGGAGTAATCATCCGTGAATGTTATGAACGAGTCATAACCATCCACACTTTTCACAGAAAAGGACCACAAATGTCTGTGGTGAACAATTTGTAGAACTCCCGTGCTTTTTTAGCGCTTTTCTTAATTTTCTTTTACATATTTTCCTTTAATGCATTCTCTCGATTGTTCTAAGTCCGAGAACTCTAATGGAGGAAGAATATCATTCTTAACTAGTCTTTCTATTTCTCCCCTCAAATATGGCCTAAACGACAAGGCTATAATTTCGACGACGATCTAGAGTTCTTCGCTTCTCGCTTACATTCAGAGACGAGGATTCATTCACTTTTTTCAAGACGCGACGCTCGTGATTATCGCATATACTTACATTCACATCATCACGTAATGATAACAAATAAAGCTCATTTTGTAAGATGGCAAGACCAACACATGCTTTATTAAACATTATTTCACACTTTCCATTTCCAAAATGACAATCATAACCATTATTGTCCAAACATGAAACACTAATCAAATTCCTCTCAGAAGAGGGAACATAAAGAACATCTCTAAGTAAAAGAGTGAAGCCATCACTAGCTCTAATGAAAGATCGCCAACGGCTTCAACTTCAAATTTTGATTCCATTTGCACTTTAACGATCTTTCTTTTTCTTTATGAGTCCTCGCCGAACTAATCCCTTTCTTTGCCATTATCATCTTTAAGTAATCAGACGCTTCTTCTTGTAGTGTCCCGCCTTCTTCAAAGGAAGACACCGATCTTTGTCTACAAAGAAATTTATTCTGCTGAGGCCGATGGATGAGGCTTTTCCCTTGCTCTTTGAGAAGGAGGTACTGTTGAAGTTCTTTTTCTTGTTATCCTTCACATAGTTGATGGATCCACCATGAGGATTTAATTCTTTCCTCCTCTTGCACACACATAGCTATGCACTTTTCTAAGTCCCATTTATCGGTCAAGCATGTTGTAGTTGACAACAAAGGTGTCAAACTTTTCCTAAGAAGGAAGCAAAAATCAAGTGAATAAGGAACTCATCCTGAGAGCCAAATCCATTGGTTTAAGCTTGATGCCAAATTGCTCATCCTTAGTATGTGTTCTCTTATGCCACCGCCACCACCAGAGTACCTTTCACAAAGTCGCTTAATCACTGTGTTGCATATAGTTTTTGAAGAGCCAAGAACCCTCTTTATTTTCTCAAGGTATTCTCAGTGACAAGAAACACATTCTGCGATTGAGCCCACAATTGCGTGCTCAATCGTAGTTTTTATCACACCATACATTTCTTGTTGGTCAGGTCCATTTCTTATGATCAAGATCATAAGACATCCGAAGGGAGCATGATCCTCTCGCTTTTTCTCGCCAAGCAAGATCATCCTCATTTTGATCCTCACCGGTGCCATAGGCTCAAGGGTCGTGGTCAGAGCGAGGACCCACCACCTCACCAAGATAAACGCTAAGTCTATCTTTTTTCTTCCACTCCCCATAGTTATCTCCTTTGAGAGTGGGATCTCTTTGATACAACTCATCAAGTTGTATCCTATCAAAAATAATTCAAATAAAAGTGAGAATATAACAAAGAAAATTATATGCCTTATTTCCAACGTTGGTCAAAAATACGACATACAATTTTAATCTATACATTAAATCTACATCACCGCTAGCGTAAATAGAAATAATGCATAAAATCATCAATTAAAATTATAATACCGCATTATCAACGCTATCGAAAATAACAATATTATAATTATCTCGAAATTGCATCTATATTTTTCAAAATTAAATTCTCCTGCTGGTTCAATTTAATAATGAAAAGGTAATCAATATTAACTTTGCAAATGAAACAAATGAACTCATTTTCTTGAATTTTACCCACAGGAAAAAATACTTTTTCTATTTTCTTTTGAGCCAATTTCCATTTTCAATTTTCTTCTTCACTGCTGCTCTCGCCCAACAAGCAAAATCAGCTCTGCCAGTTCACTGCCACGTCATCAATGCCGAAGCACTTGCTCGTCACAGCTCGTCCATCTCAGATCGACGGTCGAGCTGCCTCGGCGATCAAACGGCATGACGGCCTGCCGCCTCAACCCTAGCCATTTGCTCTCCCCCTCTCTCTCTCTCAGCCCAAGAAGCGCACTTGCCACCGGTGAGACCCTGAGCGGGAGGATGATGGCGCTGTCAGCCGCCCCTACACGCTTGCAGGCGCCTCAATGGTGAGCGCCACTGCCGAGCGGCCTGACGGGCGGTGTTCTAGCGCAGCGGAGCCCTTCCCTGAGTACTCCGTGAGTGGAGGCTTGGCGAGGTAAGCCGCCTCCCAAGCCCTTCCCTTCCTTCTTCTTCTCTCTGCTTGGATCTTTTTTCTTCTGGATCTCGATCCGATTTAGGGTTAGGATAGGGTTAGGGTTCGGGTTAGGGTTCGGTCAACCCCACTGCTCATCTTCCCTCCTGTGCTTGTCAAGGGTTAGGTTAGGGTTCGAGTTGTTCTCGAAACCGAGACCCTCTTTGCCGCTTCTTCTTCCCTTTCTAGGGTTAGGATTCGCTTGAACCCTTTGCCTCTTTTGCTTTCGATCCAAACGGATCTTACTCATCTCCTTCTAAATCTGCTACATTTCCCCTACGGATCTACACCTAGAGCCCTGCTCGATACTATTGTTAGATGCTTAGGATCATCTAGGTGTAGATAGGAGGGTGAATTGCTTACTCGTTGATTCAAATTCACCTAGAACATGCTTCGGAGAGGGAGACAGAGAGAGAGAGATATGTAGATGTATCCGACTGTCTGGTTTGAGGAGGAGGAGCCGCCCATGGCCATGTCGGTGACGAGGGCGCCTGGAAGGGGACGCAGGGAGTCCGGCGGCAGAAATCGCGATGCAGGCGCTTCCTTGTCGGGCAAAGACCCTCTTAGATCGGTTAGGGTTTTGTCTTGGGGTTTGTGGCAAGACAATCAACCTCGTCGCAAGCCGCCCCGCCCCCACCTCTCTTTTTATATGGCGCCTGGCGACAGGGCCCACCACCACTTACTGGGCACCCCGATCGCAGGCGCTGGTTAAAGGTGGCATTTGGTCATTGGGCCAAATGCCCGAGATCACTCTAACACGAAGTCCTCCTTGGCATGCCACACACACACTAGTATTTCCCAGTGATTACCCAACAGTAATCACACTTTAGGTAACGGATTACTATTCGCTTGCCCAGAGTATACCGCTTCCAACGAATAGTAAGCCTTATCGAGTTGACGCAGCAGAACAATAAGATAAAACTGCCTTTATTACAACACATCATATCATGCAGGCTAAAGTCTTACAATAACATAGGAGATTTACATAACCAAAATAGAACCAAAATCCTCCTTGCTCGCCTGCTCTCCCACTTTCTAGTAGTCCCAAGCGCCAATAGGGCGTCGCCCGCCTCGATCCTCGTGGTAATGATCCTCGACTCGATGGCCTCATCTCAAGACCAGATCGCCTCGTCCCACACGGTATAATGCCCGTTGGACTGGGGTCTACAAAGGAAAATACTATCAAGGTTGAGTACACGAGTGTACTCAGCAAGCATTAATAGCAAAGAATGAAATAGATGACTAACTCTAGTTGTTATCACATTTTCTAAGTCATCTCATTTAGAAAATAATCATTAAAACATTTAGGTGGCGATTTTAATTCGAAAACACTAATAGTCGCTTGAGAGAAGAAAGACCCCAATGGTTCTTCGAGACTCCAATCTCGAGACTGCATGAATTCATGGTTTGCATAGCACTGCGCAGGCTTTGTACCACTTTATCCATAGCTATTATGAGCTCTTTGTGAACTAGGTCCACCGCACTTCCTTTGATGCGGTTTCGAGATCAGAATACAGAACGTTTTCCAGGTTACGTGAATTAATTTCTCCACCCATTACTTTCCGTCGGTCCCGAGCGCACTCTACCCTCCACCGAAGTTCCAAGAATGTTGGTTGAGGCGCTTCTATCCTCGCACCCAACACTCCACCTTAGCGCTTATAGCGCCTTGGATCCCCACTCGACTTCCCCTACCGGTCCCGAAGTTCCTCCATCACACTCACACATATATAACATACCCATTGTGGAGAGATCATAGTCACGTAACAAGGTAACATCTTCGCACGTCAAACGGGAAAATAGTTAGTACGGATTTTACAAGATCTCGACCGAGCAAGAGTTGGTTGATCCTTATATTTTAACCATCTGTAAAGGGTCCCACCGCTTTGCCTCATATCTTACTCGCTAAGGGCCCCTTTACCACCATAATAATCTCATATTACTTTCTTTCCTCATTCTTATCTCATATCATCAATTCTCATTTATTTAAGTTCATTTTAATCATCATTATCTCATTCATTCAATTTAATTTTTGAGAAACGGTTTTGATGCGATAAGTATAATAGTGCAACATACGGTTTACATTTAAAGTAGCTATATTATTGTTCAAGAGGGTCGCTTGCCTTCAGATGCTAGGACAGGCCTGTTGATTTAAACTCGGGTCAACTGCTTCCTCGCTCTGGCTTACAGTTTAACGTCGTCTGTCAGAGCAATACGTAACTAATAATAATATAAGTAAATACGAGTGGATTTTTTGGGTGATACATAATATCTAAGTTAGTGACTCCTAGTGGTTAGCACAGTTGAATTTAAATAAATATTTTTCGAGATCTACACTAAGTTAGCACTCTACCCATGATCGTTCTACCCGAAACGCGCACTACGGTCTACAACGCGAAGATCACGCTTAACTGATAGATCTAATAGAATTAGATAGCTCAAACTATCAGAATAAATACTAGCGATGCACAAGATTGCTACACAAGCGAGTTATTTTTACTAATAACAGAATTAACGACTAGTCGATCTATCTAGCAATTTTAATTCACAGGTTAAATTGCAAATTGATTATTAGACGAGATCTAGGTTAAGTTATTTAACATACAATAAATAGATGCAATAATGCTTAATTACTTACAAAAGCTACCGATTAAATACAACAATTACCACAAATAAATAAAGGCTACCAAAACCTAATTCCTCCCTGATCTAATTTCTAATTTCTACCCTCCCCTAATCTCTCTCTCTCTCACCCACTCGGCCAAACCAGAGAACCACACACGACACACGCACACGCCTAACTCCCCCATCGCTTATCTTCTTCCTCTCCTCTCCAATCTCACTCACTCTCTCCCATCTCTCAAATCTCTCTCACTTCCTCCAACCAAGCCGCCATGGGGGAAGGTCTCGGCTCACCAGTTTGTTGTTGCTGCTGCTGGCGCTTGCTCATCCGCTGGGCCACACAACGGCTATCGCCGCTGCCCGCTGGCTGCTTCGTTGCCTCGCCGTCATTTCATACGGTCGGCTCGAGCCGCGACCTGCTCTTTGCCTCTGACGCCCCGACCGCCTCCTCCGGTTGCCAGGTTTCGGCTTCCATCGCGTCGCCGACGCCACCTCAACCAAGGAGAGTCCACGTTCCCGGCCGCCTCGGCTCACTAACCCGACACCGCTCGCCGCTCCTTCTACGCGCCGGCTTGCCCTCGCTTCCAGATCCGCCCCAGCCATCAAGCATAGACGCAGCCCCGACATGGTTCCTCTAGGCGCTGAAGGCCAGCCCGCCATCGCGTCGTCGTCTTCCGGGCTTTTTCCAATCTAGTGGCCTAGAGGTTTCGTTCGGTTGGGCATCTGACCACGCCACGGTGGCACGTGACACAGGACTCCACCCTTAAAGCCCTACTCTACTCTTAGGCTAAAATGCTTACTTGAACATGCTCTAATGGTTGCTATGATGCATGAATGCAGATCATTGATGGTGGATCGGAGGTGAAGAGGGCTACCGGAGAGGTTGTTATTGCTACCGTGTAAGAGCTCACCTAGGATTCACAAAGGGTTTGCTTTACCGCCGCTTGAGATTGATATTGCTTTTATGCTAATGATTTGTGAGGGGTTGACGATGATCGAGGAGTGCCGATGGTGACGGATCGAGATGGAGCCGGTGCCATGATGATCCCTTGTCGTCAGTAGTCGCCGCAGCCTTTTCCGGTTCTGCGGCCGCTAGGGTTCTTCTTGGCTTGTCAGCCGCTAGGAGGAAGTGCAAGGTGAGAAATGGATGATGGCAAAGGGTTGTGAATGGAATGAGGAAGGAGGGATGGATGCTTATGCTGTGGGGTGGAATGGGTGCTATACTGCTATGCTGCCATGGGGGAAATGAATTGCAATGCTACTACGGGGGATGGGTGGTGCTTTGAATTGGTTGGGGATGAATCAGATGTCGCTTTTTTTAGATAATGGAAGAGAACACTCTCTCGGCCTCTGCATCAACGATGCACACAACCCAATTTATTTAAGCAAGTTAAGGACAAACAAACCGAGAAAAACAGCTTTAGACCTTACAACCGAAAGACACTTGAAAAACAACCTCAATCATTGCAAAATCTTAGACAACCTCAACTATTGCAAATCCTATGACTAAGCCTCCACCCACGAAACTTGAGGATTTGCTTCACCACAAACTTCAATCTTTGGCTCCCTTCCAACATAGTCTCCTTCTGGTTTGTTTTTCGCAGCATGTTCCCATGCATTCAGCCAGATCCACTCAATAAGATAACTCGCAATCTGATTAGTTAGATTTTTGTTGTAAAAAACAACATCATTTCTCGACATAACCATATAGACCAACATAAGGCACTAACCCCACCAGAGTTGTGACTTTATCAATTTAGGAACTCCATCTAACCAATTCCCAAACATGTTAGCCATGCTCACTAGAGGATCTAAATTAAATGCACATTTCACAACCCACCATGCCATCCGCGCAAAGGGGCAATCAAAAAAAGATGTCAATTGTCTCCTCTTTAATACGTAAACAACACTTTGTACTTCCTCTCCAATTTGTTTTAAGCAAGTTGTCTTTAGTTAATATAATTCTCTGCTGAGATACCACATGAAAATCTTTACTTTTAAAGGAATCTTAATGATCCAAAACCAACTCCCCGATAGGGGCTTGAACATTGCCTATAAGCTACCGCATAAAAAGACTGAACTGAATAAAGCCCTGACTTACTCAAATGCCATTGGAAAACATCCTTATGTACACTTAATTGAACATTAGAAATTTTCTACAGCATCTCATTCCAAGCAATTAGCTTAGTCCCAACAATAGGTCTTCAAAAAGAAATATTTAAGAAAACCGCACTCATAACATTAGCTACTAAATCATCCTTCCTCCTAACCACATTGTAAAGCATTGGAAATTGCCTTTGTAATGTAGAATTTCCCACCCATATATCTTCCCAAAACCTAACTTGCCTTCCGTTTTAACCTGAAAGAACCAAAGCGAAAAACGATCTTTAATTTTCATAAGCCCCACTCAAAAATGGGACGCCCCTTTATTAACCACCTGAGAAAGACTCTTTTCACCCAAATATTTCCTAGTTAGCAAAGATTGCCACACCCCTTCTTCATTAAGCAACTTAAACAGCCACTTGCCTAACAAGCTTTTATTTTTTGTGTCTAAGTTCTGAACTCCTAGACCACCAAACTCTTTAGGAGAACAAACAACGCTCCATTTAGCAAGTCTATATTTACGCTTATGGTCACACTTCGCCAAAAAATCTAGACCAATAAAAATCTAGTCTTTTGAGCACCTCTCTAGGAACCTCAAAAAAAGAAAACATAAATATAGGTAAACCGCTTAGCACTGAGTTAATAAGCACCAAGCCACCCCAACAGACATATTTTTCCCTTTCCAACTGCTAAGCTTTTTCTCAACTCGCTTTCAACTCCTTTCCAATCACTATTCCTTAACTCTCTCAAGTGAATGGGAATACCTAAGTATCTAAAAAAGGAAACACCCCAACTTCAACACAAAAATAACTGAGTATATCATGTTTCGTGCATCTTGGCAAGGCCAAAACAGAAAATCTCACTCTTATGAAAATTAATCTTTAAACCAGATAAATGCTCAAAGACACATAAAATAAGCTTAAGATTTTGGCTTGCTCCAAATCATTATTCAAGAAAAGAATTGTGTCATCGCGCGATTGTAGGATTGACAACCCATCATCAATCAAGTGAGGAACGACTCTGTTAAAAGACCAGCAATTTTGGCTCGAGAGATAAAAATGGAAAGCATATCCGCCACAAGATTAAAAAGAACGAGGGACAAAGGATCACCTTGTCTAAGTCCCTTATGAGTTTGGAAAAAAGCACCAAGATCATCATTGACCTTAACACCAACACTCCCTCCTTGAGTCAAACTTTTCTACCCAAGAACACCACTTAGGTGAAAATCCTTTCATCCTCAGCGTTTGCATTAAAAGCGGCTATTTTACTCTTTATCATAAGCTTTCTCAAAATCCACCTTAAAAACAATAATACCATCCAAATTCTTCTTATGAAGCTCATGGATGGTTTCATGTAGATAACTACACCATCCGCAATAAATCTCCCCGCATGAACGCATGACCGGGAAGGCGAGAACAACCTTTTGAGCTACTCTCATAAGCCTATTAGTAATTACTTTAGTAAAATTTTAAAAATGTACATTAAGCATACAAACAGGCCTATATTGTCATATTTGCTTAGCATCGAGCTTTTTTGGGAAGTAATGTAATAATCCCAAAATTCAAGCTAAAAATAGCCAAAGTGCAACTATGAAAAGCATAAAACATGGCCATCAAGTCCTTTTTAATTACTTCCCAAAACACCTGATAGAACTCTGCTGGAAAACCATCTGGCCCAGCCGCTTTATTATGATCCATTTGAAATATAGCTTCTTTCACCTCCTTTTCAAGAAAGGCCTCGATAGAAGATTAATGTTTTCCTCATCCAAAACTTGAGACATATCAATTGTAAGATCCTCGATCATAGATAAATGATTTACCTTACCTAGTCCAAACAAATCTTTATAATAATTGGTGATATAGTTTTTTAATTGTACATCACCTCGAATAATTCCATCCTCTTGCTCAAGGTGAAAAATCTCTGCTTATGTTTCCCATTTGCAATCAAATGATAAAAGCCAGATTCTGTACACCCTCCAAGAGAAATTTCGCTTTGGCCCTTTGATACCATTTAATTTCTTCTTCTCTTAACAAATGAGCGACCTCTCATTAGCGAGCTTTTTTACTATTTAACTCATTATTGGACAAACTCATAAACTTCGGCCTTTTTATCAAGCTTATCAATCAACACGTTAAGTTCTAACTTTTCCTTTTTATACGCCCCGCGGTACTTTTAGCCCAACCCTAAGATAACAGCCTAAGAATTCTAACCTTTCTCTCGGCCTATATGTAAGGCCATGACCACCATTAACATTTCTCCACATCTCCGCTACTACATTTCTCTAAACCCCTCCCTACATAGCGACTTAATTCAAATTTAAATAAATCTTGACTACCTCTAAAAGTAGACTCTTTTGTATTTAACAATAACGTATGCGTGTGGTGGATAAGGACCTTTCAAGAGCTAACCTTTGTGGACCAAAAGAAACTTACATTCCCAATCAGTACTCATTAAAACTCTATCCAACTTCTCAAAAGTTGGATTAACCATTTAATTAGCCAAATAAATTGTCTGCAGGACAATACTATTTCTCTTAAATCCAAATTATTAAGCCTGACATTAAATAGAAAAGGCCATCTATACTCAACGCTATCATCATTTTTTTTCACTCGAATTTCTTATGATATTAAAATCACCCCCAATTAAAATGGGAAGAGTCTCTTTCCTCTGAGGCATTAACCGATTCATTAAGGAACTTCTCCTTAAATCTAAATTTGGTTGCCAAATAAACCGCTACTAAGACCCTTTAAAATCATCCTCTCTATTCTTTAAATGAAACTTCACATAAAAAATCACCAAAGCATCAATCAACCCAACATCAAAGACCATAAATCCACTCCAAGAAGAATACCAGCCAACCGATCTTGTGGAGGAGAAAAGTGCCACAAAAATTCCGCCACCACAAAGATGATTAAGGCTAGCCATTGAGAATTCTTTTTAACAGTTTCAAGAATGGCCACAAAATCTAAATGATGCTCTTTAACCGCTTCACAAATAAAAGCGATAAGTTTAGCCAAGTCACCTAGACCTCTATATTGATTTTATCTTGATCGACCCTAAGTATAGGACTTCTTCTATTCTTCTTTCCGGCATGATAGCTTTTTATTAGTGACCGATATAAAATTAGACATGTCATCCTCCATAAGCTACCACGCTCTACATCACTATAATTCATTCAACTCTAAGGCACCCGAGAGGTCTCTCCAAGACCTCTGGAAGTCCATCAGAGACCCCAGGAGTCCTGAGGACCTCTCGAACGATCCACCAAGACCTCTCGGAGGTCCAGCGGACCTCTGGAGGTCCAGAGAACATGACCCGAGAGGGTCTTGGAGCTGTGAACACCCACTTGACTGCCACGGCCACCATCCAGGGAAGAAACGAGGAGGTCTGGAGAGCTTCCAAGACCACCCGCAACTCTCCAGAGGAGGGTGGGGGGTCCGAGACCACCTCGTAACCTCACATGTTTATCCCATCGTGAGGACATACAGAGATCAGAGCTTGCTCGGGGTTCC
Organism: Phyllostachys edulis; assembly: GCA_036346405.1. NCBI lineage: Eukaryota > Viridiplantae > Streptophyta > Magnoliopsida > Poales > Poaceae > Phyllostachys > Phyllostachys edulis. The sequence goes on from CM070547.1 coordinate 17,596,473, forward strand.
TGTGAATCCCAACTAGTCCCAAGGATCATGGCTAGCTTTTCCGCAGAATAATACAATGGTGGTGATATCCAGGAATACATCTTTATTAAATTAAAATATTTACTGTAGTTGTTTACAAAGTGGCCTTGGGCCCAACATGAACACAAAAAGAGCAAAGAAACCAGAGGGGTCCAATGAGACACCACGAACTAACCGAATTTGGAAGGCACAACCTAATCAGCTTTGATCTTCTTCCTTTGCCAAGGTCCTCTCTGGCAAAGATTGTAATGAGCAAGAGTGAGCACAACAACCGTGTCGCTAAGTTACACCGATGGATTAGCAAATATGACATGCATATATGGATAATCAAAGGATGGCATATTATGGTTAATTTGCACAAAGCCAATTTTCTTTTCAACTACCATTACTAAGTTCCATGAGGTTCCTTCAAATAGATAAAATTCATTTTATCAAAGCAATTTTCAGTTGGATAACATTCATCAACAAGTTGGTGAAGGATACCTCTCGACAACAAGCTCCTCGCCCAAACCTATGGGATAAAAATCCCAAAACAGATTTGATAAACATTTACGGAAAACTCCAAAATCAACATCTAACTCACGAGTAGCCTTTGCCAAGACGTCCATGGCCGAAGTGGACACTACTATTCGAATAGATTTAACTCTGCGAGAGGTTGTGCACTTTACCCACATGACATGATTTCTCTCTGTTTATTCTAAGCATCGAATCAATGCTACCTCTCACTACCAAAAGGTAAGAGGTCTAGAGCTCATGACAAAGGCCTTTACAATGCATTGCTCCACCACGGCCTTTCCTTGCTAAGGTTTCCACCCCTATGGACCGACAATCCAAATGAAGCCCCTCTCTGCACCAGTGGGAGCAGTGGTCATAAAGACCATCGGTCCTACAAGACCTCCCACACCTCCAATGGAGCGCAGATATGGTGAAGTTTTGCAAATTACTCGTGAGTCCCACGCCCCATTCTGGAGACATGTGGTTGCACTGATTGTGGCATAGCCCATTATAGGCTTGGCATTGGTCTCCAAAGACCGGTCCTCACATGACTAGAAATGACTTTCACAAACCCCTGGACCTCCGCCTTTGCGGGGATAGAGTCGGGTACTGCGACATTGCACAACCAAGCAAACCATTTCGCCATCCTAATTCCAATTTCATTATATTTGTTTCCCGAAGAACACTTTCACATTCCATGACACCCCAATGTCATGGTCAAAACATTACAAGCAATATTTGGTCATGTTGGTAAAGATTTCCCTAAATCAATATTTTGGTCTAAGCCCGACTAAGCACAAGTTTTTCAAATGGTTGGGCTCACTATTGCATGACCCAAGTTTGATCTAAAGGATGACAATGAGTTTAGTCCAAAGTCAACAGTGGCCATACAAAGGAAGTAGGCATAACTATGAATTTCGCCCAGTATTAAAATAACTTGGTAAAGATAGGCATGCATTAAACTTTGAAATTGAACATAAATAGATTGAATTATTGGGTGCAATATGATCAAAAGTGCAACTTGCCTTGCTCGCTATCACCGAGATTCTTCCTTCTCGTAACCCTCAGGACTCTGGAGTCTTCACAATCTACGCTGTAAAAGAGCAAATTCAAAGAAGACTCAAATAAAAGATCCATTTGAGATCAACAAGAAAACCGAGGGACCCCAAAGGAGTCCAAAACTTAATCAACAGGAGAGGTCTATATTTTAGAACGGGTTCTTTTAGAAAAGGTTCAAGCTTACCGGAGGAGGTGGTCTTTGGCAAAAGACCCCAAAGGAGTGATTCAAGCAATAGAGCAGAGATCCTAAGAAATGGTTCTTGCGCATGAAGTCCAGAGGAAGTCCTCACACAAAAGCCCTAGAAACCCAAAAGAAGTCCACCCGAGGAGGTCCCTAAAGCGGACACGACCGCTCAAGTCTGATGGCACACGAGAGGAGAGGAGATCGAAATCGAGGACTTACAGGGGATAAGAAGAAACAATGGATGGAGGAGGTTGTAGGCGCACAAGGTCTTCCTAGGAGCCACCGAGCGAAAGCCATGATAACAGAGTGTGGAGAAGGGAGGAAGGTGATGTGGTAGAATTTCTTGGTCTAATTGTAATCAAGGTGGTGAAAACTACTAGAAATATCACGTGTCAAGGATAAGTATAGAAAATGGGTCAAAAAGTTGGTAAGTGCGAAGTGTGTGTCACTACCACCACAGGTAAAAGGTGCGAGGAAGGACAATGTATGTTACTATGGGAAGGAACAAGAAAAATGTAGCCGATGCGGTTAAGTGACCCAATTCAAAGTAAACACTATCGTATATGGATACATTTAATGTGACAAGACATACATTAAATGCCCAAGATATTAGCATATAAGGAAATGAGAATGATTAAAACCGGCGGTGGGGCAGATCTAACTTCTTGACACGGTCAAGAGGGGAGGTCTTGCCTCCACGGAGAGGGAGCCCTTGAGGAGGTCAGAAGGCTAAGAGGTCCCTGATATACACAAAGGAGGTCGAGCGTGAGAGGAATCCAAACCACACATGGAGGAGGTCCACGTGACTAAGGTCTGACAACGGGGACTTCATCAAAGGAGGTCCCATGGCTCAAGGAGGTCGAGAATTTGAGGAGGTCGAGAGAACTTCAAAGAGATCCGCGGGTTGATATTAAAAGGCAAGTTGAGGGTCCTGCGCTGGATCTCAGAGGGGAGGTCCAACAGCCCAAGATCAAACGCAAGGTGAGAGGTGCAGGCCTTTGGATTCAAAGTGAGGGAGGTCCAAACCATTAGATTAAGCGAAAGGAAAGGTCCATGGAGGGGTTCCAAGAAAGAGAGGTCCTAGGAAGATATCCACAACAAGTAGTCCAACGGGGAGTTCGCAAGGATCAAAATTATACAAGAAGTCCTTTGGAAGATACAAAGAGTCCCGAATGAAAAGAGGTCAGGGCTTGAAAGGTGCCCGAGGCAACAAGAAGTCTAGACTTAAGAGAAGTCTCGAGCAGGAAAGAGGTCCCGAACCCTTAGAGATTCGAACCAACAAAAGAGGTCTATAGTGATCAAACTCAAAGAGAAAGGTCGGGACATGAAGATACGTCCACGCGGAGAAAAGAGTCTGAGCCCCAAGGGAGAGTCTAACCTTAAGAACCCCTCGGGAGGTCTAGCCGAGAGAGAGGTCTAAACCTACATATCCAAAGGAGATATGCTAAAGGGAATCTCATCGAGCATACCAAGCTGAGGTATCAACAACTCAAACCTCTCTGACCAAACCAAACTTAGAATTCTCATCAAAACAAAATATTTTTGATTTATTTTACACATTTAAAAAAGGATTTAGAAAATCAAGATGTTACAACATCACTATTTAAATGATTAAGAGCCGAGAAATCGTTAGTAATCCTCATTCTCATCCTCCACCTCCTCAATAGCTACACTTCCTTTCTTTCTTCATTCTACCATACTCAATATTTTTAATATTGTTAATAGAACAAGCAACCTCTACCCCATCAACTCCTAAAGAAATCCCAATGCTAGCAACTTTGTCAATAATTTGCTCATCGTAAAAAGATAAAAAGACAGATTATTAATGATCGCATTAGGTCAAATTCGAGATTACGTAATTTGTGCACGCCGCTTGGCCTTTTGCACCATGTCTGCATCTCCGAATTTCGCTTTTTAGGCGCTCACTTTGCCTAAGTTCCTCTCAGAATAATTTCTCGCTTCCAGAATCCATTTAACTCTCAGTAGTCTGAGTAGCCCCACTATCCTCTTGACCCTCGGCCCCCTCGGCCCAGCCCCCCCAAATCCCCTGCACCAGGCCTTCTCGGTCCCGATGCATCATGTCACCTCGGCGCCCTTGGGTGAACCACATTAGTAAAGCCGGTGATGCACACCTCTGCAAATCTAAGCTGCAGATGACCTCACTTCCCTTTGGTTCGCGGCCTAGTGGTCATATGCCGTGGTGCTGGTGGTATAGGGGACCTGCACCGGCCTCTTTCTCCCACTAACACATCTTGTTCAAGCAGTGACCACCTTCCGCCACTAAGCCTCTTCGATCCATCGAAGAAAGAGTAGCCTCGCCTAATATCTGCTTCTCGGCCTTCACCCTTGGCAACATATCAACTTATAAACCAAATTCTTAGACTCTATCTGCTCCACCTTCCGAGTAGCAGACCCCCCATTTCTACCACGTAATCGACCACGGAGAACCATTGTAGGGCTAAAATGTTCCCCCTTCTTCAATTCCTAATACAAGATGGATGAGCCTCCTCCTGTTCGTATTCACCGTGACTAGACTCCTACCTTGGACTTTCAAGCAGACATCCCAACATGAGCACCCATCTCGGCCTCCTTTCTAGGGCCCTCGGTGTAACCCAGATTACATCCCGGAGCCACCAGACTCAAAGAATTCCCTTGGCGCCATAAGGCAGGCCGACCCTTCTTGCTTCGTGCTCATGAGCATTATTATCCAAGAATTATTCTTCGGTCTCTTAGCCTCCCCCTCCATATCCATCTCAACATCTTTATCCACCCGATTTGTCATCCTCCTCATGATCAACATCACGATCGACTACTTCATCAACCGTACTACCACCTCCTCCTCTTCAATCTCGAAAAAAATGTAAGTAGCAGATTCACCCACCACAATCTCCACACTAGGAGGTATCGCTTCTACATCCAACACCCCTACTAGCATACTGAACCAAATCATTCTTACGCACTTTTTCCATGTCCACCCGCCAGCAATGCCAATGATCGAGACTCTATTGCACACAAAGCTCGAGAAAATCACGAATTTACAAAGGCACACCTAGGACTGAACCCAAACTTTGTGTAATTGGTATTTAGGAGCCGATGCAGAGTTCCATTCTACAAATTGTAATACCACCTTATGATCCTTCACATTGATGTCTCCAATAGCCACCATGCGAAGCATTCCGACCTTATTTGGGAAATGAACTAAAAATTCCTTTTCTCCGAATCTCACACTGTGGTTGCCAATTCAAAGGAATTAGCCTTCTCGACTACCGTAATCAACATGCCTTTTGACATTCGCTTTCCAATTACTCTAACCAAACCAAATCTTGTTGCTTTCCTTCTTCAATTTCTTCATCCCAGATAATGGGATTTGATAAAACCCCAAACATCCATCACCAATCCACACAAATTAGCAATCGATGCGTGGAATCAAAGTCAAAAGGACAGCGATTGGCCAAATGGTCATTGCCCTCACAAACATCACATAATAAAGCGGCTTTTGCAATTGGCGGTTCCATGCCCCTACCCTTTACAGCGAAAAGCACACCATACGAGAAGCATCAACAATATACCTATTGACAACCGGCGAGAATATCGTCCCGACCATGTCCCTCATTTTTACCATCGATCCACCCACGTCACCCGAGTTAGCTGGCTGGCCTTGATCCAAGTCTGCATGCATTGACTCAGAACGATAGCCGGGATATCATCACGCCCTCGGAAGAACCTCCATTCCCGCCGCGACCACTAGCACCTCCGGAGTCAGCGGACAAGCGGTCGGAACCACCGAGCCACGGAGTTACCGCACCGCCTCAACCTAAAAACACGATTACGCACATTCTCGGCTCTCACCCCAAGCAACCCATCGCTCTGCATTTGATGCCCCTCTCAACTTATGCGTCCCCTTGTTCAGCAGATGCCTTTACATTGTATGCACCACGCTTTCATGCCCGAAGATCCAAGCCCTCACCATATGTCACCACCTCGGCGCCTCCACCTCAAAGTTGTCGCCTTCTCTTCACCCATCGTCAGCCTTCATTAACTTCCCTGTTACTACGCCATTCAGTGTCATGAACAGACCGCCCTTCCGCCATGAGATCTTCCTCTACCAGCCCATCCGACGCCTTGCCCGAAATTCTCTCAAGGAACCCCGACCACCGAACTTTGGTTGGGACAAATTTTGCGATCCGCCGCCAGAAAGCGAGGTTCTCTAATTCGCCTTATCCCACCTTCTACCGAGAGTTTCTGAAGCCAAGGTAGTCCTAACTTCATGCGTGTTTCATCTCGTGTTAGTTAACACCAAACCCTCAGCTAATGGGTTCGGCCCACTAAACTCATCCTCAGCAGAGCCTTTATCATCCATCAAGATAAACACGTCCACCACAGAGTTTGAAATTTGAGCAATCCCCATCACGGTGACAAACTCGACCAATCACACGGATCGGGCTAATTCTCCGGGCGCCACCAATGGCGTAACTCCAACTTTACCCTGATTCCTCGGCACGAGCAGGCGACCTCGACGAGCATCGCATGACGGCTACGGCCTAGCGTCATTAGAGGCGATCGGCGAGGCAACCAGCATTAGATCTACCGGTCGCTTCCACCTTCTTCTACTTCTTACTCGGCGGGTAGAATTCCCCCATGAGAAGCTCCTCTATAGAATAACCCGCACAGAATGGCATCTCCAAAAACTTCAATCATGCGGACATGTCTCTCCATCGTCCCCTTGCTTCCAACCCGCAAAGATCTCATGTGAACTAGAATAGTTAGGCGATCCATTACCTTGAAGCGATTTTCAGGCGCGTAGTCAAAAGAGAAGACCGCCATGGCCTCCGCTTCAACCTCCATACGCCATGATAATATCTTCCCCGCCGGAAGAATCATCTTCTTACAACACGCCAAAATCTTGATCCAATCGCCACACTAACTACACGATGAACCTTCAAGAACGGAACATAGATCTCACGAGCTTTGGCACCACCCTTAGAGCCAGCCTCCTCCATTATGCAGCGCTTACCCTCTCTAGCATAATTTCCCTTTCCTAGATGGTGCCTCCGGACATAGGCGGCCGCAGGAGGAGGCGACCTCCACCACAAACTTGACCTCATGTGAAGACATCAGATCAAGCCGCACCACATGTGGACCTGAGACACATGAGGAAGAAAAAAGAAGGAGAAAAGCCAAAATGAGAAATCTTCTTGAACATACATGCATGTCTCTTTCTCTCCCTTCTCTCAAAGAGCGTAACAAAAGCCAAGATTAATAATGTTGCAATAGTGCAACGCAGTCGGAATGCAAAGATAACTCGAGTTCACCGACTAAATCCAATAAAAGCGCAACCCATCTCCTTGAACCGCAAGATAAACCCAGAAACCCAAAAGAAGAAACGCTGAGACATAACAAAGTTGCAAAACTCTTCTCCTTATCTTTGCTGGGGAATGTATACCCGTGTTGAGTGCTTTTGAAGTGGGGTGAAATGTTCTTGATGGAGCTTGTGATCTTGAGGGCTAGGCAGGTGCAATGGAGTTCTTGCAGGTGCTTCTGACCCTCTTGCTGCCAAAATTTCTTCTTGCTATCTTTGGGTTGAAATTTGGCCAGTGAAGGGGCTGAATAATTATCTGCTCTGGAGGCTTCTTGGTGCCGGGCTTCTTTGTGAAATTTCTCAGCCGAATTAGTACTAAGACCAAAAAGGAAAGAAGAACTAGCAGGAGGGGGTTTGAATGGTGGGCTGGCTGAAAAGCGCAAGTCGATCTAGTACTACAATGCTCAAAATGGTCAATGTAATATCTCTATTGTAAATGATGCTCTTGATTTACTTATCTAATGAAATGGAAATGCTGAAATTAGATATGACTTAATACTCTCAACTTTGTAATGATGAATGCAAATGGTTGCTTGCTATTGATTTACGATATTGAATGGATGATTGAAATGAATGCCTCGATGAAATGATGCGATGATGGATTATAGGTTACTGCTGACTAGAGAGGGTATTTCCATGAATCGAAAACAACTAACTTAACACGCTGACTACTAATTAACGACTTAACAACGATCGCGAAAATCTATCAACAACGCCACTTGGTAACTGCGAGGGTTAATTAACGCTAACTAACAATTCTTGCGCTACATAATTGGGTCCAATTACGGGTTCTCACGATCGACCCTACATGATTTAGCCACAATGTGCAAGATGGTATTGGCTATGGTCTGAAGCGAGAAGACAAGAGGCTATTGGAGTGCAGGTGAAAGGGTTAGGTTTCGTTGCTCGTGAGAAGACGACACCTAATGGAAGGGGAGAAAGCCTTGGTATAAAAGCGCGCCTCCCCAAGAGCTCAAGAACAAGAGAAGCAAAGGAGTTACCTCCTCGTCGACCGACGGGCTTCCTTCCTCGAGGTGCAACCCTTATTTTGTTGTTGAACATATATGTGATTTGCGTTTCTTCATCGTTGCCATCTTACACGCTTTGTCATTTTTCAAAGAAGAAGTTTACTTTGGAGTTTGGGTAGATGGCGGTGGCAGCGATGGTGACCAAGAACAAGGGCGTCGGTCGGCCTATGGGCGGAAAAATTTAGTTCTGCACCGTCTCGGAGTTTCGCGTTCCGTGGAACTTCGCGAGGCGGAATGCTTAAAACTGGGATTCCCTCGCGAAGCGATATTCGCTTGTGTCGGTGTATCAACGCGTCCCCGGCGCGACAGGCCGCGCAAGGCTTGAGGCGAAGGGAGCGGTGTCACAGCTCGCCGACACAAGCTGCTGACGTTACGCGCTTGACATTGCAGCCGTTGCCGAGGTGGTGCACAAGGATTTAGGGTGATGCGAGGATTAAAACCTCTATGTATTATTTTAATACATAATAAAAGACCATACGTCTTACATGCGTCGGACTCTCTAAGACTAACGACCTCCACAGTGCGTTAGTATTCCGAAGGATACTTAATGGGTACCACAGTCGGATGAGGCTTTGTGCCTAATCCCGACCGAATAACCGCTAAATAAAATATCTGGATCGGTATTTCTTATCGTATGATAAATGGAACACGTGCTATCGTTCCAAACCATGCGATGGTACAACCACGAGACACTTGACTATTAACCACCCTACGGTTAAGCTTTTCACGAGCAACCGCAAGGAGATTAGCACGTTGCTAAGCGCTTCCACCGTTCAGAACCCGTCGTAATCGCTTTCACGAGTGGACGTCTTCTCCAGAGTAATGCGCCAATTCTTGGAAGTTATTTAAAGGTGAGCCTTGAAGCGAAGACCAGATACAAGAGACACAAGAAGACTAAGACCAACAAAGACAAGAACAACGACAGGTTCAACAAGAATACGTAAGCCTAAGCGGTGGAATTAGAAGCTAGATAATCGGACTTAGACTCATATTCTAAATCCGACATACGATTAGAACATTCCCCCATCTGTAAATTGGGGTAGTACTTAGCCACATCTTGTAAAACCCAGTTCATATCAATAAAGAGCGACCCCCATTCCATTCTGGGATATTCCACGTCATTTTCCTCGTTCATTTTCAGAAGATCGGCTGACTTGATCGTCGATAATTTGCGCCCTCCGTGGGGAAGAAGGCGTAAGTTTCTGAAGAAAATTCTTCGCTCAAGAAAATCCTCGCCCAAAATCTCCGCAATCGCTCATGCGACTATGCCCGAGTTTGGGATGAGGCTGGATTCGATTTGGCGGCGACCACGCCGACCTCGACATGGAAGGATGTATCCGCCATGGAAGAAAAATGGCAGGTCATCCTCCTCTTCCTCCTCCGCCCGGCTCGACGTAAGCGTTAGCGAGGTCGGCCGGATGGATGAAGATGCTTGCCACTCCTCTTGGTGGCGCAACCGGAAAAACCATTGTTCAGAGCCGCCTCGAATGCGAGAGGATCTCTTCAAGCCCGGTCTTCTCGGCCGTGAAGCAGTGAAGAAATTTCAGCCCCATCACCCGAAAACTCTATACCATTGATGAAATCATGGTCGAAAGATACTCTCCTTCGCCTTCGGCAATTCAGAGTCAGCCGTCACCCGTAGCGGTGTCGATGAAAACTCCAGCGGTCGTAGGCCATGCGGGGATGATCACACTCAAGATACGATCGGCGGTTCGTCTGATCAGCCGTGAAGACCTCGAGAAGTGCTCATCTCCGGCCGATCTCCATCGTGGAAGATTTCGCAGTAGCAGCGATAAGCTCTCCATTAGTTATGATGGAAGCTCATCGGAAGATCAATCTTTGGAAGCACGAAGTCAACGCGATCGGAGATGAAGATCAAGATACCCCGCGACGGTCCTACACTCTCTACCACGCCATCACGCGGTTGTTAGAGATGATCCGGACGTCAAGCACCAACTTCGGGAGGCAACGGAACTAATCGTCGCCAATCGGTTAACTCGCTGGCCTCGCTGCACCCAGAGTGACCGATGGGACCGAACAAATCCGAAGGTCGGGGAAGGTTGAGACGAGGCATACACCTACGACGAAGATGAACTCCCTGAGACCTTCGATAGCTATACAAAACTTGCGGACGTATTCAAAACATGTTAAATAATTCGATCCCGCTCTAGCGAGAACGCCTAATTTTGTATACCTTCGTGGTCGGTATCCGAAATTCTCCAGCAGACTCATGCAAATGACGCAGGCGTACGGGGGCAGAGGGTTTCGAGGAGTCGGACTATGACTTCATCCCAGCGCTCCTCCTCGCGAGGGGACAACACGGCCATACCCGAGGCGATCGATACTGAGACCTCCTCGGCGATTCCGACCAAGGAGTCACGAGGGAGAAGGTTATTCCAAGAAGCTACTCCCCTTTGTAGCCGAGGAACCACCACTAGGACCCAACGATCTCCGACATCGTTTGAACCAAGTGGTGATCGGAGAGCATCATATCGGTGTCCACGATCGGATCGGTACACGGAGTTCCAGCGTCCCAATTCTGGGGATCGGTCTCCGACCGATTACAATCCGGCACCTTCCTGCAGAAGGCGCCATGAATCAATCACGTGGTTGTCGAGCCTTCTCTCGCGGGGCTCCAAGGCATGGCGTTAGCCTAACCGGTTCCGATCCGTTAAGCCAGGACAAATTCAATGGAACTCAAAACCCATTGGAATTTCTCCAATATATACCACCGCCATCAGAAACTGTATGGCGATGAGAATGTAATGGCCAACTATTTACCCGCCGTGCTCGAAGAATCCGCGCGGTCGTGGTTGTTAAACTTACTCGGTCGGATCAATATATACTTAGGAACAACTCTGTGATCTTCCGATTGCCAACTTCGAGGTGCGTGCACGCCTCGAAGGAGGGCGATCTCCACGAGAATCCGGAGGATCTGATGAGACTTTACGTCAATATATCAAGAGGTTCAAACGAGGTCGAATTCTATACCCGAAATCATGAGTAATCCTCTCGTTATTCGGGCTTTTAAAAGCGGGGCGAGGAATCGGCGGTTTCATTGAGGACATAGCAATGAACCCTCCAAGAACAACCGTTGAGCTTTTTGATATGGCGGACAAGTATGCTACCGCTAAGCGAAACAATCGAGTGGTGTGAAGCCATTGATCGGAAAGACAAGATTCCCGACCCGCCCGGGGACAAGCGGGGAGAAAAAGAACAAGAAGTCTCTCAAGAAGAAAAAAGAGCGCAGACCCGGCGACAAAGAAGTCCTCGGTTCGAGTAAAAGTTCGGGGAAGGGCAAGAAGGACTATCTTGGGTCGAAGCAAGGCAAAAGCTCCGCCAGAAGGATTCGAGCATTTAACAAGAAGTGGTGTCCACTTCACCAAAGACGAGGTGGCATGATCTGCGTGACTGTCGATGTCTGGCAAAGAAGCTGGAGGATTATTATGCGGAGTAAAGGACCATTTCGCTGTCTGAGGAACATGGAGAAGCGAGCTCCAAAAAGGACAAGGATGGCGATTTAAGAGATGGAGTACCGGATCCCCAACACCACAGTCAACATGATTTTTGGAGGATCTTCTTCATCTGAGTCGAGACGTCATCTGAAGGCCATGGAGCGAGAGGTCAACCTAGTCGAATCTCCGATTGTAATCAAGCACTTTCGAAGCGGTCGGACACCGCAATTTCCTTCGAAGAGGACATTGCCCCATCCCATCGACTCGTAGGGTAGGTTCCCTATCGTTGTTGAACCAACCATTAATAATTGTCGGGTTAATGGGTCTTAGTAGATGGGGTAGTTCTTTGAATATATTATTTGTGGGAGCTTTAGAAGAAATGCACGGTCCCCATGTCAAAAGTGAAACACATGAAATATGCTTTTCATGGCATAGTTAGGGTTCTCACCGCTAAACCGATAGGACAAGTTTCAGCCACGATTCGTTGGAAAGCCCGACAACTTCGAGCAGAGAGATTCCGTTTGATGTAGTAAACTTCGAACCCGCATACAACGAATTCTCGATCGACCGGCATTAGCAAAATTCTTGATAGCCACGATTACGGTTATCAAAGTTTGAAAATGCCGTGCGGGGCGAAGTCATCACTATTCGAGGATCGAAAAATGGCTTATGTATGCGATCGGAAATCCTTTGCCTTTGGTTGATGAACTTCCGACAGAGAGGTTAACCCGTCCCATGCGAGTCAAGCACTCGAGGCCAAAGATGACACCCAAACCATCCGACCGGACAAAGGAGGTACCACTCGACAAAAGCGCTTTCCGGACAGCGTCAAGTCTTCACATGGGTCGGGACATCGGCATCCAACCGCCGCGAAGATTACGGTGGGGGCAAGACTTCGACCCTAAATAGGAAGAGTCGCTCGTCTCCTTCCTCCGAGCGAATCGGGGCGTGTTTGCACGGCAAGCGTCCGATATGCCCGAGTCCCCTGAGGTGATCGAGCCGCGATGCTTGCTCTCGGCGACGACAAAACCGATCAAGCGTAAACTCTGACGCAGCAGCTCGATCGGAAGGAAGCAATCGATCGGAGATTGACAAGCTTCTCAAAATTGGATTTATTAGTGTAATCGACTCACCCGCAAAGGGCTTGCCAATCCCGTAATGGTTAGAAAAAACAATGGGAAATGGCGAATGTGTATCGACTTCTGAGATCTTAATAAGGCTTGTCAGAAGGATGACTTTCCCCTTCCTCGCATTGATCAAGTGGTAGACTCTACTTACGGGTGCGAGTTACTAAGTTTTTTAGATCCGTATTCGAGGTACCACCAGATTAGTATGTGTAAAAGAAGATGAGGAGAAAACTTCCTTCATCACCCCATATAGCACTTCTTTGTTATATTAAGATGCCATTTGGTCTCAAAAATATTGGTGCAACTTTTCAAAGGTTGATGCAAAAACCTTTAGTCCACAAATCCGGTCGGAATCTAGAAGCTTACGTTGACGATCTGGTCGTAAAGACCTGCTATTTGGCGACCACATTCTCGATTTACAAGAACTTTTAATAACTTGAGAAGACATAACCTCAAGTTAAATCAGGAAAAAGTGTGTGTTGGGAGTTTCTGTTTGGAAAAGCTGCTTTCGGTTTCCTAGTTTGGCTAGAGGTATTGAAGCAAATCCGGCAAAAATTATGGCCATCGCACCGTGACAAGCGCCCTCGACCCCGAAGAAGGAAGTCCAAAAACTAACGTTGTAGAAGCGGCGTTAAGTCGCTTCATATAGCAAGGTTAGGGGAAAAAGGATTACCTTTCTTTAAACTTCTTCGAAACATGGGAGTTTTGAGTGGACTAAAGAGGCAAACGATGCCTTTGAGGAACTTAAAAAGTACCTTACAAGTACCCCGGTTTTAGTTTCTCAGAGATCGGGAGAAACATTGCTAATTCGTGGCGCAACACCACGACGAGTTAGCGGTGTCTTTGGTTGTAAAGGATAATATCAACGACCGGTCTATTACGTGGCGAAGTCTTACATGGACCAAAGGAAAGATACCCGGTACAAAAGTTGCTCTATGGCCTCCTTATGTCTTCAAGAAAGCTAAGGCACTACTTCGGGCCCACAAAGTGGTCGTTACCTACGGATATCCTCTTGGTCAAGTCCTTGAAGCGAGAATCATCGGGACGAATAGCCAAATGGGCGGTCGAGCTAGAGGCGTTCGATCTCCATTTTATTTCCGACGACAATAAAGTCGAGCAATAGCGAGAATTCATTGCCGAATGGACAAACCTGAACCCACCCAAGGACGTCGAACACCACGACAGTGGACATTGTATTCAGCGGTTCCTTGATGTTACAAGGATCGGCCGAGTGGTCTTGATATCCCTACCGCTAACACATCAAGTACGCCATCCAAGAATTTTCCCGCCACCAATAATGTGGTAATATGAAGGTTTATCGGTGACTCGAGCAAATTTGCTCGCCGGATTCGCAGACATTAGTGAAAGGCGATTCTCAACTAGTAGCTAATCAAGTGGGGAAAGAGTATCAATGCTTGAGTACCAAGATGTCATCTTATTCGGCGGAAGTACGAAACTCAAAAGCACTTCTTCGGTTTTCAGATCCAACATATTCCTAGAAAGGAAAACTTTCGGCATCAGCTTGGCACGGATGGCTTCACGAGGTCGACTGCCCCCCGAGTTTTTCTCGAGCAACTCAATTCACCCTAGTAGTTGAGCCTTCCGAGAACATACATTCTTTTGCAAGTTGAACAAACTAATCAAGGGAACATGGATGCTCCACAGTGTCGCGACGGTTGGCGCCACACGATCAAGGTAGAGACTGGATGACATCGATCTACAATTATCTTCAAAGATGACACAATTCCAGAAGATGATGTAGAGGCCGATCAGATAGCACGAAAAGCCAAATCATACACTCTAATCGAACGTATCTTGTATAAACGAGGATCTCATGGAGTGTTGATGAGATGCATATCTCAAACGGATGGCATTAGATTGCTAATCAAATCCATGAAGGCGCTCGTGGAGCACACCATTCTACGTAACTCGCCAGAAGTTTTCCGAAGGCTATTATCGCCAATCGCCTTCATGATGCAAAAGAGCTTGTGATGAAGTGTGTACAATGTCATTTATAGCCGATAAGTACACCACCAAAGACAAGCCTTACAAACAATTCTCTTTCTTGGCCTTTTGCAACTGGGATCGACATTCTCGACCTTTCCTAAGAGCACCCGGCTTCAATTTTCGCCATGATTGACACGCTTACAAATGGATTGAAGTTTACCGTTAAAATAACAACCGAGGCCGCTAAGAGATTTCTCCAAAAATGTGATCACGCGATTTGGTGTACCCAACAGATCATCACGCATAATGGTTCCAGCTTCAAAGCATAATTCCAGAATTCTCGATGAACTTGGTGTCAAAGTTCATTTTGCTTCATGTTCATCCACAGAGCAACGAGCAGCTTGAGCGGCTAATGGTATCCTTATGGGGATCAAACGCCGAGTATTCACCGCTTAATCAAACGGTCAGAGCTTAAAAGAACTTCCTCGTGTTATGGGTCGTTAGAACCACGCATCACCGTGGCATCGGTGAAACTCCATTCTTTTGGTTTATGGTGCCGAAGCCATGCTTCCTCCGTAACTCAAAATTGGCTCGCCGAATCGATCGCTTTGACGAAAATGATCGATTGAACGACGACCGACGACGCCGATTTCTTGAAGAACGACTTAAACCAAGCCCTGTACGATCGCTACTACCAACAAGCCATGCGAAGGTACCATAGTCGTGAAGGTGTACCGCAGTTTGTCAGAGGTGATCCGTTCTCGAAAAATTCAGAGCCAAACAAATCGCAATAAACTTTCTCCTAAATGGGAAGGTCCTTACATCGGGTCAAGTCACCCGACTGTGTTCCGCACGACTAGCTATGTCCGATGGGCAAATTTTGTCAAATTCTTGGAACATCGATCAATTGCGTAAGTTCTATGTTTAATTTTCATTCTTTCATTTCTTTCAATTTCAATTTCACTAAATTTATTGATTAATTAAGAAGTGCAACCTTGCTTATATATATACACCTACATTCCGTCGCTTATTATTGTTAGTCCGGTCGAGAAGACATTTTTTCTCTCCGATATCCTTTTTAGGATCTTCGATACTCTATGGTCCTCGTCGTGAGCATTTTTCTCAAATGATTCCCACACGACTATACTTTTCTTAAAAAAATGAGTAATCGAGCGCCACACAACTAACTATCTCATGAATGATATGCTTACGATTCAAGATTATGCTTCATTATTTCAAGATTCTCGTCTATTCTTGTCCTGCCATCGGCTCAGACACTGAAGCCTCCTAGTCAAGTCTTCCTTTTCGCACGCGGGTCCCGCCTAATCGAAGGAGCTTCTAGCGACGGTTCTTTTTCTTACGATCCTCGCTACTACCGGATATAGAATTTGAACACGTTTCAAAAAATATATGTCGATGCCTTCGTGTCTTAGCATTAGTTCCACTGCACTATGGGACAATAGATATAAACAAAGTTCACTTATAACTGCTGCATACATATTTGCATTTCTTCTTATGTCAAGTTTGACAAAGTCTTTTTCCCACCATATATAGTGTTTTTGATTGGTATTTCCATTATGACAAACAAAGATCTATAACTAGTCGAAATCAGACGTCGTCCCACCACATTTGATTTCCTAGTATCAAGAACGATCGCTTTTGTCTTACATGTCCAAACATACCTTCAAAAACTCACATACATGGTTATGAACTCTTTTTTATTTCTTTTGGCTCACCGCTTGTACAAAGAACGCTCTTCTACTATAAAGCAATGGGCTAGGAAATATACGAGAATTTTAAAAAGTCAAACAGATAAACAAAAGCTTTGTCAATGACATAAAAGGTAAGTTTTCATAGATATTCAAATATTTTTACACTTGCAGAACCTACTCTAAGAAATATTCCCAAACTTAACTACTATTTGTTCGGAGATTCGACTCCATCTCCTCTACAACTATATCTCCGAGTGGCCCGAGTTCTTCCATGAACTTGGTCGCCTCCTCGTGGGCGCTTGAAGTCTTTAACAAATTTGGAGATCTATGGAGGGGTCGAAGCTGGGCCAAAGCAAAACTAACTCCACTTGCAACGCCTGCTTTTAGGGCCGCATAATTCGTCCGAGTAGTTTTGAGCGTAACTTAAGGTCCTCTAGAAGTTGACCCAAATAGTTCATTTTCTATTGGATCTCCTAAGGAAGGCAGCTTGATCTCGATCCCATATCAAAGATCATCTTGTTCAAAGCACACTAATCTTTTCATCAATATTTTGAGCAAGAGCCGCCTCCTTATCCCGCTTCAAATTTCGTAGTTTTTACTCGTTTCAAGATTTATGCTTGCTGCAAAAACAATCAGCTTAATGAACACAAGCATAATTGAAGGAAAAACAAGTTTATACATATTACCTTCATTTGTTTTGCTAAGTGTTTCATATTTGGTCGTTGTTTCAATGATCAACCGGTCTTTAGTAACTTGCTTTAGCAAATGATCGGTCTTTAGCTTTATTTCTTCTTCAAGAAGAGTCGCCTTGGCTTTCACCACAACCTCCTCTTTTTTTTTCTCCAGATCTATCGAATACGATAAGGAGAATAATTGTAGAGGAGCAAAGTATTGAAGAAGAAACAAAAGTTTAAAAGGAAAAGTTCTTACTTTCCAACTCGGAGTGCTTTTGCTCCAAGTCCTTAACTCACTGGGTCACCCTCCGATCACAAAAAGTTCTCGACCAAATGCTACACAAATAGCATTCTCTTCTTAAGTTTCTTATAAACTTTTTTAAAGAAGAACGGTCGAGAATACTTACTCCAATTGCTTGGTCATTATAACCAAAGAAAATCAAATCGTGCATCTTGAGTTGAGTATCCGATACTTTCTCGCCACGCCTCATCAAGCTCCTTATCCTCGATAAATCGGGACTAAAAGGAACTTGTTAGGTTGGGAAGGGTTATCAACAAAGGATCGAACTCGTTGAGACCTCTCAGAGGCATCTACCTCCACGAAGGGGTTTCAATCACCAAAGGATCCAACTCAACCGCTGTCTTGTCACCGCCGGGCTTCTTCGACCACTACTTCTCGAACTTTGTCCCGAGAAGTGCTCTCGCCTGAACTTCCACAGTGCCGTGTCCTCAGAAGAACCCGTCGAAACGACCGAACACCGAAGACCTATGCAAACCGAAGATGGAAGTTCAAAGTATCAAATCATCAAGGAATTATTAAAGGTACATACTTATACGCACCACTTTCATTTGTACATACCTTGTTAATCTCCTGGATTTGACTCAAACGCCAAGAGAGAAACTGCGGCCGCCTTTCCTTTTCTTCTCCTCCAATTTTGGCTTCTCGACCAAAGAGGTTTGTTGAACCTCACATCCTCCAACAAGATGCTCGAAGCTATGTCCCCTACTTACCATCAAGGTCCACATTCCCGACTATCTGCTCTGAGGAGTGGTTTCATCAACTCCAGATCGCTTGTTTCAAGAATAACCGAAGGTCGGCACCACCACTGAGTCTACACTCGCAGCTATATTCTCATGTGCCTTCAGCTTATCCACCTAAATCAAAGAACAAATTTGATTGGGTGAAGAAATCCTTTTATCTAAAAAATTGCATATATATGATTCAAATGTTCTATTACCTCGAGGATTCATCTCTCTTCAAGTGCCTCGTGGCATGACTCGTCGAACCAAGGTGGGATGTTGATCCTCACCAGATTGTATGATTCGCAACCGACCGATCGCAAATGTAGAGCACTATTGGAAATCTGGTCGATATATGTATATATTGGTAAAAGGAATTTTTGATTAAACCTTAGCCTTGCTGCCTCCCTTCAATAGGAGTTATGGCTAAGATCTTGGGGCATTCAACTTTTCTCCGTGCTCCTCAAGACAGATTAGCCTCGACTCGTTTCTAATTTCCATAGGAAAGAACTTTAATGTATGGAAGAATAGACAAATTTAAGGTAACACATTAATCAAATCAAAATACCGATCGAATGTATCTCAAAGACTTACCACCTTCTCGAGCAACTTCATCACGATCAAGGCACCAGAGCAGGAATGAGTCCTGAGCTTCAATGGACTAATCGCGAGAGGTAAAATCCTCACCACATGCCACGAAGTCAGCCCTCGACCAAGAAGTCATAGATGGCATCCCCATCTTTTGACTATCCCTGCCTTCTTTACTTGCCTCCTTCCACTTGGGTTTTCACTCTAGTTCCGCGGTAGAGGCCATCGCTTTTCAGAACTGGGCATGTAAAACCAAGATTTTTTCCATGATTACCACACGAAGATTTCACAGACATGAGGATGTACTCATCGGCCTTCCCGCCATGAAGACGCAATGTGCATTCCCCAGAGCCGCTTCAGATTTTGCCGCAGATTTTCCCATCACCATGTAGAAATAACTAAAGAGCTTCAAGTTCGGTTGTATTCTCAGATATGCCTCGCATAAATATGCGAAAATACTGATATTTGCGATCGAATTTGGGGCCAAATTCACTAATTCCACCCGTGAATGTTCAAGAACGCTGAGAAGGAATTTGTGTACTGGTAATCTCAAATTTCACATTCGATGTAGGCAAGAAAACAGGATTTTCATTCACGGCTCGAAAATGCTCTCCAGCGGTCTCAATTAATCGATTCCTATCTGGGAGCATTCCATCTTCGCCAAAGCCTCGCTTTTTCTTGCCCAATTCAAGGCAACCACTTTGTAATCTCGACATGGTAAAATCAATGATGAGTAGTGAAAGTTGAGACTTCGTGGTCGGAAGAACAGAAAAAACTCGAGGATTTCTCGCGAAGCTAAAGGAATCGAAAAGGATTTGGAAGCATAAAATTCTAAGAGCCCAAAGAGAGGAGATTTTATAAACTTCCGATACTTTCAAGGATTCCCACAAGAGTCCAAACCGACAAAAGCCTCTTTGCTCAAACGAACAGAGAACTCTTCGCTTCCCAAGGCAAGTTCTCAACTTTAAAGTGAACACGCATCACTTCAGATACCACTTACATTAAATGGGTTCGCCTGATACGATTTCATCTGAAAAGGTACATTACCCAGCCCATTTAAAGTCTGGGGCTATGACGAGGATTAAAACCTCTATGTATTATTTTAATACATAATAAAAGACCATACGCTCACATGGTCGTGACTTTAAGACTAACGACTGTCGTCAGTATTCCAGAGGTTACTTATCGGTAATTTCGGTCGATGAGGCTTTTGTGCCTAATCCTCACCGATAACCGCCGAAAATATTGACCGTATTTATCGTATGATAAATGGAACA